>CM066039.1:399313104-401713104 GCA_033557465.1 Ichthyophis bannanicus | reverse complement strand
CTCGGGGCTGGTTGTTAGGAGGCTTTCCCAGAGCCCGATGCACTCGCTCCACTTCCATTTCAGACCCATGAGCTGCCAGCTCCTCCCCTGGGAGCAATTCAGCAATCAAATTTTTGAGGACTACCGGGAGGTCTTCACCGCCCCCCGCCGGTTCCGGGATTCCCCGGAAACGCACATTGTTGCGACGGGAGCGGTTTTCAATGTCATCAATTTTATAAGTGAGCTCCATGGCTTGCGCCCGCTGTCTGTCAAGAGCACATTGTAAATCCACCATGGCACTATCGTGATCCGCAACTTTTGTCTCAACCTCCTCCACTCGCGCTCCAAGATCTTTCATTTCACCCCGGAATTCCGCAATGGTGTTCATCACCTCTTCGTGCATGGAGCGAAATTCGCCTGCCAAATCCGCAAAGCCCCGACGAAGTTCACGCTGAAGCAGGGCATGCGAGGACAGCATGGTAGGGTCCAATTCACTTTCACTCACAGTCTCATCATCAGAACCCCCTGAGAGGTGTTTACTGGTTGGACTAGTCGGGACACCACTTTTGCCCTGCAGTCTTTGGGATGAGCGTATGCCCTCTCGGGCTTCAGAGTTTTTAGCCTTAGTAGCCATGGGATAGATAGCGGACCAGCACTCCAAGGATAGGCAGTGAGCAGTTACAAAAAAAGCAGGCAGATGCTGTAAGCAAGCTGAAAAATCTGAACAATCCCACTCGTGGTCAGCAGAGGGAGCTCCAGCCTCACACAATACAGCAAGGTGCAGGAATTATAGACATCCGGGATTTTTCTTCTACAATTCTGGTAGAGAGTAGGTGATTCGCTGGGCAGCGCCCACGTGACTGCTTTAACTTATTGCTCTTGGTGGAACGCAAAGAACCCTGTGCGTTCCAACACCACGTGGCTATTTATTTATTTATTTAACATTTCTTCTATACCGCGCTATTATAATCAGTGCGGTGTACATCGAACAAAACATACTACAATGCATACAAGCAACATTGAGTTTACATAGAACAGGAAAAGAAACATAGGACAACCGGGGTAACTTTAATCCAGGTAACTTTAATCCAGGCCCCCGCAGCCTCCCGGTAAGCTCTATTTTGCGGGGCCCCAAGCACTCTCACCTCTTCTGCAGCCCTGAGACAGCACAATCGCCAGGAAGATGTAGCAACTCTCGCGGCAGCGATAGCAGCAGCACCGGAGCACCAATTCCCTCTGCACTGCAGTGCTCAGCGTCGGGACACACACGCGGTTTCCAAGGAGCTCCGTTCCTCGATGCACTGTGAGGTTAGAACATCGGTCTGCTATGCAATGTGGAGAGAGCCCTTCAGCCCGGTCCCGGAGCACAGGGGGTACACCGGGGCACCGGCAGCAGTCAGGAGCAAGACAGCAGAGCCGGGTATGGCAAGGACTGGCTCCTGGCGGTTTACCTTGCCGCTGCACTCCGAGCCGCGCTGGAAGGTGCACTTAGAAGTGCCCGACTCTCCCGGGGTCAATTCTGAAGGCTCGGGGGAGCAATGCCATAGAAATGCGGGTGTTAGCTGAAGAATTGGGTGAGCCCGGGACGGAGCTACACTAAGGAGCAGCCATTTAGCAGCGGGCTCACTAGCGCCCCCCAATAGTGCAGCTTTTGACTGTTTTGAGTGCATAAGCAGAACCTCTGCCATTGCCATAGGTGCACGTGGAATTTCCTGGCTCCAGGCATCCGATTTGGATCTCTGGGTGCAGGACAAACTGGGCAATATCCCTTGTACAGGTGCGAATCTATTCAGCAAAAATTGGCAAGAGAAAGTCAATGAGTTGGATGCTGATAACTCCACTTTGGATAGGTTATCCAAAGCCACAGCTGATCCTGCAAGGAAGAAATCTTTCAAGAAACCATTCTTCTCAAAAAAGAAGAGGTTCTACCCCTCTTATTCCCAGCAGGGATGTTCCGCAGGTCAGCCTGCCCGGAAGAGTCAGCAACCATCTAAACAAAGGAAAGCAAAGACTGCTAAGCCTCAACCGTCTCAGCCTCCACAAGGCCTTTGACTTTCATCTAGAGAACTTAGCCTTCCTGGCTCTCAATGGACCAGAGCCTTCCACCATTCCAGGAAGGTTATGTCATTTTGCCCCCAGATGGGGGCAGATAACAGCAGAACATTGGACTCTCTCCATTATAAAAGAGGGGTACAAGCTTCATTTTATCTGCATTCCCCCTCCCACAGTGGTAAGACAGTTCAATTCTCAGACCTCTCTCATCAATCTGTTAGATCAAGAGGTCACTATGTTTCTTGCCCAAGGGGCAATAGAAGAAGTACCCATTCCTCAACAGGGTACAGGGTTTTACTCCCCCTATTTCCTTATCCCAAAGAAAACAGGGGGACACAAACCTATTTTAGACCTCAGAGAATTGAACAAATTCCTGTTCAAAGAGAAATTCAAGATGATTTCTCTGGGAACTCTGCTGCCATACCTTCAGAGTCAGGATTGGCTTTGTTCTCTAGATCTCAAGGATGCGTACACTCATGTTCTCATCCATCCAACTCACAGAAACTTCCTTTGGTTCCTTGTCCAAGGAAAGCACTACCAATACAGGGTGCTTCCCTTTGGCCTGGCCTCAGCACCAAGGGTGTTCACAAAATGCATGGCTGTGGTAGCAGCATTTCTTCGCACTCTAGGAACATTCGTCTTCCCCTACTTAGACGAGCCCCATCAGAGTCAGAGGCCAGGACTTCTCTATCTTGCACAATGCGTATCCTTCAGTATTTGGGTCTGGTCATAAACATCCCAAAATCCAGTCTAACTCCCACTCAGTCTCTAGAGTTCTTAGGAGCTTTGCTGGATACCAGAAAGGCAAGGGCCTATCTCCCCCAGGCCCGTTGCCTTTGCATAGTGCAGTTAGCTTCTCAAGCAGTGCTAATGCCTCATCTCACTGCTCGAGAAATGTTACAACTACTAGGCCACATGGCATCTACTGTGCATGTGCTTCCTTATGCTCACCTCCATATGAGAGCAGCCCAGTGAACTTTGTACACTGTGATAAGGAAGCTTATCATAGCTCAGGAAGGAGCTATAGAAAAGGTGAAGTGACTCTGAACAAGCAACCTGTCAGTTCCGGTAGAAATAAGAAAACAGAATTTTCCCATAAAAGACTACCAGTCCCAGAATGCACCAGGTTTCCAACAGCCATTAGAGGAGCTGAAGTGGGGAAACGTGTGTTCAATCAGGAGGGCTATGAGGTAATCCCCAAGCACTCATCTCAAAGGGCAGGGCCTGATTCAGCACAGCTGCGCTGTGCTAGGGTGGAGCACTCATCAAAGCAGAATAAAGGTAGAGTTTATTCTGCAGAGAATTATCCTCATCTGGGAGATCCTCAGAATTATCCTCAGTTTCATCTGGGAGATCCTCAGAATCAGCTTGGATATCCTCAGCTTGGAGGTCTTCATCATCTGGAGGATCATCAGAAGCAGAAGCCAGACCGGACGGACAGAGAGGGCAAGAAACCCTTTGGAAGAAAGAAGAGAAAAGCATTTGGGAGGTCTAAAGGAGTCCAGAGCAGTACGTATACTGGGAGACATTCAAAAGGCCAGCATACACCATTGGACTGGGGAAAGCCAGAGGAATGGTGCTGCAGAGCTAGGAATCTCCAGACGGTACCTGTGAGGGAGACGGCTGCACGTGGAAGGGACCCTAAGACCCATGGCAGAAGGTATGTGAAGAGAGATCCAGTGTCCAGGGATCTGGATTGGAAGGCTGGACATAAGAACTGGACTACATACTGGCCAGGCTATTTAGAGAGGAACTCTAACAGCAATGGAAGCTCAGGTATGAACACTGATCTATGCCCTAGCTATAACCTTGAAAGACAGCAGGGAAACAAGTATTCTCCTGAGAGTGCTACATTGAGAAATTCCTCTGTGCCAATCCATGATATTGAACCCATGATTGTTGAAGAAGGGGGAGCGGTCTTAGATACAGGCTGTGAATATATGGATTGCTCTCTGTCTAAACTCCTTTGGTAATTTTCTGTTACAAAGTACAACAACCATCACAAAGAAATACAAACTTGTTCTTTAATCTACTCAGAAAAGCTCCTGAAGTAGGATTTGAGCCACGCAGTAGAAAGCAAGCCAGCTAAGGGGTTTCAGCTGGGTAACTGCTAGCAATTGAGCCTTACCTAATTGCTTGTGAGCTCTGAGGGAATCACTTCTGAATCTATGTGTGAAGATATAAGAAGTTAACATGAAAAGAACAGTTTTTCCCTTCTTTGTGGGTTTTGCTTGTTGTTTGAAACACTGCTAAGAAAATATTAGCTAAAGCCTACAGAAAAGACCAGTTTGTTACCAACCAGGTCTTTATTCTTTTGATTTGATTGCCTGACAAGTTCAACTGTTGTTTTCCTGATTTTGTTTTTCTAAGTTTAACACTGAAAGCAAGTATCCTGTTTTATGTGCTACCAAGCATATCTGTGTTGGGAGAAATAACCCCATAAATAAATATCTTATTGGCTTTACACTTAAGCACAACTAATTATTGTGAGCAGCTGTGTCTGGTGTGAATGGACTGCATTTCCCACAATCCCTTGCAAATCATATTGATATATGCACTTGCCAAGACTGTGAACATTCTCACCCAGGCAGCCGTCTGACAACACTCAATGGACCCAGGCATCAGGGTGCCTGTCAGACAAAATAGCAAACACAAATCGCCTTATTTTGTCCCTCAAATGGTGGCAGTCCACTCAAAACCTGTTGCTGGGGTCCCCATTTCAACAACCTTTACCCCAGGCAACTCTCACAACAGATGCTTCTCCAATGGGTTGGGGAGCTCATCTGCAAGATCTCTCCACACAAGGCACTTGGACTCCACAGGAGACTCATCTACACATCAATCTTTTGGAACTCGGAGCAATCTTCCTTGCTCTGCGAGTATTCCACACCCTGCTCAGCTACAAGACAGTCCTCATCCATACGGACAATCAAGTTGCCATGTTCTACGTGAACAAGCAGGGAGGAGCAGGCTCTCTGTCGCTTTGCAACGAAGCTTTGCGACTATGGGCCCTCGCCAGAGAGCATCAGATTCATCTCCTGGCAGTGTATCTTCCAGGTATCCAAAGCTCTTGGGCAGACAGACTCAGTCGAGTTCTGCTTCCACACGAATGGTCTCTACATGCAGACCAGGTGGCCAAGATTTTTCAAATTTGGGGAACCCCGGACATAGACCTCTTTGCAAGTCCATTGAATGCCAAACTTCCCCAGTTCTGTTCCAGAATTCCGGCTCAGGGCTCTCAGGCCAGGGATGCTTTTTTCCTTCATTGGGGTCAAGACTTCCTGTATGCCTTTCCACCCATTCCCCTGATTCCCAAAACCCTGTTCAAGCTTCAGAGAGACAGAGGCCGTATGATTCTCATAGCTCCACATTGGCCACGGCAAGTGTGGTACCCTCTGCTTCTACATCTCTCTCAAGCTCCCTCTCTGGAGTTAGGCTCTGCTCCAGATCTCCTGTCTCAGGAGGACGGAATGTTATGGCATCCCAATCCCCAGTCTCTGCATCTCAGGGCTTGGTTGCTGAAGGCCTAGATCTTCAGGATCTTAACCTTCCTCAGCAAGTAAAGGATATCCTTTATGCTTCTAGAAAACCTTCCACAAGACGCTCTTATGCTTTCAAGTGAAAAGGTTTACCAAATGGTGCTCACAGAAGGGTCTTAACCCCCTTGTGATACCTCTGGAAGCATTACTGGAGTATCTCCTTCATTTATCCAATGCAGGACTTAAAACTAACTCAGTAAGAGTCTATTTAAGTGCTATTGCGGCTTCTTTCAAGCCTTTAAATGGACAGCCTATTTCCTCCCATCCTCTCATAGCAAGATTTATGAGAGGCCTTCTTCTAACTAAGCTTCCCATTAAGCCACCACCGGTGGCATGGGACTTAAATCTGGTTCTTGGCCAGCTCATGAAGCCACCTTTCGAACCCTTAGCTAGTAAAGGATATCCTTTATGCTTCTAGAAAACCTTTCACAAGACGCTGTCACAAGCACAACGCCAAAACCACTAGTCTCTAGTTGTTGAGGGCGTGGTGGTTGATGTATCCTTCCTCTATCAGCTATATTTATGCTTCAAGTGAAAAGGATTGTAGTTGAGGCAAACCGAGGGTAAGGCTTATGACAGAAAAAGTTTATTTTAAACACAAGAGAACAGATCAGGTTCAAGGTTCCATTAACAGGATAAATTATAAGCTTTTGCTTAAGGTTCAGCAAACTGGTGGCAAATACAAACAGAACTCATCAATGGCTTTTCAAAGTCCTCTTAAATGTAGAAGCTTAGCCTTTGCACAGATAAGTGTCACTTTTCTTATAGTCCTTTGTTAATCATAGCACAAAGAAAACAAGGTTAATTCTCCTATGGCAGTTTATCCTCACTCTGCCTCAATTCTCTGGGCTGCACATCCAGGTGAATATGAAATGAGCATTCAAAATGTCCTCAAAACTCTTAGCAGGCTTTTCATATAAAACAGGAGCAACAGCCTCAATTCTCTGGGCTGCACTTCCAGGTGAATATGAAATAAGCATTCAAAATGTCCTCAAAACTCTTAGCAAGCTTTTCATATAAAACAGGAGCAAAGCACAAACTCTTAAAGTAGCCAATTAGCTTTCTTGCTGTTGCAGAGTTCTAACACAGTTGATAATCAGGCATGAAAGACAGCTTCTTTTACAAGCTTATGTGGCAGTAAATTCCCTTTCCAAAACACACAGGAATTTACCTCCTTACTGCTAATGCTTTAAGATTACCTTTGCAAGAGGAACAATTCTTTCAAGACTGGCTCTTCTTCAACCCTTCAATTCTAAAGCTTGACATAAAGAACAATCCATAAACATATCTTCTTCCCCCACCTCTGGCTCTGGTTCTCCCAATTGCATGGGCTCTGACTCACTCACTTGATCAGACTGCTCAGCTGACAATCTCTCTGGTGGTCTGAAAGCTTCTCCAATTTCTGGCTTCCACCCCTGTTTCCAACCTGATTCAGGGAAAACAGCTCTCTCAGCTCTGGGTAGCTCAGCCCTTCTCCAGGAGTTAGCACCTGCTCTGGCTTCTCCAGCATTCCATCGTCCTTGCTGCTCTGGACTCTTCCTCTCCCCATCTGCTGCTTCTCTTGCTTCCTCTGCTGCTTCTCTGGCTTCCTCTGCTGCTCCTCCGGCTTCCTCTGCTGCTCCTTCTCTGCCTCTCTCCATAATCTAACCAGGGTTTATACTCACTGGGATCCAACCCCACCTCTTTCTCTCTCAGGTGTTTGTAATCTCCCTGCCTTCGGAACTTAGAATAATCAGTGCACTTGTTAGAGTAAGGGCTTTGGTCCTCGTGCCTGCAATCTCCCCCTCTGCAATCTCCCCCTCTGCAATCTCCAGCGGTTCTGGAGGCTAAATTTAGGCTTTTAGGTAGGAAGTTGAAATCCAGAACTTCCAGGGTAGCGTTCTCCGAAATGCTTCCCATTCCACGTGCAGGACCCAAAAGGCAGGCAGAGCTCTGGAGTCTCAATGCGTGGATGAGACAATGGTGCAGAGATGAGGGGTTTGGATTTGTTAGGAACTGGGGTACATTCTGGGGAAAGGAAGGGCTCTTCCGAAGGGATGGGCTTCACCTTAACCGGGATGGAACCAGGCTGCTGGCATTAACATTTAAAAAGGAGATAGAGCAGCTTTTAAACTAGATACTAGGGGAAAGCCGACAGTCACCCAAGAGCAGATGGTTCGGAAGAATGTATCCTTGAAGGATACTACCAAAAGCAGAGAGGTTCCAAAAAAGAGTAAAGTAGCCCAAATGCCCTCGAGTATGGAGCAGACAGAGCTTAAAGATCCCAAATTACCCATGTCTACTAATAGCCAAATTAATATGAATAAAATACAGTCTCTAAAATGCTTGTATGCAAATGCTAGAAGTCTGAAAAATAAGATGGGAGAATTAGAATATATAGCACTAAATGAGAGGTTAGATGTGATTGGAATATCAGAGACATGGTGGAAGGAGGACAACCAGTGGGACACTGATACCTGGGTACAAACTATATCGTAATGATAGAGCTGATCAAATTGGTGGAGGGGTTGTGCTCTGTTAGAGAGGGCATTGAGTCAGAAAGGATTAAAGTTTTGCAGGAAACAAAATTTGCTGTAGAATCTCTATGGATTGAAATTCCATGTAAAAAGGGGAAGGCGATGGCGGTGGGGGTGTACTATCGACCGCCTGGCCAGAATGAACAAATGGATGATGAAATGCTCAAAGAAATCAAGGAAGCTAACAAAAGTTACAGCGCGGTAATAATAATGGGTGATTTCAATTACCCCGGTATCGACTGGGTCAGTGTCATGGCAGTACATGCTAGGGAGATAAAGTTCCTAGATGACATAAATGACTGCTTCTTGGAGCAGCTGGTCCATGAACCGACGAGAGGGGAAGCCATATTAGACCTAGTCCTTAGTGGAACGCCAGATCTAGTGCAAGAGATAAGGGTGTTGGGGCCACTTGGCAATAGTGATCATAGCATGATCGCCTTTGATTTAATTAGTGGAGGAGGGATAGTAAGGAAATCCACAGTACTACCTTTTAACTTTCGAAAGGGAGACTATGATAAAATGCCGGAAATAGTTAAGAAAATCTAAAAGGAGCAGTTGCCAAGGTTAAAGACTTACATCCAGCTTGGGTGTTGTTGAAAAATACTATCTTGGAAGCCCAGACCAGCTGTATTCCACGTTTTAAGAAAAGTGGAAGGAAGTCCAAAAAACTGCCAGCATGGTTTAAAGGTGAGGACAGAGAGGCTGTTGACAAGAAAGCATCTTTCAGGAAATGGAAAAAAGAGCCAAACGATGAAACCTGGAAAGAGCACAAGCACTGGTAGGTCAAATGCAAGGCATTGATAAAGAAGGCAAAGAGAGAATTTCAGAAGAAGCTTGCTGAGGAAGCAAAAACGCGAAATAAAGATTTTTTCAAGTACATTCGTAGCAAAAAACCTGTGAGAGAGTCAGTTGGACCATTAGATGATAGAGGAGTTAAAGGGGCACTAAGAGGCGACAAGGCGATAGCGGAGAGACTGAATGAATTCTTTGCTTCAGTCTTTACTGAGGAAGATGTAGGGATGTTACCCATGACTGAAGTTGTATTTAAAGGTACGGAAGAATTGAAGGAAATATCGATATATCTGGAAGATGTATTACCAACTGCTAGATAAACTGAAGAGTAGCAAATCACCGGGGCCGGAAGGTATACATCCAAGGGTGTTGAAAGAACTGAAATATGAGATTGCAGACCTGCTATTAGTAATCTGTGAATTATCATTAAAATCATCTCTAATACCTGAAGATTGGCGGATCGCCAATGTAACACCAATTTTTAAAAAGGGTTTGAGGGGTGATCCGGGAAACTACAGACCGGTGAGCCTCACATCAGTACCGGGAAAAATGGTAGAAACCATCATAAAGAATAAAATTACTCAGCATGTAGATAGTCATGGCCTAATGGGAAACACCCATAACACAATCCAATCAAATTAGGGAAAACAACAAAGCTGAAACCATTTCATATGTCGGAGTATGTCAGCCCAGTGTCAGGGAAACATCCCGCAGACACTACTGTGACCACTCACTTTATTATAAATTATTTTTGTTTGTTTAAAAATGTGCAAAAATGCAAAAATAGAGCTGTAAACTTAGCTTCTTAAGTAGAGCACCGCCAAAGTGCCTTCATCAATTAGATTGACAACATGGTCCACGTTTCGGGTTATAGCAATTCTAACCCTGCTTCAGGTCCTGCTTACCGGCAAATGGCGATTGAACTTGCATAGCCCAGAAAACCCGTCTTCTTTATCTTCGGCGGCGTCTGGCGTCATGGGAGGAAAGCAGATGATGAACCAATCACAGCAAAACATCCTCTGAGCTAATACATAGGGGAATCCCACATCATAGGGAAAACCCTGAAAGGCTCATCGGATTCAAGGAAAAACGATCAAATAATCGTGTACCAGTCCAGTTGAGAGTTAAGCCCATTCGGGGCCACAGCATTCAAAGTATAGATCCATCTCTGCTCACGTAGTTGAAGGCACTGTTCACGGTCTCCCCCTCGGGGATCAAGGGGAATGTGGTCCAACACCCGCCACCGTAGCGAAGTGAAGTCGTGATCCCATTGCAAGTTATGCTCAACCATCGGGGCTGAAAGTGTCTTAGTGCGTAGACGTGAAGCGTGTTCTGCGAGCCGGAGTTTCACCGCTCGTTTTGTCCGGCCCACGTAGTACAAAGAGCAGGGGCAGATCACCAGATAAACTACGAAATCCGTAGAACAGTCGGTATGCCAACGCGTATGGTAGGTCCGGGATGTGTGATGATCGGTCCATTCAGAGCCCCCAATAGTGGTAGAGCAATATGAGCATCGTCCACATGCTTCATGACCACAATTCCCATGAGATCGTAAAGGGCGATCCACTTCAGAAACAGTAGACATGACTTTATCTCTAAGGTTAGCAGATCGAGAATAGGCTATCCGCAAGGTACTATCTCGAAAACAAGCGTGTGCCCCAACTAGAGGCCAGAACTGGTGCAGTAATTTTGTAACTGCTGTGATTTGTCGGGTGTATGGTAAAACTCCTGTGATTACAGAGGGGTCAGAGACCGAATTTGGAGATGTTAAGGAGGAAGTGTACCATTCTGGATGCGTAAAGCGCGCCCTCTTGTAAGCCCGTGATATCACCTGAGAGGGGTACCCCCGCTGAAGCAATCGGGACATGAGCTCACGGGCATGCTTCTTAAATTTCATCAGAGTCGAGCAGTTTCGGCGTAGCCTTAAAAATTGCCCATATGGAAGACCTTGTTTTAAAGCCCTTGGATGGAAGCTCTGATAACTCAAGAGTGTTTCGTTGCACTGATTTCCTGTACAAGGTGGTCTGAAAACCCATAGGTGTGCGAATAACCTGAACATCTAGAAATTGTAGAGTCGTGGCTGAAATCTCCGCCGTAAATTGTATCCGAGGCATATGAGAATTCAAGCGAACCAAAAATTGTTCAAGATCAGACCGAGCACCACTCCACAGGAAAAAAATATCGTCTAGAAAACGCCTCCAAAAGGCTACTTGAACAAAGGCTGGATCTGAAAACACATAGAGCTGTTCAAAAACTGCCATGTAGATAGTGGCCAAGGATGGTGCCACAGTGGCCCCCATGGCGATACCATGTATTTGTCGATAGTAAACGCCCTGAAATAAAAAGAAATTCTGGTCCAGTACAAGCTCCAGCAATGATAGCAGGAACGACCGAGGTATTCGATCAGGCAGGGTCAAAGGGTAATCAGATAAACATCGCAACATCTCCCCTTGATCAATATTTGTATAAAGGGACTGAACGTCCAAGGATACAAGAAAATGGTAAGTATTCATCGCCTGGCAAGATTGTAATCGCATCAAAAAATCACTCGTATCCCTGAGATATGATGGAACCCGTGAGGCTGCAGGTTGCAAAAATATGTCACAAAATTGAGACAAAGGTTCGAGTACAGAATCCCTACAAGATACAATCGGGCGTCCCGGTGGATCAATTAGGGACTTGTGCACTTTAGGAACTAGGTAAAAAATCGGCGTCTTGGGGTGCTGTTTAAGCAAAAAACTCCTCTCATTCCTAGTTATCCAATTACTCAAACGCATTTGACACTAAAGTTGAAATCTGAGCTTGTAAAGCCACAGTAGGGTTCATCGGAAGAACAATGTAGTTAGTGCGATCCTGTAAGTGAACCTCCGCTTGACGTTGATATTGGGCCGGGGAGAGCAACACCGTGGCGCCCCCCCTTATCCGCCCGCCGTATTACCACATCCAAAGTTCGAAGCTCAGCCAGCGCCTTAGTCTGGTCCCTGGAAAAATTGGAATACCGTGGAGATTGTTGCTTCTCTAGTTCATTCAACCGTTGAAAAACAAGAGATTGATATGTCAAGATGGAATGATCAGGGGCACCCGAAGGTAACCAACGAGAAGAGTTCCTCACCAGAGATATGTCTGGAGCACCAGGGGCAAGAGACATGTGTTGTATTACCCGCAATTTTCGAAAAAATTTATATAAGGCTAATCTCGTAGAGAAGCCATCATAACCAGGAGTGGGAACAAATGACAATCCCAACTCCAAAACCTGTTGTTGTTCCATGGTCAAGGTCACCCCAGATAAATTTATGATGGACGACTCTTTGTCCGGGACCTGGTGTCCGGTCCCTGCCAAAAATCCTGTTGATAATTCCTCCTAGACCTGCGGCCTCTGGAGATATTGCTTCTACCGCGATCAATTGTTTCAGACCGAACTACTGGAAATTCCGACCCTCCTGGCTCACTGTTACCAGATTCAGTAGAATCAGAATCACCATTAAAAGTCACATGGCGCCCTTGAGAAAATTTTTTCATGGATGGCCAATTGTATACACAATCATTATCATAGTCCGTCTTATCCCTTCTAAATTTCCGAATCTTCAAACTGCGGACATGCTCATAGAAGGAGTCTAATTGCTTCTGTATATCAGACCACTGGGTTTGGAAACTGGCTGAAGGTAGAGAGGCCAGAACCTGCTTTTTAAGCTCCTCAGCCTGTAGTGAGAGAAACTCCTGTTCTTGTATTGACCGCTCAATTAAAAGGGCCACTAAATCAAACCCACACTTGTTAAGAATGGAATTCCATTTATTTAAAAACCCTGCATCATCGGTGAACTGTTTAGGGGGTTTAATAACCCGTAACCCTCTAGGTAGAATCAGAGATTTCAAATATTGGGTCATTTGCCGGTAAGCAGGACCTGAAGCAGGGTTAGAATTGCTATAACCCGAAACGTGGACCATGTTGTCAATCTAATTGATGAAGGCACTTTGGCGGTGCTCTACTTAAGAAGCTAAGTTTACAGCTCTATTTTTGCATTTTTGCACATTTTTAAACAAACAAAAATAATTTATAATAAAGTGAGTGGTCACAGTAGTGTCTGCGGGATGTTTCCCTGACACTGGGCTGACATACTCCGACATATGAAATGGTTTCAGCTTTGTTGTTTTCCCTAATTTGATTGGATTGTGTTATGGGTGTTGTGCATTTTATAATCCAATACGGTTCTTGATTTTTACGCTTGATGGCCTAATGGGAGACAGCCAACATGTTTTTAGACAAGGAAGATCTTGTCTTTCTAATCTGTTATGTTTTTTTGAAAGTGTGAATAAACAGGTGGACAAAGGTGAGTCGGTTGATATAGTGTATCTGGACTTTCAGAAAGCCTTTGACAAGGTCCCTCATCAGAGACTTTTGGCAAAACTAAAGAAGAGTCATGGGATAGGAGACAGTGTACTACTGAGGATCAAGAACTGGTGAAAAGATAGAAAGAAGAGGGTTGGGCAAAATGGCCAATTTACCCAATGGAGAAAGGTAAATAGTGGTGTACCCCAGGGATCTGTGCTGGATCTGCTGCTTTTTTACATATTCATAAATGACCTGGAAAGTGGAATAACGAGTGAGGTTATCAAATTTGCAGATGACACAAAACTATTTAAAGTTGTTAAAACCCAAGAGGATTGTGGAAAATTGCAAGAGGATCTTGATAAATTGGAAGAATGGGCATCAAAATGGCAGATGAAATTTAATGTGGACAAGTGCAAAGTTATGCACCTAGGGAAGAACAACCCAAACTATGGTTACACAAAGCAAGGTTCCACATTAGGAACCACCACCCAGGAAAAAGATTTAGGCGTCATTGTGGATAACATGTTAAAACCCTCGGCCCAGTGTGCAGCGGCAGCCAAGAGAGCAAATAGAATGCTAGGTATCATAAGGAAAGGAATGGAAAATAAAATAAAAGATATAATGCCTCTATACCGTTCCATGGTGAGACCGCACCTTGAATATTGTGTGCAATTCTGGTCGCCGTATCTTAAAAAGGATATAGCATTATTAGAAAAGGTTCAGAGAAGAGCCACCAAAATGGTAAAGGGGATGGAAGAATACTCCTATGAAGAAAGGCTAAAAAGGTTAGGGCTCTTTAACCTGGAAAAGAGACGGCTGAGGGGAGATATGATAGAAGTCTATAAATTAATGAATGGAGTGGAACGGGTAAACGTAGATTGATTGTTTACGTTATCAGTATATAGAAAGGCTAGAGGACATGCAATGAAGCTACAGGGTAAACTATTTAAGACTAATAAAAGAAAATATTTTTTCACTCAACATGTAATCAAACTCTGGAATTTGTTACTGGAGGATGTAGTAAAGGCTGTTAGTGTAGCTGGGTTTAAAAAAGGTTTGGACAAGTTCCTGGAGGAAAGATCCATAAACCATTATTAAGAAGGGAACCAGGATATCAATGCTTGACCCAGTACAAGCATTGCGGAACCTGTGTCTTTTGGGGAAACTGCTAGGTACGTATGACCTAGATTGGCCACTGTTGGAAACAGGATACTGGGCTTGATGGACCTTGGTCTGACCCAGTATGGCATATCTTATGTTCTTATGTACATTACCATCACTCTGTGCATCGCTACAGCTACCCCCGATATTTTTGTCCATTTTTCCAGCTGCCCCATGGGCTGGACGCAGATTTGTCTGGTCCATCAGCTCAGATCTACTTCCTTCCATTACTTGTGCATTGTCTTTCCTGGTTGCTCTGTGCAGTGTTAGGGTTACATCTGTGTTTGGCCCATACCTCTCTTGCTTTTCAAATTGGGGGACCTTACTGCTCTTGGCCAACATTTTTGGGTTCACCTATACATTCTTGAGGCATCTTAAGCCACACCTTACATTCAGCCAGCTTATGGGGTGCCTACTATGGTGCCTTGGGAGTTGGCAACCTTTCGACATGGCCTCTGGGGCACATTATAACCCGCCTTGGCTGACGTGGTGGTTTAGGATGTGCCTTCTGGTGCACCCTAAAAAGTGCATTTGTTTATGGCACTGGGGTGTGGGTTGTTTTCGCTGGCAGCACAGATTGTTGGACTGTTTCTAGCAGGAAAAGGAATTGCCTTGGCCACTCTTATTCATTAGGCCCACTGGGGGATCAAACTCATGACCCCTGTCTCATCAGTCAATGTATTAACCATTGTGCTACTGTAGTAGCCGATAAGCATGCAATAAATAATACCCGGAGTCAGGCAAAGATTCAAGCCGGTTTTATGTGCACAGGCTCAGATTGCAGTAACATTCAAAATAGTCTGAGCACAGAGCTCAGAAAAATGACAGTTTATATACTTTTCTTCTCCAGTCTAATACAGGCAAAACTCCTCATTGGCCACAGTGGCCCACTTACTCTCATCCAATAGACATCTCTGACCGGGCCCAGGACTCGCTCCCTCTGCTTGGGTCTTACTAGCCACGGGTCAGCAACTAGACATAACACTAAACATAATACTTTTACTAAAGTATACAGTATATTTCGCTATTCTTGCAAGGTCAGTTAGCCACAAAGATAGTGGAAGGCATATCAGAAGCATTCTTAACAAAAGCAAAACAAAGCGAGGCCAAACATAGCAAGGTTAAGACGTATCTCTAGCCTTGGCTCAAAACACTAAACAATCTTCATAATGCTAGACAAGATATTCTTACACTGTTCAGTTTCTCTGCTATATTTTCATCCTAATTACGAGGTCAGTGCACAATCAGCAAAGATACAGTGGCGCGGCATTCTACTGAAAGAGACATCTGACTTACCTAAACAATAAACAGTACCAAGGTTTAATTCTCTTATCTCCAGGAGAGCAGAACATGTTATCAAACCAGAATAGAACAGTATTTCTTTCTAACAGCTAACAGCATTCTGCAATTTTCCAAAATCAGCAATAACATTTTAAAGCAGGAGAAAAAGGGCTTCAGACCTAGCTCTGCTACATACTAGGCCATCGCCTATCACATTCCCTCCTTTTGATTATTCACACCCGCATATGAGGAAGGGTGAGAATCAAATCACACATATAGTATGCCATACTAGGGTGGAGGGATCATTTTGTGGTATAGGGTAGTAGCCCTACGTTGCTAGGATTCGTGTAGCTGCCTTACGTTAAGTTTAATATACGTAAGCATAAGGGGAGGAAACATGGGATACATAAACAGCCACAATCAATAATACATTTGATTACATTGATTACATTTGATTACATTGTTACCCTTTTCAATGCTCCGCCTATGTATATAGTTTACCCTGTTCTCCAAGTTACTTGTTCCTGTTCAATGTAATGACCTGACTTTGTTTATTGTCGGATCCCATTTTGTTGTATGTAAACCGCGCTGATCGCAAATAGTGCGGTATATAAGAAATGTAAATAAATAAAAAATAAAATAAATAATTTGATACAAGTGTCTTTGTCAAATCATATAGCATACCTAGTGTATAAGCGGAGGGGCAGGCGACATAGGAGGAACAAATGACATATATACTGTTCATCATAGCAATAGGCCCGTTATCATGACCCACAAAAATAAGAACCATTCCTATTAATAGCAGCACCTGTATCAGAGGTCGGTAGCAGTACATGTCAAAAAGGTAAGTAGCACATGTTTGAAAATTAGCAACATATGTACTAAAGTCCAAAAAATCTGGGTTCTGAGAGCTGGCGAGTAGCAATCAAAAGGGCTCCATTCTCATTGTTCCATCGCAGTTCCCATAACAGGAGAGGAAAGATTCTGGCGGGGGTTGAGACAAGTCCGGGTATTCCCTGATGTGCAAATACTAGGTTTGCAGGCTGCACAGGGAAGTAGGGCAAGAGTCAATTCAAAGCACCCCAAGGCTGCCGCCAGAACGAAGCAATAATAAGAATTCATAATGGGCATAGTCTCTGGAAAATTGGTGGAACTGTCGGCATCCACAACAGGTAACAGACGTAGAGTTGATTGTAGGTCCTCAAGCTTCTGCCATACGTAGACCTACCAGCTTTGTGGCAGGAGTAGGGCTGTAGATTCCAAAGTATCACTGTCCTCTGGGATGTCTCAGGCTCTTAAAATATCATAGTACAGTCTCTCAGGCTATTATTGCCTCCTTAGAGCAGTTCACTTTTTAGGAGATCAAAACAGTTTTTTCTTTTTTTTTTTTTCGGAGCATTTGAACACAGTCTCGTAGAAGACTCAATTTCTTAACACAACACAGTCTATTTCTGATGATTTCAGCTTTCTCCAGATGCGAGGCTTACCTTCGGATAAACAAACAGTCTTGAAATAGTGCAGTTTCCGAGGGACCAATAAGTCTTAGGTCCGTGGCTGTTGTCGTAGGGTGAGGCGCAATGGAGTCATTTATGGAAGTCCACGACCAAGTTCAGAAGCGGCTGCTGGAATGCAAAACTGGAGGACGTCTGTTCTCTTGACGTCCAGGAGCAAGTTGGTAAAGTTCTTACGATGACGGATCTTTTCTTTGCAGCGTGAGTCGCAATGGTGCTGCAGGATTGGCGATCGAAGTCCAGGGACGACTCTCAGGAACTGTGGCTGGTTTCACTCGACTTTGGTGGATCCAGGAGTCGATCTCGGCCACTTTAACTGCTGTTGGGGTTGATAACAAGACGACATATGGCCCTTTCCAATACGGCGCCAGCGGTGTCGTCTTCTACTCTGTCACCCACACCGAGGCTCCAGGCTTGAAAGGATGCAGGGGTTTGGATGGGCTGATCTCGTACTCACGCATGAAGACCCTGCAAAACAGAACTTAAAACCAATAGTGCTTATCTAGTAATTTCAGATCCTATCTGTCACACATCTCCTTTTACTCTCTATACAATAGGCTACAGAATCTCAGAATCTCAAAAGGGGAAACTCCTAAAGACTTAGCAGGGGCTAAGTATATCCTATGAAGGGCTATAGGAAGAACCTGGGGCCAGGGCTGAGGACTTAACTACTAGATCAAGGGTCACCACTGCATATTTAACACAACTATGTCCATTAATGATGACAAGACTGCTTTCATCCACAAAGAAAGTTTTGTCTGGGCGGTCCAAGGGGATATCAGTTGAGTCTAGGCAACCTGAGCACACAATGTCCATTACTTCCAAGCAATCATGGTCAGAAGGGCCTGGACCGACGGGCAATAGGGTGGCTGGGTTTAGAGTTTGGCTGAGACTTAATTGCAAGTTAGGATTCTCACATAGCTTACTTTGATATTTTAACATTCGAGCGTTGGTGAGCCAATGGCTTCCTTTGTGCTCCAGCAGGGTTAAAACAGAGTGTGGTACAGTAACTTGAAGAAGGTTTTGTCCTAAGGTGAGCTTATCAGCTTCGCTCACTAAGAGGGCTGTGGCTGCTACAGCTCTCAGGCAAGGTGGCCAGCCTTTGGCAACAGGATCCAATTGTTTCGTCAGGTAGGCCACAGGTCGCTGCCAAGACCCAAGAGGCTGGGTCAAGACTCCCAATGCGTTTCCACTTGATTCATGGACATACAGACAAAATGGTTTCTGCACATCTGGCAGGCCCAAGGCTGGGGATGACATCAATGCTGTTTTCAGTGATTTGAATGCTTTATCGTGTTCTGGGCCCCATTCCAGGGGAGATCGTTCCATTCCTTGTGTGACTTGGTACAAGGGCTTCGCCATGAGCGCAAAATTTGGTATCCATATGCGGCAGTAGCCTGCAGCTCCCAAGAAAGCTCGCACCTGTTTCCTAGTAGTGGGGGTTGGGATGCGGCATACTGCTTCTTTTCGCTCAAGTCCTAATTTCCGGGTTCCTGTGGACAGATGGAACCCTAAATATTTCACTTCTGTCTGGCACAGCTGCGCCTTGGCTCTGGAAACCTTGTAGCCAGCTTCATTCAAATGGTGCAAGAGGTCACTTGTAGCTTGTATACGATCAGATTTGTTGTTGGTGGCTATGAGCAAATCATCTACATATTGGAGCAAAATTCTTTTTCCCGGAGTTACAGAGTAGCTTGACAGATCTTGACTGAAGGCTGCACTGGAGATAGTGGGTGAGTTCTTGAATCCTTGTGGTAATCGAGTCCAAGTAAGTTGCCCTCGCCGTCCTGTGGTAGGGTTTTCCCATTCAAATGCAAACAAAATGTGACTGGCCTCTGTCAGGCGTATACAGAAAAAAAGGCATCTTTTAAGTCCATAACAGTGAAATGAGTGGCTTCTGCTGGAATCAGTCCCAGGAGTGTATAAGGATTTGGTACTACTGGATGTATGGTTTCAACTGCACTGTTCACTCGACGTAGATCCTGCACTGGGCGGTAGTCACCTGTCCCAGGCTTCTTGATTGGAAGAAGGGAGGTGTTCCAGGGTGACTGGCATTCTCTGAGAAGTCCATACTGCAATAATTTCTTCAAATGGCGATGAATGCCTTCAATTGCTGGTCTCGGGAGGGGATACTGACGCACATGCACTGGTTCTGCTCCTGGCTTAAGGGTAACAAGTACAGGAGCTATATTCTTTGCCCATACTCCAGGCGGGGCTGCAATGCTGGTAAGTATACAGGAACTTTGCTGGCCTGATTGGAGATGCACTATAGAACCGCTACTCTTCTTCTCGGGGAACAGTCAGCACTATCAATCCAGCTCCTTCGATTAGGAAAACTTCCTCCACATCATTCAACTAAAGTATCAGCAAGAAGAACTGCTCTCTTCTCCATCTTACATTCACTTTCTCTGTCACATTATCTCCACAATTCACAGACATTCTGAACAACTTAATCGTGCTGTATTCATGCCCGTAAATCCATCCCGTTTCTGCAAGTTCTGTTTTATATCTCCCTGGGACTGACTTGACAAAAACTGCATTTACCAGGCGCAAATTCTCCTGGGCTGCTGGATTTCATGGTGCATATAGTGAGGGCTGCCTGCACTATTTGGATTCCACTTCATGTTCTCGGGCGCTGACTGTGGGTGACTCTGAACTGGTAAAATTAATCCCTGCCTGCAGTGTCAGCGATGGACTGTAGCCCCCACATGTGCTTGACAACAGACAGAGGAACTTACAATAGAAAACTACACTTTTGCAACATGTTATAATAACAAATCCTAACAGAAAGAACTATAGTTTATAACATGACGACTACATAGCTGTTACGTATAACTGGAATAAAATTACTTGGCAAAAAACTAACTGCCAGCCGTAATCAGCTTGGCTTTGCAAAAGAAATTCTTTCAATTTTACAGTTTTTAGGAAGCAGAGATTCAAAGAGACATTCATTCTGGATGCTTTTTCCATAAAGTGGGTGGACATCTAAAATACACATTTTCCTTCCTAGTTTATTTTATTAACAATAAGATTAACCCCTCATTCACTCAGGATTCAAAGCACTTTCAAGTTGCAATCTAGTACCGCTGGCTCAAATGCTGCAGAGTCCTGTCAGTGTTCGTAACCTCGGCTTCGTAGGGCAAAAGGAAAATACAAGCATCCTTTCCTATTGAAACCTGAGCCCTACAAGATTTCTGCTCACTTGATCTGCACAGGAATTCGAGTAGGAATGTAACCCTTTCCAGGCTAAGTACAATACTATCGAGATCCACAATTCTGACTAAACATTCTTATTAAATGATATATAATACATGACCATAGCAGAAGACACATCACTATTACAAAATATTGAATAAAAACAGGTATAATTCCCCTAAAATAAGCACCCATTAGCCCAGCAGCAGAAAGTTGAAAACATGCCTTCAGAGGGTTAAAACATTCCTCTGCACAAACACGTCTCTTGTCAGTTTCACTCTGCGCTGCAAGACAGCTGAATGAGAGAGAGACAGCTTCGTGATTTTACAGTGACTCTAGGGGTTCGCTGTCTGCTTAACTATACTTTTACTATTTCATATGCAGTAAAGTGTCACAAATTACCCAACGGAATATAATCCTACCCTTATACTAGAAGGGAAACTCGTGGTTTCAACAGATAACAAAGACAAACTCCCAACGCTTCCTCCTTTTCACAAGCATTCTTCACACAGACAAACATGCTAGCATTTTCCAAATTCCGAATTCCCGGGCTGACTGACAAACCAGAATTACTGAAACCGAAAGGGCTGATGGGTTCGCCCCGCGCACTACTTGCAGGGGTACTAGGATCGCCCGTGGAAGTTGATCAGACTTCCTTTACCTGTTACTGTACCAGAAGTGTCTCGAGACTTTCCCAAAGCTATCTGACTAAGAACCAGAAAAATCAATACTCACCGGATCCGGTAGCTAATGCGCTGCGCAACCAATCCCTCCTTGGGTTGAATCCTGGACCCCCCTCGGGTTCGAGGTGTTGGCCGGCCAGAAACAGCAACCTGCGGAGGCAAGGAGGAGTCTCCTCTGATACAAAAGGACCAGGGGCGCCAGAGACCCTCCTGCGGTCAGTCAGGCTCGGCTCTAGCCGGACCAAACCTGTGAGGCGAGATGGGGCATATTCACTTGCATACCATCCCCCACTCGCACATTCCCGGCCCAACGCACCAGAAATATGTAGTAGCCGATAAGCATGCAATAAATAATACCCAGAGTCAGGCAAAGATTCAAGCCGGTTTAATGTGCACAGGCTCAGATTGCAGTAACATTCAAAATAGTTTGAGCACAGAGCTCAGAAAAATGACAGTTTATATACTTTTCTTCTCCAGTCTAATACAGGCAAAACTCCTCATTGGCCACAGTGGCCCACTTACTCTCATCCAATAGACATCTCTGACCGGGCCCAGGACTCGCTCCCCCTGCTTCGGTCTTACTAGCCACGGGTCAGCAACTAGACATAACACTAAACATAATACTTTTACTAAAGTATACAGTATATTTCGCTATTCTTGCAAGGTCAGTTAGCCACAAAGATAGTGGAAGGCATATCAGAAGCATTCTTAACAAAAGCAAAACAAAGCGAGGCCAAACATAGCAAGGTTAAGACGTATCTCTAGCCTTGGCTCAAAACACTAAACAATCTTCATAATGCTAGACAAAATATTCTTACACTGTTCAGTTTCTCTGCTATATTTTCATCCTAATTACGAGGTCAGTGCACAATCAGCAAAGATACAGTGGCGCGGCATTCTACTGAAAGAGACATCTGACTTACCTAAACAATAAACAGTACCAAGGTTTAATTCTCTTATCTCCAGGAGAGCAGAACATGTTATCAAACCAGAATAGAACAGTATTTCTTTTTAACAGCTAACAGCATTCTGCAATTTTCCAAAATCAGCAATAACATTTTAAAGCAGGAGAAAAAGGGCTTCAGACCTAGCTCTGCTACATACTAGGCCATCGCCTATCACACTACAGCTCTGTTGCTGTATTTGCAGGTCAGTGCGCCTACTTAAGATTAACGCGCGTTAACGTGCACGGCTCCTTCTATCGCGCGATAATGTGCGATTGCTACGCTTAGACCGGAATGCCCACTCCTTTTATGGCACCCTGCACATTATCGCTGGGCGCACATTAAGACACTTTAGTAAACATGCCCCTAACCATACTCTGTCCACTTGCATGGCAGACTGCATTGCCCTCACCTATGAGCAGGCTGGGCTCTCACTGGAGCACCGGGTCACAGCGTCAGGGTCATGGCGGCTTCCGTAGCAAACCTGCATTCCATTCCTGTCGGAAATCTGTTGTGCCGCCACCTGGTCCTCAGTCCATACTTTCGCATCTCATTACTGCCTGAAGAGGGAGTCCCCATAGGAACAGTGCCTTTAGCCAGGCAGTACTCAGTCATCTATTCGGGGTGCAGGCAGCTCCTGCCCTCCGGCCCTTGGGTGTTCAGGCTACCGGAGTGCTGGTTTCTTGCTGAAGGACCACGCGAGAGTCTGTCTTCTTGAAGACAGGGCAATGGAACTGACTCACCCTTTTCTGGTCACCCTTGAGTTTTTACAGGTGTCTCGGTAGCCTGTAGCTAGGGAGTCCCATATGTGAGGACTGATTTCCTGCTTATTCCCGGAGAAAGCATAGTTACTCACCTGTAACGGATGTTCTCTGGGGACAGCAGGAATCAGGCCTCACAACCCCCCCCCCCACACACACACACACACACACACACACACACCTCTTCCTTGTGGAGTTGCCTTGTGTCATTTTTTGCCTTTGAGCTATGTCATCCTACTGAGGCAAGATGGCACCCTTGGGCGGGAAGGGGACCATGCATGCGTGGTGCATCTCTCAGAGGCTTTCTTTGAAAACTGGGGGAGAAGCTACCGTGCGGGGTCCATTGGTGCCATCATCCTTATGTGAGGACGGATTCCTGCTGTCCCTGGAGAACACCTGTTACAGGTGAATAACTGCACTTTCTAACAGTCTCAGGCAGTGCTTGTCTTCACCATTGTGAAAATGGAACAGAGTGAATGTGGCTATTTTAAACATTAGAGCCATTGGTTGATTCAAGTCATCTGAGTTCTAACAATTGATCACAATGTTACTGCAATGGGAATGTGGTTCTTATGTTCAAACTGATTTGAATTGTTTATATGGGTGCCAATAATCATGTCCTGCCATTTCCTAGTTTTTATACTATTTTCTACATTAATTTGCCTTATTTTATTTGATTCCTTTGTGTCAAATATGTGTGTCTATATAGTCCAAAGTCATTTCACTGGCCACTTTTTTTTTTTAAGATGATATTGGACATTCTTTATTGTACCTTCAGTAAAGTTCCAACATCTGCATTGTCAACTCTCACCAGCAGCTTGGAGACTGAGCATGTCATCTCTATCGGGCACCCTCCCCCTCACCAGATGATCTTCCAACCATAATTGAGCAGGCATGCTCCACACCCACCTCACGCTCTCCAAGTTGGCTAATCGGTGACTTTAATCTCCCATCTCTTCAAGACAGCCACTCAGCAGCATTCCTTGATGCCCTGGAGGACCTAGGTTACAAACAGCATGTCGATTCACCCACCCACACTAAGGGTGGTAAACTAGACCTCATTTTCGCACCTCTCTCCAACGACTCAATACCCCTAACTCTCGCATTATCGGTAATACCAGTACCCTGGTCGGACCACAGTCTTCTCAGTTTCAATATACCCATTAGTGCATTCCACAAAAGCCGAAAGTCCCCTAACACATCTGGATCCCACTCAACCCGCTTTAGACCACTCAACCAGAGCATAGTCCTAGAGAATCTCAGACCTCTCATGGCCAACACAACCATGGACTTAGATGATCTCATATCCAAATGGGATGAAAACCTGAGAGCTGCCTCCTGCCCATCACTCACCGAAAAGAAAATTCGAAAACGTGAACATACTCCATGGTTCTCCACAGACCTTCGTTCATCCCTCCACCATTTACGCAAACTCGAGCGACAGTGGCGACGAACTCACTCCCCCGAGGTGCTGGTAGCATACAGCTCATACCTAACTACCCACCGAGCAAAGATATCACAGAGCAGGAAAACTTACCACTCAGGATTAATAAAACGCTCCATCAACAAACCACATGCTTTGTTCAGCATAGTAAAGTCCATAACAGGTGAACCGGTCTCAGCTCAACCCCCTATGCCGCAGCCGCAGGACTACGCAAACTACCTGCAGTCAAAGATGATAAAAACCAACACAGACATAAATGCCAATAACGCCCCCACTTCACCTAAGACATCCCATGCTATGCCACTTCACAACTTCTCTACTGTATCAAATAGCGAGGTTGTGAACATTATTGCCTCAATCAACCCCAGTACAGCTCCTAATGACCCGTGTCCAGCCAGCTGGATCAAGGACATGCGACATGACCTCAGTCAAATATTGAGTAAAATACTGAACCAGTCTTTCTCATCAGGTTCATTCCCGCAGAGCCTAAAACACACTTCCATCAAGCCCCTACTGAAGAATAATAGACTGGACCCATCCAAGGTTGATTCCTTCAGACCTATCTCGAGCATCCCTCAGCTTGCAAAAATCATTGAGAAGGCCGCCCAACAACAAATCCAACATCATATTGACACTGAAGCACCACTAGATCCATCGCAACATGGCTTCAGGGAAGCACATGGAGTTGACACAGTCCTTACAACACTATTCAATGTTCTAGTAACAGGAATAAACAACATACAACAGGGTTTCGTCCTCATCTTCCTAGACATCTCCGCTGCTTTCGACTCTGTGAGTCATGATATACTCCTACAACGCTTGAAAGATAAGGGGATTCAAAGCACAGCACTCGAGTGGTGTAAATCCTACCTATCTAACAGGTGGCAACAAGTAAAAACAGGCCACGCATCCTCAGAACCATTCCTGCAATCACAGGGTGTACCCCAAGGATCGTCCTTATCGGCACTAATGTTTAATATCTACATGCAGCCGATATGTGACTTGATCAGATCCTTTAATGTACAATGTCTCGCTTACGCAGATGACATCCTCCTATATATGCCGTTCACAATTGAACATCCAGTATTCTCCCCAATAATCAAATGTTTTGAAGCTGTAGCTGAATGGTTGCTATCACAAAACCTTCGGATAAACCACAGCAAAACCGACGTTCTTTTTGTCACAAGGAACCGTAAGTTCATACCGCCTCCATCACTACTCGTCAACAACATAGAGTTGAAATCAAAAGCTACCATCCGTTACCTCGGCATCACATTGGATCAGCACTTAGATATGACAACTCATGTCAAGAACATCACAAAAAATGTATATTATAAGATCAAATCGCTACGTCACCTCCGCTCCCTACTAGATCCCACAGACTTCTGAACAACCTTCCAAGCATTAGTCCTCCCACACCTGGATTTTGCCAACATCATCCTACATGGCCTCCCTCAATCAACTTTAAACCCGCTCCGCCTAGCCATGAATACAGCCGCCAGAGTCCTCTCCGGCTCATCAAGATCTGACCATATAACACCCATCATGAAAGAACTGCATTGGTTACCATTACATGCCAGAATCCAGTATAAGTCTTTAGTCCTTACTTTCAAGGCACTAAATAACTACCCCCCTACGCCAATCAGCAAGCTCATCCATGGCACCCTGGAAAACAGAAAAAGGAGAACCACATCAATGAACACCTTAATTGTCCCGAAGATAATAACGAAGTGTACTAAGGCCACCTCCAACAGGGCCTTCTCCTTATTTGCTCCTCTAAACTGGAATGCACTACCTCACGAAATCCGTGCTATCAAAAACCTAATCCTATTCAGAAAAGCATTGAAATACCACCTGTTCACAAAATGCTACCCAGAAGTCAACCTAGTCACTAACAAATCTACCACCTCAATACAACCTGAAAAGGGCTAGTTGGTCAACCTTTCTCTCTAGTCTTATTAGTGAACCACATTGTAACATCCAATCGAGTTTGATATTACTGTATATACCATTAAGTTAATCTGTACATAGTTCCCCCGGTTGTCCTATTGTTGAAGTTCCCTGTTCAATGTAAAACTCAATGTTACTTGTATGCATTGTAGTATGTTCTTGTTCTATGTACACCGCACTGATTATAATAGCGCGGTATAAAAGAATTGTTAAATAAATAAAATAAATAAATAAAATCAGTGTTCTTAGGCAGCTGGCACTGCCCACCAGCCCCCAATAAACTCAGTTTCCAAACAGCTGGAGAGAGCTGATCCCAGAGTCTGGGCTCACTGAAGGAACAACTGAACAGCTTTTTGATCATTTTAGTGGATTTCACAAGGAAAACAGAATTCAAATGCAGTCTGCCTAAAAAAGTCCATCCAAACAAAAAAAAAAGATGGAAGGTATAACAGAGTGGCAGGGGAAGTGCTGTCCATAATCAGAAGACTCCGTGGCTCCTGAACACAGAGACCAGAGAGGAGCTGCAGCTAACAGTCACTGTGGGAAGTAAAGGAGGCTCCGTGGCTGGGCCTGGCAGTACTAAGTGTCTCAACGTCAGCCAGTAATAGGGGCTGCAAGGAGCAGAACAGACATCCATTTGAGCCATCCGGAGAGAATTGAGCGGTGTTTAGGTCCAGGGAAGGTAAGAGTTTTACTTTTGCAGGGGATTTCTTCTGCAGGCGCATAAGCAGGACACTTCAGCCCAACGTGAAAGACCATGTTGCTTCATGGGGCCATTTTCTAAGCCTGGGAACTGGCACCATTTCCTTGGAGAGCCTTGAGCAGAGGGGAAGCAGGATCAGATGCAGTGTGAGCTGTTTTCTTCACGTTTTGTTATTTTTTGGTCTTCCTTTGACAGATGGATTCTGCTGTTAATGCCACACTGGGGGGAAAAAGACAAAAAAAAGGTCCCGTTGAAGAATCTGTATAAAAGCCAATAAAATGAATAGAGGAGGCTTGGAAGCACTCAGTCCTCTGATTCAGTAATGTGCTTGAATGTCACGTGTTTAGCATGCATCTCCAAACACAGTTCGGTCTCGGCTGCGGGGGTTTTGCTATGGGTGCAAAGCAGAGTCACAGTCCCTCGAGGAAAGCCTTTTGGAGGGGTCTAACACGGGGGATCTGCAGGCCATGGTGGGCTGGGTGATGTCCCTGATAGGCACAGGGCTTCTGGCCGTAGTCGAGGAAGCAGACAGGAACGTTCTGGCAGTCCTCAAACAGAATGATGAAGAGCTATCATCCCCTCGGCCATCTACA
Source organism: Ichthyophis bannanicus (assembly GCA_033557465.1). Classification (NCBI taxonomy): domain Eukaryota; kingdom Metazoa; phylum Chordata; class Amphibia; order Gymnophiona; family Ichthyophiidae; genus Ichthyophis; species Ichthyophis bannanicus. The sequence continues at coordinate 401,685,670 of CM066039.1, read as the reverse complement.
TCTCAGGAAGTGCCTAGGAGCACTGCCCCAGCAGGGGGTTTTCTCCCGAGTTTGTACTGCTTATGCATAAGGCCTTCTGCATGAAGCAGCAGGGAGTAGAACCCTCTGGGCCATCAGGACGTGGAAAATGGAAAAGGCTGCCGGAAGTCATAGCAGAGGAGGAGCCCATGTCTGGTAAGCATCATTTAGAGACAGTCCCCTGGGAGAAGATGGGGTCACTCCACTCTGAGGACCCGGAGGACCTTGAAGGCAAGGCAGATCTGGGGTTAGAGCCAAGAGAACTGGAGGAAGGAGAGATTCTGCTGGAGGAATCTCGAATTGTACGAGTATTCCGCAGAGAGGAATTGCTGGTGCTTATCTCACAATCATTGAAAGTGCTGAACATGGGGACAGGGGTTCCCCAAGAGGAAGATCCCTTAGAGGATCACTATTCCAGGTGGTCCGGAAGTCACAATTGTTTTTTTCCTCTGCATAGGGTGATCAAACAGATGACAGAGGAGGCGTGTTGGGTCCCAGAAGCTGCACTAAAGGGCACACGGACCATGGCCCAGCTCTATCCTCTTCTGGAGTAGGAAAAAGAGATTATCTCCTCCCCTAAGGTGGGCATAGCAGTGTCAGCGGTCACTAAGAAGACCACTATTACTGGTAGAAGGTAGCACCGCACTCAAGGATGTGCAAGACAAAGTTGGAAACTTTGTTAAAACAGGTGTTTGACATTAATGCCCTGTTATTGCAGGCATCAGTTTGTGGCGCGTTTGATGCAAGGGCCTGCCTGCGATGGGTGCAGGACGTACTGGAAATGGCTGGACAAGAGTGATCTCCACCCCTGGAGGCAGCTAAGCTGGAGTCAGTGGCAGCCTACTTGGCAGATGCCTTTTACGACCTCACTAGGGGCCTATGAAAAGGATATGGCTTCAGCCATGGCCACTTGTCAGAACCTGTGGTTACAGAACTGGTCAGCGGATGTCTTCTCTAAGTCACGATTAACCAAACTGCCCTTTAAGGGTAACCTACTATTTGGCAAGGCCTTAGACAAGTTGGTTAAGAACTTGGGGGAGACAAAAGGCGGCCAGCTCCCAGAGGATAGGCAGAAGCTGGAGCAGATAGCAGGGCCAGCGAGGGGCCAGCCATGTGATTTACGACTTTTCCAGGCGGTTTGCTTTGCACCCTATCAGAGGGGGGTGTTACCCGGCCCAAGGACAGGCCTTTCACGCATTTCATGGGTCAGGGTGAGGGTTTTACTCTTCCACCCAGACTGTATCCAAAAAGCTACAATGAAATGCAGGCCCAGCCGGAAGATATTCCCATGGTAGATCAGCTGCAGGAATTCTACTCGGCTTAGGTCTAGATCACTTCCGACCAGTGGGTCTTAGAAAGCATCAGAGAGGGCTAAGCACTACAGTTTGCTTGAGCTTTCACAGATGCTTTCATTCTATCACCTTGCAAAGTGGCAGAAAAGGTTGTTGCACTGCAGGACATCCTAAATTGGCTGCTGCAGTTGCAAGCCATGGTGAGGGTGCCACAAGGCCAGTGCTGCTATGGTTAATACTCCATTTATTTTGTGATCCCCAAAAAGGAAGGCACCTTTCAACCAGTCTTAGAGCTCAAGCAGATAAATCGTTGTCTTTGCATGCCACGTTTCCTCATGGAAACTCTCAGGTCTGTGATTGTGGTGGTCCAGGAAGATGAATTCTTGATCTCTCTGGATCTCAGGAAGGTGAACCTTGCACATTCCAGTTCACTACGAGCATCAGCAGTACCTTCGCTTCACGGTGCCAATGGGGCACTTCCAGTTCTGTGCGCACTGTCTGGTCTAGTAACTGCTCCATGTACATTTACCAAGATTGTAGTAGTGGTCGCGGTGGCCCTTTCACAAGAGGACCTACTGCTGCACCCTTACCTGGACAATTGACTGATCAGGGCAAAGTCTGCAGAAGAGAGCAAGCGAACCACAGCGCAAGTCATCAAGTTTCTACAGGAACTTGGCTGGTTAGTCAATTTTGCAAAGAGCCACCTAATGCCCTCCCAGAACCTGGTATATCGGGGAGCCTGGTTTCAGACCAACAAGGGCAGGGTATCCCTGCTGCTGGAAAAGATGCAGACCTTACAGAAGCAGGTCAAGCAGCTTCTTCAAATGAAGGTACCTATGGCTTGGCATTATCTCCAATTCCTAGGGTCCATGACAGCGACTATCGAATCGGTGTCATAGGCTTGAGCTCACATGAGGCCACTGCAGAGGGCAGTAGTCTGAAGATAGTTGGCACAATGCCATCTGCTGTCGCATCCGTTACTGTGCCTGAAGGTGACGCTGTTGGCACTCCGGTGGTGGCTGAGGCCAGAAATGTTGGTGGTAGGCATGCCTCTGGAAACACCCGTCAGGATACTGTTGATGATTGATACCAGCCTCGCGGGCTGGGTGGCCCATTGCCAGGCTCAGATAGTGAAGGGAGTTTGATAGGCCATGCTCTCTGCTCTGTGGTCCAATCGCCTAGAGACGAGAGCAGTGTTTCTGGTGCTGCAGGAGTTTCATGCCAGCTTCCAAGGAAAAGTGGTTCGGGTGTTCTTGGACAATGCCACTATGGTGGCTTACATCAGTCAACAAGGAGGCACGAGCAGTGAGTAACTCAAGGACGAGATAGACCCATTGTTGGAATGGGTGGAAGAAGATCTGCAGGCCATTTCAGCAGCCCATGTAGTCTTTTTGAATGAGCGGTATATCAAATTTTAATAAACATAAACATAGGAACAGACAATGTAATGGCAGACAACCTCAGTCGGGTTCGCCTGGATCCCAGGGAGTGGTCACTGTCCGATGTAATCTTCGCGCAGATAGTGGGCAGGTGGGGTCCACTGATCATGGAACTGATGACGACGTTCACCTTGGCCAAAGTGAACCGCTTCTTCAGCAGGCAAAGAGTGTGGATGTCTGAAGGTCCTGATGCCCTGGTGCAATGCTGGTCACAGACGCACTGCTGTATGTTTTTCTGCCATGGACACTGATAGGGCATCTTAATTCAAAGAATAGAGGAGCATCAGGGTCTGGTCAGTCTAATTGTTCCCGACTGGCCCTGCAGATCATGGTATGCGGCCCTGCTCAGGCTGATGGTGGACTACCCATGGCATCGACCGAATCGACCCGACCTTCTGTCACAGGGGATGATGCTAATGCCGCAGGTGGATAGATTCTCGCTTGCGGCATGGCTCTTGAAAGAGAACGGTTGAGAGAGAGGGGCTATTCTGCTCCAGTGTTTGTTACATTGCTAAAGGCTCGTAAGATGTCTATGTTGCTCTCATATGTCTGGATTTGGAGGCTGTTCGAGGCCTGGTGCAAGGACAAAGAGTGCCGTCCTCTGTCGGCAATGGTGCTCGAGGTCTTGGAAGTTTTGCAGGCAGGTCTCAAAAAGGACTGGTCTGCAGTTCCCTGCGAGTGCAGGTAGCGGCAATTACCTGTTGTAGAGTCCACGTGGTTACCTTGGCAAGCCATCAAGATGTCATGTGGCTTCTTAAGGTGATTAGGCAGGTGCATCCTTCAGTACGAATGGTGGTTCCCTCCTTGGGACCTTAACCTACTCCTGTCTATGCTGAAAACTGAGCCTTTTGAACAGCTGGGGTTTTGTACGTTGAAGGATTTGAAGTTGAAGACTGTGTTTTTCTGGTGGCAATCTGTTCCACAGAAAGGATTTCAGAGTTGCAAGCGCTCTCGTGTCAGGAGCAGGTTCTCTCCATTTTGAAGGAAAAGGTGGAATTATGGGCGGTTCTTTCCTTTCTGCCCAAGGTGCTCTCCATCTTCTATTTGAATCATCCAGTTACTTTACCGGTGTTTGCAGGCACGGAGGAGGCTTAGTGGGAGCCAGGGTTGCAATTGTTGAATGTCCACCGGATGGTGTAGCGCTATCTGAAGAGAACAGCGCCATTCCAAAAGACAGACTGTGCTGTTTGGGGGGGGGGGGGGTGCTGTGTAAAGGGGAAGCGGCCTCCAAGACCTCTATCTCTCATTAGATTTGAGAGATGATTTTGTCTGCATATCTCCTGCAACATAGGCAGGTACAAAGTGGTCTGCGGGCACATTCAACTAGAGCACAAGCGGCTTCGTGAGCTGAATTTAACCTAGTTCCACCAGTGGCTATTTGTAGGGCGGCCACCTGGGCGTGTCTGCATTCCTTTGTCAAGCATTACCATCTGGATGTGTAGGCGATGGGGAATGCGAAGTTCGGTGCGGTGGTCATTCAGGCCAGGCTCACAGGTCCCTCCCGAGTGTAGTTCTGCTTACATCCCAGATGTCGGGAATGGACTGGAAGGACGATAAGGAAGGTGAAATTAGGTCTTACCTGCTAATTGGCTTTTCTTGAGTACCAACAAGTCCAGTCCCAGACCCATCCGAGTGCTTCAGTGATAACGATCCTAGATCAAGGGAGAGTCATCCTACTTGTAAGGTTCGGGGAGGGGGGGTAGGTAGTTCTTTGTCCGAGGAGGTTCTCCTCCTAGGAAGTGAGAGCAGAGGTCAGAAAATGAGTACTAAAGAGAGAGGACTTATTGTTCTAAGGCTTAAGTCATAGGGACATGGAGGTCTTGATTTCTTTAGGTGAAGTCTGCCCAGAAATCTATGGACAGCCTTCCTCTTCTGTTGAAGGGGTGGTGGTTTTAATCGAGAGAAAAAAAAAAAGAAAAAAAATTGTAGAGAACAGTTATTGCTTCTTATTTGTTGCTTCTGTGAGTCTACTTTGTCAATTGTTTACTGGGGGCTGGTGGGAGGTACCAGCTGCCTAAGAACTCTGATGTCATCAGAGATGACATGCTCGGTCTCCAAGCTGCTGGTTAGAGTTGACAGCCCAGATACCGGGATTGGACTGCAGGTACTTAAGGAAAACCAATTAGCAAGTAAGGCCTAATTTCACCTTAAGGGGTTGAACTGCAGAGGATGCAATAATGTTGACCAGAATTACACACAATATTCAAGGTGCAGTTGCACCATGGAGCGATACACAGGCATATAATATCCTTCTGTAACTAGGTGAAAGAAAAAACAAAAATAAATACCTGGGCATTCCCTGAGTGACAAAAGCATGGTATAGGCTTTTAAAAATGGGAAAAAAATGGTGTTTTGCAGCTCTGGGAAGCTGGAGGGATACGGCAGAAGCAGCAACATGCTTTTTTGTTTTGAAAAAATGAAACCAAAGCTAAAACAAGGGTTTTGTTATCTGCCTGGGTCTTTAGGAGTGCTTCAGGGGCAGGCAGGCTTTTGAGAGGCATGGGGAATAAAGAAAATGCAGAGAAAATCTGAAAGCAGCTGTAATGGCAGAACTGTCTCCAATCCAAATTGGTAGCTGTTATGGGACATTTGAGCTTAGGGACTGAGCTGAAGATTTTGATGCTTGCCGATGCCTGGGAGAACTGGGAAAGTGAGGCTGCCATCTTGCTAAGCCAGAGAACGGCCTCATGGAATTAGGACTGCAAACTTCTGTGGCTGGTCATGCTCTGCCCCTACCCCCCCCTTGCCCCACCCCCCAAAAAATAGTTGCAGAGAGGGCAATGTGCAAACTGAACGAGCAAGATTGCTGCACATTCTTAAACAGAAATTCCATACTAACAGAATACCCAGCATTGGTTGTACACACACACACACACACACACACACACCCACACCTTCATCAATAAATGAGCACAAAACAAAAAGAGAAATATATAGACAAAAATTAAACTCAAACCTCAAGAAGCCAGACTCCATATGCAGTGCAACATCAGATAAATAAGAGATGCAGTTCCCCATACTGCATGTCCCACCCCAGCCACCCTGTCACACTTCCGTCATTGCCATACCCATTACCGCTCTTCTTAATTCAGCCAAGAAGAACCACTTTGATAAACTTATTTCCTTCTCAGAGAATTCCACACGACAATTATACTGTATCCTTCGTTCCCTTTCTGCTCCTTCGCTTCCCTCCGTCTCCGATACTACTGCTCCCACCACTCCCTCCTTCTCCAATCCCGCTCCTTCCGTTCTGGCTTCGCATTTCGCCTCTAAGGTTCAATCTATCCGGCAACTTTTTCTCGCTTGCCCCCTGTGATACGAATGTGACAAGTTGTGGTTTTAACTTGAATGGAATGGATTCAGTAGCCATGTAGCTATTGGGGTTATTATAGGGCATAACAGCTTGCACTGAGTGGTCTGAAACCAGCTAGAACTAGTATAGTGAGTCAGAAGCACCTGGCTGTTATGCTGAACATATTCTCTGTACGTAAATTGTGTATGAAATCTATATCCAATCATAATCATGAGTAGCCTGTTTTCACGTGAAACTTACGCTGTAGTATCCAATTAACACACATCTCTAATAGTAAACAACTAAGGAAAAATGTATATCAAACGTGGAACTTTCCAAGGAAGATGGGACGGTACCAGGGACAAAGCAGACTCCTGCTTTGGCAGCTCTCCCGGATTCCTTGCAGCATCGTGAAAGTTCCCCCGCTTGCTGAAGTGAAGCTACAATATCCGGTAATGTATTGATGCATTTCATTTTATGCTAATCATTTTATGCTAGTCGTTTTACTTATAATCTTTTTATGCTAAAACCTACTTATAATCTTTTCTTTACTATACAATAAAAAGTATTCTAGTATTACTATCCAATTGTGCCTGGTTGGTATGTCAGTGAGGACTCAGTTTGATTTTTTTTATAGTAATACACCCACCCCCCCTCTTCCCCTCCTTCCCCCCTCTCCCTTCTACCACCCCAGTTCCCTCAAGTATCCCTCCCCTCTCCCACCGCTGGTCTGCTTTCCAACCCATCACTCTTCCAGAACTGACTAAGGCTCTTAAAGCCACTCGGAAAACCACCTGCCCTTCAGACCCTATCCCCTCACAGTGGCTTTCTGAGCCCTCACTAGCCCTGCTTCCCCTGATTCTTTCTATCTTTAACAATAGCCTACTGTCCGGGTCCTTCACCTCACGTTGGAAACACGCCTTAATCTGCCCCCTTTTGAAGAAAGCTTCCCTGGACCCCTCTATACCCTCGAACTGGCGCCCCATTTCTAATCTCCCCTTTCTATCTAAACTTCTCGAGCGGCTGGTTTTCTCTCAGCTCTCCGCTCATCTTGAGGCTTCTTTGGTTCTTCACCCCCGTCAATCCGGTTTCTGTCCAGGTCACAGCACTGAATCTATTTTCATTTCCTTTCTCAAGGAATTGCATGTTGCGCACGATCACGGTTCTATATCTATAGCTGTCTCTTTAGATCTGTCTGCTGCTTTTGATGCTGTTGATCACCGCACGCTTCTATCACAACTTGACACTATTGGTCTCTCAGGTTCGGTTCTTCACTGGTTTCACTCTTTTCAACCGGTCCTTCTCAGTACTTTCTGGCTCTGACTCCTCTCCCTCAACCCCTCTTCACTGTGGTGTCCCACAGGGCTCTGTGCTAGCTCCCCTTCTGTTTAACATTTTCCTGGCCCCACTCGCTCTGCTCGTCCAGCAACATGGTATCTCGGCGTATTATTACGCCGATGATATCATCCTTCTTTTCCACACCAGTTCACTTACTCCCGATATTGGTCCCCTCAATGTCTGTCTCTCCGCTGTCTCCTCCTGGTTCTCAGAAAACTTCCTTCACGTCAATTTGTCAAAAACTTCGGCTATTTGGTTTACTGCTGGTGCTCCTGTCTCCCCCCCCCCCCCCCCATCCCTTCTCTCTCTGCTGATCTCATTCCCCTTGTTTCTTCACTACGTTATCTTGGTGTCACCTTGGATTCCGCCCTAACCTTCATAGACCACATTTCTTCCGTTGTTCAACATTCCTTCTGTACTTTGAGGCAACTCCGCGCTGTTCGCTCTTTTCGCTCCCCCTCTTCTCTGACCACATTGCTTCTTTCTCTTGTCATTTCTCGCTTAGATTACTGCAATGCATCTTTAGCCGGGCTTCCTCTTACTCAACTTCGCAGGCTTCAACTGGTTCACCACACAGCTGCTTGTCTCCTGACTCACACCTCCTGATTCGCTCATGTCACCCCCCTTCTTATTCGCTTACACTGGCTGCCCATTCCTTTTCGAATCCAATACAAGATTCTTACTTTTGTGCACAGATCCCTCCATACTGGTGTCCCACACTATCTCTCAGACTTGGTTCATTTTCACTGTCCCTCAAGAACCCTTAGGTCTGTCCACACTAACCGGTTATTCCTCCCGCCCCCTTCCCAGGCTCACCTTGAATCTACACGTTCTGCTGCCTTTTTCTTCATTGGTCCCCGTCTATGGAACTCTCTGCCGTCTGCACTTCGCCTGGAACTTTCTTATTCTTCTTTCAAAGCTAAGCTAAAGACCCATCTTTTCTGCCTAGCCTTCGATCTTCCTCCCTCCCCTCCTCTTTCCGATAATTAATGGTATTTCTCCTTCTCCTGCTGTCTTTTATTGTTTCCTTTCCTAATGCTGTTCCTTTCCTATCATTAAATGGCGTTCCTTTCTGTTTCCTTTTCTCTGCAGCCTCCTGTTGTTTTAATGTAAATCGCCGTATGCCTGCTGGTCCTGGTGGTCTATCAAGTTTTAAATAAAGATAAAAGATAAAGATACTGTGTAAAACAAAAAGATAGCACAAAGTCCAATCACTAAATTGAAAATAATAATCTTTTTTTCTACCTTTGTTGTCTGACCATTTTATTCTCTGATCATGTTGGTCCTGATCTGAGGCTTCTGCTTTCCTGTCTTCTCTTAGACCAGGGGTCACCAACCTGCGGCCCGCGGGCCGCATGCGGCCCACGAGGTCCCTTCGTGCGGCCCGCAAGGCTCTACCCCGGTTAACATTACGTGCGGCCCGCCAAGGATTCCCGCCATTGTATCCACGCGCTCGCAGCTCACCGATGACCACCTGCAAGCGTCCCTTCTCCTGTCAGTGTCATCTGTGAAGCTGGACTTTAAGCGTTTGTCTGCTAGCATGAATCATCAGCCATCTCATTAAATTCAATAAAGGTGATCAGCCATTGTTTTCATAATTTTGCGTTTGTTTTTTTTTGCGGGGGCGGGGAGAAGGGGGGTACGGCCCGCGAGGCTCCCGGTAGTCGGCTGTGCGGCCCGCGGCCCTCTGGAGGTTGGTGGCCCCAGTCTTAGACCATAAACCATAGAAAGAGAGCTATCTGCCATTTCTTCTCTTCTTTTGTTTTCTTCACTTCCTTCCATCAGCCTATTTCCAGTCCCAGTAACGGCTCCCACTCCAGTCCTTACCTCCCATTACCTTCCAATGTCAATCCCCTTGTGTTCCCAGCACTGCCAGTGGTGTCCATTCCCTTTCCTTCCCTGCTGTCCAGCCTCTTCTAGTCCAAATACTATCCCAGGCATCAGTTCCCTTCCACTCCCAGTGCATCCCCCAGTGTCAGCTCCCTTCCAGTCACCCTACCCTCTGTCCATCCCCCTTCCAGTGCCATCCCCATGTGTCTGCTCTCTTCCAGCCCCACTGCCCCCTCCCTTCCAGTCAAACAAAGAGGAGCGATCCTCTTGCAAAAACAAACAGGGGCCACAAGAGGCAGAGTCGTCAGGATAAATTGGGAAAATTTATTGAAAAAAAACCCAACGCGTTTCGGCAATGGATGCCTTCATCAGGGGGTTGCAGCTAAAATATGAATAAGTATAAATATACATTAAAACATAAACATAAAACCATATGTTTGTTACACATTAATAAAAAGAAATAAATCAAAGTCATAAAAACATGTATGTAAATAATAGTAATAAACAGACCTGTTAAAAATACGCAACAAAATAAGAGCTCCAACGGAGATTGAGTAAAACGCAGGACATGAAGATTATAATTCACATATATTGTATCTTTAGACAATTAATTTGTGAACATAAGAAAAATGTTGATCAAAAAATGAAAGTAATGATAATATAATGTTAAAACAATAAAACATTAATATCTTAAGAGTGGAATCAACACATTCAAAAAAACGGCAAACAAAATGACTCTCATATAGGACATTTGCACCAAAAAGGGGGGAGGAGAAGATGTATCAAAAAAATGGTTACTTACAATGACCCAATGTCTGACTGTATACAATGTCCTAAATGAAAGGACGTGTTCTGTCTCTAAACACTGTCGAGACTTTGTATTGTCTGTGTCTAACAGAAAATAAGTCAGCTGCATGTTATATCATTAATGTCATAGGATGTACAACTATTAAATACAAGTGGAAGCATAATGTTAAATAGATGTTATTTAAAATTTAAATATTATAAAGTGATGTTGACATTTGTTGAACAGAATTAAAACACAGTTATTACAACATGAATAATAAATAAACAAGTAAATAAATAAATAACTTATTGATGTTAATACTTAAAAGCATGTCAATATGACAATACTGAATGTGTTATTGGCTTAAAAGGACTCACTATGTAGTGAATGTTCGAATTATATTGACTAATCCATGCAATTAAGATGGACGTCTTATTTTAAAAACATAAAAACTTCTGTCTGTATGAAGTATAAGAGTTGTACATGTTTCAAAGATATCTAATGAATACTTGCATTATGGTGCTATGTGGTAAACAAGGTGAAACAATGTACACAGCAGAATCTATTAAAACTGTGAAACAACCATGTAACTTGTGCTTATACTTAATCAAGACCAAATCACAAGTTTGAGAATCTGTAAACAAGAGGGCAAACAAGAGAGTCTGTATTCAGTATTAACTAATCAGTAGATCGTATTGAAAGTCATGTACTACCATGAACTTATGTAAAATGATATGTTTAATGTGATGTAAAAATAACGTGAATGAAAATGCAGGGAAATTGAATCGCACGTTACTAATTGTCCAAAAGATGCAACATACCTCATCTGTTCATTTTTTTGAACTATTATATTGTTCTTGAATGTTTAAAAATTGCAGGTTATAATACATAAATGTGTAGAAAAGGCTTATAGTGCTGCCCACTGAGGGAAGGAACCTGAACTCTGCAAAACCGGCGTCTGTGGTGATGGGGACTAAACTTGATTGATAAACATACATTAAGTTTACTTTCTAAGAACATCAAGAAATAAGCGTGATATGGTGTAGACAGAAATGTCCTTTTAATTCAAACCTACTTAAAGGTGAGAATGATTGAAGCACTGTGCTTTGCTAAAACACTTAAGCACAGAATAAAATGTACTAAATAGTCGTATGAGAGGGGCCAAATATGTCGTTAACGGAGAGAGAGGAGCCACAGTTGTTTAAAACTCGGCGTTTAGAACGGTAATTGCTGAACCCGAAAAAGAAGTGCTCTAAATTACCTTTAAAAACAGTGACATGACTTGACATATGACATTAGAAAAAATCACCCATCTTTTGTATTCAGACCTATAATGTAATGCAAATGGAAAAATACCTTGTACACACGGGACAGCTATGGAGCTGACAGCTTAAACTGATTGTGGCAAATGTTGCATAACTGAAAGTATACAATATGCATAATTATTACCATGATGACTCAGAACCGTTGCTACTGATTTTGGCAAGGCCGCGTGGCCCCCCCCCCCGCGGGGCTTGAGCGCAGCCGGCGTTAACCGGGGGGGCGGCCGGCCGCGCTCCCGACGGGTCGCTGCCACGTGGTTCGCGGGGGAGGGCCCGCGGCGGCGAGAGGGCTCTCGTTGGCTCCCGTGGCAATGGGCAGGGCGTGGGAGCCAATGGGCGGAGAGAGAAGTCAAGCGCTGGGGGGGGAGGCGAGGGCGTCACGGCGTCCTTCGGCCTTTCCCTTCTGGGAGCCGGAGGAGCTGGACGTGGTTGTCTTTGCCGGTGAGCCACGTGGCTGGGCAGAAGGGGGAGAGCGGGGCGGGGCAGGGCAAGCGGGCCGCGGGGGTGTAGATTCGGGGTCATGGGGGGCAGCGGGCCTCGGAGGGCACCAAAAAAACAAAAAAAACAAAAAAAAAAAACCCAAAACCCCAGCGGGAGACAGCTGACCCTGCGGGTTGCTTTAAATAATAGTAATAATAATTATACAAAAAATAAAATAAAGACATCTGCCCATCTACGGGTTCATGGGGGGGTGGGCAGGAAGACTCGGAGGGGGACTGGGGGGGGAAGGGTGCTGCTCAAGAGCAGGGGGCTGCGCACAATGCACGGGGGGGCAGAAAGGGGACACGGTTCGTGGGGAGGCTCACAGGGGTAGAGGCTGCGGGGGGCAGGGTGGGGGGCGGCGCATGGGGCCCACCGGCAGCACCACGGGGCGAAAAGGTGTGTCTAGTGCTACGGCCGCCAGGGGCAGGAGTCCCCGGGGGGCAGATAGAGCACGGGGGGGGGCTCCGCGACAAGGCGGGGCAGCGGGGGGCACAGTGGCGGAGGGTGGACAGGCTGTGCGGCCTGTTGAGGGCCTGGCACAGGGGGGGCTAGATCGGGAGGCTGTAGGGCTGGCAGAGGTGGGGGTGCATGGGGGGGGCAGGGACATCGACGGATGAGTCGCGGGTTGCTGGAGGGGGGGCAGCCACGATTGGGGGGGGTGGCGGAGCCAGGCAGGAGGGCAGGGGTGGATGGGTGGCAGTGGATCTCCTAGTTGGGAGCATTGGCAGAGCGGGGGGCTAGGCTCTTCTAGGGCGGATTGGTTGGGGGCGTGGCAGCCACCTTGAGCTTTGGCGGGTGCTGCGGTGTCTTTTCCTTTTTTCTCCCCACAGGGCCTTCCAGGATGGCAGTTCCCAGGGACGCCGGGGCAGGAGAGACCGTCAAACAGGGCTGGAGTGTCGCAGAGCGTACCGGAGAGCAGGCCTCTGGCCAGACCAGCGGGAGCGGCGCCGGCCTCGGCGAGCGTAGTGCCAGATCGGCTGGAGGCGAGAGCGGTGCCATGGGAGGCGATGGCTGCGGCAGGTGAGTCTGGTGAGCGGGGGTCTGCGGGGGGCAACCTGGTGGGGGAAAGAAGGGGGAGGGCGTATGGGAAAAAGTGGCAGCATTCGCGTCGGCGGTGTCGGGCGTCGGGATCCGGGTCGTCGACATCCTCAGTGTCGTCGTCGTTTTCCTCCGCATCGGGCAGGAGTAAGGGCGAGGGCGACGGGGGTGAGGTGGCGCCGGTTATTGCGGCGGGGGCAGCGCCAACGGTTGTAGCGTTCTCGGAGCTATGGGAAGGCATGCCGCGGAAGCTGCGGCGTTGAATTCGGGAGCATCGTTATATTGACATCTGTCGATTGCTGGAGGGTCGCAAACGTTTTGGGGACAGGAGGAAGAGGAAGGCTGATGAAAAGGCAGGAAGGGTGAGGTAGGTGGCGCGCAACGTGACAAATTGGGCGCGGGCATTTTCGAGGCTGGCTAGCGTGTGGGGGAGGGCGCATCCGGACCACTACGGCATGCTGCTGGCTTATGCGGACTCCATCTTGGAGGCTTCTTAGTTGCATGGCAGTTGGGCTTGGCTCAACTACGATGAGAAATTTCGGGACAAGATGGAGGAAAATCGGACGTTGTCGTGGGGGTACGCAGGACATCAATTTATGGCTCACTCAGCTGTCAGGGCAGCCGGGGGGCCAGGTAGTGGCCCCAAGGGCGGGGCGGGCGGTGTGTCCGGGGTGCTCTGGCCCTTTCGTGCGAGCGGGGCGGGGGCAGGGCAGAGCATGGCGGGAGGGGGGGACGCTGGAGACGTGTGTTGGCGCTTCAACAAGTCCTCCTGCCCGTTTAGTGATTGCAAATTTAGGCACGCGTGTTCCGTCTGTAATGGGTGCCAGGCAGCCGTCAAATGCATCAAGCGGGGTACGGGCGGGGGCAGCGCGCCCCCCCCCCTAAGCAGTGAGAGCTGGCTGGGGCTGGGCCCGACCCCTATTCGCTTCGACGCATTGCAGGAGTGGTTGGGGAGGTACCCCAGGGGGCTGGTTATTTTGGAAGGGGGTTTTCGGGAGGGGTTCCGGAGTCCGGGCGGAGGTGGTGAGTAGAGTCCAGAATGCCCCGTCGGTAAGGCGATTTGCCGGTGTAGTGCGGGATAAGTTGGCGGTGGAGATCGGTTTGGGAGGGTGGCGGGCCCCTTTTGGCGGGCCGCCATTCGCAGATTTTGTGGTGTCCCCTTTGGGGGTCATCCCGAAAAAGGAGCCGGGGAAATACCGGATGATCCATAACCTGTCCCACCCCATCGGGGATTCGGTGAATGATCGGATCCCCAAGGATTTGTGCGAGTTGCGGTATGCTTCCTTCGACGAGGCGGTGGAGTTGGTGAGGGGGTGCGGGCGGGGGTGCTTGATGGCCAAGACAGACATTGAATCTGCTTTTTGTTTATTGCCAGTGCACCCTTCGGCGTTCCCGTTATTGGGGTTTTTTGCTTCGAGGGTAGTTATTACTTCGATAGGTGTATGCCGATGGGGTGCTTTATCTCTTGTGCGCACTTTGAGCGGTTTTAGCACTTTCATGCATTGGGCTTTGGTGGAACTGGTGGGGTGTGCTCAGGTGGTACATTACCTGGATGATTTTCTAGTTGTCGGGGCGGCACAGTCAGGGCAGTGCACCATGTTGCTGGATGGTCTCGGGCAACTGGCGGGGGAGTGGGGAGTCCCGTTGGCAGAGGGGAAGACAGAGGGCCCGGCGACTCGGCTAACCTTTCACGGAATCGAGCTGGATTCGGTGGAGTTGGTTGCTCGCCTGCCTGAGGTTAAGGTGTTGAAACTCCGTGTTCTGGTGGTGAACGCCTTGGTTTCCCGGCGGATGACCTTGCGGGAGATGCAGACGTTGATCGGGTCTTTGAATTTCGCCTGTAGAGTTATCCTGATGGGTCGAGTGTTTATGAGGCGTTTGGCGGCGGCTACGGTGGGTCTTTCCAAGCCGCATCACCGGCTTCGTGTGTCGCGGAGCATTCGGGCCGACCTAGCCATCTGGGATGAATTTTTGCTGGAATTTAATGGCACTACGGTGTTCAGGGACCGGGCGATCTCCAGTCGGGATCTACAGTTGTTTATTGATGCGGCTGGGGGAGTGGGCCTAGGGGTGTACTTTGGGGGCTCCTGGTGCGCGGCGGAGTGGCCAGCGACTTGGTAGGCAGCAGGGCTCACGGCCAATGTAACCTTCTTGGAGTTGTTTCCGCTTTGGGTAGTGTTGGAGGTGTGGCCGGACAGGGTTCGCAATCGTCGGATTATCTGGTGGTGCGTTTATCGCGGTGGTGAGCGTGATCACTAACTCTATGCCGCGCTGTCCTCAGGTGGCGGACTTGATGCGACAGGTCGTTTTGGCATGCTTGCGACTGCATGCTGTGGTTCGGGCGCGGCATATCCCAGGGAGTATTAGCAAGATCGCTGATGCTCTTTCCCGTTTCAAGTGGGAGCTGTTCCGAACATTGGCGCCGGAGGCAGACGAGGAGGGGCTGTCTGTCCCCGAGCGCTTATGGCGGCTTGGCTGGGGGAGATGACAGAGCTCTTGAAATCTTCGATGTCGGCAGCTACGTGGGCAGCTTATCAGCGGGGTTGCGGCAGCGTGGTGCGGTTCTTGCTTGAGCATCAATGGTGGTGGGGACCACCCCCCAATCAGCTAATAGGTTTGTATGTGGTGGCGGCGAAGGCCGTAGGATTGTTGTGGGCTACGGGTGAGTAGGAATTTGGCGGGGTTTTCGTTCGTTGCTAAGGCAGTGGGGTTTAACACGCAGGCTGCTGTAGGGTTGGGAACGCTCCTGTCCTTCGCCTAAGGACGGCAGGCGGCCCATTACTCACGACTTGTTACAGCGCTTGTGTGTGGTTTGCCACAAGTGGTCTCGTCCCGCTACGAGGGTGTCCTCTTTCGGGCGGTATTTTCCATCAGTTGGGGAAGGGCTCATGGGTGTCATTGGGGGCCCTGGGAGGGGCGGCCACGTGCCCGGTTGAGCTGTTGAAGGTCTATTTGCAGATACGGCCTGGTGGGCGGGGTAGCCGGTTTATCACCCGCTTTCAATTTACGGCGGTACTCCGGATGGCTTTACGGCGGCTCGGGGAGGATGCAGGGTTGTACGAGTCGCACTCCTTTCGTATTGGGGCGGCAACCAGTGCGGCGGCGGCAGGAGTACCCGAAGGGGACCTACGGCGGATTGGGAGATGGAACTCTCGGGCTTATCGAAGACACGTGCGCCTCTAGGGGCGCTGGGGGGCTGGTTAACTGTGGTTCTTTTTGTCTTCCAGAAGTTGTTCCTGGCTTGTGTCGCTGTTGGGTGATTGGCCACTCCTTGTGTTCTGGGCCGGTCAGCGAGCAGCTACACGCCCGGTGGGGCAGAATATTGGATTGGACCAGTTCGGGGTGACCGTCTCATGGCTGGGCGAACGCGGTCTGCGATGGATGCAGCTCTTGCCTTTGCTACGGCACCACGGGCGGATGCGAGGGCCGCCGGACGCAGTGGTGATGCACTTGGGCGGCACCGATCGGGTGTCCTGGGCGTGCAGGCCTTGGAGGATGTGCTGAACAGGAGGGGCGCTGGTCGCAGCTTTGCCGGGGGGCGGGGGGCGGCTCTGGCTGGTAAGGGCCGGAGCCGGTGGCGGGATCCCGGAGGTTTCCGGGGTCCGGAGCCGGAGCCAAGCAGTAGGGCGGGGGTGGGGTACCCCCGACCCGGACGGTCCCTCAGGCTTTTGCTAATAATATGGCGAAGCCGGAAGAGGGAGGCTAGGCAATTTTCCGGGGCCTGGACAAGGCGCGGAAGCGGAAGCGGAAGCGGCATCACTTTGCTACTCACATGGCTGGTGAAGGTTCGCTCTGCTGGGGGGGGGGGGGGAAGTAATGTTAAAGTTGGATTGTTGTTGTTTAAGGTTTATGGCAATAAAGCTGCGACCAGTTGAATTCCCATATAAGTGTTGTGTATTTATTGTAAGGACTGTTGGGGGGGGGGTGTTAGGAGGGGAGGTGGGCCGGTCCGCCTTACCCGGTTATGGCAAGGCCGCGTGGCCCCCCCAGTGGGGCTTGAGCGCGGCCGGCGTTAACCGGGGGGGCGGCCGGCCGCGCTCCCAACGGGTCGCTGCCACGTGGTTCGCGGGGGAGGGCCCGCGGCGGCGAGAGGGCTCTCGTTGGCTCCCGCGGCAATGGGCAGGGCGCGGGAGCCAATGGGCGGAGAAAGAAGTCGAGCGCTGGGGGGGAGGCGAGGGCGTCACGGCGTCCTTTGGCCTTTCCCTTCTGGGAGCCGGAGGAGCTGGACGTCCCGCCCTCCCACCCTTGGGTTAGGGCTCAGGGGTGTGGTGGCTTTTGTGGGGTGTTGCAGCTGGGGGGGGGACCCCGGAGGTTTCCGGGGTCCGGTGACGGAGCCAGGCAGTAGGGCGGGGCTGGGGTTCCCCCGACCCTGACGGTCCCTCCGGCTTTGGCTATTCAGAGGGCGAAGGCGGAAGAGGGAGGCTCGGCCATTGGCCGGGGGCTGGACACGGCGGAAGCGGAAGCGGCATCACTTTGCTACTCACATGGCTGGTGAAGGTTCGCTCTGCTGGGGGGGGGGAAGTAATGTCAAAGTTGGATTGTTGTTGTTTAAGGTTTATGGCAATAAAGCTGCGATCAGTTGAATTCCCATATAAGTGTTGAGTATTTATTGTAAGGACTGTTGGGGGGGGGGGGTGTTAGGAGGGGAGGTGGGCCGGTCTGCCTTACCCGGTTAACTTCGGTGCCGTAGTGTTATTATGACACAGAAACTGCATATCTTAGCAGGGAGTGGAAAGTAGTTTCTCATGTGGGTTTATCACAGCCAAACTTAAATTATGAACCATACTGTGGAACATTACTCATTCGTTGCCAAAGTGTGAGGAAAATCAAGAGTTATCCTTTTTTTAGGGATGACATACTAATCCTCTGCAATTCTGAAGGAAGGGGAGGAGGAGGGATATGAGACATCGTAGTAGTCAAACAACTCTATTAAAACCTGTACATTATTGAAACGTAATGTGGCATAGTGCAATGTGTATATAACTGTATCTAATCTATGGAACTACTACACATTATGTTAACAAAAATAAAAATAGAGATAGAATTTGAAGAAACAATGTGTTACCTCAAGAGAGCAGGGACCGCTGGCAGTATTCTCGTGATACCGAAAGTGAAACTAAACTGAACGAGGGGATTTAATTATAACCCTGTGATTCTGGCGCCAAAAATGTAGAGAAGCCGATTGGAGGATCTAAACGAAGAAGCTTAGGATGTCTCTTCTCTAACCAAGATAATATGCACCTCACATAATCAAAGGCTCTATACATTATGTTCTTCAACATTTGTTCCTAATAAAAGCATAAACATGTGCTTGTTAATAAAACAAACTTCCTATCAATTTAAGATAGTTGATCAATGTTTAATACAGTAGAATGTGTGTACAGATGATATGAAAAATTCTGAGAACCAATATCTGTTTATATTATATTTTGCCCCAGATAAATAAAAGGAAAAATGCAATCTGTGTGTGACATGGACTAAAGAAAAACTGAGAGATCCGTTTCCTGATTGAGACCATGTGGAAACATGCTCTTAAATTCAAAAATATATCTGTTCTAGCCTCAATAAGGTTTTGTTGATGTCCCCTCCTCTCCAATGTGGTTTTACTTGTTTTAGAACTAAATATTTTAACTCATTGACCTTATGATTGGATGCAATCCAGTGCGATACCAGGGGTTTATCAATGATTTTCCTAGAAATACAGCTTTTGTGTTCAGTGATCCGAGTGCAGATTTCTCTTTTAGTCTTACCAATGTACACAAGATGGCATGGACATTGTATGAGATAAATCACATTAGATGTTCTACAATTTGTATACTGGTTCAGATGTATTTTATGCCCTGATTTAAAGTCAGTAAAACTATTTTTGGTGATAATAGTGTGCAAGCAGATGGAGCAGTTCCCACAAGTATAATGGCCCTTGATTTTAGGAGGAGCGTGGGATTTCATGAGAGCAGATGGTAGAAGTGCATTAGCTAAATTTGTATTCCTCTTGTAAGCTACCATGATTTGCTTTGTATCAAAAGCTGGCATAGTAGTAAAGAGATGCCACTCCTGTTTAAGGATGTTCATAATTGATTTGGAATGTCGTGAGAAAGTCAAGGTGCAAACTACCTTATCTGATTTCTTTGAGGAGTTCTTCTGTAACAACAAGGACCGATCTGTAGTGCATGCCCTAACATAAGCTTTCTTAATACTTTCCTCTGGATATCCCCTGGCTTTAAATCTATGGTGCATATCAACCGAGTGACGTTCGAAGTCCCTATCAGTAGTGCAGATCCTTTTAATCCTGAGAAATTGACTAACAGGTAAATTGTATTTAAATGCTCTATTATGACAACTTTCGTAATGTAGTAGAGTGTTGCGATCTGTAGGTTTTCTATAGAGGTCCGTTAGAAAACCATCATGTTCTTTCTTGATCATTATATCTAGATAAGGGATCTTCTCAGAGCTGAAAGTGCCCTCAAACTGCAGATGGGGATCTAGAGTATTAAGCCACTCAAAGAATTCTTGCAATCTAGACTCTGATCCGTCCCAAATTATTAAAATGTCATCTATATACCTCTTCCATAATAAAATGTTGGACTTGTAAGGGTGAGTAGTAAGATATAATGTTTCAAAATTGGCCACGTACAGGTTGGCCACATCTGGGGCCATAGATGACCCCATGCCTACTTGTTTGTAAAAGAGACCTCTGAAGACAAAATAATTTTCTGACATAACTAGCTCAGCTAATTGTAATAATAAAGCCGTGGGAGTACGTACCGGTTGTGTTCTTTGTATGAGAGTGTTGGCTAGAACTTCAAGTGCTGCTTGTTGGGGTATATTAGTGTACAGAGAATTGATGTCTAATGTGACAAGGAGGAGATTGTCATGATATTGATCAAAATCTTTCAAAATGTTGATGACGTGGGTGGAATCTCGTATATAGGAAGGAGTCTGGGCAACGAATGGTCTGAGAAACACGTCAAGGAATTTAGAAAGAGGTTCCAATACTGAGCCTATGGCAGACACTATAGGTCGACCTGGTGGTTTCTGTAAGGATTTATGTATTTTGGGCACTATGTAAATGGTTGGAATGATAGGATGTTCTACTCAAAGATATGATATTTCATTCGTAGTAAGATAGCCTGCTTCCTTCCCTATAAATAAGAAAGTTTCTATTTTGTGTTGTAACATCGGTGTAGGATCATTGAACACTTTTTGATAAAATTTTTGATCATTCAATTGTCGTAACATCTCACTAATGTAATCATCTCTGTTTTGGATTACAATGGCACCCCCTTTGTCTGCTGGTTTGATTATGATGTTATTATTAGCTTGTAAATCCTTAAGAGCTTGTATTTGTGATCCATTGAGGTTAAAAAAACCAGGTCGTTTATTGTCTGTATAGAGATGTTCTATTCTTGAGAGAACTACGTTTTCAAACGCCGTAATCATGGTGTTTGTGTTAGGAGGGATCCATTTAGAAGGGTTTTTGACTACCGACGGATCTGTAGGGTTTTCAGTTATTGTACTAAAATGATCTATAATTCTCAATTTTTGGAAAAATTTGTATAGTTCAACTTGTGTTGTGAATTTATCATGTGGCCTAGTGGGCACAAAGGAGAGGCCTTTATTTAAAAGTTGAATTTCAGCATCGGAAAGTGTATAACTAGATAAGTTAATGACCCCATTTAAAGGTCCCAATCTAGTTGCCTTTTGGCTGTGGAGCTTGGTGTGCGTCTCTCGTGTTGAGAGGGCATTTGTTCCTTGTGTTTGGTCGGTCTGTTGATAGATGACCTGGGTGGCGTGCCTCTGCCACCTCCTTTCCATAGAGCTGCCATTTGAAAATTCTGCTTGGGACTGCGTGGTTGTCGCGGAGGGATAGGGGCAGCGGAGGAAAACAGGGACCCGGAGGGTTCAAAGTGATGTGGTGAATGATGACGGGACCTCTTATGGTATCCTAAGCTTCTTCGTTTAGATCCTCCAATCGGCTTCTCTACATTTTTGGCGTCAGAATCACAGGGTTATAATTAAATCCCCTCGTTCAGTTTAGTTTCACTTTCGGTATCACGAGAATACTGCCAGCGGTCCCTGCTCTCTTGAGGTAACACATTGTTTCTTCAAATTCTATCTCTATTTTTATTTTTGTTAACATAATGTGTAGTAGTTCCATAGATTAGATACAGTTATATACACATTGCACTATGCCACATTACGTTTCAATAATGTACAGGTTTTAATAGAGTTGTTTGAAAGTCTCTTCGGACTACTACGATGTCTCATATCCCTCCTCCTCCCCTTCCTTCAGAATTGCAGAGGATTAGTATGTCATCCCTAAAAAAAGGATAACTTTTGATTTTCCTCACACTTTGGCAACGAATGAATAATGTTCCACAGTATGGTTCATAATTTAAGTTTGGCTGTGATAAACCCACATGAGAAACTACTTTCCACTCCCTGCTAAGATATGCAGTTTCTGTGTCATAATAACACTACGGCACCGAAGTAAATCAGTAGCAACGGTTCTGAGTCGTCATGGTAATAATTATGCATATTGTATACTTTCAGTTATGCAACATTTGCCACAATCAGTTTAAGCTGTCAGCTCCATAGCGGTCCCGTGTGTACAAGGTATTTTTCCATTTGCATTACATTATAGGTCTGAATACAAAAGATGGGTGATTTTTCTAATGTCATATGTCAAGTCATGTCACTGTTTTTAAAGGTAATTTAGAGCACTTCTTTTTCGGGTTCAGCAATTACCGTTCTAAACGCCGAGTTTTAAACAACTGTGCTCCTCTCCGTTAACGACATATTTGGCCCCTCTCATACGACTATTTAGTACATTTTATTCTGTGCTTAAGTGTTTTAGCAAAGCACAGTGCTTCAATCATTCTCACCTTTAAGTAGGTTTGAATTAAAAGGACATTTCTGTCTACACCATATCACGCTTATTTCTTGATGTTCTTAGAAAGTAAACTTAATGTATGTTTATCAATCAAGTTTAGTTCCCATCACCACAGACGCCGGTTTTGCAGAGTTCAGGTTCCTTCCCTCAGTGGGCAGCACTATAAGCCTTTTCTACACATTTATGTATTATAACCTGCAATTTTTAAACATTCAAAAACAATATAATAGTTCAAAAAAATGAACAGATGAGGTATGTTGCATCTTTTGGACAATTAGTAACGTGCGATTCAATTTCCCTGCATTTTCATTCACGTTATTTTTACATCACATTAAACATATCATTTTACATAAGTCATGGTAGTACATGACTTTCAATATGATCTACTGATTAGTTAATACTGAATACAGACTCTCTTGTTTGCCCTCTTGTTTACAGATTCTCAAACTTGTGATTTGGTCTTGATTAAGTATAAGCACAAGTTACATGGTTGTTTCACAGTTTTAATAGATTCTGCTGTGTACATTGTTTCACCTTGTTTACCACATAGCACCATAATGCAAGTATTCATTAGATATCTTTGAAACATGTACAACTCTTATACTTCATACAGACAGAAGTTTTATGTTTTTAAAATAAGACGTCCATCTTAATTGCATGGATTAGTCAATATAATTCGAACATTCACTACATAGTGAGTCCTTTTAAGCCAATAACACATTCAGTATTGTCATATTGACATGCTTTTAAGTATTAACATCAATAAGTTATTTATTTACTTGTTTATTTATTATTCATGTTGTAATAACTGTGTTTTAATTCTGTTCAACAAATGTCAACATCACTTTATAATATTTAAATTTTAAATAACATCTATTTAACATTATGCTTCCACTTGTATTTAATAGTTGTACATCCTATGACATTAATGATATAACATGCAGCTGACTTATTTTCTGTTAGACACAGACAATACAAAGTCTCGACAGTGTTTAGAGACAGAACACGTCCTTTCATTTAGGACATTGTATACAGTCAGACATTGGGTCATTGTAAGTAACCATTTTTTTGATACATCTTCTCCTCCCCCCTTTTTTGTGCAAATGTCCTATATGAGAGTCATTATGTTTGCCGTTTTTTTGAATGTGTTGATTCCACTCTTAAGATATTAATGTTTTATTGTTTTAACATTATATTATCATTACTTTCATTTTTTGATCAACATTGTTCTTATGTTCACAAATTAATTGTCTAAAGATACAATATATGTGAATTATAATCTTCATGGCCTGCGTTTTACTCAATCTCCTTTGGAGCTCTTATTTTGTTGCGTATTTTTAACAGGTCTGTTTATTACTATTATTTACATACATGTTTTTATGACTTTGATTTATTTGTTTTTATTAATGTGTAACAAACATATGGTTTTATGTTTGTTTTAATGTATATTTATACTTATTCATATTTTAGCTGCAACCCCCTGATGAAGGCATCCATTGCCGAAATGCGTTGGGTTTTTTTTCAATAAATTTACCCAATTTATCCTGACTCTGCCTCTTGCTTTTTGTGGCCCCTCCCTTCCAGTCTCCTTCCCATTACCCAGCCACCTACCAGTCCCATCCCCAAGTGTCAGCTCTCTTCCAGTCCCCATACCCTCTGGCCACCCCACTTCCAGTGAGTCCTATGGAGAGCAGACACCCACACAAGAGCAAAGGACAAAAAAACAACAGGTGCACTGACATGGGGTGCCAGTTGTATGCTTTATATTTTGAATGACTAGTTTTGAAAGGGTTTAGTAATGATAATGTGACCCTATGGCATTCGTTTGCACAGCCTCCTTCGGTTCCGTAATATGTACATAGTTTGGTTAAGTTATATGAAGAAGTGCAGTACTACCATTAGACGCTTTCAACTCACTCAATGCATAGGGTTAGCAATTTCGCCGCACTAATGGCATAACTATTTAGAGATGCAGTACTTTAGCGTGCTTGTTCAATACTTTAGTATGTATATACATTGGTCATTGATTTTGCTGGTTACCCGACATGATTCCCTGATGATCGCAGCAGTTTTTCTTAGATCATAGCACAGATCACGCAATAATGTTCCTTAAAGGCGTCTCCAACTTGGGTCTTTGCCATAAAGAAATAACGGGATTGTATTCAGAATCCAACGCACGCGTTATATGCATTTTGAGTACAGACCCCAGACGTTCGGGATTAGACTGGAGTTACTCCAGGAACTACAATTAGCAAGTAAGTCTAATTTAACCTTACCACTGATCTGGTTGTTCAGACGAGGGGGGGGGGATGGAATTCTAATACCAACTTCATTTGAAATAATTGTATTGTTATATCACTTGTGAATATACCTCCATATATATTCACCATCTAATTTATTTCTTTATTTATTTTATTTATTTAATGCTCTTATATACTGCACTTTTATCATCAGCGCGGTTTACAGTAAACTTAGAATACTCACAGATGGCAACAGGCTGTCGCGAGTTTACATATAACAGGAAGTCTAACAGGATACAACATAGGGTAAAACTTTGTACATATAATTATTTAACTATATACAATGGTATTCTTCTTGTTATACAAGGAGTGATAGAGCATTTAAATATTGGTTTGTGATGGGGTTTAGGCTAAGTTGGGGTCTGGTATTGAGAGAGGTATGAAAGGAACAGGTGGTGTTTTATGGCTTTTCTAAATTGTTTGAGGTCCTTAATTTCTCTTATGGTGGGTGGAAGATCATTCCAACATTTGGGAGCGAAGTAGGCAAATGCTCTTGCAGTGGTTGTGTGTGTACATTTTGTGAAGTCAGTTGGGATGATTAGGGTATTAGCTGCGACTGATCTTCTAGATCTAGTGTTAGGGGTGTGGGTGATGAGTGTGGAGATTGCTAGGGGAGCTAAGTTATTAATGGCTTTGAATGTCATGAGTAATGCTTTGTATGTAGTCCTGCAGGATATTGGGAGCCAGTGTAATTCCTTTAATATGGGGGTTATGTGATCATTCCTTGATGCACCATTGAGGATGCGGGCAGCAGTGTTCATCGCTAATTGTAGCGTGTTTAGTGTACTTTTTGGGAGGCCATGTGGAATTATGTTTGCATAGTCAAAGTGTGGAATGACTATGGCTTGAAAGATGGTACGGAAGTTGTCAGGGTCAAGCATGTTTTTGAGGTTTCGGAGAGTCCTGATCTTGAAATAGATGGTTTTCACTGTGTGGTTTATGTGTTCTTTGAAGTTCAGTCGGTGATCCAGGGTTACGCCTAGGTATTTTACGGTGGATTTTATAGGAAGCTTAGCATCCCGTACTTTTAGAGTAGACGGGGTAAAAATTCTTTATTCTTCGTGATGATTAGGGCTTCCATTTTTTTGAAGTTTATTCTCATATTCTGTGTGAGAAGCCAGTCTGTGATTGTTAGTACTGTATAATCAGGCCGAGTAACGTTGATTGGTGTGAAAATCAGCACGTCATCTGCATAGATTAGAGAGGAGACTCCAAATGAACAGGTGATCTCACATATTGGCTGCATATAGATATTAAAATGTAGCGCCGAGAGGGAGGATCCTTGAGGGACGCCTTGTTTCAACTGGAAAGATTTTGAGGTGTTTGTTTCCATTCTAACATGTTGCCAGTGCTCTTCGAGGTAAGATTTGCACCAGTCCCATGCTAATCCCCGGATGCTCTTGCATTGGAGTCGGGTTAGGAGTTTGTTATGGTCCACAGAATCAAACGCTGCAGAGATGTCCAGGAAAATTAGTGCAAAGCCCTTTTTGATATTGTCGGTTCCACAGATGAGGGTGTTAATTAGTGAGGTCAGCAATGATTCAACACCGTGGGCTTCTCTGAATCCATGTTGACTGGGGTCCAGAGGTGATGTGGTGTCTATCCGTTCAATCCTGCCCTCTGACTCACTTACCACTTTAGTGCTTGCACTAGTTATGTCCAGACTGGACTATTGTAACATAGTTTATGCTAATCTCCCCGCGTACCAACTCAAACGTCTTCAACTCCTGCAAAATACAGCCGCTCGTCTTGTCACTTTTGCTCGGAAATCGGATCATGTTACTCCTCTTCTGTTCCACCTTCATTGGCTTCCTCTGTCCTTTCGGTTTAGATACAAAGTTCTTATTCTAGTACATAAAGTCATTCACACTTCCAACCCGCAGTATTTAGCAAACCTGGTCTCTCTTCACACCCCTTATCGGCAACTACGGTCGCTGCATGCTAACCGTATGTTTCTCCCCCACCTTCACGAGCTCACCTTGAACGAACCCGTCACGCTGCTTTCTTTTTCTTGGGCCCCTCGCTTTGGAACTCTCTTCCTGCCCCTCTTCGCCTACAGCCTTCCTATCAACTCTTCAAAAGCTCCTTGAAAACCCACTTGTTCAAACAGGCATTTGATCTCCCCTCCTAGTAGTCCTGTCCATTTGTTTGGTTTTTGTCTGGTTTTGTCTACCCATGGTTTGTCTGATTGTTTATTGTTTGCTTTGTCCTGTGACCTCTTTGGTCCATCTTCTCTCTATTTTAATGGATTTCTTTTCCTTTTAATGGTTTTTATTGTACTTTGCTTTTATTGTAAACCGCCCTCACGTTTCGACAAGGGCGGTATATTAAATGTAAATAAAGATAAAGATAAAGATATATGTTGTTGGATCTGAATCTGTGTCACCTTCTCTATTATCTTAGATAGCAGGGGGATGCTGGAAATTGGACGGTAAGATTCTTCTTTTGTTGGGTCTAGCTGGTTGTTTTTTAGAAGAGGTCTTATGGAGGTCTGCTTAAGAGCTGATGGAAAGATTCCTGTTGTGAAAGATTGATTTATGATTTCGGATATGAATGGGCTGAGCTCTTGTCGCAACGCTTTTATCCAATGTGCTGGACATGGATCGTTGGATGCCGTGGTTGTATTTACTCTGGTAATGATATCTTCGACGTGCTTTATTGAGGGGGATGTGAACTTGAGGAGTGGGTTCTCATGTAAGAAAGTTTGGGTAATAGTTGGGGAAGATGGTTGTTGAAGTTTGGATAGCTTTGGCCTTGATGTAATCGGCATACTTTTGGGGGTGTATAGCATCTTGTTGTGGTGGGGCTGGCTCAGTGGTTAGTACTCTTAATAGGTTAAAGAGTTCTCGTGGCTTGTTTAGAGAGCGGTTGAGTTCTGAGTGGAAGGCTTTTCTTCTGTTCCATACCGCTTCCCGATGCGTTTTTAGATGTGATAGGTATGTTGCTTGATCAGTGGAGTTCTGGGATTTGCGCCATTTTCTCTCTAGCTTCCTTAGGAATATGAGGGATTTCTTTAGCTCTGGGGAGAACCATGGTAGAGATGGTCTTTTATCTGAATGTTTATCTGGTGTTGAGTGGATGTTCGTTGTAGATGGTACCGAATATTCGTTAAGGGTGTTATTCCAGTTGGCGACTAAATCACTGATGTTTTTGGAGGGTGGTTGTGAAAGCTTCGGAAGTACAATTTTTGTGATTTCTTCTTTGTCAAATGGTATGAAACGTCTATGGTTTGTTGGAGACCGTTTCTTGATGTGGTTGGTTGACTCTAGCTGTACTGGCATGTTGAATGATAGAAGGCAATGATCGGACCAGGGAAGTGGGGTAATGGAGAGATCGAATTTGTAGTTGTTGCTTGAATAGGTGGATGGGGTGAAGATCAGATCAAGCGTATTCCCACTATGGTGGGTGGGGTTGTTTACTATTTGCTCATAGTTGAGGTTGGACATTGTGTCGAGGAAGGAACAGGATGAGGTGGGTTGTAGTGAAGCGAGATTGAAGTCGCCTAGTAGCCAGTTTGGTTTGTCAGGATGCTTAGGATTGCAGGCTAAGTCGATTATGGTTGAGAGTTCTTCAGGTGAATTATTTGGGGGTCTATAGATCAGGTTGATCGTGTTATGGTTGTTGTAGATAGAGATTACATCTAGAAGTGGTGTACTGCTGGTTTGGATTATTCAGTATTGGAGTTCTGTCTTTGCTATAATGAGTACACCGCCTCCTCTTTTGTTAGATCTATTACATGTGTAGCTTGAGTATGCTGGAGGTGTGAGCTGATTTAGTATGACTGTATCAGCATCAGAGAGCCAAGATTCTGTGATCAATAAAATATCTAGGTTGAGGTTAGTTATGAGGTCAGTGATGGCAGGCCATTTTTTGCGGGTAGAACGTGCGTTGATAAGGGCACATCTAAGTTCTTTTTTGGTAACTAATCTGTTGCGTTTTGTGTCGATTGCATGTTCTAAAGCTATGGATAGAAGATGAGATTGTCTCTTGTAGGGTGGGTTTTGTGGTGGTTGGAAATGGTTGTGGTGGTATTTTCTATTTCTATTGTGTAGTAACGGGATATGGTTGTTATCATATGTAAGTGCATTAGAGGCATTGAAGGTGTTAAGGAGTAGGTAGAGACTTAGGAGGGCTTGTAGTAAGCAGGTCATGTTTTTGCCTTGTAGATCCAGGGTGGCAGTATTAGTTTGTGAAGACTTTTGCTTAGAGAGTAATTAGAGTGGAAGGTAGCAGAGGATTGGATCACATTGTTTCAGACTGTTATTTGACAACATAGGATTAGTAGATAATGGTTTTGTATATAAATGTTTCAATGAGATAGTGAGCAGGTTTGTTTCTATGTTTCTACAGGTGTATGGGAGTGCATACCATATTACAATTAAGGCAGAAGGTTGGTATGTTAATATTATTTATATACCTTCACTGAGTGTAATTCTAATTATAAACATTAGTTAATTGGAGTCAGGATGGTATACATACATACATACAATACATGGTATACATACAATAGATCCAGGTGATTTGTTTAGGTGTTAGCTCTTGTTGATGCCTTTTGTGCCTTGCCTAAGGGCCAGGCCAAAGGGCCCTCTGGCGAGGCCCTCAGGCACGGGCCCGCCAGACGGCGGCTGCCTTAAGGTGTTTCTGGTGGCTCCTCCTCCCTCTCCCACAGCCCCGATTGTGCCGGAGACCTCGGCGCGGGAAGAATGCAGGCCCGCTGGGAGTGCTCAACCCCGATCAGGGGAGCAGAGGCTGGTAGCAGTTCTTTTCTCATCCCGCCGGATGGCGGCTGCCTTAAGGTGTTTCTGGTGGCGGCTCCTCCCTCTCCCACAGCCCCGATTGGGCCGGAGACCTCGGCGCGGGAAGAATGCAGGCCCGCTGGGAGTGCTCAACCCCGATCGGGGGAGCAGAGGCTGGTAGCAGTTCTTTTCTCATCCTGCCGGACGGCGTCTGCCATAAGGTGTTTCTGGTGGCTCCTCCTCCCTCTCCCACAGCCCCGATTGGGCCGGAGACCTCGGCACGGGAAGAATGCAGGCCCGCTGGGAGTGCTCAACCCCGATCGGGGGAGCAGAGGCTGGTAGCAGTTCTTTTCTCGTCCCGCCGGACGGCGGCTGCCTTAAGGTGTTTCTGGTGGCTCCTCCTCCCTCTCCCACAGCCCCGATTGGGCCGGAGACCTCGGCGCGGGAAGAATGCAGGCCCGCTGGGAGTGCTCAACCCCGATCGGGGGAGCAGAGGCTGGTAGCAGTTCTTTTCTCGTCCCGCCGGACGGCGGCTGCCTTAAGGTGTTTCTGGTGGCTCCTCCTCCCTCTCCCACAGCCCCGATTGGGCCGGAGACCTCGGCGCGGGAAGAATGCAGGCCCGCTGGGAGTGCTCAACCCCGATCGGGGGAGCAGAGGCTGTTAGCAGTTCTTTTCTCGTCCCGCCGGACGGCGGCTGCCTTAAGGTGTTTCTGGTGGCTCCTCCTCCCTCTCCCACAGCCCCAATTGGGCCAGAGACCTCGGCGCGGGAAGAATGCAGGCCCGCTGGGAGTGCTCAACCCCGATCGGGGGAGCAGAGGCTGGTAGCAGTTCTTTTGGGGAATAAGGAAATATTTTAATTGTAACATCACTGGTCCCTTATAAGAACATAAGAAATACCCTACTGGGTCAGACCAAGGTCCATCAAGCCCAATATCCTGTTTCCAACAGTGGCCAATCCAGGTCACAAGTACTTAGCAGTTCCCCAAAAAGACACACAGGTTCCACAATGCTTGTACTGGGGCAAGCAGTGGATTACCTGGGTCCTCTTTAATAATGATTTATCAACCTTACCTCTGGGAACTTTCATGTTCCCTAGTCTTTCTACTTTTTGATGCCATAAAGAATTGATCTACATTTACACATTCCATTCAGTAATTTATAGGCCTCTATCATATCTCCCCTCAGCTGTCTCTCTTCCAGGTTGAAGTGCCCTAACCTTTCAAGCCTCTCCTTGTTTGGATATCCTTCCATCCCCTTACCATTTTGGTGGCTCCTCTCTGTACCTTTTCTAATTCCACTATAGCCTTTTTAAGATACAGCGACCAGAATTGCACACAATATTCAAGGTGCGATTGCACCATGGAATGATACAGAAGTATTATACTATCCTTTGTTTTATTCTCTATTCATTATTTATTTAATTTAGCAGCCTTTTTATACCACCGTATCTACAAGCCACAGCGGTTTACATGGGATAATAAGCTGTTTTACATTGAACATTTGTTAAAGGTTAAATTAACTGAACACATCATAACTATTTACATCAAAACTTCACTGACTGCATGAGTGTATGAAGAGTTATGTTGGTGCTACGGAGGTGTCTGGTGTGGATCTGATGGATGGGTGGGGGGGCGTAGTTCAGACTCTGTGCCAAAGTGTTCCAAGAAGAGGGTGGTTTTTAATTTCTTTATTTTATTGTTTTTCTATACCGCACTATTTTTCATCAGTGCGGTTCACAGGTAACAAGAATTGTGCAATGCAGAACAGTCTAACATTGAACTTACAATAAACAGGGAATTTAAACATGGTGAACTATATACACTATATACAGATTAGTATCCGGGATTCACATGAGATTTTGGCCTTATTTACAAAATAGGCAGTATGACTGTATACGCATACATAAACATACGAACATAAGATATGCCATACTGGGTCAGACCAAGGTCCATCAAGCCCAGTATCCTGTTTCCAACAGTGGCCAATCTAGGTCATACGTACCTAGCAGTTTCCCCAAAAGACACAGGTTCCACAATGCTTGTACTGGGTCAAGCATTGATATCCTGGGTCCCTTCTTAATAATGGTATATGGACCTTTCCTCCAGGAACTTGTCCAAACCTTTTTTAAACCCAGCTACACTAACAGCCTTTACTACATCCTCCGGTAACAAATTCCAGAGTTTGATTACACGTTGAGTGAAAAAATATTTTCTTTTATTAGTCTTAAATAGTTTACCCTATAGCTTCATTGCATGTCCCCTAGTCTTTCTATATTCTGATAAGGTAAACAATCGATCTACATTTACCCGTTCCACTCCGTTCATTAATTTATAGACTTCTATCATATCACCCCTCAGCCGTCTCTTTTCCAGGTTAAAGAGCCCTAACCTTTTTAGCCTTTCTTCATAGCAGTATCCTTCCATCCCCTTTACCATTTTGGTGGCTCTTCTCTGAACCTTTTCTAATAACTCTATATCCTTTTTAAGATACGGCGACCAGAATTGCACATAATATTCAAGGTGCAGTCACACCATGGAACGATATAGAGGCATTATAATATCCTTTGTTTTATTTTCCATTCCTTTCCTTATCATACCTAGCATTCTATTTGCTCTCTTGGCCGCCGCTGCACACTGGGCCGAGGGTTTTAACATGGTATCCACAATGACGCCTAAATCTTTTTCCTGGGTGGTGGTTCCTAATGTGGAACCTTGCATCGTGTAACCATAGTTTGGGTTGTTCTTCCCTAGGTGCATAACCTTGCACTTGTCCACATTAAATTTCATCTGCCATTTTGATGCCAAGTCTTCCAATTTATCAAGATCCTCTTGCAATTTTCCACAATCCTCTTGGGTTTTAACAACTTTAAATAGTTTTGTGTCATCTGCAAATTTGATAACCTCACTCGTTATTCCACTTTCCAGGTCATTTATGAATATGTCAAAAAGCAGCGGACCCAGCACAGATCCCTGGGGTACACCACTATTCACCTTTCTCCATTGGGAAAATTGGCCATTTAGCCCTACCCTCTGCTTTCTATCTTTTAACCAGTTCCTGATCCACAATAGTACACTGCCTCCTATCCCATGACTCTTTAGTTTTGCCAAAAGTCTCTCATGAGGGACCTTGTCAAAGGCTTTCTGAAAGTATGACTATATACCATACATAGTTGTGTTGTTAATCCGAGGTTCCCGGGGAGGGGGGGGGGGGTTATCGGGGAGGTTAGCTTAAGTGAACTGATTGTGGTGCGAGAGGCGGTTATTCTTTGGGAGCTGTATTGTATCGGGGTGCGGATGGCTAGGTGATGTTGCCTGGATTGGAAAAGTGCTGAAGGAAGAGATGGTGTTTGAGTGCCTTTCTGAACTGGGGGAGGTTGTTTATGGCACGAATGTCAGGTGGAAGGGAGTTCCAGCAAGAGGGTGCATATAGTGCAAAGGCACGCTTACTTGTAGTCTTGGAGCATTTGGTGATAGCTTTCGGGAGAAGTATGGTGTTGCAGGCTATTGATCTCCTTGATCTATTGGGGGGAGTGGACTGAATGAGGTCTGAGAGGGAGGTGGACGTGCATCTGTTGATTGCCTTGAAAGTCATTGTTAGGATCTTAAAGGTAATCCTGCAGTGGACCAGGAGCCAGTGAAGGCATTTTAGGATAGGGGTGATATGGTCTTTTCTGGATGCTCCATAGAGGGTTCTGGCTGCAGTGTTCATTGCGAGCTGCAAGGGGTTCAGCGAGCTCTTTGGGAGGCCGTGCAGTATGGAATTGGCATAATCGAAATGAGGCATTATTAAAGCTTGAAAGACTGTTCGGAAGTCTTTTGGCTCTAGGACCTGTCTAATGTGGCGTAGTATCCGAACTTTGTGGTATATCGCCTTTACAGTATTGCCTATCTGGGAGTTCATGTCAAGGCGCTGGTCGAGTGTTACGCCCAGGTATCGTATTGTCATTTTAGAGATGAGCTCTGCATTGCGTACCTTAAGCGATGAAGGTGGGGTGAATGTCTGGTCTCTGCTGATGAATAGGACCTCTGTCTTTTTGAAATTTAATTTGAGCTTCTGAGTTTGTAGCCAGTCTATGACAGCGTTGAAGCATGTAGACAGCTGAGATAGGTCTGGGTGATTTGTGGATATCGGAGTGAACATTAGGATGTCATCAGCATATACTAGGCAGTTAATGTTGAACGACCGGATGAGGTTGCAGATGGGCTGCATATAGATGTTGAACAAAAGGGCTGAGAGTGACGATCCTTGCGGAACACCTTCTCTTGCAGGAAAGGAACGGATATGGAGGAGCCAGAGAGGACATGCTGCCATCTGTCGTTCAGATATGAGGCGCACTAGGCGAGTGCCCTGCCATGGACGCCCTTATCGGCAAGACGGAATAGGAGTAGTTTGTGGCTGACGGAGTCGAAGGCTGCCGCTATGTCAAGGAAGATGAGAGCAAAGCCTTGTCTGATATTGTCAAGCCCTATGGTTAGTGTGCTAAATAAGGTTGTCAACAAAGTTTCTACGCCATGTGACTCCTTGAATCCATGCTGGCAGGGGTCGAGTGGTGCGTTATTTTCGATATGATGATTCAGCTGATGTTGGACTATTTTTTCCATGATTTTGGCTAGGAGCGGGATGCTCGATATTGGCCTGTAGGAGTCCATCTTTGCGGGGTCTAGCTTACTGTTTTTCAACAACGGTCTTATTGAAGTTTGCTTTAGGCTCCGGGGGAAGGTTCCAGATAGAAAAGAAGTACCTATCAGTTTGGACAAGAAAGGACTAAGTTCAGTCCGTAGGGCTTTTATCCAGTGTGCTGGGCATGGGTCGTTTGGTGCTGTGGTAGTATTTATACTCATGATGATGTCTTGGATATCTTTTATAGTTGGGGTTGAGAAGGAGGTAATGATATGTTAGGCATCCAATGGGATTCATGGGGGGGGGAGGGGGGAAGTACAGGTGTTTCATCCGGGGGATGAGTGCTTGAGGGAGTGGTAGGTTGGCTTGTTTTGGCTCGTAGGTAATCTGCATATTCCTGTGGGTCTGGGAGGTTAGATTGGCCGGGGGAGGGTTCCTTTGCTAAAGTTTTGACAAGATTGAAGAGCTCATGTGGTTTATTTATGGATCGTTGCAGGACATCTGCATGGTATTGCTTCATTCTCGTGGAGACAGCTGCTCTGTGAGTAGCTAGATGGGTGGTGTAGGCATCGTGGTTTTCGGTTGATCTTAATCTGCGCCATTGTTTTTCAAGCTGTCTAAGCTGACGGAGGGATGCCGTTAGTTCGGGTGAGTACCAGGGTGCCGCCTTCCTTTTGCCAGGAATTTTGTTGATGGAGGGAGCGTTGGTTACAGCATTGAGACTCTTGTTCCATAAGGATACCAGGTCATCTAGGTTTTGTTCGGGTGGGTCTTGGAGAGACTGTGCTCTTTCCAGGATCTCTTCTTTGTTGAATGGATGGTAGTGTTTGGAAGTTGAAGTGGCCAGTTCGTTTGAGGATAAGGGACTATTGGGTATAGAGTGTACAAGCATTGAAAATCTGATTTGACTGTGGTCGGACCATGGCACTGGGCTCAGTGAGAGATTGATCTTGTGCATGGGTTGGGAGGCTACTTGTGGTGTGAATATAAGATCAAGCGTGTTTCCCTTGATATTGGTGGGGGAGTCGATTAATTTATGCCAGAATTCTGTGAAGGCCCGTATTTCTGGAGTGAGGGCGTTCCAGATGACTGGGGCATAGAATGATAAGATGCTGTTGTATTGTTGGAGTGTGTAAAAGTAACTGGAACGAAGAGGAGGTTGTTATTGGTAGAACACGTTGATCTCTTGTGGAGTGGTTAACATTTTTTTTGTCTCCTTGGCCACTGCTGCAGACTGGGTGGGGAGTTTCAATGTGTTATCCATGATGACGCCTAAATCTTATTCCTGGATGGTGGTTCCTAATGTGGAACCTTGCATCGTGTATTCATAGTTTGGGTTGTTCTTACCTAGGTGTATAACTTTGCACTTGTCCACATTAAATGCTATCTGCCAACGAATATCCAGTCTTCCAATTTATCAAGGTCCTCTTGCAATTTTTCACAATCCATTTGGGTTTTAACAACTTTGAATAAGTTTGTCATCTGCAAATCTGACTACTTCACTCGTTATTCCCATTTCCAGGTCATTTATGAATATGTTAAAAAGCAGCAGATCCAGCACAGATCCCTGGGGTACTCCACTATTCACCTTTCTCTATTGGGAAAATTGGCCATTCAGCCCTATCCTCTGCTTTCTATCTTTTAACCAGTTCCTGATCCACAATAGTACACTGCTTCCAATGCCATGACTTTTTTAAAAATTTATATTTATTAACAATTTCAATTATTACACTCCAAACCAAAAAGTGAAAAGAAACAGAAATTACAAAGGAAAATATAAACAACAAAACCTGCTGATGAAAATTAGTTAACATTATTTAGCCCACAATAAAAGGAAAAAAGGATCCAAGTCTAGGAAAAAGTAATTCAAAAGGCATATATAGTACAAAAACAACCCCTGAGCGTGCACCCCTCAATGAAACCTTTCCCAGCGGACCTACAGTGGGGCCTGAGGGTCATGCAGTTGGACATTTCTCTCCTCTCTAGCCACAATAAAGTTGTTGTCTAGGTTCATAAAACGCAAAATTCTTCGCTTCACAAACAATCAAACAAACACAAGGAAATCGTAACATGAAGCTGAGACCCAAGGCTAACACCTTAGGGCCAAGAACTCCTGGCGCCACTTCTGAGTAAATCTAGATAAATCAGTGAATATACATATTATAGAACATAGGAACAACTTATTCATTGAGCAGAAATACATTTTAAAAACAGCATTGCAGTCAGACTCTAAAGTGATGGTAACCATTAAGGTGGCTCTCTGTGAAACCACCTCCAAGTAGAACTCCAAAAACTCCATAAGGTTCAAACCTCCAGAGTCACCCTGACCACAGAGTGCACCTAAGGCACTCGGGACCAGGAATTGGGCCCTGACAAGAGGAGGAAGAGAGCCAGAGTTCATTCCCAAGATCTCAGTCAAATATTTTTTAACCATATCTATGGCAGATATGTGGGGTGATCTGGGAAAGTTTAACAGGCGAAGATTATTACGACACACCTGATTTTCCAAATATTCCATCCACCTGTAGAGAATATTCTTGTCTTTAACCAGAGCTTTCCCCAAAGTCTGCACAGTGTTCACTTTAGACTCAAGAGCATCACATTTAATAGAATACTGACCCAAAGCCTGATATTATTCGACCACCGACTGTGATACCATAGATAAATCACCCACCAGCCTTGTAGAGAGAGTCTGCATGGAGGAGTTCAACCCCTGAATCTCGTCCCACAGCGACTCCAAGGTCGCAGATGCTGGTCTCTGCATCTCCTGAAAAGTCAGCCCAGTGGCAGCCTCCAACTTCCCCTGAGTGATGGCTTTCACAGACCGCTGCTGTCCCTCCAGAGGAACTCCAACAAACTCATCGACAAGGGGGGGAGGACTCTGCCACAGGAGCAACTCCTGACAGAGAAACACCAACAGCCACTTCGGTCTGCAGTCCCTCCGGCGATCCTGTAGCTCTCACACTCCTGGGCCTTGGGGACAGCGTCTGCATGATCGGGCTTAATGAAGCCCCTTCATTACTGCTGCCTGTCATTCGCCTGCCAGGCTGGCCCTGGGGAGAAGACACTAAGGGCATTGGGGAGAAGACACTAAGGGCATTGGGGAAACCCCGAAAGCCTCCAGGATGGTCTGACTCAAGGGCTGGGAGACAGAGGCCTCCATGAACTAGGCTTTCCCTTTCCCCTTCTTTTTCCCATAACACAGGCAACAGGCTCACCCAAAACGCCAAGAGACTGCATGGAGCGTCCCCAGGCGCAGCAGCTCACAGCGCCATCTTGGATCCCGATCATGTCATAACTTTTTAACTTCACTAAGAGTCTCTCATGAGGGACCTTGTCAAAGGCTTTCTGAAAATCCAGATACACTACATAGACTGGCTCACATTTGTCTGTTTATTCACACCTTCAAAAAGATATATTTTATTTAGTTTTAGCTAATTGGTTGTCCCTTCCTATTAAGTAGGAGGGTATTCCGGGGGACCTTAGTGTTTTGTACCGATTGTCACTCTCTGGGAGAGGTCACACTTTTAACAACTGCTCTAGCTACCGTGAACATTTATATTTTAAGAGGAATTCATTGTTTGACCAACAGAGACCGTGCACAGGGTTACACTTTGTTTTATTCTCCATTCCTTTCCTTATGATTCCTAGCATTCTATTTACATTCTTGGCTGCCGTGGCACACTGGGTGGAGGGTTTTAATGCATTATCCATGATGATACCTAAATCATCTTCCTGGGTGGTGGTTCCTAATCTGGAACCTTGCATCATGTAACCCTAGTTTGGGTTATTATTTAGGTGCAAAACTGAATTTGTCTACATTAAATTTCATCTGCCATTTGGATGTCTAGTCTTCCAATTTATCAAGGTCCTCTTGCAATTTTTCACAATCCTCATGTGTTTTAACAACTTTGAATAATTTTGTGCCATCTGCAAATTTGATCACCTCACTCCTTTATTCCCATTTCCAGGTCATTTATGAATATGTTAAAAAGCAGCGGGCCCAGCACAGATCCCTGGGGTACTCCGCTATTCACTTTTCTCCATTGAGAAAATTGGCTAGTTAGCCCTACCCTCTGCTTTCTATCTTTTAACCAGTTCCTGATCCACAATAGTACACTGCCTTCTATCCCATGACTTTAATTTCGCCAAGAGTCTCTCATGAGGTACCTTGGCAAAGGCTTTCTGAAAATCCAGATACATTGGCTCACCTTTGTCTACCTATTTATTCACACCTTCAAAAACAAATAACAGATTAGTGAGATAAGACCTTCCTTGGCTAAAGCCATGTTGGCTTTTTTCAATTAAACCCTGACTATCTACATGTTCAGTAATTTTGTTTTTGTTTATAATGATTTCTACGAGTACCATTTTTCCTGGTACTGACATCTGGCTCGCCGGTCTGTAGTTTCCCAGATCACCCCTGGAACCCTTTTTAAAAATTGGCGTTACATTGGCCATTTTCCAATCTTCAGGTAGTACAGATTATTTTAATGATAGTTCACAGATTGCTAATATTTATTTATTTAATAGCTTTTCTGTACCGCTTTATCGTACAATCAAAGTGGTTTACATGAAACAGGGGAATCAACTTGGAGGTTAAATTTAACATTAACTTAAGCTGGCATGTCAAGGGTTACATTAGTGACATCGCATATTTCAGTTCTTTTAACACCTTCGAATGTATACCATCCAGTCCAGGTGATTTGCTATTCTTCAGTTGATCAAGTTAATCAATATTTCTTCCCAGTTTATCAATATTTCTTTGTTCTTCTGATACTTTCACCTTTAAATACTATTTCAGGCACAGGTAACTTCCATACGTCATCTTTAGTAAAGACCGAAGCAAAGAATTCATTCAGTCTCTCTGCTATAGCCTTGTCCTCCTTAGTGCCCTCTTTTACCCCTCTCTTATCTAATGGTCCAATTGACTCACAGGATTTTTGCTACAAATATACTTTAAAAAATGTATGTGTTTTTCTTCCACAGCAAGCTTTTTTTCAAATTCTCTTTGCCTGTCTTATCAATGCCTTGCATCTAATTTGCCATTGCTTATGTTGTTTGCCTGTTTATCATTTGGCTCCTTTTTTCCATTTCCTGAAAGATGCTTTTTTGGCTACAACAGCCTCCTCTGACCTCATCTTTAAACCACGCTGGCAGTTTTTGGCCTTCCTCCCACTTTTCTTAAAGCATGGAATACATCTGGTCGGGGCTTCCAAGATGTTTAAAAATACTAACGCCCATGCTTGAAGTTAAGGTAGTACTGTGGATTTCCTTGCCATCATCCTCTCGTTTATTAAATCAATTGTGATCATGCTATGATCACTATTGCCAAGTGCCCCCAACACCCTTATTTCTTGCACTAGATCCTGTGTTCCATTAACAACTAGGTCTCAAATAGCTTCCCCTCATCTGTTCATGAACCAGCTGCTCCAAGAAGCCGTCATTTATTTCACCTAGAAACTTTATCTCCCTAGCATGTTGTGCTGTGACACTAACCCAGTCAATACCAGAATAATTAAAATTACTCATTATTTCTGTGTTGTAACTTTTGTTAACTTTCCTAATTTCTTTTAGCATTTCATTCATCTGTTCATTCAGGCCAGGGGGTCGGTAGTACACAACTACTGCCATTGCCTTTCCTATTTTATTTTATTTTTATTTAACAGGTCTTTTATACTGCTTTATCATTTCAATCAAAGCAGTTTACATTGTAACTTAAACTTGGTAATGTACATTAAACAGGGACATTGATAACTTGGAATTTTCTGAGGCAATGGAGGGTTAAGTGACTTGCCCAAAGCCACAAGGAGTGCAAGTTATCAATGTCCCTGTTTAATGTACATTTTACATGGCATTTCTAGCCATAGATCCCAGTGTATTTTGTTTCCTGTAAAACTTTAATCCTGTGTGACTCAATGCACTCTCTAACAGCGTGCAACCTCTCCATCAATTTGATCTACCTATCATTGCAATATAATTTGTACCCAGGTATTACATATCCTATCGGTTGTCCTCCTTCCACCAGGTCTCTGAGATGCCAATTATATAACCTTTCCCTTTGTGCTATATATTCTGACTCATCTTATTTTTTAGAATTCTAGCATTTGCATAAACGTATTTTAGAGGTGCGAAAGTGTAATATCAAGTTTCTAATAAACCATAAGGGTGAACGGTCACTCCAAACTTTCCCCCTACCTCTGCTACCCTTTCTTCCTTTTCTATTATCTCTGAGGAAGAAATCATACACCTTCTTTCCTCTTCCAAACTCACTATCTGCTCCTCTGACCCTATTCCCACCCATCTCCTAAGCCCCATCTCCTCCACTGTTGTCCCTTCCATCTCTCATATTCTCAACCTATCACTCTCCACTGCAACTGTCCCTGCAGCCTTCAAGCATGCTGTAGTTACACCTCTCCTCAAGAAACCTTCACTTGATCCTACCTGTCCTTCTATCAACCCATCTCCCTCCCCTTCGTTTCTAAACTACTTGACCGTGCGGTTCACTGCCATTGCCTTGACTTTCTCTCCTCTTACCCTCCTGGATCCTTTACAAGCTGGCTTTCGTCATTTTTATTCTACTGAAAGAACTCTTGCCAAAGTCTCCAGTGACTTGTTTCTGGCAAAATCCAAGGGCCTTTACTCTGTCCTCATCCTTCTTTTCACACTGTTGACCACAACCTTCTCCTTGATAGCCTGTCCTCGCTTGGTTTTGAGGGCCCTGTACTATCCTGGTTCTCCTCTTATCTCTCCTATCGCTCTTTCAGTGTTTGTTCTGGTGGATCCTCCTCTGCTGCTATCCCACTCTCAGTTGGTGTACCCCAAGGATCTGTCTTGGGTCCATTCATTTTCTCTCTCTATACCTAGTCCCTTGGTGCACTGATCTCTTCCCATAGCTTTCAGTACTATCTTTATGCTGATGACTCCCATATCTACCTCTCTATACCTGAAATCTCTGCGGCAATCCAGATCCGGATCTCTGCCTTTCTTGCTGACATTGCTGCTTGGATGTCTCACCACCGCTTGAAATTGAACATGGCCAAAAATGAGCTGCTTATTTTTCCCCCTAAAACCTCCTCTCACCTTCCTCCTTTCTCAGTCTCTGTGGATAACACTCTACTCCTTGGCTCGCAACCTTGGAGTTGTCTGTCTCCTCTCTCTCCTTCTCCACACACATCCATCTGATAGCTAAGACCTGCTGTTTCTTTCTCTATAGCATCAACAAAATCCACCCATTCCTTTCTGAATACACTACTAAGATTCTTATCCACTCCTTAATCACCTTCTGTCTTGACTATTGTAACCTACTCCTTGTTGGTCTCCCTCTGAATCATTTCTCTCCCCTTCAATCTGTTCAACACTCTGCTGTGCGGCTAATCTTCCACCAGTCTCGTTATGCTCCTATTACCCCTCTTCTCCAGTCACTTCATTGGCTGCCTATCCATTTCCTAATCCAGTTTCTCCTGCTGATCTATAAGTGCATACACTCTGCAGCTCCTCACTAACTTTCCTCTCTTATTTTAT
Organism: Ichthyophis bannanicus; assembly: GCA_033557465.1. Taxonomy (NCBI): domain Eukaryota; kingdom Metazoa; phylum Chordata; class Amphibia; order Gymnophiona; family Ichthyophiidae; genus Ichthyophis; species Ichthyophis bannanicus. The sequence goes on along the minus strand of CM066039.1, from coordinate 401,644,758 downwards.
TTATTTATTTATTTATACATCTCTTCTATACCGCCACTTCCAGCGATCAGTGGCGGTTTACAAGTAAACAAAGTTTAATAATAGCATGCTATTATTTTACATAGAACGGGTTTAGAAACTATTTTACATAAAACAGGTTTTGAACTATTTTACATAGAACGTGTTTTAGTACAAAGAACAGTAAATGGAGAACAAGAGTTTTTACACTTATACTATTGGAGGGTTTTCTATGCCTTAATACTGTGACTCATCCCAATATCAGACCTCGCTCACTCCTTACAATTTGTATATAAATTTGTAAGACAGGACAACTTATGAGTAAAAACCAATCTAATTTGTTGAACTCAAATACACAGGTCTGCAGCAAGTATAACACTGTGGTGTTATCCTGTGAGGCAGAGTGTGACGTTACTCAATACAGAGCTTCAGACACTGTCTGCTCAAAGTACGTTCTTCAAAGCACTAATTTGTACATTCCTTTAAACACATTTGTTGCTTTTTCCTCATATGGTTATTTATTACAGAAACAGGAACACATTCCCTTCTTTGTTTTATGATCTTTTACAGGGGTCTTATCTTATCTCCTGACCCAAATTCCTGTCTCTCTTATTTACAGTATGTATACTCATGGGTAAACTATTCTCTCAGCTAGTCATCTTGACAGCTATCTGGAGGCTCACAGTATACACACCCCCACACAGAGACTTCCTTATGCATTTAAGATGGAGTTTTAGAAGTGGATTCAGGGAAAGCAGACAAACAGATTCATTCAGCTCTCTTGTCTCCCTCAATACCTCCCTAAACCCCTCCCTGGATACTCTGCTCTTCTGGCAAATTGCTTCTATCGGTGCCCTTCTCTTCTATTGCTAACTCCAGACTTCGCTTCTTTCACCTTGCTGCTCCTTATGCCTGGAACAAACTACCTGAGTCAGGTGCCTTCTCTGGCCCTTTTCAAATCCAGGCTGAAAACCCACCTCTTTGCTGCCACTTTCAGATCTTGACTCACCTGATCTCCTTTGTGTTTCCTTCACCTTCACCCTAGATATATCCGTCTACACATACTGTGTTGTCTGTCTTGACTAGATTGTAAGCTCTGATGAGCAGGGTCTGTCTCTTATATGTCTGTGCAGCGCTGTATATGTTTTGTAGCGCTATACAAATGCTCAGTAGTAGTAGAATATGTAGAAGCTAATAAAGATAAAGCAGATTTATGTAAATATTTTTTGTTGTGTGTTCACAGATGAAGTTCCAGCAGCAGAACCTCAGGAAAGACTCACAACTAGGAACAGAAGTGAAGGAGATCTTGCACGATTTTCAGAAGACTGTGTTCATGAGGAACTAGCTAAACTAAAGGTTGAGAAAGCAATAGGGCTAGATGGGATACATCTGAGAATGTTGAAGGAACTAGTACCTCCACTGTCTGATCTTTTCAATGCTTCTTTGAGTTGGGAGAGGTCCCAGAGGATTGGTGAGGGGCTTATGTGGTCCCTTTACACAAAAGTGGAAGTAAGGTTGAGGTTGGGAGCTACAGGCTGACTAGTCTGACCTCTATGGTGAATAAATTAATGGAAACGCTGCTAAAATAGAGGATAGTAATGTTTCTGGAGTCCAATGGATTGCAGGATCTGAGGCAGTATGGTTTTACAAGAGGCCGCCGGCACCACCAACGAGCTCTCCTGTGCGATCAGGATGGAGCAGAGGCTCGACGCCGAGTCCTGCCTCCTGTGGCCCTTTAAAAGCAGGGCACCATCGTGCAGCAACTCCTCTCCACGCCGCCGGCACCACCAACGAGCTCCCCCGTGCGATCGGGATGGAGCGGAGGCCTGACGCCGAGTCCCGCCTCCTGCGGCCCTTTAAAAGCAGGGCACCATCATGCAGCAACTCCTTTCCATGCCACCGGCACCTCCAATGAGCTCCCCCGTGCGACTGGGGTGGAGCGGAGACCTCCCGCAGCCCTTTAAAAGCAGGGCGCCATCGTGCAGTAACTCCTCTCCATGCCGCCGGCACCACCAACGAGCTCCCCCATGCGATCGGGGTGGAGCGGAGGCCCGACGCTGAGTCCCGCCTCCCGCGGCCCTTTAAAAGCAGGGAGCCATTGGGCACCCTGCGCCTGGCAGACCCGTGCCTGAGGGCCTCACCAGAGGGCCCTTTGGCATGGCCCCTCTCCCTGGAGCACACATGCATAGCCTGTGACTCCATTGCTCAGCCTGTGCTGCCACTGCTTAGCCTGTGTCTCCCTTGCTTAGCCTGTGACTCCACTGCTTAGCCTGTGACTCCACTGCTCAGAATGTGTCTACATTGCTCAGCCCGTGACGCCATTGCTCAGCCTGTGTCTCCGTTGCTAAACCTGTGACTCCATTGCTCAGATTCCTCTGCCACCTCATTACTTGTAAGATAACATACGCTGCTCAGCCCCACTACTCCTCTTTTATGGTCCCTCATCACATTGTTCAACAACCTCCAAGACAAACCACCCACGACAAGAAGATTCAGAAGCTTCAATAAGGTTCAATTCCTACAAGACACCCTACCCCTCCTCATGAACAGCCTAGAGGACATAAACGAACAAAAAGAAAACTGGAACAACACTATCTCAAATGCCGCCAGACCCACCACCCCCAACATAAGGAAACCACACAAAAATAGACCCAGCTCCACTCCTTGGTACTCTAAGGAAATACACAATGCAAAGAGAGCACTAAGAAGGCTTGAACACCGATGGAGGCGCTCCAAATCAAACCTCTTACGGGACTTATACCAGTCAAAACAAGAGGAATATAACAAACTCATCAACCAACACAAGAAGGATTACCACACAAACCTCATCATGAAGTCTACCAACAACCCCTGCAAACTCTTCAACATAGTAAAGACCCTCACCAACGAACCCCAGAATAGAAATGAACAACAAATTGACTCACAGATCTTCACAGACCACCTTAAAACAAAATTCACAGCCCTCACAAAGGACAATAAAGTAACCAACATCAACAAGCCCCCTCATCCCAACCAAAGATGGGACAAATTCAGCATCCTAACCAAGGAACAGATATCAAACATCATCATCACCCTCAACACCAGCACTGCCCCCACCAATCCATGCCCCGTAACATGTATCAAAGCTGCTAAAAAAGAACTGATCCAGGACATCTGCAAAATAACCACAAGCTCTCTCACTACAGGAATAATGCCAAGCGCACTCAAACTAGCTACAATACGCCTCATCCCAAAGAAATCCACACTAGCCAAAACTGACCCTGCGGCCTACAGACCCATCTCAAGTCTCCTCCTCCTAGCCAAGATCATCAAAAAAGCAGTCCAGCACCAACTACAGGACCACATCGACACCCACGCCCCCCTGGGCCCAAATCAAAACGGCTTCCGACCAAACCAAGGGGTAGAAACGCTACTAATCCAACTCCTCGATAAACTGATCCGGGCTATCGATAACACCAAAATGGGAGTCGTCCTGATATTCATAGACGTCTCCGCAGCATTTGACTCAGTGAGCCACACGACTCTGCTAGCGAGACTACAAGAGATTGGGCTACATGGCACCACCTTGAACTGGTTCACTTCATACCTGACCGACAGAAAGCTACAAGTCAAATGCGGCGCAGACACCTCCCGGCCCCTGAAAGCCACCCAGGGTGTCCCACAAGGCTCATCCCTCTCCGCCCTGCTATTCAACATATACCTTCAACCAATCTGCTCCATCATCAAGAACCACAAGATCCAATACACCATCTACGCCAACGACATAATGATATTCACCCCATTAGACTTGGACACCCCTGACTACTCCAACCTAGCCAATTGTCTCCAGCAAATGACAACCTGGCTCTTAGAAAACAATCTATCCATAAACCACAACAAACCAGAAGCTCTTGTCATATCAAGAAACCCTACCTTCTCAATGACACCCACCATCAAACTAAATGATGTCACAATATCAGTAAAGCCCGAAGTGAGATACCTAGCAGTGACGCTCAACCTAAACTTACAGGCCCACATCGCCAGAACCACAAAAAACGCCTACCTCAAAATGAGAACCATCAGATGCCTCAAACCCATCCTCTCACAGGACCACTTCCGTACAGTCTGTCAAACACTCATCACCCCTACACTCAACTACTGCAACCCAATATACCTAGGGCTACCAAAAACAGACCCTACGACCACTTCAGATGGCTCAGAACACTGCCGCCCGCATAATAACAGGCAGCTCAGGACAGGACTACATTACACCTATCCTGTACCACCTCCACTGGCTCCCAATAAGCTCCCGTATACAATACAAAGTTATCCTAAACATATTCAAGATAAGAAGAACATCTCAGCAAACAGCCTGCAACCTCTCATCAAAGCGGACAGATGCACCAGACCCAGAAGGAGAACCACTGACCTCATCACCACCCCACGAGAATTCACCAAATCCAGACAGGACACCTCAAGAAGAGCTCTGTCCCTGGTGGCACCCTCCCTGTGGAACTCTCTCCCCGACGAGCTGAGATCTGCCATGGACCTCACAGATTTCAGAACACTACTAAAATCAAAGCTGTTCATGGATCATTACAATGACTTCACCTGAACTAAACTCTGCCATAGCCAAACTGAAGCCTTTACGAACTGTATCTAGACCTGTACTTAGCCCAATTGTAGATAGCTCAATTGTATATAGCCCACTTGTCTCGAATAGCTGTACAAAGATCATCATAAACCTATTTAAGATAAAAGAACACACATCAGCCAACAGCCTCCACCTGATCATACAACCGGAAACCAGCGCACGTCCCAGAAGAAGTCAAACACGCAACCGAGTCAGCACCCCAAATGAGTACAAGCACACACGCAAGGACACAACAGACAGAGCTCTCTCCATGGCTGCTCCAACAATATGGAACAATCTACCGGACGATCTAAGGGCAACTCCAGACCTCAAAGACTTCAGAAAACAACTGAAAACCATGCTGTTCATAGAGCACTATGGTCACATCACATAACCTAAGAGAATGGATAACAGCACTCCAATCCTCCCAAACAACTGAATATATATAAAATATGATTCTAGCACCACTGTAAATAGCCCACCCTGTATATAGCTCAAACAAATCAAGCACCCAACACATCCCTCACACAACTAAGTTTTATCCTCACTGCATGTACAACACACACACTTTACCTGATTGCTTGCTGTGATACCACCTTGATTATTAAGATAAGGCGGTTTAGAAATACTGTTAAATAAATAAATAAATAAAATTTGCACCTAAAGCAATCAAATCACTCACACCCCTCGACCACGCTCACTAAGATGTTTCACACTGCATGTCGCACATTCTCCCCCCCTTGATTGTTTGCTGTGATAACTTTGATTTAATATACTGCTTTGATTTAATGATAAAGCAGTATATTAAATCTGACTAGATAAATATATTGTCCTTCTCTTCCTCATACTCCCCAACTGCCTCCCCTCCTACCAGCACCCTCATTCCTCCCCCCATCCCCCCTCTACCTTCCTCACTTCTCCCTCCATTCTGTCTTCTAACCTAGCACCTGCTCTTGAGCTTCATCACACCCTCCCTCTCATTCAACCAGCCCCTCCTTAAGGCAACCCCACCCTCGCTTCCACCATACTGCCTCCTCTTTACCCTGCTCTCTACTACTCCTTCTTCTCTCATCAGGTAATATTAACCCCAACCCTGGCCCCCCTCGATGTCTCTCGCTCTAAGAATACTCCCTCACGTAACTTATTTAATCTTATCCATATCCCCCTCCTTTCCCCTTCCACTCTCCCTCCCTCCCTCATGTGCCACTCACTCATCCAGAGATAGCAACCCCAACCCAGGCCCCTTTAGAATTCTGTCTCACTCTAAGAAGGGATCCTCACGTAACCTGTCCAATATCATCAATGTCCCCCTTCATTCCCCTTCCACTCCCCCTCCCTCATGTGCCTCATGAAAGGCTCATTCATCCAGAGATACCCACCCTTACCCTGGCCCCTCTAGATCTCTGTCTTACTCGTACCCTGGCAAGAGATCCTCACATAACCACCCCCTTAGACCTCTGTCTTACTCTGAAAATAAATCCTCACGTAACCTGTCCAATCTCATCCATATCCCTCTCCTTTCCCCCTCCACTCTCCCGTTCTCATGTGCCTTATGGAACGCAAAATCAGTCTCTAATAAACTTGCTTTTACTCTTAATCTCTTTACAGTGGTGTGCAAAAGTCTGGAATCACTTGTAAATTTGACGTTTTTTTCAACTTTGTGACCTTATATCTTAATTTCTTTTTCCTCCCAGTGGCTTTTTCTGTGTATCTCATAAGTGATAGATTTGGCTATTAGGGCCAACTTTTAGTATTGGTTTGGCCCTTATTTTCTGAGTCTGTTCCCCATAGTTGTCCTGTTGATAGATTTTCTGTGAAAATCGCATAATGTACATCGTTGACCAATGATATATTATTGTAAGTATGCTTTAAAATATTATGGACGCAAGCCAAGTTTCCTTCAAATTAATGTATGTGGCCTTGAAAAAGGCCATTTTTATGTGGCAGTGATGGCTCAGTATTTGATGGGCCACCCTTTGTTCTTGATCACCTGACTGTAACCTTGTCGGCATTGAATGAACCAGTCTGACAAAGTGATCGTTGGTGACAACGTGGTTCCAAGCTGCAATGAGTGACTCAATCAGCTCACGCTTTGATGTCGGATGCCTCTTGGATATTTCCAAGGCCACCTTGTGCCACAGGATCTCGAATGGATTCAGATCTGGAGACTGGGCAGGCCAGTCCATTGACTTAATGTTGTTCTGCTGCTTCCAGCTGATCACCTGTCTGGAGCAATGACAGGGTGCATTGTCATCTTGGAACAGGAACTGGCCAGGAAACAGCTGGTGTGCTGATGGCACCATGCACTTTTGCAGTATGGTGATGTACTTGGCCCCGTTGACCATTCCATCGACGATGTGAAGACATCCAACGCCACTGGCAGCCATGCAGCCCCAGACCATGACCTTCAAAGCATGCTTCACAGTGAGGTTGAGACACTCAGGCTTGAATTCCTCTCCAGGAAATCTCCTCACATTGGTAACCAAGCCCACACTTAACAGGCAGAAGGTGCTTTCATCGCTGAATAGCACCTTTTCCCACATTTCAGTCAACCAGGTTGAGTGCTTTCTCGCCCACACGATCCGGTTGCGCCTTTGTATGTCGGTCATCAGTGGCTTATTCCGTGCTTTGCAGCCTCGGAGACCAAACTGCAGGCACTGGCGATGAACTGTTGATGAGCTAACACTGACATCACTCTTTTCTGACCACTCTCGAAGTAGCTGAGGAGAGGTCAACTTGCGATTAGTCAGTGAAATGCGCCGCAGTGTGTGGTCCTGGTGTGATGTTGATGCACTTGGACGACCTGAACGAGGCTTGTCCATCATTGAACCCGTTTCTTTCTTCTTCTGTACAATCTTAACAACAGCACTCTGACTGCAGCCAACTTTCCTGGCTATTTGATGGCTTGAAAATCCTTCCTCACTCATAAAGGACACACGAACACGCTCCTCCAATGTCAGGGTCCGAGTCATCTTCATGGTCGATCTAGAAAGTGTATGAAATTCAAAAATTCCACACATTTTTATAGCTGCACTATTGGCTAGATATCTGCATTGTGAGTGGTTAGTGAAAACAGCCTCCTGATTGGTCAGAAATAACGTGTGCATATTGGATAATCTCGATCCAGTTTTGACACAGGATCCACAAAAATTGCAGTAGCTATCTCCCAGTGTCTGTAACGTATTTAAATTGGAAGCAAGGAATGCAAAAAAGTCAACTCTAATAGCCAAATGTATCCCTTTTAACGTGGTAGAAAGAGGAATATGCTGGGCTAATGCAAAATTTGAAAAAAAAAAAAAAAGTTAGAAAGTACGAAAAACGCAAAACTCACAAGTGATGCCAGACTTTTGCACACCACTGTATCTCTAACGCTCTACATAGACCTGGCTCCTCCCAGATGATACTGCATCTACTGCTGCTCTCTGTTACGGGGGCTACCAGTTCTCCCATACACCTCGTTCCACAGGCCGCGGTGGTGGTGTGGGGCTTCTACTTTCTCCGTCTTGCCAATTCCAACCCCTCCTACTACCTCAGTCTCACTCCTTTCTCTCTTTTGAAGTCCACTCCATTCGCCTCTTCTCACCACTTCCCCTCCGAGTAGCTGTTATCTATCGCCCACCCGACAAATCCGCATCCACCTTCCTTACCGACTTCGACTCCTGGCTTTTCGACTTTCTGGATCCCTCTTCCCCCACTCTTATTCTTGGCGATTTTAACATTCACGTCGATAACCCCTCCAATCCCCATGCTTTAAAGCTCCTCGCCCTCACCACCTCGTTTGACCTCCAACTTTGTTCTATTGCCCCCACCCACCAGCACAGCCACTGCCTTGACCTGATACTCTTCTCTAATTCCTCTCCCTCAAACTTCCGCAACTCACTCCTTCCCTCATCTGACCATCACCTTTTAAGCTTTAATCTTCAGCTTCCGCTGTCTCAACCTTGTCCTGTCTCCTCCGACATTATTTAGAAACCTTCATAATACTGATCCCTTGACTCTCGCCTCCACCATTTCTGCATCTCTTTCCTCCATTATGTCCTCCAAATCCGTCGACGAGGCAGTAACCTCTTATAATGCTGCACTTCCCTCGGCTCTGGACACTCTTGCTCCACCCACCCCATGTCCTATCAGACGTTCTGCACCCCAGCCCTGGCTTTCATCCACAACTCGCTATTTACGCACCTGTGCCCATTCTGCTGAACGTGCTTGGATCAAATCCCACTCCCCGGAAGACCTTCTACACTTCAAATTCATGCTTGGCACCTTTCAGTCAGCCATTGCACTTGCCAAACAAGAATGCTACATCCATCTAACTAACTCTCTTGCCTCTGATCCTCACCGCCTCTTTAATACCCTCAGTTCTCTCCTCAAGGTGCCCCCGCCCCTGGTCCCGCCCTCCCTTTCTGCCCAAACCCTGGCCGACTACTTTCATGACAAAATCCACAAGATTACCCTCCATTTCCCCACCTCATCTTCCCCCCCCCCAATTCTCGCCCATCCATACTTCCTCTGCTACCCTTTCCTCCTTCCCTATGATCTCTGAAGATGAAACCGCACTCCTTCTTTCGTCCTCCAAACCCACCACCTATTCCTCTGATCCTATCCCCACCCACCTCCTGAACCCCATCTCCCTCACTGTTGTCCCTGCCATCTCTCTTATTCTCAACCTTTCACTCTCCACTGCAACTGTCCCTGTAAACTTCAAACATGCTGTGGTCACACCTCTCCTCAAGAAACCCTCACTCAATCCCACCTGTCCTTTTAACTATCAACCCATTTCCCTCCTTCCCTTCATATCTAAACTACTAGAATGTGCAGTCCACCACTGCTGCCTCGACTTCCTCACCCCTCAGGCCTCCTGGACCCTCTACAATATGGCTTTCGTCCCTTACACTCCACTGAAACGGCTCTTACAAAAGTCTCCAGCGATTTGTTCCTGGCTAAATCTCAGGGCCTCTACTCTGTCCTCATCCTTCTCGACCTCTCTGCCGCCTTTGACACTGTTGACCACAAACATCTCCTCGACACCCTCTCCTCGCTTGGTTTCAAGGGCTCCATACTATCCTGGTTCTCCTCCTACCTCTCCCATCACTCCTTTAGTGTATGCTCTGGTGGCTCCTCCTCCTCTCCCACCCCGCTCCATGTTGGTGTACCCCAGGGATCTGTCCTGGGTTTGCTTCTTTTCTCTCTCTATACCCAATCCCTTGGTGCGCTTATCTCATCCCATGGCTTTCAGTACCATCTCTATGCTGATGACTCACAAATTTACCTCTCTGCCCCTAATATCTCTCCAGCAATCCAGACCAAGATCTCTGCCTGTCTTACTGACATCATTGCCTGGATGTTTCACCGCCGCTTGAAACTGAACATGGCCAAGACTGAACTCCTTATCTTTCCCCCCAACTCCTCCCCTCCTCTCCCTCCCTTCTCAGTCTTTGTGGATGGCTCTATGATCCTTCCTGTTTCCTCGGCCCGCAATCTGGGAGTTATCTTTGACTCCTCTCTCTCCTTCTCCACACATATGCAGCTCGTAGCTAAGACCTGCCGCTTCTTTCTCTACAACATTAGCAAAATCTGCCCCTTCCTTTCTGAACACACTACTAAAACGCTTGTCCACTCCTTAATCTCCTCTCGCCTCGACTACTGCAACCTACTCCTTGCTGGTCTCCCTGCGAGCCATCTCTTCCCCCTTCAATCTATTCAAAATTACGCTGCTCAACTAATCTTCTGCCAGCCTCGCCATGCCCACATTACTCCTCAAGTCGCTTCACTGGCTCCCTATCCAATTCCACATCCAATTCAAACTTCTCCTCTTGACCTATAAATGCATTCACTCTGCAGCTCCTCACTACCTCTCATCTCTCCCTACATCTCCTCTCGGGAACTTCGCTTTTCTAACAAATTACTTCTGTCTAGGCCCTTCACTCGCACCATTAACTCCCGACTTCGCTCCTTCCATCTTGCTGCACCCTACGCCTGGAACAACCTACCTGTGTCTATACGCCAGGCACCCTCCCTGGCCCTCTTCAAGTCCAGGTTGAAAACCCACCTCTTCACTGTCACTTTCAGATCCTGACTTTTAGCCTTTGTCTTGACCTGACTCCTGTCCTTTGTCATGACTAAATTGTAAATGCCCTATTTTGTTTTGCCCCGAATTGTAAATGCCATATCCTGTTTTTCCCCTGAATTGACTATTACTCTGTGTTGTCTTGACTAGACTGTGAGCTCTGATGAGCGGGGACTGTCTTTACATGTATTCTGTACAGCACTGCTTGCGTAGTGTTATATAAGTGCTAAATAGTAGTAGTAGTAGGTCTAGTCAGACAAATCTAATTCATTTCTTTGACTGGGCAACCAACAAGTTGGACTGGGAAAGCACTCTAGCTGTGATGTACTTAGATACCAGCAAAGCCTTTGAGACTGTTCCACACAAGCGACTTATAAATTGAGTGCCCTCGGGATGGACCCTAAAGTGACCAACTGGGTTAGAAACTGCTTGAGTGGGTGGTGACAAAGGGTACAGGTAAATGGAGCTCCTTCTGAGAAGGATGTTAACAGTGGTATGCCACTGGGCCCTATCCTTGGTTTGATTCTCTAACATTTTTTAAGTGATATTGCAGAAGGGCTTTCTGGTTAGGTTTGCCTCTTTGCAGATGATACCAAAACTCTGCAATAGAGCTGACACCCAAGGAGGAGTAGATAATATGAGAGGGGATCTAGGGAAGCCTGAGGAATGGTTGAGAATTTGGCAGCTGAGATTTAATGCTAAAAATGTAGGGTCATGTATTTGGGCTAGAAAAATCCAAGGGAGCAGTGCATTATAGGGGTGAAGTACTATTGCAGGAAAGGCAGGAGAGAGGAGATATCAGAGACATTTAAATACCTCTGTGGCATAAATGCACAGGAGGAGAGCCTTTTTCAATTAAAAGAAAGCTCTGCAATGAGGTGGGGCATAGGATGAAAGTGAAAGAGGATAGTTCTGCATCTTACCCCTGTCTTTATGGAAAGTGTGGTAGATTCATGGAATAGTCTCGCTGTGGCGGTAGTAGAGACAGTATCTGAATTCAAGAAAGCATGGGACAAACGCAGAAGATCTCTAAAGGAGATCAGAAGAGTTGGAAGCAGGAACAGCACCACAGTCTGCGATGTTATGGTAAGCACTGCAGTGCCAGTTTAAAGTCATTGCCATGGCTGCAGGCCCTGAAAAGGGGTGGTGGTAGGAACACCAGGAATGCACTTTGCGTAGGTGCATCCTATCCTTGCACCAGCCATGGAGAAAATTCTTATTTCTATTGGTTGTTGCTTATAGTTTTTTTTAATTTGGCATTTTTATAATGAACATTAACATAGTTCATCGTTCATAGAGGTTTCTATTAATATTTTAAAAAGACATGGAGATCCGAATTGAGATGTTGAGGCTGCTTTTGTATCCTGATCCGCTTAGTCTATATTGTGATGAAGCAGATGCCAGTAAACCCATGGAGGTAGAAGAAAACACTGATCTCTTTAAAGGAAATTATATACGAGAAGTGCAGCTAGAGGGAGCATGCACGGAGATTCTGAAGGTAGGCTGACACACCCAGGTTGGGATGATGCAAGAACAAATTCAAAGCATAATCAGATACACCTGGTCAGAGGGACAGAATCCTTACCTAAGAAACAGCTTTATAAGCAAAGCATAGACAAGCAAGAGGAGAGAGGAGTGGCATGAGCCGCAGCAGCTGCTGATAGAGAAGAAAGAGAAAGATGGCTCCAAAGAGAGGAGAAAAGGCAGTTGAACTTGCAGCTCTTACAGGAAAGGAACACGTTCCAGGGGAGCCAGTTTCAGGCTGGGAAGCTCCAGAGGGAAGTCTTCAGGAAGGACAGAAGGAGAACAGGGAGAGTACCTGGTAGGGAGAATACCAGAGACACAGACCCCAGAGTTCAGAGGTACCTTCATGCTTCTTCCCCTGTATGTGAGCCACAAGGAGTTCAGAGGTGGGTGAACCAGACTCAACCCAGGAGTTTAAGAGACACAGATCTGAACCAGGAACTGAGGCTGCGTCACAGAAAGGCCTGGAAGCCAGGGAGCCGTAAGAGCAGCCAAGGCAGCTGGGGAAAGGTTTGGGAACCTACAGAAAGAGTGCTTACCAAAAGTCTTGTTGCATATTTGCCAGACCAGGTACAGCCAGGCTGGAGAGCCTTAGAAAGAAGTTCTGAAGTAAAACCAGGAATATATGGGGAAAGCTCAGGGGCAACAGATATCTCAGCAGAACAAGAGGCTATGCAGATAGACCCTACTGAACCTGACCCTTTGCTAACTGAATGCCCTATGGACTGTACATTTTGTTGTTCTGGGAGTTTAGAATCCTTGAGAGAAATACAGCATGCAGGATATACTTTTGAAACACAGTTGTATTTGACAAGCTGAAAGAAGAAGCATTGCTTTTGTTTGTATAACCTGTTTTGTTTGAACCCTGCATAACTAACAAAGACTGTGAAGCATATCCAAGTTTTTGACCTATGTAAATACCTTATGTGAAAATCCTGAACAAGATGAAAATCCTGTTGTCTTCATTTGAACCTTTTGTGCATTAAGGGAATAAAACCCTATACTTTACCATTCACATGGCTTACACAACTATTCATTATGAAGAAAGGGCCTACTAGTACCAGAATGCTTCTGGGCTAACAAAAGTTTCTACCTTCAATACAATAGTGTCCACCCTGACCTTTAAGCAAGTGGCTAAAGGGATGGGGTTGTGACAATATGTATCCTTGTTCTCAGCGGTTGTGCTGTCTTAACTAGATTGTAAGCTATAATGAGGAGGGACCATCTTTTACACGTGCCTGTACAGCACTGTGTACGCCTTGTAATGCTATACAAATGATCAGTATTGGTAGATGATGTAATCTTTATAGTTTTGGCAGTATTCTACAAGGTAGATATTATATTTTATTTTATTTGAAAAACCTTATATACTGCCACTTGCTAGAGCATCCATGGCAGGGTACAAAGGTATAAAATCAACACCATTACGATACATTAATTTCATAAACTCCCCAATAAAATTAAGAAACTCAAATAAAAAACCCAACCCATAAAAGTGCTGCCTGCAGTCCCAATCAACAAAAGAGCCCACCAGAGAGAATCTGCTAACCCACACTATGGAAAGAGAAAAGTCTTTAAAGCCTTCCTAACAGATAAAGCACAGTTACTTACCTGTAACAGGTGATCTCTGGGAACAGCAGGAATAAGTCTTCACATATGGGTATCGTCGGTACCGACGGAGCCTTCACGGGAACGCTCCCCAGCATCCAGTAAGAAAGCTTTTCGGAGCATCTCACAGGGCCTGCGCGCTGCCTTCCCGCCTTTCTCAACCGCCTCTCTCCAGTTCGAGTTTTAAAGCTGAGACAAAGAGAGAGAGAGAGGCAAGGAAAGATAGATAGAGAAATACAACTCCTAGGGGAGGTGGGTGGGTTGTGAAGACTTATTCCTGCTGTTCCCAGAGATCACCTGTTACAGGTAAGTAACTGTGCTATCTCCAGAAACAAGCAGGAATGAGTCTTCACATATGGGGACTCCCTAGCTGCAGATGCCAGGGGAAGACCCCAGGTTGTGTGTCCTTGAAAAGGACTCTACCTCCCCCCATGGATCTCTGGCATCCAACCAGGGTAGGTGGGTAGGAGTTGATTAGGAATGGAACAGGTGTTTGAGAACAGCCTGACCAAATGAGGCATCCCCGCGGGAGTCCTTGTCCAAACAGTAATGGGCTGTGAAGGTATGAACCAAGGCCCAGGTGGCCGCTCAACAGATTTGGTCGATGGACACAGAGTTTAGATGAGCCATTGAGGCTGCCATGGCTCTCACATTGTGAGCTGTGACATGGCCCTCCAGAGAAAGGTTCCTACTCTGGTAGGCGAAAGAAATACACTGAGCAATCCAGTTGGACAGTGTTCTCTTAGAAACTGGAAGTCCTAAATGATAAGGATCAAAAGCAACAAAGAGTTGAGAAGACTTTCTATGTTGCTGTGTTCTTTGTAAGTAAAAAGCGAGAGCTCTCTTACAATCCAAGGTATGAAGATTCCTCTCTGCACTTGATGTATGAAGTCCTGGAAAAAAGACAGGTAAATATACCTCTTGGTTTAGATGAAAAGGCAAGACCACTTTGGGCATAAAGTGTGAATTGGTCCTGAGGACTACCGTATCATGATGGAACCTTGTATAAGGTGGATTAGCCACCAAAGCTTGCAATTCACTGATGAGCGTGCTGAGGTGACTGCAATGAGAAAGATAACTTTCCAAGAAAGAAATTTCGAGGAGGTGGTGGCTAAAGGTTCAAAGCGTGGCTTCATAAGCTGGCCAAGAACCAGGTTTAAGTCCCATGCCACTGGAGGTGGTCTAATGGGAGGTTTAGTTAGAAGAAGGCCTCTCATGAATCTTGCTATAAGAGGATGAGAGGAAATAGGCTGTCCATTGAGAGGCTTGAGGGACGCTGCAATAGCACTCAAATGGACTCTTACTGAATTTGTTTTAAGACCTGCATGGGATAAATGCAGGAGATACTCTAGTAAAGAATTCAAAGGTATTGCAAGAGGGTTAAGACCCTTCTCTGAACACCAAATGGTAAATCTTTTCCATTTGAAAGCATAGGAACGTCTAGTAGAAGGCTTTCTAGAGGCATGAATAATATCTCTGACTTGCTGAGAGAGATAAAAAACTTGAAGGTCTAGGCCTTCAGCAACCAAGCCCTGAGATGGAGAGACTGGGGGTTTGGGTGCCACACTGTTCCTTCTTCCTGGGATAGAAGGTCTGGTGCAGAGCCCAAGTCCAGGGAAGGAGCTTGAGAGAGATGCAGAAGTAGAGGATACCACACTTGGCATGGCCAATGTGGTGCTATGAGGATCATGGTTCCTCGATCTCTCTGAAGCTTGAATAGTGTTTTGGGAATTAGGGGAATGGGTGGAAAGGCATAAAGGAAGTCTTGACCCCAGTGAAGGAGGAAGGCATCCTTGGCCTGAACTCCCTGACACGGAATTCTGGAACAGAACCGGGGAAGTTTGGCATTCCACGGACTTGCAAACAGGTCTATGTCCGGGGTTCCCCAAATTCGAAAAATCCTGGCTACCTGGTCCATGTGGAGGGACCACTCGTGTGGAAGCAGAACTCGACTGAGTCTGTCTGCCCAAGAGTTTTGAACACCTGGAAGATATACTGCCAGAAGATGAATGTGATGCTCTCTGGCGAAGGCCCACAGTCGCAAAGCTTCATTGCAAAGCGACAGAGAGCCAGTCCAGCCCTGCTTGTTTACATAGAACATGGCTACTTGGTTGTCCGTATGGATGAGGACTGTCCTGTAGCTGAGCAGGGAATGGAACACTCTGAGAGCTAAGAATATTGCTCTGAGTTTCAAGAGATTGATATGTAGAGAGGTCTCCTGTGGAGACCAGATGCCCTGGGTGGAGAGATCCTGCAGATGAGCTCCCCAACCCATTGGAGAAGCATCTATTGTAAGAGTTGCTTGGGGTAGTGACTGATGAAAAGGGGACCCCAGCCACAGATTTGGAAAGGACTTCCACCACTGGAGAGACCAAAAGAGGCGACTGGAGTTTGCTATTTTGTCTGACAGGCAACCTGATGCCTGAATCCATTGGGTGGACAAAGTCCATTGAGCTGCCCTCATGTGAAGGCGAGCATATGGAACCACATGCACGGTGGATGCCATGTGGCCTAAGAGTTGTAACATCTCTCGAGCAGTTAAATGGGACTTTAACTGTATCTGGGAGGCTAACTGCACCAAGCGTAGGCAACGGGCCTGAGGAAGATAAGACCTTGCAGTTGTGGTATCCAGCAAGGCCCCTATAAACTCCAGAGACTGAGTAGGGGTGAGATTTGATTTTGGGATGTTTATTACCAGTCCCAAATACTGAAGAACACGCATTGTGCAGATTAGACAATTCTGGGCCTCTGACTGGGATGGAGCTCGAATGAGCCAGTCGTCCAGGTATGGGAAAATGAATATTCCTAGAGTGCGAAGAAATGCAGCTACTACTGCCATGCATTTCATGAACACCCTTGGTGCAGAGGCCAGACCGAAAGGAAGCACCCTGTATTGGTAGTGCTTTCCTTGAAAAAGGAACCGAAGGAACCTTCTGTGTGTTGGATGGATGAGGACATGGGTGTATGCATCCTTGAGATCTAGAGAACAAAGCCAGTCCTGACTCTGAAGGTATGGAAGCAGAGCACCGAGAGAAATCATCTTGAATTTCTCTTTGAATAGAAACTTGTTCAATTCTCTGAGATCTAATATGGGTCTGTAGCCCCCTGTTTTCTTTGGGATAAGAAAATAAGGGGAGTAGAACCCTGAGCCCTATTGAAGAAGAGGTACTACTTCTATTGCCCCTTGGGCAAGAAGAGTGGCAATCTCCTGACCCAGAAGGTTGAGGAGAGATGTTGAAGAATTGAACTGTTTCACCATGGTGTGAGGAGGAAGGCTTAAGAAATGAAGCTTGTACCCTTCCCTTATGATGGAGAGGGTCCATTGCTCTGCTGTGATTTGTTCCCATCTGGGAGCAAAGTAAGCCAACCTTCCTGGAATGGTGAGGGGCTCTGGTTCTTCCAGAGCTAGAAAGGCTAAGTTCTCTAGTTGCAAGTCAAAGGCCCTGAGGAGAGGCTAAGGCTGCTGGGCCGTGGAAGGCCAAGCAGCCTTTGACTTGGCCTGTTTAGGTGGTTGCTGATGTTTTGCAGCAAAACGACCTGCAGAAGATGCCTGCTGACCATAAGCAGGATAATATCTTCCCTTTTTAGAAAAAGATGTCTTTTTGAACAATCTTTTCTTAGCAGGAGCAGAGGTGGACTTTGAAAGTCGATCCAAAGCGGAGTTCTCAGCATCCATCTGAGTGGCCTTTGCTTGCCAATCCTTGCCAAAAAGGTTTTCACCTGTACAAGGAAGATTTCCCAATTCATCTTGGACCCAGAGTTCCAAATCAGAAGCTTGTAGTCAAGCAATTCTGCGTGCACCTATGGCAATAGCCGAGGCTCTGCTTACACACTCAAAAGACTCAAAGGCTGCACGGTTGGAAAATTTGGAAACATCCTGGGCATGTTTGAGCCAAGTGAGAAACTCCTGCCTTTTATCTTCTGAAATAAAAGGGGTCAAAGTCTGCAGATGATCTGTGACTTCTTTTAGAAACATCCCTATATAGAGACTATAGGAGTTGATTCTGGCAGCTAGCATAGAAGCTTGAAAAACCATACGGCCAAAAGCATCTAGGGTCCTGCATTCACGTCCTGGAGGATTAGATGAGTGTCTTTTTGCACTCTTTATCTTTCTCATGGCAGACTCTACCACAATAGAGTGGTGAGGAAGCTGAGTCTTATGAAAGCCAGGACAAGGAGGGACACGATACATGGTGTCTAACCTGCGAGAATGAGGAGAGGTGGTAAGAGGTGTCTCCCACATGCTCAACATGAGATCATACAAAATCTCATGAATAGGTAAAGTAGCTGCCTCTTTAGGAGCTTTAGGATATTGTAAAATATCCAGCTGCTTGGCTCTAGGCTCTGACTCAGGGGCCACTGTGATGGAGAGGCCCCTAGCCACTTCTCTAATGCAGTCTTGAAAAGACAAGTCTTCTGGAGGAGACATTCTTCGTTTAGGAGAAGAAGACTCCTGAGGAAGAAGTATCGATGCCTCGACAGATCCTTCAGACTCCTCAGAGTCTTCGGAGGAATTGAAGTATCGCCTGTCTGGATGCTCCTGTAAAGCCCGATATGCGTACCGAGTGGGATCAACATCGTGAGTAACCGGTACCGGTTCGGTACCGATGGGCATCATAGGACAGGGTACTGTTGCAGTCGACACCGAAGCCGATGTCAATGCAATCGGTACCGGCACCGGGAATGATGCCGGTGCCGGAGCCAGTACCGACAACAGGGATTGTTGCGGTACCGGAGGCGTCACAGCCTGCATGAATGCCGTCAGGGTGCGCTGCATGGTCAGAATCTTCTGATCCGACGCCACCAAATTCTGGATGTCGGTACCAGTGGGAGCCACCGGTACCCCAGAACACGGCAACAGGTGATCGGTCGAGGCCGAGCCTGAGCCATCGATGTCAACCTGTGACCCCATAGACAATGCTTTGGAAGCCGGAACTTCCCGCCAGGGTAATTTTGCCGGTGCGGAATCCGAGGACAAGCCCGGAGGCATCTCGATGCTTAGAGGGAGATTTGCCCTTCGAGGACCGGCCAGATTTATGCTTGGTTACCTGAGATCCATGGGAGGAAGAAGAAGCCCTGGAAGACATCGATGCAACCGAAGCTGCATCAGAGGGAAACAGGGTACTGAGCTTGGCTGCTCAGTTCTGCTGACCTCTTTTAGACATCATGGTACAGGACATACAGTCTGTGATGGAATGGTCAGGACCCAAACATTTTAGACACCAATCATGGGTGTCGGTGACAGAAATAGTACCGCCACATTTTGTGCACTTTTTAAACCCGGAGGTGGGCTTCTCCATGAGGAGAAAATTTTTAGGCCTAAGGCCCAAAAACTGAAAATGCACAGTGAAGAAAGTATAAGGTTTTTTTTTTCTTTTTTCCAAAGAAAGAAAAGAAAAGACCGGCGGTACCGGTCTGACGTCGAAGAAGGCAGACGCGACACAAAAGAATAAAGAAAAAATAAAGAACTTCTTCTGCAGTGACAGGAACACGACCTGCTGGCTCCACGAAAAAGTAGAACTGGAGAGAGGCGGTTGGGAAAGGCGGGAAGGCAGCGCGCAGGCGCTGTGGGATGCTCCCAAAAGCTTTCTTACTGGACGCTGGGGAGCGTTCCTGCGCAGGCTTTGTCGGTACCGACAATACCCATATGTGAAGACTCATTCCTGCTTGTTCCTGGAGATTACACTTGTCTCCTTCTGAAATGTCACTGGCAGAGAATTCTACAATCTAGGAACCACCACTGCTATAGATGTACCTCAGAGCAACTAGGTAGCACCAACCGACATTCTTCAGTGGATCACAAAGCCTGACTTGGTTCATATCAATGTAACAATTCCTTCAAATACCCTGTAAAACTTTAAATGATATGCATTCATGTACAGCGGGAAGAGTCATGTTACATGCCTACATGGGGGGGGGGGGGAGTGCTGCGAGGCATTACCTGTAATAGGTGTTCTCTGGAGACAGCAGGAATCAATCCTCACAACCCTCCCTCCTCCCCTTGGAGTTGCTTCTTTACCATCTTTTATTTTTGCCTCCTTAAGCTATGTCATTTGACTGAGCAAGATGGCGGAAAGGGGACCACACATGTGTGGTGGCATCTCCCAAAGGCTTTCTTTGAAAGCTGGGGGGATGCTTCGGCGTGGGTTCCGTCAGCGCTGACTTCACCCTTATGTGAGGACTGACTTCCTGCTTGTTCCTGGAGAAGTAATGTATTTTCCATGCAAAATCTATTGGATTACAACGTCCTCTGTGTCTAGCTTGTAAAAGCTCTCTAACAAGTTGAGATGCAGCATCTGGTTTACTTGTATACAGAGAATTTTACTACCGCAGTGCCTTCAACACTAAGGGTTCCCAATAGCTGCTTCAGTCCTGTGCCACCAAATGAAGGGGGAAAACCAAAACTAACTGGCTCCTCAGTTTATCCCTTCAGTGAGTCCAGATCTCTGGGATCACCCACCTCAGCTGCTTGGAGACTGAGCTCACTGGGACTGGTGGGTGGTGCCAGCTGCCTAAGTACCCCGATGTCATCAAAAGATGACATGCTGAGTCTCCAAGCTGCTGGTAGGGGTTGACTACCCAGAGGTACTGGACTGGACTGGAGGGATGATAAGGAAAAATAATCTCTGCCCTTCATAACAAGGAGCACATAATCACTATTACCGGTAATAATTCCAAAAGCTGTGACAAGTCCCTTAGGGATAGGAGGAACAACTGGTTTTAACATTTTCATCACAAAAATAGACACTCTAGTGCACAAGCATTGGAATAAATGATGGGGCATCCTAGTGGCTGGTTCCGATTTTTGAGACTCTTCAGCAGAATATAAAAGATTGGTATTATAGGTTGATTGATATTCTGCTCAACCCACAATTTTTACTATACTCTTGTATTTGGATTTGCTACTTTAGAGACAAAATTTCCATGATTGTATCAGACAATTGCCTACAAATATGATTTTGTATTACTACTCCTCCCTCTTGCTGCTAAGTAAACACAAACTGGTGTAACTTAAAAATCTACCTGCAAAGATTGTGGGTTGAACTGCTAAATTCCTAGGCTTTTAAAATCCCTGTAGCCTTTGTTCCCCTCCCTACCTACCTCTCCTGCTCTAGGCACATTATTTATAGGCTGGAACTCCAATTAAGATAATAGAGATTTTTCACAAGAGTAAATTAGGAATTTAACACCAAATAATCAACCTTACTAAGGTATTAATTGCAGCTTATTTATAAGTAAGATATTCCATAAAATATACCAAATTACATGTTATATTATAAGCATCCCTCTTCCTTTAGTATCTTGAAATAACTCGCACTCGATTATACCAAAACCATAGCCCAGCATCAAGATGAGGGCTATTCCGTCTTTTCCACCGTGTACCATATGTATTATCTCTCAGCTGACAAGAGGTTTTCTGTTGGTGCAAAGCTCTTGGCTCTGGAAAAACAAGTTCAAGTAGCAGCCTAGGAAGAGCTAAGTCAGACCGAGGTGTATATATGAAAAATTTCAGAAGCTGCCTTATAGAAGGAAGGTTAGCAAGAAGAAGAGCATCACCTTGGTCTGGCAGTATGAAGCTGTAGCTAGGACTTCCCTTCCAGGTGATGCAGTATCCTCTTGCACCAACGATGTGTGTCTAGGATATATGCTGGAGCTGGCAATTCAGTCATTAGGCATGTTGACAGCTGACTGCTGGGAGGATCATTTGGCAACTTGATTGGTGCAAAGGTGGTAGACTTCCCTTCACATCAACAGAATTTTAGAGAGTGCTGGGGAGGAGTCAGCTGTCTTAGTTCATGCCTGTGATGCTGCTGCATCTGTACTGTATATTTTATTTAAAAGGATTTATATACCGCTTTATCCTGAAATCAAAGCGGACTACATATCAAACAAATCAAATGTCAGGGTACTTGGGTGTGGGCATGCAGTGATAAATGGATAAGTGTGTGTGTGAGTAGTGTGAAGTTGATTGTGTGGTGAGCTACATACAGTGTGGGCTGTGTACAGGAAAATTTACATTTTTACATTTGATTTTGTGGTGAGCTATATACAGTGTGAGCTGTGTACAATAAATATTTACATTTTTATATGTATATGTAGTAGTGAAGTGGGAGAAGGGAGAGGGTTTCAGTGGAAATAGAGAAGCTTTTAAACTAGTTCACTGGGGAAAATCAATCCTTTAGAAGTGCATGGTTTGAAAGAGATAGCTTCAAATAATGGAAAAATAGAGAAGCTAGAATATCCCAATAGCAAGGTTGTCAGGCCAAGCAGACAGATGCATTTAGTAGATGTAAACTGAAATTGTGTGTAAGACATATTGTGAATACAAATTAAAAACATTTTAAATTGTATGTGAATGGCAGAAGTCTAAAATAAGACTGGATAGTTAGAATGTATAGCACTACATGAAACAAAAAATTATTTTGGAGACCTGGTGGAAGGAAGACAACCAGCAGAATGTTGTCATACCAAGGTACAAATTATAAGAAAAGGATAGGGCAATCAAATTGGTGGAGGGACAACACTATATGAATCCTTTAACACAGAAACAAGATAAATGTCCTTTCTAGGAACCAAAATGCATTATAGAATCTTTATGTATAGAAACTATGTGTGATGGCAAAAAGCATACAGAGGTGGAAATATACTACCATCTATCTGGTAAAGATGAGAAAATGATGAAATTCTAACTGAGGAAGGTTTTAGCCTCTGAAAACTAATCAAAATAAATGTACTCTCAATCCAATAAAAAAGCATTGCTTTATATTGTATTTTTTATTTGTATTTAATAACAAAGAAACCACACTGCTTTATAAACAAAGTAAGCAAGAAAAAAATACAAATTGACAACACACTGATAAATTTGGTATTTCAATTACTTCAGAAATTATTTGGAAAATCTCATCATGGCATGATAGAGGGATAAAGTTTCTAGATGTCATAAATGACAGTTTCATAAAGCAACTGGTTCTCAAACTGAGGAAAGCACTACTCAAGATCTAGCCCTCCCTGCAGTGCAGCAACTGATGAGAGGATAATGGTGGCTAGGCTTTTTGGCAAAAGTGATCATAGCATGATCAAAACTAGATATAATCACTGCGAGGCCATTAAAGAAATCTACTGCAGTTACTAACTTACTAATTTATTGTGATCCCCTTTTTAAAAATTGAATGTATTTTGAGGGAGCTTCTCTTCGGCTTGTGGAGCGGACTGTGCAAGTGTTGCAGGAATTGGCTACTTGTGAGAGAGGTCCTTGAATGGGGATGGCCTGGTTGCTGACATCATTGCTGGGCACCCTGGGATGCTATAAGAAATCGTGTAGCCTTTTGCAACTGCGGTCACGTGCCCATTTGGAACCGAGGGCCCTGCCATAGGAGATGCACCATAGAGGGGGTAAGAGGAAAATCAAGGCAGGGAAGAAACAGATTTCTGCGACAGTGTCATCAACGCCGAAAGTTGTTTCTGGTGCCATATGGATTTGCATGTGTCTGTACTTCGTGGGATGATTCATACTACTGGAGGTAATCCAGTTGGATCCCTCTGTCTCATCTGGGGCTTCTCTAAGTCTTATAGTTTGGACACCGCCTTCTAATCCTGGTCTGTCATTGGCGATATTAGATGGGAGCCTGGAGGCTTCCTTAATGGAGTCCAGTCTGGCCGAAGAACAGGCCTCTCTGGGCGTTCTACCACAGGCTTCTCTTGCAGGCTCCTCAGAGGTACCCGTTTAGAGAATCCCCCTATGACGTCGGATGGTGGATATCACCTTAGTGGACCTCTAGAACTTATTTACTCTTGCAGGGTTTTGTGAAGCAGACTATAAACTTTTCTGAGCAAGTTGCTTGTAAAGCTCAGGTTATGGATGAACACTCTGCTTTAACTGCCCAGTGGCTTGACAAGCTGGAGGGGCAAGTTTGTTTGCTTCAGTCTGCGGGGCACTGGGTATAAAAGATTCATATGTAATGTATCAGCACTTAGAAATGTTAGAAAATACTATGCATGCAAAAACTTGCAATTGTTAAATTTTCCTCAGTCAGTTATCTCCCTTAATTTTATTTTACAAATATTGCAAAGTTGTTCTGTTCCCTAAGCCTGAAAAGATCATGGTTGCTCATTTATATTACCTTCTGTTCCACCCTGGGGGGAGTGGGTAGCGGGATAGCATATGATGGAGAAATATCAGAATTTGATTTGACTAATTTTGTAGAAAACTCTGAAGATGTGATCACTACTCATGCCACCCTGGTTGTAACACTAGCCTCAGAGGTGGATAAGATTTCCTTTTTGAAAGCCTTTTTCTGCAAAAGGGAAGTTCCCGTTTGCGGGCAACTGACAGTAGCCTTTCTGGATGTGTCAGGATAAACTCAGCAGAGTAGGAAGTCCTTCCTGCAGCTGAAGTCTAAGGGTTTGGCTGCAGGAGGGACTTTCTTCCTCCGCTTTCCATGTAAATGTCTGATGTCGTTTGAGGGGATGAAACATGTTTACACTGACCCTGTGTTATTGGAGAATTATCTGGGTAGCAATAAGGCCTGGCCTTGCCAGTCTATTTCCTTAGTCTTATTTCCTGTTTGTTAGATTTTCAGCAGGTGCAGTTGTCAGACTACATATTGATTTTGTTTCTGTAAGCTTGAGGTTTTACTCCTTCAAGATGTGGACTTTAATGCAGGCTGTATTTTCTTTGGATATGTTTTGGGCATTTGCAATTTCCATGTATTTTCCTTTCCCTGTAGTTTCTAAATTTGTTTGCTTGTATGATTGCAAAAATGTAAATTAAAAAAAATCACCTGTGATGTGGCTAATCTTTCAAAATACATTCAATATTTTAACCTTTGCAACTCCCCCCCCCCTTTTTTTTAAAGTTTTTCTATTTTGGAAGTCCAGATTAAAAGCATTCTATGAATTAGAAAAGGTCCATCACTATCAGTATGGTTAAATGGTGAGGTGAAGGGACTATTAATACCAAAAGGCCATTATTTAAAAAAAATGGAAACTGAATATAAATGAAGAAAAAAGGAAAAAAAACCACTGCCAAGTTAGAAGTAAAAATTTAATAAGACCAACTTTTAGGAAAATATGAAAAACTAGCTATAGAGGTGAAATCTAGTAAGAAACATTTTTTCAAATACAGTTGAAGCAAAAGGCCTATAAGGGATTCAGCTGAAAGGGGCCATTATAAATGACAAGTTATAGCATAAAAATGAATTGCTTTCTTTACTTTTTGCTGGGGAGATACTCATGCCAGAAGCACACATTGAGGATGACGGCTGAGCAGAACTGAAGGAGTAATTGCCAGTATGGGATATTCTGCATCTTAAAAGTCTCAAACAATTCAGTCAGAATTGCAGACTTATTCCCAGTAACGTATTATTAAAATCACCTGTACTACTTTATGATTGGGAGTTCAGACCTCATGAAGAAAGGATAACTCTTGAGAGCTGGTCAAAGCTACATTTTCGGTCCAGTAAAAAGATCTCACCTACACCTTTGTTTGTTAACCCTTATTTCCACCTATCAAAAGTGGACTAAAATGGCAACTCCAATTCTCTTTTAAAAGGGGGTAATTTTATAATGCTCTTTTCATTTGTAAATCATGTTTTGAACATGGGTCTTATGTGTGTCAAACTATAGCCTAAACCAGCGATGGCGAACCTATGGCACACGTGCCAGCTGTGGCACGCGAAGGCCTTGCAGCTGGCACGCGTGAAGGTCCGCAAAAAAAGAAAAAGCGGACGCGGCAGCATGCAGTGTCCCGCGGGGCCCCCTCCGCCCGCTAAGCCCCTCTGCAAGGGCTTTCAGATTCGCGAGGGAGACAGCGTCTCCCTCGCGTCTCTGTTAAGCCCGCAGGGGTTAATGGGAAATTTCCCATCAGCCCCTTTAGACGCGAGGGACTGATGGGAAATTTCCCATTAGCCCCTGCGGGCTTAACAGAGACGCGAGGGAGACGCGGTCTCCCTCGCGAATCTGAAAGCCCTTGCAGAGGGGCTTTGCGGGCGGAGGGGGCCCCGCGGGACACTGCATGCTGCTGCGTCCGCGGCGGCAGCAGCCAGAGCCCGCTTTTTCTGTTTTTAAATTTGCCGGGGGGGGGGTTAGGACTGCTAATGGGCTAGGAGGGGGGGGGGTTAGGACTGCTAATGGGCTAGGGGGGGTTAGGACTGCTAATGGACTGTGGGCTGATGGGGGCTGTCTGGAAATGGGGTGATGGGGGGTTAGGACTGCTAATGGGCTGGGGGGGGTTAGGACTGCTAATGGGCTAGGAGGGGGGGCTTAGGACTGCTAATGGGCTAGGGGAGGTTAGGACTGCTAATGGGCTGTGGGCTGATGGGGGCTGTCTGGAAATGGGGTGATGGGGGGTTAGGACTGGTAATGGGCTATGGGGGGGGTTAGGACTGCTAATGGGCGGGGGGGGGTTAGGACTGCTAATGGGCTGGGGGGGTTAGGACTGCTAATGGGCTGTGGGCTGATGGGGGCTGTCTGGAAATGGGGTGATGGGGGGTTAGGACTGGTAATGGGCTATGGGGGGGGTTAGGACTGCTAATGGGCTAGGAGGGGGGGTTAGGACTGATAATGGGCTAGGGGGGGTTAGGACTGCTAATGGGCTAGGAGGGGGGGTTAGGACTGCTAATGGGCTAGGGGGGGTTAGGACTTCTAATTGGCTGTGGGCTGATGGGGGCTGTCTTGAAATGGGGTGATGGGGGTTAGGACTGGTCAAGGGCGAGGGGGGGGGGGTTAGGACTGGTAATGGGCTAGAGAGGGGGGGTTAGGACTGCTAATGGGCTAGGGGGGGGCTAGGGGGGGGTTAGGACTGCTAATGGGCTGATGGGGAGGGGTTAGGACTTGAGGTGGGCTGTTGGGTGGGGTTAGGACTGGAAATGGGCTGATGGGGGGTTAACACTGGAGGTGGTCTGATGGGGTTAGGACTGGTAATGGGCTATGGGGGGGCTGGGACAAGAAATGGGCTGATGGGGAGGGGTTAGGACTTGAGGTGGGCTGATGGGGTTAGGACTGGTAATGGACTGTGGGCTGATGGAGGGGGGGTTAGGACTGGCAATGGGCTATGGGGGGCTGACTGGAAGTGGGGGGTTAGGACTGGTAATGGGTTATAGGGGGGGGGCTTAAACTGAAAATGGGGTGATGGGGGGTTAGGACTGGAAGTGGGTTGATGAGGGGGGGATAGGACTGGTATTGGGTTGGGGGGCTGCTAGGACTGGAAATGGGCTGATGCAGGGACTAGAAGGGAATGGATGCTGGGTGAGGCTGGAACTAGAAGGGAGCTGGTGTTGGGGGAGGATTAGAATGGGATGGGGCTGGGAGAGTAAAATGGAGAGGGGAAAAATATTTTGTGTGGGAGGGATAAAAAATCTACAATTGGCCGGGTATTGGGAGAGTAAGTGGGGATTGAGGATGGAGGGGTAAATTTTGAGTAGATGAAATAGGAATGAGGAAAGAGCCAAAGAAGAAAGATTAGTATGTTAAAGCAGATGTAGAGAGAGAATGGAAAAAAAAAACAAGAAGACAGAAGAAAGGACAAATGGACAGCAGATGGAGAGTTAGCAGAAGACACGAAGAAACCAGAAGAAAGTGGCTGGAACAATTGCAACTGAAAAAAAATGCACAAAAGGTAGAAAAATATCTCTTTATTTTGAATTTATTAACTGGAATATGTCAGCTCTGGGAAATGTGCATCATTAATTTTTGCGCTTTGTTTAGTACAAGAGGAAATTAATATAGTTTTATTTCTACAGTGTTGTTGTATATTCCAAGTTTGGCTTTTGGGGTTCCCAGTTTAATTATTGTCTTCCTGTTTCTAAATTGTGATTCCTTGTTTGGTGATGGTCTGTTCTGCATGTGTAACTGAGCTGAGGTATTCTGTTTATATAATTCCTATTTGACATTGCCACTTGTTCTTTCGCCAGTAGGTCATGTATTGTTGTTCTCTGAGATGTATTGGTTTAATATTTGCAGTGTTGCCTTTTGATAGGTAGAGTATGGTGCTTTGTGAGTCCTGGTAGTGCTGTTAGGATACGGCGGGTTTGCTATGGGTTCTAAATGGGCAGCGTTTGTAGTAGTTCCTAATGTGCCTGGCGGTTGGTACTGGATTATAGTAATGTAGAAACCTTTTAGTCTTTCTTTATCCATATACTCATTAAGAGGCATGTTTACTAAAAGTTAGTGTATGGTAACATTATGCAAATATTTATGCAAATGAAGCACCTTATGCAAATGGGGCTTTAATTGACGTGCTGGCACTTTGAGGAAATTCTTTGGTTTTGTGCGGCAGTTTGGGCACTCGGGCTCAAAAAGGTTAGCCATCACTGGCCTAAACTCATATACACATTGGCTCTGTGTGGGCACAGTTGTGATGGGTGCAGCAATGGCTATGTTGTTTGCAAAATAATAGGTGCTGATGCGATAGTTTCAGAGCATCACTTGGCTGTCCAAGTCCAGCAAATTAAAAGAATGAGGTGTCCCGGGCTCTGGGCTATGCACAAGTGCAAGTACAGTGTCATGACATTTGGGTCCCGCTGCAGCTCAGTATTCATCTTTGCCTTGGTGCCGCACTAAGGAGCTGCTTTATGCTTCTTGCAACCACTTCAGCAGCTGAGGCACATAATAGGTGATGATGATGTCTGCACCTACAGGAAAAAAGGCAGCAAATACAGAAGAGCAGTATCAGAGTACACATCCCCATTCTTTGTGTTTTCCAACATATTTATGGTTTATTTGTTATTTAATATGCTGCTTTTAGTGACTAGCGACAAAACAGGTGCCAGTATGCAAACATCTTCCTGTCTGTTCAGAGTTAGGGGTATGTTTAATAAGCATGTGCAGGTTGTAACTAGGACTCACTGAACAACAGGGGGCCTAGTTAGAAATAGTGCGTGCTAGCAGTTAGCCCAGCTTAGTAAACATGCCCCCAATAATAACGTTAAGCTGCCTCCTCCTTCTGTGCCTCTGTACGTTATATTGACACGATATAATCTTAGGACCCAATATTCAATGGCCTGCAAACCATATAAATGCTGCTAAGTAGCACGAACACAGATAGTGCCGCTAAATATTCACAGGTGCTGCCTCTACACTCCCTGCTGCTAACCGTGGTGTGTTGGGGGCATTCTGGTTTGGAGCAGAAGCAAGACCACCCACTTACCAGGCAGTGGCAATATTGAGCCGCTACCCAATTATCAAGATATGGTGAAAGCCAAATGTAATTTTCATCATGTATCGCTAACCAGGTAGTGATTCAATACCGCCACTACCCAGTTAGCAATCGACAAATGCAGCGAGAACCCAGATATTCAATGATGGGGCCAAGAATATGACCCTGGTATTGAATATCTGGGTTTAATATTTAGCATTGGGCCCTTAATTTTTAAGTTGAAAACCACTTTAATAATTCTACTTTTTACAAAAAATTATATCATATGACAACTCTACTTTAAAAATGTAGTTCTATGGGCATTTGAATCATTAATCTTCTCATAATTATTTGCACTGCATTCCTTAGGAGACAGAGTTTTCACAGACCTTAAACACAACGGGCAGGGTAAGCATAAGAACAAATACCATACTGGATCAGACCAAAGGTCCATAGAGCCCAGTATCCTGTTTCCAACACTGGCCAAGCCGAGTCACAAGTACCTGTCATGTTCCCAAAGGCAGAGACACCTTCCATGCTGCTTGTCCCACGGGTAAGTAGTGAATTTTCCCAGTCCTCTTTAATAGTTTAGACTTTTTCCTCTGGGAACTTGTCCAAACCTCTTAACCCAGCTCCACTACCAGCATTTACTACATCCTCTGGTAATGAATTCCAGAGTTTATGTGCTGAGTTAAAAAATATTTTCTCCATTAGTCTTAAATGTGCCACATTGTAGCTTCATTGAGTGTGCCCTAGTCTTTCTACTTTTTGAAATAGTAAACAATCGATCTATGTTTGTAACGCGCAATGAACACAGCAACCAGAACCATATATGGAGCTTCGAGAAGAGACCATATCACCCCTATCCTGAAAACCCTGCACTGGCTACCAGTCCACTATAGGATCACCTTCAAAATCCTAACACTAACATTCAAAGCCATCAACAAATGCACGTCCATCTCCCTCTCCGAACTCATCCAAATTACCCCCCCCACCCCCCCAACAGACTGAGAAGAGCTACCGCCACCAATACCCTACTACTCCCGAAAACCATCACCAAATGCTCAAAGGCTACCAGAAACCGGGCTTTCGTGCTATCCGCACCTTCCTGCTGGAACACCTTACCAACCAACATGTGCCATCGACAGCCTTCTCCAGTTCAGAAAGGCACTGACGCACCACCTTTTTCTTCAATGCTTCACCAACTCAGAAGACATCACATAGTCACACCTTACCCAACTACGAAGTAGACACTCCACACACCTCTTCTGATCTTCTAACCCGTCTCCCCCCCCCCCCAGTAACTACCCCTGACTCACTCATGACTCCACAACTCCCTTTGACTTGTAAACATTATGTATATATATATATATATGAGTCACACCATTCATTCATTCTTTGAACATTACCAAACCCCATGCTAAACTTTACTAACTTGTATATAGTTTTATCTGTTCTCCAAGTTAAATGCCCCTGTTTTACTGTAAGTCCACTAGATCCCCCACACCGGACATTTATGTTATCTGTGAACCGCACTGATGATGAATAGCACGGTATAGAAAAAACTCTAAATAAAAAAATAAATAAAATGTTTACCCGTTCCATTCCATTCATTAATTTATAGAACTCTATCATATCTCCCCTCAGCCGTCTCTTTTCCAGGCTGAAGAACCCTAACCTTTTTAGCCTCTCTTCATAGGGATATCCTTCCATCCCCTTTACCATTTTGGTTGCTCTTCTCTGTACTTTTTCTAATAACGCTATATCCTTTAAGATATGGTACCAGAATTGCACACAATATTCAAGGTGCAATCGCACCATGGAACGATACAGAGGCATTATAATATCCTTTGTTTTATTTTCCATTCCTTTCCCTATGATACCTAGCAGTCTATTTGCTCTCTTGGCTGCCGCTGCACACTGGGTGGAGGGTTTCAATGTACTATAAATAAAAAAGTAAAATAAAATAAAATAAAAATAAAAATAAAAAAATTCAAAGCAATTTAACCAGTTAGACATTTTAACTGGTTAAATCATTGTCAGTGGGATATTCAACAGCACTAAACCATTTAGCGCCACTGAATATTCTCTGCTACCCAGTTTGTATGCCCCGACGCTAGCATCCGGGCATTCTGGGGCAGCACTGTAGGGTAGCTAGTCACTGGCTGGTTAACCCTAACGGGCTGAAGTTGGGACAGCTGTCCTAACTTTGTCTGGTTTAGCTATTCAGCCAGTGACTATATATCACTGCTGACTTACTAACTAATCAGCTAACCAGACAACCCAGATCTTAAGTGTTGGTGACCGGATATATCTCCGGCGTTGAATACTGAGATTGAAATTAAAGTAGTTGATGGCCAGCTGCTGAAAATGCCCTTGAATTAGTCATCAATATCACTGTAAGTAAGTTGAAGAGAGGCAATATATGACTGATTCATCTAAAACTGTGTGTGGTATGGAACAAGGAGAAAAGAATTAGTTACTTCAGATGTCTTTGCTCTATTTATACTTTATAATTTGAAGAGCAAAATTTGGGAGTGAGCCCACTAAATCCAAATGGAGCTGTAGTACAGGCTCTCATTTTTGCTTTGAACTAAAGAGAAATTAGACTTACATGTTAATTGTTGTTCCTTGAACTCCAGTCCAGTCCCGCACCTCTGGGTAGTGTACCTCTTCCAGCAGCTTGGAGGCTGAGCCTGTCATCTTTTTGATGACAGTGTACATATGCAGCTGGCACCGCCCACCAACCCCAGTACCTATTCACAAAGCAGACTCAGAGGAGCAACAACTTAGTTAAACATGCAACAAATGCTTCTACGTCTAAATAAACTAGTACCCCCCTCCATCCCCTGTGAAGGATACCGTCCCCCATTCCAGGATGAAGAGGCCTAACTGTTGAGCGCCTGAGCAACTCCAACCAGCAGGAAGCAAGCAACCGACAGCTCTTCTGGTCCGCCCCTCCCCCAAACACTGATTACACACCCCTCCCTGGCTCCTCCTGGCCACTTCCTCCACCAATGGAACCAGCTTCAGGACTGGGGTGTACACAGATCACCACAAGAAGTACTCATGGAGGGTTCTGGGACTGGACTGGAGTTCCTCAAGGAACAACAATTAGCAGGTAAGTCTAATTTCTCCAGGACCAAGCAGGAAGTCAGTCCTCACATATGGGTGACGTCTGCGCCGACGGAGCCCTCGCGGAGCAATTTTCCCCAGCTTTCAAAGAAAGCCTTTGGGAACTGCAGCGCGCATGCGCGGTCGCCTTCCCGCCCAAGGGTGCCATCTTAGCCAGTCTTCTTTTTTCCGCGGAGCCCTACAGACGTACCCGTCGTGTCCCCGCGAAAAAGTTGATTTTATTCGTAATATTCTCTTTTTTCCTTCGGTTCGACGCCGGTCTTTTTCCCGCCCGGACTCGCGACGCCGGTCACGAGTCCTCTTCTTCTTTTCGGTTTTTCTGATTTAGTCAGTTTCGTTTTCGGTTTTTTCACTGGCAGCCCGGTCCTTTGACCTCGCAGGGGCCCTTTTTCCCCCGATGGCTGCCAGTGGTTTCAAGCGGTGTGGTCAGTGTGACCGAAATATGTCACTAACTGACACACACGATAATTGCCTCCGCTGCCTGGGCCCGGATCATGAAGAAATGATCTGTGGGGCCTGTGGCAAAATGTCCTCCAAAGCGTTGAGAAGTCGGCGGCATCAGCGGGATAGGATCTTCGCTGACCCCAGCCGTACCCGGACCTCGTCGGAGGCCTCGGCGTCCAGAGGTTCCAGCTCGGACCGTCGCCGGAGTTCCTCCGACAGGGGTTCTCCCTCCGGGGACCATCGTCGGAAGGTGAAACCCGCGAGGGCGACGTCGGTGGACGCTCCTGGCTCCGCGAGGGCCAGGTCGCATAGCCCCGACAGCCGTCCCGGGTCCTTGGAGAAGGAGCACCTCTCGAAGCGACCTCGCATGGAGTCGGAGCTGCCTGCTCGGGTAAGTCCTGTGGTCCTCCTGGACTCGCCTCCGAGACCGCCGCCGTCGGGGCCCGAGTCGGGGGCTGCTGGGTCACCTGAGGTCAGACTCAGGTTGACGGCCTTGGAGAGCAGACTGTCTGCCTTCATGGACCAGCAGCGGGCACTGATCACTAGCCTCGCTGGCGCCGCTGCCCCGACCGCCGGGACGTCGACGTCTAAGTCGACCCCGGAGACCGAGCCGATCCTCGAGTCCATGCGAACTTGAGTCGATCCTCGGTCGAGGTCACCCTCGGCCTCCCGTTCGGGACCGAGGTCGCCGACGCCGACTCCCTCGGCGTCAGGGCGGCGGGCGCCGCAGCCTGCCCGGGCCGACCCCACCGATTCCTCCTCGGAGTCGGTCTGGGAGTCTGAAGAGGAAGAGTCACCTGATTCTTTTCGGACTCGGTGTGTCCCCTCGGACTCGCCTGAGTCCGAACCTCGGAAGCAGTCCCCTCCGGAGGACGCCTGGTTCTCGGACTTCGTCAGGGATATGGCCAAGGCTTTGGCCTTCCCTGCGGACCCCGAGGAGGAGCCGAAGAGCTCGATGCCCTCCAGTATGACTCTCCCGCCAGGGAACACTTTACTGTACCGGTTCCTCACATGCTGGAACGACTACTCTTCCGCATGTGGGAGAGTCCGGCCTCCTCGCCGGTCCTGAGCAAGCGGGTCGATTCTATCTATCGAGTCCGCAAGAGCCCTGGCTTCCAAAAAGCACAGCTACCACACCATTCCATGGTAGTGGAATCGGCCATGCATCGTCTTAAGAGCCAGAAGATGCACTCCTCGGTGCCTCCTGGCAGGGAGGCCCGTAACCTGGATGGCCTTGGTAAGAAGTGTTTCCAGGGCTCTATGCTTGCGTGTCGTGTCCAGACCTACCAGCTATACATGGGCATGTATCTTCGAGACCTGGCTAAAGAGCTAGCCGGATTCTCCGCTGGATTGTCCGAGGAACCCTTGCGGAGGTTCCTAGCCTTGTCCACTGGCATTCGGGAATGCTCAAAATTCATATCCCGAGCAGCCTATGATGGCTTTGAAGCATCGGCTTGAGTGGCCGCAGCCGGCATCGGTGCCCGCCGACAGGCTTGGCTTCAGTCGTCTGACCTTGAGCCCTGGGTGCAGGACAAGTTGGTCGATGTCCCCTGCCGAGGTGAAAACCTCTTTGGCAAACCTATGGCAGAAAAGGCTGCACAGATCGAGACGGAGACTCTCACCAGGACTAGGCTTTCTAGGAAGACCTCCGCCCCTTCCCAGAAAAAGAAGGGCTCGGGAAAGAAGTCCTTTTACCCGAGAAAGGCGGCTGCCTATAAACACTACCCCCAATATCAGGCCCCCGCAGCTCCCCAACAGGGCCAGCAGGCCAAGGGACGGGGTAACGGGTCCCGTAGGCAGCAAGCCCCAAGCCTGCACCACCAGCCCCTGCTCAGCAGGGTGGGGGCTTTTGACTCCTTAAGCATAGCCTCTCCCCCTCCGCTGGCTCCTCCCAGCACCGGAGGCCGGCTGGTTCACTTCGCCCACAGGTGGTCCAACATCACTTCAGATGCCTGGGTGCTTCAAGTCGTAAGAGAAGGCTATCTTCTCCACTTCCACTAGGTCCCTCCCCCCTATTTCCCGGGAGAACCTCCACGACTCCCCCTGCACAGGGACTTACTCCTTCAGGAGTTAGCAGGTCTTCTACAGGAACAGGCGGTGGAACCGGTGCCCCACCACCTGAGAGGTCAAGGCTTTTATTCCAGGTATTTTCTAGTACCAAAAAGGACAGGAGGCCTCAGACCCATCCTGGACTTGCGCAACCTCAACAGGTTCCTCGTGCGGGAAAAGTTCAAAATGCTTACCCTTGGAATCCTTCTGCCCTACCTCCAGCAGGGAGATTGGCTATGCTCCTTGGATCTAAAGGATGCCTACACGCACATCCTCATCCACCCAAGCCACCGCCAATACCTAAGGTTTGTGGTGGCAGGAAATCATTACCAATACAGGGTACTGCCCTTTGGCCTGTCCTCCGCACCGCGAGTCTTCACAAAATGTCTCGCGGTGGTGGCGGTCCATCTCCAGCTTCACGGCCTCTATGTCTTCCCGTACCTTGACGACTGGCTCATCAGAGCAGCGTCCGCTCCGGAGGTCACCAACGCCACACGCCGCACGGTGACTCTTCTGCAGTACTTGGGCTTTGTCATAAACTTCACAAAGTCCACTTTGCTCCCCTCACAGGATCTCGAGTTCATCGGCGCAAGACTGCACACTCCTCAGGCGCGAGCTTTCCTGCCTCTCGACAGGGCTCAACGGCTCATGGACCTAGCCGACCGTTTTCGCAGCCAGTCCCTGGTCTCCGCCAGGCGCTTCCTGAGACTGCTCGGCCATATGGCTTCCACCGTCCATGTGACCCCCAATGCCCGCCTGAATATGCGGCCTGCTCAATGGTGTCTTCGCAAGCAGTGGCAACAAGCCACAGGCGCCCTAGCAGACCTAGTGCGCGTCTCCGAGCCGCTGGCCTCGTCTCTCCAGTGGTGGCGTCATCGACCGAACCTGGTACTCGGCATGCCTTTTCAGTCACCTCAGCCGGCCCAGGTACTGACGACAGATGCGTCCCTCCTGGGTTGGGGAGCACATTGTCAAGGGGCACGTACTCAGGGCCTCTGGACCACGTGGGAGTCTGCTCAGCAGATCAACTTCCTAGAGCTCAGAGCGATCCGCCTGGCTCTCAAGGCTTTCTCCCACCTGACCTCTCACCAGTCCGTCCTTGTCCAGACGAACCATCAAGTTGCCATGTTCTACGTGAACAAACAGGGGGGCACAGGCTCCTTCCTTCTCTGTCGGGAAGCACAGAAGCTCTGTTCTTGGGCCATCAGCCACGGCATTCTTCTCAAGGCAGTTTATCTCCCAGGCCAAGAAAATTGCCTGGCGGACAAACTCAGCAGGATCCTCCAGCCGCACGAGTGGCGCCTGGATCCCTTAGTAGTTCAGAAGCTCTTTCTAAAGTGGGGCCTCCCCACGATGGATCTCTTTGCCAGTCCTCACAACCGGCAACTTCCTCGCTTCTGCTCTCGTCAGCCACATCCCCTTCGAGTTGCGGCGGACGCTTTTCTACTCTCATGGTCGGAGAGCCTCCTGTATGCTTTTCCTCCCATCCCGCTAGTCTCTCGAACTCTTTTCAAGGTTCTCCGAGACAAAGCTTCCATGATCCTGGTGGCCCCTCGCTGGCCCAGACAGCCGTGGTTTCCACTCCTGCTGCAATTAGCGGTAGAGGATCCACTCCCTCTGGGGTTTCAACCGGATCTCCTCACTCAGGATAAGGGGGCTCTGCTACACCCCAACCTCAGATCCCTCAATCTAATGGCCTGGCTGCTGAGAGGGTAGTCCTTGCTCCCCTTCTCCTGCCGGCAGAGGTGGAAGAGGTCGTCCTAGCTTCTCGGCGACCTTCTACCCGCAAATGCTACGCCCTTAAATGGCGTCGCTTTTCCGTTTGGTGTACCCAGCAGTCTCAGGATCCCTTCTCCTGCTCGGTGTCGGTGATCTTGCAGTACTTGCTCTACCTCTCTAATCTGGGACTTAAGTCCAACTCCGTCAAAGTTCACCTTAGTGCTCTTTCAGCACATCATGTACCGGTGGACGGCAGACCTCTTTCCAGCGACCCTCTCGTGGCGAGGTTTCTCCGAGGTCTCCTTCTACTTAAACCACCTCTGCGCCCGCCAGCGCCTGACTGGGATCTCAATGTGGTTTTACAGCGGATCACCTGTCCGCCTTTTGAACCTATGGCTACCTGTTCTCTCCGTTTTCTCTCTTGGAAAACATTGTTCTTGATAGCCCTCACTTCCGCTAGACGCGTAAGTGAATTGCAGGCCCTCGTGTCTGATCCCCCTTACACTCGATTCTACAAAAATAGGGTAGTCCTACGGACTCACCCAAAATTTCTTCCAAAAGTGGTCTCCCCTTTTCACATCAATCAGGAGGTGGTACTTCCGACCTTCTTTCCCAGACCACACTCCAGCCGAGCTGAAATGGTCCTCCATACCCTGGACTGTAGAAGGGCATTGAACTTCTACCTTGACCGTACGCGGGAGCACCGTAAGGCTGCTCAGCTTTTTGTGTCTTTTGACCCCAATAAATTGGGGCTCCCGGTCTCCAAGCGTACTCTGTCCATCTGGGTTGCGGACTGTATCACTTGGGCTTATGGGGCAGCCGGACTCTCCTTGGATGGTCGAGTCACGGCTCATTGTGTTCGGGCAAAGGCTACGTCAGTGGCTTACCTCTGCTCTGTTCCGCTGGCAGACATCTGCCGGGCCGCTACTTGGTCTTCGAGCCACTTTTGCGGTCCATTACTGTCTCGAGAGGGAGTCCCGCAGGGACAGTGCTTTCGGACAGGCAGTCCTCCGTAATCTCTTTGAGGTTTGAGCAACTCCTACCCTCCATCCCGGATGTGGGCTACCGGTGGGTAATAATTCAGCGAAGATTCCTTCCTTCTGTGCTGCTGAGCTAGAGGGAGCTCATTTTTGTGCTTAGGGTCTCCGGTAGCCTTAAGCTTGGGAGTCCCATATGTGAGGACTGACTTCCTGCTTGGTCCTGGAGAAAGCGTAGTTACTCACCTGTAACAGGTGTTCTCCAGGAGCAGCAGGAATCAGTCCTCACGACCCTCCCTCCTCCCCTTGGAGTTGCAATCATCTGCTTAAGTTTTTTTTTTTTGCAAATTTTTCTGCTGTCTTTTTTAGCTATGTCATCTGACTGGCTAAGATGGCACCCTTGGGCGGGAAGGCGACCGCGCATGCGCGCTGCAATTCCCAAAGGCTTTCTTTGAAAGCTGGGGAAAATTGCTCCGCGAGGGCTCTGTCGGCGCCGACGTCACCCATATGTGAGGACTGATTCCTGCTGCTCCTGGAGAACACCTGTTACAGGTGAGTAACTACGCTTTCTCTTTCCTTATCGTCCCTCCAGTCCAGTCCCGCAACTCTGGGATGTATCAGAGCAGTTAAACTAACAGGAGGGTCCCGCCCAACCAGCCTGAAGCACTGCCGATATGAAACAAGCAACCCCCACTGCCTGGACATCCAGGCAAAAATGTTCAGAGAAGTATGCCACCCAACAGATCTCCACCGGTGGAACTAAAGTATACTTGGCCCATGAGGCTGCCTAAGCCCTCATGGAATGTCTCTGCAACCCCACCGGCACAGTTCTACCCTTCAAGATGTATGCCGACGTGATTACCTCACTGATCCATCTGGAAATGGATGCTTAGCTGCCGCCTCACGTTTGCACAACCTGCCAAACAAAACCAACAGACGGTCCAATCTTCGAAAGGATAATGTTAGTCAATCCTAGTATGACTGTTGTAAATAATCTCTTTAATCATACTGCGGTATGTAATTCAACAGTAATCTCTCTCAATCAATTGTAAACAATTAATGCAGATAATCTCTATGGCTGTCATGAATTACATACCTCAGTATGATTAATCTCTCTCAACCAATGTAAATAGTTAATACGTTTACAATTATATTTTTAGTTTCCTATGTAACAAATTTTACACTGTTAATGTTCCATGTAATGTTAATGTTAATTTTTGACATGTTCTCTGTAAACCACTCCTGATCTCTGGAAGGGGCGGTATAAAAAAGCACACAAATAAATAAATAAAACAAATAAATGCCCTTTTCACATACCTTCGCAGGACTCTTACCATCCAGGTGGCACAGCTGTGGAATGGCACAGCCCATACCCGCTCTCGCCCACATCCACGCTCGCCAGAGCCGGTAAGGAAACGGCCTGATCAACATGAAATGCTGACACCACCTTGGCAAAAATGAAGGTCGGACCACTTTCTCCTTGGAGAAGGCAAGGAATGGCTCCTGGGATGACAGGGTCCGAAGCTTCGAAATCCTGCGTGCCGAGCAACTCTCCACCAGGAAAACATTTTCAGAGCCAAATCCTGCAGGAAAGCTCGACTCAATGGCTCAACGGGTTCCCCAGACAGCACCAGATTGATATTCCAAGGTGGTACCACTGCCCTCTTTAGCAGACGGAGATGGGTCACCACCCCTAGAAAGCTCAGCACATCTGGGTGAGTACCAAACGGCACCCCATGGACTTTCCCGTGATAACCGGAAAATCGCCACCAGTTGCATCCTCAGGGAACTGGCAGCTAGACCCTTATCAAAACCGGATTGCAAGAACGCCACGATGTCCGGGATGAAGGCAGTGGAAGGGTGTGGCTGCTTCTTTCCGCACCTTGATTCAAAGATGCATCCTACGCAGATGCACGACAGGTTCATAGACCACCTCTGGGCCTGTAGCAAGGTCGCTATCCCCGAGCCTGATTATCCTTTCTTCTTCAACCTCGCCCTTTCACGAGCCATGCCATGAGCGAGAATTGATCCACCTTGGGCATGCGAAGCGGCTCCTGCATCAAGAGGTCCTTCCAAACCGGAAGCCACCACAGTCAATCCGCCAGTATCAGAATCAGGTCAGCATACCACAGGCACCACGGCCAGTCTGGTGCCACCAGAATCACAAATCTCCGGTGCGCCTCTGGCCACTGCACTAACCAGCCTATGAGCATCCATGGGGAAAAAACAGACGACCATCTTCGAGCCACTGCTGAATTAGAGCTTCCAGGCCCTTGGACTTCTACTGAAAAACCAGCAGGCCTTGGCAGACTCAAACACTGCCATTAGTTCCATGACCAGTGTGCCCCTTTGGCGAACCACCTGCTTGAACACCTCCAGATTGAGCTGCCACTCTCCATGGTCCATGTGCACTCGGCTGAGGTAGTCTGCCATCACGCTGTCAACTCTTGCTACGTGCGCCGCTGATAATGCCTGAAGACGAATCGCTGCCCATCCGAACAGACCTTCTGCCGCCTCCTCCTCCAGGGCTGCACTGCCCATGCCTCCTTGCCATTTGATGTAAGCCATCATGGTCACATTGTCTGAGAGGACTTGGACCACCTTCCCCTGCAACCATGGCTCGCAACTTTCTAGCGCCAAGGTCACCGCTCACATCTTGAGCCTGTTCATCGACCACAGGGCCTTGGCGCTAGAAAGTTCCATTATCAGCAGTGGATCCTACAGCATCTCTTCCTCTGCTGGGAGGTTAGCAGGCATATTCATGGCCTTGAGGGTCGCCTAGTACACATAGAATGTGAGCCCTTTGGGAATGAGGAATTGTATCAGTACCCACTTGTAGTGATTGTAAACTGCCCTGATGACCTTCGGCCTGGGCGGTATATCAAGAAACATAAGCATAAAGATGAGCGCTGGTAGCTCCTCCCGGTGGAAAACCTGAACAATTCAGCCCTGATCCTCCTGTTCTGGACTCTCTCC
This sequence comes from Ichthyophis bannanicus, assembly GCA_033557465.1. Classification (NCBI taxonomy): domain Eukaryota; kingdom Metazoa; phylum Chordata; class Amphibia; order Gymnophiona; family Ichthyophiidae; genus Ichthyophis; species Ichthyophis bannanicus. Next base: position 401,604,517 of record CM066039.1, on the reverse strand, counting down.
TTCTTCCAAATCCTCCTGCAGATCCAATTCTGTGTCAGTCTTCCCCATCCAGCCCCCCCCCTGACAGCGGCGATTGCTGCCACCCCTCTAAGCCTCTAGCCCACTTAGATGCCACTGCTCCTGACTCGTGCTCTTTTGTGTCTGACATCCTCTTAGCCCTGTGTTCCGGGGCCGAGGAGCCACTTGGTAGGCAAAACGCCTTATGCAAAAGTAAGACAAACTCCGGTGAGAACTCCCCCGGAAGCCCTATCGCTCCCTGGGCTTGAGGGGCGGATGGTTCGGGCATCGTGCAGGGACTGGGGGCTGGATCCGTTGAAGGTAACATAGCACCCCCTGCCCCCAGGGTCTCTTGCAACTGGGAGTGACTCTCCTGCCTCATCTCATCCTGCAGTTCCTGCTCCCATGACCTCCTCTTGCATGCAGTTTAGGAAGACACCTGCCTCCGAGATCACACCACATCAGGGGCTGCACATCTTGAGGATTTTTAGATTGCACTGCAGTGTTGTATCTTAAAGATATGAAATGGACCTTGCCCTGATTCAATAAAACTGACATTCTCCAAGTAAAGTTTACGTTTTTATTCTAATACTATTAATGGCTATAAGGGAGTACAGCTTCCCTTACAAGCAATATTACAGATTTAATAGGTACATAATCTGGGCTAACAGACAAGAGATGATCATGTCAGGTTACTCACTGACCATAGACAGATGGAAGGATTTCATTTGCTTCCTATCCACTATCTTTCAAATTACATACATTTCTTGTATGCAGGTACTTCCTGTTTTCCGCAGAGCTGTAGCTGCTACAAACCTATCTGCAGTATTTTTTTTAAACACATCTTTATTCCTGTCTCTTTCTATCAGACCCTTCTCAGGAGAAAGTAAAATTGTCTCCTTTTAGATCACCTGACCAGGCACACAGCACTCTGAAATTTGCCCAGCAACAAACAATGGCCTATCTGATTAGGCCTTTCCCACATGTCTGCATCAAGTCATTGTGTACTGAATAAGTTTTGAGCTGTATAACACAAGGAATACTTAAGGATTAAGTGGGGTTCACACCCTTGAAACCATCCTATAACAGGCACTGCGGTCTGGTCGGCATGGTGGGAAGGGCTGGGGGCTCTCCCCAGGAATTCCCTTAATCTGTACCCAGGTATTTAAGAGGATCCCCAGCCCAGTGCACCTCCACAGGCTCAGGCACACAGTACTAGAGTACTTGAACTACAATAAAATCTAATTAACTGAAACTGAAATGAAAAAGAAACTGCAAATGGGCCCCCTAGGAAGAGGCTGCTCTGTCCTGCTTTATTCTCCGGTGGCTGCCTCTCCCAGGCACCCAAAACACAGCAGGGGGTTAAACACATGTGGGCTGAATAAGAAATTGCACCTAAATGCAGAGGGGGGGGGGGAGTTTCGCACACTGCTGCAGTCTGCTCTGTCTCCTCATGTTCTGGTGGTTGCTAGAGGTTTCTGCTGTCTTCCCCCCGTCACTCTTACCTTGGAGCCTCTTTGCCACATGGTTTCTCTACCCCTCACATTCAGCCTTCCTTCCTGGCTTCGGCGCTGAGGGGGAGGGGGGGATGACTCGGAGCTGCTAGCTTTCACTCCTGTCAAGCAACTGTAGCAGCTCCTCACCCGATAACAGGTTCAGGAGCAGCCAGAAGTCTCAGACTGAGGAAGACCTCCACAGAACCCTCTCCCCGAAATCCTGAAGGGAGAGGGGGAAGAAGGAAAATTCTCCCCTCAGCCCTGTTGTCTCTCTGTTCCTTATGGTTCTTTTTTTTACTTCTGCCTTTAAAAACAAAGAAACCTGCACCTTACCTTAACAGGGGAAATAAAAGCAAACTCTAACTAAACTTATCTCCTTAGTTGTCCTTTCTGTGAGTCCAGCACCCTGGTTCACAACCTCCTCCAGCTGCTTGGAGGCTGAGCATACTGGGGCTGGTGGGAGGTGCCAGCTGCATATGTACACTAGTGTCATCAAAAGGATGACAGGCTCAGTCTCCAAGCTGCTGGAAGAGATACGCTACCCAGAGGTGCGGGGCGGGACTGGACTGGACGGACAAAAAGGAACATGTCTTGAGGCCTAAGAGGAGATTATACAGACCAAGGCATTAAAATACATAATTCAAGTATGATGTATCTGTACAGGCAAAAGTGTTTTAAGAAAATATGAATCAGTGTAGTTAAAAACAGCCCACCAAAAGGAAACAGGTCAAAGCACCCATATCAATGATGTGAAGATCAAACTGGCAAAAGGGGCAATAAAGAATTAAACAAAAAAAAGCCCAAATATAAAAGTAACACTAAACAAATACCAAATAAAATTAACATGCATAAAAATATGAAAAGATTAAAATGTAGTTACTCACCTGTAGCAGGTGTTCTCTGTGGACAACAGGAATAAGTCCTCACGTACAGGTGACATCATCTGACAGAGCCCACACGGGAACACTCCCAAGCTATTAATGGAAGCTTTTGGAAGGTCCTACTGAACATGCACATCACCTTCCTATCTGCTATGGTGGCGCCATTTTACCTCAGTCTGTTATTATAGCTATAGTAGGATACAACACCCAGGGGAGATGGGAGGATTGTGAGGACTTTATTCCTGCTTGTCTATGGAGAAAAGGTAGTTAGGTTCTCATGTATAGGACTCTCTAGCTACAGGCTACTGAAAGACAATGAGAATGCAGAGGTGTGTGTGAGTGAGTTAGCCTCAACAGAAAAGAATGGGCCCGGGAGGATGGAGTTGGATTGGCCGAAATTGCTGTTGCCTCGGGAATCCCTTTTTAGACCGTAGTGATAATGTGAATGTGTGGACAGAAGACCACATTGCAGCCCTGCAGATCTCTTCCGTGGAGACTGAGCACATCCATGGTTCCGACATTGTGAGCTGTGGCATGAACATCAAGGCTCAGGCCTGCCTGGACATAAGTGAAAAGAGATGCAGGCTGCTAGCCAAATTGCTAGACAGTATTTGGAAATGTGGATCAAAGTAGGATTAATATGGAAACTTTATAAACCCTCCCCCCCATGGAACACTATCTACAATATAATCACGTGTTTAACAGTTTCATTGGCGTATTATAGAACAAGTCTCATTCAGTTCAAAGGGGTGGCAATGTTCAGTCCCTTAGAACTACCAAGAGCAGTTCTGAATATTTAAGATAAAGATAGTTGCTCCCAGTGATTTAAATTCAGAAACTGAATGGGTTCCTTGATTTGCTCCTTTTCTGCACCGAGTAGATACTAATGTTAATTTGTCTAATTGTAGTTGGAAAAGTTATTCTGCCAATTAAGTAATTATTTCTTAATTAAAAGAAGAATTAACAGTTATCTGTAAAGGCAGTGCTAAGGATGCATCTAGATAAACACAGGCTTTCTGTGCAGAAAGAGGGACAACCCCTGATGCATTTTTAGCCGTTGGAAACATGGACAGTATTGGGTATGCTATAAGTACATCAAGCTTGTCAGTACATTAGATGGCTCAGAGAAATGGATATAAAGCTCATATATTGGATTTGTATGAATTGCTTGATGAATTTAAAATAAAAGTGATTCCAGAATTGAGATACTGGTTTATAGTATATTAAAATTTGATATACCACTCTTCAATACACCAGAGCGGTTCACAATAATAATCCATGAAATATGAGAAGCAGAAAAGAATTCCATTAAAAAAGAAACAGCAGGGTAAGGGAGGGGAGGAACTAAGCCTCAAAACAGTCATTGGGAGGTCAGCAAATGCAGCTCAAAATAAATAGGTCTTCAAGGCATTTTTGAACCTGGGATGAGAGAGCTCTAGCCAGATATCAGCTGGCAACAAATTTCAGAGGTAGAAGGCAGCATGTCTAATGGATTCAAAGCGTTCCTGGCATGGTGAAGGGAGATAAAGACAGACTAAAAGAATTCTGTAATATTCTGGAAGGTGCATGCGGGATGAGGAGAGACGACAGATAACCCGGAATCCCAGACTAGAGAATTTTATGTGCAAAGACAAGAAATTTATCCTTGACAGTTGGAAACTGGTAACTGAGTGTTTACTCAATCAAGTTAATTTAATGAGTCAAAGTTTTTCAAAATGTATTGCATCCATATACTGGATGAACTCAATTTAAATTAATTAATGAATTTTTTTGTTTAAGTACAGTGAGCACTTTAAATTGATATTTTCTGCACATTAACTTTTTTTGTAGCCCTAGCCTCAAGAAACCTTGGGCTACAAATGGGCTGATGCGGGGGGGGGGGGGGGGGGGGGATGGGAGAATGGGACTGGAAGGGAGTGGATGCTGAGAGGGACTGCCAGGGGAAGGAGGGAACAGGAAAGGAGCTGACATATTTGGGGGGGGGGGGGAAGGGGGCAGAAAGGGAACTGACCTGGGGGGAGCAGGGGACTGGAAGGGAGCTGATATGAGGGGGCAAGGAAGAGGGGGCTGGAAGGGAGCTGATACCTGAGGATGGTACTGGAGAGGCACTGGAAGGGGGATGAAATAAAGCATAGTTACTCACCTTTATCTTTATCTTTATCTTTAATTACATTTAATATACCGCCCTTGTCGAAACGTAAGGGCGGTTTACAATAAAATAATATAAATAAAAACATTAAAAACAGAAAAGAAATCCATTAAAATAGAGAAAAGATGGACCAAAGAGGTCACAAAACACATCAAACAAAAGACAGACCAAACAAACAAAGGAGACATAATCAGACAAAGACAAAAGAACAAAACTATTGTTCTCCAGGGACAGCAGGAATCAGTCCTCACATATGGGTGACATCTGCACCAATGGAGTCCACATGGAGCATTTCCCCAGATTTCAAAGAAAGCCTTTGGGAATGCCACCTCGCATGCATGGTCCCCTTCCCGCCCAAGGGTGCCATTTTACTCAGTCAGGTGCAATAGTTCTCCAGGACCAAGCAGGAAGTCAGTCCTCACATATGGGTGACGTCGGCGCCGACGGAGCCCTCGCGGAGCAATTTTCCCCAGCTTTCAAAGAAAGCCTTTGGGAATTGCAGCACGCATGCGCGGTCGCCTTCCCGCCCAAGGGTGCCATCTTAGCCAGTCTTCTTTTTTCCGCGGAGCCCTACAGACGTTGTCTCACAGTCCCCGCAGAAAAGTTGATTTTCTTCAATTATTTTAAGTTTTTCTTCGGTTCGACGCCGGTCTCTTTCCTGCCCGGACTCGCGACGCCGGTTGCGAGTCCTTTTTTCCTTGTTTTTCGGTTTTTCTGACTTTTCTGTCAGTTTCGTTTTTTCTTCGATTTTTCGCTGGCAGCCCGGTCCTTTGACCTCGCAGGGGCCCTTTTTCCCCCGATGGCTGCCAGTGGCTTCAAACGGTGTGTTCAGTGTGACAAAAATATGTCTGACACACATGATCATTGTCTACGCTGCCTAGGCCCAGATCACGAAGAACTGATCTGTGGGGCCTGCAGCAAGATGTCCTCCAAAGCTTTACGGAGTCGGCGGCATCAGCGGGAAAGAATCTTCACTGATCCCACCCGTACCCGGACCTCGTCGGAGGCTTCGGCGTCCAGAGGCTCTAGCTCTGAGCACCGTCGAAGTTCCTCGGACAGAGGGTCTCCCTCAAGGGATCATCATCGGAAGTCGAAACCCGCGAGGGCGGCGTCGGTGGATGCTCCTGGTTCCGCGAGGGCCAGGTCGCATAGCCCCGATAGCCGTCCCGGGTCTTTGGAGATGGAGCGTCTCGCAAAACGGCCTCGTCTGGAGAAGGACTCGTCTGCTCCGGTAAGTCCTGTTGTCCTCGTGGACTCGCCTCCGAGGGGTCCGCCGTCGGGGCCCGAGTCGGGGGCTGCTGGGTCTCCTGAGTTCGGACTCAGGTTGACGGCCCTGGAGAGCAGTCTGACTGCCTTCATGGACCAGCAGCAGGCACTGATCGCTAGCCTCACTGGCGTCTCTGCCCTGACCGCCGGGACGTCGACGTCTAAGTCGACCCCGGAGACCGAGCCGATCCTCGAGTCCATGCGGGCTCGAGTCGATCCTCGGTGGAGGTCACCCTCGGCCTCCCGTTCGGGACCGAGGACGCCGACGCCGACCCCCTCGGCGTCAGGGCGGCCGGCGTCTACGCCCGCCCGACCTGACCCCATCGACTCCTCCTCGGAGTCGGCCTGGGAATCCGAGGAGGAAGAGTCACCTGATTCCTTTCGGACTCGGTGTGTCCCATCGGACTCCCCTGAGTCCGAACCTCAGAAGCAGTCCCCTCCGGAGGACGCCCGGTTCTCGGACTTCGTAAGGGATATGGCCAAGGCCTTGGCTTTCCCTGCGGATCCCGAGGAGGAACCTCGAGCCGAAGAGCTCGACGCCCTCAAGTACGACTCTCCTGCAAAGGAGCACTTTACTGTACCGGTTCCTCCCATGCTGGAACGACTGCTCTTCCGCATGTGGGAGAGCCCGGCGTCGTCGCCGGTGTTAAGCAAGCGGGTCGATTCCATCTATCGAGTCCGCAAGAGCCCTGGCTTCCAGAAGGCACAACTGCCGCACCATTCCATGGTGGTGGAATCGGCCATGCATAGGCTCAAGAGCCAGAAGATGCACTCCTCGGTGCCTCCCGGCAGGGAGGCCCGCAACCTGGATGGCCTCGGTAAGAAGTGTTTCCAAGGCTCTATGCTTGCTTGTCGGGTCCAGACCTACCAGCTCTACATGGGCATGTACCTTAGAGACCTGGCTAAGGAGATAGCCGGATTCTCTGCTGGACTTTCCGAGGAACCTTTGCGGAGGTTCCTAGCCTTGTCCACTGGAATTCGAGAATGCTCCAAGTTCATTTCTCGAGCAGCCTATGATGGCTTTGAAGCATCGGCTCGAGTGGCCGCAGCCGGCATCGGTGCCCGCCGACAGGCTTGGCTTCAGTCGTCTGACCTTGAACCCTGGGTGCAGGACAAGTTGGTCGATGTCCCCTGCCGAGGTGAGAACCTATTTGGCAAGCCCATGGCTGAGAAGGCTGCGCAAATCGAGACGGAAACTCTCACCAGAACAAGGCTCTCTAGAAAGACCTCTGCCCCTTCCCAAAAGAAGAAGGGCTCGGGAAAAAAGTCCTTTTACCAGAGGAAGGCGGCTGCCTATAAACACTACCCTCAGTATCAGGCCTCCTCAGCTCCCCAACAGGGTCAGCAGGCCAAGGGACGGGGTAACGGGTCCCGTAGGCAGCAAGCCCCCAAGCCTGCACCACCGGCCCCTGCTCAGCAGGGTGGGGGTTTTTGACTTCGACATAGCCTCTCCCCCTCAGCTGGTTTCTCCCAGCACAGGAGGCCGGCTGGTCCACTTTGTCCACAGGTGGTCCAACATCCCATCAGATGCCTGGGTGCTTCATGTTGTGCGAGAAGGCTATCTTCTCCACTTCCACCAGGTCCCTCCCTCCTATTTTCCGGGAGAGCCTCCACGACTCCCTCTGCACAGGGACTTACTCCTTCAGGAGTTAGCAAGTCTTCTTCAGGAACAGGCTGTGGAACCGGTGCCCCACCACCTGAGAGGTCAAGGCTTTTATTCCAGGTATTTCCTAATACCAAAAAGAACAGGAGGCCTCAGACCCATCCTGGACTTGCGCAACCTCAACAAGTTCCTCGTGAGGGAGAAGTTCAAGATGCTTACCCTTGGAATCCTTCTGCCCTACCTCCAGTAGGGAGATTGGCTATGCTCCTTGGATCTAAAGGATGCCTACACGCACATCCTCATCCACCCAAGCCACCGCCAATACCTAAGGTTTGTGGTGGCAGGAAATCATTACCAGTACAGAGTACTGCCCTTTGGCCTATCCTCCGCACCACGAGTCTTCACAAAATGTCTTGCGGTGGTGGCGGCTTATCTCCGGCTTCAGGGCCTCTATGTCTTTCCTTACCTAGACGACTGGCTCATCAGAGCATCGTCCTCTCAAGAGGTCACACAAGCCACGCACCGCACTGTGACTCTTCTCCAGTACTTGGGCTTTGTCGTAAACTTCGCAAAGTCCACTTTGCTCCCCTCGCAAGATCTCGAGCTCATCGGCGCAAGATTGCACACTCTTCAGGCGCGAGCTTTCCTGCCTCTCGACAGAGCTCAGCAGCTCATGGACCTAGCCGGCCGTTTTCGCAGCCAGTCCCTGGTCTCGGCCAGGCGCTTTCTGAGACTACTCGGCCATATGGCTTCCACCGTCCACGTGACCCCCAACGCCCGCCTGAATATGCGGCCTGCTCAGTGGTGCCTTCGCAAGCAGTGGCAAGAGGCCACGGGCGGCCTCGCCGACTTAGTGCAGATCTCCGGCCCGCTGGCCTCTTCTCTGCAGTGGTGGCTTCATCAGCCGAACCTGGTACTCGGAATGCCTTTTCAATCTCCTCCGCCTGCTCAAGTACTGACGACCGATGCTTCTCTCCTGGGATGGGGAGCGCATTGCCAAGGGGCATGTACTCAAGGTCTCTGGACCTCGTGGGAGTCTGCACAGCAGATCAACTTCCTGGAGCTCAGAGCAATCCGTCTGGCTCTCAAGGCTTTCTCCCACCTGACTTCGCCGGTCCGTCCTTGTCCAGACGGACAATCAAGTTGCCATGTTCTACGTGAACAAACAGGGGGGCACGGGCTCCTTCCTTCTCTGTCGGGAAGCGCAGAGGCTCTGCTCTTGGGCCGTCAGCCGCGGCATTCTTCTCAAGGCAGTTTATCTCCCAGGCCAAGAAAATTGCCTGGCGGACAAACTCAGCAGAATCCTCCAGCCGCACGAGTGGCGACTGGATCCCTTGGTAGTTCAGAAACTTTTTCTGAAGTGGGGCCTCCCCACGCTGGATCTTTTTGCCAGTCCTCTCAACTGGCAACTTCCTCGTTTCTGCTCTCGGCAGCTGCATCCCCTCCGAGTAGCGGCGGATGCTTTTCTGCTCTCATGGTCGAAAAGCCTTCTCTATGCCTTTCCTCCCATACCGCTAATCTCTTGAACTCTTTTCAAGGTTCTCCGAGACAAAGCTTCCATGATCCTGATAGCTCCTCGGTGGCCCCGACAGCCGTGGTTTCCACTCCTGCTGCAACTGACGGTGGAGGCTCCGTTCCCTCTGAGGTTTCAACCAGATCTCCTAACACAGGATCAGGGGTCCCTGCTACACCCCAACCTCAGATCTCTACATCTGATGGCCTAGCTGCTGAAAGGGTAGTCCTTGCTCCCCTTCTACTGCCGGCAGAGGTGGAAGAGGTCGTCCTAGCTTCCCGGCGACCTTCTACCCGCAAATGCTACGCCCTTAAATGGCGTCGTTTTTCCGTTTGGTGTACCCAGCAGTCTCTGGATCCCTTCTCCTGCTCGGTGTCGGTGGTCTTGCAGTACTTGCTCTACCTCTCTAATCTTGGACTTAAGTCCAACTCCGTCAAGGTTCACCTCAGTGCTCTTTCAGCACATCATGTGCCGGTGGACGGCAGACCTCTTTCCAACGACCCTCTCGTGGCAAGGTTTCTCCGAGGTCTCCTTCTCCTTAAACCACCTCTGCGCCCGCCAGCGCCTGACTGGGATCTGAATGTGGTTTTGCAGCGGATCACCTGTCCACCTTTTGAACCTATGGCTACCTGTCCTCTCCGTTTTCTTTCTTGGAAAACCTTATTCTTGATAGCCCTCACTTCACCTAGACGCGTAAGTGAACTACAGGCCCTCGTGTCTGATCCCCCTTACACTCGGTTCTACAAAAATAGGGTAGTCCTACGGACTCACCCTAAATTTCTTCCAAAAGTGGTCTCCCCTTTTCACATCAATCAGGAGGTGGTACTTCCGACCTTCTTTCCCAGGCCACACTCCAGCCGAGCTGAAATGGTCCTGCATACCCTGGACTGTAGAAGGGCGTTGAACTTCTACCTTGACCATACGCGGGAGCACCGCAAAGCTGCTCAGCTCTTCGTGTCTTTTGACCCCAATAAATTGGGGCTCCCTGTCTCCAAGCGTACTCTGTCCATCTGGGTTGCTGACTGTATCGCTTGGGCTTATGGAGCAGCCGGACTCTCGTTAGAAAGTCGGGTCACGGCTCATTGTGTTCCGGCGAAGGCTACGTCAGTGGCTTACCTCCGCTCTGTTCCATTGGCAGACATCTGCCGGGCCGCTACTTGGTCTTCGAGCCAGACTTTTGCGGTCCATTACTGCCTCGAGAGGGAGTCCCGCAGGGACAGTGCTTTCGGACAGGCAGTCCTCCGAAATCTCTTCGAGATTTGAGCAACTCCTACCCTCCATCCCGGATGTTGGGCTACCGGTGGGTAATAATTCAGTGAAGATTCCTTCCTTCTGTGCTGCTGAGCTAGAGGGAGCTCATTTTTGTGCTTAGGGTCTCCGGTAGCCTTAAGCTTGGGAGTCCCATATGTGAGGACTGACGTCCTGCTTGGTCCTGGAGAAAGCGTAGTTACTCACCTGTAACAGGTGTTCTCCAGGAGCAGCAGGAATCAGTCCTCACAACCCTCCCTCCTCCCCTTCGAGTTGCAATCATATCATTTAGTTTTTTAAAGAATTTTTAAGCTGTCTTTTAGCTATGTCATCAGACTGGCTAAGATGGCACCCTTGGGCGAGAAGGCGACCGCGCATGCGCGCTGCAATTCCCAAAGGCTTTCTTTGAAAGCTGGGGAAAATTGCTCCGCGAGGGCTCCGTCGGCGCCGACGTCACCCATATGTGAGGACTGATTCCTACTGCTCCTGGAGAACACCTGTTACAGGTGAGTAACTATGCTCGATAGCCCCTTCAAGAAGATGGCAAAAATATACAGCAACTCCAAGGGGAGGTGGAGGGTTATAAGGACTGATTCCTGCTGTCCCTGGAGAACACCTGTTACAGATGAGTAAATACACTTTCTCCAGGAACAAGCAGGAAGTCAGTCCTCACATATGGGACTCCCTAGCTACAGGCAACCGAGGACCTGTAGAAAAAGGCACGGCATCGCCATGAGCAGTTGGCCTGTGAAAGCTGAAGGCAGCCTGAGGACCCCGGGTCCATGGATGGCCACGCTCCCTGTAGCCGGAACAAGAAGGGTCAGAGGGCAGGAGTTGCTTAAACACCAAACAGATTATGGAGTACAACCTGGCCGAAGGCAGTGTCCCGACGGGACTCCCTCTCCAGGTAGTAATGCACCATGGAGGTATGAGTGGAATACCAGGGTAGTGGCCCGGCAGATGCCTGCCAGTGGCACAGAGTGCAGAATAGCAACAGATGTTGCCATCGCTCGGACACTGAGTTGTGACTCGGTGTTCCAGGGGAAAACCGGCCTGGGCAAAGGCAATGCAGTCCGCCACCCAGATGGACAAGGTATGCTTGGTGATCGCCAACCCCAATCGGCTGAGGTCAAAGGAAACAAAGAGCTGCCCAGACCTGCGGTGGGCCCGAGTCTGCTGCAGGTAGAAAGAGAGAGTCCTCTTACAATCCAGGGTGTGGAGAACCGCCGACGCCCGGTCAGTGTGGGGCTTTGGGAAAAAGGTGGGCAGCACTATCTCTTAATTGAGATGAAAATCCAAGACAACCTTTGGAAGGAACTTGGGATGAGTATGCAGGACCATCCGGTTCCTATAGAACCTCGTGTACAGCGCCTCGGCCATCAGCAACTGGAGTTCATTGACTCTCCGGGCGGAGGTGAGAGCCACCAGGAAGGCCACCTTCCAGGACAGATGCCGCAGCGAACAGGTAGCCATGGGCTCAAAGGGCGGCTTGCTCAGTTGCGTGAGGATCACATTGAGGTCCCATTCTGCTGGAGGAGGGCAGGTGGGGGGCTTCGAAAGAAGCAGGCCTCGCATGAAACGAGAGATAAACGGTAGCCCTGAAAGAGGGTTGCCCTCGACAGAGTGGTGGTTCGCTGAGATGGCGCTCAGGTGAACCCTGACCGAGTTAGACTTCAGCCTAGACTGCGAGAGGTAGAGCAGGTACTGCAAGATCAAGCTGGAAGGGCATGAAAATGGGTCTGCTTGGAGCTCCAAGCAACACACTGAGAACCAATGCAACTTGAAGGTGTAAGCACGTCTGGTCGAGTCCTTCTGTGCAGCTAGAAGAATGTCCTTGATCTCCATGGGGAGATGGTAGGAGGCTAGAGCGACCCACTCAGCCGCCAAGCTGTGAGGGACAGGGACCTCAGATTGGGATGAAGAAGCAGACCCTCCTGCATCAGCAGCTCCGGTGAGAACTCGAGTGGGACCAGGGGCTCCATCGAGAGATGAAGCAGCAGGGGGAACCAAGGCTGCCTGGGCCACCTTGGGGCTATGAGAATCAAAGTCCTGTCCCGTTGGACCTTGAGAAGGGTCTGGGCGATGAGGGGCATGGGGGGGGGAAGGCATATAGGAACCCCACGTTTCACGAGATGAGGAAGGCATCAGGGGCCACCCTGTCCCGGTGCGGGAGGGGACTGCAGAACCAAGGAAGCTGTGAGATCGCTGGGCTGGCAAAGAGGTCCAGGTCCGGAGTCCCCCAATGCTGGAAGAGGCGCTGCACCATTCGGGGACACAGGCACCACTCTTGTGGCCGGAGGACCCTGCTGAGCCGGTCCGCCAATGCATTGTCCTGGCCCAGGAGGTAGGTGGCCTGGACAATTATGCCCTGGATCACTGTAAAGGAGCATAGGGCTATTGCCTCTGCACAGAGGCTGTAGGGGCCCTTACCCCACAGTTTTTTTGCATAGAACATCGTGACCTGGTTGTCTGTTTGGGCAATTCTCCTCTCTCTCCTGGTTTTCAGGGACCGCTTGCAGCACCGAGAAGTGCTGGTCCAGAGTTCCAGCAGGTTGATCTGCTGCTGGGACTCAAGGGACCAGGACCCCTGAGTGCACCGTCCCTCACAGTGGGCTCCCCAACCCGCCAGGGAGGTGTCCATGGTCAAGACTACCTGATGCGCCGGGGTCTGGAAGGGCATACCGTGAAGCAGGTTCCAAAACTCTTGCCACCAAGCCATAGACTCCACCGCGCTGGGAAAGACCGAAACAGGGTCCCACAGGCAGCCAGCTGACTGCGCTCTGAGGCACCACTGCTTTCCCCCCATGTTGAGACAGGCATTGGGCACGACATGGACCATGGAGGCCATGTGGCCGAGAAGGTGAAGCATCATCTGGGCCGGGACAGAACTGCAGCACCGCACCTCGGACACGAAGTGGTCCGCTCTGTGCTGAGGGAGAAAAGCCATGGCTCAGAGGGTGTCTAAGCGAGCCCCAATGAACTCCAGGGACTGGAGTGAGGTGCGACTTTGGGTAATTGATCACGAACCTCAGATGCTCCAGGAGGCAAATGGTGTGGTCCATGGTCTGTCTGGCTTTGGAGGCCAAGGTCTGTCTGGCTTTGGAGGCCATGCCCCTCCCCTCCCCTCCCCCTCCCCCCGTTATGAGCAAGTCTAGGTATGGGTAGACGAAGATGCCCTGCAGTTGCAGATGGGCCACAGCTATAGAAGACCTGCGGGGTGGGGACACAAGGCCGAAGGGAAGTACCCTGTACTGAACGCTGCAGCAAGGGTCATCCATGGAGCCTCCAGAAGTGACCACGTGACACCTCTGCTGATACAATTACATTGGCTACCTATCCAGGCTAGAATCGTCTTCAAGACACTGTTAATCACTTTTAAAGCTATTAACAAGCTCTCCCCTGAGTCAATATCGGCCCTCATCCATATCACATCTCCTAATAGAACAAGGAGATCCACAGCTACAAAACACCCTAAAAGTCCCGAAAGCATTAACAGCGTGCACAACATCTACAGCCAATAGGGCGTTTAGTATCAGTGCACCAAGATGCTGGAACGCATTACCTCCAGATATCCGGGCGATTAAGAGCCTCACACAGTTTAGGAAAGCCCTTAAACACCATCTTTTCAATAAGTACCTCATAGATCCCAACCTCACCCACTGAGACAGAGATGCAACCCGCTAAGCAATTATATGGTTTCCCAACAACATGCTAAGAAAGATTTCCTAACCCTTAGTGGTGCATTTGTTTCTATGGTATTCATGATCATACGACTTTATGTAGCAATATTTGTAAATAGTTTACCACTGTTATACAAGTTTATGTAGCAAATGCTGTAAATAGCTTACCCCTGTTATCCAAGTTACTTGCCCTGTTATCTGTAAACTCTTACATGTTAACTGTACTGAGCATTTTTGTTCCATGTAAACCGCGCTGATGCCGAATAGTGCGGTATATAAGAGACTATAAATAAATAAATAAATAAATAAATAAATGGGTACCCTGTACTGGTAATGGTTTCCCTGAACCATGAAGCAGAGGTACTTCCTGTGTTTGGGATGGATGAGGATGTGAGCGTAAGCATCTTTTAAGTCCAAGGAGCATAGCCAGCCACCCTGCTGGAGGAAGGGCAGTAATGTTCCAAGGGAGAGCATCCTGAACTTCTCCTGCACCAGGAACTTGTTTAGGTTCTGCAGGTCGAGGACAGGCTGAAGGCCACCTGTCCACTTTGGGACGAGGAAGTATCAGGAGTAAAACCCCCGTCCTCAGTTGCGGTGGGACTGGTTCTACCGCACTGTCCTCGAGGAGGCCTGCAAATTCCTAACTCAGGAGGGCCTGGTGCTGGGGAAGTAGACGTCTTCCCCAGGAAAGTACAGGGGAGGGGCCTGGTCCAGATGGAGGTGACAGCCCTCCCGAATGACCTGGAGAACCCAGGCGTTGGTGGAGATGGATTCCCACCTGTGGGAGAAATGGACCAGACGCCCTCTGACAGATAGTCATCCTGCCAGAGAACAAGAGGCTACAGTATGCTGAAGGCATCAAAACCCTAAGGCTGGCTGAGCCGGAGCTTGGGTCCCTTCGGCTTGCGAGGACTGTGGACTTACTTTGGCCCTGAACAGGGATCGACGCCGGCGGACAGGCCAGGTAACCACTGTATGGGAGCCCTTTTCATTGGAAGAAGGGCTTCTTGTTCTGCTACTTCTTCCTGGGGAGGGAGAGTACAAGTCACGAACTCTGTCTTGATCTCCGCGGCCTTATCCTCCATGGGCTTGCCAAATAGAAACATAAAAAAATGACAGAAAAAGACCACATGGCTATCTAGTCTGTCCTTCCATATCAACTACAACAGTCCCTTTTTTCCTTTAGAGATCCTCTGTGTTTGTCGCATGCTTTTTTGAATTCAGATACTGTCCTCATCTTTACCACCTCCAATGGGAGATTATTCCACGGATCTACCACTCTTTCCGTAAAAATATATTTGCACATATGACTCCTGAATCTATCCCTTATCACACTCATCCAATGTCCCCTCGTAGCAGAACTTGCTTTCAATCGAAAGAGGTTCTCCACCTGTGCATTTATGCCATGGAGGTATTTAAACATCTCAACCATCAGCCCTCTGGCCCAGCTACAGCTCTCCCAGGAGGGATCGAGCTTGCCGGAGCTGGAACCCGATGCAGCCGCCCCAGCAGCGTGCTCTGCCCAATCAGGGCAGAGCAGCAACATTTAAAAGAAGCGCCATCGGGCGCGGACAGCACCATCAGCCCTCCGGCCCAGCTACAGCTCTCCCAGGAGGGATCAAGCTTGCCGGAGCCGGAACCCGATGCAGCCGCCCCAGCAGCGTGCTCTGCCCAATCGGGGCAGAGCAGCAACATTTAAAAGAAGCACCATCAGGCGCACCCGCGCCTGGCGGGCCCTCGCCAGAGGGCCCTCTGGCGTGGCCCTTAGGCATGGACCTCAACGAAGCCACCACCACCCCGGAGGAGATAGGCCGACTTGAGGACAGCATCCCACTGACCCCGGAAGATTATCACTCCCTGTGGAACCCACGTGAGAACCTGAGACCCTGCGGAACCCTGGTGAGAACGCCTTCAACTCTGAATCCTCACTAGTATCCACTGGCTGCCAAAGTAGTTTTGACATCCCAATCTCTAACCAGATACACAGGCTAATTGACCATCCCCACAGACCTGTTCACTGTCTCGGCCGCCCAATGTGACTAATGTTTCCATCGAGAGTTGCATCATCAACAACCTGTACCATTGTCTCGAACCCCGCTAAGTGTACTTCAAACAAGAGCATTTATTATTTATTGTACCAAGCTAGAGTCGTACATTAAGACAAGCCTACAATAGTCACTTGTTTAAACCCAGCCAGAGAGGTACACTGAGCCGAGTCTGTACTAATTATTTGTTTGAACCCAGCCTGTACTATTTGTTTGAACCCAGTTAAAGCTATACATTAAGCAGAGCAGGTACTGAGCAACTGAAACCCCCCTGAATCACCTAACCAACATGTTACTACCCATTGCAAACCCACACTCCTATGCCCTTGCTAGCTGCTGCTTTATCTTAGCTTTGGCACATGACACCCTGGCTCTTACCTCCCCCTTCAACCCCATCCCAATCCTTCATGGCTCATGGAGAAGGTGCTATGAGCCTCCCAACCACCAAACATGTAGGTTGGGGCACATACCACACCCTTACCTCATCTATGTCGCCCTCCAACAGCCCAATCCCCCCAGCGGGAACAACACACCCACCCCCGCGACCTGAAGTGTGCCCTCATAAATGCACGATCGATCCGAAAGAAATGGCCAGCCTTGACTGACATGCTCTCCGCCTACGACCTCGACATCCTATGCGTCACTGAGACGTGGCTGTCCACCTCAGACACTGTTCTCCTCCACCAGCTTGTCCCCCACAACTTCTCTATCCATTCATGCCACAGAGCCGACAGACAAGGTGGTGGAGCACTCATCCTAACCAAAATGGATCTACAGCTCCAGCTGATCGCTTCCAGCAGTACCTCGTACCTCGACTCCATCACCATAGCTAATAAACACAGCACCATCAACTTGCTCTACAGAGCGCCCTCCCCATCCCCTGATGATTTATCCACAATAATCGACCTCGCAACCCCTTGAACCCTCAACACCTCAAACTGGGTAACTTCAACCTCCCTGCCCTCCAAGACACCCAAACCAAGGCCTTCATCGATGCCCTCAAAGAGCTAGGATATGCTCAGATGGTTGACACCCCTACCCACATAAAGGGACACACACTTGATATGATCTTCGCGCCACAGTAGGCCCTCAATCCCACGCAAAAGCTCGACCTATCTGTAAGCCCAGTGCCATGGTCCGACCATTGCCTGATAAGATTCCAGATGCCAATGCGACCCAAATTCACTAGATCCCAGTCATCATGTGAACCTGCAGCGACATCAAAACGCTTCCATCAATTCAACAAAGAAGAAATCCTGGATAAAGCACGGCCTCTCCAGGACCCGCCTGAACAAAGCCTAGAGGACATGATCTCCACATGGAACTCAAGTCTAGACGCTGTAGTCCACCCACCCCCCATCAACAAAGCACCAGGCAAGAGAAAGAATGCACCTTGGTACTCCCACGAGCTACGGAAGTCACTCCACCTTAGACAGCTCGAAAGATGTTGGCGTTGATCAAAATCAACCGAGAGCCACAAGGCATACACTGATCATTTAGGAGTACACCATTCAGCAGTTGCAACGAGAATGAGGCAATCTCACGCTGACAGGTTACAACGCTCCCTAAATAAACCATACGAGCTTTTCAACCTTGTTAAAACGCTAGCAAAAGAACCCTCCCCTTGGGCAATCAAGCCACCCGGACCCACAAGAATACGCAGACCACTTGCGAGCCAAAGCAAGTCAGTCCAGCTCATCTACAAACCACCATACTCCAGATGATGCACCCCAGCTGACTCCTTCACCCACTCTGACGCAAACCTCAAAGGATGCCCATAATATCATCACTACCTACCCCCTACACTAAAACACGCACAGATCCGCCCAATTCTAAAAAACACTACCCTTGACAAATCATCACCTAAATCCTACAGACCCATATCGAGTATTCCGTTTATGGCAAAATTAATTGAAAAAGCCGTACAAATTCAAACACAAGAGTACATTGATAGCTCAGCCCCACTTGATGACCAGCAGTATGGGCTTCGCCCCAGACATGGAGTAGAGTCACTCCTAACAGTTCTAATTAATACACTTGTAAGGGGAATATACAACTCAAAACAAGCATTCCTACTCATATTCATTGATGTCTCCGCAGCCTTCGACAGTGTTCACCACTCAACAATGATTAATAAACTTAGGCAAATAGGTATAAAATCTACTGTTCTAAAATGGTTTACCTCTTATCTAACAGACCAAACTCAAACGGTACAAATCGGTAATCTCACCTCAAAAACATACAACCAAGAACTAGGCCTTCCACAAGGTTCAGCACTGTCAGCGTTACTATTTAACATATACTTAACACATTTGTAAAATCTTTAAAAAATTCAACGTCCACTATCACCTATATGCAGACGACATTATGATGTATGTCCCTTTCAAAATACCAAATATCCCTATACAACTCATTAATGATTGCCTCAATGAAATAAACATCTGGCTAAACGAAAACAATCTGTACATCAATCACTCAAAAACAGAAGCTCTAATAGTAACCAAAAGTACGTTCATTCCCCCATCACACATTACATTGCAGAATAACGATATCAAACTAAAATCTGAAATACGTTACTTAGGCGTTATACTGGACAAACACCTCAGCATGGACACACATGTAAGAAATAACACAAAAAAAGTTTACTTTAAACTGAAAATATTAAAGCAACTCCGCCCCCTAATGCACGTACAGGATTTTCAACGAATCATACAAGCTATTATAACCCCCATTTCGACTTTGCAAATCAAATCCTACTTGGTGTAACTAAGCAAGCCTTAAAAAAACTTCAATTAGCACAAAACGCGGCAGCAAGGACCATTACGAAGGCCTCACCTTTCCAACATATAACCCCGATTTTAGAATATTTACACTGGCTCCCGATTCAAAGCCGAATAGAATACAAAACTCTTAACCACATACAAAGCCATAATTAAAACAGCACCCCCGACCATAAATAACCTCATCAAAATAGAATCCACCCATAATCTCCAAAGGAGAGACCAGTTAAATAAACTAACACCACCAAAAGAATTCATTAGGGCCAAAAAATCCACAAACAAGAAAGCCTTCTCCCATGCAGCCCCCATCTTGTGGAACACAATCATCCCAATAGAATTAAGACAATTACCTGAAATCATGGAGTTTAGGAAAAAACTGAAAACACACTTATTTACAATGCACTATGGATCCGTAACGAACTCACCACTCACCTCTCAGCTAGATAAAGGATAATCCTACTCCAGATAATACATTTTTCAACAAAGGAATGAAGTACTGCAACTATAAAACAATGTATTGAGGACACTTGTATAACAAATAACTCTGTATATAGTTAAATTCTGTTCATTTGTACATAGTTCACTAACTGTTAATTGTTACCTGTAATTTCCAAGTTTCAAATTGTTATATGTAAAAACAGCTCGCTCTGTTTATTGTTGTTCTATGGGAACCGCATCTGATCAATGGAAGGAGCGGTATATAAAAAATCTGTTAATTAAATTAATTAAATTAAAATCACTGCTTTCTCAGCCCCAACTGAAAAAGGCATCCAGGACGTCATCACAAACACACACCACTACAGCACCTAACGACCCTTGTCCAGCATCTTGGATAAAGTCCCTACATGCTGACCTCAGCCCATTCCTGACCAAACTTATAGTCTATCATTCGACTGGGACCTTTCCCCCAAGTCTGAAACAAACAGCCATCAAACCACTACTAAAAAACAGCAAGCTGGACCCTGCAAAGATGGACTCCTATAGGCCGATCTCAAGCATCCTGCTCCTAGCAAATTATTGAAAAGATCGTCCAATGCCAACTGCAACACTACATTGAGACCAATGCACCCCTCGACCCTTGCCAGCATGGATTCTGGGAGACACACGGCATAGAGATGCTACTGAGCACCCTATTCAGTACACTAACCATAAGATTGGACAACATTAGACAGGGCTTCGCCCTGATCTTCATGAACATTGCCGCTGCCTTCGATTCCGTCAGCCATGGACTACTCCTGTCACGCTTCAGAGAGAAGGGAGTACATGGCACGGCACTGTCCTGGTGCGCATCATACCTGACAGACAGATGGCAGCATGTCCACTCCGGCCCCTCCACCTCGATACCTTTCCCCCTAGAGAAAGGCGTGCCACAAGGATCCTCACTCTCAGCCCTACTGTTCAATGTCTACATGCAACCCATCTGTGACCTCATCCGATCCTTCAACATCAATTGCCTGATCTATGCTGACGACGTCTTACTATACATGCCAATCTCGACGGAGCATCCAGACCTCTCTCTGCTAGTCACCTGCTTCGATATGGTTACAGAATGGCTACACATGCAGAAGCTCAAAATAAACTCCAAGACCACCGAGGTCCTCTTCATCACCAGGAACCCCACATTCACTCCACCCTCCTCCCTAAAGGTACGCGATGCAGAGCTCCTCAGTAAGCCCACGATACGATAACTAGGAGTCACGGTGGATCAACAGCTCAACATGAAGGCCCAGATAGGCAACATGGTAAAGGCAATCTACCACAAAATCCGGACACTTCGTCACCTGCAACAGTTGCTAGAGCCAGAAGACTGCCGGACAGTCTTCCAAGCACTAATAATGCCACACTTCGACTATGCCAACGCAATACTGTACGGCCTCCTGAAAAGCATGCTTAACCCCCTACAGCTTGCAATGAATGCAGCTGCCAGAATCCTGCATGGAGCATCCAGGAGGGACCATATCACCCAGTTCGAAAACAATTGCAATGGCTGCCGGTACAATGCAGGATCTCCTTTAAGATCTTAACAATGACCTACAAAAGCCATCAACAAGTGCTCCTCCACCTCCCTCACAAATCTCGTCCAAACCACCCCCCTTAACAGAGTAAGGAGGCCAGCTGCCACCAATACTCTTATACTCCCGAAGGCGATCACCAAGTGCTCTCAGTCCACAAGAAACAGAGCCTTCGTCTTCTATGCACCCTGCTGTTGGAATGCCCTGCCACCGGCCATATGGGCCATCAATGACCTCGCCCAATTCAGAAAGGCACTGAAACACCATTTGTTCCTCCAGTATTATACTGAACCAGATGACGTCTCACAGCCAGTCACACCCAGGACCCAGATCAGTACCCCCAGCGTAGACACCTCATACACCTCCAGCCCTGTCCTTGAGAGCCCCTCCCCCTCAAATTTATCACCTTGTGTATAGAAGACCTTAACAGTAGATAATAATGAACTGTCCACACACCCTGCGACAGCCAGATAGAATGAACATAGTTACGCTGTTAACCCTGTAGTTAAGGCTGAGCTGCTCTATAACCTGCTATAGCCAAAGTGTACATAGTTACCTTGTTAGCCCTGTATATAGAACCCCATTCATTGTAAGTCCCTTGCAGACCTGCCTGCACTAGACAAATGTGTTACATGTGAACCGCACTGATTTCAAATAGCGCAGTATAAAAGCAACATTAAATAAATAAATCATATCACCTCTATCCCACCTTTCCTCTAAGGTGTACATATTAAGATCCTTAAGTCTGTTCTCAAACTTTATAATGAAGACCACTAACCATTTTAGTAGCCACTCACTGTACCGACTCCATCCTGTTTATAGACTCCATCCTGTTTATATCCTTTTGAAGGTGCGGTCTCCAGAATTGGACACAATACTCCCAATGAGGTCGCACTTATACAGAGGCACTATCACCTCCTTTTTTCTGCTAGCCATTCCTCTCTATGCACCCAAGCATCCTTCTAGCTTTTGCTGTCGCCTTTTCAACCTGTTTAGCTACTTTAAGATCATCAGACACAACCACGCCTAGGTCCCGCTCTTTAGTGGACAAAGGTACTTCACCTCCTATACTATATTGCTCTCTTGGATTGCTGCAGCCAAAATGCATGACCTTGCATTTTTTAACATTAAATCCCAGCTGCCAAATTCTAGACCATTCTTCAAGCTTAGCTAGATCCCTCCTCATGTTATCTACACCTTCCTGAGTGTCTACTCTACTGTAGATTTTGGTATCATCCGCAAAGAGGCAAACCTTACCCAACAGCCCTTCTGCTATATCACTAAAAAGATGTTAAAAAGAATCAGACCAAGGACAGATCCCTGGGGCACACCACTGGTAACTTCCTTCTCCTCCAATTGAGCTCCATTTACCTGTACCCTTTGTAGCCTCCCACTCAATCAATTTCCAACCTAAGCAGTAACTTTAGGACCAGTCCCTAGGGTGCTCAGTTTGTTTATAAGTCGCCTGTGAGGAACGGTGTCAAATGCTTTACTGAAATCTAAATACACCACATCTAGGGCTTTCCCTCGATCCAACTCCCTGGTCACACAGTCAAAGAAATCAGATTATTCTGACAAGGCCTGCCTCTGGTGAATCCATGCTGCCTCGGATCCTGTAATCCACTGGACTCCAGAAACCTCACTATTTTCTCTTTCAGTAGCGTTTCCAATAATTTACTCACCACCGAAGTTAAACTAACCGGCCTGTAGTTTTCAACCTCATCCTTACTTCCGCTTTTGTGTAAAGGGACCACATGAGCCTCTCTCCAGTCCTTTGGCACCACTCCCGACTAACGAGGCATTGTATTTAGTTTCCCCTATTTCGCCAAGTTATACTTCCTGTTAAATGTAACGACCAGACATATGTAAACTGTTGGATGTTTTCTGTTCAATGTAAACCGCGCTGATGTCTAATAGTGCGGTATATAAGAATTGTTAATAAATAAAATAAAATTGAAAAGCTCAGTCAGTGAAGCTAAATGTCCCCAAGTTCCCTCAGTATTCTAGGGTATATCACATCCTGTCCAATCACTTTGTCTACTTTAAGTTTAGCTAGTTTCTCACAAACACAGCCTTCTGAAAATTGTTCAAGATGCCCCTCGCTTCTGTTCCTGTTCCTGTTTCTTCATCTGTGAACACAGAACAGAAATATCTGTTAAGCAATTCTGCTTTATCCTCATCAGCTTCTACATATTCCTCCCCTTCACCCTTGAGTCTGACGATACCACTTTTGCCCTTCCTCTTCTCACTAGCATATCTGAAAAATGTCTTATCCCCCCCATTTTATTGCATTGGCTATTTCCTCCTCTTTTTGAATCTTTGCTTTCTGACTACTTTGCTATCTTAGGTTTTTCCAAATATAGATGCGTCTTCCTCTCTCTGTGATCTCTTGTATTTCACGAAGGCCTCCCTCTTTTTCTTCACCTTTTCAGCTACTTCCTTCTAAAACCATATCGGTCTCCTTTTCCTTTTACCTTTATTTACCATTTTAACAAAAAGGTTGGTTGCCCTTAAAATATCCCCTTTCAGTCTTGCCCACTGTTTTTCTACATCCCCCAGCTGTTCCCATCCCGCTAACATCTCCCTGAGGTACTGGCCCATCTTGGCAAAGTTAGTTTTCCTAAAGTCTAAGACCCTCACTTTTGAATGGATTCTAATAGCCCTAGTCCTAATACTGAAACACACCATCTTGTGATCACTGGATGCAAAATGATCTCCACTATAACATCAGAAACACTTTCACCATTGGTAAGCACGAAGTCCAATATGTCTCCTTCATGTGTGGATTCTGTTACCAGTTGTATGAATAGTTCTTGATGTGTTTATGTTTATGTTTTGTAGAGAATCCAGGATCTCCTTTCTAGATGATACTGCAGCAGGAATGTGCCAAACATCTGGCATATTGAAATCCCCTATCCCCATTCCTAGCAATGCTGTGTATGTCTTCAATTAACTCTCCATCCACCTCTTCCTCTTGTGAGGGACATCTGTATATCATGCCAATGCAAAAATATTTCTCTTTCCCTCTTTCTAGTTAACCCACAGTGCCTCCTCTCTCCCTTTCAAGCTCTGTAGTTCCAAAGCCAAGGGCATTAAGGGTACGAGACTCCCTGCCTGGCGGGATGGACAAATGAGTCTTCGGGCTCTTGAACCTCTGCATGGCCAATTCGACCACCATCATGGTGTGGGGAAGCTGGGCTTTTAGGAACCCTGAACCTCGCTGGACCTTGTATATAGCATCCAGGCACTTGCTCACAATTGGGATAGAGGCCAGGGTCACCCACATGCAGAGTAGGAAGCAGTTCAGAATTGAAGGAACCAGCACCAAGAGAGTCTCCCTCGGAGGAGCTTCGTATTGCAAGATATCTAGCATGGGGCTACTCCTCTGAATCAGTAGCGAGCACTAGGGCCCACGTCATATCCCGGATGAACTTCAGGAAGGACGTGACCTTGGGAGGTGACCACTGCATCTGGGTAGGTAGGGAAGGGTCAGAGGGGAGGTCCTGGTGGGACTGGGGAGGTCTCTCCGTCAGACTCCCAGTGTGAGCAATCCGTAGAGGACTCGAGGTCAGGTGGCTCCAGATGGGTCAGTGAACTGCACCGGGTCTCCAAGGCCAAAACTTGCCCAGAGCTGGAAGCGCTCACCCACAAAGATCTCGCACCCGAGGAGCAGGACGGAGATCGAGACCTGCGCCAAGGATCCTTACAAGGCTTCAGGCTCTCGGGGGTCACAAAAGCGGCCCGGGGAGTACTCAAGGTCGAGGTCCCTGTGGTCTTGGGAAGCATGATGGCGGGGCCGAGCATCAGTGCCTGCTGGGCAGCGAGGAACGCAGAAACGCTGCATTCCAAGGCCAGCAACCGGGCCTCCCAGTCGGGAGTGGGGCCCTGCGACACAGACACCGGGGTGACCGGGCCAGGTGTTGAGGAGGAGAGGGGGGGGGGGGTCCTCGCCGGGAAAACCCTCGGGAGACTGGGCGCCTTCACTGGAGGCCTCCGTAACGGTTTGAGGTACTTTACTGGGCCACTCCCTCTCCAATTACAGAGACTGTTGAGGGGGGCTGAGAGACCAGGCGTGTGACCTCTCATGCTTGTCTGGCGGCCCCAACATTCTCGAGGTCTTCTTCCGCTCGCATTCAGGCGACCCCTGGTCAGAGTGCCGCTGGGCCTGGGGAGGAACCTTTGGAGACTCCAGAGCTTGCGGGGCTGAAGTGTGGGAGGCTACCGGGAATACTGGGGCTGCCGTATGGAAGAGATCATCCAACTGCTGCTTACGACTCTGGATGGCCTTAGCAGACATCTTCTTACAAAGGGAACATAGCTCTGGGTCATGGTTGGCTCCTAGGCACCTGAGACAACAGTCATGGGTGTCCGGAGTGACATGTTTTTGGAGCATCTATCGCATTTCTTGAAACCAGAGGCCATTAGGGCAAAAAGGACCCCTGCGAGGTCAAAGACCCTCGACATGATCAGCGGTTAAAAAAGGCATGAAGCGCTTTAAAACAGAAAAAAGGCAAAAACCCCAAGGCCATGGCCGAAGCATATGCGCTCAGGAGACGGGAAGAGGACCGGCGAGGGCTGGTAGAGCATAAACCAGTTGGAACAAAGAAACTTTTTTTGGGGACAAGATGCACGTCGAAAGGCTCCGTGGAAAAAGGGAGACTGAGTAAGATGGCATCCTTGGGCGGGAAGGGGAGCACGCATGTGTGGTGGCATTCCCAAAGGCTTTCTTTGAAAGCTGGGGAAATGCTCCGCGCAGGCTCCATCAGTGCCGATGTCCACCCATATGTGAGGACTGACTTCCTGCTTGTTCCCGCAGAATGAGATTTATAGCATTGCTGGAGGAATAATGAAATATTCATGCTGCTGCCTACGGATTCTTTTTTTAGAAGAAAAATTTCTAGAAAACAGAGAAAATTAGGCTTACCTGCTAATTGAAGTTTCTTGAGTTCCTACAGTCCAGTCCCAGTACCTATGGGTATTCACACCCCTCCAGCAGCTTGGAGACTAAGCATGTCATGCTTCTCAAGACATCAGCATACAGAGAGCTGGCACCTCCCACCGGTCCTCAATATCCTAGTGACAAAGCAGACTCACGGAACAAACATAATGAATTCTTGCAAAAAACAACTAAGTCCCCTCCCCGGCCGGGAAGGAGAAAACGCTTACCTGCTACGTAAAGAAAGGAGAGAGAGGCTGTGCAGACGTA
This sequence comes from Ichthyophis bannanicus, assembly GCA_033557465.1. Lineage (NCBI taxonomy): Eukaryota > Metazoa > Chordata > Amphibia > Gymnophiona > Ichthyophiidae > Ichthyophis > Ichthyophis bannanicus. Next base: position 401,578,641 of record CM066039.1, on the reverse strand, counting down.
GAGACCAGTCACTCCATTTCTTAGCCCCCAATGAAAAACAATTAGTTCTGTGTTTCTCTTTTTCTTTCTTGCTGTGTCTCAGACACAGCTAAGACCGTCTTCTCAATGAACACTATGCACTTCAAGTAGAGGTCAGGCCCAATTATGGAGGGATTTGGGACTGGACTGCAGGAACTCAAGATACCTCAATTAGCAGGTAAGCCTAATTTTCTCCGTCAGTCCTCGTCTAGTCCCGGTACCTGTGGAATGTACCATAGCTGTACTATACTCAGGAGGGGCCCTCCAAGTCAGCTTGAAGAACGGCTGCACCAAATCGAGCATCCTGAGATGCCTGTACATGCAGCCGGTAGTGTTTCACAGAAGACAACAAGGACGCCTATGTCGCTGCCTTGTAGATATCCACCGGCAGCACCAAACTGAACTCTGCCCAAGAAGCCACCTGGGCACGGGTGGAATGTGCCCTTAAGCCTGAGGGCACTGGTCTACGCCGTAAAAGGAAGGCCGAGGAAATAGCCTCCCTTATCCACCTTGATATGGATGCTTTGGACACCGCTCCCCCCTTGCGCGGGCCACCAAACACCACAAAGAGCTGCTTCGACTTCTAAAAAGACTCTGTACTCATCAGGTATTTCCGCAGCACACGGACATCAGCCATCGCAGGAGCAGATCTGACGTTCTCCCCGCCGTTTCTGAAAACACCAGCAGGGAGATGAATTGATTGAGGTGAAACACCAATAGCACCTTAGGGAGAAAGGAAGGAACTGACCGCAAGACCACCTTCTCTTTGTAGATCACCAGGTATGGTTCCCTACATGATAGCACCTGAAGCTCAGAAATTCTGCGTGCCGAGCAAATAGCCACTAAAAACAGTCTTCAACGTCAAGTCCTTCAGGGTGCATTCAACTAAAGGCTCAAAAGATCTCTTCGTGAATGCTGACACCACCAAGTTTAGGTCCCAAGGTGGGATGACTGACCACATGGGCGGTCGCAGCTGCTTCACAGCCCACAAAAAATGGACCACGTTCAGGTGAGAGGCCAAATTCATTCCTCTAACTCAGCCTTGAAAACAGGAAAAAGCTGCCACCTGCACGTGTATCGAGCTGCCAGCCAATCCCTTATCCAAACCTGCCTGCAGAAAGGCTAGAACATCTGGCACTGCTGCCTTCATGGCGGTCCTGCCGTGTTGTGCATTCCAAACACTCCATGCCCGGATATACGCTAGCAAAGTCGACAGTCTATGGGTCTTTGGCAAAGTTGCAACCACCGCGGGAGAATATCCTCTGACTCAACCGTGACCTCTCAAGAGCCAAGCCATAGGCGATCATCGATTTACCCGAGGCATGCATATGGGCCCCTGAACCAGATCTGCTCGTACTGGCAGCTGCCATGGCCAGTTGATTGTTAGCTGCACGAGGATCCACATACCATGGCCATCTCGGCCAATCCGGCATGATCAACAGCATTGGTCCACAATATGCCTCTATGTGTTGTACCATGTGGCCTATTAATGGCCAGGGAGGAAACATATACCAGACCCTGCATGGGCCATGGTTGTACCAGCACGTCTAGACCCTCCGACATGCACTCTTCTCCTGCTGAAGAAGCATTCCACCTTCGCTGACTCGAAGATTGGGTCAGCAGATCATGGATCTGATGGCAAACACCTCACCAACAACGAAAACACACTTTGATTGAGCGACCACTCCAACGGGTCAATCTGCACTCTGCTTAGATAATCCGTCGCTATGTTATCTCTCCCTGCCACATGCGGCACCGATAGGGCCATCAGGTTGCCCTCTGCCCATTCCAGCAAGGGACCTGCCTCCTGCTCCAATTGTGTGCTACTTGTGCCCCCTTGTCAGTTGATATAAGCTACTGCCATGGCACTGTCTGAGAAAACGCTCACTGCTTTCCCCTTTAAAAGGTCCTGAAAGCCTTGCAGGTCCAAAAACACCGCTCGCAACTCCAGGTGATTGATAGGCCAGCCCTTCTCCTGCTCTGACCAAAGGCCTTGCAAAACTGAGTTTTGCAATGCACTCCCCTCCCCATCCCGCTAAGTTGCCATCTGTTGCCAGCAGGACCCAGGGAGGCGTCTCCAGAAGCATGCCTTCTGCAGTGTGTCGGCCCTCAGCCACCAGCGGAAGGCCTGCCTCGTCTCTCATGTACACGGTAGGTGTTGCCACAGTGGATGACGCTGGGCCAACCAACAGTACAACAAGGTCTGTTGCAGCAGTCTCATATGAGCCTGTGCCTAGGGGACTAGGTCTATCGATGCTGCCATCGAATCCAAGATCTTCAAATAATGCCACTCCGTCTGTCTGGCCATCCACTAAAACTGTCGAAATTGTGTATGCAGGCCACAGGCAAGGAGACCCGACCAATGCTGGTTTGAAACCTTTCTCCAAGATATTCCAGGTCCTGGGATGGCTGCAATTGACTTGACAAAGTTGATTACCCATTTGAGGTGCTGTAGAAACTCAATGACTCTGGCCATCACCCTCTTGCTCTCCTCCCTAAACCAAAATGCCCTCTCGGAGGAGCACCGTCATGACCACCACCATGACCTTTGTGAATGTTCAGAGCGCGGTAGCCAGTCCAAATGGAAGTGCCCAAAACTGGAAGTGCCCCATTGGCACTGAGAACCTGAGGTATTGCTTGCGTTCGGGCTGTACCAGAAAGTGTAGATATGCATCTGTAAGATTGAGGGATGTCAAGAACTCCCCTTCTCATACCGCTAGAAGCATTTCAATATGAAAACTTGGCACTTGCAGACAACGATTCACCTGCTTGAGGTCCAAAATGGGGCAAAAGGTCCCTTCCTTCTTTGGGACCACAAAATAAATAGAGTATCAACCACATCTGTACTGGTCTTTTGGCACCTCTGTTATGGCCTGCAGAGCCTGTAGCCGCTGCAGTGTTTGCCATACTACCCCACGCTTTTGCGTTGTCCTGCACGGAGGCACGACTAAGGCCTCCTTGAGTGGCCACGCAAACTCCAAGGCGTAACTGGCTCTGATGACCTCCAGCACCCATTGATCGATAGTGATGTACGACCAGGCTTCGTAAAACTCCTGCAATTGACCCCCCTATGGGAATCACATTCACCTGGCCTGCCCTTGTTTCATTGTGACTTCTTAGGGGCTGTGGAGATGGGAGAGTAAAACCCTCTGCCTGACCTCGAAATCCTCTAAATGCTTGCCCCCTTGAAGGGAATCTACCCCTTTGAAAGGACACAAAACAAATCCTCCTAAAGCATCGAAAATCCCTCAGCTGCCTTCTTCTGGGAATTGAGGACCGAAATGGCTTCTGCTTCTCCTCTGGCAGTCTACCTCCTTTAGGCTCTATGAGCTCTTTGACAAGCTTTTCCAGGCCCTTTCCAAAAAGGAGCCTGCCTCTAAACAGGAGCTTGCTCAGGCGAGATTTGGAAGAAACATCTGCGGACCAATTTCAGAGCCACAGGCAGTGCTTCGCGGCTACCACCGCAGCCGTACCCTTTGACAAAAAGCAAATGAGATCATAAAAGGCATGCACTAAATAAGCTATTTTGGATTCCAGCTTCGCCACCTCGGGCAGTCGAGTAGCCTCTGGGCCATTCTCCTCCAAGGCCCCTTGTACCCAGCACAAACACGCTCGTACCACAAAGGCGCCACATACTGAAGCTTGTAACAATGCATTAATGTCGAAGGCTTGCTTAAAGAGGGTCTCCAATTTTCTATCCTGCATATCCTTGAGGGCCGAACTGCTCTCCACTAGGATCATGGTCTTCGAAACTGTGGACACCGCTGCGTCCACTTTAGGAGCACAGAAGAGTTCCTTTTCCTTGTCCGGAAGGGGGTAGAGCCTTGACATGGTATGGGTCCCCCTGAGTGCTCCCTCTGGGATGTCCCATTCCTCCTGAATCATCCGCTTGACGACCCAATGTAAGGGGAATACTCATTTGGATGACCAAACTGCCTAGAAAAGCGGATCTTCCAGGGGCTCCTCATTTTCCAGGAGTGTCTTAATCCTCACATTGAGTGCCTTTGGAAAACCCAGACAATGTGAGAGTCCTCTGCCTGTGGAATCTCCCCCTCTTCCAAATTGGACTCTTGCTCTTGCATCTCCTCTGGGTCCTCTGCCTCCTCCGACATCCCTGAGGCCACCTCTCCCCAGAGGTCCTCTTCCAACTGAAACTGGCTCAGACTTAAGAACATAAGATCATAAGATATGCCATACTGAGTCAGACCAAGGTCCATCAAGCCCAGTATTCTGTTTCCAACAGTGGCCAATCTAGATCATATGTACCTAGCAGTTTCCCCAAGAGACACAAGTTCCACAATGCTTGTACTGGGTCAAGCATTGATATCTTTGGTCACTTCTTAATGGTTTATGGACCTTTCCTCCAGGAACTTGTCCAAACCTTTTTTTTAAACCCAGCTACACTAACAGCCTTTACTACATCCTCCGGTAACAAATTCCAGAGTTTGATTACACGTTGAGTGAAAAAATATTTTCTTTTATTAGTCTTAGTTTACCCTGTAGCTTCATTGCATGTCCCCTAGTCTTTCTATATTCTGATTACGTAAACAATCGATCTACGTTTACCCGTTCCACTCCGCTCATTAATTTATAGACTATCATATCTCCCCTCAGCCGTCTCTTTTCCAGGTTAAAGAGCCTTAACCTTTTTAGCCTTTCTTCATAGGAGTATCCTTCCATCCCCTTTACCATTTTGGTGGCTCTTCTCTGAACCTTTTCTAAAATCGCTATATCCTTTTTAAGATACGGCAACCAGAATTGCACACAATATTCAAGGTGCGGTCTCACCATGAAACGATAGAGGCATTATAATATCTTTTGTTTTATTTTCCATTCCTTTCCTTATCATACCTAGCATTCTATTTGCTCTCTTGGCCGCCGCTGCACACTGGGCCGAGGGTTTTAACATGGTATCCACAATGACGCCTAAATCTTTTTCCCGGGTGGTGGTTCCTAATGTGGAACCTTGTATCATGTAACCATAGTTTGGGTTGTTCTTCCCTAGGTGTTCTTCCCTTGGTTCCCCCTCTACCCGGTCTCCTAACCGCGAAGATGGAGGACACTTTTGGCCAGTGTGTTGCACTGGCGGTAGCTCCCTGTGGACTCTTGCCTCATACAAAGCGCATTGTGCAATAACAGGACAAATTCCGGAGAAAAAAAACCCTGGTAGCTGTCCTACACGCCTTTGTTTGCGGCAGAGGCTTTAGCCGCCTTCTTTCCCTTGCACTTCTGGCCCTTAAAAGGAAGAGCTTTCACTCTATCCCTCTGCAGACCCAGCACGTCTATTATGGCTGTCAGCGATGCCTCCATAACTATCTCCACCGGGCCATTCACTACTCATTCTTCTCTTAAGCCAGCTTCCACAGACCTGGATTCTACCTCAGTCATGGCAGAATCCGGCCTCTGACACCGCACCTCTGCATGTCCCACAAGCAACTTGACTTGCCTGTCATTGCCACTGACTAAACTGGCAGTGTTTGACTTGGGATTTTCTTTTTTGGACGCCCCTCCTAAAAATAAGAAAAGGCGTAGGCAGAGTCTCCCTGTGGTCCGCTGAGAACTTTCCCCTTTTGGAAGGCTTCTGGCTTAAAAGCAAAACCGGTGTTTCCCACGGTAGCCGAATGCCGACAGTCCCCACTCTCCTGCACAGAAAATGGCCATCCCGATCACAGTCCCCTTCTACCACAGACCACAAGTTGCACCATCTTACCTGCCAGAGATCTTCGCACTGGTATGGTGGCACTCTTTGGATGTTCTCGCTTCCCCTTATGCCGGAATTATGTCCCCCCTGCTGTGCAACCCAACCCATGATGCTCGGCCACCTCTCGGGCTTTGGCATCGGGCGCAGGAGTAACAGACCTGCAGCACAGCTAATCTTTGCCTCTCATTCAGTGAGGATCCTCTGCCCACAGTGAGCAAAGCCCTCCCCCCCAGGCTCTGCTCAAAGGGCTCTGCCATCTGAACAGTTTTTTCTTAAGAACCGTGCAGAGCTGAGGTGTTACTACTTTTTTCATTTTTGTTTTTTTCTTTTAAAACCCTGAACCCTTACAGGGAGCTTTGTAAACTGGCTAAAAATGCCACTCCTATCCTCTGATAATTGCCAACCCTTAATTTAATCTATTGTTTCATCAGTGTGTCCTAATGATGGGATTCAAGTCTCTGCAGCTGCTTGAAGACAGATACTGAGGACCGGTGGGAGGTGCCATATCTCTATGTATGCTGATGTCATGAGAACAGAGGCAGCTCTATAATGAGCAGAGTGAGACAGTCGCCTCAGGCGGCAAAGTTTAGGGGGCAGCAAAAAAATGTCCCCAAAACAGCCGCCTCACTCTGCCTTTAAACCAGTGGTTCTCAACCCTGTCCTCGGGACCCCACTAGCCAGTCGGGTTTTCAGGCTATCCACAATGAATATGAATGAGATATATATGCATTAGAAATAGCCTGCCAAACTGACTGGCTTGTGGCCCTCCAAAGCTGGATTTGGGGACCCCGGCCTTACACCTCTGTCATTTAAGATTGTGAGTGGGCAAGGTACAGATGTCCAAGACATCAAAAAGATTAGATGGAATATGTCACATACCTCCTCGCCTCTCACCACCACCAAAATATTGTCTATTAGACAACTTTTTGGTGGTGGTGAGAAACTAGGAGGGATGTGACACATTCTATCTACCCTTTTGAGGTCGAGGACATCTGTACCTTGCCCACTCACAATCGTACTTGACAGAGGTGTACGGCAGAGGTCCCCAAATCCAGCACTGGAGGGCCACAAACCAGTCAGTTTGGCAGGCTATTTCTAATGCATATATATCTCATTCATATTCATTGTGGATAGCCTGAAAACCCGACTGGCTAGTGGGGTCCCGAGGACAGGGTTGAGAACCCCTGCTTTAAACTAAAAAGAAAAAAGGGGTGAACAAGCTGCTGCCGCTGCTTCTTGGCAGTGGCAGATTCAACCCCCCGCCACCCCCACCGCTGCCCTGGGAGGCCCCGCACTTGCCTGACTGGCCCAGCGCCCCAGCTCTGCAGAGCTGCGAGAAAGAACTGCATTTCCTTTCTTTCCTGTGGCTCTATTAAAGTTGAGCCTGGCATGTGCTGAGCGCATAAACGACAGCATTTCCTGTGTCACGCGAGACAGGAAATGCTGTCGTTTACCCTTTTGCACAACACCGGACTCAACTTTAACAGAGCCCCGGGAAAGGAAGGAAATGCAGTTCTCTCAGTTCTGCAGAGCCAGGGCGCCAGCTTCAGGCCAGTCAAGCAAGTTTGGGGCGTCCCGGGGGGGAAAGGGGAGCTAGGACTGGAAATGGGCTGATCTCAGTGTGGGTCAGGGTTGATAGTGGGCTGACTGGGGGGGGCTAGCACTGTAAATGAGCTGATGGGGGGGCTAGTACTGTAAATGGGCTGATGGGGGAGCTACTACTGTAAATGAGCTGATTGGGGGCAAGACTGGTAATGGACTGATTAGGGGAGGCTAGGACTGTTAATGGGCTGATTGGGGGGTTAGGACTGGTAATGGGCAGATTGGGAGGGGGGCTAGGACTGGTAATGGGTTGATTAGGGAAGGCTAGGACTGGTAATGGGCTGATTGGGGGGGCTGGGACTTGAAATGGGCTGATTAAGGGGGATAGCACTGGTAATGGGCTGAGGGGGGGACTAGCACTGGAAATGGGCCAATTAGAGGGGCTAGGACTGGTAATGGGCTGATTAGGGAAGGCTAGGACTAGTAATGGGCTGATTAGGGAGGCTAGCATTGAAAATGGGCTGATCGGGGGACTAGAACTGGTAGTGGGCTGATTGGGATTGAAAATGGAATGATGGGGGGGCTAGGACTAGAATGGACTGATGGGGAGGGAGGGAGGAGAGAGCTACTGGCCCTGGAAGACTGGGGGCTAGAACTGAAAATGGACTGATGGCAGGGAGGCGAGGATAGAGCTGTTGGCCCTGGAAGAAAACGTGAGGCTAGGGCTACAAATGGGCTGATGTGGGGGGGGGGGGGATAGGAGAATGGGACTGGAAGGGAGTGGATGCTGAGAGGGACTGCCAGGGGAAGGAGGGGGCAGGAAAGGAGCTGACATATGGGGGGATGGGGCAGGAAGGGAGATGATACCTGAGCATGGTACTGGAGGGGGACTGGAAAAGTGATGACACTAGGGAAGGGAGTACAGTAGGGGAAGGGAAGGAAGTTGACACCTGGAGATGGTACTGGAGGGGGACTGGGAGGGAGCAGACACTTGGGGACGGGACTGGTAGGTGGCTGGGTAATGGGGAAGACACTGGAAGGGAGGGGCCACTGGGGCTGGAAGGGAGCTGATACGTGGGGATAGCACTGGAAGGGGGATGGAGAGAGCTAAGGTGACTGGAAGTGAGCTGACCGAGGGGGGGTGGCACTGGAAGTGGATGTGAGCTGATACCTGCAATGGTATTTGGACTAGAAGGGGCTGGAGGGGGACTGGAAAGGAATGGACACTGGTGGCAGTCATGGGAATGCAAGTTGACACTGGAAGGTACTAGGAGGGGAGGACTGGAAAGGGGGCTGATACTGGGAAGGGTTACTGGGGCTGGAAATAGGCTGATGGAAGGAAGTGAAGAAAACAAGATAGATAAGAAATGGCAGATGGACTATAGACCATAGAAAGAGCTGAGAAGACAGGAAATCAGAAGCTCAGATCGGGACCAGCATGATCAGAGAATAAAATGCTCAGACAACAAAGGTAGAAAAAATAATTTTATTTTCCTTTTAGTGAATGGACTTTGCGCTATCTTTATATTTTACACAGTATGGGGAACTGCATGTCTGATGTTGTACTGCATGTGGAGTCTGGCATCTTGGGGTTTTAGTTTAATTTTTGTCTACATATTTTTATTTTTACTTTAGGATGTAGTCACTTATTCTGTACTTGGTATACTTGGTAAGGGTATGGGTTCAGAGTGTGTGACCGAGGCCAGGTGTTCTGTTAACATGGAGTTTGTACATAAGGATCTATACTGTACTACAGTAATTTGGCTTATTCAGTTTTTCAAACAGGTGTATGGATGCTCTAGGGCCCGCTGCAATATTTATGGTGTTGCCCTTTTATGGGTACACTCCATGTTGTGTGAGTTTTGGAAGTTAGTGCCGTTATGGAATAGTAGATTTGCTCTGTGGGTTCTGTACTCTGGGTTCTTGGTGAGGTCAACTGTAGGGTGTTGGTTGGGAGGAGGTATTGGAATATGTAGTGTTTGAGATTTGCAGTTTTGCGTTCTTTATGCTGCCAGACACATTTAAAATATTTTGTCAGTTCAGATTCAAGGAAATTTCAAATTTTCAGGGACTGTCTCAGTTTAATTTTTAGTAGCCTGATAGCTTCACCGCTGCTGAGTTCCAGACTTTTCCAGCTCTAGCACAATCCAATCCAGCGTTTGAATTCATGACTACCAGGATTAATTTCTCATTTTATATCTTCCCTCCTCATCAATCATCTGGTCATAGCAAAATCAGTCTGATGTGCAGATACTTATAATGGCTTGATTGGAGGGGAGGGGGGATGTGTAAGTGGCTTTTCATTAATTAAATTTCATGTTTTATTATGTTTGTTTTATTGTAACATTGTTTTACTAAATTGCATGTGTATGTTTAGAAGCCACCTAGGATTTTAGATGGGTGGCATATACATTTTAAAATATATTAAATTTATGCAAATTATGCCACAGTGAGTCTCTGCACATGGCCCTGCATCACCCTTGTGTCCTTCCTGGGGGGGGAAGTAGACATTAGGGTGCATTGGGAGACAGAGAAAAGCAGAAACCTCAGATTGGGACCTACATGATCAGAGAATAAAATGGCCAGACAACAAAGTTAGAAGAGAATTTTATTTTCAATTTAATGACCAGATTTGGTGATATCTTTATATTTTATACAATACATGGAAATGCATCTTTCTATTTCTGTGGTATTACACTGTAGGCAGAATCTGGCGGCTTGGGGTTGTAGTTTAATTTTTATCTACAGTACATATGTTTATTTTTAGGTTATGGTCACTTATTCTGTACTTGGTGAGGGTCTGTATTTTGAGAGTGTGACCAAGACCAGGTGTTCTGTTAACATGGAGTTTGTATGTAGGGATTAGATGTTCCAGAGCCCACTGTAATTTTTACAGTGATGTTTTTTTTGGATGACCTCCTTATGTGAATTTTGGAAGTTGGTTCTGGTATGGTATGGTATGGTAGATTTGCTCTATAGATACTCATTGACTTTGTTGTAGGGTTTTGTATTAGTTCACAATATGCCTGGTACTGGATAATGTTTGTTTTTAAGATATTGAGCTCTGTGGATAAAAGTCCTGGTTCTGCTCTGCACCCACTGTTGAGGAAGAGGGTTCTGCGGATGCAAAATATATATATTCAAAAAGAAAAAGCAAGAACCATAATGCAGTTTATAACAAAAATAAAAATGAGTTATAATTTAATTTTATGACCTGTGCTGTGGTTCTCACTCTTTTAGTTCCTTGGTGTGCAAACATCTTGCATTTTCTCCATATAATCGAATCAGCATTTTGGTTTGGTTCAGAACTTGATTGTTGTTTTGAGAAAGCCTCCCTACCACTACCGGGGGGGGGGGGGGGATCTCATCCCTTGCCTCAGGCAGCAGATTGCCTTGAGCTGCTCCTTCATGAGAAGCATGACATGCTCAGTCTTCAAGCTGCTGGTGCAGATTGAATACCCACTGGATTGGACTGGAGGAATGATATGGAATTTTGATTTTTTCCAGCTGTTCTTCCTTCCTTTGAAAATTGAAATAGCACAAGACATGTCTCTCACTCACTCACCTGCTCTCCTAAAGCTGGTCATGGCCTCTAGGACAGCAACCTTGAGGTTAAAGGCTCCAGCCTGTGCCCCATGCCATAGCATGGCATATTCTCCTGACACATGGTAAACTGCCAATGGGTGGCTGAGATGCTGCAAACAGAACAAGGCATTGGTCACCTCAGCAGTAAGGGTCCTGAATTTATCTGCAGCCCACCCTCCCTTAACAGAAATACCCATCAGCCGCTATTATAAAACACATAATACTGTTCAATGGTCATTGAAAAAAGAAGTGGAGGATGGCTACTAGTCTCACAAGGTCCTTCTTCAAATCTCTGCTCTTTTAATGACTTTGAATAATTTTGTATTATCTGCAAATTTGATCACCTCACTTATCACTGTCTACTACTACTTCTAATCATGGCGTGTGCAGGGCTATATATAAAGATATAAGACAGTCTAATCATCAGAGCTTACAATCTAATCAAGATGAAAAAACATTGCAAAACTGGGGACTAGAGTATGGTAAGATACACACATCAAGTATTGAACAAGTGTGAGGGGCATTCAGATCATTTATGAATATTTTAAACTCCACAGGTCTTAATAATGGACCCTTGGGGCATTCCACTAGTGACCTTTTACCATGTGGAAAATTGACCATCTTTTAGCAAATTTGCAATCCACAAAAGTACATGGCCTCCTATCCCATGATTCTTTAATTCCTTAAAGTCACCTCATGAGAGCCTCTTTCAAATGCCTTCTGACAATCCACAGTTCTTGTTTACATTTACAAAACTTGCCTTTGCTGAACCCATGTTCTGGGAGAGAAACTCAAGTCCATTGCTAACACTCAACTCCACCACCTCCAGAGGATTCAAAACACCACTGCTCACTTAGTCACTCACTCCTCCCCGCATGACCATATCACTCCTCTCCATCTTCACTGGTTACCCGCTGCCTATCGTGCCCAGGACAAACTACTCACTCTTGTTCATAGAGCTCTTCACACTACCACCCCGCAATACCTGGCAGACCTCATCCATTTCCACACGCCTAGGCACACCCCCCGCTCCTTTCATCTTAACCGCCTCACACTTCCCCCTCCCGCCCGCGCCCATCTCCAGTCCACTCGTTCCTCTGCTTTCTTCTTTATTGGCCCTGCCCTCTGGAATTCCCTTCCTACCTCCCTCCGTTTGGAACCCCATCACCCTTCCTTCAAACGTGACTTAAAGACTCATCTCCCTTGCCTTCAACCTTCCCACCCCTTTTGTGTGAACTCCTTTTCTTGGTCTACAACTTTTCTTTTTCCTAATCTTTCTTCTGTCCTTTGAAATATTGTAATTTCTTTTCAATTTTTCTGGCATAGTGCCTCACTTTGTTAATTTGTATATTGTACACCGCTCTAACATAGAAGGGCGGTTAATCAAGTAAATAAAGCGTAGTTACTCACCTGTAACAGGTGTTCTCCAGGAGCAGCAGGAATCAGTCCTCACTTATGGGTGACGTCGGCGCCGACGGAGCCCTCGCGGAGCAATTTTCCCCAGCTTTCAAAGAAAGCCTTTGGGAATTGCAGCGCGCATGCGCGGTCGTCTTCCCGCCCGAAGGTGCCATCTTAGCCAGTCAGATGACATAGCTAAAAATGACAGCATAAAAATTTGCAAAAAGAACATAAGCAGACGATTGCAACTCCAAGGGGAGGAGGGAGGGTAGTGAGGACTGATTCCTGCTGCTCCTGGAGAACACCTGTTACAGGTGAGTAACTACGCTTTCTCCAGGACCAAGCAGGAAGTCAGTCCTCACTTATGGGACTCCCAAGCTCAAGGCTACCGGAGACCCTAAGCACAAAAATGAGCTCCCTCTAGCTCAGCAGCACAGAAGGATAGAATCTTCGCTGAATTATCACCCACCGGTAGCCCACATCCGGGATGGAGGGTAGGAGTTGCTCAGACCTCAAAGAGATTACGGAGGACTGCCTGTCCGAAAGCACTGTCCCTACGGGACTCCCTCTCGAGACAGTAATGGACCGCAAAAGTCTGGCTCGAAGACCAAGTAGCGGCCCGGCAGATGTCTGCCAGCAGAACAGAGCGGAGGTAAGCCACTGACGTGGCGTTTGCCCGAACGCAATGAGCCGTGACTCGACTTTCTAAGGCGAGTCCGGCTGCCCCATAAGCCCAAGAGATACAGTCCGCAACCCAGATGGACAGAGTACGCTTGGAGACCGGGAGTCCCAATTTATTGGGGTCAAAAGACACAAAAAGCTGAGCAGCTTTACGGTGCTCCCGCGTACGGTCAAGGTAGAAGTTCAATGCCCTTCTACAGTCCAGGGTATGGAGGACCGTCTCAGCTCGGCTGGAGTGCGGTCTGGGAAAGAAGGTTGGAAGTACCACCTCCTGATTGATGTGAAAAGGGGAGACCACTTTAGGCAGAAACTTTGGGTGAGTCCGTAGGACTACCCTATTCTTGTAGAACCGAGTGTAGGGGGGATCAGACACGAGGGCCTGCAATTCACTTACGCGCCTAGCGGAAGTGAGGGCTATCAAGAACAGTGTTTTCCAAGACAGAAAACGGAGAGAACAAGTAGCCATAGGTTCAAAAGGCAGACAGGTGATCCGCTGCAAAACCACATTCAGGTCCCAGTCCGGCGCTGGCGGGCGCAGAGGTGGTTTAAGTAGAAGACCTCGGAGAAACCTCGCTACGAGAGGGTCGCTGGAGAGAGGTCTACCGTCCACCGGCACATGATGTGCCGAAAGAGCACTGAGGTGAACTTTGACGGAGTTGGACTTAAGTCCCAGATTAGAGAGGTGTAGCAAGTACTGCAAGATCACCGACACCGGGCAGGAGAAGGGATCCTGCAACTGTTGGGTACACCAGACTGCAAAGCGACGCCATTTAAGGGCGTAGCATTTGCGGGTAGAAGGGCGTCGCGAAGCCAGGACGACCTCCTCCACCTCCGCCGGCAGGAGAAGGGGAGCAAGGACTACCCTCTCAGCAGCCAGGCCATGAGGTTGAGAGACCTGAGGTTGGGGTGCAGTAGGGACCCCTGATCCTGAGTGAGGAGATCCGGTTGTACCCCCAGAGGGATCGGACCCTCCACCGCTAGTTGCAGCAGGAGCGGAAACCACGGCTGTCTGGGCCAGCGAGGGGCCACCAGGATCAAAAAGGCTTTGTCTCGGAGAACCTTGAAAAGAGTCCGAGAGACCAGCGGGATGGGAGGGAAAGCGTACAGAAGGCTCCCCGACCATGAGATCAGAAAGGCGTCCGCCGCAACCCGAAGGGGGTGTGGCTGACGAGAGCAGAAGCGAGGAAGCTGCCGGTTGCGAGGACTGGCAAAGAGATCCATCGTGGGGAGGCCCCACTTGAGGAAGAGCTTCTGAACTACCAAGGGATCCAGACGCCACTCGTGCGGCTGGAGGACCCTGCTGAGTTTGTCCGCAAGGCAATTGTCTTGGCCCGGGAGATAAACTGCCTTGAGGAGAATGCCGTGACTGACGGCCCAAGAGCGGAGCTTCTGAGCCTCCCGGCAGAGGAGAAAGGAGCCCGTGCCCCCCTGTTTGTTCACGTAGAACATGGCCACTTGATTGTCCGTCTGGACAAGGACGGACTGTTGGGAAGTCAGGTGGGAGAAGGCCTTGAGAGCTAGGCGGATCGCCCGGAGCTCCAGGAAGTTGATCTGCTGAGCAGACTCCCACGTGGTCCAGAGGCCCTGAGTACGCGCCTCTTGGCAATGCGCTCCCCAGCCCAGGAGGGATGCATCGGTGGTCAGCACCCGGGTCGGCTGAGGTGACTGGAAAGGCATACCGAATATCAGGTTCGGCTGCCGGAGCCACCACCGGAGAGACGAGATCAGCGGCTCGGAAACGCGCACTAGGTCGGCGAGGCCGCCCGTGGCTTGTCGCCACTGCCGGCGGAGACACCAATGAGCAGACCGCATATTCAGGCGGGCATTGGGGGTCACATGGACGGTGGAAGCCATATGGCCGAGCAGTCTCAGGAAGCGCCTGGCGGAGACCAGGGGCTGGCTGCGAAAGCGGTCGGCTAGGTCCATGAGCCGCTGAGCCCTGTCGAGCGGTAGATACGCTCGCGCCTGAGGAGTGTGCAGCCTTGCGCCGATGAACTCGAGATCCTGTGAGGGGAGCAAAGTGGACTTTGCGAAGTTTATGACAAAGCCCAAGTGCTGCAGCAGAGTCACCGTGCGGCACGTGGCGTTGGTGACCTCCTGAGCGGACGCTGCTCTGATGAGCCAGTCGTCGAGGTACGGAAAGACATAGAGGCCGTGAAGCCGGAGATGGGCCGCCACGACCGCGAGACATTTTGTGAAGACTCGCGGTGCGGAGGACAGGCCAAAGGGCAGTACTCTGTACTGGTAATGATTTCCTGCCACCACAAACCTTAGGGATTGGCGGTGGCTTGGGTGGATGAGGATGTGCGTGTAGGCATCCTTTAGATCCAAGAAGCATAGCCAATCTCCCTGCTGGAGGTAGGGCAGAAGGATTCCAAGGGTAAGCATTTTGAACTTCTCCCGCCCAAGGAACTTGTTGAGGTTGCGCAAGTCCAGGATGGGTCTGAGGCCCCCTGTTCTCTTTGGTATCAGAAAATACCTTGAATAGAAGCCTTGACCTCAGGTGGTGTGGCACCGGTTCCACCGCCTGTTCCTGCAGAAGACCTGCTAACTCCTGAAGGAGCAACTCCCTGTGCAGAGGGGGGCGCGGAGGCTCTCCCGGAAAATAGGAGGGAGGGACCTGATGGAAGTGGAGAAGGTAGCCTTCTCGCACGACCTGAAGCACCCAGGCATCTGCGGTGATGCTGGACCACCTGTGGGCGAAGTGAACCAGCCGGCCTCCGGTGCTGGGAGGAACCAGCGGGGGGGGAGAGGCTATGCTGAGCGAGTCAAAAGCCCCCACCCTGCTGAGCAGGGGCTGGTGGTGCAGGCTTGGGGGCTTGCTGCCTATGGGACCCGTTACCCCGTCCCTTGGCCTGCTGGCCCTGTTGGGGAGCTGCAGGGGCCTGATAATGGGGGTATTGTTTGTAGGCAGCCGCCTTCCTCGGGTAAAAGGACTTTTTCCCCGAGCCCTTCTTTTTCTGGGAAGGGGCGGAGGTCTTCCTAGAAAGCCTGGTCCTGGTGAGAGTCTCAGTCTCAATTTGTGCAGCCTTTTCCGCCATGGGCTTGCCAGAGGTTTTCGCCTCGGCAGGGGACATCGACCAACTTGTCCTGTACCCAGGGCTCAAGGTCGGACGACTGAAGCCAAGCCTGTCGGCGGGCACCGATGCCGGCTGCGGCTACTCGAGCCGAGGCTTCAAAGCCATCATAGGCTGCCCGGGACATGAACTTTGAGCATTCCCGAATGCCCGTGGACAAGGCTAGGAACCTCCGCAAGGGCTCCTCGGAGAGACCAGCGGAGAATCCGGCTAGCTCTTTAGCCAGATCCCGGAGATACATGCCCATGTATAGCTGGTAAGTCTGGACACGACATGCGAGCATAGAGCCCTGGAAGCACTTCTTGCCAAGGCCATCCAGGTTACGGGCCTCCCTGCCAGGAGGCACCGAGGAGTGCATCTTCTGGCTCTTAAGACGATGCATGGCCGATTCCACTACCATGGAATGGTGTGGCAGCTGTGCCTTTTGAAAGCCAGGGCTCTTGCGGACTCGATAGATAGAATCGACCCGCTTGCTCAGGACCGGCGAGGAGGCCGGACTCTCCCACATGCGGAAGAGTAGTCGTTCCAGCATAGGAGGAACCGGCACAGTAAAGTGTTCCCTCGCGGGAGAGTCATACTGGAGGGCGTCGAGCTCTTCGGCTCGAGGCTCCTCCTCGGGATCCGCAGGGAAGGCCAAAGCCTTGGCCATATCCCTAACGAAGTCCGAGAACCGGGCATCCTCCGGGGGGGACTGCTTCCGAGGCTCGGACTCCGGTGAGTCCGATGGGACACACAGAGTCCGGAAAGAATCAGGTGACTCTTCCTCCTCAGACTCCCAGACCGACTCCGACGAGGACTCGGTGGGGTCGGCCCGGGCAGGGTGCGGCGCCAGCCGCCCCGACGCCGAGGGAGTCGGCGTCGGCGACCTCGGTCCCGAACGGGAGGCCGAGGGTGACCTCGACCGAGGATCGACTCGAGTTCTCATCGACTCGAGGATCGGCTCGGTCTCCGGGGTCGACTTGGACGTCGACGTCCCGGCGGTCGGGGCAGCGACGCCAGCGAAGCCAGCGAGCAGTGCCCTCTGCTGGTCCATGAAGGCAGACAGTCTGCTCTCCAAGGCCGTCAACCTGAGTCCGAGCTCAGGTGACCCAGCAGCCCCCGACTCGGGCCCCGACGGCGTCGGGCCTGACGTCGGCTGTCGCGGAGGCGAGTCCAGAAGGACCACAGGACTTACCCGGGCAGGCATCTCCGACTCCAGGCGAGGTCGCTTCGGGATGTGTTCCTTCTCCAAGGACCCGGGGCGGCTGTCGGGGCTATGCGACCTGGCCCTCGCGGAGCCAGGAGCGTCCACCGACGCCGCCCTCGCGGGTTTTTCCTTCCGACGATGGTCCCCGGAGGGAGAACCCCGGTCGGAGGAGCTCCGGCGACGGTCCGAGCTGGAGCCTTTCGACACGGAGGCCTCCGACGAGGTCCGGGTACGGCTGGGGTCAGCGAAGATTCTCTCACGCTGATGCCGCCGACTTCTCAACGCCTTTGAGGACAGTTTGCTGCAGGGCCCACAGATCAGTTCCTCATGATCCGGGCCCAGGCAGCGGAGGCAAAAGTCGTGTGTGTCGGTTAGTGACATATTTCGGTCACACCGACCACACCGCTTAAACCCACTGGCAGCCATCGGGGGAAAAAGGGCCCCTGCGAGGTCAAAGGACCGGGCTGCCAGGGAAAACGAAAACGAAAGCTGACTAAGTCAGAAAAACCGAAAAAGAGTAAGAGGACTCGAGACCGGCGTCGCGAGTCCGGGCGGGAAAACGAGCGGCGTCGAACCGAAAGAAAAAGGATAAAATAAAGAAGAAAATCAACTTTTTCGCGGGGACAAGACGGGGACGTCTGTAGGGCTCCGCGGAAAAAAAGAAGACTGGCTAAGATGGCACCTTCGGGCGGGAAGACGACCGCGCATGCGCGCTGCAATTCCCAAAGGCTTTCTTTGAAAGCTGGGGAAAATTGCTCCGCGAGGGCTCCGTCGGCGCCGACGTCACCCATAAGTGAGGACTGACTTCCTGCTTGGTCCTGGAGAAACAAACATATAGCATTCTCAGAAGTTCTACCTGTTCATTGTAAGGGGGCAGAAAGGCTGCATCGCATAAACAACTTTAATACATGGCTCCAAACCTGGTGCAAACAAGAAGGATTTAGATAGAGGCGACTGGGGAAATATATGGAACAGACTATACTGTGCTGATTGACTACATCTCTCCGCCGCAGGGAAAAGGATCCTAAGTGAAAAGTTCAGGCAGTATGTGGACAGGCATTTAAACTAGCGAAAGGGGGTGACAGATGGAGAATGACAAGTTCAGTATGTCACTCCCAGCAAAAGCAAAACATTGGAAACAGACACACTTTTGAACACTACATCAATGGCAAGAGGGAAGGGGCGTGTAAAACAAAATCCATGAAAAAGGCAGGCAAGCCATTCAACAAATGCTGGAAAGCAATGAGTACAAATGCTCAAAGCCTAGCCAACAAAGTTCCTGATCTGGAAGCCCTATTGGTGGAAATGGACTTGGACATTGTGTCTTCACTAATTGCTAATACTGACATAGTTATTAGGAATGCGGATAAGGGGGGCTCAATTGTAATACTTTCTTCGCAATATTATCATTGGCAAGTTACTTTACATCTTTCTGACTCCAAATATTGTTTACTGGCTCAGGATCCATCGACCAGATTGAAAAAGGAGATCACACAACTGGTGAATCGGGCGAAGGATGCTGGACAATTGACTTATAAGGAAGCTAAATTTTTAACTCCACAATACCCTTGAATTCCTGTTTTCTATATGGTACCCAAGATACACAAGTCTCTGATTGACTCTCCCTGTAGACCTATTGTTTCATGTCGGGGTTTGATCTTAGAACCTGTCTAAATTCTGTGATCAGTTTTTACAGCAGTTAGCGAGTTCTGTGAAATCATATCTTAGGGACATATCTCATCTATTGTGTCTTCTAGCTCAATGTGATTTTTCCTTCACATCTGCATGGTTAGTTATGGCAGATGTTACTGCTCTATATACCAATATAAATCAAAGGGAAGCTTTGGCGATCATAGCAGCTGCCCCCATTCCGTTAACGGAACGCATACCTAAATCATTATTTATGAAATTTCTCACTTTTGTGCTGACACAACTACTTTTTATATGATTCCAAATTCTACCTGCAGGTTTGTGGGATAGCGATGGACGCTACCATAGCCCCCTCTGTTGCAATGATTTACATGGCATCATTGGAGGAAATGTTTTTCTATGTTTCAGATTGGTTTAATCAAATACCACTATGGGTACATTTTCTTGATGACATTTTCTTTTTATGGACCAGTGATGAACATTCTTTAGTTCTATTTTTGAATTGGATGAACATTATCAAAGCAAATATACAATTTACAGCGCAGTATAACTATACTGCCATTGAATTTTTGGATGTCTGTCTTTACAAATCTGGTGACAGTCTGTTCCACACTCTACTGTGAACCGGTTCAACGCAACACATTATTGCAATTTCAAAGCCATCATCTGGGCCCTCTTCGGAGAGCTCTTCCACTGGGCCAGTTTCTTCATATAAAACGCATTTGTTCAACTAAGGAACATTTTATTACCCATTCAGGGGATTTAAGTCAACGTCTTCTCCACCGGGGTTACCCAGCACAAGTTATTAAAACAGCTTTCAAGAAAGCCAAACATGTACATCGGGAATGGCTTTTAAATCCTGATAGTATTTATTTATTTTATTTATTTACATTCTCTTATATACCGCACTTTTCTGCATCAGTGCGGTTTACATTGAACAAACTGAAATTACATTGAACAGGGCATTATAACTTGGGGATAACTATTTTACAAGGAACAATTTCCTCTTCTGAAGCTACTGATAAGAAAATTGTAGGGGTTTTACCTTACATGATTGGCTTTTCACAAGTTGTGGCTCTCTTACGTAAATATTGGTATATACTAACTCTCCATTCATGCTTCAGGAAGGATTTGATGATAACCTACCAATGGGGCACTAACATTCATGATATAGTAGTACATTCTGCTGTTGGAGAGGATCGTCCGCTGCGTGCTCATGAGGATCCAGGACATTTTCCCTGTCATTCATTATGTTGTGTTTACTGTAAGCAATCTCAAACTGGAATCACATGGAAGCATCTTAAGACTGATTGCCTCTTTTCTCTTAAATGGCATACCACCTGCTCCTCTTTCTATGTTATTTATTGACTTGCCCATGTGGGCTTCAATATTTGTGGCGGACTATTCGCCCAATTAAGAAACGTCTATCTGAGCATAAATCTCGGATCAATACTAACAAGTTAACAGCTCCTTTGGTGCCTCATTGCGTTCAATTTCACCATACATTTGCAGATTTCACATGGTATATTATAGATCATGTCCCATTGGACCCTCACGGAGGGGATCAGGAACAGCGTTTACAGCTTCTTGAACAACGCTGGATTTTCTTTTTGAATACAGTGGCCCCTGGAGGCTTAAATTCTGAACTTAAATTTGGAACTTGATTAGTAGAGCATTTTGAACACTTGAATTGTTCTAACCAATCCGAACCCTGGTACACAGAAACACTGACCAAAATAAAGAGGGAACTCAGAAAACTCGAAAGAAAATGGAGACGAATCAAATCCATCGAACACAAGTCTGAGTACCTAAATCTCCTCTCAAAATACAAAGAAGAGGTCAATGCCGCCAAAAGGACCCATCACACCAACCTATTGAACAAAGCTATCAATAAGCCTCGTGAACTTTTTGAACTAGTGAAATCTCTAACCAAAACAGTCCAGGCAGACCACTATGATAACGCAATCAAACCCCAAATCCTTGCAGCCCACTACGCAAGCAAACTTACTGCAACCTCGCCCACTATCTGTCTGAACACAAAATACCGTAAAACCAGTATAGAACAGGATCAGGCATGGAGCAACTTCCACAACATTGATGATCAGCAATCAACATAATAACGAACATCAATTCCACCACTTCCCCGCTAGATCCCTGCCCAGCTGCATGGGTCAAGGCGGCAAAAAAAGATATTGTCCAACAAGTCTCGCATATTGTGAACCAATCCCTACAACAAGGAATCATGCCAGCGCAACTCAAGAAATCCATAATAAGACCAATTCTAAAGAACACATCACTCAACAAGGTCAACCCAGCATCCTACCGCCCCATCTCCAGCATATCTTTCCTAGCAAAAATCATTGAAAAGGCAGTACTTATACAACTACAAGATCATCTGGATGACCACGAAATCCTGGATAAACAGCAATACGGATTCAGACAACATCATGGGGTTGAAACGCTGTTAATAGCACTCCTTAACAGCCTTCTCAAAGGCCTTGAAGACAAAAAGAAAATGTTTATACTCATCTTCATTGACATCTCTGCCGCCTTTGATATAGTCCATCATGGAATCCTCCTTAACAAGCTCGAATCAATAGGAATAGT
The DNA here is from genome assembly GCA_033557465.1 of Ichthyophis bannanicus. NCBI lineage: Eukaryota > Metazoa > Chordata > Amphibia > Gymnophiona > Ichthyophiidae > Ichthyophis > Ichthyophis bannanicus. The sequence continues at coordinate 401,557,196 of CM066039.1, read as the reverse complement.
GGGAACCCCCCTAAAATGGTTCTCCTCCTACATATCAAACAGAATGCCACAGGTTCAATTCAATGGTGAAAAGGCAGAAGCATTCTCTCAAACACAAGGCATACTTCAGGGCTCGGCTCTCTCAGCACTACTTTTCAACATTTATATGCAGCCCCTCTGTGATATTTTCCAGCAGCATAAAGCACAGTTACTTACCTGTAACAGGTGATCTCTGGGAACAGCAGGAATTAGTCCTCACATATGGGTAAGTCGGAACCGACGAAGCCCGCGCGGGAAAGCTCCCCAGCTTTTCAGATGAAAAGCTTTTGGGGCTTCCCACAGCGCATGCGCGCTGCCTTCCCGCCTTCCTCACCAGCTCTCTTCAGTTCGAGTTTAAAGCTGAGACAATAGAGAGAGGAAAGGAAGGTAGATAGATAGAAGATACAACTCCTAGGGGAGGTGGGTGGGTTGTGAGGACTAATTCCTGCTGTTCCCAGAGATCACCTGTTACAAGTAAGTAACTGTGCTATCTCCAGGAACAAGCAGGAATAAGTCCTCACATATGGGGACTCCCTAGCTAAGATGCCTGGGAGATCCCCCTCCAAGGGTAAACCATCTTCGTATGGATCTCAGGCATCCATTCAGGGAAGGTGGGCAGGAGTTGCTTAAGTATGGAACAGGTGTTTGAGGACAGCCTGACCAAACAAGGCATCCCGGCGGGAGTCCTTGTCCAAACAGTAATGGGCTGTGAAGGTATGAACCGAGGCCCAAGTGGCTGCTCGACAGATCTGATCTATGGATACAGAGTGAAGATGAGCCATAGAAGTAGCCATGGCTCTCACATTGTGAGCTGTGACATGGCCTTCCAGAGAAATGTTCTTACTCTGGTAAGCAAAAGAAATACACTGAGCAATCCAATTGGAAAGTGTACGTTTGGTGACTGGAAGTCCCAAATGAGAAGGATCAAAAGCCACAAAAAGTTGGGAAGACTTTCGATGTGGCTGAGTCCTGTTGAGGTAAAAGGCGAGAGCTCTTTTACAGTCAAGAGTATGAAGGTTCCTCTGCACTGGATGCATGAGGAGCCGGGAAAAAAACAGGTAGATATACCTCTTGATTAAGATGAAAAGGCGAGACCACTTTGGGCATAAAGTGAGGATTCGTCCTAAGGACCACCTTATCATGATGAAATCTGGTATAAGGTGGATTAGCCACCAAAGCCTGCAGTTCACTGATGCGGCGAGCCGAAGTGACTGCAATAAGGAAAAGAACCTTCCAGGAAAGAAATTTCAAGGAGGTAGAGTCCAAAGGCTCAAAAGGTGGTTTCATAAGCTGACCTAGAACTAGGTTCAAATCCCATGCTACCGGCGGAGGTCGGATGGGAGGTTTAGTTAGGGTCAGGCCTCTCATGAACCTTGCAACGAGAGGATGAGAGGAGACAGGTTGTCCATTTATAGGTTTTAAGGATGCTGCAATAGCACTTAAATGGACTCGTACTGAATTCGTCTTGAGGCCTGCATTGGAAAGATGCAGGAGATAGTCTAGTAGAGAATTCAAAGGAAGTGCCAGAGGGTCAAGACCCTGTTGAGCACACCAAATGGAAAAACGTTTCCATTTGAAAGCATAGGAACACCTGGTAGAGGGTTTCCTAGAGGCATGAAGGATATCTTTCACTGGCTGAGAAAGATTAAACTCATGAAGGCTTAAGCCTTCAGTAACCAAGCTCGGAGATGTAGGGACTTGGGGTTTGGGTGCCACAAAGTCCCTTTCTCCTGAGACAGAAGGTCTGGCGCAGCTCCCAGGTCCAGGGAGGAGCCCTGGGAGAGCTGTAGAAGTAGAGGGAACCACACTTGGCGTGGCCAGCGTGGAGCTATAAGGATCATCGACCCGTGATCCCTCTGAAGTTTGAACAGAGTCTTGGGAATCAAAGGAATGGGTGGAAAAGCATACAGGAATTCCTGACCCCAATGCAGGAGAAAGGCGTCGTTGGCCTGAGCTCCCTGACATGGAGTCCTGGAACAGAACCGGGGAAGTTTGGCATTCCACGGACTTGCAAAGAGGTCTATGTCCGGGGTCCCCCATTCCTGGAAGATTCTGTGTATCTGGTCCATATGCAGGGACCACTCGTGTGGAAGCAGAACTCGACTGAGTCTGTCTGCCCGAGAGTTTTGAACTCCTGGAAGATACAATGCCAGAAGATGAATTTGATGCTCTCTGGCGAAAGCCCATAATCTGAGAGCTTCGTTGCAAAGCGACAGAGAGCCCGTCCCTCCTTGCTTGTTGACATAGAACATGGCCACCTGATTGTCTGTCTGAACTAGGACAGTCAGGTTGGCAAGGAGGGTATGGAAGACTGTGAGGGCAAGGAAGATTGCTCGCAGTTCCAGAAGGTTGATATGAAGGGTGGTCTCTTGGGGAGACCAGGTTCCCTGAGTGGAGAGATGTTGAAGATGAGCTCCCCACCCTGTTTGGGAAGCATCTGTTGTGAGGGTTGCTTGGGGCAACGAAGGTTGGAAGGGGGTCCCCAACAACAGATTTTTGGAGGATGTCCACCACTGAAGAGACCAAAACAGATGTTTTGAGGTGAGTACCTGGTCTGACAGCAGTCCCGATGCTTGAGACCACTGGGTGGCCAATGTCCATTGAGCTGCTCTCATATGGAGACGAGCATAGGGCACCACATGAACCGTGGAGGCCATGTGGCCCAGAAGTTGCAGCATTTCTCTGGCTGACAAGTGACTTCTGGACTGAGCCTGGGAGGCCAAGCTTATTAGCCGTTGGCCTCGGACCAGAGGAAGGTAGGCCCTTGCAGTGGTGGAATCCAGATAAGCCCCTATGAATTCCAGGGACTGAGTAGGGATGAGTTGGGACTTGGGAATGTTTACCACAAGTCCCAGATATTGAAGAATACGCCTTGTGCGGTCCAAGGAAATCTGGGCTTCTGACTGAGATGGAGCTCGGATGAGCCAGTCGTCCAGATATGGGAACACGAAGATTCCCATGCCTCTTAGAAATGCGGCTACGACTGCCATGCATTTTGTGAATACTCTTGGAGCAGAGGCGAGACCGAAGGGAAGTACTCTGTATTGGAAATGTTTTCCCTGGAACAGAAATTGAAGATATTTTCTGTGGGATGGATGGATGAGTATATGAGTGTACGCATCCTTGAGATCTAGAGAACAAAGCCAATCCTGACTCTGAAGGTATGGAAGGAGAATGCCCAGAGAGAGCATTTTGAATTTCTCCTTGAATAGAAACTTGTTCAATTCTCTCAGATCTAGGATAGGTCTGAAGCCCCCTGTCTTCTTTGTTATGAGAAAATAAGGGGAGTAGAACCCTAACCCCTGTTGAGGAAGAGGAACCTCCTCTATTGCCCCTTGGGCAAGGAGAGAGGAGACTTCCTGACCCAACAGGGTCAGAAGAGATGGGGGAGAACTGAATTGCCTCACCATGGTATGGGGAGGAAGGCTGGAGAAATGAAGTTTGTAGCCCTCTCTGATGATAGAGAGGGTCCATTGCTCTGATGTTATTTGCTCCCATCTGGGAGCAAAGTGAGCTAACCTTCCCGGTATGGTGAGAGGCTCTGGTTGTTCCAGAGCCAGAAATGGTAAGTTCTCTAGGGGCAAGTCAAAACCCCTGAGGGGGTTGAGCCTGCTGGGGTGTAGCAGACACTGCAGACTTTGACTTTACTTGCTTAGATTGCTGACGTTTAGCAGCAAAGCGAGGCTGAGAAGATTGTTGGCCAGTATTTGTGGAAAATCTGGCCTTCTTGTAGTACGGCCTTTTAAAAGGTTTCTTTTTGGCAGGAGTAGAAGTAGACTTAGAAAGTCTATCTAGAGTGGCATTTTCTGCGTCCATTTGAGCAGCTTTAATTTGCCAGTCCTCACCAAATAAGTTCTCTCCTGTACAGGGCAGATTCCTTAAGCCATCCATGACCCAGGGTTCTAGGTCAGAAGCCTGGAGCCAAGCAAGACGTCGGGCTGCAATAGCGATTCCCGAAGCCCTGCCAGCAACCTCAAAGGAATCAAAGGCTGCCCTGTTGGAAAACTTGGAGACCTCTGAAAATTGTGTCACCAGAGTAGTGAAGTCCTCCTTTTTATCCTCAGGGATAAAGGGGGCTAAATGCCGTACCTTTAGGGCAAGTTCTCTGAGAAACATGCCCATATAAAGGCTGTAAGAATTGATCCTGGCTATAAGCATACTAGCCTGAAAGATCTTTCTACCAAAAGAGTCGAGGGTCTTACATTCTCGCCCTGGAGGGGTAGAGGAATGCCTTTTAGGACTCTTTATCTTCTTCATAGCAGACTTCACCACAATGGAGTGGTGAGGCAGCTGAGTCTTTTGAAACCCAGGAGAAGGAGGGACCCGGTACATGGTGTCCAACCTACGGGAATGAGGAGACAGGGTTAGAGGAGTCTCCCACAAATCCATCAAGTGTTCTTGAAGGATTTCATGGATAGGCAGAGTAACTGCCTCTTTAGGAGGTTTAGAGTATCCTAAAATATCCAATTTTTTGATCTGGGTTCCTTTTCAGCAGATGTAGCAATAGAAAGTGCTTTAGCTACATCAACAATGAAATCATGAAAGGATAAATCCTCCGGAGGAGACATCCTCCTCTTTAGAGAAGAGGGCTCCTCAGGAAGATCAAACTCAGCAGAGTCATCAGAGGAATTGAACTCATCAGAAGAATCTGAGTATTCTCTGTGCTTGCAATGCACGATACGCGTACCGATCGATATCGACATCGGGCGTATCGGGCATGGGATTGGTATCGGGCAAAAGCCTGAATCCAGCAAGCGGAACCGATCGACGCTTGGAAGTCGATGGTCTCGGTTCCGGTGTGGATACCGGAACCGGGGTCGGTACCGATGGAATCGGTACCGAGGGCGTCGCAGCCTTAATGAAAGCCAAAATGGCTTGCTGCATGGTCTGGACAGTATTGCCCATGGACGCCACTGCTGCCTGGATGTCGGTACCGGTATCGACCGGTACCCCAGAGCAGTCTAACAGGTGATCAGTCGAGGCCGTGCCATCGATGTCAACCTGTAACCCCATAGGTGATGCTTTGGAGGCCGGAGCCTCCCGCTGGGGTTTTTTGGTCTGGGCAGAATCCTCGAACTCAAGATTGAGAGCCTCTCGATCTTTTGAAAGAGATTTGCTTTTAGAGGATTTGCCCACAGAAAGTTTGGTTACCTGAGATCCATCCGGAGAGGAAGACCTGGATGACTGTGATGCTGGATTATCTGAAGCAAACAGCACATGGAACTTGTTGGCCCGGTTCTGCATACCACGTTTAGACATCTGGGAGCAGAATGGGCAGTCCGGTATGGAGTGGTCAGGTCCTAAACAGTTAAGACACCATTCATGGGTGTCTGTGAGAGAAATAACAGCATTGCACTTGGTACACTTTTTAAAACCAGGAGCTGGTTTCTCCATGAGGAGAATTTGTGTAGGCCTGAAGGCCTAACAAAAGTTACCAAGCTGTGCTGAGAAAATAAAAGATTTTTTTTTTTAAAAGAAAGAAAGAGAGACCGGTATGGGGAAGGCAGGTACGCGGTCAAAAGAAACAAATTAAAATAACAATTTCTTCAGCGGTGACAGGAACACGACCTGCTGGCTCCGCGGAAAAAGAGAAACTGAAGAGAGCTGGTAAGGAAGGCGGGAAGGCAGCGCGCATGCGCTGTGGGAAGCCCCAAAAGCTTTTCATCTGAAAAGCTGGGGAGCTTTCCCGCGCGGGCTTCGTCGGTTCCGACTTACCCATATGTGAGGACTTATTCCTGCTTGTTCCTGGAGATTATCAAATACCACATTTTTGCAGATATTATGCTATACACACAACTGGATACTGTCAACCCTAACTATATTCAGCTCGAAACATGCCTGAACGAGATGTTAATATGGTTACAGCAAAACAACATGACGATCAACCATAAGAAAACTGAGGTGATGTATATCTCCAGTAAACCAAACTTTGAACCTCCTGCGACAATTACCTTGTGTAACAATACGTACAACACAAAGAATGAAATAAAATACCTGGGAGTCACATTTGACAGCCACCTAAAGATGCAAAAGCACCTACGAAAAACCAACAAGGCCATTTCCCACAAACTTAGAGTGTTACAACCTCTACGGAGCATCCTCGACCCTCACGATTTTAGGTCTTTTGCGCAAGCACTCATTATACCACATTTAGACTACTGCAACGCCATCCTTCAGGGACTCCCAAAGAAAACGCTAAACATCCTGCAAATGGCCCAAAATGTGGCGGCGAGGATCATCATGCAAAAAAGTATTACTGAGCACATCACGCCCGTATTGATCGAGCTGCATTGGCTCCCCATCACTGCTCGGATACAATACAAAACATTGATAACCACCTTCAAACTCGTACATAACATTGCTCCATCCTTTCTCTCCACCCTTATCAACACGCAACCGCACAACAGAGACAGAAGAACCGGCAACTCAGACACACTACACGTTCCGACCGATATCAGATGTGTCAAATCCAGTACTAGCCGCCGAGCATACTCATACTCTGCCCCGACCCTCTGGAACCAACTACCACCTGAACTACGTGCGACCAAAGACCTTATTGCTTTCAGGAAAAAAACTAAAGACACATCTATTCCAGTGTCAATACAATTTGATGTAAATCCCAGGGGGCTACGAGATGTCCCAAACTGAAACATATATCCTGTTATACAAAAATTATGTAAAAAATGTACATATGTAAATTCTGAACCTCCTTACGACCTTATTACTGTGTGCCATGCTTTCCTATCTAATCACTGTGTTTATACCCCAAAATTCCTGTCATGATTTGACAATTTCCAATCTGTAATCAAACCGCTGCTGATCGCTGGAAGTAGCGGTATACAAATGTATTCTAAATAAAATAAACCCAGTATCCATAGCAGCTGCTTTGTGGGTATATATTGTAACATTACTTTCATGTGACGTCAGATGCCATCCTCCTTAGAGGAGTTATTGAGATCGGAGTGGGACTGATAAGTATACAACTTATCGAGTGTTTATCCCTTTATCATCTAGAGAATTCTTATTTTTACATCACTTGAGAAAGGATCGGTAGATCCAAAACGCGGCGCTGTGTCGTGACCCCGGTGGGGTGGAAAATCCTTTGTGACGCCGGTGGGGTGAAAATCTCCTTATTCCTGCTGGAACGGCTAGGATTTACTCGTGGTTTTCTGGTTTGGTTACAGTTGCCAGCTAAGTTTAAGAACTTTAGTTGTGTTCTATTTACTCTTAGCATTGTGGCTTTACGGTACTGTTTTGAAGTTCTGCACTAGTTTATTTGCACAATTTCACTTTAAGATTAAAAAAGGAGAGGTTCATTATTCGAAGGAGTTTAATTTATCTCCTGGCACAACGAACTTTCCTACACATATGTGAATTTATTGTGTGTTCTATGTGTCTTCCTCACTGTTTTAGTGGTCAGATTTATTTAGATTGAAAAGCAATATTAAAGATGCTGAAATGCAGGGGACATGGGGAAAAGAAGCAGCACTCTGGATTGTGTTGAAAAGAGGAGATGGCACTGTCATCCATACTGGTATGATCTACAGGCCTCCATCTCAAACTGAAGAAATGGACAGCGAATTGATTGTTGATATTGCAAAGATAGCCACAAAGGGGAAAGTGATCATATTGGGTGACTAATCTACCCGATGTAGATTGGAGCGTTCCTTCTTCAAATCTGGAAAGTAAAAAGATTGTGTATGCCTTCCAAGATGCGTCACTTAAACAAATGATGATGGAACTGACCAGGGAGAGTTCTGTGCTGGTTTTAGCACTGACCAACGGAGATAGCGTGTTGAATATCTGGGTGGGTGCCCATGTGAGCAGCAGCGATCATCACACGGTGTGGTATAAGATAAAAGCCAAGGTGGAATCCAATCACAGCAAGCTCAATGTCCTAGACTTCAAAAACGTTGACTTCAGTAAAATGGCCAAGTACATGAAGGAAGAGTTGGTAGGGTGGGAGGGGATAAGGGAAGTGGAATTGCAATGGGCTAAACTAAAGGAGGCAATAAAAAGTGCAACAGATACATATGTAAGGAAAGTAAATAAAAACAAGAGGAAAAGGAAACCTATTTGGTTCTCCAAAGAAGTGGCTGCACAAATAAAGGCAAAAAATACAGCTTTCACAAAATTCAGAAGCTCGCAGAGGAACACAGAAAAGAATACAAGATCAAACTAAAAGAGACAAAAAGAGAAATAAGGATAGAAAAATCAAAGGCAGAAGAAAAGATGGCTAAAGATGTGAAGTGTGGCGACAAAACCTTTTTCAGGTATATTCGAGAGGAGGAAAATGAGAGGTGGAACTGCAGGACTCAAAAGTGCTGGGAACGGATTTGTGGAAAATGACATTGAAAAAGCGAAAATGCTAAACAAATACCACTGCTCTGTTTTCACTAGAGAAAATCCTGGAGAAGGACCACCTGTGATTGACAAATATACAAACGGGAATGGAGTAGATACCACGCCATTCACAAAAGATGATGTGTTAGAACAACTTGCAATACTGAAAGTGGACAACTCTGTGGGACCAGATGGGTTACATCCCAGGATACTGAAAGAGCTCAGAGGTTCTTGCAGGGCCTTTAAAGGATGGTTTAAATAGATCCCTGGAGACAGGAGAAGTTCCACAGGACTGGAGCAGGACTAATGTGGTACCTCTCCACAAAAGTTGTAATAGGGAAGAAGTGACAAACTACAGGCCAGTAAACCTTACCTCGGTGGCGGGAAAAGTAATGAAGGGGCTCCTGAAAACATAGTTACTCACCTGTAACAGGTGATCTCCAGGAACAGCAGGAATTTAGTCCTCACATATGGGTATCGTCAGTACAGACAGAGCCTGCGCTGGAACGCTCCCCAGCGTCCAATCAGAAAGCTTTTGGGAGCATCCCACAGCACCTGCGTGCTGCCTTCCCACCTTTCCCAACTGCCTCTCTCCAGTTGAGTTTTAAAGCTGAGACAGAGAGAGAGGGAAAGGAAAGAGATAGAGAGATACAACTCCTAGGGGAGGTGGGTGGGTTGCGAGGACTAAATTCCTGCTGTTCCCGGAGATCACCTGTTACAGGTGAGTAACTATGCTATCTCCAGGAACAAGCAGGAATGTAGTCTTCACATATAGGGACTCCCTAGCTTTAGGTGCCAGGGAGAGACCCCAGAAGTTGTGTGTCCCTGAACAGGGCTCCACTTCCCCCCATGGATCTCTGGCATCCTACCAGGGATGGTGGGTAGGAGTTAATTAGGTATGGAACAGGTGTTGGGGAACAGCCTGACCAAACAAGGCATCCCGGCGGGAGTCCTTGTCCAAGCAGTAATGGGCTGTGAAGGTATGAACCGAGGCTCAAGTGGCTGCTCGACAGATGTCGTCGATAGACACAGAATGCAGATGAGCCATTGAGGCTGCCATGGCTCTCACATTGTGAGCTGTGACATGGCCCTCCAGAGAAAGATTCTTACTCTGATAGGCGAAGGAAATACACTGAGCAATCCAGTTAGACAGTGTTCTCTTGGAGACTGGAAGTCCCAAATGAGAAGGATCAAAAGCAAGAAAGAGTTGAGAGGACTTTCTATGTTGCTGTGTTCTTTGTAATTAAAAGGCTAAAGCTCTTTTACAGTCCAAGGTATGAAGATTCCTCTCTGCATTTGATGCATGAGGCCTTGGAAAAAACACAGGTAGGTAGACCGCTTGGTTCAGATGAAAAGGCGAGACCATCTTTGGCATAAAGTGTGGATGAGTCCTAAGGACTACCTTGTCATGATGGAACCTTGTATAAGGTGGATTAGCTACTAGCGCTTGCAACTCACTAATGCGGCGTGCTGATGTGATTGCAATGAGAAAGGTAACCTTCCAAGAAAGGAATTTCAAGGAGGTAGTAGCTAAAGGTTCGAAAGGTGGTTTCATGAGCTGCCTAAGAACCAGGTTTAAGTCCCATGCCACCGGTGGTGGCCTAATGGGAGGCTTAGTTAGAAGAAGGCCTCTCAAATCTTGCTATAAGAGGATGAGAGGAAATAGGCTGTACATTTAGAGGCTTAAGGGAAGCTGCAATAGCACTCAAATGGACTCTTACTGAATTAGTCTTAAGACCTGCATTGGATAAATGAAGGAGATACTCCAGCAAAGATGCCAGAGGTATCGCAAGGGGGTTAAGAGCCTTTTGCGAACACCATATGGTAAACCTTTTCCACTTGAAAGCATAAGAGCGTCTTGTGGAAGGTTTCCTGGAAGTAAGAAGAATATCTTTCACTTACTGAGGGATATTAAGATCATGGAGATCTAGGCCTTCAGCAACCAAGCCCTGAGATGCAGAGACTGGGGATTGGAATGCCATAACATTCCGTCCTCCTGGGATAGGAGATCTGGAGCAGACCCTAACACCAGGGAGGGAGCTTGAGAGAGATGTAGAAGCAGAGGGTACCCACACTCGCCGTGGCCAATGTGGAGCTATGAGAATCATATGGCCTCTGTCTCTCTGAAGCTTGAACAGAGTTTTGGGAATTAGGGGAATGGGTGGAAAGGCATACAGGAAGTCTTGACCCCAGTAAAGGAGGAAAGCATCCCTGGCCTGAGCCCCATGAACCGGAATTCTGGAACAGAACTGGGGAAGTCTGGCATTCCACGGACTTGCAAAGAGGTCTATGTCCGGGGTTCCCCAAAGTTGAAATATCCTGGTCACCTGGTCTGCATGCAGAGATCACTTGTGTGGAAGCAGAACTCGACTGAGTCTGTCTGCCCAAGAGTTTTGAATGCCTGGAAGATACACTGCCAGAAGATGAATCTGATGCTTTCTGGCGAAGGCCCATAGTCGCAAAGCTTCGTTGCAAAGCAACAGAGAGCCTGTTCCCCCCTGCTTGTTCACATGGCTACTTGATTGTCCATATGAATGAGGACTGTCTTGTAGCTGAGCAGGGTGTGGAAAATTTGCAGAGCAAGAAAGATTGCTCTGAGCTCCAAGAGATTGATATGTAGATAACTCTCCTGTGGAGACCAGGTGCCCTGGGTGGAGAGGTCTTGCAGATGAGCTCCACAACCCATTGGAGAAGCATCTGTTGTGAGAGTTGCTTGGGGTAAGGGTTGCTGAAAAGGGGACCCCAGCAACAGGTTTTGAGTGGACTTCCACCACTGGAGGGACAAAATGAGGCGACTTGTGTTTGCTATTTTGTCTGACAGGCATCCTGATGCCTGGGTCCATTCGGTGGATAAAGTCCATTGAGCTGCCCTCATGTGGAGGCGAGCATAGGGAACCACATGCACGGTGGATGCCATGTGGCCTAGTAGTTCTAACATTTCTCGAGCAGTTAGTTGAGGCTTTAGCACTGCTTGAGAAGCTAACTGCACCAAGCGAAGGCAATGGGCCTGGGGGAGATAGGAGCTTTCCTGGATACCACAAAGGCAAGGGCCTATGAACTCTGAAGACTGAGTGGGAGTCAGACTGGATTTTGGGATGTTTATTACAAGACCCAAATACTGAAGGATACGCATTGTGCAGGATAGAGAAGTCCTGGCCTCTGATTGTTGGGGCTCGAATGAGCCAATCGTCTAAGTAAGGGAAGATGAATATCCCTAGAGTGCGGAGAAATGCTGCTACAACAGCCATGCATTTCGTGAACACCCTTGGTGCTGAGGCCAGGCCAAATGGAAGCACCCTGTATTGGTAGTGATTTCCCTGAAAATGGAACTGAAGGAACCTTCTGTGAGTTGGATGGATGAGAACATGGGTGTACACATCCTTGAGATCTAGAGAACAAAGCCAATCCTGACTCTGAAGGTATGGCAGCAGAGATCCGAGAGAAATCAACTTGAATTTATCTTTATCTTTATTTATTTGCTTGACCGCCCTTCAGTGGTAAGCAGGGCGGTTTACAATGGTAACAAAATTCCAAAGACAGAGTGGCGCGAGGCCAGAAAGTTACAATGTGACAGTAAAGGAAGAAGACAAGAGTGAGGTGGGACAAAGGATGAGGGAGAAGGGTCAGGGCTGGGAGAGGGGGAGGTCAAAGGCTAGGGAAAAGAGGTAAGTCTTGAGGGAACGTTTAAAGGTAGGGAAGTGGGATTCGAGCCGAAAGGTAGGGGGGAGAGAGTTCCATAGTGAGGGACCAGCGAAGAAGGCGGCTGAAGAGCGAGTAGACTGTAAATGAGCACGTGAAGGGGAAGGCAGTGTGAGGCGGTTGAGGTGAAAGGAGCGTGGAGTGTGGCGGGGGGTGTGGAAACGGAGCAGATCTGCAAGATATTGAGGGGTGGAAGTGTGCAGTGCCTTGTGGGTTAGGGTGAGGAGTTTGAATTGTATGCGGAAAGGTATAGGGAGCCAGTGGAGACGGAGGAGGAGGGGGGTGACATGATCTCTAGGGGAAGCGTGGGAAATGAGTCGGGCGGCGGTATTTTGCATTCGCTGTAACCGTGAGAGTTGCTGTTTGGAGATGCCGGAAAGAATAGAATTGGAAAAGTCAATGCGGGAAATAACGAGGGCCAGTAACAGGGTAGTTAAGGCGGAGGGAGAGAGGAAGGAAGGGACGAATGGCACGAATTTGGCGGAGGTGAAAGAAAGAGAGTTTAGAAATGTGGGAAATGTGAGACGAGAAGGAGAGATCAGAATCAAAAAGAACCCCGAGGTAGCGGAAAGTAGAAACCAGCGAGATAGGTGCATTGTGAAAAGATGGGGCTAAGGAAGGGGGTGGGCGACCATGTGAGAACCAGATAGCTATGGTTTTGGAAAGATTAAGATGTAAACAGTTTTGCGTCAGCCAGTGGGAAACAGCAGTGAGGCAGTTGTTTAAAGGAGTTAAATCAGGAGAAGTAGGGGAAGTGTGATGAAGGAGAAGAATATTGTCGGCATAGTAAAAGGCAGAGATTCCAAATTGCTGTATGAGTAATGTGAGGGGGGTGAGAAATAGATTGAAAAGAAGGGGAGCCAGTACAGAGCCCTGGGGAACCCCACAGGTCAAAGGGAAAGAGTCAGAAGGTGGGAGAGAGGGAGAGGATGGGAGAACGGCACCAGAACGGGAGAATAGAAAAGAGTGAAACCACCGCAAGACAGTGCTACGGAGACCAGCGTCATGCAAGCGGGACAGGAGAAGGGAGTGATCAACCAGGTCAAAGGCAGCGGAGAGGTCAAGTGCTACCGCCACCGAGATGTCACCTCGATTGTGGGCAGTGTGCAGGGAATCAGTGAAAGCAAGGAGGGTGGTTTCCACGCTGTGACCAGGGCGAAAGCCGGATTGACGGGGGTGAAGGAGATTGGCAGAGTCAAGATGGTGAGAAAGCTGGGCAAAGACGATTTTTTCGAGTAGTTTGGAAAGGAAAGGAAGGTTGGAGACTGGACGGTAGTTGTTGGGGTCAAGAGGGTCAAGGGAGGGTTTCTTAAGAAGAGGGCGGATGAGGGCGTGTTTCCAGGGGGAGGGAAAAGAACCAGTGGAAAGACTAGAGTTTAGCATGGTTTGAATGGGGGGGAGGAGAGACAGAGATGGGAAGAGTAGCCAGGAGGATGGAATAGGATCAAGAGGGCAGAAGGTTTTATTAGAAGAAGCAATGAGGTGATGTAGTTTGGCGGTAGTGGTTAAAGAGAAGGAAGACCAGGTATGGGAGAGTGGGGAGGTAGGAGGGGGCGAGGCAACGGGAGGGGGAGAAGGGAGAGGTGGGGGATGAGAGGGCAATTCTCTGAGGTCTAAGATAGGTCTGTAACCCCGTTTTCTTTGGAATAAGAAAATAAGGGGAATAGAACCCTGTACCCTGTTGGAGGGGTACTTCTTCTATTGCCCCTTGGGCAAGGAGGATAGCGACCTCCTGACCTAACAGGTTGATGAGAGAGGTCGGAGAATTGAACTGCTTTACTATTGTGTGAGGGGGCATGCTTGAAAAATGAAGCTTGTACCCCTCCTTTATGATGGAGAGTGTCCAATGCTCTGCTGTTATTTTCCCCCATCTGGGGGCAAAATGACATAACCTTCCTGGAATGGTGGAAGGTTCTGGTCCCCCCAGAACCAGGAAGGCTAAGTTCTCTAGATGAGAGTCAAAGGCCCTATGGAGGCTAAGCCTGCTGGGATGGTTGAGGCCTACCAGCCTTTACTTTATTTTGTTTGGGTGGTTGCTAACCTTTCCTGGCAAGCTGACCTGCAGAACGTCCCTGCTGAACATAAGCAGGATAAAATTCTCTTTTTAGAAAAGAATGGTTTCTTGAACAATTTTCTTCTAGCAGGATCAGCAGTGGACTTGGATAATTTATCCAAGGTGGAATTTTCAGCATCCATTTCATTGGCTTATTCCTGCCAATCTTTACCAAACAGGTTCTCACCAGTGCAAGGGATATTACCCAGAGCTCTAAATCAGATGCATGGAGCCAAGCAATTCTACGTGCACCTATGGCCATAGCCGAGGTTCTGCTTATGCACTCAAAGCAGTCAAAGGCTGCACGGTTGGAAAATTTTGAAACATCTTGGGCATGTTTGACCAAAGTGAGAAAAGCCTGTCTTATCCTCAGGAAGAAAAGGACTTAAAGCCTCTAAATCATCTGTGATCTCTTTCAGGAACATTCCCATATAGAGACTATAGGAACTGATCCTGGCAGAAAGCATGGAAGCTTGGAAGTCCCGATGTCCAAAAGCATCCAGGGTTCTGCATTCACGTCCTGGAGGATTAGAGGCATGCCTTTTTGCACTCTTGATCCTTCTCATAGCTGACTCCACTACAATAGAGTGGTGAGGAAGCTGAGTCTTATGGAATCCAGGACAAGGAGGGACTCGATACATAGTACCCAGTCTACGAGAATGAGGAGAGGTGGTAAGAGGTGTTTCCCACATCCTTAACATGAGATCATATAGAATCTCATGAATGGGTAAGGTAGCTGCCTCCTTAGGAGTTTTAAGATATTGTAGAATTTCCAACTCCTTGGCCCTGTTTCAGGGGCCACAGTAATGGACAGGCCCCGAGCCACCTCCCTGATAAAATCTTGGAAGGAAATATCCTCTGGAGGAGACATCCTGCGTTTAGGGGAGGAAGGCTCCTCTGGGAGTAGCATCGCTGCATCGATAGAACTGTCAGACTCCTCAGATTCTTCTGAGGACTCGAAGTATCGTCTGTCCGGATGCTCTTGAAGAGCCCGATACCCGTACCGACCAAAGTCGGTACCGGGAGTAACCGGTACCGGGGTATCGGTACCGGAGGTCATCGGATGACTGGGTACCGGCAAAGCAGACACCGATACCGATGTCTATGCTATCGGTACCGGTACTGATACCGAGGCCGGAGTCGGTACCGGTGAAATTGTCTGTCGCGGTTCTGAGGGCTTTGATGCCGCAAGGAAAGCCGCCAGACTGCGATCCATAGCCAGAACTCTCTGGTCTATCGATGCTGCCAATGCCTGGATGTCGGTACCCAAGAGCATGGCACCAGTAGTTCTGCCGAGGTCAAGGCCTCGAGAACATCCTGGAACCCCAATAATGCTTTGGAAGCCGAAGCCTCCCGCCGGGGTAATTTTGCCAGTGCAGAAACCTCGAGGGAAACGCCAGAGGCATCTCAATACTTAGGAGATCTACCCTTCGAGGACCGGCTGCATTTATGTTTAGTTACCCGAGATCCACAGGAGGAAGCAGCAGCCCTGGAAGACGTCGATGACACCGAAGCAGCATCAGAGGGAAACAGGGTACTGAGCTTAGCAGCTCGGTTCTGCCGACCTCTGAGACATCATGGCACAGGACATACAATCCGTGACGGAGTGGTCAGGACCTAAACATTTTAGACACCATTCATGGGTGTCGGTGACGGAAATGGTACCGCCACACTTGGTGCACTTTTTGAAACCTGAGGCAGGTTTCTCCATGGTAAGGAAACGTTTTTGGGCCTAAGGCCCAAAAAGGCGCGTGCACCTGAAGAAAAAGAAAAAAAAAGAGAATATATATTTTTTACAGAAGAATAAACCGGCGGTACTGGTAGAGTGTCAAGGAAGGCAGACGCTACCACAAAAAAGAAAGAAATAAAAAAGAATTCTTCTGCGGTGACAGGAACACGACCTGCTGGCTCCGCAGAAAAAGAAGAACTGGAGAGAGGCAGTTGGGAAAGGCGGGAAGGCAGCACGCAGGCGCTGTGGGATGCTCCCAAAAGCTTTCTGATTGGATGCTGGGGAGTGTTCCCGCACAGGCTCCGTCGGTACCGATGATACCCATATGTGATGACTACATTCCTGCTTGTTCCTGGAGATAGAGCAAATAGTGGACTTCCTCAAAACCAACCTGAAGAGTGCTTTAAACTAGATTCGTTGAGGATGGGTGAAGAAAGCCCCCAGGTAAGTGAAAGCCCCCATGTAGGTGATACATTAAATAACTTTATGGAATTGGGTAACAGGGGTAACATATGGAAAGCAGTGTGTATAAATGCCCACAGCATGGGAAATAAGATCCCTGATGTAGAAGCTTTGGTGGGAGTGGCTGACTTGGATTTAGTGGCAGTTACAGAAACATGGTTCACAGAAAACCATGATTGGGATGTAACTATACCTGGCTATACTTTATTCAGAAAGGACAGGGTAAGAAGTAGGGTAGGAGGAGTGGCACTATATGTAAAAACTACTATTAAAGCTTTGGAATTACAGAGCTTAAATGGAGAGGAGAGGCATTGTGGGTTAAGCTAGAAAGAGGGAAAGAGAAATCTATTTATATTGGTGTGATATACAGCCTACCTCACAAGAGGAAGAGGTGGACAGAGTTAATTGAAGACATGCGCAGCATTGCTAGGAAAGGGGAAGTGCTACTGATAGATTTCAATATGCCAGATGTTGATTGGCACATTCCTGCTGCAGTATCATCTAAAAGTAAGGAGATCCTGGATTCTCTACAGGGAGAACTATTCAGGCAATTGGTAACAGACCCCACACGTGAAGGGGCCATACTGGACTTGGTGCTTACCAATGGTGAAAGTGTTTCTGATGTAGTGGGAGATCATTTTGCATCCAGTGATCACCAGATGGTGTGGTTCAGTATTAGGAATAGGGCTGTTAGAATCCATTCAAAGGCGAGGATCTTAGACTTTAGGAAGACTAACTTTGCGAAGATGGGCCAATACCTCAGGGAGTCGTTAGTTGGATGGGAACAGCTGAGGGATATAGAAAACCAGTGGGAAAAACTGGAAGGGGATATTAAGGGCAACCAACCTTTTTGTTAAAATGGTAAAATAAAGGTAAAAGGAAAAGGAGACCGCTATGGTTTTCGAAAGAAGTAGCTGAAAAAGTGAAGAAAAAGAGGGAGGCCTTCATGAACTACAAGAGATCACAGAGAGGAAGTCAGGCATCTATATTTGGAAAGACTTAGAGAAGCTAGCAAAGTAGAGAGCCTCTTAGAAAGATGGAAACAAAGAAATATGACGACAGAAAAAGACCACATGGCCTATCTAGTCTGTCCTTCAATAACTACAAGAGTCCCCTTTTTACCTTTAGAGATTCTCTGTGTTTGTCCCATGCCTTTTTGATTTCAGTTACTGTCCTCATCTCTACCACCTCTACTGGGAGACTATTCCACGGATCCACTACTCTTTCCGTAAAGAAATATTTCCGCATATCACTCCTGAATCTATCTCCCTTCACCCTCATCCCATGTCCCCTCGTAGCAGAACTTGCTTTCAATTGAAAGAGGTTCTCTCCCTGAACATTTATGCCACGGTGGTATTTAAACATCTCAATCATATCACCTCTATCCTGCCTTTCCGCTAAGGTGTACATATTAAGATCCTTCAGTCTGTCCTCATATGCTTTATAATGAAGACCACTAATCATTTTAGTAGCCACCCTCTGCACCGACTCCATCCTGTTAACATCCTTTTGAAGGTGCAGTCTCCAGAATTGCACACTATACTTCAAATGAGGTCGCACCAAAGACTTATACAGAGGCATTATCACCTTTTTTCTGCTAGCCATTCCTCTCCGTATGCACCCAAGCATCCTTTTAGCTTTTGCCGTCGCCTTTTCTACCTGTTTAGCTACTTTAAGATCAGACACAACCACGCCTAGGTCCTCGCTCTTCTTTAGTGGACAAAAGTACTTCACCCCCTATACTATATTGCTCCCTTGGATTGCTGCAGCCCAAATGCATGACCTTACATTTTTTAACATTAAATCCCAGTTGCAAAATTCTAGACCATTCTTCAAGCTTAGCTAGATCCCTCCTCATGTTATCTACACCTTCCTGGGTGTCTACTCTACTGCAGATTTTGCTATCATCTGCAAAGAGGTGAACCTTACCCGACAGCCCTTCCGCTATATCACTAACAAAGATGTTAAAAAGAATCGGAGCAAGGACAGATCCTCACTATTTTCTCTTTCAGCAGCGTTTCCAATAATTTACTCACCACCGAAGTTAAACTAACTGGCCTGTAGTTTTCAACCACATCCTTACTTCCGCTTTTGTGTAAAGGCACCACATGAGCCTCTCTCCAGTCCTTTGGCACCACTCCCGACTCCAACGAGGCATTGAAAAGGTCAGTCAGTGGAGTTGCTAGAACATCCCCAAGTTCCCTTAGTATTCTAGGGTGTATCCAATCCGGTCCCATCGCTTTGTCTATTTTAAGTTGAGCTAGTTTGTCACGAACACAGTCTTCTGAAAATTGTTCAAGATTTCTCTCGCTTCTGTTCCTATTTGTGGGTGTTTTCTGAGGTCTTGCTCCTGGTTCTTCATCTGTGAACACAGAACAAAAATATTTCTTAAGCAATTCCGCTTTATCCTTTTCAGCTTCTACATATTCCTCCCCTGCACCCTTGAGTCTGACAATACCACTTTTTCCCTTCCTTTTCTCATTAATATATCTGAAAAATGTCTTATCCCCCCCATTTTATTGCATTGGCTATTTCCACCTCCTTTTGAATCTTTTGAATATCCTCCCGATGGAAGTGGTGGGGGCAAACACAGTGTCGGAATTCAAAATGGCATGGGACAGACACAGTGGATCCCTTTATAGCAACAGGATAAAATATCTTTGTTTAGGGATACACCCCTAAACAAAGGCATGGGGAGGGGTGACCTGCATGGAGCGACAAGTACTCTTGCCGCCTTGCTGGGCAGACTAGATGGACCATACTGGTCTTTATCTGCCATCATATACTATGTTAACGCATTCCCATTAAGCTGTGTCTTTCTCTATGGTCAGTAATTTTCTTTAGCTTCAACCATTTTGCCTGGCTTACTGGCTTTAGTTTTCTGGATTATCTCTGGAGCCCTTTTTAAAAATTGGTGTTACGTTGACCAACCTCTTGTCCTGATATCATGGACATTTTGAATGATAGGTTAGAGATAACTAGTGACAGATTAGCAATTTCTCTTTTGGACTTTTCAGAACTCTGGGGTGAATATCCTCTGGTCCTGGAAATTTGTTGCACTTTTCAATTTTATCTATTATATTGTCTAAACACAATGATGGGTTTTAGCCGAAAGGCAACGTCAGGAAATATTTTTTCATTGAAAGGGTAGTAGATGCTTGGTATGCCCTGCCGATGGAAGTGGTGGGAGCAAATACAGTGACAAAATTCAAAATGTCCCAGGACAAATAGGGGTGACCTGCACAGAGTGGTGGGACACCCCTAAACAAAGGCATGGGGTGGGGTGACCTGCACGGAGTGGCAGGTGCACCTACTCTTGCCACCTTGTTTGCTGGGCAGACTAGATGGACCATGCTGGTCTTTATCTGCTGTCATATACTATGTTACAATGTGCTCCCTGCATCTGCTGACCAGAGTGGCTATGTAGTCCATGACTGGCCCAACATATGGTGATGTCATGAAACACCACTGCATTCAGCTCCCATCTACCCAGATCCAACCGGAACAGACTGAGGAAGTCCACTTGAATATTGTCCTTCCTCGCTACATATGCCACAGAGAGAGCCACCATATTCTCCTCCACCCACATCAATAAGGGCCAACTCTCTTCCGCCAGTGTCACACTGCCCCCATGCCTCATTATCGGTTGATATGCGGTACCATGATGGTGATGTCAGAGCACATTCGGACCGCCTTACAAGCTATCAAGGGGTGGAAAAATTGGAGTACCAGAATATTGCTCTCATTTCCAGATGGTTAACGGACCAGGAGTTCTCCTCTGGTGTTCACTGTCCTTGCATCACCTGGGACAGAAAATGCGTTCCCCACCCCGTGAAGCTGGCATCTGTTGTGACTAGGATCCATTGTGGTTGTTCCAGTGGGAGGCCTGCTGCAAGGTCCAGAATCTGTCTCGTGTTCTCTGGACACGGCAATTTCTGAGACAATGGGTGGTGCTGTAGAGACCAGTGTGAAAGCAGCACCTACTGTAGCAGTCTCATATGGGCTCGTGACCAGGACACGAGATCCAGAGCCGCTGCCATTGAACCTAGCAGCTAGAAGTAGTCCCATGCTGTTTGCAACTTCATTTGAAAAAAACACTGCACCTGCGTCTGAAGCTTCTGCACTCTGCCCTGGGCAGTGAAACCTGCTCGAGTATCGAACTGGGCTCCCAGGTAGATCAGAGGGTGAACGGGCTGGAGGTGATTCATGGCAGGGTTGACCACTCAGACCAGACTTTGAAGAAACTCCACTACCTACTGCATGGCAGAGATTCCCTCAGTCATTGACTTTGCTCGGATGAACCAATCGTCTAGATAGGGATGCACTAGGATACCCTCCTTTTGTAAGGTGGCTGTACCACCACCATGATCTTGGTAAAGGTGTGTGGGGTGGAAGCCAACCAAAGGGGAGAGCCCTGAACTGAAAGTGGCCCATGGGCATGGCAAAGCACAGGAACTGCTGATGGTCCAGCCAGACAGGGCTATGTAGGTATAAATAGCTCAACCAGAGCTCTCTGATCCTCTGTCTTGAAGGACTAGAAGAAGGGACTGTTACTTCTGGAGAGAGATCTGCAACTGTGAGTATATACTTCTGGTAATTTTTCTAAAAGGAATTCTTTGTATTAAAGCTAATTAATCTGTGAACCCACTATTTTTTGTTAAATCAGTCAGGACCTAGTAGCAGCTCTTTAAGTTTAAATATAAAACACAACAGGAGAACTTTCTGGTTACATTTGGAACCCAGCAGAGAGCTTGTAGCTTAAATTTAATAGTCACTCAGGGCCTAGTAACAGCAAAGTACTTTTAGTTTAAATTTAAAGCACAGAAGAGAGCTTTCTGGTTAAATTTAGAACCCAGCAGAGAGCTTGTAGTTTAAATTTCATAAGAAGTTAGAGCCTAGCAGCAGCTAAGAGCTATAATTTAAATCAAATCAGAATATAGCTTACCTCAGCAGCACAAGACAGGGTACTGTGTAGCAGCCTTCTTTTAATAAGTGTTATTTCCCTCCTTCCCTCCCCACACCCACCCACCCCTGGGATAATCGTAGCTTTATAGGTACTTACACATCTTAAAAGACAGGAGGTGCTCTCAGGTGAAGCTCGTTACCCAAATCAGTCATACACTAAGGACCTGAGATTAGTTAAGCTTCAGGTGAACAAGGTATATTACACGTATTAGGTACAGTTTTATTAGTATAAATATCCATAGCAACCCTTAGTAAGTAAAGAACTTAGAACTAAACACAAACTTAAAACTAAGATGCAGACAGCAGTCCAGCAGCGGGATTGGGGCTTTCCAGTCTTTTGCACTGAGTGTCACATGTATGATTTTCTTCCAGTTGGTGAGAGGTCTTACGTGTGCACTAGGTGCAAGGAGCTCTTTGCTCTCAGGGAACGAGTCCGTTCTCTAGAGGCTAAAGTAGCAGACTTGGAAAGCATAAGACAGAGATACATAGACGAGACCTACAGGGATATAGTCCTGAAGTCCCACCTCCAGTCTGGCAGCATCCCTGTTGCCATGGAGGAGAGAGGTCACGTGACAGGAGAGCATCACCCTGGTGTGGCAGGAAGTGATCCTGTAACTAGGACCTTTCCTCCAGGTGATATAAAACCCTCTCGCACCGAGGAAGTTTCTCCAGGGCCATGTGCCCATGAAGGAAGCGTTAGGACAGCCGTTATAGTTGGTGATTCGATCATTAGGCATGTAGATAGCTGGGTGGCTGGTGGATGTGAGGATCGCCTGGTAACATGCCTGCCTGGTGCGAAGGTAGCAGACCCCATGCGCCACCTAGATAAGGTCTTAGATAGTGCTGGGGGGGGGGAGTTTGCTGTCTTGGTACATGTCGGTACCAATGACATAGGAAAATGTGGTAGGGAGGTTCTGGAGGCTAAATTTAGGCTTTTAGGTAGGAAGTTGAAATTCAGAACTTCCAGGGTAGCGTTCTCCGAAATGCTTCCTGTTCCACGCGCAGGACCCAAAAGGCAGGCAGAGCTCCAGAGTCTCAATGCGTGGATGAGACAATGGTGCAGAGAGATGAGGGTTTTGGATTTGTTAGGAACTGGGGAACATTCTGGGGAAAAGAGGGGCTCTTCCAAAGGGATGGGCTTCACCTTAACCGGGATGGAACCAAGCTGCTGGCATTAACCTTTAAAAAGGAGATAGAGCAGCTTTTAAACTAGATATTAGGGGAAAGCCGACAGTCGCCCAAGAGCGGATGGTTCAGAAGAATGTATCTTTGAAGAATACTACCAAAAGCAGAGAGGTTCCACAAAAGAGTAAAGTAGCCCAAATGCCCTCAAGTATGGAGCAGACTGAGCTTAAAGATCCCAAATTACCCATGTCTAACAATAGCCAAATTAATATGAATAAAATATTCTCTAAAATGCTTGTATGCAAATGCTAGAAGTCTAAAAAATAAGATGGGAGAGTTAGAATATATAGCACTAAATGAAAGGTTAGATATGATTGGAATATCATAGACATGGTGGAAGGAGGACAACCAGTGGGACACTGATACCTGGGTACAAACTATATCGTAATGATAGAGCTGATCAAACTGGTGGAGGGGTTGCTCTCTATGTTAGAGAGGGCATTGAGTCAGAAATGATTAAAGTTTTGCAGGAAACAAAATCTGCTGTAGAATCTATATGGATTGAAATTCCATGTAAAAAGGGGGAAGGCAATGGCAGTGGGGGTGTACTATCGAGCGCCTTGCCAGAATGACCAAATGGATGATGAAATGCTCAAAGAAATCAAGGAAGCTAACAAAAGTTACAGTGCAGTAATAATAATGGGTGATTTCAACTACCCCAGTATCAACTGGGTCAGTGTCACGTTAGGACATGCTAGGGAGATAAAGTTCCTAGATGAAATAAATGACTGCTTCTTGGAGCAGCTGGTTCATGAACCGACCAGAGGGGAAGCCATATTACACCTAGTCCTTAGTGGAACACCAGATCTAGTGCAAGAGATAAGTTTGTTGGGGCCACTTGGCAATAGTGATCATAGCATGATCGCCTTTGATTTAATTAGTGGAGGAGGGATAGTAAGGAACTCCACAGTACTACCTTTTAACTTTCGAAAGGGGGACTATGATAAAATGAGGAAAATAGTTGAGAAAAAACTAAAAGGAGCAGTTGCAAAGGTTAAAGACGTACATCAGGCTTGGCTGTTGTTGAAAAATACTATCTTGGAAGCCCAGACCAGCTGTATTCCACGCTTTAAGAAAAGTGGAAGGAAGTCCAAAAAACAGCCAGCATGGTTTAAAGGTGAGGTCAGAGAGGCTGTTGCCAAAAAAGCATCTTTCAGGAAATGGAAAAAAGAGCCAAACGACGAAACCTGCAAACAGCACAAGCACTGGCAAGTCAAATGCAAGGCACTGATAAGGCAGGCAAAGGGAGAATTTGAGAAGAAGCTTGCTGCAGAAGCAAAAACGTGAAGTAAAGACCTTTTCAAGTACATTCGTAGCAAAAAACCTGAGAGAGTGTCAGTTGGTCCATCAGATGATAAAGGGGTTAAAGAAGCACTAAGAGGCGACAAGGCGATAGCGGAAAGATTGAATGAATTATTTGCTTCAGTCTTTACTGAGGAAGATGTACGGATGTTACCCATGACTGAAGTTGTATTTAAAGGTGCGGAAGAATTGAAGAAAATATCGATACATCGGGAAGATGTATTACAACTATTAGATAAACTGAAGAGTAGCAAATCACCTGGGTCGGATGGTATACATCCAAGGGTGTTGAAAGAACTGAAATATGAGATTGCAGACCTGCTATTAGTAATCTTTGAACTATCATTAAAATCATCTCTAATACCTGAAGATTGGAGGATCACCAATGTAACACCAATTTTTAAAAAGGGTTCCAGGGGTGATCCGGGAAACTACAGACAGGTGAGCCTGACATCAGTACCGGGAAAAATGGTAGAAACCATCATAAAGAATAAAATTACTCAGCATGTAGATAGTCATGACCTAATGGGAGACAGCCAACATGGCTTTAGACAAGGAAGATCTTGTCTTACTAATCTGTTATGTTTTTTTTGAAGGAGTGCATAATCAGGTGGACAAAGGTGAGTCGGTTGATATTGTGTATCTGGACTTTCAGAAAGCCTTTGACAAGGTCCCTCATCAGAGACTTTTGGCAAAACTAAAGAGTCATGGGATAGGAGGCAGTGTACTGTTGTGGATCAGGAACTGGTTAAAAGATAGAAAGCAGAGGATAGCGCTAAATGGCCAATTTTCCCAATGGAGAAAGGTGAATAGTGGTGTACCCCAGGGATCTGTGCTGGGTCCGCTGCTTTTTGACATATTCATAAATGACCTGGAAAGTGGAATAACGAGTGAGGTTATCAAATTTGCAGATGACACAAAACTATTTAAAGTTGTTAAAACCCAAGAGGATTGTGAAAAATTGCAAGAGGATCTTGATAAATTGGAAGACTGGGCATCAAAATGGCAGATGAAATTTAATGTGGAGAAGTGCAAGGTTATGCACCTAGGGAAGAACAACCCAAACTATGGTTACACGATGCAAGGTTCCACATTAGGAACCACCACCCAGGAAAAAGATTTAGGCATCATTGTGGATAACATGTTAAAACCCTCGGCCCAATGTGCAGCGGCGGCCAAGAGAGCAAATAGAATGCTAGGTATCATAAGAAAAGGAATGGAAAATAAAACAAAAGATATTATAATGCCTCTATACCGTTCCATGGTGAGACCGCACCTTGAATATTGTGTGCAATTCTGGTCGCCGTATCTTAAAAAGGATATAGTGATTTTAGAAAAGATTCAGAGAAGAGCCACCAAAATGGTAAAGGGGATGGATGGATACTCCTAAGAAGAAAGGCTAAAAAGGTTAGGGCTCTTTAACCTGGAAAAGAGACGGCTGAGGGGTGATATGATAGAAGTCTATAAATTAATGAACCGAGGGAATGGGTAAACGTAGATCGATTGTTTACCTTATCAGAATATAGAAAGACTAGGGGACATGCAATGAAGCTACAGGGTAAACTATTTAAGACTAATAAAAGAAAATATTTTTTCACTCAACGTGTAATCAAACTCTGGAATTTGTTACCGGAGGATGTAGTAAAGGCTGTTAGTGTAGCTGGGTTTAAAAAAGGTTTGGACAAGTTCCTGGAGGAAAGGTCCATAAACCATTATTAAGAAGGGACCCAGGATATCAATGCTTGAACCAATACAAGCATTGTGGAACCTCTGTCTCTTGGGGAAACTGCTAGGTACGTATGACCTAGATTGGCCACTGTTGGAAACAGAATACTGGGCTTGATGGACCTTGTTCTGACCCAGTATGGTATATCTTATGTTCTTAAGCTTCCATGAGATCCAGAGTGGACAAGAACTCGCCCTGATTCACCCCTAGAACAGAGCATAGAGTTTCCATCCAGAAGTGCAGCACTCGCAGAGAACAGGTTCAGGTGCTTGAGATAAAGGATGGGCCAGAAGGAACTCTCCTTTTTAGGTACTGTCACAGCCCCCCCCCCCCCCTTAGTGGCAGTGTGCCGAAGGGTCAGGGCGGACATTTTAATTTTGTTGAAGAAAGAAAGCTTTTAGACCAAGTGCATTCTGGTCCTTGTAGTCCCTCTTCTTACAGAAAATAGATGTGTAAGCCTTGAGCAGGGTGAAACAAAAAGGTTTTTATTCCCTTGTTACGCAAAAGGTTCTTCAGGAAACAAAGTAGAATTTACCTTACTTCAGGTTTAGTGCCAAGAATATTTACAAAAGGTCAGCAACTGTTACAAAAGCTTCACAGTTCTCTGTATCCAAGCAAGTTTCTCAAACAGCAAGAAAAACAAGACAAAACTTCTTCCTTCATTTTTAACACAAGCAAAAGGTACTTTAAAACATGTGCTGCTGTTATATCTCGGTAAGAGATTCCAGGCTCTCTGTAATACACAGAACAGTCCATTGGTTCAAGCATCAACGGTTCTGGTTCTGCAAACTCAATTTGCATGGGTTCTAGCTCACACGTGGTGTCTAATCCTGAGCTTTCCCTGGTTGACAGGTTGCAGTTCAGTATTTCTTTCCCCCACTTTCCAGCCCTGCTGGCCTGGGTTTAGCAAATAACTGTTAGTGCTTTTCCCTATATCTCTCTGTACAGGGTTGCAAAACTTCCTCCAGCTTTGTTTCTTCTCAGAATGACTTTTTAAGTTATAAGCCTTCCTAGGACCTGGCATCCATTTAATAAATGAAGTATCACTGTACCTTGGATTTCTGTAGCGTTTGCTGCTGGTGTTCTCTCCACCAGAGACTCTCCCTTTGTCACAGTCTTCCTTGAAGACTGGCTTCTGGAGCTTTCTAAGCTGGGCTTGTTCTCCCTGGAACTTAGCTCTGCTTTTCCATGTATCCAAGCTTCTCTGCCTTGCAGTATATGAGGTTCCTTCCTCAGGTCCTTCCTTCATAGATCCTTTCTCTCTAGAGTTCCCCCTAAGATCCTCTCTCGAGTTCCTTCTTAGATCCTGTCTGCTTCCTTGTGAGCACTGCTTAAAAAGGCGTCCCCCAACTGAGTTTCCTGGCTTTCTGCTCAGGTGCCTTTGATTAGCTACTGCATTGCTACAACCTGGGTGTGTCAGCTTAATTTCTGCAGCCTCGTGCCTGCTTCCTCTAGCTGCACTTCTAGGTAATTGTACCCTCTGTAACTCAGTTACTTCATAAGAAAGTTTTTTTCTACATCCATCGCTTCAATGGCTTCAGCTCCCTCACAATACCACAAAATAGATTGAGTATCAACCTAACACTGGTCTCAGGGCACCAGCACCACTGCCTCCAACTGCAACAAGCACTGAAGAGTGTTGTGAACCACTCTCGCCTTTTCCAGGGCGAGAAGACAAAGATTTCGGAGAGGGGTCGGGCAAACTCCAGCATGTACTTCTCTCGAATAATTTCCAAGACTCATTGATTGGTTGTAATATTGGCCCAGACAGAATAAAATTGTTGTAACCGACCACCTATCGCTACTTCCATCTGGGCCACCCTGGCTTCATTGGGGCTTCTTCTTGGCTAGGGCCAGAGGGGAGGAGTAATTGTCCCTACTGAAACCCCGGTAGTGGCAAAATGGCTACCCTCCTCCTTCTATAACGACCCCTTTGATACGAGGTGAAACTGCAGGACCGGAACCACTGGAAATCTCTGGGTTGCCCCTGCTGAGGGGCCCCCTGCTTTGGTCCTTACAGCCGATCCTCCGGCAAACATCCCCCTTTGAAGTCCCCCAAGTCCTTGACTGGCTTATCCAGTCTTGGTGCAGAAAAAGAAACTTTAAAATATTCTTGGGGAATAATCTGAGGGAAAGGAGGACTGTTGAGAAGGTCCCAAACCTTGAGACCATAATGATCTAATAGGGTTATAAAAGGATGGAGGAATACCAATAGGAAAGAAAGCGTAGTTACTCACCTGTATGAGGTGATCTCCGGGAACAACAGGAATTTAGTCTTCACATATGGGTATCGTCGGTACCGACGGAGCCCACGTGGGAACACTCCCCAGCGTCCAATAGGAAAGCTTTTGGGAGCATCCCACAGCACCTGTGTGCTGCCTTCCCACCTCTGTACCTCTCACTTCAGTTGAGTTTATAGCTGAGACCAAAGGAGAGAAGTAGAGAAAGATAGAGACAACTCCTAGGGGAGGTGGGTGGGTTGTGAAGATTAAATTCCTGCTGTTCCTGGAGATTATCTGTTACAGGTGAGTAATTACACTATTTCCAGGAAAAAGAATGAATGTAATCTTCACATATGGGGAATCCCCAGCTGAAAGATGCCAGGGGATTGACCACAGCAAGCTGCGAACCCAGGTGAGATGGGTCATACTTCCTCCCACAGACCTCTGGCATCTAACCCGTGGATGGTGGGGTAGGAGTTGTATTAAGTATGGAAGAGATGCTGGAGAACAGCCTGGCCAAATGAGGCATCCCGACGGGAGTCCTTGTCTAAGAGGTAGTGGGCTGTGAAGGTGTGTACCGAAGCTCAAGTGGCTGCTCTGCAGATCTCATCAATAGACACAGAACGAAGATTAGCCATTGAGGCTGCCATTGCTCTCACATTGTGAGCTGTGACATGGCCCTCGAGAGAAAGTCCTTTACTATCATATGTAAAGGATATACAATCTGCAATCCATTTTGATAGAGTTCTTTTGGAAACTGGAAGTCCCAAATGACTAGAGTCAAAAGCCACAAAAAGCTG
The DNA here is from genome assembly GCA_033557465.1 of Ichthyophis bannanicus. Taxonomy (NCBI): domain Eukaryota; kingdom Metazoa; phylum Chordata; class Amphibia; order Gymnophiona; family Ichthyophiidae; genus Ichthyophis; species Ichthyophis bannanicus. The sequence goes on along the minus strand of CM066039.1, from coordinate 401,528,692 downwards.
AGAAGATTTTCTGTGGTTTAGTTCTTTGAAGATAAGGCTAAGGCTCTTTTGCAATCCAAATTAAGCGTAGTTACTCACCTGTAACAGGTGTTCTCCAGGAGCAGCAGGAATCAGTCCTCACATATGGGTGACGTCGGTGCCGACGGAGCCCTCGTGCGGAGCATTTCCCCAGCTTTCAAAGAAAGCCTTTGGGAATGCAGCACGCATGCGCGGTCCCCTTCCCGCCCAAGGGTGCCATCTTGCTCAGTCTGATGATATAGCTAAAAGACCGCAAAAAACAAAATGAATTATATAACTGCAACTCCAAGGGGAGGAGGGAGGGTTGTGAGGACTGATTCCTGCTGCTCCTGGAAACCACCTGTTACAGATGAGTAACTACGCTTTCTCCAGGACCAAGCAGGAAGTCAGTCCTCACATATGGGACTCCCCAGCTTAAGGCTACCGGGGACCCAAAGCTGAAAAATGAGCTCCCTTTAGAGCCTCAGCATGTGCAAAAAGAATCTTCTCTGATATCGCCCCCATATGGTAGCCCAACACCAGGGCCGGAGGGTAGGAGTTGCCTATACTCAAAGAGATTCCGGAGTACTGCTTGCCCGAAAGCACTGTCCCTGTGGGACTCCCTCTCGAGGCAGTAGTGGGCCGCAAAAGTCTGGCTTGAAGACCAGGTAGTGGCCCGGCAGATGTCTGCCAACGAACAGAGTGGAGATGAGCCACTGACGCAGTCTTCGCCCTGACACGGTGGGCCCTGACTCGACCCTGCAAGGAGAGGCTGACTGCCCTATACGCTCAGGCGATACAGTCTGCTACCCAGATGGACAAGGTACGCTTGGAGACGGGCAACCCCAGCTTATTAGGGTCTAAAGACACGAAGAGCTGTACAGCCCTTTGGTGTCCCTGCGTAAGGTCAATGTAGAAGGACAACGCCCTTCTACAGTCCAGGGTATGCAAGACCATTTCAGCCCGGCTGGCATGTGGCCTGGGAAAGAAAGTCGGAAGAACCACCTCCTGACTGAGGTGGAAGGAGGAGACCACCTTTGGAAGGAACTTAGGATGAGTCCGCAAGACTACTCTGTTCCTATAGAACCTAGTGTATGGTGCATCAGACACCAGAGCCTGAAGCTCGCTCACTCACCTTGCTGAGGTAAAAGCCACCAAAAACAACGCTTTCCAGGAGAGAAAGCGTAAACGGCAAGTAGCCATAGGCTCAAATGGTGGGCAAGTAAGCTGTTGCAAGACCACATTCAAATCCCACTCGGGCAGGTGGACGAATCAGAGGCTTAAGCAAAAGCAAGCCTCTGAGGAAGTGAGTCACCAAAGGGTGGCTTGAGAGAGACTGGCCCTCCACTGGTGAGTGGTGCGCTGAGAGAGCACTGAGATGGACCCTAACAGAGTTGGATTTTAAGGCCTAGGTTGGACAGGTGAAGCAAATATTGCAGCACAACTGGTACCAGGCATGAGAAAGGATCCTCCTTGTGTTGAGCGCACCAGGTGGAGAACCTACGCCACTTGAAGGCATAAGATTTGCGGGTGGACTGCCTCCTAGAGGCCAAGACCATGTCCTCCACTTCCCTAAGCAGCAGTAAGGGTGCTAGAACTACCCTTTCAGCAGCCAGGCCATCAGATTGAGGGACTGGAGGTTGGGATGTGAGAGAGATCCCTGTTCCTGAGATAGGAGGAGATCTGGTTGCATCCCAAGAGGAAGAGGAGTGTCCTCTGCCAGTTGCAAAAGTGGGAACCACGGTTGCATTGGCCACTTGGAGGCCACCAGGATCACCGAGGCCTTGTCCCGGAGCACTTTGAACAGTGTCTTGGGCACCAGAGGCGTGGGAGGAAACACATATAGGAGGCCTGTAGACCACGGAATAAGAAACACATCCGCTGCTACTCAGAGGATGTGGTTGTCTGGAGCAGAACCTGGGCAGTTGACGGTTCAGTGGACTGGCAAAGAGATCTATGTTTGGAAGACCCCATCTTAGAAAGATCTGCTGAACCACCAGAGGATTCAACTGCCATTCGTGTGGCTGTAGGATCCTGCTCAATCTGTCTGCCAGGCAATTCTCCTGCCCAGGGAAGTATGCCATGATTGACTGCCCAGGAGCACAGGTCCTGTGCCTCCTGACAGAGGGCGGGACCCTGTGCACCCCCTGTTTGTTCACATAGAACATAGCAACTTGATTTTCTGTCTGAACTAAGACAGACTGGTGAGAGAGGACATGAGAGAAAATCCGCAGGGCTAAGCGGATAGCTCTCAATTCCAAGAGATTGATTTGCTGTGTGGCCTCCCATGGAGACCACTGGCCCTGAGTGCATGCTCCCTGACAATGTGCACCCCAACCCTGAAGAGAAGCATCGGTTGTGAGCACTTGGGAGTGAGGTGGTGTCTGAAAAGGCACTCCTTGCACCAGATTTGGAAGATGAAGCCACCACTGCAGAGAAGATGCTAGCAGCTGGGACACCCTCACCTTGTCCGTCAGGCTTCCTGTGGCCTGCAGCCACTGAGTCCTGAGGCCCTACTGAGCTGGTCTCATATGCAGATGGGCATTTGGGGTTACATGGACCGTGGATGCCATGTGGCCTAAGAGCCTCAGGAATTGTCTGGCAGAGACCAGAGAATTGCTGCGGAATTGCCTGGCCAAATCCATCAGTCTGTGGGCCCTGTCCACAGGCAAAAAAGCCTTGGCCTGAAGGGTGTCCAGTCTCGCTCCTATGAACTCTATGTTCTGTGAGGGGCGCAAAGTGGACTTTGCGAAGTTTATGACAAACCCCAGATACTGGAGAAGAGATAGTTCGGAGGGTGGCTTGATTGTTCTCCTGTGGAGACTGACCTCTGATAAACCAGTCATCCAGGTATGGAAAGACGAAGAGCCCTTGAACCCTGAGGTAGGCCGCCACCACCGCCAGGCACTTGGTGAAAACCCTGGGGGCGGAGGTTAGGCCAAAAGGGAGTACCCTGTACTGAAAATGGTTTCCTCCCACCACAAATCTGAGATATTGCCTGTGGTCTGGATGAATAAAGGATGTGAGTATAAGCATCCTTTAGGTCTAAGGAGCATAGCCAATCTCCCTGCTGGAGGTAGGGCAGCAGTATTCCAAGGGTAAGCATCAAACTTTTCCCTCTGCAGGAACTTGTTTAGATTTCGCAAGTCTAGGATGGGTCTGAGGCCTCCTGTCCTTTTCGGTACCAGGAAGTACCTGGAGTAGAAGTCTTGACCTCTCAGGTGCTAGGATACCAGTCCCACCACCTGCTCCTTTAGAAGACTTGCTAACTCCTGCAGGAGTAGGTTCCTGTGCAGAGGGAGTCGTGGAGGCTCCCCTGGAAAGTAGGAGGGGGGTACCTGGTGGAAGTGGAGGAGATAGCCCCTCTGGACTATGCTTAACACCCAGGAATCCCTTGTTACGGCCGACCATCTGTGGGTGTACAGGGTCAACCGACCTCCTGTGCTGAGAGGGGCCAGCTGAGGAGGAGAGGCTATGCCACTGGAGTCAAAACCCCGCTCCCTGCTGTGCAGGAGCTGGAGCTGGAGCTGATGGCTTGGGGGTTTTCTGCCTATGGGGCCCATGTCCCTGCCCCTTGGCCTGCTGACCCTGTTGGGGAGCTGTGGAGGCCTGGTACTGAGGGTAAGTTTTGTAGGCAGATGACTTCCTCGGGTAAAAGGACTTTTTTTACCGAGCCCTTCTTTTGAGAAGGGGCAGAGGCTTTTCTGGACAGCCTTGTCCTGGTGAGAGTCTCGGACTTGAGTTCTACAGCCTTTTCAGCCATGGGCTTGCCAAAGAGGTTTTCACCTCGACAGGGGACATCGACCAACTTGTCCTGCACCCATGGCTCGAGGTCTGATGACTGTAGCCAAGCCTGACGGCGTGCACCGATGCCGGCCACAGCTACATGGGCCGAAGCCTCAAAGCCATCATAAGCTGCCCGAGACAAACTTCGAGCATTCTCAGATCCCAGTTGAAAAGGCTGTGAACCTCGGCCAAGGTTCCTCGGAGAGACCAGCAGAGAACCCGTCAATCTCCTTTGCCAGGTCTCGAAGGTACATGCCCATGTACAGCTGGTAGGTCTGGACACGGCAAGCAAGCATAGAGCCCTGGAAGCACTTTCTACCGAGGGCATCCAGGTTCCGGGCCTCCCGGCCGGGAGGTACCGAGCAGTGCATCTTCTGACTCGTCAGCCGATGCATGGCCGATTCCACAACCATGGAATGGTGCAGTAGCTGTGCCTTCTGGAACCCGGGTCTCTTGCAGACTCGATAGATGGAATCGACCCGCTTGCTCAAAACCGGCATCGAGGCCGGTGCCTCCCACATGCGGAAGAGCAACCATTCCAGCATCGGAGGAACCGGTACAGTAAAGGCCTCCTTGGGAAGAGAGTCATACTGCAGGGCCTCGAGCTCCTCGGCTTGAGGCTCCTCCTTGGGATCCACGGGGAAGGCCAAGGCCTTGGCCATGTCTCGCACAAAGTCCAAGAACCAGGTGTCCTCCGGGGGGGACAGTCTCCGAGGCTGACTCCGGTGAGTCTGAAGTGACACACCAGGTCCAGAAGGTGTCCGGGGACTCCTCGTCCTCCGTTTCCCAGCCTGACCCCTTGGAGGAGGAATTGGGCGGCTCCGGTCAGGCAGGCACCAATGCCATCTGCCCCAATGTCGAGGGTACCGGCGTCGACAACCTCGGTCCCGAACGGGAGGCCGAGGGAGACCTTGGCCAAGGATCGACTCGAGATCGCATGGACGAGGATCGGCTCGGCCTCCGGGGTCGATCTGGACGTCGATGTCCCAGTGGTCGGGGCAGGTGCACCAGTGAGACCGGAGATCAGTGCCTGCTGCTGTTCCATGAAGGCAGCCAAGCTGCTCTCCAAGGCCGTCAACCTGACTCCAAGCTCAGGAGACTCAGCAGCCCCCGACATCGTCGGGCCCGACGTTGGCTCCCCCGGAGGAGAGTCCACGAGGACTACAGTACTCATGTGACCAGGGGACTCCGTGTCTACTCGAGGTTGTTTAGCAGGCCTCTCTGACTCCGAAGACTCGGGACGGCGCTCGGGGCTATGCGACCTGGCCCTCGAGGTGCCAAGTGCGTCCACTGACGCCGCCCTCGCAGGTTTCTCCTTCCTTCGGTGCTCCCGTGAGGGAGACCCCCTCTCAGAGGAACCCCGGCGATGCTCGGGATCGGAGTCCCAAGACGTCGAGGCCTCTGATGAAGTCCAGGCCCGGCCGGACACAGAGTCAGAGAAGATTCTTTCCTTCTGATGCTGACGGCTCCTCAACGCCTTCGAAGACATTTTCCCACACGGGCCACAGATCATCAGGTCATGATCAGGCCCGAGGCAGCGGAGGCAGCAGTCATGTATGTCGGTGAGAGACATAAGTTTTACACCGATCACACTTTTTAAACCCGCTGGCAGCCATCGGGGGAAAAATGGCCCCTGCAAGGTCAAGAGACAGGGCAGCCAGTGAAAAATAGAAAAAAATGGCGTGAACGCTAGTCACAAAGGACAAAAAACGAAAAAAAGAAGTCCAGGCTCGATACCGGTGTACCGGGCCCAGGCGGGAAAGGGAAACCGGTGTCGAACCGAAGAAAAACGGATCCACGCAGAAAATCAACTTTTTCCTCAGGTGAAAACGAAACATGACCGTCGGGCTCCGCGGAAAAAAGAAGACTGAGCAAGATGGTACCCTAGGGTGGGAAGGGGACCGCGCATGCGCGTTGCATTCCCAAAGGCTTTCTTTGAAAGCTGGGGAAATGCTCCGCACAAGGGCTCTGTCGTCACCCATATGTGAGGACTGACTTCCTGCTTGGTCCTGGAGAATGAAGATTCCTTTCAGCACTGGAGACATGAGGCCTAGGGAAGAATATAGGAAGATAAACCAACTGGTTTAAATGAAAAGGCGAAACCAACTTTGGCATAAAGCGAGGATGAGTCCTGAGGACTACTTTATCATAGTGGAACCTTGTATAGAGAGGGTCAGCCACTAAAGCCTGTAGTTTGCTAATGCGTCTTGCAGAAGTGATAGCAATTAGGAAAATGACTTTCCATGAAAGAAACCTTAGATTGAACCTTTAGCCACTTCAGATCTAAGGGCAGTTTCATGAGCTGGCTGAGAACAAGATTCAGATCCCATGCCACCGGCGGTGGTTTAATGGGAGGTTTTGTTAAGAGTAGGCCTCTCATGAAACTTGATACAAGTGGAAGAGAGGAAATAGGTTGTCCATCGAAAGGTTTGTGAAAAGCAGCACTAGCACTAAGATGGACTCTCACTGAATTGGTTTTAAGACCAGAAGTTGATAATTGGAGGAGGTACTCTAGTACCAAAAGGGGGTTAAGTCCCTTTTGCGAACACCAGAGAACCTCTTCCACTTAAAAGCGTAGGAACGCCTTGTGGAAGGTTTTCCATAAGTCAAAAGGATATCTTACCTGTTGAGAAAGGTTGGTATCCTGAAACTCTAGGCTTTCAGTAACCAGGCCCTGAGATGCAGGGACTGGGGATTTGGGTGCAATAAGGATCCGGTCTCCTGGGACAGAAGATCTGGAGCATTCCCCAACTCCAAAGGAGTGGTTTGAGAGAGATGCAGAAGAAGAGGATACCACGTTTGCCGTGGCCAACGTGGAGCTATGAATATCATATGACCTCTGTCTCTCTGAAGCTTGAATAAAGTTTTGGGAATGAGGGGAATGGGTGGGAAGGCATAGAGGAAGTCCTGACCCCAGTGGAGTAGGAAAGCATCTCTTACCTGGCAGTTGCGAGCTGGGATTCTGGAATAGAATAGGGGAAGTTTGGCATTCTGTGGACTTGCAAAGAGGTCTATATCTGGTGTTCCCCAGATTTGAAACACTCAAACGAGGTGGTGTGAGTGAAGAGACCACTCATGTGGCAGCAGTATTCAACTGAGTTTGTCTGCCCTTAAGTTTTGAATGCCTGGAAGGTATACCGCAAACAGGTGAATTTGAAGCTCTCTGGCGAGGGCCCATAGTCGCAAAGCTTCGTTGCATAGTTACAGAGAGCCTGTTCTGCCTTGCTTATTGACATGGGACATGGCTACCTGATTGTCGGTTTGGAGAAGAACTGTCTTGTTGCTGAGATGGGCCTGAAATACTTGAATAGCACTGAAAATGGCTCTGAGCTCTAGGAGGTTTATGTGAAGAGAAACCTCCTGTGGGGTCCAGAGATCGAGAGATTATGCAAGTGGGCCCCCCATCCCAACTTGGACGTATCTGTCGTTAGGGTGATTTGATATAGAGGCTGCTGGAAAGGAGCACCTACGAGGTTTTCCAGAGATTACCACCATTGTAGGGACGAAATCAGACGTGCGGTATTTCTGATTTTGTCTGATAGGCGACCCGAGGCTTGTGACCACTGCGAGGATAGGGTCCATTGGGCTGCTCGCATGTGAAGGCGAGCCTAAGGAACCACGTGGACAGTAGATGCCATATGCCCCAGAAGTTGAAGCATCTTCCGAGCTGTGAGGAAAACCCTCATAGCTGCTTGGGATGCAAGTTGCATTATTCATAGACAGCGTGGCTGTGGCAGGAAAGCCTTTGACTGCTGTGTGTCTAGAAGAGCTCCTATGAACTCGAGAGACAGAGGGGGTGAGATGAGATTTTGGGAGGTTTATGACCAGTCCCAAGTATTGAAGAATTTTTATTGCTAGAGACAGAGCGAAGCTGGCTTCTGGAGCTGTCGGTGCTCGAATGAGCCAATCGTCTAAGGGAAGATGAATGTTCCTAGAGTCCTTATAAATGCTGCTACTACTGCCATGCATTTTGTGAAGACTCTTGGAGCAGAGGCTAGTCCGAAAGGAAGAACTCTGTATTGGAAGTGTCTTCCCTGGACCAGGAATCTAAGGAATTTCCTGTGATCTGCATGAATGAGAATATGCATGTACGCATCTCTTAGATCTAGAGAACATAGCCAGTCTTGACTCTGAAGGTATGGTAGGAGTGCTCCAAGGGAGATCATTTTGAACTTCTCTCGGAACAAAATATTTGTTTAATTCTCCGAGGTCTAGTATAGGCCTGTGTCCCCCTGTTTTCTTTGGAATGAGAAAATAGGGGGAGTAGAACCCCGTACCCTGTTGGGATATGGGTACTTCTTCTATTGCTCCTTGAGCGAGAAGTGTTGACCTCCTGCCACAACAGGTCGGTGGCAGGGGCCTGAGAATTGAACTGTCTGATCACTGTAGGTAGGGGCAAGTTGAGAAAGTGAAGCTTGTACCCCAGCTGTACAATGGACAGGGTCCAGTTTTCTGATGTTATCTGTTGCCATCTTTTGGCAAAATGGCATAATCTGCCTGGAATGGTTAAGGGTTCTGGACCTTTCATTTATTTAGACAGTTTTGTATACCACCTTATCCTTCAATCAAAGTGGTCACAACACAATTGGGGGATACATTTAACACGAGGGGATATGAGACATATACACTAATACTTACAGGGAACATGGGCAATGGAGGGTTAAGTGGCTTGCCCAAGACCACAAGGAGCACCTGTGGGACGTTTAGGGGCAGAATGACTAAGTCCTCTATGTAAAAGTCAAAGACCCTGAGGAGGCTGAGTCTGTTAAGCCGGTTGAGCTCTGAGCTTGTGTCTTTCTTTGATGTCTGCTCTGCTGTTGTCCCTTTTGGGGAACATGGAGTGGACAGTGGCTTTGATGGGAGTAAGATGGGTAAAACCTTTTCTTGTTGAAAAAGGGCTTTTTGAATGACTTTCTTTGCTGGGTTGGTTGTAGACTTTGACAATCTGTTCAAAGTAGTATTCTCATACTCAAGTTGATTAGCTTTGTCTTGCCAGTCCTTGCCAAAGAGATTTTCTCCTGTACAAGGAATGTTTCCCAGCTTATCTTGCACCCATTGTTCTAAGTCTGATGCCTGGAGCCAGGCAATCTGACGTGCACCTATAGATATAGCAGAGGTTCTGCTAATGCATTCAAAGCAATCAAAGGTAGCACGGTTCATGAATTTAGAGACATTCTGGGCGTGCTTGACCAGGGTAAGGAAATCTCCCTTTTTTTTCTCAGGGAGACTAGGGATCATGAGCTCAGTCTCATGCAACTTCTTCCAGGAACATTCACATGTAAAGAATGTAGGAACTGTTCCTGGGTGATAACATGGAGGATTGGAAGCATCGACGTCCAAAGGCATCGAGTGTCCTGGATTCACGGCCTGGAGGATTGGAAGAGTGTGTTTTAGCACTCTTGATTCTTCACATGGCCAATTCCACTACCATAGAATGGTGTGGTAACAGTTTTTTTTGACAACCAGGACAACCTGGCACTCGGTACATGGTACCGAGGCGTCTGGAATGGGAAGACACCGTTAAAGGAGTTTCCCACATCCTCAACATAAGATCATGCAAGATCTTGTGAATAGGTAGCATAGCTGCTTCCTTAGGTGCCATAGGGCATTGCAGAATTCTTAATTATTCTGCCCTAGGTTCTTTTTCGGTAATCACCGTGATTGAAAGTCCTTTGGCTAAATCACGCATGAAATCCTGAAAGGACATGTCCTCTGGAGGAGACATCCTGCGTTGAGGAGAAGGAGTTGGATCCTCTGGTAGGATCGCTCTAGTACTGGTAGAGTCAGAGTCATCAGAATTGGAAGACTCAAAGTCACTTTGTATCGGTTGCTCCCGTAACACATGGTACCGGTATCGCTCGAAGTCGGTACCGGAGTGTCTCGGTTCCTGTACCCCGATACCTGAGATAGACTCAAGACTCGGCATGGGGGGAAGCATACCTGTCGAAGCAGGTGCTGTTGGTATCGGTGCCGGTACCGATACCTGTGGAACTGTCTGTAGCGGTCTTAGCGGTACCGAAGCTGCTAAGAGGGACGCTAGACTGCGTTCAATAGTGAGGATTCTTTGATCCAACGCTCCTGCCGATGCTTGGGTATCGGTGGACCCAGAACATGGGACCAGTAGTTCTGCAGAGGTGGAAGCCTCTGGAACATCCTGGAGCCCCGTTAATGCTTTGGAGCCCAAAGACTCCCGCCGGGGCTGTTTTGCCAGTGAACTATCCTCAAGGGCAACGCCAGTGGCATCTCGATACTTAGGAGATCCACCCTTTGAGGTCCGGCCAGTCTTGGAAGACTTAAGTTTAGTTACCTGAGATCCATGGGAGGAAGATGAGGCCCTGGAAGATGTCGATGCAACTGACAGTGTCCGAAGCAAAGAGGGTACCACGTTTTGCAGCTCTATTCTGCAGGCCCCTCTTGGTCATCTTTGTGCAGGAGAGACACTCCGTTGGACAATGTTCAGGACCTAAACATTTTAGACGCCAGTCATGGGTGTCAGTGACAGATATGGTACAGCCACAGAGCATTTGTTGAAACCACTAGCTGGCTTCTCCATGACTGAAGAAAAAATGAGCCTAGTGCCCAAAATGGCACCTAGCACCGAAATATAAAATTAGCTTTTTTTTTTTTTTTTTTAATAAAGAAAAAAGAGAAAAGAACCACCGGTGGTACCGGTAAGCGAAGGAAGGAAGAGGCGACCACAAAAAACAAAGATTAAAAAGAAAATTTTCTGAGGTGACAGAGAACACGTCCTGTCAGCTCCGCGGAAAACAAAGAACTGAAGTGAGAGAGGTACAGAGGCGGGAAGGCAGCACGCAGGCGCTGTGAGATGCTCTAAGGCTTTCCTATTGGACGCTGGAGAGCGTTCCCGTGCAGGCTCCGTCAGTACCGATGATACCCATATGTGAAGACTATATTCCTGCTTGTTCCTGGAGATTAAACCTTGTTGCAGAGACATATGGAGCAACACTACCTCTTTAAATTGAATACATCAAACTACTAGCAGCTAGTGTAAAAAATAGTAACATTGTATAGAATGGCAAATAAATAGCAGTATGGTCCATCTAGTCTGCCCAGTAAGGTGGCTAAAGTAGGTGTACTTGCCGCTCCGTACAGGTCACCCCCCTCTATGCCTTTGTTTAGCATGGTACCCTCCGGTCCATCCAGGTCACCTCCCTCTATTTGTTGACGTATAAAAGATATTTAAGTTTATTTTGATTTTATCCTCTTGCAATAAAAGGAATCCACTGTGTCTGCCCCATGCCATTTTAAATTCTGTCACTGTATTTGACCCCAAATACAGGGCATTCCAAGCATCCACCACCCTTTTCAATGGAAAAGTATTTCTTGACATTGCTTTTAAGATCACCTTCTTGCAGCTTAATTTTATGCCCTTACGTTTTACAGCTTCCCCTTCTTTGAAAAAGGTTTGTTTGTTCATTAATACTCTAAGTATTTAAATGTCTGTATCATATCTCCCATGTCCCTCCTGTCCTCTAGGTCTTTGACAGTGTCCACCACTCAACAATGATTGACAAACTAAGACAAATTGGAATAAAATGGGTTTCGCCCCCATCACGGGGTGGAGTCACTACTAACAGTCCTAATCGACACCCTAGTAAGAGGCATTGATAATTCAAAACAGGCATTCCTACTTATATTCATTGACATCTCCGCAGCCTTTGACAGTGTCCACCACTCAACAATGATTGACAAACTAAGACAAATTGGAATAAAATCTACAGTCCTTAACTGGTTCTCATCTTACCTAAGTGATCGAACCCAAACGGTACGAATTGGTAACCTCGCTTCAAAAACTTACAACCAAGAACTAGGCCTCCCCCAGGGCTCTGCACTGTCAGCGCTACTATTTAATATCTACTTAAAACACATCTGTCAAATATTTAAAAAATTCAATGTTTTTTACCACCTTTATGCGGACGACATAATGATGTATGTCCCATTCACAATTCCTAATATTCCAACACTTCTAATAAATACCTGCCTTAACGAGATAACTGGCTAAATGAAAACAACCTATACATAAATCACACTAAAACAGAAGCCTTAATAGTAACTAAGAATACAACTTTCACCCCCCCAACATACATCACATTACAAAATAATGATATCAAAATAAATACCGAAATACGTTACTTAGGCGTAATAATAGACAAACACCTCACTATGGAAACCCACATAAGGAATATAACAAAAAAAGTTTATTTCAAACTTAAAGTATTAAAACAACTCCGCCCCCTACTGCACCTAAAGGATTTTCAACGTATAATTCAAGCAATAACCACCCCCCATTTTGACTTCGCGAACCTAACACTAATAGGCGTAACAAAACAAAACCTAAAAAAACTCCAACTAGCCCAAAACGCAGCAGCCAGGATTATAATGAATGCCCCACCATTTCAACATATAACACCTATATTACAAAATCTACACTGGCTCCCGATGCAATGCCGAATACAATATAAAACCCTCCTAACTACATACAAAGCCCTAAATAATATAGCACCTCCTACACTAAACAAACTTATCAATAAAGAACCCAATCTTAATCTTCAAAGGAGAGACCAAATAAACTAAAAACACCAAAGGAATTTATAAAGGCTAAAAAATCAACAAACATGAAAGCATTCTCCCATGCTGCCCCCATAATTTGGAACAACATTCCATCTGAACTAAGATCCTTACCTCAAATCATGGAGTTTAGAAAAAAACTCAAAACACATTTATTCTCAACATACTACGGTCCTTTAACGAATTCACCTTTTCAACAAGAAAAAGGATAGTCTCACCAGCCAACCTTATCCATCCCTGATCTGGAACAAGTACCAAAAACACAAAACGATGCTTGAATTATACATACCTTGTATATAATTAATCCTGTTCATTGTATATAGTTACAACTGTTAATTGTAAGTTTTGAGTTGAATCTTTGTAGCTTCTCATTGTTATATGTAAAAACAGCATTGCCTTGTTTACTGTTGTTCAATGTAAACCGCAACTGATCATTGGAAGGTGCGGTATATAAAAACTTGTAAATTAAATTAAATTAAAGTTTCTTCTCATACGGTTTTTGGCAAAGGCTCCAATCATTTTGGTAGTCTTCCTCTAAACCGTTCAAAGTATTTTGTATCCTTTGTGAGATATGACCACATAATTTTATGACAGAAACCAATAGGCAATTGTATTTTAAATAATTTGTAATGGCTTAATATGTGAAAAAGGTATCCCAAACGAAAGCTACAGTAATCCAGGTGGATAGTACTAAAAACTGTAGAACAGGCTGGAGAGCTCAAGATATGCCTTTACTTGTCATAGAAGACCATTTAAAAAATGACTTAACTAGCTCTTTCACATGAGAGTGGAAAGAATTCAACACCATGGGATAATACCCAAGTAGAGAACTTCCACTGCAATAGACCAATCACCCGTGGGTGCGGAATTCCAGCAGGAGCACATTTAACCAGGAAGAGAGAGTAGTGGTGTAGATTTTGATTTGATGTTTATGCCTGTTCTATGTAAAGTTGCTTGACTGTTCATGTTTCTTGTAAACCGCTCTGATACTAAATAGTGCGGTATATAAAAGCTAATAAATAAAATAAATAGTGTAATGACTCATGGATTGGTTCTGGAGCTAATTCTGTTCAATATCTTAGAGCAATATTGCTGAAGAAAAAAAAAAAAAGGTTTTCCCTTTTGCAGATGACAGATTTGTAACAGTGGGGACAATTATGAGGGAGTAGACAACATAAGTGATCTCCAAAAAATAATTAACCAGTCTAACATTCGGCAATTAAGCTTTAATATGAGGAAGTGCAAAGTAATGTAGTTGGGGTGCAGAAATCCAAAGGAGCTGTATGCTATTAGAACTGAGAGGCTGATGTGCAAGGCTGCATACAGAATAAACAGCAGAAAGGAGGAAGTGATAATGCCCCTGCACGTCATTAGTGAGGCCTCACTTGGATTGCTGTGTTCTGTTTTTGGGTTCTCTCACCAGAATATAAAAAGACGCTGGAAGCAGTCCAGAGGAAAGGCTACAAAAATTGTATTGGGTCTGTGCTATAGGATATATAAGAAGAGACTTGAAGACCTAAAAATATATACCCTAGAGAAGAGGAGGGACAGGGAGATGATATACAAATGTCTAAATTCCTGAAAGATATTAAATGAACAAATTAAATTTGCAAAGAATGGAAGGTTTATTTATTTATTTAATAGCCTTATATACCGCATTTCCAATAATCAATGCGGTTTACATAAAATGTTATGTAACATTACAGGGAACAGTTGTAGGACATAAAATGAAACTGCAAGGAGGTACCACTTGAAAGACCATCAGAAAATATTTTTCACTGAAAGAGTGAGATGCCTAAGATGCCCTCAAAGTGATGGTGGAGACAAAAAAAGTGATAAATTAAAAAAGTTCAAGATAGACAGATACAAGAAGATGGAATCCAAGTGTAGAGCATGTCCATTCAAAGAAAAAGGGGAAGGACTTTTTGTACTTCATGAAAGGCATGGGGGTAACATATAGTAACAGTATATGACGGCAGATAAAGACCAGTATGGTCCATCTAGTCTGCCCAGCAAGGCGGCAAGAGTAGGTGCATGCCTTTGTTTAGGGGTGTACCCACCACTCCGTGTAGGTCACCCCTATTTGCTGACATATAAGAGATAGTTATGTTTATTTTGATTTTATCCTGTTGCTATAAAGGGATCCACTGTCTGTCCCATGCCATTTTGAATTCTGACACTGTACCTGCCCCCACTTCTTCCATCGGGAGGGCATTCCAAGCATCCACCACCCTTTCAGTGAAAAAGTATTTCCTGACATTACCTTTCAGTTTACCCCCTTGCAGCTTCACGTTATGCCCTCTAGTTTTACAGCTTCCCCATCTTTGGAAGAGGTTTGCTTGTTCATTAATACTCTAAGGGGTATGTTTACTAAACCGGGCTAACGGTTAACCCGGGCTATCTGCCACTAGGTCCCATATTATTCAATGGGACCTAGTGGCAGATAGCCCGGGTTAACCGTTAGCCCGGTTTAGTAAACATACCCCTAAGTATTTAAAGACCTGAATCATATCTCCCTTGTCCCTCCTCTCCTCCAGAGTGTACATATTTAGGTCTTCAAGTCTCTTCTCATAAGGCTTCTGATGCAGGCTCCAATTCATTTTGGTCGCCTTCCTCTGAACAGTTTCCAGTCTTTTTATATCCTTTGCAAGATATGGTCTCCAAAACGGAACACAGTATTCCAAGTGAGGCCTCACCAGTGACTTATACAGTGGCATTAGTACCTCTTACTTTCTAATGGCAATTCCTCTCTGTATGCATCACAGCGTCCTTCTGGCTTTTGCCACCACCTTGTCGCACTGTTTCGCCACCTCGAGATCCTCAGAAACAATCACTCCAAGGTCCTTCCCCTGGTCTGTGCACACCAAGCTTTCGCCCCCTATCGCATACAATCCATTGGATTTCTGTTTTCCAAGTGCATGACACTGCACTTCTTCACATTAAATATGAACTGCCAAGCATTAGACCATTCTTCCAGCTTTTGTAGATCTTTCCTCATGTTATCCACTCTCAGGGGAGTCCACTCTGTTGCAAATTTTCATGTCATCTGCAAAAAGACAGACTTTTCCATTTAGTCCTTCAGCAATATCACTCACAAATACATTGAACAGCAGTGTTCTCAGGAACGAACCCTGAGGCACACCACTAATCACCTTTCATCTGAGTGAGTTCCATTTTCCATCACCTTCTGTCGTCTGTCAGTCAACCAATTTCTGATCCAGTTCACCACCTTGGGACCCATCCCCAAGCTGTTGAGTTTATTGATAAGCCTCCTATGAGGAACAGTATCAAAGGCTTTGCTGAAATCTAGGTAGATCACATTCATCCCAGTGGTGTGCCTCAGGGATCTAGTCCTCTGGTCACCTAGTCAAAGAACTCAATCAGATTTGTTTGGCAAAATCGTCCTTTGATAAAACCATGTTGCCTCGGATCATGCAACCTGTTGGTTTCGAGGAAGTCCACTATTCGCTTTCAGGAGCGCCTCCATTACTTTTCCCGCCACCGAGGTAAGGTTCACGGGCCTGTAGTTTCACTTCTTCCCTACTGCTAATTTTGTGAAGAGGTACCACATCAGTCCTTCTCCAGTCCTGTGGAACTTCTCCCATCTCCAAGGGGTGACCTGTATGAAACGGTACGTTCAATCCTAAACAAAGGCATGGGGTGAGAGGGGGGGTAATCTGCACAGAGACCAATCACTTTACTGGACAAACACTGGTCTTTGAGGGTAATTTTATTAAGGGGCAAGCATGCACCTATTTAGGAGTTATTTTATAAAAGCCCCATTAAGTGCTTCTGTGTTTCCATGGTGAAATTAGACCTTCCCTGCTCATTTTCTTTCTTTGAGTCCCTTCAGTCCAGTCCAGACACATGGGTTTATGCACTCCTACCAGCAGATGGAGACTGAGAATCACTGTTTTGATGATGTCACAACATAAGGGTGACCAGTATTTCTGTAACCAAGCAGACTCTAGAAGAAAATTAATTAGGCATACTTTCATTATATACACTACGAAAAACAGCTTACTGTATAAACAGTGCGGCCTTGGAATGAGTACAGAATAAAGAATTTAACCCAGCATGCATTATTTATTTGCTTGCTTAAATCAGAAGTGCTCTTGAAAAGAGACATCAGCTGATGATCCAATGGTCGCTCCGCACAAATGAACCCCAAAATCGCCATCACAGCTCTGGCTCCATCACCTTAGCATACTCTCACATTTCAAAAGTAGCCATGCTCCAGAAGAATGAAGGGTGCTTGAGCTCAACCCGAACACTGGGCATGAACCAGAAATATGTAGGGCAGGTCCTGGACTGGAGGGATTCAAGGAAAGAAGCGTGGAATGTAACAAAGCAGTACCCAATACAGGGAGGGAAAGAGAAAAGTCTGATTTGCCAAAACCTGTGTCAAAAGCACACCAATTTTATTTTATTATTTTATTTTTCTTTTTTATATCGCGCTCTTTAGAATCAGTGCGGTTTACATGTATACCAACAGGTACTTTTTATTCCCTTGTCCCCGAAGGGCTCACAATCTAAGTGTACCTGAGGCAATGGAGGGTTAAGTGGCTTGCCCAAGGCCACAAGGAGTGGCCATGGGACTAGAGACCCCAGTCCCTCCGGCCTGAGGTTGCTTGTCCCCATGTGGGAATTGAACCACCAGCCTTCCAGCCTGAGGTAACCTGTCCCAATCACTGAGCCACTCCTCCCTCACCAATGCGAAAAGATAATGCCTAGCACAATTGTTCCCCACAAATGAAAAGCTCCAAGCCAGGCTTCGCCTACAAAGAACCTGAGCCTAGAGGAACAAAGCATTATCATTTCAGGAATTGGCTGACCCCCCCTATGCCGATCACGAAAAGAAGCTGAGGAGTCATCTCATGCTGTGCAGCCACTGCAAGCTCACCAAGAAAAAAAAATACTTTCAAGACACACCTTCGGTGTGCAAAACAAACCCCGATGAAGAACATCCGAGTCACTTGTGTTGCTCCAGAGGAAATATCAGAAAAATCATGAACCTACAAGGCCAGCCACACTACTGCACACAGCCTCCAACTAGTCAGAGAGCATAGTTACCCACCTGTAACAGGTGTTCTCCAGGGATAGCAGGAATCAGTCCTCATGTATGGGTGACGTCGGCACCGACGAAGCACGCGTGGAGCAATTCCCCAGCTTTCAAAGAAAGCCTTTGGGATTGCTACCACGCATGCGTGGTCTTCCCACCTACGGGTGCCATCTTGCTCAGTCAGGTTCCTTAGCTTGAGCCCTACCAAGCAGATGGCAAGGGAAGGATAAAAATCCAGCAACTCATCAGGGGAGATGGGAGGGTAGTGAGGATTGATTCCTGCTGTCACTAGAGAACACCTGTTACAGGTGAGTAACTACACTTTCTCCAGGAACAAGCAGGAAGTCAGTCCTCACTTATGGGACTCCCAAGCTACAGGCTACCAAACCTGTAACCAAAAACGCCTCTGAGGTCGTGAGCAGAAGCCGATGCCCGTAGGAGCCTGATTCCTTGGGTCCTCGGGGCAAAGCCCTCGGTAGTCGTGAAGAAGGGTTGGAGGGCCAGAGTTGCTTATACCCCGAACAGATTACGGAGTATGGCCTGGCTGAAGGTGCTGTCCCGACGGGACTCCCTCTCCAGGCAGTAGTGTGCAGCGAAGGTGTTCGCTGAAGACCAGGTTGCTGACCGGAATATGTCCCACAGGGGCACTGAACACAGTGAGGCCACCGAAGCTGCCTTGGCTCGGACACTGTGCGTGGTGACTCGTTGATCCAAAGGGGCACCTGCTTTCGTATGGGAGAAGGTGATGCAGTCTGCCACCCAAATAGAGAGGGTGCGTTTGGTGACTGCCTGCCCCAGTCGATTGGGATCATAAGTCACAAAGAGTCGGCCAGATTTGCAATGAGCCTGGGTGCACTGTAGATAGAAGGCAAGAGCCCTCTTGCAGTCAAGTGTATGCAAAGCCGCCGATGCCTGTTCGGCATGGGGTCTTGGGAAGAAGGTTGGTAAGACTATCTCCTGATTGAGATGGAAATCCGAGACAACGTTCGGCAAGTATTTGGGATGGGTACTGTCGCGAGCACCGCCCTGGCGTATAAGCAGCGCTCAGACATAAAAATTATGGGGAGAAGATTGGCCAGTAATCCTGCGGCCTACTTCACTTTTGGCCTTATTTGTTTCCTGGTCCTAATCTTCAAAGAAACATATGCACAAGTGGTGGGAAAATAAAGCACAGTTACTTACCTGTAACAGGTGATCTCTGGGAACGGCAGGAATTAGTCTTCACATATGGGTACGTCGGTACCGACGGAGCCTGCACGGGAATGCTGCCCAGCTTCCAATCAGAAAGCTTTTGGCAGCATCCCTCGCGCCTGCGCGCTGACTTCCCGCCTTCTCCAGAGCCTCTCTTCAGTTGAGTTTCAAAGCTGAGACAAAGGCGAGGAGAGAAAGGAAGAAGATAAAGAGATGCAACTCCCAGGGGAGGTGGGAGGGTTGTGAAGACTAATTCCTGCTGTTCCCAGAGATCACCTGTTACAGGTAACTGTGCTATCTCCAGGAACAAGCAGGAATGAGTCTTCACATATGGGGACTCCCTAGCTAGGGATGCCAGGGGGAGATCCCATAAAAATGCAGAGGCCTCGGCCAGGGATGCATTTTGTCTCCAGGAATTCCCGGCATCCTTCGTGGGATGGAGGGCAGGAGTTGACAATAAAGGAGCTGTGAGGAAAGAAACAGCATAGCCAAGGACTATAGGGGAGAAGTCCTTGGTATATATGATAAGTAACATTAAGCACACTTAATGTACACTTAAAATATGCAGCTTACCTACTGAATCGTAGGAAGTCGAGAGCATGATGGAGTCTACTGGATAAGCAGTGGCGGAATCTTCAAAGTGACCTCACAGCAGTGAGGATGAAGGTCCAGACCTGGAGGTAGCAGACGATCCAGGTGTCAACTGGGTAGGATTAGACGTCAGGTCTTCAATGGAAAGCTTTATGGGAAAAAGCTGAAAACTCCTTTAGGCATAAAGTCATTAACAATGAAGGCTAAAGGAAGAAGACTGACGGAGGTAGAGAACTAGCCCAGTCCTGGCAGGAAGAAGGGGAGTGGAAAAAACCCCTATTCCCAAGGAGAACAGTTGTCTACTCAAGATAAAGATGTACACTATTTTTCCTAGCTGGCGAGAGATAGGAAAAAATATTGAAGCTTGATGCTTCAAGGACTTAAAGAAAACAAAATGGAAGATGTTAGCACCACAGTAGTTATTGGTGCCTAACAGTTCCTGCATCATAATATGGTATGCAAGTAGGGCGATAGATTGTCTAAACCAGGGGTCTCAAACTCAAATTGCTTTGAGGGCCAAATGAGGACTTGTAGAGTAACCCGGGGGCCGCACAAGACGCAGGCCTCATTTGCATAAGGGCATCATTTGCATAAGGGCATCATTTGCATAAATATTTGCATAATGTTACCATACACTAACTTTTAGTAAACATGCCTCTTAATGAGTGTATGGATAAAGAAAGACTAAAAGATTTCTACATTACTATAAACCAGTGCCAACCGCCAGGCACATTAGGAACTACTAGAAACACTGCTCATTTATTTATTTATTTATTTTTATTTATTTAACATTTTTTATATACCGCACTATTCATCATCAGTGCGGTTTACATTGAACATCAACATACCTGTCAATCCATGACTGATCTAGGTTTACAGATAACAGGGAAGATAAACTGGGAGTTAACTGGGGAATAACTATCTACATAATTATACATAATTATATATACATTGAATAGGTTACATCAAGTTTTGATATTTGATAAGAATATAGTGTATTCACATTTTGATCCTTTGTTCTGGATTGTTTCTATGTGTGGTAGTTATCTGAGTGATGCGGGAGACGGATTCTATTGTGTGTATGGTAGCTTGAAATGTAAAGTGAATAGATAGTGCTTGATGGACTTTCTAAATTGGGTGATATCCCTGATTGATCTGATGTTTGGAGGTAGTTTGTTCCAGCACTTGGGGGCATAGGACACAAAAGCTCTGTTAATAGTTTGTTGTGTCCATTTTGTGGAGATACTGGGAGTAACTAGTGTGTTTTCTGCTACTAGAACCCATAGCAAACCTACTATTTAGAACCCATAGCAAACCTGCCGTGTCCTAACAGCACTACCAGGACTCACAAAGCACCATACCCTAACTATCAAAAGGCAACACTGCAAATATTAAATCAACACATTTCAGAGAATAACAATACATGACCTACTCGGGAAAGAGAACAAGTGGCAATGTCAAATAGGAATTACATAAACAGAATACCTCAGCTCAGTTACACATGCAGAACATACACCATCACCAAACAAGGAATCACAATTTAGAAACAGGAAGACAATTAAACTGGGAACCCCAAAAGCCAAACTTAGAATGTACAACACTGTAGAAATAAAACTATACATTGATTTCCTCTTGTATTAAATAAAGTGCAGACGTTAAAGATGCACATTTCCAAGAGCTGACATATTTCAGTTAATAAATTCAAAATAAAGAGATATTTTTCTACCTTTTGTGCATTTTTTTTTCAGTTGCAATTGTTCCAGTCACTTTCTTCTGGTTTCTTTGTGTCTTCTGCTAACTCTCCATCGTCTGCTGTCCATTTGTCCTTTCTTCTTTCCTATTTTTTTCCCATTCTCTCTACATCTGCTTTAACATACTAATCATTCTCCTTTTGCTCTTTCCTCATTCCTATTTCATCCACTCAAATTTTACCCCTCCATCCTCAATCCCCACTTACTCTCCCAATACCCGGCCAATTGTAGATTTTTCTTCCCTCCCACACAAAATATATTTCCCCTCTCCCAGCCCCATCCCATTCTAATCGTCCCCCAACATCAACTCCCTTCTAGCTCCTGCCCCACCCAGCATCCGCTCCCTTCTAGTCCCCGCATCATCAGCCCATTTCCAGTCCTAGCTCCCTCCCCTCACAGCCCATTTCCTTTCCAAGCCCCCTTCCACTCAGCCCATTACCATTCCAAGACCCTGTCCCCATCAGCTATTTGCAGTTCAAGCTCCCCCTTCTACTCGGCCCATTTCCAGTCATAGCACCCCCCCCCCCCAGTCCATTACCAGTTCTAGCCCCCCCCATAGCCCATTATCGGTCCTAAGCCCCCCAACAGCCCACTTCCAGGCCTAACCCTTCCATCGCCCCATCTTCAGTCTTAGCCCCCCAATCAGACCACCTCCAGTCCTAACCCCCATCTGTCCATTACCAGTCCTACCCCCCCAGCAGCCCACATCAAGTCCTGCTCCCCCCCCCCAGCAGCCCACATCAAGTCCTGCTCCCCCCCCCAGCAGCCCACATCAAGTCCTGCTCCCCCCCCCAGCAGCCCACATCAAGTCCTGCTCTCCCCCCCAGCAGCCCACATAAAGTCCTGCTCCCCCCCCCGCACCCCACATCAAGGCCTGCTCCCCCCCCCCACCAGCCCACATCAAGTCCTGCTCCCCCCCCCCAGCAGCCCACATCAAGTCCTGCTCCCCCCCCCCGGGAAAATTAAACTATAGAAAAAAGCTGGCTGCTGCCGCGGCGGTAGCAGCAATATCGCAAGTCCCGCGGCCCCCTCCTCCCCTCCCGGCAGATCCCTTCCTGCTTGCCTGCCTGCCTGCTTGTGAGTTCTTCTCTGCTTCGGCTTTCAGAGCCGCCTCTGTTAAGCTCGCCGGGGCAGATGGGAAATTTCCCATCTGTCCCGGCGAGCTTAACAGAGTCGCGAGGGAGAAGCTCTCCCTTTGCGGCTCTGAAAGCCGAAGCAGAGAAGAACTCACAAGCAGGCAAGCAGGAAGGGATCTGCCGGGAGGGGGGGGGGGCCGCGGGACTTGCGATATTGCTGCTACCGCCGCGGCAGCAGCCAGCTTTTTTCTATAGTTTAATTTTCCCGCGGCAGCAGCAGCAGAAGCCGGTTTTTTCCTTTCCTGTGCATCGCGGGCCGCACAAAGGTCTCTCGCGGGCCGCATCTAAACCCTTTAGAAGGTAAAACATTTAGTATAGACAGTAAGGGTTATAGTGTGTAAGACATATCAACCCTTGAGATACATACATACATACGTCCATATGTGTATATTAGGATATGGGTGGAGAAATGTATCAAAATATATATACATTGGTGGGGCATGGAATTGCACCACCAGGGTAATGAGATAGGTATGTAGACATATATGGAGATGCTACATACAAGATAGAGATTGAAGATACATATCTACCACCCAGCCCCATAGTTGTATATGGGGAATATAAAAGAAAAGATTCTCTGCTCCACAAGAGGGTGAACCCACTTGGGATATGTGTAAAGAATCTATTTCCGTGGATTGAGGGAATCCAGTAAGATAATATGATGTTTGCGTGAGAACAGATGATGATATCAGTCTGTAAAGAACAAGGCGGGAGTTGCAAAGAACACTGACATGGCAGATGTTCAGCAACGCAAGAAGATATCAGAGGGACCTGCTGGAGGGACCCAGAGGGAGCATGCGTAAACATCAGCCTTGGATCTTCACGCAGAAGAACTTATATATCATACCAACAGCCCAGACCAGAGGGTTTGGAGAACCCTCATAGGCATGGGAAGGAATTAAGCTTTTCCCTACTGATAGCTTCAGAGATAAGGTCAATGCTCTAAAATAAGGCCCTCATAGTAGAAAGCTTCTCTGAGAGTGCAGAGAGCATTGTGCAGGAGAAAGAGGAGATAAACTGACTGAAGTCAGTGGTATTGCCATATCCTAAGAGAGGAGATGGAGGAAGATTGTGAAAAAGCCAAAACGTAGGAGGATCCAAGATAGCTGAGGAGCAGCCTGGAATCACTACTGAGGCTAGATAAACCTTGGAACAAGGGACTGGAACTAAAAAGTACCAGTAACACAATCATTGTAACTCCTGCAGGCACAGCTGGTGATAGAAACCAGCAGAGAGATTGTACTGTGCCCATTTAAGAATAAGAGACAAGGGAGGAGAGGAGGCATCTCCTGTCTCTTTCTGAGGAATAAGCGTGCTAAGAAGCTTCTCAGTATGGTACCTCTCAACCAGGAAGAAGTCCTGTAGAGAGGGTAGGCAAGTAAGTGGAGGGTGACGTACCCTCAGGGTAAGTGCAACTTGAAGGAAAAAAATGTTCAAAGTGGGACAGAACTATCAGGGGATAGTAGTAACTGCTCCTCTAGAGAGTAAAGGAGGAGAAGTGCGTAGTCCCTGAACAAGAATGTTCCGACATCTTAGTACACTGAGAAAGAAAAGCACAGTGAAGCAACTTCTAATAGGTAGAAGTGAACTGCAGACTATAATTCTCAGCCCCTATGGTTGTTGGGAATGCTGAGAGTGGCCAGAGCTGCAGGACTTCAGACTAGGCTGAGGTGTCCCTTGCTTAGGTACCTCTGAATGATGGGCAGGAGAGGAATGAAACTTTTTCTTAGGGAAAGAAGGTTTGGTAGGACATTTCCTACCCCTCGAAGAATGGGATGGCTTAGAATGGTCTGTAGTGGAAGGAGAGTCAGTGGAGCATTGAGCAACCTGACGTAAAGCCTCCTTACCAAAAAGACCGTCTCCTGTACAAGGAGAATGAGCCAGTATAGTTTGTGCCCGTCTATTCAAGTCTGAAGCTTCGAGCCAGGCTCTGCGACATGCTGCAATGGCAATAGCAGAGGATCTGCTAACAGACTCAAAAGAGTCTATAGAAGCACGAGACAGAAACCAGGATATATTCCGGCTATGATTGATGAGCAAGGAATAATCAGTAGCCTTCGGCTCTGGCAAAAAAGGGGTCAAGAGAGACAATTTCTCTGTGACCTCCTGGAGTGTTAGACTCATGTGGAAAATATATGAAAGAATTCTGGAGGCCAGCATAGATGTTTGGAAGGCTTGACGACCAAAAGCATCGAGTGTTCCTGAAGAACGACCTGGCGGATAAGAAGAATGCATCTTCTTGCTCTTAGCCTTCCTCAGTGCTGATTCTACTACCAGGGAACGATGAGGAAGTTGCGGCTTCTGAAATCCTGGAGAGGGAGGCACTCGGTACCGAACCTCAGTAGCTGTGGAAGCTAGAGGAAGCGGTAAGGGTGATTTCCAAACCCTCAGAAGGAGATCCTGCAGAGCAGGATGTAAAGGAAGCATGATATTTTCCATTTGTGCCGGTGGGCTATGAGTATCAGCACAACCAGGGATAGAGATATTAAGAAAGGTTGGCATGTCTCGGAGAAAAGTCTGAAAAGACTGATCCCCTATGGGAACCATCCCTGGTAAGATCAAAGAAAGAGGCTGAGCACCAGAGGACGTACCATGGTGTGAAGCAAGAGACGTAGTAGATGGACCGGGATACTGGCGTGTTAACTCAGAGGCAGTAGGTACTGCATCAGCAATGCCAGGTATCGGTTCCAACGGAGGCATCGACATCGATTGTGATACAGGACCAGCGGTCAAAGTTGTCATCGGGGACTGCTGCAGTGGTACCGAGATCATGAGTTTAGAGTTATAGCTAGGATCTGCGGAACTGCTTATCTGGAAGCGAGCGGAGTCGGTACCAGGACGCGTCGGTACCCAGTCCTCGAGACTAGAAATCGATTCAAGACTCGGCATCGATGGAAGCGAGTCTATCGATGCATGCCTCGAGGGTACTGACGTCAGTGGCAGTATCAGCGATGCCGATACCGATACCGATAAAGCAGTCTGGGTTACATCGATCGGTCCCGAAGGTACCGAGGATATCCGATGATACCCACCTGCGAGAAACAGGTTACTGCATCCCGATGTCGTAGCCAGGGCATCGGAACCGCTCGACGGCGGTACCGTCTCCGAGCATGGCTGGGATATAGAAGTGTCCATGCGTAGCGTATCGATCGGCCCCAAAGGTACCAAGGACGCTTGAGGACGATCCCTGGTGGCAAGTGGAGCACTCGACACCGGTGCCGATACCGGGGTATCGGTACCGCTCGAAGCGGATACCACCACCGGACACGGTGGGGATCGAGGGAAGTCAATCTGAAGCGTATTGATTGGCCCCGAAGGTACCGAGGACGCCAGATGACGATCCCTGGTGAAGAGTGGAACACTCGACACCGGTGCCGATGCCGGGGGATCGGTACCGCTCGAAGCAGATACCACCCCCGAGCATGGCTCAGGTATGTTCTGTGAGGGGTGAGCCCCAGGAACAACCTGAAACCCCTTTAACGCTTTGGAGCCCATAGACTCCCGCAGGGGTAATGCCAATGGATTCTTGAGGGTAAGGCCGGAGCCATCACCATGCTGGGCATGGGACATACCACTCAAGCATTGACTAGTCTTAACAGACTGTTTGTGGGTTACCTGATCCTGTGAAATGGAGAAACCGGGTACCCTCACTGCCGAGGAAAAAACGGCATCGAGGGAAACTTTAAAAACTGAAGGTTTCCTCACAAAAATATCTCCTGACATGTCAGGGGAAAAAGGGTCAGGACCCACACAGTTGAGACACCAGTTATTGGAGTCTAAAAGGAAACAAGTGTTTCCACATCGAATGCACTTCTTAGGAAAAGAAGGCTCCCTGAGGCCTGGTAGGCCTAACAAGTTAAGGCAGAAAAAACTGAAGAAAAAGTTTCTCAGAATTTAGGCAAAAATCCACCGGCGGTACCGGTGGCGGCGGGAAATACAGCCGCGACCACAAGAAAACAAAAAACTAAAGAAATTAAGTAAAAAGAAAAGTTTCTGCGGTGACAGGAAGGACGTCCTGCCGGCTCCGCGGAAAAACGAAAACTGAAGAGAGGCTCTGGAGAAGGCGGGAAGTCAGCACGCAGGCGCGAGGGATGCTGCCAAAAGCTTTCTGATTGGAAGCTGGGCAGCATTCCCATGCAGGCTCCGACGGTACCGACGTACCCATATGTGAAGACTCATTCCTGCTTGTTCCTGGAGATAGGCGTTTATTTCCCTTTACGCTAGGGTCCAAAGGATTGGTTAACAAACGCAAGTCCTTCATTCAGGTAAGAAAAGTGAAACAAAAAGCTTAAAGACACACTGTTATCTTCACAGTAGTGCTGGGCTTCAATTAAACAATATCCTAGGCCAGCGATGGCGAACCTATGGCACGCGTGCCAGCTGTGGCACGCGAAGGCCTTGCAGCTGGCACGCGGGAAGGTCCGCCATCGAAAAAAAAACAACAACCCTGTCTGCTGCCGTTGTCGGGGCCGCCGCGGCAGAATCGAGCGTGCCGCGGGGCCCCCCTGTACCCACCGGCAGAGCCTGTCCTCCCCGTAGCAGCTCTCTCTTTGGAGCTGCAGTCAGACTCGCCGGCTTGCAGAGCGCGAAGGGAAGAGTTTCCCTTTCGCGACTCTGTTAAGCCCGCGGGGCTGATGGGAACTTCCCATCAGCCCCCGCGGGCTTAACAGAGCAGCGAGGGAACTCTTCCCTCGCGCTCTGCAAGCCGGCGCGTCTGACTGCAGCTCCAAAGAGAGAGCTGCTACGGGGAGGACAGGCTCTGCCGGTGGGTACAGGGGGGCCCCGCGGCACGCTCGATTCTGCCGCGGCGGCCCCGACAGCGGCAGCAAACAGGTTTTCTTTTTTTTTTTTAATTTTCCCTGGGCTGGGCTGGGCTGGGCTGGGGGTGGGGGGGTGGGGTTAGGAGTGGTGCTGGGCTGGGCTGGGGGGCTTAGGAGTGGTGCTGGGCTGGGCTGGGCTGGGGGGGGGTTAGGAGTGGTGATGGGCTGGGCTGGGCTGGGGGGGGTTAGGAGTGGTGATGGGCTGGGCTGGGCTGGGGGGGGGGTTAGGAGTGGTGATGGGCTGGGCTGGGCTGGGGGGGGGGTTAGGAGTGGTGATTGGCTGGGCTGGGCTGGGGGGGTTAGGAGTAGTGATGGCTGGGCTGGGGGGTGTTAGGAGTAGTGATGGGCTGGGGTGGGGGGGTTAGGAGTGGTGATGGGCACTGGGCTGGGGGGTTAGGAGTGGTGATGGACACTGGGCTGGCTGGGGGGGGTTAGGGGTGGTGATGGGCACTGGGCTGGCTGGGGGGGTTAGGAGTGGTGATAGGCGCTGGGCTGGGGGGGTAGGAGTGGTGATGGGCACTGGGGGGGGTTAGGAGTGGTGATAGGCGCTGGGGGGGCTTAAACTAAAAATTGAGTGATGGGGGATCAGGACTGGGAGTGGGCTGATGGGGAGGTTAGGACTGGAAATGGGCTGGTGGGATTAGGACTGGGAGTGAGCTATGGGGGGCTAGGACTGGTAATGGGTTGGGGGTTGCTAGGACTGGAAATGGGCTGAGTGGAAGGGGGCGTGAACTGCAGATAGCTGTGGGGGTTGGGGCTGGGAATGGAATTTGGCTGCGGGGTCGTGGGGGGCTTGAACTGCAAATTGCTGAAGGGGACGGTGCTGGGAAGGGAGGTGGGCGGTGGGGAAGTGGGGGGCTTGAAGAAGGGAATGGATGCTGGGTGAGACTGGAACTAGAAGGGAGCTGATGTTGGGGGAGGATTAGAATGGGATGGGGCTGGGAGAGTAAAATGGAGAGGGGAAAAATATTTTGTGTAGGAGGGATGAAAAATCTACAATTGGCCAGGTATTGGGAGAGTAATTGGGGATTGAGGATGGAGGGGTAAAATTTGTGTGGATGAAATAGGAATGAGGAAAGAGCAAAAGGAGAAAGATTAGTATGTTAAAGCAGATGTAGAGAGAGAGAATGGAAAAAAAACTAGAAGAGAGAAGAAAGGACAAATGGACAGCAGACGATGGAGAGTTAGCAGAAAACATGAAGAAACCAGAAGAAAATGGCTGGACCAATTGCAACTGAAAAAAAATGCACAAAAGGTAGAACGATATCTCTTTATTTTGAATTTATTAACTGGAATATGTCAGCTCTGGGAAATGTGCATCATTAACATCTGCGCTTTGTTTGGTACAAGAGGAAATTCCTATTTGACGTTGCCACTTGTTCTCTTTCCCCAGTATTCACTGAAATGTATTGGTTTAATATTTGCAGTGTTGCCTTTTGATAGGTAGGGTATGGTGCTTTGTGAGTCCTGGTAATGCTGTCAGGATACGGCGGGTTTGCTATGGGTTCTAAATGGGCAGCGTTTGTAGTAGTTCCTAATGTGCCTGGCGGTTGGCACTGGATTATAGTAATGTAGAAATCTTTTAGTCTTTCTTTATCCATACACTCATTAAGAGACATGTTTACTAAAAGTTAGTGTATGGTAACATTATGCAAATATTTATGCAAATAAGACCACTTATGCAAATGACGTGCTGGCACTTTGAGGAAATTCTTTGGTTTTGTGCGGCAGTTTGGGCACTCGGGCTCAAAAAGGTTAGCCATCACTGTCCTAGGCAATAACTCATGCAGCATACAAGTCTGGCACAGACTCCAGGCTTCCACTAGTACAATATGTGCAATCCATTTCGTTATCCAAAGCCTCACTGGCCAGGTCCACTTGCATTTGCTCGTAGGTGGACACCTCGGACTCTGAGTCCCTGGGTTCAGGTATCCTATACTCAGGCTCTCTGTATAGCTTTTCCAGCACAGCCCAATGCTCTGGATTATTCTTAGGGCGTCGGCTTCGTGCTATTCTACATGGAGGAAAGTTCTCTCTCTTTGGAGCTTTTGTGGCAGTCTTATACAAACATCTATTATCCAAGCCTTTCTTATCATACAAGCTTTTTCTATATCTTGCTTCAATAAAAGCTTTACCTTGGCCTCTTGGACTCCAGCGAAGGTTGAGGCCTATACCAGTCTCTCCTTTGGCTGGCCTGTTTAGCACGTCTTAGGGCTTCCTGCTGTGACCCTGTGGATTCTGAACTGCAGTAATGCCTTGACCACTCTGGACAAACAGATTTTACCTCTCTAGGAGCTGAAACCTCCTCCAGTTCCTCCTTAGCTCTCAGACCATCACCTTTCCCTTTAGGTGATCTTTTGGCAAGGGAATATTCAGGTTTGCATTCCAACCTTCCCTCTGTCTTGCCTTGCTTCCAGCTGTACACAGTCCTGCTGCATTTACTCTTGCTGTTTCCTCTCCAGCCGTCACTCCAACTGTCTTCACAGCTGCCTTTCCATCTGCTGCCACTTCCTCTTGCCACTACCGGTCTTGTCACCGCCGTTCTTGCTGCCCTTGCCACCTCTGCTCCCTCTGCTCCCCTTCCTGTCTTCTAGAGCCTCCTTAAGAAGTTCCTCTGTGCACCTGGATTGGAAGCTGGCTGGCATTACATCATGCTCAGTGGGGCGTGGTTCTATAGTGGCTCTGGAGTCTCTCTGGCTCCCTCTACCTGGTTCCTCCAGATATTGTGGCTTATATGCACTTTTTCCTTCATTTAAAACACTTTCCCTTCTCTCAACCAGGTCTGCTGGGTGACAGTACGGAGGACCACCCTATTCCTATAGAATCTAGTATAAAAGGGGCTTCAGCCATGAGAGCCTGGAGCTCACTGACTTGGCGGGCAAAGGTCAGAGCCACCAGGAAGACCACCTTCCAGGATAGGAGCCAAAGTGAACACGTCACCATTGGCTCGAAGGCCGAACGCGTAAGCTGCATGAGCACTACGTTCAGGTCCCATTCCGCAGGGGGCGGTTTGGACAGTAAGAGACCCTGCATAAAGCGGAAGACCAATGGCTGCCCTGAGAGGGGCTTTCACTCGACGTGGAGGTGATTCACTGAGATGGCGCTCAGATGCACTTTGACAGAGTTAGACTTCAGACCTTCCTTCGAGAGATGGAGGAGGTATTGAAGGACCCAAGTGGAGCAGGAGAATGGGTCGATCTGGAGCCCTAAGCACCAGACCGAGAAACGCCACCACTTGAAGACGTAAGCTCACCTAGTCGAGGTCTTCCTCAACGCGAGGAAAATGTCCTCTACCTCCTCCGGGAGACTCAGTGGGGCTAGGGAAGCCTGTTCAGCTGCTAGGCTGTGAGGGATAACAAGGCCAGGTTCAGGTGCCGCACCCATCCGTCCTCCTATGTTAGCAGGCCCGGGGCACAACCCAAGGGGATTGGAGGCTCTGTTGACAACTGGAGTAGGAGCGGGAACTAGGGCTGTCAAGGTCACGAGGGAGCTACAAGGACCAGCGATGCCCGATCCCACTGAGCCTTGAGGAGGGCCCTTGCAATGAGAGGAGTGGGAGGGAACGCATAGAGCAGGCTGAAGGACAGCTCAGAAGGAACGCATCCGGGCCCTCCCTGCTCGGGTGCGGCACCAGCCCGCAGAAGCGGGGGAGCTGTGCGTTCAGCGGACTGGCAAATAGGTCCATAGCCAGAGTCCCCACCGAAGGAACAGCCAGCCAGCCAACCACCCCCCGGATCCAGCTGCCATTCGTGAGGGTGGAGGATTCTGCTGAGCCTGTCTGATAGGACATTCTCCTGGCCTGGGAGGTAGACTGCCCTGAGGGCCATACCCCAACGGGAGGTGAAGGAGCAGAGGACCACCACCTCCTGGCAAAGGGAGCATGATCTGGTCCCCCCTTCCTTGTTGACGTAGAATATCGCCACGCGGCTGTCAGTCTGTAGGGCACCGACCTCCCGTTAAGGTGGTCCTCGAAGGCCCTCAGGGCCCACTGAATTGCCTGGAGCTCGAGCATGTTTATTTGCTGCTGCAACTCCTCTGGCGACCACTTCCCCTGTGTGCATAACGCACCGCAGTGGGCACTCTACCCCAGCAGGGAGGCATCCGTTGTCAGCACCATGTCGTAGTATGGGGTGTGGAAAGGCAACCCCTGGAGAAGGTTGCGGGGGTTTTGCCAGCAACCCAGGAACAGGTGAAGGCTGTGGGAGACCCTTATGGGGTTCCTCAGGTGGCTGACAGATGGACTCCACTGGGCGCTGAGGCACTACTGAGCTGTCTGCATGTGCAGACGGGCGTGGGGAACCACATGGACAATGGAGGCCATGTGGCCCAGAAGGTGCAGCATAGTTCGGACAGTTACCTGGGGAATGCTCTGTACCCGAGCCACCAGGGCTCAGAGGCGGTCGGTGCGATCCACCGGTAGAAACGCGATCGCCTGCTGAGTATCGAGGTGTGCCCTGATGAACTCTAAAGCCTGCACCAGTTCGACGTGGGACTGGGGATAGTTGACCAAGAAACCCAGGTCCTCGAGCAGAAGAATTGTGTGTGACACCGCCCGGCGAGTTTCCTCAACCAAGGATCCCGTGACGAGCCAGTCATCGAGGTAGGGGAAGACTGGTACGCCCTGATGCCTGAGACAGGCAGCGACCGCGAAGAGGCATTTCACGAAGACCTGCGGAGCGGTCGCGAAGCCAAAGGGGAGCACCCTGTACTGGAAGTGCTCTCCCCACACCCTGAAGCACAGGTATTGCCTGTGCTGGGGGTGAATCAAAATGCGGGCGTAAGCGTCCTTTAGATCCAAGGAGCATAGCCAGTCATTCTGCTGGAGGAAGGGCAGCAGAATGCCAAGGGATAACATCTTGAACTTCTCCTGCGCCAAGAACTTGTTTAACTTTCGGAGGTCGAGGATGGGCGCTGACCCCTGTCTTCTTCGGAACGAGGAAGTACCGGGAATAGAAGCCCCAACCTCGGAGGTGAGACGGCACCTTCGACCGCCCGTTGGGCGAGGTTGACTAATTCCAGCTGCAGGAAGGCCTGGTGCGCAGGGAGTCGAGGAGACTCCGCTGGGGAGAAGGGAGGCAGAAGCCTGTCCAAGTGGAGGCGTCCGAGGTGATGGAAGCCCACTGAGGGGCGAAAGAGGACAGATGCCACCCGCCGGCTGCTGAGTCACCAGAGGACGAGAGGCTATGCGGCTGGTGTCAAAACCCCTGTGCGGGTTGCAGCAGAGCCGGGGTCTGGATTTTGGGCTCTTTTGACTTGGTGACCATGGCCGGACTTCCTTTGCGCCGGAGTGGGGGAGATCGGGTATGGCGGGTAGCCACGGAAAGGAAGGCCTTTCCTCAGGAAGAAAAGCTTTTTGGCCTGTTGCTTCTTCCAAAGGAGGGTGGAGGTCTTGCGCGAGAGATGGGTTCTAGTGATGAACTCTGTCTAACTCCGCGGCCTTATCTTCCATCAGCTTGCCAAAGAGCTGCTCGCCGAGGCAAGGTACATCCAGGAGCTTCACTGCACCCACTACTCCAAGTCTGAGGATTGGAGCCATGCCTGGCAACGAGCCCCGATATCCACAGCTGCTACCCGAGCCAAGGACTCAAAACCATCGTAGGAGGGATGGGAGAGGTATTTTGAGGAATCTGCAACAGACTTCAGCAGGGTAGTGAACCTATTGAGAGGTTCGCCCCTCCGAGCTCCTTGGCCAGATCACGCAAGAACATGCCTATGTATAATTGGTATGCTTGAATGTGACAGGAAAGCATGGGCCCCTGGTAGCCTTGCAGCCTAGGGCATCAAGGGCTCTCGACTACTGGCCCGGGGGACCGAAGAGTGCAATTTCAGGCTCTTTTGCTTTCTCATGGCCGATTCCATCACCTTGGAGGTGTGGGGCAGTTGGGTCTTTCTGAACCCAGGGCCACGCTGTACCTTGCACATGGTGTTGAGGCGCTTACTCACGATGGGGACTGAGGCGGGTGCTTCCCACATGCGGAACAGCAGTCTAGACAAGATGGGAGGGACCGGGACAAGAGGGGACTCGTATTGGAGGGTGTCGAGCTCTTCAGCTCGAAAATCCTCCTCGCCCTGGGTAGCCAAGCTAAGAGCCCGTGCCATGTCCCAAACGAACACCAGGAAGGAAGTGTCCTCGGGCTGCGAGAGCCATTGAGATGCAGGCAGGGAGGGGTCCGACAGAAGGTACCGATGGGTACGGGTTTCCGGGCAGCTATCCCCCATCAGTGTCGCAGTCCAAGAACTCGGAGGAGGATCTGAGGCAGGCAGGTCACACTGTCCAGCAGCCGAAGCCCACTTAGAGCCGGAGGCCCTGGATGATCACGCCCCGGAGGAACGGGAAGGCGAACGAGACAGACGTTGAGGACCCTCACGAGGCCTGCGGCTCTCGGGGGTTTCCTGGACAGATTTCAGCATCCCACAGAAGGGAACCATGATCTTTGGGTGCGAGTCAGCGAAGCTGGCTGTGAGCGCCTACTGGTAAGCGATGAACGCAGAAATGCTGCGTTCCAGCACCAGAATGCAGGATTCTCACACGAGCATGGGGGCCTGTAATGCCGACCCTGAGGTCACCGGGTCGGGCAACAACAGTGGCCAATCTAGGTCATAAGTACTTAGCAGTTTCCTCAAAAGACACAGGTTCCACAATGCCTGTATTGGGTCAATCTGTGATATCCTGGGTCCCTTTTAATAATGGTTTATAGACCTTCCCTCCAGGAACTTGTCCAAACCTTTTTTAAACCCAGCTATAGTAACATAGTAAATGACAGCAGAAAAAGACCAGCATGGTCCATCCAGTCTGCCCAGCAATACGGCAAGAGTAGGTGCACCTGTCGCTCTGTGCAGGCCACCCTTCCCCATGTCTTTGTTTAGGGGTGGGCCCACCACTCCATGTAGTACACCCCTATTTGTTGAGAAGTTAGATGGTAATGTAATAAACAATATAACATACAGTGAAATATTGTAAGTTCCTTGTAAACAGCCCCTGTATATCTGCTGTGCTTGTCCCATGCTGTTTTGAATTCCGTCACCGTGTTTGCCCCCACCACTTCCATAGGGAGAGCATTCCAAGCATCCACTACCCCTTCAGTTAAAAAAATATTTCCTGACATTACCTTACAATTTAGCACCTTGCAGCTTCATGTTATGCCCTCTAGTTTTGCAGCATCCCTGTCTTTGGAAGAGGTTTGCTTGTTCATTAATACTCTTAAGTATTTAAAGGTCTTAATCATATCTCCCCTATCCCTCCTCTCCTCCAAAGTGTACATATTTAGGCTTCAAGTCTCTTCTCATAAGGTTTCTTACGCAGGCTCCAAATCATTTTGGTCACCTTCCTCTGAACAGTTTCCAGTCCTTTTACATCTTTTGCAAGATATGGTCTCCAAAACTGAACACAGTATTCCAAGTGAGGCCTCACCAACGACCTGTACAGTGGCATAAGTACCCCTTCCTTTCTGCTGGTAATCCCTTTGTATGCAGCCCAACATCCTCCTGGCTTTTGCCACTGCCTTGTCACACTGTTTTGACACCTTGAGATCATCAAAGATAATCACACCAAGGTCTTTCTCCTGAACCATGCACACCAACCTCTCGCCCCCTACTGCATACATTTCCCTTGGATTTCTGCTACCCAAGTGCATGACACTGCACTTTTTCGTATTAAATCGTAACTGCCAAGCATTAGACCATTCTTCCAACTTTTGTAGATCTTTCCTCATGTTATCCATTCCCTCGGGGGGAGTCCACTCTGTTGCAAATTTTTGTGTCATCTGCAAAAAGACAGACCCTTCCATTCAGTCCTTCAGCAATATCACTCACAAATACATTGAACAGTGCCGGGCCCAGAACCAAACCCTAGGGCACCCCGCTAATCAGCTTCCTTTCATCCAAGTGAGCTCCATGTACCATCACCTTCTGTCGTCTGTCAGTCAACCAATTTCTAATCCAGTTTACCATCTTGTGACCCATCCCCAAGCTACTGAGTTTATTGACAAGCCTCCTATGAGGAACAGTATCAAAGGCTTTGCTGAAATCCAGGTAGATGACATCATAAGAACATAAGAACATAAGATATGCCATACTGGGTCAGACCAAGGTCCATCAAGCCCAGTATTCTGTTTCCAACAGTGGCCAATCTAGGTCATACGTACCTAGCAGTTTCCCCAAGGGACACAGGTTCCACAATGCTTGTATTGGTTCAAGCATTGATATCCTGGGTCCCTTCTTAATAATGGTTTATGGACCTTTCCTCCAGGAACTTGTCCAAACCTTTTTTAAACCCAGCTACACTAACAGCCTTTACTACATCCTCCGGTAACAAATTCCAGAGTTTGATTACACGTTGAGTGAAAAAATATTTTCTTTTATTAGTCTTAAATAGTTTACCCTGTAGCTTCATTGCATGTCCCCTAGTCTTTCTATATTCTGATAAGGTAAACAATCGATCTACGTTTACCCGTTCCACTCCGTTCATTAATTTATAGACTTCTATCATATCTCCCCTCAGCCGTCTCTTTTCCAGGTTAAAGAGCCCCAACCTTTTTAGCCTTTCTTCATAGGAGTAGCCTTCCATCCCCTTTACCATTTTGGTGGCTCTTCTCTGAACCTTTTCTAAAATTGCTATATCCTTTTTAAGATATGGCGACCAGAATTGCACACAATATTCAAGGTGCGGTCTCACCATGGAACGATATAGAGGCATTATAATATCTTTTGTTTTATTTTCCATTCCTTTCCTTATCATACCTAGCATTCTATTTGCTCTCTTGGCCGCCGCTGCACACTGGGCCGAGGGTTTTAACATGGTATCCACAAGGACGCCTAAATCTTTTTCTTGGGTGGTGGTTCCTAATGTGGAACCTTGCATCGTGTAACCATAGTTTGGGTTGTTCTTCCCTAGGTGCATAACCTTGCACTTCTCCACATTAAATTTCATCTGCCATTTTGATGCCCAGTCTTCCAATTTATCAAGATCCTCTTGCAATTTTCCACAATCCTCCTGGGTTTTAACAACTTTAAATAGTTTTGTGTCATCAGCAAATTTGATAACCTCACTCGTTATTCCACTTTCCAGGTCATTTATGAATATGTCAAAAAGCAGCGGACCCAGCACAGATCCCTGGGGTACACCACTATTCACCTTTCTCCATTGGGAAAATTGGCCATTTAGCCCTACCCTCTGCTTTCTATCTTTTAACCAGTTCCTGATCCACAGTAGTACACTGCCTCCTATCCCATGACTCTTTAGTTTTGCCAAAAGTCTCTCATGAGGGACCTTGTCAAAGGCTTTCTGAAAGTCCAGATACACAATATCAACCGACTCACCTTTGTCCACCTGTTTATTCACTCCTTCAAAAAACATAACAGATTAGTAAGACAAGATCTTCCTTGTCTAAAGCCATGTTGGCTGTCTCCCATTAGGTCATGACTATCTATATGCTGAGTAATTTTATTCTTTATGATGGTTTCTACCATTTTTCCCGGTACTGATGTCAGGCTCACCGGTCTGTAGTTTCCCGGATCACCCCTCGAACCCTTTTTAAAAATTGGTGTTACATTGGCAATCCTCCAATCCTCAGGTATTAGAGATGATTTTAATGATAGTTCACAGATTACTGATAGCAGGTCTGCAATCTCAAATTTCAGTTCTTTCAACACCCTTGGATGTATACCATCCGGCCCAGGTGATTTGCTACTCTTCAGTTTATCTAATAGTTGTAAGACATCTTCCCGATGTATCGATATTTCCTTCAATTCTTCCACACCTTTAAATACCACTTCAGTCGTGGGTAACATCCCTACATCTTCCTCAGTAAAGACCGAAGCAAAGAATTCATTCAGTCTCTCCGCTATCGCCTTGTCGCCTCTTAGTGCTCCTTTAACCCCTTTATCATCTAATGGACCAACTGACTCTCTCACGGGTTTTTTGCTACGAATGTACTTGAAAAGGTCTTTATTTCGCGTTTTTGCTTCCGCAGCAAGCTTCTTCTCAAATTCTCTCTCTTTGCCTGCCTTATCAATGCCTTGCATTTGACTTGCCAGTGCTTGTGCTGTTTCCAGGTTTCATCATTTGGCTCTTTTTTCCATTTCTTGAAAGATGCTTTTTTGGCAACAACAGCCTCTCTGACCTCAGCTTTAAACCATGCTGGCAATTTTTTGGACTTCCTTCCACTTTTCTTAAAGCGTGGAATACAGCTGGTCTGGGCTTCCAAGATAGTATTTTTCAACAACACCCAAGCTTGATGTACGTCTTTAACCTTTGCAACTGCTCCTTTTAGTTTTTTCTTAACTGTTTTCCTCATTCTATCATAGTCTCCCTTTCGAAAGTTAAAGGGTAGTACTGTGGATTTCCTTACTATCCCTCCTCCACTAATTAAATCAAAGGCGATCATGCTATGATCACTATTGCCAAGTGGCCCCAACACCCTTATCTCTTGCACTACATCTGGTGTTCCACTAAGGACTAGGTCTAATATTGCTTCCCCTCTGGTCGGTTCATGAACCAGCTGCTCCAAGAAGCAGTCATTTATTTCATCTAGGAACTTTATCTCCCTAGCATGTCCTGTTGTGACACTGACCCAGTCGATGCCGGGGTAATTGAAATCACCCATTATTATTACTGCACTGTAACTTTTGCTAGCTTCCTTGATTTCTTTGAGCATTTCATCATCCATTTGTTCATTCTGGCCAGGCGGACGATAGTACACCCCCACTGCCATCGCCTTCCCCTTTTTACATGGAATTTCAATCCACAGAGATTCTACAGCAAATTTTGTTTCTTGCAAAACTTTAATCCTTTCTGACTCAATGCCCTCTCTAACATAGAGCGCAACCCCTCCACCAATTTGATCAGCTCTATCATTTCGATATAGTTTGTACCCAGGTATCACAGTGTCCCACTGGTTGTCCTCCTTCCACCATGTCTCTGATATTCCAATCATATCTAACCTCTCGTTTAGTGCTATATATTCTAACTCTCCCATCTTGTTTTGTAGACTTCTAGCATTTGCATACAAGCATTTTAGAGACTGTATTTTATTCATATTAATTTGGCTATTGGTAGACATGGGTAATTTGGGATCTTTAAGTTCTGTCTGCTCCATACTCGAGGGCATTTGGGCTACTTTACTCTTTTTTGGAACCTCTCTGCTTTTTGTAGTATCCTTCAAGGATACATTCTTCCGAACCATGCGCTCTTGGGCGACTGTCGGCTTTCCCCTATTATCTAGTTTAAAAGCTGCTCTATCTCCTTTTTAAAGGTTAATGCCAGCAGCCTGGTTCCATCCCGGTTAAGGTGAAGCCCATCCCTTCGGAAGAGCCCCTCCTTTCCCCAGAATGTTCCCCAGTTCCTAACAAATCCGAACCCCTCATCTCTGCACCATTGTCTCATCCACGCATTGAGACTCCGGAGCTCTGCCTGCCTATTGGGTCCTGCGCGTGGAACGGGAAGCATTTCGGAGAACGCTACCCTGGAAGTTCTGGATTTCAACTTCCTACCTAAAAGCCTAAATTTAGCTTCCAGAACCTCCCTACCACGTTTTCCTATGTCATTGGTACCAACATGTACCAAGACAGCAGACTCCTCCCCAGCACTATCTAAGACCTTATCTAGGTGGCGTGTGAGGTCCGCTACCTTCGCACCAGGCAGGCATGTTACCAGGCGATCCTCACGTCCACCAGCCACCCAGCTATCTACATGCCTAATGATCGAATCACCAACTATAACTGCTGTCCTAACCCTTCCCGCATGGGCACTTGGCCCTGGAGAAACCTCCTCGGTGCGAGATGGGTTTACATCACCTGGAGGACAGGTCCTAGTTACAGGATCACTTCCTGCCACACCAGGGTGATGCTCTCCTGTCACGTGACCTCTCTCCTCCATGGCAACAGGGATGCTGCCAGACTGGAGGTGGGACTTCAGGACTATATCCCTGTAGGTCTCGTCTATGTACCTCTGTCTGTCTTATGTTTTCCAAGTCTGCTACTCTAGCCTCTAGAGAACGGACTCGTTCCCTGAGAGCAGAGAGCTCCTTGCACCTAGTGCACACGTAAGACCTCTCACCAGCTGGGAGAAAATCATACATGTGACACTCAATGCAAAAGACTGGAAAGCCCACATCCCGCTGCTGGACTGCTGTCTGCATCTTAGTTTTAAGTTTGTGTTTAGATCTTTAAGTTCTATATGTACTAAAGGGTGCAATGGATATTTATACCACTAAAACTGTACCTAAGAAGTTTAATATACCTTGTTCACCTGAAGCTTAATTAATCTCAGGTCCTTGGTGTATGACTGATTTGGGTAATGAGCTTCACCTGAGAGCACCTCCTGTCTTTTAAGTTGTGCAAGTACCTATAAAGCTGTGATTTTCCCAGGGGAGGGTGGGTGTGGGGAGGGAGGGAGGGATATAACACTTATTAAAAAAGGGCTGCTACACAGTACCTTGTCCTGTGCTGCTGAGGAAAACTATATTCTGATTTGATTTAAATTATAGCTCTTTGCTGCTACTAGGCTCTAACCTATTATGAAATTTAAACTACAAGCTCTCTGCTGGATTCTAAATTTAACCAGAAAGCTCTCTTCTGTGTTTTAATTTGAAACTAAAAGTACTTTGCTGATGCTAGGCCCTGAGTGACTATGAAATTTAAACTACAGCTGTCTACTGGGTATGAAAGGTAACCAGAAAGTTCTCTTCTGTGTTTTTAAATTGAATCTTAAACTGTTGCTACTAGGCCCTGACTGATTTAACAAAAAAAATAGTGGGTTCACAGATTAATTAGCTTTAAAAGAAAAACAATTCCTTTCAGAAAAATTCCCAGAAGTATATACTCA
This sequence comes from Ichthyophis bannanicus, assembly GCA_033557465.1. NCBI lineage: Eukaryota > Metazoa > Chordata > Amphibia > Gymnophiona > Ichthyophiidae > Ichthyophis > Ichthyophis bannanicus. The sequence goes on along the minus strand of CM066039.1, from coordinate 401,488,946 downwards.
CAATTTCAGATTTCTCTCCAGAAGTAACAGCCCCCCTTTCCAGTCCTTCGCATGCCCCTGATCTAGTTCCTTGGTCACCCAGTCAAAGAACTCAATCAGATTTAACAGCTTTTACTACATCCTCCGGTAACGAATTCTAGAGTTTGATTACACGTTGAGTGAAAAAATATTTTCCCTTATTAGTCTTAAATAGTTTACCGTGTAGCTTGTGATAAGGAAGCTTATCATAGCTCAGGAAGGAGCTATAGAAAAGGTGAAGTGACTCTGAACAAGCAACCTGTCAGTTCTGGTAGAAATAAGAAAACAGAATTTTTCCATAAAAGACTACCAGTCCCAGAATGCACCAGGTTTCCAACAGCCATTAGAGGAGCTGAAGTGGGGAAACGTGTGTTCAATCAGGAGGGCTATGAGGTAATCCCCAAGCACTCATCTCAAAGGGCAGGGCCTGATTCAGCACAGCTGCGCTGTGCTAGGGTGGAGCACTCATCTAAGCAGAATAAAGGTAGACTATTCTACAGAGAATGATCCTCAGTTTCATCTGGGAGATCCTCATCTTGGACATTTTCATCAGAAGCAGAAGCCAGCGCGGACGGACAGAGAGGGCAAGAAACCCTTTGGAAGAAAGAAGAGGAAAGCATTTGGGAGGTCTAAAGGAGTCCAGAGCAGTACGTATACTGGGACACATTCAAAAGGCCAGCATACACCATTGGACTGGGGAAAACCAGAGGAATGGTGCTGCAGGGCTAGGAATCTCCAGACGGTACCTGTGAGGGAGACGGCTGCACGTGGAAGGGACCCTAAGATCCGTGCCAGAAGGTATGTGGAGAGAGATCCAGTGTCCAGGGATCTGGATTGGAAGGCTGGACATAAGAACTGGACTACATACTGGCCAGGCTATTTAGAGAGGAACTCTAACAGCAATGGAAGCTCAGGTATGAACACTGATCTATGCCCTAGCTATAACCTTGAAAGACAGCAGGGAAACAAGTATTCTCCTGAGAGTGCTACATTGAGAAATTCCTCTGTGCCAATCCATGATATTGAACCCATGATTGTTGAAGGGGGAGCGGTCTTAGATACAGGCTGTGAATATATGGATTGCTCTCTGTCTAAACTCCTTTGGTAATTTTCTGTTACAAAGTACAACAACCATCACAAAGAAATACAAACTTGTTCATTAATCTACTCAGAAAAGCTCCTGAAGTAGGATTTGAGCCACGCAGTAGAAAGCAAGCCAGCTAAGGGGTTTCAGCTGGGTAACTGCTAGCAATTGAGCCTTACCTAATTGCTTGTGAGCTCTGAGGGAATCACTTCTGAATCTATGTGTGAAGATATAAGAAGTTAATCTGAAAAGAACAGTTTTTCCCTTCTTTGTGGGTTTTGCTTGTTGTTTGAAACACTGCTAAGAAAATATTAGCTAAAGCCTACAGAAAAGACCAGTTTGTTACCAACCAGGTCTTTATTCTTTTCATTTGATTGCCTGACAAATTCAGCTGTTTTCCTGATTTTGTTTTTCCAAGTTTAACACTGAAAGCAAGTATCCTGTTTTATGTGCTACCAAGCATATCTGTGTTGGGAGAAATAACCCCATAAATAAATATCTTATTGGCTTTACACTCAAGCACAACTAATTATTGTGAGCAGCTGTGTCTGGTGTGAATGGACTGCATTTCCCACAATCCCTTGCAAATCATATTGAGATATGCACTTGCCAAGACTGTGAACATTCTCACCCAGGCACCCGTCTGACAAGCTTCATTGCATGTCCCCTAGTCTTTCTATATTCTGATGACGTAAACAATCGATCTACATTTACCCGTTCCACTCCATTAATTAATTTATAAACTTCTATCATATCTCCCCTCAGTCTCCTCTCTTCTTTTTTTCCCATTTTAAATTTTTATTAAGAACTTCAATAAGCAATACAAACCGAATTGTTCTCAACAGTGAACACTGATGAGCATTGTACAATCTCCCCAATATGTGCACTGTAGATCATACAGTTGCCCCCCTGGCCTATATACCTCCATCCTTTACATCTCTCCTGAGATCTTCTCCCCCTCCCTACTCTCCCTCATCATTCATCCCTTAATCTCCCTTTCCTTCTTAGCCGTCTCTTTTCAAGGTTGAAGAGTCCTAACCTTTTCAGCCTCTCTTCATCCTTCCATCACCTTTTACCATTTTGGTGGCTCTTCTCTGTACCTTTTCTAATAACGCTATATCCTTTTTAAGATATGGCGACCAGAATTGCACACCATATTCAAGGTGCGGTCACACCATGGAAAGATACAGAGGCATTATAATATCCTTTGTTTCATTTTCTATTCCTTTCCTTATGATACCTAGCATTCTATTTGCTCTCTTGGCCGCCGCTGCACACTGGGAGTAGGGTTTTAACATGTTATCCATGTTGACTCCTAAATCTTTTTCCTGAGTGGTGGTTCCTAATGTGGAACCCTGCATCGTGTAACCATAGTTTGCGTGGTTCTTTCCTAGGTGCATAACTTTGCACTTGTTCACATTAAGTTTCATCTGCCATTTGGATGCCCAGTCTTCCAATTTATCAAGATCCTCTTGCAATTTTCCACAATTCTTATGGGGTTGAACAACTTTAAATAGTTTTGTGTCATCTGAAAATTTGATAACCTCACTTGTTATTCCCTTTTCCAGGTCATTTATGAATATGTCAAAAAGCAGCGGACCCAGCACAAATCCCTGGGGTACTCCACTATCACCTTTCTCCATTGGGAAAATTGGCCATTTAGCCCTACCCTCTGCTTTTCATCTTTTAAACAGTTCCTGGTCCATAATAGTCCACTGCCTCCTATCCCATGACTTTTTAGTTTTGCCTAAAGTCTCTGATAAGGGACCTTGTCAAAAGCTTTCTGAAAGTCCAGATAGACAAAAGTGAGTCAGTTGATAGTGTATCTGTTTATTCACACCTTCAAAAAAAACATAACAGATGAGTAAGACCAGATCTTCCTTGTCTAAAACCATGTTGGCTGTCTCCCATTAAGCCATGACTATCTCTACATGTTCAGCAATTTTGTTCTTTATGATGGTTTCTATCATTTTTCCCGGTACTGACATCAGGCTCACCGGTCTGTAGTTTCCCGGATCATCCCTGGAACCCTTTTTATAAACTGGCGTTACATTTGCCATCCTCCAATCTTTTAGATATTACAGATGGTTTTAATGATAGTTCACAGATTACTAATAAGCAAGTCTGCAATCTCATATTTCAGTAATACCCTTCAATTTATACCATCCGGTACAGGAGATTTGCTACTCTTCAGTTTATCAAATAATTGTAATACATCTTTCCAATGTATCGATATTTCTTTCAATTCTTCCGCAGTATCACCTTTAAATACCACTTCAGTCATGGGCAACATCCCTACATCTTCCTCAGTAAAGACCGAAGCAAAGAATTCATTCAGTCATAGAAACAAACATGACGACAGAAAAAGACCACATGGCCTATCTAGTCTGTCCTTCCATAACTACAACAGTCCACTTTTTACCTTTAGAGATCCTCTGTGTTGGACCCATGCTTTTTTGAATTCAGTTACTGTCCTCATCTCTACCACCTCCACTGGGAGACTATTCCACGGATCCACTACTCTTTCTGTAAATAAATATTTCCGCATATCACTCTTGAATCTATCTCCCTTCACCCTCATCCCATGTCCCCTCGTAGCAGAACTTGCTTTCAATTGAAAGAGGCTCTCTCCCTGAACATTTATGCCACGGAGGTATTTAAACATCCCAATAGTCTCTCCACTATGGCCTTGTCCCATCTTAGTGCCCTTTTTACCCCTCTATCATCTAATGGTCCAACTGACACTCAGGTTTTTTGCTACGAATGTTATTGAAAAAGTCTATTACGCATTTTTGCTTCCACTGCCAGCTTCTTCTCAAATTCTCTTTGTCTGCCTTATCAATGCCTTGCATTTAACTTGCCAGTGCTTGTGCTGTTTCCAGTTTGTCATTTGGCTCTTTTTTCCATTTCCTGAAAGATGCTTTTTTGGCAACAGCCTCTGACCTTACCTTTAAACCATGCTGGCTGTTTTTTTGGACTTCCTTCTACTATTCTTCAAGCGTGGAATACAGCTGGTCTGGGCTTCCAAGATAGTATTTTTAAACACCACCCAAGCTTGATGTAAGTCTTTAACCTTTGCAACTGCTCCTTTTAGTTTTTTCTTAACTATTTTCCTCATTTTATCATAGACTCCCTTTCGAAAGTTAAAAGGTAGTACTGTGGAATTCCTTAACATCCCTCCTCCATTAATTAAATCAAATGTGATCATGCTATGATCACTATTGCCAAGTGGCCCCATCACCCTTATCTCTTGCACCAGATCTGGTGTTCCACTAAGGACAAGGTCCAAAATGGCTTCCCCTCTCGTCGATTCATGAACCAGCTGCTCCAAGAAGCAGTCATTTATTTCTTCTAGAAACTTTATCTCCCTAACATGTCCTCCCGTGACACTGACCCAATCAATACCAGGGTAATTGAAACCACCCATTATTATGCTGTAACTTTTGTTAGCTTCCCTGATTTCTTTGAGCATTTCATCATCCATTTGTTCATTCTGGCCAGGAGGTCGATAGTACACCCCCCACTACCATTGCTTTCTCCTTTTTACATGGAATTTCAATCCATAGAGATTCTACAGCAAATTTTGTTTCCTGCAAAACTTTAATCCTTTGTGACTCAATGCCCTCTAACAGAGCGCAACCCCTCCAATTTGATCAGCTCTGTCATTGCGATATAGTTTGTACCCAGGTATCACAGTATCCCACTGGTTGTCCTCCTTCCACCATGTCTGAGATACCAATCATATCTAACCTCTCATTTAGTGCTATATATTCTAACTCCACCATCTTATTTTTTCTAGACTTCTAGCATTTGCATACACGCATTTTAGAGACTATATTTTATTCATATTAATCTGGCTATCAGTAGGCAGGGGTAATTTGGAATCTTTAAGCTCTGTCTGCTCCGTACTCAAGGGCATTTGGGCTACTTTTGTCTTTATTGGAACCTCTCTGCTGATATACCCGAACTTCATTCTTTTGGTAGTATCCTTCAAGGATACATTGTTCCGAACCATTCGCTCTTGGGCGACTGTCTGCTCTCCTATATTATCTAGTTTAAAAGCAGCTCTATGTCCTTTTTAAAAGTTAATGCCAGCAGCCTGGTTCCATCCAAGTTAAGGTGAAGCCCATCCCTTCTGAAGAGTCCCTCCTTTCCCCAGAATGTTCCCCAGTTCCTAACAAATCCAAAACCCTCATCCTTGCACCATCGTCTCATCCACGCATTGAGACTCCGGAGCTCTGCCTGCCTTTTGGGTCCTGCGTGTAGAACGGGAAGCATTTCAGATAACGCTACCTGGAAGTTCTGGATTTCAACTTGCTACCTAAAAGCCTAAATTTAGCCTCCAGAACCTCCCTACCACATTTTCCTATGTCATTGGTACAGACATGCACCAAGACAGCAGACTCCTCCCCAGCACTATCTAAGACCTTGTCTAGGTGGCACGTGAGGTCTGCTACCTTCGCACCAGGCAGGCATGTTACCAGGTGATCCTCACATCCACCAGCCACCCAGCTATCTACATGCCTAATGATCTAATCACCAACTATAACAGCTGTCTTAACCCCTCTCTCATGGGCACATGGCCCTAGAGAAACTTCCTCAGTTTGAGAGGGTTTTACATCACCTGAAGGACAGGTCCTAGCTACAGGATCACTTCCTGCCACACCAGAGGGATGCTCTCCTGTCACGTAACCTCTCTCATCCATGGCAACAGGGATGCTGCCAGACTGGAGGTGGGACTTCAGAACTATATACAATATAAATAAAATAAAAATATCCCTGTAGGTCTTGTCTATGTACCTCTGTCTTCCTTATGTCCTCCATGTCTGCTATTCTAGTCTCCAGAGATCAGACTCGTTCCCTGAGATTAAAGAGCTCCTTGCATCTAGGGCACACGTAAGACCCCTCACCAACTGGGAGAAAATCATACATGTGACACTCAATGCAAAAGACTGGAAAGCTCCCATCTCGCTGCTGGACTGCTGTCTGCATTTTAAGTTTTAAGAATGTGTTTAGATATTTAAGTTCTTTACTAACTAAGGGTTGCTGGAAATACTTATACTAATAAAACTATACCTAATATGTTTAATGTACTTCGACTAAAGCTTAATTAATCTCAGGTCTTTAATGTATGCCTGATGAGGATAAACAGCTGCACATGAGAGTGAATATGGCACCTCCTTTCCTTTTAAGAGGTTTAAGCACCTATAAAGCTATGATTATCCCAGGAGTGAGTGGGTGTTGGGGAGCAAGGGAGGGAAAAAAGATCTATGAAAAGCTGGCTGCTACAAAAGACCCTGTCCTGTGCTTCTAAGGTAATCTGTGACCAATTTCCAGGGGGAGTCCCACAGCCCTTGCTTGGATAGAGGGAGTCTTGTGGTCTAAATTTAACCAGAAAGCTCTCTGCTGAGTTTTAAAGTTAAACTGAAAGATTTTTACTGCTATTAGGCCCTGAAGGATTTAACAAATACACTGGGTTCACAGATTAACCAGCTTTAATCTAAAGAATTCCTTTTTCCCCAAGATTTAGAAAAATTCCCAGAAGTACTAAATACTTAGAATTGCAGATCTCTCTCCAGAAGTAGCAGTCCCCTTTTGTAGTCCCAGGCGGCGGCCCCAGCCCAGTCTGGGGGGGAGCTTTTTATTGCCTGGGTGCGACTTCCTCCCCCAAGGGGTCCTCTGCATCTCACAGGGGGGTGCCTAGCCCTGTTTGCCCATAGGACAGCCATCACCACTGATACCTGATTGTTACAAGTGGTCAGGGAGGGCTACCTCCTACACCTTGAGTGGGTGCCATTCTCGTACTCCCAGGAGAGCCCACCAGACCTCTCCCTCAGACCCTGCTTCTCCCTGAGCTAGAAGGCCTAATCAGGACAAGGCAGTGGAGCCAGTGCCGAAACATCTCTGTAGCACAGGCTTCTACTCCAGATATTTCCTTGTCCCCAAGAGGACAGGGGGCCTCAGACTCATCCTAGACCTGTGAGAGCTCAACAAGCTTTCTGGTCAGGGAGAAGTTCAAGATCTCTCGCAGGTCCAGGATGAGTCTGAGGCCCCCTGTCCTCTTGGGAACAAGGAAATATCTGGAGTCTTCATGTTATGCTCTCAAAGCCTTTGGTATATGCACCACGCATACGTGGCCCCCTTCCTGCCCAAGGGTGCCATCTTGCCTCAGTAGGATTATATAGCTCAAAGGCAAAAAAATGACAAAAAAAAAGCAACTCCACAGGGAGGAGGGAGAGTTGCGAGTTCTGATTCCTGCTGTCCTGGGAGAACACCCGTTAGAGGTGAATAATTATGCTTTCTCCGGGGACAAGCAGGAAGTCAGTCATAAAACCATAGCAAAATGATGACAGAAAAAGACCACATGGTCTATCTAGGCTGTCCTTCCATATCAACAACTACAACAGTCCTCTTTTTCCTTTAGAGATCCTCTGTGTTTGTCCCATGCTTTTTTGAATTCAGATACTGTCCTCATCTCTACCACCTCCACTGGGAGACACTTCCACGGATCCACCATTCTTTCCGTAAAGAAATATTTCCACATATCACTCCTGAATCTATCCCCTTTCACCCTTAAACCATGTCTCCTCGTAGCAGAGCTTGCTTTTAATCGAAAGAGGCTCTCCCCCTGTGCATTTATGCCACGGAGGTATTTAAACATCTCAATCATATCACCTCTATCCCGCCTTTCCTCTAAGGTGTACATATTCTTAAGTCTGTCCTCATATGCTTTATATTGAAGACCACTAACCATTTTAGTAGCCACCCTCTGTACTGACGCCATACTGTTTATATCCTTTTGAAGGTGTGATTTCCAGAATTGCACACTATACTCCAAATGAGGTCGCACCAAAGACTTATATAGAGGCACTATCACCTCCTTTTTTCTACCAGCCATTCCTCTCCCGATGCACCCAAGCATCCTTCTAGCTTTTGCTGTCGCCTTTTCTACTTGTTTAGCTACTTTAAGATCATTAGACACAACCACGCCTAGGTCCTGCTCTTCTTTAGTGGACAAAAGTACTTCACCCCCTATACTATATTGCTCCCTTGGATTGCTGCAGCCCAATGCATGACCTTACATTTTTTAACATTAAATCCCAGCTGCCAAATTCTAGACCATTCTTCAAGCTTAACTAGATACCTCCTCATGTTATCTACACCTTCCTGGGTGTCTACTCGATTGCAGATTTTGGTATCATCCTGTTCAGGGATTACTATGGTGAACCAGTCACCTAAACAACTACCTCTATTAAGCATCATGCCTCCCACATTATGACAACTGCTAATCCCTGAACCAATGATTTACAGACTTAATTCTCTGTACATAGTTGTATCTGAAATTTTTTTAAGATTCAAGTTATAATTACCCTATCCCTTTACACTCCTGTTAAATGGTTATATGTAATAATGTTTTAATGTAACGTTTATGTTTTGAAGTTTCTTGTAAACCGCTTTGATTCACTAAAAGCGGTAAATAAGCACAAATAAATAAATCTTCCGCAAAGAGGCAAATCTTACCCGACAGCCCTTCCGCTATATTACTAACAAAGATGTTAAAAAGAATAGGACCAAGGACAGATCCCTGGGGCACACCACCAGTAAAGAGTAGTTACACACCTTTAACAGGTGTTCTCCAGGAGAAGCAGGAATTGGTCCTCATATATGGGCGACGTCAGCGCCGACAGAGCCCCCGGGTGGAGCATTTACCCAGCTTTCAAAGGAAGCCTTTGGTAATGCAGCGCGCCTGCGTGGTCCCCTTCCCGCCCAAGGGTGCCATCTTGCTCAGTCTGATGACATAGCTAAAAGACTGCAAAAAATTAAAATAAAGTATATGACTGCAACTCCAGGGGAGGAGGGAGGGTCGTGAGGACTGATTCCTGCTGCTCCTGGAGAACACCTGTCGTTGTTAAGTGCTGTTGAGTCGGAGTCGACTCATGGCGACCTTCTGGATAGCTATCCTAAATTGTGTTCGGTCTTCAGTCAGGCGGCTCACTGTTGACAGACTGGTACCCGTAGCTGCTGTTATTGTATCGATCCATCTCATTGCTGGCCTTCCTCTTTTGCATTGATCTTCTATCTTGCCAAGCATAATGTCTTTCTCTAATGATCTCTCTCTTCGCATGATGTGTCCAAAGTATGAAAGTCAAAGTCTTGTCATCTGAGCTTCTAAAGAAAGCTTAGGTTTGATCTCCTCTAGTACCGACTGGTTTGTTCTTCGGGCAGTCCATGGTATACACAGTATTCGCCACCAGCACCATAATTCAAAGGCATCAATTTTCTTCCTGTCTATCTTTTTCACTGTCCAGCTTTCACATCCATATGATGTTATTGAAAATACCATGGCTTGAACAAGTCAAATCTTTGTATGGAGAGAGACATCTCTGCTCTTGAGAATCTTATCTAGGTCTTTCATAGCCATTCTGCCAAGAGCAATGCGTCGTCTGATTTCTTGACTGTTTGTTGCTTCTTTATTGATAGTTGATCCAAGTAGGTTAAAGTTGTTCACAATTTCAATTTCTTCTCCTTCAACGTTGAACCTGTTGATTATGCCAGTTGTCATGATCTTTGTCTTCTTTACATTAAGGTGCAGGCCCATTTTGAGACTATGTTCTTTGACTGTGAGAAGCAAATGTTTCAGATCATCTTCACTTTCAGCCAGTAATGTGGTATCAGCATAGCGAAGGTTGTGAAACTTCCACCAATCTTCACACCTCTGTTGTCTTCATACAATCCTGCTTCTCTGATGATTTGTTCTGCATATAAATTACACCTGTTACAGGTGAGTAACTACTCTTTCTCCAGGACCAAGCAGGAAGTCAGTCCTCACATATGGGACTCCCCAGCTCTAGGCTACCAGGAACCCAAAGCTGAAAAAATGGCTCCCTCTGAAGAGCCTCAGAATCCATGATAAGAATATCCTCTGAGAACACCCCCATACGGTAGCCCAACACAAGGACCGGAGGGTAGGAGTTGCCTAAACCTCAAAGAGATTACAGAGTATCGCCTGTCCGAAAGCACTGTCCCTTCGGGACTCTCTCAAGGCAGTAGTGGGCTGCAAAAGTCTGGCTTGAAGACCAAGTAGCGGCCCGGCAGATGTCTGACAACGGAACAGAGTGGAGATGAGCTACTGACATGGCTTTCACCCTGACACGGTAGGCCGTGACTTGACCCTGCAAGGGGAGGTAGGCTGCCTTATACGCCCAGGCGATACAATCTGCTACCCAAGTGGACAATGTACGCTTGGAGACAGGTAACCCCAGCTTATTAGGGTTAAAGGAGACGAAGAGCTGAGTGGCCCTTCGATGCCCCCGTGTACGTTCTATGTAAAAGGACAACACCCTTTTACTGTCCAGGGTATGAAAGACTGTTTCAGCCTGGCTGGTATGCGGCCTGGGAAAGAATGTCGGAAGAACCACCTCCTGGTTGAGGTGGAAAGAGGAGACAACTTTTGGAAGGAACTTCGGAAGGGTCCGTAGGACCACCCTGTTCCTATAGAACAGTGTGTACGGTCTATCAGAAACCAGAGCTTGTAGTTCACTCACACATCTGGCCGAGGTAAGAGCTACCAGGAAGAGCGCCTTCCAAGAAAGGAAGCGTAAATGGCAAGTAGCCATCGGCTCAAACGGTGGGCAAGTAAGTTGCCGCAAGACCATGTTCAAATCCCACTCAGTGGCCAGTGGATGAACCGGTGGCTTGAGCAGAAGCAGACCTCTGAGGAAGCGGGACACCAAGGGGTGAACCGACAGACTGACCCTCCACCGGTGAGTGGTGTGCTGATAGAGCACTAAGGTGGACCCGAACAGAGTTGGACTTAAGGCCTAGGTCTGACAGGTGAAGTAGATACTGCAGTACTACTGGCACAAGGCAGGAGAAAGGATCTTCACTGCACTGAGCACACCATATTGTGAACCTACGCCACTTGAGGGCATAAGACTTTCTGGTGGACTGCCTCCTAGAGGCCAAGACCACCTCCTCAACTTCCCTAGATAAAGGGAGCTAGCACTATCCTTTCAGCAGCCAGGCCATCAGATTGAGGGATCTGAGATTGGGGTGCAGAAGGGAACCCTGATCATGAAACAGGAGATCGGGTTGCAACCCCAGAGGGAATGGAGTTTCCACCGACACCTGCAGCAGAAGTGAAAACCACGGTTGCCTCGGCCATCTGGGGGCTACCAGAATCACCAAGGCCTTGTCCCGGAGAATCTTGAACAGAGTTCGGTCCACCAGGGGCGTGGGAGGATTCGCATACAGGAGGCCCGTAGACCAAGAGATCAGTAAAGCATCTGCTGACATTCTCAGGGGATGCGGCTGTCTGGAGCAAAACCTGGGCAGCTGACGGTTCAGTGGACTTGCAAAGAGATCGATGGATGGAAGTCCCCATTGTAGAAAGATCTGCTGGACCACCAGTGGATACAACTGCCATTCGTGAGGCTGGAGAATCCTGCTTAGTTTGTCTGCCAAGCAGTTCTCCTGACCAGGTAGATAAACTGCTTTGAGAAACATGCCTTGTTTGACTGCAAAGGAGCAAAGGACCTGCGCCTCCTGACATAGGAGTCTGGACCCTGTGCCCCCTTGCTTGTTCACATAGAACATTGCTACCTGATTGTCTGAACTAAGACAGACTGGTGAGAGGGCATGAGAAAGTCTGTAGAGCCAAGCGGATTGCTTGCAGCTCCAAAAGATTGATCTGCTGTGTGGCCTCCCGAGGAGACCAGAGGCCTTGAGTGCACGTGCCCTGGCATAAGAACATAAGAACATAAGATATGCCATACTGGGTCAGACCAAGGTCCATCAAGCCCAGTATTCTGTTTCCAACAGTGGCCAATCCAGGTCATACGTACCTAGCAGTTTCCCCAAGGGACACAGGTTCCACAATGCTTGTATTGGTTCAAGCATTGATATCCTGGGTCCCTTCTTAATAATGGTTTATGGACCTTTCCTCCAGGAACTTGTCCAAACCTTTTTTAAACCCAGCTACACTAACAGCCTTTACTACATCCTCCGGTAACAAATTCCAGAGTTTGATTACACGTTGAGTGAAAAAATATTTTCTTTTATTAGTCTTAAATAGTTTACCCTGTAGCTTCATTGCATGTCCCCTAGTCTTTCTATATTCTGATAAGGTAAACAATCGATCTACGTTTTCCCGTTCCACTCCGTTCACTAATTTACAGACTTCTATCATATCTCCCCTCAGCCGTCTCTTTTCCAGGTTAAAGAGCCCAACCTTTTTAGCCTTTTTTCATAGGAGTATCCTTCCATCCCCTTTACCATTTTGGTGGCTCTTCTCTGAACCTTTTCTAAAATCGCTATATCCTTTTTAAGATACAGCGACCAGAATTGCACACAATATTCAAGGTGCGGTCTCACCATGGAACGATATAGAGGCATTATAATATCTTTTGTTTTATTTTCCATTCCTTTCCTTATCATACCTAGAATTCTATTTGCTCTCTTGGCCGCTGCTGCACACTGGGCCGAGGGTTTTAACATGGTATCCACAATGACCCTAAATCTTTTTCCTGGTGGTGGTTCCTAATGTGGAACCTTGCATCGTGTAACCATAGTTTGGGTTGTTCTTCCCTAGGTGCATAACCTTGCACTTGTCCACATTAAATTTCATCTGCCATTTTGATGCCCAGTCTTCTAATTTATCAAGATCCTCTTGCAAGTTTCCACAATCCTCTTGGGTTTTAACAACTTTAAATAGTTTTGTGTCATCTGCAAATTTGATAACCTCACTCGTTATTCCACTTTCCAGGTCATTTATGAATATGTCAAAAAGCAGCGGACCCAGCACAGATCCCTGGGGTACACCACTATTCACCTTTCTCCATTGGGAAAATTGGCCATTTAGCCCTACCCTCTGCTTTTTATCTTTTAACCAGTTCCTGATCCACAATAGTACACTGCCTCCTATCCCATGACTCTTTAGTTTTGCCAAAGGTCTCTGATGAGGGACCTTGTCAAAGCCTTTCTGAAAGTCCAGATACACAATATCAACAGACTCACCTTTGTCCACCTGATTATTCACTCCTTCAAAAAAACATAACAGATTAGTAAGACAAGATCTTCCTTGTCTAAAGCCATGTTGGCTGTCTCCCATTTTATTCTTTATGATGGTTTCTACCATTTTTCCCGGTACTGATGTCAGGCTCACCGGTCTGTAGTTTCCCGGATCACCCCTGGAACCCTTTTTAAAAATTGGTGTTACATTGGCGATCCTCCAATCTTCAGGTATTAGAGATGATTTTAATGATAGTTCACAGATTACTAATAGCAGGTCTGCAATCTCGTATTTCAGTTCTTTCAACACCCTTGGATGTATACCATCCGGCCCAGGTGATTTGCTACTCTTCAGTTTATCTAATAGTTGTAATACATCTTCCTGATCTATCGATATTTCCTTCAATTTTTCTGCACCTTTAAATACCACTTCAGTCATGGGTAACATCCCTACATCTTCCTCAGTAAAGACTGAAGCAAAGAATTCATTCAATCTCTCCGCTATCGCCTTGTCTCCTCTTAGTGCTCCTTTAACCCCTTTATCATCTAATGGACCAACTGACTCTCACAGGTTTTTTGCTACGAATGTACTTGAAAAGGTCTTTAATTCGCATTTTTGCTTCTGCAGCAAGCTTCTTCTCAAATTCTCCCTTTGCCTGCCTTATCAATGCCTTGCATTTGACTTGCCAGTGCTTGTGCTGTTTCCAGGTTTTGTCGTTTGGCTCTTTTTTCCATTTCCTGAAAGATGTTTTTGGCAACAGCCTCTCTGACCTCACCTTTAAACCATGCTGGCAGTTTTTTGGACTTCCTTCCACTTTTCTTAAAGCGTGGAATACAGCTGGTCTGGGCTTCCAAGATAGTATTTTTCAACAGCCAAGCCTGATGTACGTCTTTGACCTTTGCAACTGCTCCTTTTAGTTTTTTTCTTAACTGTTTTCCTCATTTTATCATAGTTTCCCTTTCAAAAGTTAAAAGGTAGTACTGTGGATTTCCTTACTATCCCTCCTCCACTAATTAAATCAAAGGTGATCATGCTATGATCACTATTGCCAAGTGGCCCCAACAACCTTATCTCTTGCACTAGATCTGGTGTTCCACTAAGGACTAGGTCTAATATGGCTTCCCCTCTGGTCGGTTCATGAACCAGCTGCTCCAAGAAGCAGTCATTTATTTCATCTAGGAACTTTATCTCCCTAGCATGTCCTGACATGACACTGACCCAGTCGATACCGGGGTAGTTGAAATCACCCATTATTATTACTGCACTGTAACTTTTGTTAGCTTCCTTGATTTATTTGAGCATTTCATCATCCATTTGGTCATTCTGGCAAGGCGCTCGATAGTACACCCCCACTGCCATTGCCTTCCCCCTTTTACATGGAATTTCAATCCATATAGATTCTACAGCAGATTTTGTTTCCTGCAAAACTTTAATCCTTTCTGACTCAATGCCCTCTCTAACATAGAGAGCAACCCCTCCACCAATTTGATCAGCTCTATCATTGCGATATAGTTTGTACCCAGGTATCAGTGTCCCACTGGTTGTCCTCCTTCCACCATGTCTCTGATATTCCAATCATATCTAACCTTTCATTTAGTGCTATATATTCTAACTCTCCCATCTTATTTTTTTAGACTTCTAGCATTTGCATACAAGCATTTTAGAGAATGTATTTTACTCATATTAATTTGGTTATTGTTAGACATGGGTAATTTGGGATCTTTAAGCTCAGTCTGCTGCATACCTGAGGGCATTTGGGCTACTTTATTCTTTTGTGGAACCTCTCTGCTTTTGGTAGTATCCTTCAAAGATACATTCTTACGAACCATCTGCTCTTGGGCGACTGTCGGCTTTTCCCTAATATCTAGTTTAAAAGCTGCTCTATCTCCTTTTTAAAGGTTAATGCCAGCAGCATGGTTCCATCCTGGTTAAGGTGAAGCCCATCCCTTCGGAAGAGCCCCTCCTTTCCCCAGAACGTTCCCCAGTTCCTAACAAATCCAAAACCCTCATCTCTGCACCATTGTCTCATCCACGCATTGAGACTCCGGAGCTCTGCCTGCCTTTTGGGTCCTGCGCGTGGAACAGGAAGCATTTCGGAGAATGCTACCCTGGAAGTTCTGGATTTCAACTTCCTACCTAAAAGCCTAAATTTAGCCTCCAGAACCTCCCTACCACATTTTCCTATGTCATTGGTACCGACATGTACCAAGACAGCAGACTCCTCCCCAGCACTATCTAAGACCTTATCTAGGTGGCGCGTGAGGTCCGCTACCTTCGCACCAGGCAGGCATGTTACCAGGCGATCCTCATGTCCACCAGCCACCCAGCTATCTACATGCCTAATGATCGAATCACCAACTATAACGGCTGTCCAAACCCTTCCCTCATGGGCACATGGCCCTGGAGAAACTCTCGGTGCGAGAGGGTTTTACATCACCTGGAGGACAGGTCCTAGTTACAGGATCACTTCCTGCCACACCAGGGTGATGCTCTGTCACGTGACCTCTCTCCTCCATGGCAACAGGGATGCTGCCAGACTGGAGGTGGGACTTCAGGACTATATCCCTGTAGGTCTCGTCTATGTACCTCTCTGTCTGTCTTATGCTTTCCAAGTCTGCTACTTTAGCCTCTAGAGAACGGACTTGTTCCCTGAGAGCAAAGAGCTCCTTGCACCTAGTGCACACGTAAGACCTCTCACCAACTGGGAGAAAATCATACATGTGACACCAAATGCAAAAGACTGGAAAGCCCCCATCCCGCTGCTGGTCTGCTGTCTGCATCTTAGTTTTAAGTTTGTGTTTAGATCTAAGTTCTTTACTTACTAAGGGTTGCTATGGATATTTATACTAATAAAACTGTACCTAATACGTGTAATATACCTTGTTCACCTGAAGCTTAACTAATCTCAGGTCCTTAGTGTATGACTGATTTTGGTAATGAGCTTCAACTGAAAGCACCTCCTGTCTTTTAAGATGTGTAAGTACCTATAAAGCTACGATTATCCCAGGGGAGGGAGGGATATAACACTTATTAAAAGAGGGCTGCTACACAGTACCCTGTCTTGTGCTGCTGAGGTAAGCTAAATTCTGATTTGATTTAAATTATAGCTCTTAGCTGCTGCTAGGCTCTAACTTCTTATGAAATTTAAACTACAAGCTCTCTGCTGGGTTCTAAATTTAACCAGAAAGCTCTCTTCTGTGTTTTAAATTTAAACTAAAAGTACTTTGCAGATGCCAAGCCCTGAGTGACTATTAAATTTAGACTACAAGCTCTCTGCTGGGTTCCAAATGTAACCAGAAAGCTCTCTTCTGTGTTTTAAATTTAAACTTAAACTGCTGCTACTAGTGGGTTCACAGATTAATTAGCTTTAATACAAAGAATTCCTTTTAGAAAATTACCAGAAGTATATACTCGCAGTTGCAGATCTCTCTTCAGAAGTAACAGTCCCTTTTTCTAGTCCTTCAATGTGCACCCCAGCCCTTTAAGGAAGCATCAGTCGTCAGCACCCTTGTGTGTGCTGGGGCCTGAAAAGGTACCTCCCTGAGAAGGTTTGGGAGAT
Organism: Ichthyophis bannanicus; assembly: GCA_033557465.1. Classification (NCBI taxonomy): domain Eukaryota; kingdom Metazoa; phylum Chordata; class Amphibia; order Gymnophiona; family Ichthyophiidae; genus Ichthyophis; species Ichthyophis bannanicus. The sequence continues at coordinate 401,472,275 of CM066039.1, read as the reverse complement.
GTAGCCACCACTGCAAGGAGTCCAAAAGTGGTTTGGACACCTTTACTCTGTCTTGGAGGTCGCCTGTGGCCTGCGCCCACTGAGCTTTGAGGCACCACTGAGCAGCCCGCATGTGCAGACGGGCATTCGGAGTCACATGTACCGTGGATGCCATATGGCCCAAGAGCCGCAGGAAGTGCCTGGCGGAGACCTGAGAATTGCTTTGGAATTGGTTGGCCAAGTCCATCAGTCTGTGGGCCCTGTCCTTGGGCAAGTAAACTCTTGCCTGCAGGGTGTCTAATCTTGCCCCTATAAACTCTAGGTTCTGTGAGGGGAGCAAAGTGGACTTTGCGTAGTTTATGACAAAGCCCAGATGCTGAAGAAGAGAGACAGTGCGAAGAGTGGCTTGTCTGGCCTCCTGAAGAGACTGGCCCCTGATGAGCCAGTCATCCAGGCATGGGAAGACAAAAATTCCCTGATTCCTGAGATAGGCCGCCACCACAGCCAGGCATTTGGTGAAGACCCTGGGGGCGGAAGTTAGGCCAAAGGGAGGTACTCTGTACTGGAAATGGTTTCCTCTCACCACAAATCTGAGATATTGTCTGTGGTCTGGATGGATGAGGATGTGAGTATAAGCATCCTTTAGGTCTAAGGAGCATAGCCAATCTCCCTGCTAGAGGTAGGGCAGCAGTATCCCAAGGGTAAGCATCCTGAACTTTTCCCTCTCCAGAAACTTGTTTAAATTTCACAAGTCTAGGATAGGTCGGAGGCCTCCAGGTACTTCCTGGTACCAAAAAGGACAGGAGTAGAAGCCTTGCCCTTTCAGGTGGTAAGGCACCGGTTCCACCGCCTGTTCCTTTAGAAGACTTGCCAACTCCTGAAGGAGGAGGTTTCTGTGCAGAGGGAATCTTGGAGGCTCCCCTGGAAAGTAGGAGGGGGTAGCTGGTGGAAGTTGAGCATGTAGCCCTTCTGGACTATGCTCAGTACCCAGGTATCCCCTGTGATGGCTGGCCACCTGTAGGAGTAGAGGGTCAGCCGACCTCTTGTGCTGAGTGGAGCCAGCTGTGGAGAAGAGGCTATGCTGTGGGAGTCAAAACCCCGCTCCCTGCTGTGCAGGAGCCAGAGCTGGCAGCTTGGGGGTCTTCTGCCTACGGGGCCTGTGCCCCTGCCCCTTGGTCTGCTGGTCCTGTGGGGGAGCTGGAGAGGCCTGATATTGAGGGTAGGATTTGTAGGCAGCACCCTTCCTCAGAAAAAAGGGCTTCTTTCCTGAGCCCTTCTTTTTCTGAGAAGGGGCAAAGGTCTTCCTGGACAGCCTTGTCCTGGTGAGAGTCTCAGTCTCGATTTCCGCAGCCTTTTCAGTCATGGGCTTACCGAAAAGGTTTTCACCTCGGCAAGGGATATCGACCAACTTGTCCTGCACCCATGACTCCAGGTCTGATGACTATAGCCAGGCCTGACAGCATGCATCGATGCCGGCCACGGCTACCCGGGCCGAAGCCTCGAAGCCATCATAGGCTGCTCGAGAGAAACTTCGAGCACTCTCGAATCCCTGTTGACAAAGCCTTGAACCTCTGCAAAGGTTCCTCAGAGGCCAGCTGAGAACCCGGCAATCTCCTTTGCCAGGTCTCGTAGGTACATGTCCATGTACAGCTGGTAGGTCTGGACATGGCAAGACAGCATAGAGCCCTGGAAGCACTTTCTACTGAGGGCATCCAGATTCCAGGCCTCCCAGCTGGGGGGGGGCACCAAGGTGTGCATCTTCTGACGGTGCATGGCCGATTCCACAACCATGGAGTTATGCGGTAGCTGCGCCTTTTGGAACCCAGGACTCTTATGGACTCGATAAATGGAATCGACCCGTTTGCTAAGAACCGGTACAGTAAAGGCTTCCTTCGGAGGAAAGTCATACTGGAGGGCATCGAGCTCCTCGGCTTGAGGCTCCTCTTCAGCATCCGCAGGGAAGGCCAAGGCTTTGGCCATGTCCCTCATGAAGTCTGAGAACCGGGTATCCCCCGGGGAGGGAGTGTCTCCGAGGCTCGGACTCCGGTGAGTATGAAGGGACGCACCGGGTCTGGAAGGTGTCCGGGGACTCCTCATCCTCCGTCTCCCATGCCGACTCCGAGGAGGAATCAAGCGGCTCCGGCCGTGTGGGCCTCGGTGCCACCCGCCCCGACGCCAAGGGTATCGGTGACGGCCATCTCGGCCCCGCACGGGAGGTCGAGGGAGACCTTGACCAAGGATCGACTCGAGACTTCATTGACTTGAGGATCGGCTCGGTCTCCGGGGTCGACTTAGACGTCAAGGTCCCAGTGGTTGGGGCAGATGCACCAGTCAGACCGGCGATCAGCACCCGCTGCTGTTCCATGAAGGCAGCCAAGCTGCTCTCCAAGGCCGTCAACCTGAGTCCAAGCTCAGAAGACTCAGCATCCCCCGACTTGGGCCTGACGTCAGCTCCCCCGGAGGAGAGTCCACGAGGACAACTGCACTTACGTGACGGGGACTCCGGCTCCACACAAGGTAACTTGGACGGCCTCTCCGACTCAGAGAGCCCGGGGCAGTGGTAAGGGCTACGCAACCTGGCCCTTGAGGAGCCAGGAGCCTCTACCGATGCCGCCCTCATGAACCTCTTCTTCCTTCTGTGCTCCCTGGTGGGAGACTCCCTCTCAGAGGAACCCCAACGGCACTCGGGGTCAGACTCCCGAGATGTCGAGGCCTCTAACGAAGTCCAGGCCCAGCCGGACGCGGAGTCAGAGAAAATTCGCTCATGTTAAAGCTGATGGCTCCGAAGCACCTTCAATGACATCTTGCCGCACAGGCCACAGGCCAGCGGGTCATGGTCGGGCCCGAGGCAACGGAGGCAGCAGTCATGTGTGTCGGTGAGAGACATAAGTTTCTTGCACCGATCACACTTTTTGAACCCGCTGGCAGCCATCGGGGAAAAAGGACCCCTGTAAGGTCAAAAAACCGGGCTGCAGTGAAAACACAAAAAGAGCGTGAACGCTAGTCACGAAGGACTAAAACCAAAAACCAACACTGTAGACTAGATACCGGTGTACCGAGCCCAGGCGGGAAGGGGAACCGGCGTCGAACTGGATAAGAAAGCGAAAATCGCAGAAAAAAAAAATCAACTTTTCCCGGGTGACAAACTCATGTCCGTTGGGCGCCGCGGAAAAAGAAAGACTGAGCAAGATGGCACCCTTGGGTGGGAAGGGGACTGCACAGGCGCGCTGCATTCCCAAAGGCTTTCTTTGAAAGCTGGGGAAATGCTCCTCACAGGGGCTCCGTCGGCACCGACGTCACCCATATGAGAGGACTGATTTCCTGCTTGGTCCTGGAGAACTTCCTTTTCTCCTCAGTGAGCTCCATTTACCTGTACTCTGTTGCCTCCCACTCAACCAATTTCTAACCCAAGTAGTAACTTTAGGGTCCATCCCTAGGGTGCTCAGCTTGTTTATAAGTCACCTGTGAGGAACGGTGTCAAAGGCTTTACTGAAATCTAAATATACCACATCTAGGGCTCTCCCTCGGTCCAACTCCCTGGTCACCCAGTCAAAGGTGAATCCATGCTGCCTCGGATCCTGTAGTCCGCTGGACTCCAGAAACCTCACTATTTTCTCTTTCAGCAGCGTTTCCAATAATTTACTCACCACTGAAGTTAAACTAACCGGCCTGCAGTTTTCAACCACATCCTTACTTCCGCTTTTGTATAAAGGCACCACATGAGCCTCTCTCCAGTCCTTTGGCACCATTCCCGACTGCAACGAGGCATTGAAAAGGTCAGTCAGTGGAGCAGCTAGAACGTCCCCAAGTTCCCTCAGTATTCTAGGGTGTATTCCATCTGGTCCCATCGCTTTGTCTACTTTAAGTTGAGCTAGTTTCTCACGAACACATATGAGACTCCCTAGCTACAGGCTACCGAGAGACTGGTAAAAAGCCCAGGTGACCAGAAAAAGGTGAGCCGTGAGCAGCAGCAGCAATGGGTCCTTGAGAGACTCCCGAGCTGCCCAAGTGTACAGCAAGAAATCAGCAGTATGGTAGCCTGAACACACAAGGGTCAGAATGCAGGAGTTGCCTACACCCTGAATAGATGGAGTACTGTCTGGCCAAAGGCACTATCCCTACGAAACTCGCTCTCTGGGCAGAAATGAGCTGCGAAGGTATGGACTGATGACCAGATGGTGGCCTTGCAGACAAGGGAATGGAATGCAGTTTTGCCGTGGCACTGATGCTGTGCACCATAACCCAGCGCTCCAGCGAAAACCCAGCCTGCTCGTTGGCGAGAGCAATGCAGTCTGCCACCCAATGGAGAAAAATGAAAAGTGGTGTACCCCAGGGATCTGTGCTGGGTCCGCTGCTTTTTGACATATTCATAAATGACCTGGAAAGTGGAACGACGAGTGAGGTTATCAAATTTGCAGATGACAAAACTATTTAAAGTTGTTAAAACCCAAGAGGATTGTGGAAAATTGCAAGAGGATCTTGATAAATTGGAAGACTAAATCTCATCTGCCATTTTGATGCCCAAATGTGGACAAGTGCAAAGTTATGCACCTAGGGAAGAATAACCCAAACTATGGTTACACGATGCAAGGTTCCACATTAGGAACCACTACCCAGGAAAAAGATTTAGGCGTCATTGTGGATAACATGTTAAAACCCTCGGCCCAGTGTGCAGCGGCGGCCAAGAGAGCAAATAGAATGCTAGGTATGATAAGGAAAGGAATGGAAAATAAAACAAAGGATATTATAATGCCTCTATATCGTTCCATGGTGAGACCACACCTTGAATATTGTGTGCAATTCTGGTCGCCGTATCTTAAAAAGGAAATAGCGATATTAGAAAAGGTTCAGAGAAGAGCCACCAAAATGATAAAGGGGATGGAAGGATACTCCTATGAAGAAAGGCTAAAAAGGTTAGGGCTTCTTTAACCTGGAAAAGAGACGGCTGAGGGGAGATATGATAGAAGTCTATAAATTAATGTATGGAGTGGAACGGGTAAACGTAGATCGATTGTTTACGTTATCAGAATATAGAAAGACTAGGGAACATGGAATGAAGCTACCGGGTAAACTATTTAAGACTAATAAAAGAAAATATTTTTTCACTCAATGTGTAATCAAACTCTGGAATTTGTTACCGGAGGATGTAGTAAAGGCTGTTAGTGTAGCTGGGTTTAAAAAAGTTTGGACAAGTTCCTGGAGGAAAGGTCCATAAACCATTATTAAGAAGGGACCCAGGATATCAATGCTTGACTCAGTACAAGCATTGCGGAACCTGTGTCTTTTGGGGAAACTGCTAGGTACGTATGACCTAGATTGGCCACTGTTGGAAACAGGATACTGGGCTTGATGGACCTTGGTCTGACCCAGTATGGCATATCTTATGTTCTTAGGTGGACAAAGTACACTTGATCACCGCTGCCCCCAGCCGACTGGGGTCATAGGAGACAAAAAGCTGTGAAGCTCATGTAGGGTGGATCCGCCACAACACCTGAAGCTCACTGACTCTGCAAGCCGACATGAGTTCCAAGAACCACCAAGAACACGACCTTCCCGGAAAGGTACCGAAGGTGGCAGGTAGCCAGGGGCTCAAACGGTGGCCCAGTGAGTTGCGACACCATGCTGAGGTCCCACTCCGCCGCTGACAGGAGGCTTGGACAACAGGAGACCCTGCAAGGTGGTCACGAGGTTGGACAGAGGGGGACTTACCATCAATAAGGCAGTGGTGCACTGCGAGTGCACTCAGGTGGACCTTAACAGAGTTGGACTTCAGTCTTGCCTGAGACAGGTGAAACAAACATTGCAGCACAAGCTGCACAGAGCACGAGAATGAATCGACCCATCGCTCTGTGCACTACAGTGAGAATCTGCACCATTTGAAGGCATAAGCCTGTTTTGTGGAGGTCCTATGGGAGGCCAGAAGGACCTCCTCCACCTCTCCTGAAAGGTTGAATAGGGTCAAGGCTACCCTTTCAGCAGCCAGGCCATTAGTGACAGAGACCCCAAGCTGGGGTGTAGGAGGGAGCCTTCCTCCTGTGATAGCAGCCGCAGGGCACTTCCCAGGGAGACTGGGGGTGCAGTGGATAAGCGAAGGAGCTGTGGAAACCATGGTTGCCTGGGCCAGAGGGGCTACTAGTATCAAGCAATGCCCCATTTTTTTGAGCCTTGATCAAGGTCTTGGCATTCAGCGGCATTGGGTGGAAGGCATAGAGAAGGTCCTCCCGCCCACACGATGAGGAATGCATCCACTGCCATCCAGGATGGGTGTGGCTGCCTGGAGTAGAAGCGAGGCAGCTGGGCATTGGCCAGTCTGGTGAAAAGGTCCATCCATAGAGTCCCCCAGAGCTGGAAGAGCCTGTAGGCCATTCTAGTGTCTTGCCACCACTCATGCGGCTGGAGGACCCTGCTCAGCCTGTCCATCAGGGAGCTGTCCTGGTCCGGCAGATACACCACCCGCAGGAGCATCCAGTGGCGGTTCACATATGAGCAGAGAGTTACTCCCTCTTGGCAGAGTGTACAAACCTGTTCACCTCCCCTGCTTGTTGACTTAGAACATGGCCACTTGATTGTCCGTCTAGACCAGCACTGAATGGTGTTGCAGTTGGTGACGAAAGGCTCTGAGGGCCAAGGATATGGCCCAAAGCTCCAGGAGGTTGATCAGCTACAGGCTGTCCCATCTGCGACTAGCTGCCCTAAGTGCAGAGGCCGTTGTAGTGGGCTCCCTAGCCTTAGAGGGAGGTGTCCGTGGTTAGAACCCTCTGGGGGGGTGGGAGCCTGGAAGGGCATTCCGGCCAAGAGATGCTGGGATGTTTGCCACCAGGTGAGAGCCGGCCAGTTGGCGGGTAACCACTACCTTGTCTTGCAGATGGCCTGTGGCCTGGGTCCACTGGGAGTGGAGTCCCAATTGAGCCACCCTCATATGAAGTAGGCATCTGGGGTAATGAACTGTGGATGCCATGTGACCCAACAGGCGAAGCAGGAGGCAAGCGGGTACAGAGTTTCGGCACAGCACAGCCGTGGCCAATGCCCTGAGGCAATCGGCTCAGTCCTGAGTAAGGCTTTGGCCTGAATGGTATCCAGCCTGTTCCCTATAAATTCCAGACACTGTGTTGGGAGGAGATGGGACTTTGGATGATTTATTAAGAACCCCAAGTGTTGCAGGAGGAGGATGGTGCACGCCATTGCGTGCTGCACCTCTGCGGCAGTGCAGCCTCTTATGAGCCAGTCGTTCGGGTAGGGGAAGATGAAGACTCCCTGGATATGAAGTTAGGCCGCAACTACCGTTAGGCACTTGGTGAACACTTGATGCGGAGGCCAGCCTGAAGGGTAGCACCCCGTAAGGGTAGTGGCCGCCCCCCCACCAGGATTCTGAGGTATTGCCTGTGGTTGGGATGGATAAAGATGTGTGTGTACTTATCCTTTAGGTTCAAGGAGCATAGCCAGTCTCCCGGATGAATGGCAGCACTGTTCCAAAGGAGAGCATTTTGAACTTCTCCTTCACCAGGAATCTGTTTAGATCACGTAGGCACAGAATGGGCCAGAAGCCTCCGGTCCTCTTGGGTATGAGGAAGTACTGGGAATAGAACCCCTTGCCCTTGAAGTATACTGGCACTGGTTCTACTGCCTTGTCCTCAAGAAGGCCTGCAAGCTCTTGCAGTAGAAAAGTCTGGTGGAGGGGAGTCCTGGGGGGACTCTCCCAGAAAGAATGGAGGGGGCGCCTGTGTCAAATGGAGGATGTAACCCTCCCTCACCATCTGCAGTGCCCAGGAATTAGTGGTGATGGATGCCCCCCTGTGGGCTGCTGGGCTGGGCAGGAGGCTGGGAGAAGAGAGGCTATGTCCAAGGAGTCAAAAACCACCACCATGCTGGGCTGGAGCCGGTGCCTGGGGTTTGTGAGCCTTAGGCTTACGAGGGCCGTGCCCTTGTCCTTTGGCCTGCTGTCCCTGTTGGGAAGCTGGGAAGGCCCAATACTGAGGGTAGTTTTCATAAGCCTTCCTTTTCTTCAGATAGGACTTTTTATCCGAAGGCTTCCACCAGGAAGGGTTAGCAGTCTTCATGGAGAGCCTGGTCCTCGTCAGGAACTCTGACTCCAACTCTTCAACCTTATCATGGGTTTGCCAAAGAGATTTTCTCCCTGGCAAGGTCCATTGACCAACTCCTCCATTGCTCTTCCTCCTTGCTCCAGGTCAGAGGACTGTTGCCAAGCCTGGTGTCAGGCACTGATGCCCGCTGCAGCTACTCTAGCCACCGAATCAAAGCTGTCATAAGCTGCTCGAGTCAAACTTGGAGCATTCTCCGACACTTGAGGCCAGGGTCCGGAACTGCTGGAGGGGTTCCTCGTAGAGATCAGCTGAGAATTTGGTGAGTTCCTTCGCCAGGTCCCTCAGATACATGCCCATGTACAGCCAATATGCCTGGATCCATCCAATCAGCACCGAGCCCTGTTAGCACTTTCTGCCCTGGTTGTCCAAAGCATGGGCCTCCCTACCCGGAGGCACTGAGGAGTACATCTTTTGGCTCTTAGGGTGACGCATGGCCGACTCCACTTCCATGCAGTTGTATGGCAGCTGTACTTTTCAGAAGATGGGGCTCCGGCAGACTCGGTACAACAAGTCCAGCTGTTTGCTCACTCTAGGCACAGACACAGTGTCTCCCATATGCAAAGGAGCAGTCATTCCTGGATCAGGAGAATGGGCACTGAGCGCCTCCATCAGAGGGGCCTCGTACTGGAGGATCTCGAGTCCCTCGATCCAATGGTCCTCCTCAGACTCTGTCTCAAAGGCCAGTGCCTTGGCCATGTCCTGCACAAAGTCGGGGAAAGCAGTGTCCTCGGGCAGGGACAGACGCCAGGTCTCAGTGGAGATGGGTCAGAGGGCACATCCCAGTGATGACAGGTATAAGAGGACTCGTCATCCTCAGTCTCCCAGTCTGACTCATAGTTGATGGAAGTGTTAAAGATGGTCCAGACTCCAGGGTAAGGCCCCTAGCCTGATGGCCCCTGGCCTCCAGAGGCCCTGCGGTTGGAGCCACAGGCACTCACTGGGGATGACCTCGATCCCAAGGATCAGGACAGATGACGAGGGAACTCTCGAGTATGGTGGCACTTGAAGATCGGTTCGATATATGGGAAATTCCCAGAGGTCGAGGGCCTGGTGGAAGTGATGACCCAGCCAAGCCGGGCATCAGAGCCTGCTGCTGGGCCATGAAGATAGTTAAACTGCGCTTCAAGGCCGCAATACTGGTCTCAAGGCCAGATGGCTCTGCAACCATTCAGCGTGGGCACCAATGGAGTCAAGCCTGATGCCGGCTCCGTCGAGGGGCAGTCCTCGACCAGGATGGCCTCGGGAGTCCTAGGCCAGTTGCTGGATGCCGACGATTCCGGTTGGAGTATTTTGGTTGGCTGCTCCCGCTCCTTCCCCTCGGACTCACAATGGGGACTGTGGGCCCGAGGCCCTTGGGACTTTCCCCTCTTTCCCAGGCTTGTCCACAGATGCGGTCTTCAAGGGTTTCTGGCTCTTCTTGGGTTCTTCCTCCAAGTTCCGGCTGGAGGACCCGCGGCCTCAAGGTTCTGAGGCAGCAAGGTCTCCCCGGGGTTCCAGAGGAGCTCTGGAGAGCAGTGTCACCAGGGACTGGTGCAGAGTCTGTCTTGTGAAAGGTCTCCTGCTGTTGCTGACAGCTCTTGATGGCCTTCGAGGTCATCTTGCAGAGACCGCAGTCCAAGAATCATGGTCCAGCCCTAGGCATCGGAGGCAGCAGTCATGTGGGTCGGTGCATGACATGGTGTGGGCATATCGGTCACAATTTTTAAAGCAACTGGCCAAGGCCATGGAGAGGAAGACAGCTGACTGAAGCTCTCAAAGAAAAGAAACTGACTTGAGACGCAATGCCGAGGCAAGCGAGCTCAGGAGTGGAAAAGGGAACCACCTGTACGTGACCAGAGAAGAAAACCCCCCAGAAATGTTAACACTTTTTCTGGGGAAAACAGACATATGTCCCGTGGGCTCAGCGGAAAAAAGGAAACCGAGTCAAAATGGCATCTTTGGGCAGGAAGGGGACCACGCATGCGTGGGTGCATCTCCCAAAGATTTTCTTTGAAAGCTGGAGAGAAGCTACCGGCCAGGCGCCTTTGGCGCCGACGTCACCCATATGTGAGGACTGACGTCCTGCTTGCTCCCGGACAAAGGAGAAGAAAAACAGTTCCCCAATGCCAGCAAGACTTCAAAACAATGGCTGCACGGGATTAGAAATGTTCCTGTCTAAACAAAATGGCTGCTGCAGCTGAAAATGAAGGTGGGATTGGAAAATAGCAAGTGAAACTGACGGGGGGATAGAATCGCCGAAAAAACAGGATTAATAAGAAAAGTTTGACGGAAGTAGAATCGCCCAAAAACAAAGTAAGCGGCAAAAAAGTAAAGTAAAGCCCTGAGGCAAAAGTCCTTAACCACGAAGAAAAAACTGCAGTTTGTCAGACAGCTGCCTGGGTGAGAATCTTCACACTCTTGGCAAGTGCATATTTCTATATGATTTGCAAGGTATTGTGGGCAATGTAGTTCATTCACACCAGACACAGCTGCTGACAATAATTTAGTTGTGCTCTTGGGTAAAGCCAATAAGATATTTATTTATGGGGTTATTTCTCCCAACACAGATATGCTTGGTAGCACATAAATTAGGTAACTTGCTTTCAGTGTTAACTTGGAAAAACAAAGTCAAAATCAGGAAAACAACAAATGAAAAGCTACAAAGCAAGAAACAAACTGTTCTTTTCAGGTTAACTTCTGATTACTTCCCACATAGACACAGAAGTGATTCTCTCCTAGCTCATAAGCAATTAGGTAAGGCTTAATTGCTAGCAGTCACCAGCTGAAACCCCTTAGCTGGCTTGCCTTCCACTGTGTGGGTCAAATCCTGCTTCAGGAGCTTTTCTGAGTAGATTAAAAGAACAAATTTGTATTTCTTTGTGATGGTTGCTGTACTTTATAACAGAAAGTTACCAACGGAGTTTAGATAGAGAGCAGTCCATATAAACAGGATCCTCATCTGCTATTATTCCCCCTTGTTCAACAAGCATGGGTTCAATATCATGGATTGGCACAGATGAATCTCTCAATGGAGCATTTTCAGGAGAATACTCGTTTCCCTGTCTTTCAAGGTTATAGCTAGGGCACAGATCAGTGTTCATACCTGAGCTTCCATTGTTGCTATAGTTCCTCTCTATATAGCCTGGCCAGTATGTAGTCCAGTTCTTATGTCCAGCCTTCCAATCCAGATCCCTGGACACTGGATCTCTCTTCACATACCTTCTGGCACAGGTCTTAGGGTCCCTTCCACGTGCAGCCGTCTCCCTCACAGGTACCGTCTGGAGATTCCTAGCTCTGCAGCACCATTCCTCTGGCTTTCCCCAGTCCAATGGTGTATGCTGGCCCTTGGAATACCTCCCAGTATACGTACTGCTTTGGACTCTTCTAGACCTCTCAAAGGCTTTTCTCCTCTTTCTTCCAGAGGGTCTCTTTCCCTCTCTGTCCGTCCGGTTTGGCTTCTGCTTCTGATAATCCTTCAGATGAAACTGAGGATAATTCTCTGGATATCCAAGGTGATCATGAAGATGGTCCTCTGTAGAATAAACTCTACTCTTATTCTGCTTAGATGAGTGATCCTCCCTAACACAGCGCAGCTGTGCTGAATCAGGCCCTGCCCTTTGAGATGAGTGCTTAGGGATTACCTCATAGCCCTCCTGATTGAACACACGTTTCCTCACTTCAGCTCCTCTAATGGCTGTTGGAAACCTGATGCATTCTGGGACTGGTAGTCTTATGGCAAAATTCTGTTTTCATATTTCTACCAGAACTGACAGGTTGCTTGTTCAGAGTCACTTCACCTTTTCTATAGCTCCTTCCTGAGCTATGATAAGCTTCTTTATCACAAGTTACACAGAGATTGATGGCAGCAAAGAGATCACATGTTTACTGCTGTCAATGAGAGGAAGTACAGAAAGCCTGAGGGAAATTAGCGTCAGTAATAAAAGTCAAAGGCAAACCGCTCAACGAAAAAAGGGAAGAGGAGTAAACTCACTGCCCAAACAATGTACCGCTGAAAAGAAAGCCTATTGAAGAGTCAGGAGCCTCAGAGAACTGCCGATAGCCAGAAGCAGTAGAAAGGCTGTTACACTATTTTTTTGCTGTTTTTACAAAGAGAGTTTATAGAAAAAAACAAAAAGGAGCTTATGAGGCAGTTCTGACCAGACAGGTTGTCCTCCGGAAGACTGGAGGGCTGCACTCCTCCTGAGCAGATGCTCATCTCTCATAGGCTCTCTAGCGCTCCTCCTGAGCAGATGCTCGTCTCTAGTAGGCTCTCCAGCGCTCCTCCTGAGCAGATGCTCGTCTCTAATGGGCTCTCTAGCGCTCCTCCTGAGCATATGCTCGTCTCTCATAGGCTCTCTAGCGCTCCTCCTGAGCAGATGCTCGTCTCTCAGGCTCTCCAGAGCTCCTCCTGAGCAGATGCTCGTCTCTCATAGGCTCTCTAGCACTCCTCCTGAGCAGATGCTCGTCTCTAGACTACCTTCTCAATTATCTTGGTGGTTCAGCAGCAGCTTCAACACCACCTAGACATCAACAACATACTGGACCCACAACAACACGGCTTCCGCCTACTACATGGAGTCGAGACCCTCATGACCACACTGATGAACACCCTCATCATAGGAACCCAAGCAAAACACTCCGGATACGCCATGATCTTCCTTGATATATCAGCAGCCTTCGACACCATCTCCCACAACATCCTCATATGCAGACTCCAAACAATTGGGATCAAAGATACCGTACTTCAATGGTTTCAATCCTACCTGACTAATACACAACAACTGATCCGCACCAGCACCTCAACCTCACCCCCCTTCCAGCAACACCAAGGAGTGCCCCAAGGATCCACACTATCAGCAATGCTCTTCAACATCTACCTGAGGCCACTCTGCTCAGTCATACGTTCCCACAACATCAACTACCATATATATGCTGACGACATCATGCTTTACGCCCCAATTACAACCACAAACCCAATAAATTAACATCAGCATGCTTCACCGAAGTATCCAACTGGCTACAAGAAAACAACCTATCCATTAACAAAGAAAACCGAAGATCTCATAGTGACAAGACCTAGACTTCACGCCACCTACACACCTCAACATAGGAACCACACAAATTCAAATACAGCCACAAATAAGTTATCTAGGCATTATCATTGACCAAGCTCTTACCCTCAAGCAACAAATTACTAAAACCACCGGAGCTAAATTCCACAAAGCTAAAACAGTGCAACGTCTCAGGCCTCTCCTCGAACCTTAAGACTTCAGGACAGTAATGCAAGCAATGACACTCCCACATCTGGACTACTGCAACATATTCTACCATGGACTACCAGCCACACAGACCAACCCCCTCCGACCTGCCTTGAACACCACAGCAAGAATCATACAGAGAGCAAAGAAACGCGACCACATCACCCCAATTCTGAGGGACCTACACATACTTCCCCTCGAGGCAAGAATTAAATACAAATCCATTCTACTCACTCACAAAGCCATCCACCAAACACAGAACACCCAGCTTCTCAACCTGCTGCCTCGTCCAGCCCACGGCAAAACAACCAGAGAGACCTCCAGCAACTCCCTCACCATCCCTCACAAAAGAACCAAATGCTCACAACGGACATGCAACAGATCCTTTGAACTTTACGCTCCCTACCTATGGAATTCTCTACCAAGCCACATCAGGAGCAATGGTGACCTCCTCTCATACAGAAAACAGCTAAAAACCGGCCTATTCCAAGAATATCTCAAAACAAGCTCCCACCAATAACTACACCAATCCATGAACTTATGATCAAAAAACTATGCTGCGTTGTCTATGTCTAAAGTCAGTCTTATGTCAAAATCATCAATGTTGCCCACCTGGTGACGGCCCCACCCCTACAACTGATTATCCCCCCCCCCCCCCTTATATGTTCACCGCTTTGACTCGGTGAAAAGCGGGATATAAATAGTTAAATAAATAAATGCTCGTCTCTCATAGGCTCTCCAGCGCTCCTCCTGAGCAGATGCTCGTCTCTCATAGGCTCTCTAGCGCTCCTCTTGAGCGCAAGCGCCTCTGGAAGAATAAAGTGTGTCCTGTAATATATCATAGAAGTACCTCAAGTGAGCTCTGTACAGGTCCCAAGAAAAAAGCTACACCAACAGAAAACCAAAAGACTGCCAGGAGCTCGGCTGAAGTCCATATCTGCTGGAGACAAAGAAAATGCTGAAGCTGATGCCTAAGGGTTCTGGGTTATGTAATCCTGATGTGACAAAGCTTGTGTTCTTTTTTCTCCGTCTCCATCATCATCTGCTGGCAGGAGGACATAACCCACTAGTCTGGACTGGTCTAGCAGGATATACTGGATAGCCCTTGAGCAGATGTAAATGTTCACACAAAGCTAAGTACATGTGTAAATTAAAGTACATCATAATCAATGTGTGAACTGCACCCTGCTCCACCCAGACTATGCCCCCCAGCCACGCCTTCCTGCCAAGCCACATACTTCTAGGCAACTGCCCCTGAACAAACAGTAACTTATGAAAACTAGGCAGAGGTAATTTGATTCTCAAGTCTATTTCCAGTAACTATTCTCTTGGCTGTCACTCCCTGTGGCAAGCTGTAAGAACTTGTAAAAGCTGTCCAGATTCCTACTATATTTATTCTTGAATATGTTAAACAAAGTTCACACTAATGTTTCATGCTTATAGGTCCAGGAAGCTGGAAGAGAAAGTAAGCCATCAGTTAGTGCTAGAAATGGGTAGATTCAAGCACCAAGGTGCTATCATCCGTGCACTGCACAGGATGGGAGGAGATGAAAGTTACTGCTGTTATACTCGCATGTATGTTGGCACTTTACATATCAGACTGGAATGACTGTTTGTTAACACAATGGCACATTTGTGCTTTTACTTTGATGAACAAAGTGTTCTCCCAATCAAGGTGAAGTCTAATGACTCTGCAACCTGCATAGCAATCTCTAGCTCTACGATCAAACCACCTTATATGTTAACGTGATACATGACAGCTGCTGGTAATGCGACAAGGGAAGCCAATAGCTCTTGCAGAAGACTCACTTTATCCTTCACCTCCCGGACAATATCGAGGTAGGGCATCCCTGGCTTCACCATCAGCATGTCTGCGCCCTCCTGCACATCACGGTCCTGGAAAGAAAACAATCAAGAGTGCTAATTATTTCACAGGCAAACTGCTTTGCTATGGATTTTTAAAAATTAGACCGTAACAGAATAAAACACACTCAGTTTTGGTCTGGCTATATCAGCTCAGTCTTTTTTTTTTTAACTTGAAATTTTTATTGGTTTTACTGAGCACACACAAAAGAACATTCCATAACACCGACAAGTTTTCACCCCCACACAATCCCAAAGCCCAAATACACAGTATCAACACAGCTAAGAATGCAGGCAAAGCTAACAAGTAATTACACACATGCCCCGGTAGACCCTACCCTCCCTCCCCCTCCCCCATTAGTCCCTCCCCCCCCCAGTCAAGTAGCTCGAGCCTCCAAATATACCACCAAAGGTCGCCACTGCTTAGAGAACTTCTCCCCCTGCCCCCGCCGAAGCGCTGTAAGACGCTCCATATTTAAGACCCTATGTAGCCGGGAGTGCCATTGAGACAGTTCTGGTGGCGTACTTTGTTTCCACTTCCATGCAATGTCACATCTAGCCGCAACAATGCATGTCAGCATCAACTTACGCCATCGAAAGTTGAGGGTATCAGGCCACACCCCCAACAAAAATAAGGATGGGCTCAAGTCCGGCACCACCCCAAAAATCACCCCCAATTGGTCTTGAATCCTCAGTCAATATTGAGATATCTTCACATGTGGTGGGATTGTCCCGTGATATGTCCCCCGGGCACCGCAGCCTCTCCAACAGAGGTCCGAGGCCCCAGGAAACATCTTCTGATAGCGGACCGGAGTATAGTACCATCTCATCATTAGTTTATAGGCATTTTCCTGAATAAGTGTGCAAAGCGAGGATTTAGATACCCCCTTAAAAATAGCCAACCACTCCTCCTCGTCCCACTGTACCCCCAGATCCTTCTCCCATTCTAACATATATCTAGGCCTACCCTCCCCTTTTCTAGCCCGTTGGAGGCTGTTATACAGCAGTCTAATCAATCCTCGGGATTGCTGGTGGCCTAGCCAGAGGGCCTCCAAATCATTAGGTCCCTCTGTTAGCATATGCAGGTTGTCCTTCTGGCGCAAATAATGCGTCACCTGCAGGTGCGCAAACAAATCCCGGGACCCCAGCTGAAACTCAGCCTTCAATTGCACAAAGGACTTGGGTTCCCCCATATCAATCAGTTGCATAAAATTATCCAGGCCCTTTCTTGCCCAACTTTGAAATATGCCTTCCCTCCCCGGACTAAAGGCAGGGGTAGCCTGGATGGGTGCTAACAAAGAGGGCCCTACCCAGACACTGATCCGCTTCCATCCCCGCTGCCATTCACCCCACAAATGTCGTATAAAGGGATTCCTTGTCCATTCCCCACACAGAGTACCCCCTTCTGTAACCAAGGGAGGTGCTGAAGACGCCAACCCGCCACCCAAAATTGTTCTATGCCATAAAATCGATTAGCATTTTCGGATTCCCGCCACTCCACCACCTGCCTCATCTGGGCTGCCAAATAATAATCCTCAATCATTAACATCCCTAACCCCCCAGTCCGCCGGGAACGATACAAAACTCGACGTGCTATGCGCGGGGGTCGATGCCGCCACACAAAGAGGAACAATTTCCTTTGTAAACGTTGAAGGTCTATACGAGGCACCCGCACTGGCAAAACTTGAAAATAATACAGCAGCCTAGGGAGCACCATCATCTTAAGTGTAGCTATTCTACCCAGCCAAGAGATCTCCTCCTTATTCCACTTACCCATGTCCCGTTCGATCTGGTCCAGCAAAGGGGGATAATTCGCCCCATATAACCTCGCCGGATCCGCAGTTAAGCGGACTCCCAAATACTGGATATCCCGTGGGGCCCAACGGAATTTATAAGTCCCTCGTAGATGCTTCACCAAAGAATCGGGTAAGCTGACATTGAGCGCCGCTGATTTATCCCAGTTAATTTTGAAGCCCGCAACCTTCCCATATTGTTTTAATTCGTGCATATAAATGGGTAAAGCCAGTAAAGGGCTAGTCACAAACAGCATATCATCGGTGAACAGCGCCACTTTATGCTCCTCTGTACCCACCCTAAATCCCTTGGCATCCGGATTACTCCGCAATCGTCTTGCCAGCGGTTCCATAGTTAAAGCAAATAACAAGGGGGATAATGGGCACCCCTGACGAGTCCCCCGTTCCAAATGGAAAAACTCCGAATATCGGCCATTCACTTTAACAGCCGCTACCGGGTTAGCGTATAAAGCTTTAATCCAGGCCATCATATTCACTCCAATCCCTAGTTTTTCCAGCACCGCAAACATAAAGCTCCACTCCACCCGGTCGAAAGCTTTCTCAGCATCGACACTTAGCAACAGCAGGTCCTGTTTCAGCTGCCGCGCAGACCACATCACTTGAATGGTTCTCCGGATATTATCCCCTGTATTCCTCCCATGGATGAACCCGGTTTGGTCCGATTGAATCACCTTAGGCATAAGGACCCCAAGGCGATTCGCCAACACCTTTGCGAGGATCTTCCCATCCGTATTCAATAGCGAAATTGGACGATAGGATCCACACAGCGCTGGGTCACGACCCGGCTTTACCAAAACAGTAATCCCCGCCTGTTGCATAGAAGGTGCTAGCGGTTTACCTTGCAGTACCTCATTAAAGAGCCGCTGCAACAGGGGGGCCAACCGTTCCGCAAATTTTTTATAAAACATAGCCGGAAAACCATCCAAGCCCGGTGCCTTATGCAATGCCAGGCCTTTGATTATCAAGCCAATTTCCTCCAAGCCGATCGGCCGATTAAGCATTTCCCTATCCAGATCCGTCAATTCCGGGAGCATATCCCCGTCCTGCAAATATTCCCCCGCTCGATGTTCCAATCCCCCTGACGAGCTGGTGTACAATGTTTGATAATAGTGCACAAATTGCTCCCTAATCGCCTTAGTACTAAAACAGCTGGTCTCCGGGACCCTTAATTTTTAATATAGCAGATCTGCGCTCCTGATCCCTCAGCTTCCTTGCCAGCAATGTGCTAGCCTTATTATTAAAGGCATAATAATGTTGATTAACCCACTGCAATTGATAGTGGATGGTCTCCGTCCGCAACCCCATCAGCTGCGACCGGGCACAATCCAATGCCGCTCGCACTTTCACTCCCCCCTCTCTTTTATGACGCTTTTCCAGCTCGGATATCCTATCAACTGGGTCACCTGCCCCTCTCTCTCTCGCTTGAGCCGCACAGCCCATGCTAACAATTTCCCCCTTAAAACCGCCTTGAGCCCATCCCACTGTATCTCCCAGGCTACCTCCCCTGTATCATTCCATTGATAATACTCGTCAATAGCTGCCTCGATATCTTGTATGACCTCCTTATTCTGCAGTAGACTTTCATTTAATCTCCAGAAGGTCCGGCCGTCCTTATCTGGCTCTCCCCCAAACTCCACCCATACTGGACCATGATCAGTCCATGTAATCGGTTCCATGCCCGCTTTAGTGACCTTACAGGTCCAGCTCTCATCTCCTAGAAAAAAAATCTATCCTGCTATAGCTTTGGTGGACTGGGGAATAAAAGGAATAATCGCGCTCTTGGGGGTATAGCTGGCGCTAAAGGTCACACACCCTGAATTGCGCCATCAGGTCTAGTAATTGCGACCTCCCCTTACCCCCATCCCCCCGCACCTGATCGCATTCTATCCTTCCGGGGGTCTAAGACTTCGTTAAAGTCCCCCCCCAGCAATAGTGCCCCATGAATCTTATTTGCCAGCCAACCTGATAAAGCCTCCCAGGAGGACGTATGTGGGTCATTAGGACCATAAATGTTAACAAACGTGACCTCCTGCCCTTGCAATTCCCCCCACACCAATAGCACTCGCCCTTTCATCCCCTTTATTACTCCCCCCACCTGAAAGGGAACATCATTCCGGATCATGATTGCCACCCCTGCCTTCTTGTGAAGTCCCTCAGCATTAAACCAAAGATTACTAAATGCCCCATATCTGACCAAAGATTCATCTTTAGGCAACAGGTGAGTCTCTTGCAGAAACACCACCTGCCACTTGTGATGCTGTATTTCCTTAAGCAGCAGTTTCCTCTTTTGTGGGGAATTGAGGCCTCTCACATTCAATGAACCTACCCTAAGTCCCACCATTTAAACAAATACAAAAAAATGTTCAAGATGAGCCATTTGGAAGCAGAATACTCCCCTCCCCCCCTACCCTCTTCCCCCCCCTATCCCCCCTCCCTCCCCCCCCTCTCCTCTCACCTCCCCATTCCTCCCCACAGGCCATATCTCCCTGTGGCTCCTACCGGAGGACGTAGCTCCCCACCCGAGACCTGCCCGCACCCCTTCCCTCGAAGCCCCCCTTCCCCTGAACAGCCTCCTACTCCCCCATAAATTCCAGGCAACCCATTCATCCCATTCATCCGTCATCCACTCCCCTCCCCTCATTGAATACCATACTATAATTCCGTCCCTCAAGTACTACCCCCAAGCTCTCCCCCAGCCATACTCTAAACCCTCCCCCCCCCAAACCGCTCTTCCACAAAATATAGCTGATCTCAGCTATCCTCCTGCCAGAAAAACCCTACAATGGTCCAATATCATAACTTTAGCAAAGTCTCTCAGCATCAGGTAGTCTGCAGTGATCCGTTGCGATCCCCCTCCGCCACTTTAGAAGATGTCCCCGATAGGCGCTGAAGCCGTCGGCCCTTGGAATTGATCCGTTGCCATCGTTGCTGATCCGAGAGAGACCCGGGCCCTTTCATTCGATCGCCAGCTGCTGGCTGAGTGCAAGTCTGAGGCAAATTGGGCGCTTTAGCTTTCGCCAAACAGTTCCAGGCCTCCTCCACCGTTCGGACTCGCTGGACTCTCCCTTGCACTTCAAATTGTAGCCCAAATGGAAAGAGCCATTTATATTTAATGTTTTCAGTCCGAAGATACAAAGTCACTGGGCGCATGGCTCGGCGACGCTGCAATGTAGAGGGGGCTAAATCTTGAAAGATCTCGACAGTCACATTCTGCCACTCCAATTTGCCCTTTTTTGCCGCTGCTTTCATAATATCTTCTTTCATGGGGTAGTTCGTGAGGCAAGCAATAATGTCCCGGGATAAGTTCCCTTGGGGGGGCCGGAGGGCCCGATGTGCTCGTTCAATACCAATCAGCCTCTTAGCCCCAGCAGGCTCCTGAGACCCTTCTGCCAGCAAGGCCCCACATATGTCCTGAACCACCTGGTGGGCTTGCTGAAATTGCCCCTCTTCAGGCACCCCACGGATGCGTATGTTGCAGCGCCTCGACCTATTTTCCAAGTCTTCAATCTTATCTCGCAATTCCTCCCGGTCTTTCTGCCACTCCGTATAAACGCTTTGGACACTCTCAGCCGCCATTACCGCCTCCTCCACGTGCTCCTCCAAAGAGTCCACTCTATCTCCCAGAGCCTGCAAATCCACCCGAAATTCATTTAGCATCGCTTTCACCTCCGTTTTCACCCCCAGCACCTCATTTTTTATCTCTTTGCACCAGCGCCACAAGTCCCCTCTCGTGCACTGCTCCTCCGCATTCTCAGGTTCCTCTTCCTCCGTCATCTCAGCCCCTTCTCCCCGCTCCGTCTGTGAGCTCGCTGTAACGTAGGGGGATCGATATTTTTCCAATTTCTTTTTGGTTGTCGACATCCGAGGCTGAGCGCACTAAAATGCTATATAATGTGCACTGCTATGAGGGCCCGATGCAACACTGTTAGCTATTTTGCTCCCGGTTCAAGGAGAGCTTTTCAATCAGGCAGCCATCAGATGGTGACGTCACGTCCTCCTCCAGCTCAGTCTTTTTAAAGGCATCGATTGAGCTCTAATTTTTTTCCAACTCTAGAGATCTCTGGCTGTGCATTTCTACCACAGACTGTACAAAGGAACCTGAACACTGGGCAATGTCTCTGCACCTTTGTCTCTGGAAGAGTCTAGCAAACTGTTCTGGTTATTAATATTTAAATCAAACTAGACTAGCTGACCCAAGCATGGCATCTGAAAACAAGAAGCCAAAAATTAAAGCAAGCTCCACAGATTTCCTAAGAAGTTAAGGGTTTCTGTGGTACTTGGCGATAGCTCCACATACAGCAGTGGAATTTCCACAGTCTGTACCATACAGCACCTGAATACAAGGGTCATATCCGGCCAAGGGCATTGAATATCTGGGTCAGACAGACAGCAGCAAAGAAGCTAACTGGGTGGCAGCGGCAATATTCAGCTGCTGCCCAGGTAGCTTCAGTGGCGAACGTTAAGTCACCCTTTCAGGCGCCTAACTTTCATTGCTTTGCAATAACCGGGCAGCGGCTCAATATTACTGCTGGCCTGTTATCACCAGGTGCCATCCCTGGAACGTCCCGATGGTAGTCGACTAGCATTTACCTATGCAGCGGCGGCACCTGTGGATATTCAACTAAATACCAGCACACACTTTCTCCTACATGATTATATAGCTAGAAAAAGGTTATAAAGCTACCCATTTTTAAATCCTAAAGAGTCACTGATGATTTAAATACTAGAAGTGAGAGTACTCACCACAGCTCTTCTGGCTAGTCCACGGGCCCCAGGGGGAAGCTGATAGCATCGACGATCACCAAAGGCTGGTGCAGACTGTGCGGCATCTCTGAGAAAAAAATAATGCTCCTTTAGATGCTGGCATCGTCCTTCAGTGCCAAACACCTGACCTATACCACCTTGTTACCACTCCTTTAGAGCACCTTCCCATACTAGGCCCCTCAAACCCAGCACTATCACTTCACAGCAAGATCTGTCAGTTGCCAAGGAGTCCTATTATTCAGTGTTAACAATGATAATAACTCTACTCACAATTACTGAGACAATAGGCACTGCCAGTTCTCTGCATTGTAATCAGCGCTGGAAGAATTTTCTAATGTTTGGCAGTTAAAATTTAATGCAAAGAAGTGCAGAGATATGTACATGGGATACAAAAATCAAAAGGAATAATATGCGATAGGGGGAGAGAGGTTGGTGTGCACGGACCAGGAGAGGGATCTCAGATAGGGTTGCCAACTTTTTCACCGAGAAAAACCTGACACCTGTGGCTCGCCATGCTCCACCCATTCTCCGCCCCTAGTCCCACCCCTGCCCCGCCCCCAGCCCCACCCACAAAAATTACCGAGGATACGTGTAGGCTAACTTCCTTGGTCAGATAACTGGGAACCCCAAAAGCCAAACATGAAATGTACAACACTGGAGAAATAAAACTATAAAGTAATTTCCTCTTGCACTAAACAAAAACGCAAAGATGTTAGCAATACACACTTCCCAGACCAGACATATTCCAGTTAATAAATTCAAAATAAAAAGTATTTTTCTACCTTCTGTTTGGGCATTTTATTTTTCAGTTGCAATTGCTCCAGTCACTTTCTTCTGGTTTCTTCGTGTCTTCTGCGAGCTATCCATTTGTCCTCTCTTCTCTTTTAGATGTTTTCCATTCTCTCTCTATTTCTGCTTTAACATACTGATTGTTTCCCTTTTGCTCTTTCCCCCAATTCTTTCCTTATTCCTTTATCATCCGTTTAAATTTCACCCTTCCATTCTCAATCCCCTCTTACTCTCCCAATACCCGGCCCATCAGACTTTTCTTCCACACAAAATATCTTTTCCCCTTCCATTCTCATTCCCCATCCCTTCTAGTCCTCCCCCAAAATCAGTTCCCTTATAGTTCTAGACCCACCCAGCATCCACTCCCTTCTAGTCCCATTCTCCCATGCCCCACATCAGCCCATTTCCAGTCCTATTCCAGCTCTTCATCAGCCCATTTCCAGTGCTAGCCCTCACATCACAGGCCATTTCCAGTCCTAGCCCCCCCCCCCCAATCACAGCCCATTTCCAGTCCAAGTCCCCCATCACAGCCTCTTTCTAGCCCTAGGCCCCCCCCCCATCACAGCCTATTTCCAATCCTAGGCCCCCCACCATCACAGCCCATTTGCAGTCCTAGTCCCCCCCCGCACCATCACAGCCCATTTGCAGTCCTAGTCCCCCCCGCACCATCACAGCCCATTTGCAGTCCTAGCCCCCCTAATCACAGCCCATTTCCAGTCCAAGTTCCCCCTCCCTCCACCATAGCCCATTTCCAGTCCAGGTCTCCCCCCCCCATCACAGCAACATTTCCAGTCCAAGTCCCCCCCATAGCCCTTTTCCAGTCCACGTTCCCCTCCTCACAGCCCATTTCCAGTCCAGGTCCCCCCCACCCATCACAGCAACATTTCCAGTCCAAGTCCCCCCCCACCATAGCCCTTTTCCAGTCCACGTTCCCCCCCACCATAGCCCTTTTCCAGTCCACGTTCCCCCCCACCATAGTCCTTTTCCAGTCCAAGTTCCCCTCCTCACAGCCCATTTCCAGTCCAAGTTCCCCCCCCCCATAGCCATTTTCTAGTCCAGGTCTCCTCCCCCCCAGCCCATTTGTAGTCCTAGCCCCCCCCCCCATCACAGCCCTTGGCCTCTCCCCCCCCCCCAACCAGCACCACGGCTGTCTGAGGGGCTTCAGAGGGAGCCGGAGAAGCCCGTGCGAGGCCCCAGCTCCCTCTGTACAACTGCCAGCGTGAAGATCCTTTTCCTTCACGCTGGCGGTGGTTTCTGTGAAGCCGCGAATGCTGGGAAAGGTTAAAGGGCATTGCCTTTAACCTTTCCCAGCAATCGCGGCTTCACAGAAACAGCCGCCAGCGTGAAGGAAAAGGATCTTCACGCTGGCAGTTGTACAGAGGGAGCCGGGGCCTCGCGCGGGCTTCCCCAGCTCCCTCTGAAGCCTTCCGGTGTGCGGGCGGATCGGAAGAAAAGCCGGTTTTTTGCTCTGGCTGCTTCCGATCTTGCGGCCAGAGCAAAAAACCGGCTTTACCTCTGCGCCGGCAGCCGGCCTGGCCATGGAAAAACCGGCCAGGCCGGCTGAAAACCGGCCGGTTGGCAACCCTAATCTCAGAGCGATAATGCCTGAGGGTCTCAAGATGGCGAAACAATGCAACAAGGCAGTAGCCAAAGTCAGAAAGATGCTGCTGCTACTACTACTACTACTACTGAACATGGCTGCATACACAGAGAAATAACCAGCAGAAAGGAGGTATTAATGCCCCTGTAGAAGCCGTTGATGAGGCCTCACTTGGAATATTGTGTTCAGTTTTGGAGACCGTATCTCAAAGAATATAAAAAGACTTAAAACGGTTCAGAGAAAGGTGACAAATGATTTGGAGCCTGTGCCAGAAGACATGAGAAGAGACTTGAAGACCTACATATGCATACGCTAGAGGAGAGAAGGGATAGTGAAGATATGATACAAACCTTTAAATAATCAGTGAACCCAGTGTTTTTTGTTAAATCAGTCAGGGCCTAGTAGCAGCACTTTAAGTTTAAATTTAATAGTCACTCAGGGCCAAGCAGCAGCAAGAGTAAATTAGACTTACCTGCTAATTGTTGTTCCTTGCGGAACTCTAGTCCAGTCCCGGAACCATAGAGTTGTGAACCTCCACCAGCAGCTTTGGAGACTGAACATCTTCATCTCTTTGATCATCCAGCCCCAAGGACCGCCCACACATCAGTACCTATTGACAAAGCATACTAAGCAGAGCAACAAATAAGTAGATATAACACCACAGTGGAAAAAAGGATCCTGACCCTAAAGTTCCCACTACTAGCAAAAAAATTATTTTTTTTTTCCAATTGCGTAAGAACAACCTCCCGCCTACGGGAAGGCGGACCAGAACGGCCGTGGCAACCCTTGTGCAAAACGCATGCAACAAGAGACGCCACCGCTCACCCCCAAGATTTGACCCCGAAAGGAAACTAAGGCGTGCTGCAAGCAGAGGAGCTCTGACCGAAAGTATAGATAACAAAAACCCTGGCAGACTCCTATAATGAATGTACCTTCTTGGCTGGCAGCGAGAACAGATAGACAGGGAGGGATCTGGGACTGGACTAGAGTTCCGCAAGGAACAACAATTAGCAGGTAAGTCTAATTTACTCTTCCTTAGCGTCCCTCTAGTCCAGTCCCGGAACCATAGAGGATGTAACAGAGCAGTAAATCTCAACGGGAGGGCCTCGCTAGTCCAGCCTGAAGCACCCGAGACCCAAACCGCGCATCCGACGCCGCCTGCACATCCAGACGATAGTGCTTAGCAAAGGTGTGCAAGGACGACCACATCGCCGCCCGACAAATATCCACCGCCGGTACCAAGCTAACTTCTGCCCAAGACACCGCCTGCGCCCTAGCCGAGTGAGCCCGAAGCCCGGCAGGAACCATCCTGCCGTGTAAAAGGTATGCCGACGAAATCGCCTCTTTCAACCAGCAGGAAATGGAAGACTTAGACGCCGCTTCCCCCTTGCACGGACCACCAAATGCGACAAACAGGCGATCGGACTTACGGAAGGCCGCCGTTTCCCTCAAATACCGACGAAGAGCTCGACGGACATCCAACGCGTGCAAGGAGTTATCCGCGTGCTTGCCCCGTTCCTTGGCAAACACCGGGAGAGACACCACCTGATTCATGTGACACGCCGAAACTACCTTAGGCAAAAACGCGGGAACCAGTCGCAATACCACCTTGTCGGCAGAGAAAGACAGATAGGGTTCCCTACACGAAAGAGAATGCAACTCCGAGATCCTGCGAGCTGACGAGATCGCTACCAGAAACACCGTTTTCAACGTCAAGTCCTTCAAAGAAGCTTGCGCCAAGGGTTCAAACGGCGAAGCCACCAGAGACCTCAACACCAAATTCAAGTCCCATGAGGGCACTAAAGCCCTGCACGGAGGACGCATAAGCAACACCGCTGGCAAGAAGCGCTTCATGTCCGCATGGGACCCCAATAACTGGCCCTGAACCTTGCCTCGAAAACACGCAAGAGCTGCAAGTTGTACCCTCAACGAACTCGCCGCCAGGCCCTTGTCCACCCCTGCTTGCAAGAAGGAGAGGATCTGAGGAACGGAGGTCCGCAAAGGCCGCAACTCGCGAGCCGCACACCAGCTCTCAAAAATACGCCAGACCCGGACATACGCTAGCGACGTAGACCGACGCCGCGCCCGCAACAAGGTAGCAATGACCTCCGGAGAATAACCTTTGGCTCTCATTCGCGCCCTCTCAATAGCCATGCCGTAAGCGAGAATCGAGCCACCTGAGGCATCTGCAGCGGCCCCTGCAGAAGGAGATCCGGCCGAGGAGGAAGGAGCCACGGATCGGCCACACTCAACCACACCAGATCCGCATACCAAGGCCGACGAGGCCAGTCCGGGGCAATCAGAACCACGGGACCCGGATGCCGCTCGATCCGCTGTACCAGGCGACCCAGCAGAGCCCACGGAGGAAAGACAGAGCAGCCCGTACCTTGGCCACCTTTGTGCCAATGCATCGAGGCCTTCCGACATGCGTTCCCGACGCCTGCTGAAGAACCTTTCGACCTGCGTGGACTCGAAGGTCGCCATGAGGTCCATTATCGGCAGACCCCAACGACGGACCAGCAACGCAAATACCTCGGGATGTAGAGACCACTCTCCGGGGTCTACCCTGCGACGACTCAGAAAGTCCGCCTCCACATTGTGAACCCCTGCGATATGCTGGGCCGACAGACACTGAAGAGGCCACTCTGCCCAATCCAGAAGCAGATCCGCCTCCGCTTCCAACGCCGCACTGCCTGTGCCTCCCTGGCGATTTATGTAGGCTACCGTGGAGGCATTGTCGGATAGCACCCTGACCGCCGCTCCCTGCAGCCAAGGCTGAAACGCTGTCAGAGCCAACCACACGGCTCTCATTTCCAGTCGGTTGATGGACCACCGGCTCTCCCGCGAGGACCACTGCCCCTGAGCAATCTGGCCCTCGCAATGAGCCCCCCCAGCCGCTCAAACTGGCATCCGTCATCAGCAGACGCCAGACGGGAGACTCCAAGGGCATACCATTCGCCAGAGAGCGCCGACGCAACCACCAGCGAAGGCTGCGCCGAACCTCCAAGGGGCAAACTGACGAGCTAGTGAGTCGGACTGATGACACCATCGACGCAGCAGCGCTCGCTGCAGAGGCCGCATGTGCGCCCTTGCCCACGGAACTACCTCGATGGTCGACGCCATCGTGCCGAGAAGCTGAAGGTATTGCCAAGCCGAGGACGCCCGTCTCGCTAGAAACTGCTCCACCAGCCGCCTCAGGGCCCGCGCTCTGTGCACTGGGAGGAAAACCTTCCCGTTGCCGGTCTCGAAACGCGCCCCCAAATACTCCAAGGTCTGCGAGGGAAGAAGGCTGCTCTTCGCCCGATTGACCACCCAACCTAACGACTGCAAAACCTGTACGACCCGCGCCGTCGCCCGGAGACTCTCCTCCCTCGACTTCGCCCGGATCAACCAGTCGTCGAGATAGGGATGCACGAGGACACCCTCCTTCCGCAGAAACGCCGCTACCACCACCATGATCTTCGTGAAGACCCGTGGCGCAGTCGCTAGGCCGAAGGGCATGGCTTGAAACTGAAAATGGCCCATCGGCAGCGCAAACCGCAGAAATCTTTGATGTTCCCGGCGAATGGGAATGTGCAAATAGGCCTCAGTAAGGTCTAGGGACGTTAGGAATTCCCCCTCGCGGACCGCCGCTATGACCGAGCGCAGTGTTTCCATGCGAAAATGCGACACCCGGAGGCACCCATTCACTCTCTTTAAATCCAGGATTGGTCGAAAGGTGCCCTCCTTTTTCGGCACGACGAAGTAGATGGAGTATCGACCGGACCCTAACTGCCCCTCCGGCACGGGGGCGACCGCCCGGAGCCGAAGCAGCCGGGAAAGTGTATCGGATACGACTCGTCGTTTCCAGGGAGCGCTGCACGGGGACATAACGAAGGAATCGAGCATCGGTCGATGTAGCTCGAGTGCCTATCCCTCTCGTATCACTTCTAACACCCACCGATCGGATGTGATAGCGGCCCAGGCAGGGTAGAAATCCCGCAGTCTGCCCCCTATGGGAATCACCGCCACCGGAGCCGGCCTCGCTTCATTGCGCCTTTTTGGGGACCTGTGCCTGGAAGGAGCCAAAACCTCTACCTGCCCCCCGAAATCCGCGGAAACTCTGTCCGCGCTCCAGATATCTGGAACGCTGGGACTGACCAAAGCGGGAGGCACGAAACCTCCGAAAGGACTGCTGAGACCCCCGGAAGGTGAAGGTCGGCTTCCCCTGCTTGGGCTTATCCTCCGGAAGCCGACCCCCCTTAGAATCCCCGAGATCTTTTACCAACCTATCCAAGTCCTCTCCAAATAACTGCCTGCCCTTAAACGGCAGCTTACTAAGGCGAGCTTTAGAAGAGCTATCAGCCGCCCAATTGCGTAACCAAAGAGAACGACGCGCCGCTACCACCGACGCCATGCCGTTAGCTAACCCCCTAATGAGGTCATAGTGGATATTCGCCAAATAAGCGGTACCCGACTCCAATCTGGATGCTGCGGCCTCTTGTTCCGCCGACTGGGGCCCCTGGAACTGTTGAGACCAGCGGAGGCAGCCGCGCGCCACCCAGGCCCCAGCCACCGCCGCCTGCATTGACAGGGCAGCAACATCAAACGCCTGTCTCAACAAGCTATCAACTTTCCGATCCTGCGGGTCCTTCAACGCCGCAGCACCTTCCACCGGGATAGTAGTCCGTTTAGTAACCGCGGACACTGCCGTGTCCACCTTCGGCGAACGAAAGAGCTCTCTATCAGCCTCCGACAGAGGATACAACTTAGGCAACAGTCTAGCCCCGCGCAAAGCGGACTCTGGACTGTTCCACTCCTCCTGGATCATAGCTTTAAAAACCCTATGGAGCGGAAAGACTCTGTGGGAAGTGCGCACCGCCTGCATCAAGTGATCCTCCAACTTGTCCTCCGCAGTGGCATCTTCCACGGGTATGTTCAATACCTTGAGGGTTTCGGCAATCCGTGCCGGAAGTTCCTCTTTACGAAATACACGCACCAATTCTACTACTCTGCTCGTCGTCCAACAACTCGCCATCTTCTAAATCCTCCGCAGACTCCAGCTCGAGAGCCTCCCCCAGCCCCTCGTGGAAATCGTCACCAGGAGGCACAGAATCCGCAACACTCGGGGGCCGGCTCTTCTTTTGTGGACCAGTGTCTCCCTCCACTGAAAGTGGACGCTTTTGCAGCCGGCGGGGGGAGGCTCGGTCCTGCCCCGCCGTGGGCTAGAGAGCCAGAGCCTCCTGCATGAGAGAGAAAAAGGCGGATGGAACTCCCAGGGATCCCTCCTGGACGCCCCCCGCCAACAGGCGCTCCGACACCGCAGAAATCCCAGGACCAAGGACCGTCTCTGCCTGCTCTGATGTCCCCCTTCTGTAGATACAGGTGGGAGATCTGCACTGGAGCCCTCCAGGGGATCCTCCATGCCAGCACCCACAGCAGAACAAGTGGCACAGACCCGGGCTTCCAAATTACTACTACGAATGCCACAGACCAGACACCGAGGACTAGGAGGCATGGCTATGCACACAGCCCTTTGCCAGCAAAGCAGGAACACCTTGCTGAAGCAAACAGAGCAGAAAAAAAAAATTGCGATTTTAAAAGTGCTCAAAAATGCTCCAAATTGCAGGATTAGATAGAGCTGGAGTCAATTAGCTGATATCTGACCAAGAAATGCAAAAACAAAGCTCCTATCCCTAAAAAAAACCACGAAGAAAAACTTTGAAAAAAAATCCAAAAAGGCCACCGGACCCGATCCCGCCAAAAAAAGGACCAGAAAAAATACCCAAAAGGTCTAAAACACTCCCCAGAGCCGATTCCAGGCCACCCCAAGGCCTCCACCACTGCCTTTAGAAAGAAAAAGCTTCAAACTCTACTCACCCACACACAGGAGTGGAGGGGGGATCAAAACACAGAGTGCTGTCCAGCGTGCCTGTCACAAGCTCTGAGTAGCAGTTATCAGAGTCAATAACAGAGTAATAACCGCTCAGGGCAGCTCGGGGAATCCCTAAATCAGTCAGGGGACCCTCAGAGCCTACTGCTGTATTCAATTGCTGCCTGTAATTGTCTTCAACCTTCTCCTCACCCACCAAGGGGGTTCGGTAGAAAGGAGACCTGTGTCCTGTGCAGCTCCCCTGCTTGTTTGACCTATGGGGAGACTGACAGAGAGAGACAGAGAGAAAAAAACAGATTAGAGAAAGACAGAAGGGACACAGTCAAAGATTTCCTCCACAGCAGCAGCCCAGCACCTAAATCTAGAAAATAATAAAACACTAAAGCTCTGCTTATTTGTTCCTAAGGAGCCCACTTCTGGGCTCTGACTTCCAAGCTGCTTGGAGACTGAGATACTGATGTGTGGGCGGTCCTTGGGGCTGCATATAGCTGGATGATCAAAGAGATGAAGATGTTTAGTCTCCAAAGCTGCTGGTGGAGGTTCACAACTCTATGGTTCCGGGACTGGACTAGAGGGAAGCTAAGGAAAGAGCTGTAATTTTAAAAAAATCAGAATATAACTTAGCATAAAAGGCAAAACAGGGTCAGTACTCTTTGAGCACAAATAAAGTCTTGGCTTGCAGCTTGTCGTGCTGTGAGGGCTTGCGTGCATCAGTGATGCTGAGAGCTAAACTATCGGTAGTTTAACCACTGGCAGGGTCTCCCAAGATGGACAGGTCTCAGCTGAGGTGCCAGACCAAGACAAACCACCCATCTGGGCAGCAGCAGAATGGGAGAGTGTGGACGGCGGAGGATCACATTTTTGTGACAACGGCAACACCACCAAACTTAAACTGCGCGGAAGAAAGGCCCGGCAATCTACTTCTGTATCTTGCCATGAAAACCCAATGGATAGTTACAACAAAACAAATTGTGCTATGGTGCTGGAAGATGAGACTCCCAGGTCAGAAGGCACTCAACTAGCTACTGGGGAAGAGCTGAAGACTTTTCAGAGTAAAGCCAGCATTTATGATGTGGTTGGATCAAAGCCCTCGGGAAGATTGACTGCTGATGTAGCTGCGCATGAAATGAGAGTCAGAAGCTGTAAAGATGTCTTACACATTGGAACATGGAACGTACGAAGCATGAACCAAGGGAAGTTGGAGGTGGTCAAGAATGAAATGGAACGTGTACAACTTGATCTGTTGGATGTCAGCGAACTGAAATGGACTGGCATGGGGCACTCTGCATCAGATCACATGGTCTACTATGCTGGAAATGAAAGACAAAGAAGAAATGGTGTTGCATTTATAATAAAGAAGAAACTTGCAAGAACTGTAACGAAATACAATGCAGTCAGCGAACGCTTAATCTCTATTCGTCTACGAGGATTGCCTATCAACACAACTATAATTCAAGTATATGCCCCAACAACAGCCGCAGAAGAGAATGAAATTGAAGAGTTCTATGAACAAGTACAAGCTGAAATTGACAGAACATGCAAACAGGATATCCTGATAGTCATGGGTGACTGGAACGCAAAAGTTGGCAACAAAGAAGGCAAAGTAGTTAGAAAATATGGACTTGGCAACAGAAATGAAGCTGGAGAAAGACTGATATAATTCTGCAAGACCAATGATCTATTCATCTCAAACACCTTCTTCCAGCAACACAAGCGGCGACTGTACACATGGACTTCACCCAATGGATTATATAAAAATCAAAATGACTACATATGTGGAAGTCAACGATGGAAAAGCTCTGTAACATCAAAGACAAAACCTGGAGCTGACTGTGGTACAGATCATCAACTACTAGTATGCAAACTCAAGCTAAAGTTGAAAAAGAGCAAACCACTCATGAATGCAGCAAAATATGACCTTGAGAATATACCACTGGAATTTAAAGACTGCCTGCAAAATCGATTTGCTGCTTTAGATACAAATGACAGAGCTCCAGAAGAGTTATGGAATGACATCAAGAAGGTTGTGTTGGAAGAAAGCGAGAAGTCTCTACAAAAGGTGAAAAAGCAAAAACGGCCAAAATGGATGACGGAAGAAACTCTGAAAATTGCCGAGAAACGCAGAGAAGCTAAAGCCAGAGGAGAAAGAAAGACAATCGCAGAACTCAGAGATTTCCAACGTGCAGCAAGACAGGACAAGGAAAAGTACTACAATGACACTTGCAAGGAAATAGAAGCAGAAACTATTAGAGGAAGAACAAGATCGGTTTTCCTAAAGCTACGAGAGTTAAAGAAAAAGTTCCAGCCTCGAATTGGAATGTTACAAGATGCTCAAGGTTCTATGTTGAATGATGCTGAGAAGATCAAGAAAAGGTGGAAGGAATATACAGAGTTTTTATATGATAAAGATCAAGTGGACCAACAGCCGTTTCAACCTGTACCTTATGATAGGGAACCATTGGTGATGAAAGAAGAAGTTGAAGCAGCATTGAAAGCCTTATCAAAGAACAAAGCACCAGGCATTGATAGCATTCCCATAGAAGTATTGCAGCAATCTGATGCAGCTGTTACTGTACTCACAAGGCTCTGCCAAGAAATATGGAAGACATCATGGCCAACTGACTGGAAAAGATCTGTGTTTATACCAATACTAAAGAAAGGTGATCCAACTGACTGTGGAAATTATCGCACAATCGCTCTGATCCCACATGCCAGCAAGATTCTACTGAAGATTATTCAAAAGAGACTACAACCATACCTGGAACAAGAACTACCTGAAGTGCAAGCAGGGTTCAGGAAAGGGCGAGGAACGAGAGACATCATTGCGGATGTGAGATGGATCCTTGAAAAGACTAAATACCAAAAGGATATCTATTTGTGCTTTATCGACTACAGCAAGGCTTTTGACTGTAAATCATGAGAAACTCTGGGCCACATTAAGAAGCATGGGTATACCAGAACACCTGATCGTTCTCTTGCGCAATCTGTACATTGATCAAGAAGCAACAGTTCGAACGGAACAAGGAGAAACAGAATGGTTTAAAATAAGCAAAGGTGTAAGACAAGGCTGCATACTTTCCCCCTACCTGTTTAATTTATATGCAGAACAAATCAGAGAAGCAGGATTGTATGAAGACAACAGAGGTGTGAAGATTGGTGGAAGACTCAACAACCTTCGCTATGCTGATGATACCACATTACTGGCTGAAAGTGAAGATGATCTGAAACATTTGCTTCTCACAATCAAAGAACATAGTCTCAAAATGGGCCTGCACCTTAATGTAAAGACAAAGATCATGACAACTGGCATAATCAACAGGTTCATCGTTGAAGGAGAAGAAATTGAAATTGTGAACAACTTTAACCTATCAATAAAGAAGCAACAAGCAGTCAAGAAATCAGACGCATTGCTCTTGGCAGAATGGCTATGAAAGACCTAGATAAGATTCTCAAGAGCAGAGATGTCTGTCTCCATACAAAGATTTGACTTGTTCAGGCCATGGTATTTTCAACAACATCATATGGATGTGAAAGCTGGACAGTGAAAAAGACAGACAGGAAGAAAATTGATGCCTTTGAATTATGGTGCTGGCGGCGAATACTGTGTATACCATGGACTGCCCGAAGAACAAACCAGTCGGTACTAGAGGAGATCAAACCTAAGCTTTCTTTAGAAGCTCAGATGACAAGACTTCGACTTTCATACTTTGGACACATCATGCGAAGAGAGATCATTAGAGAAAGACATTATGCTTGGCAAGATAGAAGGTCAATGCAAAAGAGGAAGGCCAGCAATGAGATGGATCGATACAATAACAGCAGCTACGGGTACCAGTCTGTCAACAATGAGCCGCCTGACTGAAGACCGAACACAATTTAGGATAGCTATCCAGAGGGTCGCCATGAGTCGACTCCAACTCGACGGCACTTAACAACAACAACAGAGACCCTTATAAAGAGGCCTTCTACCTAGGGGGCAAGAGACCTGTGAAACTTTTTCAATAGGTGTTAACACCAGGTGGCAGGTCAAAAGGCCATTTTGAAAGACTCCTTCTATCCAAGCAAGGACTGTTAATCACTCAGGAAGTTGGTCACAGCCAGGGGCGGCCCAAAGGGGGTGCGGGGCCTCATTTGCATAAGTGGCCTTATTTGCATAAATATTTGCATAATGTTACCATACACTAACGTTTAGTAAACATGTCTCTTAATGAGTGTATGGATAAAGAAAGAAAGATTTCTACATTACTATAATCCAGTGCCAACCGCCAGGCACATTAGGAACTACTACAAACGCTGCCCATTTAGAACCCATAGCAAACCCGCCGTATCCCGACAGCATTACCAGGACTCACAAAGCACCATACCCTACCTATCAAAAGGCAACACTGCAAATATTAAACCAATACATTTCAGAGAATACTGGGGAAAGAGAAGTGGCAATGTCAAATAGGAATTACATAAACAGAATACCTCAGCTCAGTTACACATGCAGAACAGACCATCACCAAACAAGGAATCACAATTCAGAAACAGAAAGGCAATAATTAAACTGGGAACCCCAAAAACCAAACTTGGAATGTACAACACTGTAGAAATAAAACTATAAATTTCCTCTTGTACCAAACAAAGCGCAGACGTTAATAATGCACATTTCCCAGAGCTTTCATATTCCAGTTAATAAATTCAAAATAAAGAGATATCTTTATACCTTTTGTGCATTTTTTTCAGTTGCAATTGCTCCAGCCACTTTCTTCTGGTTTCTTCATGTTTTCTGCTAACTCTCCATCGTCTGCTGTCCATTTGTCCTTTCTTCTCTCTTCTAGTTTTTGTTCCATTCTCTTTCTACATCTGCTTTAACATACTAATCTTTCTCCTTTTGCTCTTTCCTCATTCCTATTTCATCCACACAAATTTTACCCCTCCATCCTCAATCACCACTTACTCTCCCAATACCCGGCCAATTGTAGATTTTTCATCCCTCCCACACAAAATATTTTCCCCCTCTCCATTTTACTCTCCCAGCCCCATCCCATTCTAATCCTCCCCCAACATCAGCTCCCTTCTAGTTCCAGTCTCATCCAGCATCCAATCCCTTCTAGTCCCTGCATCAGCCCATTTCCAGTCCTAGCCCCCCATCAGCCCATTTCCAGTCCTAGCTCCCCCATCCATTTCCAGTCCGAGTCCCTTCATCAGCTCATTTCCAATCCTAGCCCCCCATCAGCCCATTTCTAGTCACTTTCTAGCCCCACCATCAGCCCATGTCAAATCCTAGCTCCCCTCCACTCAGCCCAATTCCAGTCCAAGCCCCCCCAAGAGCCTACGTCCAGTTCTAGCCCCTCCATGAGTCCATTTCAATTCAAGCCCCCACCACAGCCCATTTCCAATCTTAGCTCCCCCCAACAGCCCATTTCCAGTTCTATCCTAGCTGCTCCATCAGCCCATTTTCAGTCTAGCTCATGTCCCTCACAGCCCATTTCCATTCCAAGCCCCCTCCCCATCAGCTATTTGCAGTTCAAGCCTCCCCTTCCATTCAGCCCATTTCCAGTCCAGGCAACCCTACCTAACCCATTACCAGTCCTAACCCCCCATCACCCCATTTTCAGTTTAAGCCCGCCCTATAACCCATTACCAGTCCTAAACCCCCATCAGCCCAGTTCCAGTCCTAACCCCATCAGCCCATTTCCAGTCAGCCCCCCATAGCCCATTGCCAGTCCTAACCCCCCCCCCATCAGCCCACAGTCCATTACCAGTCCTAACCACATCAGCCCACCTCAAGTCCTAACCCCTCCCCATCAGCCCATTCCCTGTCCTAGCCCCCTCACAGCCCATTATCAGTCCTAAACCCCGCATAGCCCTTTACCAGTCCTAACCCCCCATCACCCCATTTCCAGACAGCCCCCATCAGCCCACAGCCCATTACCAGTCTTAACCCCCCATAGCCCATTACCAGTCCTAACCCCCCCCAACAGCCCATTACCAGTCCTAACCCCCCCAACAGCCAACAGCCCACCTCGTCAAGTCCTAACCCCCTCCATAGCCCATTACCAGTCCTAACCCCCCCCAATCGGCTCATGGAAAATTTAAAAAAAAAAAAGAAAAAAAAAAGCTGGCTGCTGCTGCTGCCGCCACGGCAGCAGCAGAATGGAGTGTCCTGCGGAGCCCCCTCTGCCTGACTGAGCTCTCCCGGCCCGGCTGAGCCCCTCTGCGCCGGCTTTCAGATACGCGAAGGGAGAGTCTCCCTCGCGTCTGTTAAGCCCGTAGGGGCTGATGGGAAATTTCCCATCTGCCCCTGCGGGTTTAACAGAGACGCGAGGGAGACACTCTCCCTTCGCGTATCAAAGCCGGTGCAGAGGGGCTCAGCCGGGCAGAGGGGGCCCCACGGAACACTCCATTCTGTTGCTGCTGCGGTGGCAGCGGCCGCAGCCAGCTTTTTTTTTTTTTTAATTTAATTTTTAAAAAAGCAGAATGTTCTTTTTGCGCGGGGCCCCCTGAAACGCGGGGCCCTGTGCAAAAAACATTCTTGCTCAATGGACGGGCCGGCCCTGGTCACAGCTTACCTCAGCAGGACAGGGTACTGTGTAGCAGCCCTCTTTTAATAAGTGTTATTGTGGCAGGTGCAGGCCTGTGATCCACAGTGTCTGACATAAGCAGGCAGGCCTAACTAGCTTGACCTGTAAATGAAGCCTGTGAAGAGGCTCATAGGAATTACACATCCCCCAACATGCTGCTATTGTAGGATAGAACTCTGCAAGAGTACTAAACTAACTTAGATAAGCAGAACTGGGAGATGGAAAAATACAGAAAAATGTGTTTAAAAGTTACTGATAAGAAAAAGTACATCTGCAAGGAATATAATTGGGAGTGCTGACAGATGAGTTGCAGAGCCCTGCTCCCCTGCATGCACAAATTGGCTCTATGGCCTTGAGAGTATGAAAGTAACAAGTTGATGAACTGACCATTGTAATTGGGACTAGAAGGGGGGTATGCAGGTGCCATGCCCACTGAAGGAACATAATTGGATAAACTTATCAGTACCAGGACCAATGGAAGGGGTACGGGAGGTACGGGAGAGTACCGGGACCAATGAAGTGTTTTTCTATACCTAGAATGGAACAGAAGTCTATAAAAGTTGTTGTAATGCTAGAAAACTTTGCTCAGCCATTTTGAAATTGACTTGCTTGAGACTTGTGCACAAATAAATGATTTGGACCTTCTGAACAGACTCCTGGTATCATTGGTTTGTCTGCGCTTTGCTGCTACATATTCTTGGTGCGTTGGCCGGGAAGTTGTGGAATCAAAGTGTATATAGGGCAATATACCACGACTTTCCGCCTCTATAGGCTTGGTCCTGCCGGGATCGCGCCCTTCCGACGAGGGCTGCTCCCTGGCGCCGCCGGTCCCTTGTATCGGAGGGAGCTGGTCGGACCTCGGCGGGTGCCGGGCCCGGCTGGAGCCAACGCCTCGAACCCGAGTGAGGGGAGTCCGAGGTCCAACTCATGCGCCTGCTTGGGAAGTTTGAGGACCGGATCCGGTGAGTATAGTTTTGATTTGGTGTCTAGACAGAAATAGAAAGAGCAGTACTGCCATTGGAACTTGGAATTGGGAATTTGTAATCTCGAGATATTGGGAATTGGTAAGAGAGCATGATCACCTCTCAAGGAAGGGCCGAGTAACCCCGCATGGGAATTCGCCGGGTGAAACCCTCATCCTTTTTGTAATTGGGAAAAAGACTAGTCAGAATAGATAGAAACGAATGCATTCTGGGATACGTTGCTAGCATGATTGTGTGAACGAAGTGTGAATGAGAGGTCTGGCAGCACGGACCAAGTGAAGGCGGACCCCTGAGTAGCGCATTTCCTGACCGGGGCGACCGCGTTCAGGTCGCGAAAAGGGGGAAGCGATTGTCGTCTTGTCTTGTTATTTGTACTCCTTATACGTTTCCAGGGCCGTGAGGACCCCTTACCCACGGTCCGCCCTCCTTTTCCCTTTTGTCTGTTGTTGCGTGCACACATCGAAATGGGAGGGGCGGGGTCTACTAGAAACACTCCATTAGAATGTATGATCGCACATTTTAAAGAGGGATATTCTGGAGAGTATGGTATTAAAATGACAGCAGCCCGTTTACAAATATTGTGTACTAGGGAGTGGCCCGATATAGACCCTACCTGGCCCCGAGAGGGAACGTTTAACGTAGAAATTATTCAGTTAGTACACCGTAGAGTGCGGATAGCGCACCCCGATCAGTACCCCTATATAGATTCCTGGTTAAGTATTTGTGAAGATCCGCCCCTCTGGGCGCAGCGCTGTTATGAGGAACAGTGCAGAATAATGTTAGCTAAAACAGATTCTAGACAGAAAACAGAACAGCCTAGAATGAAAGAGCAGGATAAGAAGTCCAGGAAGAAGCCCATCCTGGTAGATCCTGATTCCCCAGAAATAATTCCCAGACAGCCTCGAACCCCAGGTCCAGTAAGAGTAGCCCGGCGTCCTGCCCCAGAGCCCCAGAGACAGCCGGAGCGGGACCCAACTCCTGACTCACCTCCCGGAGGGCGGGGAGAGGAATTTCCCTTAGCTGAAGAAGGTGATGTTACAGGAACAGAAAAAAGCGAGTCAGAAGCAGAGATAGAGGAGGAAGAAATTGAAAATGCCCTAAGCGAGGATGACAGCGTACAAGTGGTTGCCAGCACTAGCTTGCCAGCAAAATGTACACCCAAAGTGAAACCTGTCGAGAACAAGAAAGTGACCTCTGGAAAGACAGTTACGAAAACAACCCTTAGATCCCACAAGACATCTACTGCCAAAATGATGCCTTTACGGCAAGTCCCGGGGGTGCTTATAAAGAACGAAAATGATGAGGTGGTAGCGGGACCCCTAAGTTACGTGTACATCCCTTTCTCTACAATGGATTTGTTAAATTGGAGGTCGCATTATGCCTCCTATACTAGTAAGCCCCAGGAACTTACAGAATTAGTAACTACTATTATGGAAACCCACCAACCCACTTGGCCAGATTGCCGCCAGCTCCTGACCACCCTATTCACGACAGAGGAGCGAACACGAATTAGAAAAGCAGCTATTGAATGGATGGCAGATAACCCTGTAGCTCCGGGACAGGGACTGAGCAGAATAGACTATCGGGAAGCAGCCCAGAGAGAATTCCCGAATGAAGACCCCCATTGGGATCCAAATACAGATGAAGGATCCACAGCCCTAGCCCGTTTTCGCCAAGGCTTTTTACAAGGCCTGAAAAGGGGGGGCCAAAAAGCTATGAACCTTTCCAAAGTTGCAGGAGTTATCCAGGGTGTAGATGAGAGCCCAGCAGACTTTCATGAAAGATTAATTGAAGCATACAGAATGTATACTCCCTATGATCCCGAAGCACCAGGAAGTTTATGTATGGTGAATTCTGCTTTTGTAAACCAGTCTCAACCAGACATTAGACGTAAATTACAGAAATTAGAAGGGTTTGCGGGCATGAATGCAACGCAGTTACTGGAAGTCGCTCATAAAGTGTATGTGAATCGTGATAATGAAAGGCAGAGAGAATGTGATAGAAAGATGAAGAAGAAAGCTGATTTTTTGGCTGCGGCCATAGTTGAACAGAAAAGGGGAGGTGTCCCTAGTCGACGGAGCAGAGGAAGAGGGCGGGGTCAAGGCGGAGGCCGGACCCAGAAGCTAGGCGTGAACCAATGCGCCTACTGTAGAGAGGAAGGACATTGGAGAGATACGTGCCCGCAACTCGAAGACGCCCAGCAAGATGACGACAGCAATCATCAGTGGCGAGAAGAAAGACGAGGCTACCCCCGAAACCGCGGAGGAGCCAATCGAGAACAATTCCAGCGAGAAAGAGGAGGAGGAGCCATTCAAGCATTGGCCACAACGGTCCAGGATGAAAATGACGTGGATTAGGACAGACCGGGCTCCAAGTTTGCTTTAGGTCTCCAGGAGCCTATGGTCGGAATACAAATAGGAGACCAAGTTATGGACTTTATGGTTGATACTGGAGCACAACATTCAGTAATAGACAAAAAGATAGCCCCATTCTCTACAAAAGCAGTCACCATTATAGGAGCAACTGGTGCCAAAGCCACAAAATCTTTTCTTCAAAATCGTATATGCAGCCTAGGAGGACAGCAAATAACTCATCAATTCCTTTGCATGCCCGAATGTCCAGTGCCACTACTGGGACGAGATATGTTAGCCAAACTCCAAGCGCAAATATCTTTCTCTGAAGAAGGAGAAATGCAAATGACAGTAAATCCTCAAGCCAAACCAGCAGGAATAATGCTGCTGACAGTTCCCCAAGAAGAAGAATGGAGGTATTACGTCGATGACTCCATCCAAGACACCTATTTTGAACAAACTCTAAAGAACATTCATGCGCCACCTGGAGTATGGGCAGAAGGCAGTCCCCCAGGCCTAGCCAAGCATATAGCTCCAGTGATTGTAACCCTCAAGCCTAGTGCTACACCAGTGCACGTCAAACAGTACCCTCTCCCAAGAGCTGCAATTGAAGGCATTCATCGCCACCTACAAAGATTGCTCGAGCATGGCCTACTAAAAGTATGTCAATCCCCATGGAACACTCCACTTTTGCCAGTAAAGAAACCTGGGACGGAGGATTACCGCCCAGTACAAGATTTAAGGAGAGTAAATGATGCAGTTGAAACTATACATCCAGTTGTACCCAATCCTTACACTCTTCTAGGACTGATACCTGCTGAAGCTACCCATTTCACTGTACTGGATTTAAAAGATGCATTCTTTTGCATAAGATTAGCCCCTGTAAGTCAAATATTGTTTGCATTCGAATGGCAGGACCCCATCTCTGGAAGAGGGGGCCAACTCACCTGGACACGATTACCCCAAGGATTCAAGAATTCGCCTACCATTTTTAGTGCTGCACTGAATCAAGACCTTTCAAGTTATCCAGTGGCCCCGGGGAAGAGAGTGCTTCTCCAATACGTGGACAATCTGCTGATAGCTGCCATATCAGAAAGTGGATGTATACTAGCCACCAAAGATCTCTTGCAGTTACTAGATGAAGCTGGATACAAAGTTTCCAGAGCAAAAGCACAGCTATGCCAAAAAGAAGTGAAATACTTGGGTTTTCGTATAACCCAAGGAAGCCGAAGACTAGGTAGAGAGAGAAAAGAAGCAGTATGTAGAATACCAACCCCAACAACCAGAAAGCAAGTCAGAGCCTTTCTGGGAGCGGCAGGATATTGCCGAATCTGGATACCCAACTTTGCCCAAATTGCCAAGCCACTGTATGAAGCCACAAAAGGAGAAGAGAAGTCGCCACTGGAGTGGGGACTTGAGCAGGATACAGCCTTCAAGAAGTTAAAGGAAGAATTGATGTCATCACCAGCACTTGGACTGCCAGATGTTCACAAGCCTTTCCACTTGTTTGTACATGAAGCACAGGGAAATGCCTTAGGCATGTTGACTCAGAAGTTGGGAAATTGGGAGCGACCTGTAGCATACCTATCGAAACAATTGGACACTGTGGCCAAAGGATGGCCACCTTGCCTGAGAGCCGTTGCAGCTACAGCACTATTAGTGAGTGAAGCAGACAAGCTCACACTAGGACAGAACATACGAGTCACTGTGCCACATGCAGTCCTTGCCCTCATGGAACAGAAAGCAAATTATTGGCTCACCAATTCCCGAATGTTGAAATACCAGAGCATGTTATGTGAAAAGCCACAGATACAACTAGAAGTGAGTCATGCCTTGAATCCAGCCACCTTGATACCCATTAGCGAAGAACTCCCAGAACATGATTGTATCGAAGTCATGGAAACTGTTCTCCAGCCGACCTGACTTGACAGATGTGCCCATAGACAATCCTGACCAAATCTATTATGTTGATGGGAGCAGTCTCATCCTCGATGGACGACGCTGTGCCGGATATGCAGTCGTCACTCAACACGAAGTAGTTGAATCATCAGCTCTAGCCTCAGGCACGGCACATCAGCCCAGAAAGCCGAATTGATAGCACTCACCAGAGCATTAGTATTAGGAGCAAAACTTGTGCTAAATGTATATACAGATTCCAAATATGCCTTCACTACTCTGCATGCCCATGGAGCTCTCTATAAAGAACGAGGACTCATCACATCCGGAGGAAAATCAGTCAAATATGGTCCCGAGATATTAATGTTACTTGATGCAGTTTGGGCCCCAACACGTGTAGCTGTCATGCATTGTAGAGGACATCAAGCAGGAAAAGGAGAAGTTGCTCGAGGAAATAGATTTGCGGATGCTTCAGCACGACAAGCAGCTATGACAGAACAGATTGCCCCACAAGCTATGCCAATGCAAGCAGCATTGTTTCCAGTACCTCTAAATTTATGGACACCACGATATACCACCAAAGAATTGGATTACTACTGTAACAAAGAAGATGGAGTACTGAAAGATGGATGGATTGAGCTGCCACCAGAAGAGGGCAGTCAACCCCCTGGCCGAATAGTAATTCCTGAACTGTTAGGACCATCTTTTGGTAAAGCTTTCCACGAAGCCACCCACTATGGGAAGAGTGCTATGGAAAAAGCACTCAGACCACATTTTTACATCCCTCTGTTGACAACCATATCAGTCTCAGTAGCACGTCAATGTCTAACCTGTGCCAAAAATAATGCCAAGCAAGGCCTTATAACGGCACCCCGAGTTCAGTCAGGAGGTGTAACTCCCATGCACAACCTCCAAGTTGATTTTACCAAAATGCCAAGAGCCAATGGATACCATTACCTATTAGTATTAGTTTGTACTTTCTCTGGGTGGGTAGAAGCCTTCCCAACCAGAACTGAGAAAGCCCGAGAAGTTACCAAAGTCTTAATATGAGAGATTGTCCCTAGGTTCGGAATCCCAGCAGTAATAGGGTCAGACAATGGACCCTCATTTGTCTCCCAAGTTACTCAGCAGTTAGCAAAAGCTTTGCAGATACAATGGAAACTCCACACTGCATACAGACCCCAGAGCTCAGGGAAAGTTGAGCGAATGAATCGTACCCTAAAAGCCCAAATGTCCAAGCTTTGTCAGGAGACACTTGAAGTGG
The DNA here is from genome assembly GCA_033557465.1 of Ichthyophis bannanicus. Classification (NCBI taxonomy): domain Eukaryota; kingdom Metazoa; phylum Chordata; class Amphibia; order Gymnophiona; family Ichthyophiidae; genus Ichthyophis; species Ichthyophis bannanicus. The sequence goes on along the minus strand of CM066039.1, from coordinate 401,429,192 downwards.
CCCCAAGTGCTCCCAATAGCTTTACTCAGAATACGCTCAGCTCCTGTAAAGTCAACAGGATTTTCCCCTTTTGAAGTTCTGTATGGTAAGCCCCCACCAATAGTGCAGGGAATTAAAGAAAATTTAGGCCAAATTGGTTCAGAAGTAACTAGACAAGAACTCCTAGCTCTTAGTTTTGTTCTGCAGACTCTCCATGCGTGGATCCAAGACCAGTTGCCTATCAACTTGACGGAACCCTTGCATCCCTATCAGCCTGGCACCTCGGTGTGGATCAAAGATTGGAAGAAGACACCGTTGGAACCCCATTGGAAGGGACCGTACACCGTCATCCTGTCTACCCAACTGCAGTAAAGGTAGCCGAGATCGACGCCTGGATCCACCACAGCAGAGTCAAGCCCGCCGCTGATCCTGAACCAGAGCAGTGGACAGCAGAACAGCATCTTGATGCACCCTTGCGAGTTACTCTGAGACGGCAACCAGCAGCTTAGACACTTCATCACAGTGCTTTGCAGTAGCCAAGTCTTTCGAAGAGGATTGCTGTTTTCCATGCAGCAACAGTTTTGTTTTAACGAACCCAATTTGCGTGCGATTTGGCACACTACTTTGATACTACATTGACTAGCCAGACTTCACAAGCCAACTGGAATTGCTAATAAGTTGGTTAATGTGTACTGGACAACCTGAGGATCTTCAATCAACACTCAGCACCCGTTAAATTGCTTCATTAGCAAACGGGACGAAGAATAAAAGACCGTCGTGATCAAGATTAGCAAGCTGAGGATTCAGAAGAACTCCAATCAACATCAACATGCATCTTTACTTTTGTTTTGCCTTGGTTGCCTTCTTTGGAGGTTTTGAACTGACTTATGCTTTACCTCCATGCACTGCTTGTATTACTTCCACTCGAACTGGATTGAAAGTAACTCAGACTTTGATTTACCATTCTTACTATACCTGCAAGGGAAAAGTGACTCGGTGTATTTATAACACCACTGAACTAAATGTTTGCACTTATGGCAAAATTAGAGCATGCTATAATCCGCATCAGAATCCATCCTATTACACGTTGGAAATACGATGGAAGGATGCAGATGGACCTATAATAGCTGCTACGCCACCACTTAAGGACATTACTAAACCTGCTGTTTTGAATTTTGATGCATGTAATGTCATTAACAGAGATAGTTATTCCACCTGTGGTACTTGGGAGAAAGCGTATCGAAATGACCATAAATACATGTGTCCAGAGGGTGCCACAGGATGGAGGAAGTGTACAGGTAAAAAGGAACCAGGCTATAGTACTGCCCCAGCAGCAGATTACTATTGCCCGGATTGGGAATGTGTTTTTTATGCTACCTGGAATAATGGTATAGTTGACGAGAAGATAGATAAACGAATGGCCACTTTAACCAAGTCAACAACAAATGATAAATGTCAGAAGGATGCTTGTAACCCTTTACACTTACGCATACACAATCCCTATGCATGGAAACAAGGATACAAGTTTGGTTTACGCATTGCTGGAGGGGCAATAGATCCAGGAACCATTGTGTATATCAGATTGAATACCCAAGCCCACAAGTCATCTAAATATCATATCCATAATACCTTCTATGAGGCCATGCATGTAAATAAGTTTGAAATTCCTCATCCTTCTCAGAATTTATTTTTAGAATTAGCCGGAGCAGTAGTATCTAGTCTTAAAATCTCAGATTGCTATTTCTGTGGCGGAACCCAAATGGGAGATCAGTGGCCATGGGAAGCCCAAGAATTGAATTATTCTCTGACTTACAATCAGACTGAATTACACAAGACTACCAGTGAATGGGTGTTAGCGCACTCAATTGTTGGACGTCTTTGCTATGCCAGAACTGGACCCCAGTTCACCCAAAAGGTAGGACAGCTGGTCTGTCTTAGCCAGAAGTACTATAATGCCACGACCAAGAAGACAGCATGGTGGTCAGGGATCAGACATCCTGAACCTCCTAATCCATTAGTTAGATTTCCTGAACTTGCAGATTTATGGACTAACCTTGCCAAAGTCCATGCCTAGCAAGCCCCACCTGGCCTATATTGGATCTGTGGGAACCGAGCGTATGCACAACTCCCGCCACAATGGGGAGGAGCATGTGTCTTAGGAACCATCAGACCTTCTTTCTTTCTTTATTTTAAACTCTGAACATGGAGAACAATTAGGATACCCTGTATACACTACCCACCGACACAAAAGAGCACTAAGACAGAAAAGAGAAGCCTTACAGATAGGCAAGTGGGAGAAGTGGCAGGGTGATGATTGGCCACCAGAAAGAATCATTGAGTATTATGGGCCTGCCACTTGGAATGATGATGGTATGTATGGTTATCGAACTCCAATCTATATGATTAATCGTATTATCCGCTTACAGGCAGTAGTTGAAATAATAACCAATGAAACTAGTCATGCTCTTACACTTTTAGCTACACAAAGTACTCAGATGCGCACTGCTATATATCAGAACCGCTTAGCACTTGATTATTTGTTAGCAGCTGAAGGAGTATGTGGTAAACTAATTTAACTAATTGCTGTTTAAAAATCGATGATAAGGGTCAAGTAGTTGAAGAAATTGCTAAAGATATGCAAAGACATGCTTATGTGCCAGTACAAACTTGGCACTCATTGAAATTCCCTAATTGGTTTGCTAACCTTTTCTCATGGCTGGGAGGATTCAAGACTTTCATTGTCTTAGTACTAATCCTTGTTGCTGTTATTTTCTTATTACCATGTTTAATCCCATGTTGTATGCGTTCTATTCATAGTGCTATTGATAGTACAGTAGAGCGGAAGACCGCAACTAAAATAATGGCTTTGTATAAAGCCAGCCCTAGTCGAAATCCTTCAATCATGATGTGATTCTTCTAAAGGTGATTTAATTCTCACACCTTATTAAGTAATAGGGTGAGATTAATCAAAGGGGGGAATGTGGCAGGTGCAGGCCTGTGATCCACAGTGTCTGACATAAGCAGGCAGGCCTAACTAGCTTGACCTGTAAATGAAGCCTGTGAAGAGGCTCATAGGAATTACACATCCCCCAACATGCTGCTATTGTAGGATAGAACTCTGCAAGAGTACTAAACTAACTTAGATAAGCAGAACTGGGAGATGGAAAAATACAGAAAAATGTGTTTAAAAGTTACTGATAAGAAAAAGTACATCTGCAAGGAATATAATTGGGAGTGCTGACAGATGAGTTGCAGAGCCCTGCTCCCCTGCATGCACAAATTGGCTCTATGGCCTTGAGAGTATGAAAGTAACAAGTTGATGAACTGATCATTGTAATTGGGACTAGAAGGGGGGTATGCAGGTGCCATGCCCACTGAAGGAACATAATTGGATAAACTTATCAGTACCAGGACCAATGGAAGGGGTACGGGAGAGTACCGGGACCAATGAAGTGTTTTTCTATACCTAGAATGGAACAGAAGTCTATAAAAGTTGTTGTAATGCTAGAAAACTTTGCTCAGCCATTTTGAAATTGACTTGCTTGAGACTTGTGCACAAATAAATGATTTGGACCTTCTGAACAGACTCCTGGTATCATTGGTTTGTCTGCGCTTTGCTGCTACATTATTTCCCTCCCTCCCCAACACACACCCACCCCGGGATAATCGTAGCTTTATAGGTACTTACACATCTTAAAGGAAAAGAGGTGCTCAGGTGAAGCTCGTCATCCAAATCAGTCATTCACTAGGGGCCTGAGATTAATTAAGCTTCAGGTGAACAAGGTATATTAAACGTATTAGGTACAGTTTTATTAGTATACGTATCCATAGCAACCCTTAGTAAGTAAAGAACTTAGATCTAAACACAAGCTTAACACTAAAATGCAGACAGCACTCCAAAAGCGAGATGGGGGCTTTCCAGTCTTTTGCATTGAGCGTCACATGTATGATTTTCTCCCAGTTGGTGAGAGGTCTTACGTGTGCACTAGGTGCAAGGAATTCTTTGCTCTCAGGGAACAAGTCCGTTCTCTAGAGGCTAGAGTAGCAGACTTGGAAAACATAAGACAGAGAGAGGTACATAGACGAGACCTACAGGGATATAGCCCTGAAGTCCCACCTCCAGTCTGGCAGCATCCCTGTTGCCATGGAGGAGAGAGGTCACGTGACAGGAGAGCATCACCTTGGTGTGGCAGGAAGTGATCCTGTAACTAGGACCTGTCCTCCAGGTGATGTAAAACCCTCTTATTTATTTATTTATTTATTAACAATTCTTATATACCGCACTATTAGACATCAGCGCGGTTTACATTGAACAGAAAACATCCGACAGTTTACATATGTCTGGTCAGTTACATTTAACAGGAAGTATAACTTGGCGAAATAGGGGAAACTAAATACAATGGAGGGTTATCTGATAAGGGATATCATGGTTAACTATATACAAAGGTGGTACACCTTGCACCGAGGAAGTCTCTCCAGGGCCAAGTGCCCATGGGGGAAGGGTTAGGACAGCCGTTATAGTTGGTAATTCGATCATTAGGCATGTAGATAGCTGGGTGGCTGGTGGACGTGAGGATTGCCTGGTAACATGCCTGCCTGGTGTGAAGGTAGCGGACCTCAAACGCCACTAGATAAGGTATAAGATAGTGCTGAGGAGTCTGCTGTCTTGGTACATGTCAATACCAATGACATAGGAAAATGTGATAGGGAGGTTCTGGAAGCTAAATTTAGGCTTTTAGGTGGGAAGTTGAAATCCAGAACTTCCAGGGTAGCGTTCTCCGAAATGCTTCCCGTTCCACGCGCAGGACCCAAAAGGCAGGCAGAGCTCCCGAGTCTCAATGCATGGATAAGACAATGGTGCAGAGTTGAGGGTTTTGGATTTGTTAGGAACTGGGGAACATTCTGGGGTAAGGAGGGGGTCTTCGGAAGGGATGGGCTTCACCTTAACCGGGATGGAAACAGGCTGCTGGCATTAACCTTTATAAAGGAAATAGAGCAGCTTTTAAACTAGATAATAGGGGAAAGCCGACAGTCGCCCAAGAGCGCATGGTTTGGAAGAATGTATCCTTGAAGGATCCTACCAAAAGCAGAGAGGTTCCAAAAGAGTAAAGTAGCCCAAATGCCCTCGAGTATGGAGCAGACAGAGCTTAAAGATCCCAAATTACCCATGTCTACCAACAGCCAAACTAATATGAATAAAATACAGTCTCTAAAATGCTTGTATGCAAATGCTAGAAGTCTAAAAAATAAGATGGGAGAGTTAGAAAATATAGCACTAAATGAGAGGTTAGATATGATTGGAATATCAGAAACATGGTGGAAGGAGGACAACCAGTGGGACACTAATACCTGGGTACAAACTACATCGTAATGATAGAGCTAATCAAATTGGTGGAGGGGTTGCGCTCTATGTTAGAGAGGGCATTGAGTCAGAAAGGATTAAAGTTTTGCAGGAAACAAAATTTGCTGTAGAAACTCTATGGATTGAAATTCCATGTAAAAAGTGGAAGGCAGTGGGGGTGTACTATCGACCACCTGGCCAGAATGAACAAATGGATGATGAAATGCTCAAAGAAATCAGGGAAGCTAAGAAAAGTTACAACACAGTAATAATAATGGGTGATTCCAATTACCCCAGTATCGACTGGGTCAGTGTCACGTCAGTACATGCTAGGGAGATAAAGTTTCTAGATGAAATAAATGACTGCTTCTTGGAGCAGCTGGTTTATGAACCGACCAGAGGGGAAGCCATATTGGACCTAGTCCTTAGTGCAACACTAGATCTGCTGCAAGAGATGATCATAGCATGATTGCGTTTGATTTAATTAGTGGAGAAGGGATAGTAAGAAAATCCACAGTACTACCTTTTAACTTTCGAAAGGGAGACTATGATAAAATTAGGAAAATAGTTAAGAAAAAACTAAAAGGAGCAGTTGCAAAGGTTAAAGACTTACATCAAGCTTGGGTGGTGTTGAAAGCTACTATCTTGGAAGCCCAGACCAGTTGTATTCCACGCTTTAAAAAAAGTGGAAGGAAGCCCAAAAAACTGCCAGCATGGTTTAAAGGTGAGGTTAGAGAGGCTGTTGCCAAAAAAGCATCTTTCAGGAAATGGAAAAAAGAGCCAAACGATGAAACCTGGAAACAGCACAAGCACTGGCAAGTCAAATGGATGGACCCTAAAGTTACTGCTTGGGTTAGAAATTTGTTGGGTGGGAGGCGACAAAGAGTACAAGTAAATGGAGCTCACTCTGAGGAGAAGGATGTTACCAGTGGTGTGCCCCAGGGATCTGTCCTTGGTCCGATTCTTTTTAACATCTTTGTTAGTGATATAGCGGAAGGGCTGTCGGGTAAGGTTTGCCTCTTTGCGGATGATACCAAAATCTGCAATAGAGTAGACACCCAGGAAGGTGTAGATAACATGAGGAGGGATCTAGCTAAGCTTGAAGAATGGTCTAGATAGAATTTGGCAGCTGGGATTTAATGTTAAAAAATGTAAGGTCATGCATTTGGGCTGCAGCAATCCAAGGGAGCAATACAGTATAGGAGGTGAAGTACTTTTGTCCACTAAAGAAGAGCGGGACCTAGGCGTGGTTGTGTCTGATGATCTTAAAGTAGCTAAACAGGTAGAAAAGGCGACGGCAAAAGCTAGAAGGATGCTTGGGTGCATACGGAGAGGAATGGCTAGCAGAAAAAAGGAGGTGATAATGCCTCTGTATAAGTCTTTGGTGCGACCTCATTTGGAGTATGGTGTGCAATTCTGGAGACCGCACCTTCAAAAGGATGTGAACAGGATGGAGTCGGTGCAGAGGGTTGCTACTAAAATGATTAATGGGCTTCATTATAAAGCATATGAGGACAAACTTAAGGATCTTAATATGTACACCTTAGAGGAAAGGCGGGATAGAGGTGATATGATTGAGATGTTTAAATACCTCCGTGGCATAAATGTTCAGGGAGAGAGCCTCTTTCAATTGAAAGCAAGTTCTGCTACGAGGGGACATGGGATGAGGGTGAAGGGAGATAGATACAGGAGTGTTATGCGGAAATATTTTACGGAAAGAGTAGTGGATCCGTGGAATAGTCTCCAGGTGGTGGAGATGAGGACAGTAACTGAATTCAAAAAAGCATGGGACCAACACAGAGGATCTCTAAAGGTAAAAAGTGGACTGTTGTAGTTGTTGCTATGGAAGGACAGACTAGATGGGCCTTGTGGTCTTTTTCTGTCGTCATGTTTCTATGTTTCTAAATGCAAGGCATTGATAAGGCAGGCTAAGGGAGAATTTGAGAAGCTTGCTGTAGAAGCAAAAACGCAAAATAAAGACTTTTTCAAGTACATTCATAGCAAAAAACCTGTGAGAGAGTCAGTTGGTCCATTAGATGACAGAGGGGTTAAAGGGGCACTAAGAGGCGACAAGGCGATAGCGGAGAGACTCAATGAATTCTCTGCTTCGGTCTTTATTGAGGAAGATGTAGGGATGTTACCCATGAATGAAGTGGTATTTAAAGGTGCGAAAGAATTGAAGGAAATATCGATACATCGGGAAGATGTATTACAAATATTTGATAAACTGAAGAGAAGCAAATCACCTGTGCCGGATGGTATACACATCCAAGGGTGTTGAAAGAACCGAAATATGAGATTGCAGACCTGCTATTAGTAATCTGTGAATTTTCATTAAAATCATTTGTAATACCTGAAGATTGGAGGATCGCCAATGTAATGCCAATTTTTAAAAAAGGGTTCCAGGGATGATCCGGTAAACTACAGAACAGTGAGCCTGACGTCAGTACCGGGAGAAATGGTAGAAATCATAATAAAGAACAAAATTACTCAGCATGTAGATAGTCATGGCCCAATGGGAGACAGCCAACATGGCTTTAGACAAGGAAGATCTTGTCTTACTAATCTGTTATGTTTTTTTGAAGGTGTGAACAAACAAGTGGACAAAGGTGAGTCAGTTGATATAGTGTATCTAGACTTTCAGAAAGCCTTTGACAAGGTCCCTCAGAGACTTTTTGCAAAACTAAAGAGTCATGGGATAGGAGGCAGTGTACTACTGTGGATCAGGAACTGCTTAAAAGATAGAAAGCAAGAGGATTGTGAAAAATTGCAAGAGGATCTTGATAAGTTGGAAGACTGGGCATCAAAATGGCAGATGAAATTTAATGTGGACAAATGCACCTAGGGAAGAACAACCCAAACTATGGTTACAAGATGCAAGGTTCCACATTAGGAACCATCAGCCAGGAAAAAGATTAAGGCATCATTGTGGATAACATGTTAAAACCCTCGGCCCAGTGTGCAGCGGCGGCCAAGAGAGCAAATAGAATGCTAGGTATCATAAGGAAAGGAATGGAAAATAAAACGAGAGATTATAATGCCTCTATATCGTTCCATGGTGAGACCGCACCTTGAATATTGTGTGCAATTCTGGTTGCCGTCTCTTAAAAAGGATATAGCGTTATTAGAAAAGGTTCAGAGAAGAGCCACCAAAATAGTAAAGGGGATGGCCTCTGTCTCTCTGATGCTTGAAGACGGTTTTGAGAATTAGGGGAATGGGTGGAAAGGCATACAGGACGTCTGTCCACCCAAGAGTTTTGAATGCCTGGAAGATATACTGCCAGCAGATGAATCTGATGCTCTCTGGCGAGGGCCCATAGTCGCAAAGCTTCGTTGCACAGTGACAGAGAGCCTGTTCCCCCCTGCTTGTTCACACAGAACATGGCTACCTGATTGTCCGTATGAATGAGGACTGTCTTGTAGCTGAGCAGGGAGTGGAACACTCACAGAGCCAAGAAAATTGCTCTGAGTTCCAAGAGGTTGATATGCAGACAACTCTTGTGGAGACCAGGTGCCCTGGGTGGAGAAGTCTTGCAGATGAGCTCCCCAACCCTTTGGAGAAGCATCTGTTGTGAGAGTTGCTTGGGGTAAGGGTTGTTGAAAAGGGCACCCCAGCAACACCATTGGAGGGACAAAATGAGGAGACTTGTGTTTGCTATTTTGTCTGACAGGCACCCTGATGCCTGGGTCCATTGGGTGGATAAAGTCCACTGAGCTGCCCTCATGTGAAGGCGAGCATATGGAACCACATGCACGGTGGATGCCATGTGGCCCAGCAATTGCAACATCTCTCGAGCAGTTAGATGAGGCTTCAGCACTGCTTGAGAAGCTAACTGCACCAAGCGAAGGCAACTGGCTGGGCCCTCGCCAGAGAGCATCAGATTCATCTGCTGGCAGTATATCTTCCAGGCATTCAAAACTCTTGGGTGGACAGACTCAGTCGCGTTCTCCTTCCACACGAGTGGTCTCTGCATGCAGACCAGGTGACCAGGATACTTCAACTTTGGGGAAACCTGGACATAGACCTCTTTGCAAGTCCGTGGAATGCCAAACTTCCCCGGTTCTGTTCCAGAATTCCGGCTCAGGGGGCTCAGGCCAGGGATGCTTTCCTCCTTTACTGGGGTCAAGACTTCCTGTATGCCTTTCCACCCATTCCCCTAATTCCCAAAACCCTCTTCAAGCTTCAGAGAGACAGAGGCCACATGATTCTCATAGCTCCACATTGGCCACGGCAAGTGTGGTACCCTCTGCTTCTACATCTCTCTCAAGCTCCTTCCCTGGAGTTAGGGTCTGCTCCAGATCTCCTATCTCAGGAGAACGGGATGTTATGGCATCCCAATCCCCAGTCCCTGCATCTGAGGGCTTGGTTGCTGAAGGCCTAGATCTCCAAGATCTTCATCTCTCAGCAAGTGAAAGATGTTCTTTATGCTTCCAGAAAACCTTCCACTAGATGTTCTTATGCTGATGGAAGGATACTCCTATGAAGAAAGGCTAAAAAGGTTAGGGCTCTTTAACCTGGAAAAGAGACGGCTGAGGGGAGATATGATAGAAGACTATAAATTAATGAACTGAGTGGAACGGGTAAACAGATCGATTGTTTACGTTATCAGAATATAGAAAGACATGGGGACATGCAATGAAGCCACAGGGTAAACTAAGACTAATAAGAGAAAATATTTTTTCACTCAATGTGTAATCAAACTCTGGAATTTGTTACCGGAGGATGTAGTAAAGGCTGTTAGTGTAGCTGGGTTTAAAAAAGGTTTGGACAAGTTCCTGGAGGAAAAGTCCATAAACCATTAAGAAGGGATCCAGGATATCAATGCTTGACCCAGTACAAGCATTGTGGAACCTATGTCTTTTGGGGAAACTGCTAGGTACGTATGACCTAGATTGGCCACTGTTGGAAACAGGATACTGGGCTTGATGGACCTTGGTCTGACCCAGTATGGCATATCTTATGTTCTTATACTTAAAGGGTATCAATGAATAAGCAAACCTTTTTTAAAGAAGGAAAAGCTGTAAAACTAGAGGACATATGATGAAGCTGCAAGGCGGTAAACGTAAAAGCAACATCAGAAAACACCAAGGTGGACTCTCGCAGAGTTGATCTTCAAACCTGTCAAAGATAGATGGAGGAGATACTGGAGCGAAAAAGGGATTGGGATACTTCTGAGAGCACCAGACAGAAAATCTCTACCACTTGAAAGCGTATGAACATCTGGTGAAGGGCTTCCTAGAAGCCAAAAGGATCTCCTTAACTTCTTGGGTAAGGTAAAGGCCCTGGAAAGCTACTGTATGCTCTCAGCACCCAAGTTGTGAGATGGAGAGACTGTGGAGTGGGATGGAGTAGTGAGTCCTTGTCCTGGGAGAGGCAATCGGGTGCAGATCCCAATTGCAGAGGTTGAGTCTGAGTCAGACGCAGTAGTAGAGGAAATCAGTTGCCTTGGCCAGTGGGGGCCTCCGAGAATCATGGAGATCTTGTCCGAATGAAGCTTGAAAAGCATCTTGGGAATGAGGGTATAGGAGGGAAAGCATAAATTAGACCCCGACCCCAGTGTAGGTGGATGTCAGAATTCTCGAGCAGAAGAGAGGAAGCTTAGCGTTTTGGAGAGTTGCGAACAGATCTATGTCTGGGGTTTCCCAGGTCTGGAAGATGTAGGACATTGTGTTTGGATGCAGAGACCATTTGTGGGGGAAGAAAGATGTGACTCAGCCTGTCTGCCAAGACATTGGACTCCCCCAGGAGGTATACCAGTTGGAGGTGTATTTGATGAGCAATGGAAAAGGACTACAGCTGTAGCGCCTCCTCGCAGAGGACCCAGGAGCCTGTTCCCCATAGGGTGAGTGACCTCTGTGTCTGAGGTCTCAACCCACTTTCTTCCATCCTGCACTCCTCTAAGGACCAGGCTTCAGTCTTACACCCACGACAAAACACTGTGTAAGACTGATCCCCTCCATGTACAGCAGGGTAGGCAGGTAGGCCTGGAGGGCATGCTTTCCCACCTTCTATGATCCCTGCTTGTATCCCTTTCCAGCACCCGAACTACCCCTTCCGGTTCCCTGCTGCAGGAGTTGAAGTATAAACCAAAAGAGAAAAAAAACAAACACAAACTGAAAGCACCCTAAAATTAACCTTATCAGAACATAAGATATGCCATACTGGGTCAGACCAAGGTCCATCAAGCCCAGTATTCTGTTTCCAACAGTGGCCAATCTAGGTCATATGTACTGTGATAAGGAAGCTTATCATAGCTCAGGAAGGAGCTATAGAAAAGGTGAAGTGTCTCTGAACAAGCAACCTGTCAGTGCTGGTAGAAATGAGAAAACAGAATTTTGCCATAAAAGACTACCAGTTCCAGAATGCACCAGGTTTCCAACAGCCTTTAAAGGAGCTGAAGTGAGAAAACGTGTGTCCAATCAAGAGGGCTATGAGTTAATCCCCAAGCACTCATTGCAAAGGGCAGGGCTTGATTCAGCACAGCTGTGCTGTGCTAAGGTGGAGCACTCATCAAGGCAGAATAAAGGTAGAGAGTATTCTACAGAGAATCATCATGATCCTTGGTATCTTGATCAGCTTGGAGATCCTGATCTTCATTCTCATCAGAAGCAGAGGTCAGAACGGACGGACAGAGAGAGCAAGAAGCCCTTTAAAAGAAGGAAGAGAAAAGCCTCTGGGAAGTCTACAGGAGTCCAGCACAGTACGTATTGTGGCGGTCGCGCCCCTACCAGGCGGTTGCCTAGTAGGGACGGGAAGCCATCTCAATTCCTCTTTCCCAAGGATTGTAGTTATGCCAAGTCTCTATTATTATAGCCTGCATATAACTTGTTTTACTGTAACGGTTCCTTGATGTTGCGTATCCCAATTTTACCTTCACTCTTTAGTTTAGTCAGTGTATGCCCCCCTGTCTCTGTTCTCCCTTCTTGTGTCTGGTAACCGCTTTGATTTAAGGAAAAGGCGGTATAGAAAACCTGTTAAATAAATAAATAAGGAGATTATGAACCGAGTGGTTGTTTTAAAGCACACAGGAATTTTATTAGCATCCGTGTCAAAATTGGTTGACAAAATCTTCAAAGCAAATGTACACTTTCAGGTCAAAGCAAAATACAGGATTATTCTCCTCCTCTTAAGATAACACTTGTAACCAGTGTTGCAATAATGCTATTTACACAAGCTTCACTTCTTTCCTTTCTCAGGCTTCCCTTACTCAGCCTTCATGCACACATTACAGTCCATCTCAGAACAAACTGAAGTTAGGTCACTTTCTTGGCCTGCTACTTCCATGCTTTCAACTGAGCTGTAACTTGGCAATGCTTGTAAGCGTTCTGGCAGTTTATCCTTAATATTTTTTTAGCAGATTAAATAGCCTATGCCACTGAATGACCCTTTCTCCTTTTGGTAGGATTTCACTGGGCTTTTCCTGTTCAGTGTCCCTGGCAAAACCCTTACTCCTATTCCGGGTTTTCCTAGGCTTTAACCTCTCTTCTGAGTCAGAGCAAGTATCACAGGGTTTAGGCTTTAGGGCTTTATCTCTCCTACCTCGGAGTCTGGCTGCAGCACCTTCCTGGCTGAGGCTTCTCCGGCTTGGCACTCCCTCTGTCTCTGAGCTAGACAGTGACTCAGGGTAAGCTCTCCAAGTCACTTCCTGGGGCTTCTGCTGCCTGCAGATAGACCCTTCCTCCGGTGAGTCTAAGCACTCTTGCCTTAGCTTCCTTAAAGCCAACCTTCTCTCTTTCTCCCTGTAGCCAGTCTGTTTGGTCCTTTGCCTGGAACCTTCCCCTGTAGCTTCCTGGGCTGCAGTGCTGGCTGCTCTTGTCTCTGCTGCTACTCACTTTGTATCTGTTTCTTTCATGGTTGCTGGTTCTGCTGTGTTTGCTCTCTCCTGCATCTCTGCAGTTCCTTGGCTCTCTGGAGTTCCTGACCTTTCTGCCTTCCCAGGCCCTTCTGGAGTCCCTTGCCTCTCTGCTCACTTTGTTTGTTCCCTCAAACTTAAACGCTGAGCAGGGCAACTCCCTTCCTGACTCCACCCACTTGTACCTCCTACTCTTGCCTGAGGTTGTCATGAGGTCTGGGAGTGGCTTAAGCCAAGCACTGCCCTCTTGGTTTCTCTCAGGGATTCTGCTGTGATGTATGTGTTCTAGTGAACCCATCCCCCGAGCAGAAGAAAAAGTTCTTCTTTCTCCTTTATTTTCATGCTGGGCTGCCTCCTCCTCACCACAGTATACTGGGAGACAGACAAGAGGCCAGCATACACCATTGGACTGGGGGAGACCAGAGGAGTGGTATTGCAGAGGCAGGAATCTCCAGACGGCACTGTGAGGAAAACAGCTGCACGTGGAAGGGACCCTAAGACCCATGCCAGAAAGTATATGAAGAGAGATCCAGTGTCCAGGGATCTAGATTGGAAGGCTGGACACAGAAACTGGACTACATATTGGCCAGGCTATTTAAAGGGGAACTCTAACACCAATGGAAGCTCAGGTATGAACACTGATCTATGCCCTAGCTATAACTTTGAAAGGAAGCAGGGAAAATGATTATTCTCCTGGTAGTGCTCCATTGAGAAATTCCTTTGTGCCAAGCCAAGATATTGAACCTATGATTATTGAAGAAAGGGGAGAGGTCTTAGAACCAGAATGTGAATATATGGACTGCTCTCTGTCCAAACTCAAATGGTAGTTTTCTGTTACAAAGTGCAACAACCATCACAAAGAAATACCAACTTGTTCTTTAATCTACTCAGAAAACCTTCTGAGTAAGATTTTGAGCTACACAGTGAAAGCAAGCCAGCTAAGGGGTTTCAGCTGGGTGATTGCTAGCAATTGAGCTTACCTAATTGCTTGTGTGCTCTGAAGGGAATCACTTCTGAATTTATATGTAAAGATATAAGATTACCTGAAGAAAAGAACATTTTTCCTACTTTGTGGGTTTATTTGGTTGCTTACTGCATTGCTAAGACATTTGCTAAAGCCTACAAGAAAGACCAGTTTGTTGCCAACCAGGTCTTTAATCCTTTGCTTTAATTACCTGACAAGTTCAGATGTTTTTTTCCTGATTTTGTTTTCCTAACTTTAAAACTGCAAGCAAGTATCCTGAGTTCTGTGCTACCAAGCATTATCTGTGTTGCGAGAACCCCTCATAAATAAAAATCTTATTTGCTTTACCCTTGAGCAAGTATAATTATTGGTCACGGCTGTGTCTGGAATGAATGGACTACATTACCCACAAATCCTTGCAAATCATATAGAGGTATGCTTTTGCCAAGACTGTGAACATTCTCACCCAGGCGGCCGTCTGACAGTACCTAGTAGCTTCCCCAAGAGACACAAGTTCCACAATGCTTGTACTGGGTCAAGCATTGATATCTTCGGTCACTTCTTAATAATGGTTTATGGACCTTTCCTCCAGGAACTTGTCCAAACCTTTTTTAAACCCAGCTACACTAACAGCCTTTACTACATCCTCCGGTAACAAATTCCAGAGTTTGATTACACGTTGAGTGAAAAAATATTTTCTTTTATTAGTCTTAAATAGTTTACCCTGTAGCTTCATTGCATGTCCCCTAGTCTTCCTATATTCTGATAACGTAAACAATCGATCTACGTTTACCCGTTCCACTCCGCTCATTAATTTATAGACTTCTATCATATCTCCCCTCAGCCGTCTCTTTTCCAGGTTAAAGAGCCCTAACCTTTTTAGCCTTTCTCATAGGAGTATCCTTCCATCCCCTTTACCATTTTGGTGGCTCTTCTCTGAACCTTTTCTAAAATCGCTATATCCTTTTTAAGATATGGCGACCAGAATTGCACACAATATTCAAGGTGCGGTCTCACCATGGAACGATATAGAGGCATTATAATATCTTTTGTTTTATTTTCCATTCCTTTCCTTATCATACCTAGACTTCTATTTGCTCTCTTGGCCGCCGCTGCACACTGGGCCGAGGGTTTTAACATGGTATCCACAATGATGCCTAAATCTTTTTCCTGGGTGGTGGTTCCTAATGTGGAACCTTGCATCGTGTAACCATAGTTACCTTATCTGCAACTGCACTTAAAATAATAAAATGCGAAAGAAAAGAGACCCCACTGTGTCCGGCCCACTCCCAGACTCCTCCCCCCCACATGATGTGTGGCAAAGAATAATGGTGGTGGTGGTTCCCATCAAACTGAATAGTGCTGTGCCTGCAGCCGCGTGATCCCATTAGCTGTGGCTCATGGCGCTCTCAGCACCCAAACGTTATTTGCTGGCATCAACATGCAGGAATATACTTCTGCAAATGTTCCCAGCCACTGTGGAAAGCCTCCCGCACAGTCGCTCAGCTGATCAAGGAACTGAAGTGGCACTGGGGCTCTGGAGTGCCCAGATCCCTTCCATGCCTATCTCCTCGTGGCTCCTTCGCCCACCACTGACAGTGACTGCTCTTTTCCCCTCTGGTCACAAAAACTCACCCGAAGGGGTTCTGTTGCCTGGTTTCCTGGAGGAACCCCACAAACGTAGCCTCTAAGCTGCCTGAAAGCCTTTATTTTTTTAAACTTTGAGAAACAGACTAACACCAGTTCTCCTCAAAGACCTGATCGGGGCAGCTCATAGTAAAGCACAGTTACTTACCTGTAACAGGTGATCTCCGGAACAGCAGGAATTAGTCTTCACATATGGGGTTCGTCGGCGCCGACGGAGCCTGCACGGGAATGCTCCCCAGCATCCAATCAGGCGGCTTTTGGGAGCATCCCTCGCGCCTGCGCGGTAGCTTCCCGCCCTTCCCACTGCCTCTCCCCAGTTGCGTTTCATAGCTGAGACAGAAGGAGAGGAGAGGAAGGAAGAGAGAGAGAGAGAGAGAATTACAACTCCTAGGGGAGGTGGGTGGGTTGTGAAGACTAATTCCTGCTGTTCCGGAGATCACCTGTTACAGGTAAGTAACTGTGCTATCTCCAGGAACAAGCAGGAATGAGTCTTCACATATGGGGACTCCCTAGCTGAGGGTGCCAGAGGAGATCCCAGAATGCGCGCCCCTGGACAGGGCGGCATCGCCCAACCTGGATCCCCGGCATCCCCTGAGGGATGGAGGGTAGGAGTTGAGAAGAGTTGCCAAGGCACAGCAACCGAAGACTACAGGTGGCGTCTTCAAACCCACGTCAAACATCATTAAACCATTAATGATCTAGCACAATCTAGAGCTTACCTACTGGATTATGGAAGGCAGAGCTGCGACGGGTTACTGTAGATGCAGTAGCGAAGTCTTCAAGGGAACTTCATCGCAGAGAGGACGAAGTTCCCAGTCCAGGCGGGCTGGAGACGCAGGTGTCAACCGGCACCGGAAGGACGGCAGGTCTTCACGAGGAGCTTTAAGAGAAGCTGAGAACTCTAGTAGGAGCAGAGTCCCCAATCCGGAGGACTAAGCAGAAGACTGACCGATCTGCGAGAACCCAGCCCGGAGAACAGGAGTGTACCCTGGGATACCAAGGGGTACACTGTCTACCCTAGCCGGCAAGGGATAGGAAGACATTGGGTTCGAAAACCTCCAGACAAGGAGGCGTAAACCAAGGGGCTGTTGACTTCACAGCAAGTTTAAGCATAACCGGCCCGAGCACCCGAGCCGCAGAACGCAGGCAAGCGGACCGGCCGGACCCCGTAAGAAATAACAAAATGTCAGTACCGACAATTGGGAGATAGTCGGGTAAGACACAGGGCGCTATAACATTTCCCAAAAGCGCCCACCTGTACCGATATATATCCAACAACAGGTATAGATGTATATCGGGCTATAGGTGGGCCCGGGAACGCCCACCCAGGTTACTAAACCGGTATGCAGGGGACATGCACACGTGAGAACGATACTGCCAACTCGGACCGGCCCTTGATCCACAGGAGGGCGCCCACCTGGAAGGTGGCGGGGGGAAGGGCCATCCAAAGTGATGGTCCGATGTGCGTGGTACAGGGTAGATCGGCAAGAGTAGCAGTATGGTTGCGTGACCGCCAGATCAGTTGGGGAGGAGCACATCAGAAGTACGTAGGCCCCTGAGGCGCCCACCTGACAGCCACGCAGAAAAACATGTCCTCCGTACCACAGGGAAGGCAGGAGGATAGAAAACCCTATAGCCACGGTGTGACCGTGGGGGTCATCTCCGGCATACATAAAAAAACCTCCTCGGGGGTAGGGCCAATGCCCTCCGCCGCTCCGAGGAGTGCAGGGAGCAGAGCCGGGGATCGACATGGGTCAGTGGGACTCCTGTCCACATTACCTGACAGACCCAGGGGTTTCTCTGCGAGAGCGGAGACACAGACCAGAGGGCGGGGGTGGTCCGGCCCTGTCGAGGATTAGTTCGGGCCATGCTCGGAGAGTAGCGGCCAAGGCCTACACTGGGAGAAGGAGATTCGGTGCACGATCCCCTCAATCCGGGGGAACCAGGCAGAGGGGAATTCGAGGGACGTACCCGAGGGTAAGTCCGAAGAAGACTAGCATGGCCCTGAGGAGCCAGGCTAACCTAGTGTGGGAAGGGTCTCCCCCCCCGGGGGAGGGGGCTCCATACCTCCAATCAAGCAGCCGAACCACTTGTCATACTGAAAAGAACCCCAGTGTAGAACTGGACAGTAACTTCTGGTAAGAGGAGTTAAGCGCAAACTGCCGCATACAAGAGCCTAAGGCTGCTTGGCATGGGCAGCCTGGCGCGAGCCCTGGCACTGCCGACCGGTGTGAGATGTCCCTGGCATGGGCGCACCCGGCAGGTGGGCAGAGGGATGAAACTTCCTCTTCTTCGGAAAGGAGGGTCGGGAAGGACATTTCCTACCCTGGGAGAGGGGGAGGGCCGCGGGCGGCCAGCGCCAAACAGGTCGGCGGAGCACTGAGCAACCTGACGCAAAGCCTCGCCATTGAAGAGGTTCTCCCCGGTGCACGGGGAATTACCCAGATTATGTTGTGCCCAGCTGCACAAGTCGGAAGCCTGCAACCAGGCTGTACGACGCGCCCCTATGGCGACAGCAGAGGACCTGCTGACTCAAAAGAGTCCACGGCAGCACGAGAAAGAAACCAAGAGATATTCCTGCAATGATAAAGCAGCAAGGAATAGTCAGGGGCCCGAGGGGCCGACACAAAGGGAGACAAAAAGAGATAACCTCTCGGTGACCTCCCGAAGCGCCAGGCTCATATAGAAAATATATGAGAGAATCCTGGAAGCCAACATGGATGTTTGGAAGGTTCGCCACCCAAAGTTGTCCAGAGCTTTAGACGCACGATTCGGGGGGCAGGAAGAGTGCTTCTTGCTTCCGACCTTCCTCAGGGCCGATTCCACCACAATGGAATGATGGGGAAGCTGGTGCGTCTGGAAACCCGGAGAGGGGGGGCACCCGATACAGGGCATGCATGGCTGTAGGCGGCGCCGGTACCTGTAAAGGCGAGCGCCAAATCCCGAGCAGGAGATCCCGCAGGGAGGGATGTAGAGGAAGCATTATGGCTGCCTGTTCCGCAGGAAGCGGACTTAGCTAAGGGCCCAGGATAGGAATGGCGAGCAAGTCCGCCATGTCAAGGAGGAAGTCCTGAAAAGACGGCTCTCCCAGAGGGGCTATTCCGGGGGAGGCCGAGGTGAAGGGGCCCGCTTGAACACCAGGGGACCCACCGTGCCGATGCACGGGAGGAATCGCTCTAAACAGAGAAGGGTACTGACAGTCCCAATTCAAGGCAGTTGGTACTGCATCGTCAGAGCCCGGGATTGATTCCAAGCGGGGCATCGAAGGGAGCGACGTCCGACGGGCCCGCGGGACTCAGCCTCGGCCCCGACTCCGGGGGAGAGCAGGCGAGCACAGCACTGCGCCGTCGGAAGAGATCGGGGTCGGATCCGAAATGTGTCGGAGCCACGCTTTCCAGACTGGAGATCAATTCGAGGCTGAGCATCGAACTGAGCGACGCCTCCTTAGGGGACCCCGGTGTCGGCGGCCGCGCCGGTGCTGCCATTCCCGAGAATCGAGTCGGGGTCGCGACGATCGGTGCCGAGGGCAACGAGGGCTTCCCAGGCCGAAACTCGGCGAAGAGGGAAAAACCCGAAGTCAGCTCCGACATCGGGAGAGAGGCCCTTCTAGACGCCGGGGTTCTTCCCACGCCTGTTTTATTGAGCGGGAAACCCTTACAGGGCATACTACGCGGCATCGAGGGTACCCAGGTAACCCGCCGACGAGCCCCGGCGGAGAGCGAGACGCACAGCCCCGGCTCCGCGACCGCGGCGCTTCTTTGGGTTGACTCGACCGAAGGACCCGGGTCCCGCGGGCAAACTCTAGGGACGAGTGGAGCACTCGACGCCCGCGTAGATGCCGGGAGGTCTGTGGTGTCCGGGGGAGGCCCCGGCCCTGCGCAAGATGGGGGTGCTGACCCGCCCGACCGGGATGGATAGATCGATCGGCTCTGCAGGTGGAGCCCGGTTGCGACCCCTGGCGAAGAACGGGGCCCTCGTTCCCGAGACCGCCGCCGGAGGGGCGGAGCCGCTCAAGTCCAATACCGCCCCTGCGGAAGCCGGGGACGAGTCGATCGGCCCTGACGGAACTGAGGGCACCCGGTGCCGATCCCCGGCGGGGAGTGGAGCCACCGACTACGACGCCGATGCCGAAGACTTGGTCCCGCTCGAAGTGGTCACCACCTCCGCGCATGGCAGGGGTGTGGGCACGCCATACCGGGTCAGGTTGGTCCGACGATCCCCGGTGAAGAGTGGAACACTCGACACCGACGCCAGGGAATCGGCACCGCCGAAAGCGGGTACTGCCCCCGCGCAGGGCCGGGATGCCATAGAGCCAGACTGGGTCGAGTCGATCGGCCCCAAAGGCACCGAGGACACCAGCTGACCGTCCCTGGCGAAGAGTGGAACACTCGACGCCGGCGCCGATGCATCTGCACCGCTCGAAGCGGGTGCCACCCTCTGGCATGGCTCGGGAATGTTCTGTGAGGAGCGAACCTCAGGAACAACCCGAAACCCCGTGGAGGCTCTGGAGCCCGAAGACTCCCTCCGGGGTGTAAGGGACTGGAGGGGAAGGCCGGAGCCGTCGTCATGCAGCGCATGAGACTCACCCCTCAAGGCTTGTTTAGTCTTAACAGACTGTTGTTGGGTTACCTGATCCTGGCGAGGAGAGAAAGCAGACGACCGCACCTCAGAGGGAAAGACGTCATTGAGGGACACTCAAAACAGGGAGGGTCTTCTCCCGACGCTGACGCCCAAACAGGAGAGACACCAGGCGTTGGAGTCCAAGAAGAAGACTTCTCCACAGTGGGGGCACTTCTTAGGGGAAGGCGGCTCCATGCTGGAAAGCCCGGTAGGCCTCAGAATAACACGAGGAGGATGCTCCTCGAAGGAAAATAAAGGAAAACAAAAAATAAGGAAAAAAGGGAGGCACCAGCGGTGCCAGAGTCAGCGGGAAAAAAACCGCGACCACAGGAAACAAGAAAAGAAGAAAAGTTTCTGCGGTGACAGGAGGTACGTCCTGTCGGCTCTGCGGAAAAACGAAAACTGGGGAGAGGCAGTGGGAAGGGCGGGAAGCTACCGCGCAAGCGCGAGGGATGCTCCCAAAAGCCTTCTGATTGGATGCTGGGGAGCATTCCCGTGCGGGCTCCGTCGGCGCCGACGAACCCCATATGTGAAGACTCATTCCTGCTTGTTCCTGGAGATCATAGTAACATAGTAAATGACGGCAGATAAAGACCAGCATGGTCCATCTAGTCTGCCCAGCAAGATGGCAAGAGTAGGTGCACCTGTCACTCTGTGCAGGCCACCCCTCCCCATGTCTTTGTTTAGGGGTAAACCCACCACTCCATGTAGGACACCCCTATTTGTTGAGACGTTATATGGTTCAGAAGTTAGATGGTACAGTTCTGTTTGTTTTTTTGCTGTAAAGGGATCCACTGTGTTTGTCCCATGCCTTTTTGAATTCCGTCACCGTGTTTGCCCCCACCACTTCCTTCGGGAGGGCATTCCAAGCATCCACCACCCCTTCAGTGAAAATTTTTTTCCCGATATTGCCTTTCAATTTACCACCTTGCAGCTTCATGTTATGCCCTCTAGTTTTACAGCTTCCCCGTCTTTGGAAGAGGTTTGTTTGTTCATCATTTCTCTTTAAGTATTTAAAGGTCTGAATCATTTCTCCCCTGTCCCTCCTCTCCTCCAAAGTATACATATTTAGGTCTTCAAGTCTCTTCTCATAAGGCTTCTGACGCAGACTCCAAATCATTTTGGTCGCTTTCCTCTGAACAGTTTCCAGTCTTTTTACATCTTTTGCAAGATATAGTCTCCAAAACTGAACACAGTATTCCAAGTGAGGCCTCACCAGTGACTTATACAGTGGCATAAGTACCTCTTCTTTTCTGCTGGTAATCCCTCTTTGTATGCAGCCCAACATCCTCCTGGCTTTTGCCACCGCCTTGTCGCACTGTTTTGCCACCTTGAGATCAGAGATAATCACACCAAGGTCTTTCTCCTGAACTGTGCATACCAACCTCGCGCCCCCTATCTTGTACATTTCCCTTGGATTTCTGCTACCCAAGTGCATGACACTGCACTTTTTCACATTAAATCGTAGTTGCCAAGCATTAGACCAGTCTTCCAGCTTTTGTAGATCTTTCCTCATGTTAACCACTCCCTCGGGGGAGTCCACTCTGTTGCAAATTTTTGTGTCGTCTGCTCCCCACCAATTATCCCCACTTGCCGCGCACACTCCTTATTTGTCCCTTCAGTGAGTTTCTTCAATGGAATCACGTCTCTCCAGCAGCTTGGATGAGATACTGAGGGCTGAAAGGAGGTGCCAGCTATCTATGGTGATTTCAGAAAATCACATACTCTGTTTCCAAACTGCTGGTGAGAGGTGACAACCCACAAGTAACTGGATGGGACTGGACTGGAGGAACAATAAGGAATAGCCTCTTAAAGATCTTGAACTAGATGTACGAACAAGAATACCTTGTGAGCATGGAGAAGTTATAAGAATCTGTGTATACTAAGACTGTATATTCTTCAAGCTGAAGGAGAAATTGACCTCATAGAAATTCATTAGACATACAAAGCTACTATCATAGGCCTCCAGGCCAACTTAACAACATCCGATACCAACACACAAAAAATGGTGAAACAAAAGCAAATGTCCAGAATCAATCTCCCTTATCAAACTCAGACAGGCATTCTGACATGTAGAAGAAATGGATGAGAAACTACTAGTACACACAAGGAAGGAAGCAACAGAATTTGTAAAACAAGAGAAAGCGTAGTTACTCACCTGTAACAGGTGATCTCCGGGAACAGCAGGAATAAGTCTTCACATATGGGTATCGTCGGTACCGACGGAGCCCATGCGGGAACGCTCCCCAGCATCCAATAGGAACGCTTTGGGAGCGTGCATCCACACATGTGCACTGCCATCCCGCCCATCTACCTTCCTCTCTTCAGTTGAGTTTAAAGCTGAGACCGAAGGAGAGAAGTAGATAAAAATAGAGAAAGAGAGAAAGACAACTCCTAGGGGAGGCGGGTGGGTTGTGAAGACTTATTCCTGCTGTTCCCGGAGATCACCTGTTACAGGTGAGTAACTACGCTATCTCCAGGAACAAGCAGGAATGAGTCTTCACATATGGGGACTCCCCAGCTGAAAGATGCCTAGGGAAGACTCAGCATGTAGCAAATCTACATAGATGGGCCATGCTTCCCCAAGGGACTCACTATGGACAAAGTCCAGGCTTCTGATGTGATTTGTTGCCATCTTTTGACAAAATGGCAGATACGGCCTGGAATATTTAGAGGTTCTGGGCCTAACCCAGGAAGAATGATTAAGTTCTCTAGATAAAAGTCAAAAACCCTGAGGAGGCTGAGTCTGTTGAGCCTGCTGAGGTTTGGGTTTTCTTTGTCTCGTCTGTTGTTGCCCTTTTTGGGGAACATATGCCTGTTGGGTGGAAGATGGATAGAACTTTCTTCTTAGAGAAAAAGCGTTTCTTAAAGGACTTTCTTAGCTGGGTTAGCATAAATTTTTGACAATCTATTTAAAGTAGCATTATCAGTGTCAAGCTGATTAGCCTTAGATTGCCAATCCTTGCCAAAAAGATTTTCTCCAGTGCAAGGAATATTTCCCAGCTTTTCCTGCACCCATTCTTCCAAGTCTGAAGCTTGGAGCCAGGCAATACGTCGTGCTCCTATAGCTATGGCAGAGGTTCTGCTAATACTTTCAAAACAGTCAAAGGTAGCACGATTCATGAACTAAGAGACAGTCTGAGCATGTTTGACTAGTGATGAATAGTCTGCTCTTTTATCCTCTTGAAGGAAAGGGTTCAAAAGCTCTAAGTTTTTTGTAACCTCCTCAAGAAACATTCCCATGTATAAAATATAGGAACTAATCCTTGCTGAAAGCATGGAGGCCTGAAAACATCTACGCCCAAAGGCATCCAGGGTTCTAGATTCACGACCTGGTGGATTAGAAGAGTGTCTCTTTGTACTCTTAATCCGTCTCATGGCAGACTCCACCACCATAGAATGGTGTGGTAGCTGAGTTTTTTGAAAACCTGGACAAGGTGGTACTCTATACATAGTGTCAAGGTGTCTAGAATGTGGGGATACTATTAAAGCAGTTTCCCACATCCTCAACATTAGATCATGTAAGATCTGATGTATGGGGAGCATCGCTTCTTCCTTTGGAGCCAAGGGGTATTGCAGAATTCTTAATTCTTCTGCCCTAGGTTCCTTTTCAGGTACCACTGTAATGGCAAGTACCTTTGCCATATCACGCACAAAATCGTGAAAAGACATGTCCTCAGGAGGGGACATTCTGCGTTGAGGAGAAGGAGTTGAATCTTTTAAAAGTTCAGCTCTGGTACCGGTGGAGTCATCTGAGTCATCGGAATCGGAAGACTCAAAGGTATGAAGCACCAGGTTCTCCTTCAAAAGATATCTTCAGTACCGCTCGAGGTCGGTACCGAAACGAGTCGGTACCTGATCCCCCATGCTTGAGAGTGATTCTAAACTCGGCATCGGGGGAAGTAAGCCTGCTGAAGCAGGTACCAAGGGTAAAGGCACCGGTACCGACAGCGATACCGGTGCTTGTGGAACAGTCTGCAGCGACACTAGCGGTACCGAAGTAGCCAAAAGATTCACTAGACTGCATTCAATGGCAAGGAGTTTTTTATCCATCACCATTTCCGATGACGGGGTGTCGGTACCGATCGAAGAGGCCACAACCCCCAAGCATGGAACAGTAATGTCCATCGAGGCCGAAGCCTCATGAACATCCTGGAGCCCCGATAATGCTTTGGAGCAGGAAGACTCCCGCCGGGGCTGCTTTGCCGGTGCAGGATCCTCAAGGGCAATGCCAGAGGCATCTCGATACTTAGGAGATCTACCTCTTGAGGACTGGCTAGATTTAGATTTATGTTTAGTTACCTGAGATCCCTGGGAAGTAGAAGCCCTGGAGGACACTGATGCTACTGACATCTGTGATAAGGAAGCTTATCATAGTTCAGGAAGGAGCTATAATAGAGGTGAAGTGATGCTGAACAAGCAACCTGTCTGTTCTGGTAGAAATAATAAAACAGAATGTTTCCATAAAAGACTACCAGTCCCAGAATGCACCAGATTTCCAACAGCCATTAGAAGAACTGAAGTGGGGAAACGTGTGTTCAATCAGGAGGGCTATGAGGTAATCCCCAAGCACTCATCTCCAAGGGCAGGGCTTGATTCAGCACAGCTACACTGTGCTAGAGTGGAGCATTCATCTAAGCAGGATAAAAGAAAAGCTTATTCTACAGAGGATCATCATCTTGATCAGAAGCATCTTGATCATCAGAAGCACCTTGATCATCCTGACCATCATCATCAGCAGAAGCCAGAGCTGACGGACAGAGAGAGAAAGAAACACTTTGGAAGAAAGAAGAGAAAAGCATTTGGGAGGTCTAAAGGAGTCCATAGCAGTACGTATACTGGGAGGCATTCCAGAGGCAAGCATACACCATTGGACTGGGGAAAGCCAGAGGAGTGGGGCTGCAGAGCCAGGAATCCCTGGTCGGCACCTGTGAGGGAGATGGCTGCACTTGGAAGGGACCCTAAGACCAGTGCAAGAAGGTATGTGAAGAGAGATCCAGTGTCCTGGGATCTTGATTGGAAGGCTGGACATAAGAACTGGACTACATACTGGCCAGGATATTTAGAGAGGAACTCTAACAGCAATGGAAGCTCAGGTATGAACACTGATCTATGCCCTAGCTCTTCACTGGGAAGACAGCAGGGAAACAAGTATTGTCCTGAGAGTGTTCCATTGAGAAATTCCTCTGTGCCCATCCATGATAGTGAACCTATGATAATTGAAGAAGGGAAAGATGTTGTAAATGAGGATTTTGAATACATGGATTGCTCTCTGTCTAAACTTCTGTGGTAATATGCTGTTACAAAATACAACAACCATCACAAAGAAATATAAACTTGTTCTTTAATCTACTCAGAAAAGCTTCTGAGTAGGATTTGAGCCACGTAATAGAAAGTAAACCAGCCAAGAGGGTTTCAGCTGGTAATTGTTAGCAATTGAGCCTTGCCTAATTGCCTGTGAGCTCTGAAGGGACACTTCTGAGTGTGTGTGAAGATACAAGAAGTTATCCCTGAAAAAGAACAGGTTTTTTCCTACTTTGTGGGTTTTGTTTGTTCCTTGAAGCACTGTTTAGAAGATATTAACAGGAGCCTACAGAAAAGACCTTTCTGTTCCCATCAAGATCTTTATTCTTTGATTTGATTGCTTAACAAGTTCAGCTGTTGTTTTTCCTTATTTGTTTTTCTAAGTATAATACTGAAAGCAAGTATTCCTTTTTATGTGCTACCAAGTATATCTGTGTTGGGAGAAATAACCCCATAAATAAAAATATCTTCTTTGCTTTACATTCGAGCAAGCACAACTAATTTATTGTGAACGGCTGAGTCTGGTATGAATGGACTACATTTCCCACAATCCTTTGCAAGTCATATTAATATTTGCCTTTGCCAAGACTGTGGACATTCTCACCCAGCGCCCCCGCTTACACATCGTGTCCGAAGCAAACAGGGCACCGAGTTGATTTGCTCGATTCTGAAGACTTATTAGTCAGCTTCCTGCAGGAGAGACACTCCGCTGGGAAATGGTGAGGGCCTAAACATTTAAGACACCAGTCGTGGGTGTCTGACAGAAATTGTGCTGCCACACTTTGAACATTTTTTGAAACTAGTAGCTGGTTTTTCCATGTTGAAAAGTAGAGGGGCCTAGTGGCCAAAATGGCGCCAAGCACCAAGCAGGGGAAAAACCCATGACTGAAAAACAAGTTGTGTGGTTTTTTTTGTTTATAAGAAAGAAAAAAAAACCAGTGGTACCGGTGGGCGTCAAACTAAGGCAGGCGCAACCCCAAAAAATAAGAAATAAAAGTAGAATTTTCTGCGGTGACAGGGTTCACGTCCTGTTGGCTCCGCGGAAAACGAAGAACTGAAGAGAGGGAGGTAGATGGGCAGGAAGGCAGCGTGCATGCATGGATGCACGCTCCTAAAAGCGTTCCTATTGGACGCTGGGGAGCGTTCCTGCGCGGGCTCCGTCGGTACCGACAATACCCATATGTGAAGACTCATTCCTGTTTGTTCTGGAGATAACACATGCTTCCAAGAATCAGAACTGCAAGCTAGGAACAAGCGGCAAATGCACAAATACAGTTGGAAATACAAATAATTACTTAAGAAGCCATTTATTGATCAAACCAGTACATGCAAGTGGTTAAGGAGAGATGAATTAACACTTAAGGATGAGAGACTAATCTACTGTCCTGGGTAGTGGTGGGATTTAGCTGGTTCACACCAGTTCATGTGAACCAGTCCTAGCATTTTCCGCATTCGCTGAACAGAGCTCAACAGGCAATGTCACTGCTGCATATGCACCGGCAGGATTCAAAACACCAAACAGTAGTTTCATAGCATCAGGGGCTTCTCTCAATGTCAATTCCCCTAATGCCATCAAAATACGGTTCCACATTAGGAACCACCACCCAGGAAAAAGATTTAGGCGTCATTGTGGATAACATTATTGAAACCCTCGGCCCAGTGTGCAGCGGCAGCCAAGAGAGCAAATAGAATGCTAGGTATCATAAGGAAAGGAATGGAGAATAAAACAAAGGATATTATAATGCCTCTGTATCATTCCATGGTGTGATCGCATCTTGAATATTGTGCGCAATTCTGGTCGCCGCATCTTAAAAAGGATATACTGTTATTAGAAAAGGTACAGAGAAGAGCCACCAAAATGGTAAAGGGGATGGAAGGATACCCCTATGAAGAGAGGCTAAAAAGGTTAGGGCTCTAACCTGGAAAAGAGACGGCTGAGGGGAGATATGATAGAGGTCTATAAATTAATGAATGGCGTGGAACGGGTAAATGTAGATAGATTGCTTATGCCATCAAAATATAGAAAGACTAGGGGGCATGCAATGAAGCTTGTGATAAGGAAGCTTATCATAGCTCAGGAAGGAGCTATAGAAAAGGTGAAGTGACTCTGAACAAGCAACCTGTCAGTTCTGGTAGAAATAAGAAAACAGAATTTTCCCATAAAAGACTACCAGTCCCAGAATGCACCAGGTTTCCAACAGCCATTAGAGGAGCTGAAGTGGGGAAACGTGTGTTCAATCAGGAGGGCTATGAGGTAATCCCTAAGCACTCATCTCAAAGGGCAGGGCCTGATTCAGCACAGCTGTGCTGTGCTAGGGTGGAGCACTCAAAGCAGAAGGTAGAGTTTATTCTACAGAGAATTATCCTCATCCTCAGTTTCATCTGGGAGATCCTCATCATCTTGGACAGCTTCATCATCGGCAGGATCATCAGAAGCAGAAGCCAGAGCGGACGAACAGAGGGCAAGAAACCCTTTGGAAGAAAGAAGAGAAAAGCATTTGGGAGGTCTAAAGGAGTCCAGAGCAGTACGTATACTGGGAGACATTCAAAAGGCCAGCATACACCATTGGACTGGGGAAAGCCAGAGGAATGGTGCTGCAGAGCTAGGAATCTCCAGACGGTACCTGTGAGGGAGATGGCTGCACATGGAAGGGACCCTAAGACCCGTGGCAGAAGGTATGTGAAGAGAGATCCAGTGTCCAGGGATCTGGATTGGAAGGCTGGACATAAGAACTGGACTACATACTGGCCAGGCTATTTAGAGAGGAACTCTAACAGCAATGGAAGCTCAGGTATGAACACTGATCTATTGAACCCATGATTGTTGAAGAAGGGGGAGCGGTCTTAGATACAGGCTGTGAATATATGGATTGCTCTCTGTCTAAACTCCTTTGGTAATTTTCTGTTACAAAGTACAGCAACCATCACAAAGAAATACAAACTTGTTCTTTAATCTACTCAGAAAAGCTCCTGAAGTAGGATTTGAGCCACGCAGTAGAAAGCAAGCCAGCTAAGGGGTTTCAGCTGGGTAACTGCTAGCAATTGAGCCTTACCTAATTGCTTGTGAGCTCTGAGGGAATCACTTCTGAATTTATGTGTGAAGATATAAGAAGTTAACCTGAAAAGAACAGTTTTTCCCTTCTTTGTGGGTTTTGCTTGTTGTTTGAAACACTGCTAAGAAAATATTAGCTAAAGCCTACAGAAAAGACCAGTTTGTTACCAACCAGGTCTTTATTCTTTTCATTTGATTGCCTGACAAGTTCAACTGTTTTCCTGATTTTGTTTTCTAAGTTTAACACTGAAAGCAAGTATCCTGTTTTATGTGCTACCAAACATATCTGTGTTGGGAGAAATAACCCCATAAATAAATATCTTATTGGCTTTACACTCAAGCACAACTAATTATTGTGAGCAGCTGTGTCTGGTGTGAATGGACTGCATTTCCCACAATCCCTTGCAAATCATATTGATATATGCTTTTGCCAAGACTGTGAACATTCTCACCCAGGCAGCCGTCTGACAAGCTACAGGGTAACCTATTTAAGACTAATAAGAGATAATATTTTTTCCACTCAATGTGTCAAACTCTGGACTTCGTTATCACAGGATGTAGGAAAAGCTGTTAGTGTAGCCGGGTTTAAAAAAAGGTCTAGACAAGTTCCTAGAGGAAAGGTCCAAAAATCATTATTAAAGGGGATCTGGGATATCCACTGCTTGCCCCAATACAAGCATTGTGGAACCTGTTTCTTTTAGGGAAACTGCTAGGTACTTGTGACCCAGATTGGCCACGGTTGGAAACAGGATATTGGGCATTCTATTTGCTTTCTTGGCCACTGCTGCACACTGGGCAGAGGGTTTCAACGTGCTATCCATGATGACGCCTAAATCTTTTTCCTGGGTGGTGGTTCCTAATATTTATTTTATTTATTTATTTGTGCTTATATACTGCCTTTTGTGAATCAAAGCCGTTTACAACGAACTCAAAGAAAACAAAAATACATTCAACAAATTATACAAGGAACATTGTTAACAAGGAGTGCTGGGGAATAAAGAAAAAAAAAGCATCTTTAACATAACAAAAAACTGAATTCAGATAACTAATTGCAGGAACTGAAGTTTGATCTTTAGAATGCTCTGTTCTTAATAAAAAGTCATGTTAGGTGAGAAAGAATATTGAAGAGGAGCTGACTTTACTTGGAAAATTTGGAACAGACTAGCCTTTAAAACATTGTATTTAAGTAATTAATTCACCGAAGGGGTCCCTGAACAGAAATGTTTTTAGACACTTGCGGAAAGTATTTGGATCCTTAGAGTCTCTTATGGTGTCAGGAAGTAAGTTCTACAATGGTGGGGCGTAAAGGGAGAAAGCTCTCGGATGTAGTTGCATTGCAGCTCCTGAATTCAGTGGGTACCACAAGTGAATTTTTTTGTTACTTTTGCGTAGTCTGTTTTCTGGGGTGATTAAAATGAATGCCTTCAGTCTAGTGGATGATTCTGTTTGGAGGGATTTGAAGATTGTGTGAATAGCCCTGAATTTTATTCTGCTTTCTATTGGCAGCCAGTGAAGATGCTTTAATATTGGGGCAATGTGATCTTTGATTGGGACTTGCAAAATTATTCTAGCCGCTGTATTTTGAGCTAGCTGAAGGCGGCGGATGGCTTGTTTTTGGAGACCCATTAGATTTCTGTAATGCCATACGAAGTTTAGGAAGATCATTGCCTGGACTGTTCTGAAGTCACTTGTGGAGAGGAGAGGTCTTAAGTGTTGTAGCATCTTTAGCTTAGTGTAGATGGCCTTGGTTATATTGCTCACATGCTTGGTGAAACTGAGTTGCTGATCTAGTGTGACGCCAAAGTATCTCACCTCTAACTTTCTTAATATGGAACCTTGCATTGTGAAACCATAGTTTGGGTTGTTCTTTCCTAGGTGCATAACTTTGCACTTCTCCACATTAAATTTCATCTGCCATTTGAACATCCAGTCTTCCAATTTATCAAGGTCTTGCAATTTTTCACAATCTTCTTGGGTTTTAACAATTTTGAATAATTTTGTGTCATCTGCAAATTTGATTACCTCACTTGTTATCCCCTTTTCCAGGTCATTTCTGAATATGTTAAAAAGGAGCGGACCCAGCACAGATCCTTTGGGTACTCCACTATTCACCTTTCTCCATTGGAAAAATTGGCCATTTAGCCCTACCCTCTGCTTTCTATCTTTTAACTATTTCCTAATCCACAATAGTACACTGCCTCCTATCCCATGACTTTAGTTTTGCCAAGAGTCTCTCATGAAGGACCTTGTCAAAGACTTTCTGAAAATCCAGATACACTATCAACCGACTCACCTTTGTCTACCTGTTTATTCACAGCTTCAAAAAAAATAACAGATTAGTAAGACAAGACCTTCCTTGGCTAAAGCCATATTGGCTGCCTCCCATTAAGCCATGACTATCTACATGTTCAACAATTTCATTCTTGATAATGGTTTCTACCATTTTCCCTGGTACTGACATCACGCTCACCGTTCTGTATTTTCCCAGTTCACCCCTGGGAACCCTTCTTAAAAATTGGCGTTACAATGGCCATCCCCCAATCTTCAAGTATTACAGATAATTTTAATGATAGTCCATAGATTACTAATAGTAGGTCTGCAATCTCATATTTCAGTTTTCAACACCCTTGGATGTATACCATCCGGTCCAGGTGATTTGCTACTCTTCAATTTATCAAATAGTTGTAATACATCTTCCCGGTGTATCGATATTTCTTTCAATTCTTCCAAGAACCCAGAGAAAGAACACAGTCCAGCCCTGAGCAGTCGCAAGCGCATCTGAGGACAGACTGAGAATCCCTGTGTCCAGGGAGAACCATGGCTCCGGTAGCCTGAATAAGAAGGGTTGGAGAGTAGGAGTTGCCTAAACACCGAACAGATTACGGAGTACGGCCTGGCCAAAGGCACTGTCCCATCGGGACTCCCTCTCCAGGCAGTAGTGAACTACAAAACTGTGGACTGAGGACCAGGTGGCAGCCCTGGAAATGTCTACCATAGGGACAGAGCACAAGCTTTGCAACCAAGGTTGCCATAGCCCTGACATTGTGCACCATATCCCGGCGTTCCAACGATAGCTCAGCCTAATCATGGGCAAAGGCAATGCAGTCCACTACCCAGGTGGACAGGGTCTGCTTAGTGACAGCCTCCCCCAGTTGACTGTGGTCGTATGAAACAAAAATCTGTGAGGCTTTGTGGTGGCCCCGAGTATATTGCAGGTAGAAGGACAGGGCCTTTTTCAGTCCAGAGTATGGAGAACGGTCGCTGCCTTGTCGGCGTGGGGCCATGGAAGGAAGGTAGGGAGCACCACCTCTTGGTTGAGGTGAAAGGCGGATACCATCTTCGGGATGAATTTAGGGTGGGTGTGAAGCATGACCCTGTTCTTATAGTACCTGGTGTAGGGTGGCTTATCCAAAAAGGCCTGAAGCTCGCTGACACTGTAGGCAACTTTCCAGGATAGGAAGCGCAAATGGCAGGTAGCCAAGGTCTCAAAGGGCGGCTTGGTAAGCTATGCCAGAACACGTTGAGATCCCATTCTGCCAGAGGCAGCCAGATGGGAGGTTTAGAGAGCAGAAAGCCCTGTATAAATCGGGTAATGAGGGGCTGCACAGAAAGGCTAACACTCTATGGAGTGATGGTTCGCAGAGAGCACGCTCAAGTGTACCCTGATGGAGATGGACTTAAGTCTGGTCTGCAAGAGATGGAGCAAGTACTGCAGCACCGTATGCACTGGGCAGGAGAATAGATCTATCCATTGCTCCATATACCATACCGAGAATCTGTGCCACTTGAAGGCATAAGCTCATCTTGTGGAGTTCTTACGAGAGGCCTAGAGGACTTCTTCCGCCTCCCTGGGGGAGGTTGAGGGGCACTAGGGCAACCCATTCAGCAGCCATGCTGTTAGCAACAGGGACCCCAGGTTGGTGTGGAGAATCAAGCCCTCCTCTTAGGTCAGATGCCCTGGGGAATTCCCCAGAGGGACCAAGAGCTCTGTCAAGAGATGGAGTAACAGAGCAAAGCAAGGCTGTCTGAGCCACGGCGGGGCCATCAGAATCCACATCCACTCTCCGCTATTTGGGTGTTACTCTAGACCCATCTCTTTCTTTTCACGATCACATCTCTTCTGTTGTCCGCTCCTCCTTTTTTCACCTACGTCGCATCAAAGCTGTTCGTTCTTACTTTTCACACTCTTCTATTATCACTTTGGTCATATCCCTAGTTATTTCGCGACTCGATTACTGCAACGTTGTTTATGCTGGTCTTCCCTCTCACCAACTTCACCGCCTTCAAATCGTTCAAAATGCTGCCGCCCGTCTTATTACTCTATCCCCTCTCCGCTCTCATGTTTCCCCCTGTCTCTCTTCTCTACACTGGCTCCCTATTAAGTTTCGGTTTGTGTTTAAACTACTTATCCTTGCACACAAGGCCCTTTTCTCTGACTCCCCCCAATATTTAGCCAATATTATCCATCTCCAGCCCTCTCCCCGCCTTCTCCGGTCTGCCCATGGTAATCGTCTTTTCTTCCCTCACCCACTCAGGCCCGTCTCGAATCCACCCGACATTCTGCCTTCTTCTTTCTATGCCCTGCCCTCTGGAATTCTCTTCCCTTATCTCTCCGTTTAGAACCCTCCTATACTCGTTTTAAAACTATTCTCAAGACTCATCTTTTCTGTCAAGCATTCAATCTCCCTCCCCCCACTGATGATGTCCTTCCCACTTAGCCTTTTATTCCCTCCCTCCCTCTTATTTCTCTATTTTCCCCTCTCCGCTGGTGTCATGTTCCCCTAGTCTCGCCTCTCGCTCCGTCTATATCTGGTTCGAGTCTCCTTCTCCTCTCCTCACTCCTTTAATTTTTATTGTTTTTAAGTTTTTAAGTTTTATTAGTATTATGGTTTTAAATTCCGTTGCTCTGCTGCTTTCTGTTGCCCCTCTTTATCTTCTGCTATTTCTTTTACTGTCCTATTATTATTTGGCGTTCTTTTCTTCTCTTCCTTTCTCAGCAGCTGTCACTTTTTTATGATTGTACACCGCCCTGATGCTTCGGCCTGGGCGGTTTATCAAATGTTTTAATAAAGATAAAGATAAAGATAAAGAGGCCTTGTCCCGCTGGACCTTGAAGAGGGTCTGCGCGATTAGTGGTGGGGGAGGGAAGGCATACAACAGATCCTCCAACCATGAGATGAGGAAGGCGTCCGCCGCTATCCGTGATAGATGCGGTTGGGGACAGCAGAAGCGAGGCAGCTGAGCATTGGCTGGGCTGGCAAACAAGTCCAGATTTGGGGTTCCCCGTAGTCGGAATAAACGCTGCACCACTCTCGGGTCTAGGCACCACTCGTGCAGCTGGAGAACCCTGTTCAGTCTGTCCGTTAAGGGCAGACAGAAACAGGTGTGCCAAGACAGTGGAACGTTAAGCAGTCTTTATTAAACCACCCTGTGTTTCGGCTGAGCCTTCTTCAGGGGGATACATTTGGTTGTTGAAAACCAGCATTGCTTTTGTTTGGAAGACGTGGTATATTTAACAAGATTTTTCTTTGGTGGTCTTTGTTCAGCGACTGTTTAACAACCAAGTGTATCCTCCTGAAGAAGGCGGCAGTCGAAACGCATTGGGGTGGTTTAATAAAGACTGCTTAAACTTCCACTGTCTTCGCACACCTATTTGTCTGTTCCTGCCCTTGCCTCCGGGTAGTTGGGCTCTCCCCTTTGGACTTCAGTCTGTCCACTAGGATAATGTCCTGGCCTGGAAGGTATACAGACCTGAGGAGCATTCCCTGACTGATAGCCTACAAGCAGGGGGCTACTGCCTCCTGGCAGAGGTGGTGAGACCCTGTGCCCCAGTTTGTTCTGGTAGAACATCGCGACCTGGTTGTCCGTTTGGACCAGCACTGACTGATGCTGCAGGCAGTGTTGGAAGGCCCTGACTGCCAGAAAAATGACTCTGAACTCCAGCAGGTTGATCTGCTGCTGGCTCTCCTTGAAAGACCAGTTGCCCTGCATGCACAGTTCCTCCAGTGGGCACCCCATCCCAGTAGGGAGGTGTCCATAGTGAGGACCCTCTGGGGGTTTGGGTGTTGAAAGGGCATGTCCTTCTGCAGGTGCTGTGCTGGTCCATTGAGAATGGCATGTAGAGCAATACATCGGCATATACCAGGCAGGCGACGTTGACCCCAATACTACTGGAACTCCACTGGCTCCCTATAAACAGCCGAATCAAATATAAGATTATCCTAACAACCTATAAACTTATAAATGACATAACCCCTTCACACCTATCCACATTACTCCAATCTCCAACATCGACAAGGACCCTCAGACAGAACGCGGCCCACTCCCTCATCACACCAAAAGCCATCCGTAAAACTAAGAATTCCACTAGCTCCAGAGCATACTCATTCACTGCCCCTACACTCTGGAACGACCTCCCTATTGAACTTCGCACCATAAGAGACCTCACCCAATTCAGAAAAGAATTAAAGACCTACCTATTCACTGAACACTTCGAAATCCCCTATTCCCCCAAGACCAGCTCCACAACAAACATGGTCACACATACACAGACTCCCTTAATCCCCTAACCCAACAATGTATCCACAAGACTTTCCCCCCTCCCTCACACCTGAAGACGAAAAAAGGAACTAAATTCCAGCACCTACACCAATTCCTGCCCCACACACCACACAAACCACACACTGTAAATATTCATTTGTATAAAGTTTAATATGTTTGCTTTAATACCTATAAATGGTATATTTACTGTTTAATGTAAATAGTTGATTTCTATTGTTCTATGTTCTATGTTCTATGTAAAATGTATACAAACTGTGTACATGACTGTTGACTTGTTATATGTAAACCGCCCTTGATCTCTGGAAGGGGCGGTATAAAAGAAATAGTTAAATAAAAATAAAATAAAATAAAATAAGGGCACAGATGGCTGCATGTATATGTTGAACATCAGGGCTGAAAGGGAGGATCCCTGCGGTACACCCTGCCTCTGATGGAATGGTTCTGATGTTGTAGCATCAGATCGTATGTGCTGCCATCTGTCAGTCAGGTATGATTTGCACCAGCCTAGGGCTGTGTCCAGAATCCCCTTCTCTTTGAGACGCATCAAGAGGAGCTCGTGGCTTACGGAGTCAAATGCCGCAGCTATATCCATAAAGATAAGGGCAAACCCTTGTCGGGTGTTGTCGATTCCAGCGATTATGGTACTGAAGAGGGTGGTAAGGAGGGTTTCCACACCATGAGATTCCCTGAATCTGTGTTGGCAGGGGTTCAGAGGAGCGGCGGTCTTGATGTAGTGTTGGATTTGGCGTTGGACTCCCTTTTCATTTATCTTGGCAAGTAGTGGGATGCTTGATATTGGCCTGTACGAATCGACCTTCAAGGGGTCCAGCTTGTTGCTTTTCAGTAGCAGTCTGATGGAAGTGGGTTTGAGTCTTCGCGGGATCGAGCCTGTTGAGAATGACTGTTCCATGAGTCTGGCTAGGAATGGGCTGAGTTCGCAACGTAACGTTTTTATCCAGAAGGCTGGGCAGGGGTCGTTTGGTGCCGTGGTGGTGTTGGAGGATTGTTGGAGGGTGGTAGTTGAGCAATGGCGCTGAGGCTATTGACCCAGCTGGAAATCATTTCCTTGAGGCAGGGTGTCATGATGAAGAGTGGGAGAGTTTTACTCAGGATTTCTTCTCTGTCAAAGGGTTGGAATCTTCATTTTGGTGCTTTGGGGATGTCGGCTGGACTTATGGGGCTTTTGTGGCACTGGTGGTGCAAGGGTATTTGGAATCTGATTAGACTGTGGTCAGACCAGGGGACTGGGGTGATGGACAGTGCGGTGTCGTGGGATGAGTCAACGGCTGCATGTAGGGCGAATACCAGGTCTAGCCTGTTTCCTTTCACGTGGGTAGGTTCGTTAACTAGCTGCTTGTACCCTAGCTCCTTGAGAGCTTTGAGAAAGGCTGTGGGGCGTGTGTGTCTTTCAGGGCTGGCAGGTTAAAGTCGCCTAGTAACCAGCTTGGGGTGCATGAGTTCAGAGCGTTGCAAGCAAGGTCGATTATGGTTGAGAGATCATCTGGGGAGGCTGCCGGGGCTCTGTATAGTAGGTTGATGGAGCAAGGCTTGTTGGCTATGGTGATTGTATCGAGCTGCATTGTGCTGGTAGCATTGATCAATTGGAATGGGAGCTCCGTTTTGGTGAGGATGAGGCCATTTCTTGCAGATTGAGCGTGTGTTTATGAGGGCGCATTTTGGGTTGTGGGGGTGGGGGTGCTTCTCTTGTATGTCTTTTTTGGAATGTTGCAGCGTGATGTGAAGTAAGTGGGGGTGAGGTGTGTGCATAGCTTCTTTTGCCATGTGGTGGGGGTACTTGACCATCTCCTCCCATGGCTCTGTAGGATTGGTATATGATTGCAGGTAGGGGAAAAGGCCAGTATGGTGCTGAGCCATCCAGAGATAAGATAGCAGCAAGCTAAGGCAATGAGGAAGGGCGCCATTCTGGGTTTCTCCTCTGTTGTCAGCAGTCGTGAGGCCCTTTTTGGACCGGCAGGTAAATCAGGCAAGCAATTTGAGCTGACACAGGCAGGTAATCCAGGCAACAATCTACTATCACAGGCAGGAGGATCAGGCAAGCAAGCTGTACTCTCACATGCACATAATTCAGGCAAGCATTATGACTATTGCTGGCGGGTAGATCAGGCAGGCAGTGTGTACTAACTCAGGCAGGTAAGGAGGCCAGCAATGAGGCCTATCACGGCAGGTAAATCAGGCGAACAGTATGGTCTATCATAGGCAGGTAAATCAGGCAGGCAATTTGAACTATCACAATCAATTTGTGCTATCATAGACAAGCAATTTGTGCTATCACAGACAGGTAAAGGATGCCAGTAATGTACTATACCAATTATCTAAATACAGAATCACACCACCATCCATTCACATACACTCTGATATTCAAGTGTAACACCTATGGCCCATAAATATAAACGCCTAAATACATCCTACTGGTACTTCAAGAACCTAAAAGACCAGAAATCTAAACTACGCCAAATCGAGCACAATTGGAGAGCCTCCAACAACATTAACATGCAAACAATGTACATACAGGAGCTAAACAAATACCTAGATATCACCTACAAAGCAAAACAAGAATACTACACAAACTTCATTAAGAACTCTAACAAGCCAAGAGAATTTTTTTTATAACCAACTCGCTCATGCAGAACCCAACAATAAACATGAAACCTCCATTAATCCCTCAGCAGATGGCTCAACATCTTCAAGCTAACCACAGGACCCAGACAACCCTCAGCTCAAGCTCCCCTCTGCAGATGGTGACTCAAAACAGGCACACACATGGAACAAATTTAACCCCATCAACCAAAAGCGCATAGGCAGTATATACTTGTGGCAATCAACCCACCACCTCCCCCCCCCTCGACCCCTGCCCCGTGTCCTGGCTTAAGATGGAAAAGATCCAACTCATACCCTAAATATGCAACATAATAAATGACTCATTAACATGAGGATCTCTCCCCCTCCCACTCAAGCAATTCTCCATCCGTCCCATCCTAAAGAAACCAAACCTGGACCCTGCCGCCCCAGCAACATACAGGCCAATCTCTAGCATCCCACTCATCACTAAAATGATCGAAAAGGTTGTTCAGGAGCAGTTACAAGACCACTTGGGCGAACACCACCAACATGGATTCTGCCCCCAACACAGTGTGGAAACCCTCATGATTTCCCTGCTCAATATACTAATTAAAGGAATTAAACTCAGAGGGGTTAAAGGGGCACTAAGAGGCGACAAGGCGATAGCGGAGAGACTGAATGAATTCTTTGCTTCGGTCTTTACTGAGGAAGATGTAGGGATGTTACCCATGACTGAAGTGGTATTTAAAGGTGCGGAAGAATTGAAGGAAATAGCGATACATCGGGAAGATGTATTACAACTATTAGATAAACTGAAGAGTAGCAAATCACCTGGGCCGGATGGTATACATCCAAGGGTGTTGAAATTACTAATAGCAGGTCTGCAATCTCACATTTCAGTTATCTGTGAACTTTCATTAAAATCATCTGTAATACCTGAAGATGGGAGGATCGCCAATGTAACGCCAATTTTTAGAAAGGGTTCCAGGGGTGATCCGGGAAACTACAGACCGGTGAGCCTGACGTCAGTACCGTGAAAAATGGTAGAAATCATAAACAACAAAATAACTCAGCATGTACATAGTCATGGACTAATGGGAGGCAGCCAATATGGCTTTAGACAAGGAAGATCTTGTCTTACTAATCTGTTACGTTTTTTGTAAGTGTGAATAAACAGGTGGACAAAGGTATGTCGTTTGATATAGTGTATCTGGACTTTCAGAAAGCCTTTGACAAGGTCCCTCAGAGACCTTTTGCAAAACTAAAGAGTCATGGGATAGGAGGCAGTGTACTACTGTGGATCAGGAACTGCTTAAAAGATAGAAAGAAGCGGGTAGGGCTAAATGGCCAATTTTCCCAATGGAGAAAGGTGACTAGTGGTGTACCCCCCAGGGATCTGTGCTGGGTCCACTGCTTTTTGACATTCATAAATGACCTGGAAAAGGGAACGAGTGAGGTTATCAAATTTTCAGACGACAAAACTATTTAAAGTTGTTAAAACCCCAAGAGGATTGTGGAAAATTTCAAGAGGATCTTGATAAATTGGAAGACTTGCCATCAAAATGGCAGATGAAATTTAATGTGGACAAGTGCAAAGTTATGCACCTAGGGAAGAACAACCCAAACTATGGTTACAGGATGCAAGGCTCCACATTAGGAACCACCACCCAGGAAAAAGATTTAGGCGTCATTGTGGATAACATGTTAAAACCCTCGGCCCAGTGTGCAGCGGCAGCCAAGAGCAAATAGAATGCTAGGTATAAGGAAAGGAATGGAAAATAAAACAAGATATTATAATGCCTCTATATCGTTCCATGGTGAGACCGTATCTGGTCGCCGTATCTTAAAAAGGATATAGCGATTTTAGAAAAGGTTCAGAGAAGAGCCACCAAAATGGTAAAGGGGATGGAAGGATACTCCTATGAAGAAAAGGCTAAAAAGGTTAGGGCTCTTTAACCTGGAAAAGGTTGAAATACCCTTTGCAGAAAAAAGGATAGGTCTTTAAGACCCCCTTTATCCAAATGAAGAACAAAGACATTTGTACTAGGCGTTGGGCCTCCAATTTCTTGAAGATCAGTAAAGTCTTTCGTAAGTGATGTCACTTATGATAATGACTTTACATGGAGAGCTTCAGATGTGACGGAACCGAAAAGAAGGTGTTTCCTAATTTACCATAGAAATTGGTTGTCCATTAAGTTTTATGATATGCTGGGACAGCATTAATATGGACAGTAAACAAACCCACCACCTGGCAATATATAGTTCCACAATGCAATCACCATGCCACACACAGCACA
The DNA here is from genome assembly GCA_033557465.1 of Ichthyophis bannanicus. NCBI lineage: Eukaryota > Metazoa > Chordata > Amphibia > Gymnophiona > Ichthyophiidae > Ichthyophis > Ichthyophis bannanicus. Next base: position 401,388,994 of record CM066039.1, on the reverse strand, counting down.
TCAACAACAAGAAGAAAAAACACACACAAATCACACCCCCTCGCACAATTTTCCACGGAGTCACACAACACAACGGAGCAAACCACCATAGAGCTCATAAACGCAAGGTCCATATGCAACAAGATACACACAATAGCAGACCACATAGAAGACCACCAACCAGACATACTCTGCATTACAGAAACCTGGCTCAATCCCACCGACACAGTCCTACTCAATCAATTGGTACCAGACACCTACACAGCCTACAACTGCCCACGCACCCACAAACGCGGAGGAGGGGTTCTCATAATGGCAAAGAAAAACCTGAAGTTCAAAACGCACAGCTCCACCAATACAACACAAAGCAACACACTCAGCATCATGAACAAACATGTGGCACTCGGCCTGACCTACCGAGCTCCCCGAGCAGCACCTGATGAACTAGCAGCCACGCTCGAAACAGCATGTGCTCTCACCGCAACTAACAAACCCACGCTACTGCTTGGGGACTTCAACCTCAAGTCCACCAACAACAAAGATGCAGATGCCTTCCTCCAAGCAATGACATCACTACAATACACCCAAATCATCAACGCCCCAACACACAGACTCGGCTCTACACCAGACCTCATATTTGCAACCAACTCCCTAACTTCAAGAGGTCTAATCTCAACACCGTCCATCACCCCAGTCCCCTGGTCAGATCACCACATAATCAAGATCATTTTGCAACTTCAAAAAGACAAACGCAACGACCAAACCAGCAATCCCCCCACACAAAGGCGATTCAAGAACTTCGACAGAGACGCCTTCCTACTAGACACGTTAAATCAACTATCAACAGAAACAGACAACCTGGAGACTCAAATAACCAACTGGAACAACACACTATCCAACGCAGCCACAGCTACAGCTACCAGACCAAAGAAACACTGCAACAACATGAGACCTCACAAGCCCTGGTACTCCACAACCATACGACAAGAAAAAAGAGATCTCAGAAAAATGGAACGGAGATGGAGAAAATACAAGACACCCGAAAACCAGCAGATATACCTAACAAACCAGAGACAATACACCGAACACATCTACCAATCCAAGAAAGAATTCCATACGAACATGATAAACACCTCCATAAACAAACCCAGGGAGCTTTTCGAAATAGCGAAAATCCTCACAAAGGAACAGAAAACAGAGGAGGAAATACAAATAGACCCGCAAAAATTTGCGGATCACATCAAAGACAAATTTCACTCCACAGACCCAAGTACAACCAGCTCTTCAACCCAGCCGGATTCACACCCCAAGACTTGGGACACCTTCCGCCCTCCTTCAACAGAACAACTCTCCCACATCATCTCAGCAATCAGAACAAGCACCGCTCCCACGGACCCCTGCCCAGTATCATGGATCAAGGCCACCAAAGCAAGCTTCATCCACATCATACACGACATTGTGCGCAATTCACTTACCCAGGGTCTCCTGCCAGCTCAACTAAAACAAGCTACAGTACGCCCAATACCGAAGAAAACAACCCTTGACAAGAGCAACCCAGCAGCATACAGACCAATATCCAGCATACCCTTTTTGGCAAAAATCATTGAAAAAGTAGTGCAACAACAACTGCAGGAACATATTGACAACAATGCTCCTCTAGACGATAACCAGCATGGCTTCCGCCCACAACATGGAGTCGAAACGCTGCTAATTTACCTCATGGACAACATCCTCAGAGTCATAGACAACAACACTAAAGGTATCCTAATGATCTTCGTTGACATCTCCTCCGCCTTCGACACAGTTGATCACCTAACCCTCCTGGAAAGACTAAAGAAAATTGGACTTCATGGTACCACGCTTAAAATGGTTCCAATCCTACCTCACTGACAGGCAGATCCAAGTCAAGATAGGACACAACACCTCTCAACCCATAAAAGTCCGCCAAGGAGTACCTCAAGGGTCCGCCCTCTCGGCACTACTATTCAACATTTATATCCAGCCAATATGCGACATCCTGAAAGAGAACAACATCCAATACACAATCTATGCAGACGATATCATGATATACACACCTATCTCAACCAACAACCCAGACTACAAGAAAATAACCGACTGCCTAACACAAATGACAAACTGGTGTACGAACAACAACCTCTCAATCAACTACAGCAAGACTGAGGCACTAATAATCACTCGCAACCCAGACTTCATCCAACCACCGGACATCAGAATAACAGACACAACTATTCCAATAAAATCCGAAGTAAAATACCTTGGAGTAACCCTGGACAACGAACTAAATCTCAAGTCACACGTTAACAAAACGGTCAAGACTGCATATCACAGAATGAGAATCATCAGACGGCTTAAACCCCTCCTCGCCACAGAACACTTCCGCACTGTATGCCAAGCTCTCATCACACCATTAATGGACTTCTGCAACCCCATCTACCTTGGCCTACCAAAACAAACCCTCAAACCCCTCCAACTAGCCCAAAACACCGCAGCACGCATAATCTCAGGCTTAGCAAGACGTGAACACATTACCCCAGTTCTCAAAGAACTACACTGGCTCCCGATCAGCTCACGCATCAAATACAAAACAATAATAAACATATTCAAAATCAAGCACCACATATCAGCCAACAGCCTGCACACCCTCATTCATCCAGACACCAGCACCCGCCCAAGAAGAAAAGGAACCTCCAACAGAGTCAACACCCCGAGAGACTTCAGAAAAACACGAAAGGTCACAACAGCGAGAGCCCTCTCCCTGGCAGCCCCAACAATCTGGAACTTCCTCCCAGACGAACTGAGATCGACAACGGACCTCAAAGACTTCCGCAAACAGCTGAAGACAACGCTGTTCATAGAACATTATGGACACATCACTTAATCCACAAGGACTAACCAGCAAAGGCCCCCTCAACCCTGACGAGAGATTGCACAACGGCACAGGATTTAACTCAAGCCCTATCTGGACTGCACCTTGTAATATAGAACATGCTGTATCATAGCGCACTATGTACATAGCCCACCATAATCTATACACCTCCCACATACGCACATTTTAAACAATACAGCCACTGCATGAACTTCCCCCCACACGCACATTATATCCTCCTGCACTGCATGAACTTCCCCGCACACCCTTGATTGTATTGTTGTGATACCGCCTTGATTTTACGATAAGACGGTCTAGAAATACTGTTAAATAAATAAATAAATAAATAAAATCTTTCAAAGTCAGATGTTGTATAGAGATTGACCCAATAACAAGAAGGATTAAGACCTACTTGAGAATATTGATGGAGAATCTCTGTCTGGTGAAAAATGGAAGAACTAGAGAAAAGTTTCATGGAAACCGGTATCATGTTCTTCACTTACAAGCAGAGGACTAGATTACTTTAAAAAAAGATCTAGCCCCTTAACAACCAGGTCTCGAGAAGTACGTGAAGGAGTGCAGAGGAGATCCTTAGTCTTAAGACAGCAAGTCTGGATCCTTCTATAACTTCAAGTAGTAGCTGGAGAGAAAGACGCAATATAGGGGATACCATGTTTGCCTCTCTATGAGGGCAATATGAGTATCATGTGCTCTTTTGTTCATCATAAGCTACAATGAAGTATAGGGAATTAGAAGGAAAGTAGTGAATAAGGACCGACTGCAGTGAAAGGAATGCATCCCTGTTGTAGAAGTTCCAGTGAGATGTGGAACAACCCAGGGAATTGTGCAATTCTCTACGCTTTCACGTGGTCTAAGCCCTGGTTACTTTTCCTTAAAAGGAAATTTTTAAGGAAGATGGTAAGATTAGGAAAAAAAAATCCAGTCATGTAGGAGCATGACTGGGCAGAGTCTACCAGCTGAAGCCCTTTTTAACCACCTGGAAGCTACCTACTAGGAGTAGCTCTGAGGCTCTCTGACAAAGGCCCATAGTTGCAGAGCTTTCTTGTATAATTGCAGAGAGCATGTTGTAGGTTGCTTAGAACTGGCTGTTTAATTGCCAGTGTGCAACCTAATCTATTCTGTTGGAGCCAAAAAGAATTGAAGGTGTCTAAGAATAGTAGACAGGCCTGATGCCTGCAACAAAAAATTGTCCAAATGGGTTCTGGAACCTCTCTTGGAGTTATCTGTTATTAAGGCAGCAGAAAAAAGCTAGGTCCTATAGGTTGGAGAGGACCGACAGACATAATTTTTGCACCCAACTACCTAACATCAAGAGGCCTAATATCAACACCCATCATAACTCCAGTACCATGGTCTGACCATCACGTAATTGAAGCAAGCATTACGCCCCATGAGGAGAAACTAAACAAATACCCAGACAACACACCCTCACAAAGAAGATTTAAATGCTTCGACAGAGACCAGTTCCTGCTGGACACAATACAAAACCTAAACGATGATACGGATGACCTAGAATCACTAATCACCAACTGGAACACCATATACAACGCTGCCAAAGCAACAGAATATAGACACAGGACACCTCGCTGCAACAAACTACATGTAAATATCTCATGTATATAGTTACCCCTGTTATCCAAGTTTGATCACCTGTTCGATGTAAAACCAAACAGCATGTTATGGTCGTTGTGTTATAATGTAAACCGCGCTGATGCCAAATAGCGCGGTATATAAGAGATTGTAATAAATAAAATAAATAAATAACACAAACCATGGTACTCAAACCATAAGAAACGAAAAGAGGAACCTCAGAAAGTTAGAACGGAGATGGAGACAGAACAAGTCACCCGAGAACCAGGAACTATTCCTAACAAAGCAAAAACAATACAACGAATGTATCAACCAAACAAAAAGGGAATACCACACAAACCTCATACGCAACTCCAACAAACCCAGAGAACTATTTGAAATCATAAAAGCCCTCACCAAAGACCAGGATACCGAAGACAAAGTGCAACTGGACCCACAAAAATTTGCGGACCACATCCAAGAAAAGTTCCACTCAGCAGACCAAACAAGACCCAGCCAAACCTCAAAGGCTTTCACACCCTTGAACACCTGGGAAACATTCAACACCCCATCCACGGAGCAACTCTCCCACATCATCTCAGCAATTAAGACAAGCACAGCCCCCACATATCCATGCCCAGTGCCCTGGATCAAGGCCACCAAATCGAACTTCATCCAAACCATCCACAAGATAGTACACTCCTCCCTAACCCAAGGGCACATGCCAAATCAATTGAAGCTCGCAACAATAAGACCCATCCCGAAGAAATCCACTCTCGACAAGAACAATCCAGCAGCATACAGACCCATCTCCAGCATACCACTCCTAGCAAAAATAGAAAAAGCTATACAGCACCAACTACAAGAACACAGACAACCATGCTCCCCTGGACATCAACACGGGTTTCGACCCAACCACGGGGTAGAAACACTCTTGATATACCTCTTCGACAGCATCCTCCGCACCATAGACAACAAGAAAGGCATACTAATGATATTCATTGACATCTCATCTGCGTTTGACACAGTTAACCACAAGACTATGGGATAGACTGCAGAACATCGGGCTACATGGTGCCACCCTGAATTGGTTCCAGTCATACCTAACCGACAGACAAATACAGGTCAAGGTAGGACACAACACATCTCGACCCATAAGTGTCAAAGAAGGAGTGCCACAGGGATCGGCCCTTTCAGCTCTACTATGCAACCTATACATCCAGCCAATATGTGTCTTCATGAAAGAGCACCACATACATTATACAATCTACGCAGATGACATGATCTACACACCCATCTCAGTCGACAACCCGGACTACTCCAACATAATAAACTGCCTCACACAAATGGCAGACTGGCTCCACGAAAACAACCTATCAACTACAGCAAGACGGAGGCAATGATCATCACGCGAAACCCGGCCTTTATCCCCCCACCCGACCAAGATAAAAGATGCAATCATATCCATTAAATCAGAAGTAAAGTACCTCGGAGTCACCCTGGACAAAGAACTGAACCTCCAAGCACACATTGGCAAAACAACTAAAAGCACATACCAAAGAATGCGACTGATCAGAAGACTCAAGCCCCTCCTCGACCCAAAGCACTTTTTCACCATCTGCCAGGCTCTAATAACCCCTCTACAATCCAATATACACCGGGCTTCCAAAGCAAACCCTCAGACCACTACAACTGGCCCAAAACACAGCTGCCCGCATTATAACCGGTACTACAAAACACGATCACATCACGCCCATACTGAAAGATTTTCACTGGCTCCCAATCATCTCACGCATCAAATACAAGACTATCATAAACATATTCAAGATCAGACAACACTCTTCTGCCATAATCCTACACACACTCATACAACCCAACACAAGCACAAGGCCAAGAAGAAGAGGCACCTCCAACCGGGTTAACACCCCAAATGACTTCATCAAGATCCGCAAAGACACCGCACAACGAGCAATCTCCCTGGCTGCCCCATCCATCTGGAACTCCCTCCCAGATGATCTGAGACTAAACACAGAAATAAAGGACTTCCAAAAACAACTGAAGACAACCCTTTTCCTCGAATACTATGGACATACCCCCTGAACCAACATCCAATTCAGATCTGCCCCCCCCTCCACCCCGAGACTGTACATAAAACTGTATAATAGCTCATGATGTATTATAGCGCACTATGTATTTAATCCAACCCTAATCACTTCCCCGCCAACACACACACACACACGCCACACTCTACACTGCATGAAAACACTTGCCCCCTTGATTGTTTGCTGTGTAAACCGCTTTGATTGAATGATAAGGCAGTATATAAATACCATTAAATAAAATAAATAATTTGGAGTGGTAATACTCAATTTCTGTCTGATAAGCTGCCTTAAAGAAGTATCTGAGAAGGTTAGCTCAAAGATACACAGAGAAGATGGACCGCAAAGGGGAAGAAAACTCTGTATGGAAACTACTTACTGGAGTAGGTACTGAAGAAAAACCTATGGGCTTAGAGGATAAGCCCTCCAGTTGATTAGTAGTACTCTTAGAGACTGAAAGTCTGGACTAAGAGGGATAGAAAATAATACCGAGTTGGGAGGACTTACAATTTGGTAAGTCTTTGAAGAGGTAGGGTCCCCTTGCGGTTAAAAGTTTAAGATATCCTCGTACAGAAAACTATCAAGGTGAAGGATATAGCTCACCTTGTTGTTAGTTGTTAGGTCTTCCTTTCTTTTAAAAGGAGAAATTTGTTATCTCTAGGGTATGATGGTCCTTAATAGCTCTTGGAGCTAAAAAGATGGATTTCTCTTGTGGTAAGAGATTCATGCCCAGAGTCGAGGATTGAATCAATGTATGACTGGTATCTCAGCATGGATGAGATGAACCTTAGATACTTCTGTTAAACAGAAGTAGGCTTAGAGGTTCTAAACCTCACACAGAAAAAACAGAGAATAGAAATATCAGAAATCCTGCGACTGCTGGGCTTGCTGAGGCTGTTGAGGTCTTGATTTTCTTAGCCTGGTGTGATGTTGCCTGTCTTTGGAAACATCTGTATGATGGGTAGGACATGGATAAAACTTTTTTCCCCTAGGGGGATAAAACTTTATTGGCTGGGATAGAGGAAATTTTTGACAATCCTCTGACAGAAAAAGCATCAGTGTTTAACTGAGTAGCTTGAAATAAAGCATCCTTGTTAAAGAGATTTTCACCAGTACAAGGAGTATTTCCCAGCCTTTCTTGTACCCATCTGTCCAAGTCTGAAGCTTGGAGCCAGGCCAGGCGTCGTGCTCCTATGGCTATAGCAGAAGTTCTGCTAATAGACTCAAAACAGTCTAGGGAAGCACGATTAAGGAACTTCGAGATATTTTGAGCATGATTGACTAGTAAGAAATAGTTTGCTCCCTTATGCTCTTGAATGAAAGGGTTCAAAAGCTTTAAGCTCTGTGACCTCTTCAAGAGACAATCCCATATAGAAAATATATGAGATAATCCTTGCTGAAAGCATGGATGCCTGGAAGCATCGACGTCCAAAGGCATCTAAAGTCCTAGACTCACGACCTGGCGGATAAGAGGAGTGCTTCTTTGCACTCTTAAAACGCCTCATTGCTGATTCTACAATAGAATGATGAGGAAGTTAAGTCTTTTGAAAACCTGGAGAAGGTAGCACTTTGTACCTAGTTTCAAGTGTCTGAGAATGTGGTGATACCGTTAAAGGAGTTTCCCACATATTTAAAAAAGTAGATCTTGTAAGATCTGATGCAAAGGAAGCATGATTAGCTCCTTTGGCAACCAGGGGGATTGTAGGGTCTCTGAATCCCCTGGTAAGGGCTCTTCACCGGGTATAGAAATGGCAAGTAACTTCGCCATATCAAGCAGAAAAGCTTGAAAAGAAATCTCCCCTGAGGAGGACCCTCTAAAATGAGGGGTAAAGGCTAGACTTGTTAAAGATTCAGCCTTGGTACCGACGGGCTCATCCCAGTCATCGGTATCGGAAGACTTGAAAGGAGGAAGCATCGGATTCTCTCTAAATCGATGTCTTCGGTACCACCCGAAGTTGGTACCGAGACGAGTCGGTACTGAATCATCCATGCTAGGGATCGATTCCAGGCTTGGCATCGAAGGAATCGAGTCTGTCGAAGCAAGCATGGACGGTACGACACCGATGCCGATACCGGTACCGAAGGCGATACCGATACTGGAAGAACGGTCTGCAGCCACTCTGACGGTACTGAAGTAACCGAGAGCGCTAGACTACATTCATCGGTGAAGAGCGTTTCATCCATCACCGTAGCCGATGCCGGGTTGTTGGTACCGCTCGAAGCGGACATAACCACTGAGTATGGCCCAGGTATGTTCACCGAGGAATGAACCCCGGGAACGACCTGAAGCCCCGTTAATGCTTTGGAGCCCGAAGACTCCCGCCGGGGCTTTATTGCCAAAATGTCCGAGGGCAAAGCTGGAGCAATCTCGATACTGGAAAGGAGATCTACCACTCTAGGAATGGCTAGTCTTTACAGACTGTTTGGTTACCTGATTCTGTGGAGATATTCTATCTGGTGACAGAGTGCGATGTGAACCGGATATCGAGCTGTGCTCGATTCTGAAGATTTCTTCTGTTTGAAGTCCAGCAGGAAAGACACTCCAGTGAGCAATGGTCAGGACCCAAACATTTTAGACACCAAGTATGGGTGTCTAAAAGAATATTTGTACCGCCACACTTAGTGCATTTCTTAAGGGTAGTGGCTGGCTTTTCCATAGCGGAAAAAATGGTGGCCTAGTGGCCTAGAAACTGACAGACACTAACAGGAAAAAATTTCCGTCGGAAAGAAGAAATTATTTAGAAAAACAAAAGAAAAGCACCGGCGGTACCGGTGGCGTCGAGGGAAGGCAGACGCGACCACAAAAAAGAATAAAAAGAAGAATTTTCTGCGGTGACAGGAGTACGTCCTGCCGGCTCCGTGGAAAACTGATGAGAGGGAAGTGTTTAGGTGGGAAGGCAGCGCGCATGCGTGTGGGATGCTCCCAAAGGCTTTCTTTTTGGATGCTGGGGAGCGTTCTCACGCAGGCTCCGTCGGTACCGATGTACCCATATGTGAAGACTCATTCCTGCTTGTTCCTGGAGATATCATTTTGAACTTCTCTCGGAACAGATATTTGTTCAATTCTCTGAGGTCTAGAATGGGTCTGTGTCCCCCTGTTTTCTTTGGAATAAGAAAATAGGGGGAGTAGAACCCTGTACCCTGCTGGGTACTTCCTCTATTGCCCCTTGGGCAAGAAGTGTTGAGACTGCATGATCCAGCAGATTGTCTGCAGAGGTCTGGGAATTGAACTGCCTTAGGATTGTATGAGGGGGCATGCTGTGAAAATGAAGCTTCTACCCCTCTCCTACAATGGACAGAGTCCAATTTTCTGCTGTTATTTGGTGCCATCTGTGGGCAAAATGACATAACCTGCCTGGAATATTTAGAGGTTCTGGACCCCTCAGAGGCAGGAAGGCTAAGCTCTCTAGGAAGGAGTCAAAGCCCTTGAGGGAGCTGAACCTGCGGAGCTGGTTGGGCTCTCGGGCCTTTTGGCTTCTTCTGCTGTTTGAATTGCTGTTGTCCCCTTTGGGCAACTTGACTGAGCTTGGCTTTGCTGGGTATAGGATGGATAAAACTTCCTCTTTTTGCTGAAAGAGGGTTTTTTATAGGGTTTCCTTTTGGCTGGAGTGGCTGTAGATTTTGACAATCTATCTAAGGTGATATTGTCAGCATCTATCTCATTAGCCTTTTCCTGCCAATTCTTGCCAAAGAGGTTTTCTCCTGTGCAAGGGATGTTGCCTAATTTATCCTGTACCCAAATCTCCAAGTCTGATGCCTGAAGTCAGGCAATCCGTCATGCACCAATGGCAATAGCAGAGGTTCTTCTGATGCCTTCAAAGCACTCAAAAGCTGCACAATTCACAAACTTGGAGACATCTTGAGCATGCCTGACAAGCATAAGGAAGTCTTGTCTGTCATCTTGAAGAAGTGGGCTCATAAGCTCCAAATCTCCTGTGACCTCTGAGGAACATTCCCATATATAAAATATATGAGCTGATCCTAGCTGAAAGCATGGAAGCCTGAAATGTTTGACGTCCAAAAGCATCAAGAGTCCTGCATTCACGACCTGGAGGATTGGATGCATGTCTCTTTGCACTTTTCATCCTACGCATAGCTGACTCCACTACCACTGAATGGTGTGGCAGCTGAGTCTTTTGAAATCCAGGACATGGTGGAACTCGATACATGGTATCAAGCCTCCTAGAATGAGGAGATGTGGTCAAAGGTGTCTCTCATATTCTGAGCATCAAATCATGAAGAATTTCTTAAGAACATAAGATATGCCATACTGGGTTAGACCAAGGTCCATCAAGCCCAGTATCCTGTTTCCAACAGTGGCCAATCTAGGTCATACGTACCTAGCAGTTTCCCCAAAAGACACAGGTTCCACAATGCTTGTACTGGGTCAAGCATTGATAGCCTGGGTCCCTTCTTAATAATGGTTTATGGACTTTCCTCCAGGAACGTGTCCAAACCTTTTTTAAACCCAGCTACACTAACAGCCTTTACTACATCCTCTGGTAACAAATTCCAGAGTTTTATTACACGTTGAGTGAAGAAATATTTTCTTTTATTAGTTTTAAAATAGTTTATCCTGTAGCTTCATTGTATGTCCCCTAGTCTTTCTATATTCTGATAACGTAAACAATCGATCTACGTTTACCCGTTCCACGCCGTTCATTAATTTATAGACTGTCATATCTCCCCTCAGCCGTCTCTTTTCTAGGTTAAAGAGCCCTAACCTTTTTAGCCTTTCTTCATAGGAGTATCCTTCCATCCCCTTAACCATTCTGGTGGCTCTTCTCTGAACCTTTTATAATGAATGGGCTGAGTAGCTGCCTCCTTTGGAGCCTTAGGATAATGGAGAATTTACAATTCCTTTGCTCTAGGTTTCTTTTCAGGAGCTAACCTGATTGAAAGGCCTTTGGCAACATCACGAATAAAATCCTGAAAAGACATGTCCTCTGGAGGAGACATTCTGCGTTGGGGAGAAGAAGAGTCTTCCGTGAGAAAAACTCTGGTACTGGCAGAATTAGTCTCATCGGAATCGGATGATTCAAAGTATCTCTGATCACGATGTTCATGTAAGTCCCGGTCCCGGTATCGAACGAAGTCGGTACCGAGTTGATCCAGTACCGATCTTTCGATGCCAGGCAAAGACGGCATATGAAGAATTCCCACTGGGGCCAGTACCGTCAGTGCTGGTACTGGTATCTGTGCCTGTACCAGTGTCGGCACCTGTGCCAGTGCCCGTTGAACCATCGGTGTCAACGGTACCGCAGCTGTAAGGAAAGCTGCAATACGGGGTTGAATAGCGAGGAATCTCTGGTCTATCAACACTGCCGATGCCTAGGTGTCGGTACCGGTGAAGGCAGCCGGGACCCCTGAACATGCCACCAGTAGTTCTGTTGAGGCCGAGGCCTCGAGAACATCCTGGAACCCCTTTGATACTTGAGGCCGAAGCCTCCCGCCGGGGCTGTTTTGCTGGTGTGGTTCCCTCAAGGGCAATGCCAATGGCCTCTCAATGCTTTGCAGGAGAGCTACCCTTTGAGGACCAGCTTTTATGTTTAGTTACTTGAGTTCCATAGGAGAAAGAGGCAGCTCTTGAAGACATCGATGCAATGGACCTGGCATCCGAAGGAAAGAGGGTACCGAGCTTTGCAGCCCGGTTCTGTCTTCCTCTTTTAGTCATTCCCATACAAGAGACACTCAGATGGAGAATGGTCAGGGCCTAAACATTTAAGACACCAGTCATGGATGTCGGTGATGGAAATGGTACCACCACACTTAGTGCATTTTTTAAAACTACTAGTTGGTTTTTCCATTAAGGAAAAATGGGGCCTAGAGGCCAAAATGGCGCCTAGCAATGAAAAAGAAAAGTGTCTGAAAAGAAAATTCAGAAATTTTTTTTTTTTTTTAGAAGAAAAGAAAAGAACCGGTGGTACTGGTAGGCGTCGTACAGAGGCAAACGTGACCACAAGAAAACAAGATTAAAGAAGAAATTTTCTGCGGTGACAGGATATGTGTCCTGTCAGCTCCACGGAAAACGAAGAACTGAAGAGGTACAGTTGGAAAGGCGTGAAGGCAGCACGCATGTGCTGAGGGATGCTCCCAAAAGCGTTCCTATTGGATGCTGGGGAGCGTTCCCACGCAGGCTCCATCGGTACAGACAATACCCATATGTGAAGACTACATTCCTGCTTGTTCCTGGAGATTGTGTGCAATTCTGGTCACCGTATCATAAAAAGGATATAGCGTTATTAGAAAAGGTTCAGAGAAGAGCCACCAAAATGGTAAAGGGGATGGAAGGATACTCCTATGAAGAAAAGCTAAAAAGGTTAGGGCTCTTTAACCTGGAAAAGAGACGGCTGAGGGGAGATATGATAGAAGTCTATAAATTAATGAAAGGAGTGGAACGGGTAAACGTAGATCGACTGTTTACGTTATCAGAATATAGAAAGACTAGGGGACATGCAATGAAGCCACAGGGTAAACTAAGACTAATAAAAGAAAATATGTTTTCACTCAACATGTAACCAAACTCTGGAATTTGTTAGCGGAGGATGTAGTAAAGGCTGTTAGTGTAGCTGAGTTTAAAAAAGGTTTGGTCAAGTTCCTGGAGGAAAGGTCCATAAACCATTATTAAGAAGGGACCCAGGATATCAATGCTTGATCCAGTACAAGCATTGTGGAACCTGTGTCTTTTGGGGAAACTGCTAGGTACGTATGACCTAGATTGGCCACTGTTGGAAACAGGATACTGGGCTTGATGGACCTTGGTCTGACCCAGTATGGCATATCTTATGTTATGCAGCATTATGGATCTAATACTGACTAAAGCACACCCGGCAAAGCAATATCCAAACCCAAACTGTAAATAGTTAAATCTCAAATGTTTGATTGTAGTGGTTGATATGGAAGGACAGACTACATAGGCCATGTGGTCTTTTTCTGTCGTCATGTTTCTATGTTTCTATCTATTATAAGATATGTTCCATGTAATGTGCACCTTACTGTTCAACTGTTAATGTTTCTGCACAGAGTTCTCTGTAAACCGTCTTGACTAGTAGAAAGACGGTATAGAAAAGAGGTTAAATAAATAAATAAATCCACAAAAAGAGGCATCCTGCACACACTAGTAAACAGGGAACTAAAAACCTACAATCCAGACAGACTGCAGGAAGAAAGGAAGGAACACCCTCCGGGACATGTTCTCAGCCAATGGCTACAACAAAATGGCCATCTCGCAAGCCTTAAAACCTTTGGACAAACCGATCCACAAGAACAGTAACCAACTTACCACTTGATAACAACCCCATGACAGAACAAATATTTTTGGTGCTCCCTTATGTCTAAGGAGTAACAGACTGCATAGATAAGCTGCTTAAAAACATCAGAACAGCATATAGCGCACCACAGAAGCTGGCATCCTCACACACGTGAAGGACTGCATACCCCCACTCCAAACTGCTGGAGACTATGAAATTCCATGAAGCTGCGTCCAATCGCATATAGGCAAAACTGGCTGCACCATAGAAGGCAAGCTACAAGAGCACAAAATACATCATTGTACTGCGATTGGAGTGGAGGAGTGGCCTAGTGGTTGGGGCAAGGTACTTCAGGCCGGAAGGTCGGGGGTTCAAATCCCACTAGAGGACAGCAACCTTGGGCCGGAAGGACTGGGGTTTCTAGTCCCACAGGTGCTCCTTGTGGTCTTGGGCAAGCCACTTAACCCTCCATAGCCCATGTTCCCTGTAAAATAGTTATCTCCAAGTTATAATGCCCTGTTCAATGTAATTTCAGTTTGTTCAATGTAAACCGCACTGATGCAGAATAGCGCGGTATATAAGAGAATGTAAATAAAATAAAATAAATCAAACTCTGCAACACAGAGAACTCTGCTGTAGCCTTTCATGTGATAGAAACTGGCCATATAATCAAATATGACACAAGAATGCTGGAAAAAGAAAAACGCTGATGGCCAAGAAGGATCAAAGAGGCAGTAGAGATAGCAAGACACCCATGAAACGTCAATGGAGACAAAGGACTTAAAGCATGGCAACTCCTCTAAAGATTTTTTCCACCTTCCAGAATCTGACATTGTCATATCAATCTTCCCCTACCTCCAGGAATCCTTACACTTTCCCCACCTTTTCTACAATGAACCTTCCTGCCAAAATTAACATTTCAAAAGTCCCGCCTTTTTCCAATGAATTTTTCCTCCAAAATCAAATTCAAGTTTCCTGCCTTTTCTTCAATGAATTTTCCCACCAAAAATTCAAGTTTCCTGCTTCAAACCTACCAATTTGGTTTGACAACCACTATATATAAGAATAGACATTCGCTACATAACCAATTCATCCTGAAGAAAGCTGCAGAATGATGGCTGAAACATCTGTTCCACTTATGAACATGCGGCATGACCCAGAAAACTGCAAAGATCATATTCTTTACTGCTGCTCAGATCAGATTGTAAAGGGCATTGTCCAAAAAGGCCGAACCTGCCTCTGATCGTACATGTCCAACTGTCCTACCAACATAAGAAAAGAGAAATTATACTTACCTGCTAATTGTTGTTCCTTGAGGAAGTCCAGTCCAGTCCCGCACCTCTGGGTAGCGTACCTCTTCCAGCAGCTTGGAGGCTGAGCCTGTCATCTTTTTGATGACACTAGTGTACATATGCAGCTGGCACCGCCCACCAGCCCCAGTACCTATTGACAAAGCAGACTCAGAGGAGCAATAAAATACGTAGTTAAACATGCAACAAACACTTCTGCTTCTAAATAAACTAGTACCCCCTCCATCCCCTGGGAAAGATACCCCGTCCCCCCCCTCCAGGATGAAGAGGCCTACCTGTTGAGCGTCTGAGCACCTCCAACCAGCAGGAAGCGAGCAACCGACAGCTCTTCTGGTCTGCCCCTCCCCCAAACCCTGATTACTGCGATGCTTCCGCTTGGGCCCAAGAGCTTACAAGCAGGAAACAGCCTTATGTTGTCCACTTTTGAATAAAGCTTCCCTTGTTGTCACCAGAGGTATTCTGGGACTTGTAGTTAGTTTATTCTTTAAGGACAAATTGTAGTTGTGAGTCGGTGGTTCAAGGCAGCAAGAAAATTTTGTGGGGATTTCCAGGGCATTTAAGCTCCATACACAAACAAGGCAGAAAGGATGCTTCTCCAACATAAAGGATAAATCAGGTAACAGAGAATGACGTAACAAAAACCTCTTTTCACTGTTCAGCTGTTCTTATTCCCACAAGCTTACACCGAGGACTGCCTCGTGTGGTCATTCAACAAAAATACAGATAAACTTGCAACAGCTGTGATTTTCTTTTCTCAAAGCAAACTTCTTCCAAGCACTGCTTCTTAGCTTCAGAAGGTAATTAAGCTTAGTAAAACACAGTATTAGCTTTCCTTAATTCTAAGCAGGTATTTTACTTATTCTCTATATTGTTTTACAGTCTCTCAGCTCAGTTCAATAATGCAGACTCTTCTTTTAAACACAATGAGCAATCCATTGGTACAGGTTCACACTCAGAGCTTGGCAAACAGGAATCTATTTGCATTCCTTCTATGGCATCAGGATATATGGTATCTCTATCAAAGTTACAAACTCTCCCAGACTTTCTCTCCTTTAGAAATTCCTGGAACTGATTCCACAGCAATTCAGCTTGTAAAGGCACAGTTGTATTAGGGGAGTGAACTTTTCCCTTAGCAAACAACTCTCTCAGTGCTTCTAGCTTTGAAGACTCAGCTGTTCTGCTTTTATCAGGGCTATAACTTTTCCCATACGTAAAATTTTCCACCCACCTCTTGGCAGTAGACGGTGAGGGCTCTGCTTCCTGGGCCTTAGCAATAGCAAACTGTTTCTCTGTTGATTTCTCAGCTCTGAACTGCTGGCTTTACCTTGGGGATGGTTCCTCAGACAAGCGCTGATTTTTCTCCCTGAGATCCTCCAGGCTCTGAAATTCAGCCTCATGTCCTTCTCCAGTCCCTCTTAGGTAGCTGCTTTCCTGGGAGTTTTCTTTTTCTCCTCCAGCTATGCTCAGCCTTGCTCTGTTGTCCTTTGCCTTCCCTCCTTCCTTCCTCTTTCTGCTCTGCTCGTGGTTTTAAGAACCGTTGGCTGCTACGCACTCCCTGTTCTCTGCACCTGTGTGACCAATCAGGCAAGCTTGTCTGCACCCCTGAACTAGGGCGTGGCCTGACCTTAGCAGGGAGCTGGGGGTTTTTCTGATCTGGCTTGCAAGTCTTATGTACAAGTGAGCTGTCATTCATTTCAAAGGGGAAACTAGGATTTTCTTCCACTTCCATGTCTTCCTGGGAGCTTCCATCACTACATTACACACCCCTCTCCAGCTCCTCCTGGCCACTTCCTCCACCAAGGGAACCAGCTTCAGGACCTGGGTGTGCACAGGTCATCACAGGAAGCACTCGGAGGGTTCTGGGATTGGACTGGAGTTCCTCAAGGAACAATTAGCAGGCAAGTCTAATTTCTCTTTCCTTATCATCCCTCCAGTTCAGTCCAGCACCTCTGGGATGTATCAGAGCAGATAAACTAACGGGAGGGACCCGCACAACCAGCCTGAAGCACTGCCGATCCAAAACGAGCATCCCGCGCCGCCTGGACATCCAGGTGAAAATGTTCAGAGAAGTATGCCACCCTTCAGATCTCCACCAGCGGAACTAAAGTATACTCTGCCCATGAGGCTGCCTGAGCCCTCATGGAATGCGTCTGCAACCCCGCCAGCACTGTTCTACCCTACAAGATGTATGGCAAGGTGATTGCCTCATTGATCCATCTGGAAATAGAGGCTTAGCTGCCGCCTTACTTTGCGTGACCTGCCAAACAGAACCAACAGACGGTCCGATCACTGAAAGGACAATGCCCTTTTCACATACCTTCGCAGGACTCTTACCATCCAGGTGGCACAGCTGTGGAGTGGCATGGCCCATACCTGCTCTCGCCCACATCAGCGCTCACCAGAGCCGGTAAAGAAATGGCCTGATCTACCTGAAATGCTGACGACAACTTGGAAAAAATGAAGATACTGGGCGCAGGACCAATTTCTCCTTGGAGAAGGAAAGGAATGGCTCCTGGCATGACAGGGTCCAAAGCTCCGAAATCCTGCGTGCCAAGCAAATCACCACCAGGAATACCATTTTCAGATCCAAATCCTGCAGGAAAGCTTGACTCAATGGCTCAACGGGTTCCCCAGACAGCACCAGGTTGAGATTCCAAGGCAGTAACACTGCCCTCTTTGGAAGATGGAGGTGGATCACCACCCCTAGAAAGCTCAGCACGTCTGGGTGTGTACCCAACAGCATCCCGTGGACTTTCCCGCGATAACCGGTAAATCGCTGCCAGTTGCATCCTCAAGGAACTGGCAGCTAGACCCTTATCAAAACTGGATTGCAAGAACGCCAAGATGTCCGGGACGGAGGCAGAGGAAGGGCGCGGCTGCCTCTCTCCGCACCATGATTCAAAGAGTCGTCCTACGCAGATGCACGACAGGTTCGTAGACCACCTCTGGGCCTGTAGCAAGGTCTCTATCCCTGAGCCTGATTATCCTTTCCTCTTCAACCTTGCCCTTTCACGAGCCATGCCGCAAGCAAGAATTGATCCACCTGGGGCATAACGAAGCGGTTCCTGCATCAAGAGGTCCTTCCGAACCGGAAGCCACCACAGTCAAACTGACAGTATCTGAATCAGCTCAGCATACCACGGGCACCCTGGCCAGTCTGGTGCCACCAGAATCACAAATCCCTGGTGCGCCTCTAGACATTGAATTAACTGGTCTATGAGCGCCTACGGGGTAAAACAGAGAAGACCCTTTGAGCCACTGCTGAATTAGAGCATCCAGGCCCTTGGACTTTTCTTCTACTGAAACACTGGCAGGCCTTGGCCGACTCAAACATTACCATTAGGTCCATGACCAGTGTGCCCCATCGGTGAACCACCTGTTCGAACACCCCCTGATTGAGCTGCCACGCTCCGTGGTCCATGCGCACTCGGCTGAGGTAGTCTGCCATCTCGCTGTCAACTCCTGCTACGTGTGCCGCTGATAATGCCTGGAGACTAATTGCTGCCCATCCGAACAGACCTTCGGCCTCCCCCTCCAGGGCTGCACTGCCCATGCCTCCTTGCCGGTTGATGTAAGCCACTGTGGTCACATTGTCCGAGAGGACTTGGACCACCTTCCCCTGCAACCAGGGCTCAAAACGTTCTAGCGCCAAGGTCACCGGTCGCATCTCGAGCCTGTTGATCGACCACAGGGCCTCCTGCCGACTCTTGAACCTGAACAAAGCATCCTTCGCAATGGGCTTTCCAACCTGACTGGCTAGTCATCCGGGGAACCCACACCAAGGACTCCTTCCACATGCAACCACCAACTGAGGGCTCTCCTGACACTCCGTGGGCAGGGGAATATTTTGGACCGGGGTTGACTCTGATGGGACCATCGACGGAGCAGAGCCCTCTACAGCAATTGCATATGCGCCCTTGCCCATGGGACTAGCTCGAGAGTGGCCACCATGGTCCCCAGAACCTGCAGATAATGCAACGCTGATTGTCTTGCCCTCTTCAGGACCTGCCATGTCAACTGTCGTAGCACCTGCACCCCAAGAACCGTCAGGAAATTCCTGCCCACACAGGTATCAAAGCATGCTCTCAAATACTCTAGCTCCTGGGCCAGCTGTAACTGGCTCTTGGCCAGGTTGACCCCCAACCGAGACTTTGAAGGAACTCCCACCCGCGCTGTTGCTCTTTTCGCTATTGTCCCTGGACTTTGCCTGGAACAGCCCATCATCTAGGTATGGGTGGACAAGAACCCTTCCTTGTGGATAGCTGCCGCCATCACCACCATGACCTTGGTGAAGGTACGGGGGTGGTCGCCAGACCAAAGGGCAACGCTCGAAACTGGAAATGGCCCTTTGGCACCGCAAAGCGGAGAAACTGCAGATGTTCTGCATGGAAGTGAACATGCAGATACGCCTCAGATTAAAAGTCAAAAAACTGTTTCCTACCGCCATTACTACTGTGAAAATGCATTGCTACTGGAGACCGTAGTTCATGCCCTCAAAGCTGAGAATTGGGCGAAAGGAACCTTCCTTTTGGACAAAACAAAATACATGAAGCTTCGACCGCAGACGTACTGGTCTCGCGGAACCAGTTCCACAGCTCTCAGCTGCAGGAGACAAGTCAAGGTCTCTTCTACTGCTGCCAACACCACTGCGCCCACTTTGGGCAATCAAAGGAGCTCATTCTTGCTCTGGCAGCGGGCATAGGCACGTCATAGATTGCACCCCTTTAAGGCCAACCTCTGGCAGATCCCACACATCCTGGATCATCTTTCCTACTACTCCATGTACTGGTAAGACTTTCTGCGATTTCCGTACTGCCTGGAACAGCGGATCCTACAGCGCCTCTTCCTCTGCTGGGAGGTTAGCAGGCATATTCATGGCCTTGAGGGTCGCCTAGGTACACATAGAATGTGAGCCCTTTGGGAATGAGGAATTGTATCAGTACCCGCTTGTAGTGATTGTAAACTGCCCTGAACACCTTCAGGCCTGGGCAGTATATCGAGAAATTGTATAAACTTAAGCATAAAGATGAGCACTGGTAGCTCCTCCTGGCGGAAAACCCGAACACTTTGGGCCTGATCCTCCTGTTATGGGCTCTCTCCTTCGTCCAACTCCTCCTGCAGATCTAGCTCCATGTCAAGGTCTTCCCCATCCAGCCCCCCTGACAACAGCGATTGTTGGCACTCTAAGCCTCTAGCCCACTTAGATGCCACTGCTCCTGACTTGTACTCTTTTGCGTCCGATATCCTCTTAGCCCTGTGTTCTGGGGCTGAGGAGCCACTTGGTAGGTAAAACGCCTTATACAAAAGAAAGAAACTCCAGTGAGAACTCCCCCAGGAGCCCTATCGCTCTCTGGGCTTGATGGGTGGCTGGTTTGGTCATTGTGCAGGGACCGGGGGCTGGATCCGTTGAAGGTAACATGGCACCCCCCGCCTCCAGGGTCCTTTGCAACTGGGACTCTCCTGCCTCATCTCATCCTGCAGGTCCCGCTCCCATGACCGCCTCTTGCGTGCAGTTTAGGCAGACACTTGCCTCCGAAACCATACCACATCGGGGGCTGCATATCTTGAGGATTTTTAGATTGCGCTGCAGTGTTGCATCTTAAAGATATGAAAAGGACCTTGCCCTGATCCAATCAAACTGACACATTCTCCGAGTAAAGTTTACGTTTTTATTCTAATACTACAAATGGCTATAAGGGGAGTTCAGCTTCCCTTACAAGCAATATTACAGATTTAATAGGTACATAATCTGGGCTAAGAGACAAGAGATCATGTCAGGTATCTCACTGACCATAGACAGATAGAAGGATTTCATTTGCTTCCTATGCACTCTTTCAAATTACATACATTTCTTGTATGCAGGTACTTCCTGTTTTCCATAGAGCTGTAGCTGCTACAAACCTATATTCAGCAACTTTTTTTTTTTAAACTTATCTTTATTCCTGTCTCTGACTTTCTATCAGACCCTTCTCAGGAGAAAGTAACGTCTCCTTTTAGATCACCTGATCAGGCATACAGCACTCTGAAATTTGTCCAGCAACAATGGCCTATCTGATTAGGCCTTTCCCACATGTCTGCATCAAGTCATTGTGCACTGAATAAGTTTTGAGCTGTATAACACAAGGAATGCTCAAGGATTAAGTGGGGTTCACACCCCTTGATACCATCCTATACCAGGCACTGCGGTCTGGCCGGCATGGTGGGAAGGGCTGGGGGCACCTCCCAGGAACTCCCCCAATCTGTACCCGGGTATGTAACAGGATCCCTAGCACGGTGCACCTCCACAGGCTCAGGCACAGAGCATCAGAGTACTTGAACTAAAATAAAATAAAATCTAATTAACTGAAGCTGAAATGAGAAAAACTGCAAATGGCCCCCTAGGAAGAGGCTGCTCTGTCCTGCTGAAGTCTCCGGTGGCTGCATCTCCCAGGCACCCAACACACAGCAGGGGGTTAAACACATGTGGGCCTGAATAAGAAGAAATAGTGCCTAAATGCAGAGGGGATTTTCGCACACTGCTGCAGGCTGCTCTGTCTCGCCTCATGTTCTGGCGTTTGCTAGAGGTTTCTGCTGTCCTCCCCCCCCCCGCTGCCACTCTTACCATGGAGCCTCTTTGCCGCATGGCTTTTCTCCCCCTCGTGTTCAGCCTTCCTTCCTGGCTTCGGCGCTGAGGGTGGGTGACTCGGGGCTGCCAGCTTTCACTCCTGTCAAGCAACTGCAACCCCTGCAGCGGCTCCTCACCTGATAGTGGGTTCGGGAGCAGCCAGAAGTCTCAGACTGAGGAAGGCCCCCACAGAACCCTCCCCCGAAATCCTGGGGGGAGAGGGGGAAGAAGGAATATCCTACCCTCAGCCCTGTTGTCCCCTGGGTTCTCTGTTACTTCTGGGTTTTTTTGTTGTTTTTCTTTTTTACTTCTGCCTTTAAAAACAAAAAAACCTGCACCTTAACAGGAGAAATAAAAGCAAACTAACTAAACCTATCTCCTTAGTTGTCCTTTCTGTGAATCCAGCACCCTGGTTCACAACCTCCTCCAGCTGTTTGAAGGCTGAGCATACTGGGGCTGGTGGGCGATGCCAGCTGCATATGTACACTAGTGTCATCAAAAGGATGACAGGCTCAGCCTCCAAGCTGCTGGAAGAGGTACACTACCCAGAGGTGCAGGACTGGACTGGAGGGATGATAAGGAACAGTATATCCTGGCTACAAAACATCCACAGATTGCAGCTTGCAGGGTTAACATGGACACTTCAAAGGACTTCAAGAGGGTTAGCAATCACTGGTCCTGTGGATCCTTTAGCACCTGTTTCTACTGGAATAGTCATCTTTAGTCACTGCAGATATCAGAGTTCAACCTTGGGCAAATACAGTTAACTCTTCTCCTCTACCACCATGGGATAGAGGCTAAACATTTATCTGCCAACTTTAAGCCCCAGGGTATGCCACTCCAACACAATCATATCCTTGATTGTTCAGTTAACTGAGAAAGCCTTGGACAGTCTTTATGCCCTCCAAAGGGGAATAATCCGCCTCTTCAGAATCTGCTGGCACCTCCTGCAAGATTGTCAAGGCTGAAAGAACCTGCAAAATTAAAGAATTCAACTTGCATTGGTGATCTGTATCTTTCACAAACATTTTCTCATGGAGGAACAGCTCCTCCACATCAGCCAGCAGAGACAAGGACCCGAATGAACCAGTTAACTCCAATTTTAGGTCCTCCAGAAATGGCCTTTTTACTGCTGGGGTGCACTGCCCCTGCTGTCCTGCAGACAGACCCCACCACCATCTGAGCCACACCCAGGCCCTTTAATAGATAAAAGGCCCAGTGCAAGAAGTAAAACAAAACTACTACTAGTACTACTGAACATCTGTATAGTACTACAAGATGTACGCAGCGCTGCAAAGACATGTAAAAGACAGTCTCTGCACAGAGCTTACAATCTAGTCAAGACAGAGAACACAATAGCTGTAGACAAAGGATACATCTAGGGGGGGATGGTATGGAAAAACGAAGGAGATCAGGTGAGCCAAGATCCAAAAGTGGCAGCGGAGAGGTGAGTTTTAACATAACATAAATACCATACTGGGTCAGACCAAGGTCCATCAAGCCAGGTATCCTGTTTCCAACAGTGACCAGTCTAGATCACAAGTACCTGGCAGTTTCCCACAAAGACACACAACTTCCACAATGCTTGTATTGGGGCAAGCAGTGGATTTCCCGGGTGTTCTTTAATAATGGCTTATAGACCCTTCCTTCAGGAACTTCTCCAAATCTTTCTTAAACCCAGCTACCCTACCACGACTAGAAAGGGGGACTGTTACTTCTGGAGAGAAATCTGCAACTGTGAGTATATACTTCTGGTAATTTTCTAAAAAGAATTCTTTGTATTAAAGCTACTTAATCTGTGAACCCACTGTTTTTTGTTGGATCAGTTAGGGCCTAGTAGCAGCAATTAAAGTTTGAATTTAAAACACAGAGGAGAACTTTCTGGTTACATTTCATACCCAGCAGAGAGCTTGTAGTTTAAATTTAATAGTCACTCAGAGCCAAGTAACAGCAAAGTACTTTTAGTTTAAATTTAACACACAGAAGAGAGCTTTCTGGTTACATTTGGAACCCAGCAGAGCGCTTGTAGTGTACATTTAATAGTCACTCAGGGCCTAGCATCACAAAAGTACTTTTAGTTTTAACACACAGAAGAGAGCTTTCTGGTTAAATTTAGAACCCAGCAGAGAGCTTGTAGTTTAAATTTCATAAGAAGTTAGAGCCTAGCAGCAGCAAAGAGCTATAATTTAAATCAAATCAGAATTTAGCTTACCTCAGCAGCACAAGACAGGGTACTGTGTAACAGCCCTCTTTTAATAAGTGTTATTTCCCTCCCCACACCCACCCACCCACCTCTGGGATAATCATAGCTTTATAGGTACTTACACATCTTAAAGGACAGGAGGTGCTTTCAGGTGAAGCTCATTACCCAAATCAGTCATACACTAAGGACCTGAGATTAATTAAGCTTCAGGTGAACAAGGTATATTAAACGTATTAGGTACAGTTTTATTGGTATAAATACCCATAGCAACCCCTAGTAAGTAAGAACTTAAAGATCTAGACACAGACTTAAAACTAGGATGCAGACAGCAGTCCAGCAGCGGGATGGGGGCTTTCCAGTCTTTTGAATTGAGTGTCACATGTATGATATTCTCCCAGTAGGTGAGAGGTCTTACGTGTGCACTAGGTGCAAGGAGCTCTTTGCTCTCAGGGAACAAGTCCGTTCTCTAGAGGCTAAAGTAGCAGACTTGGAAAACATAAGACAGAGGTACATAGACGAAACCTACAGGGATATAGTCCTGAAGTCCCACCTCCAGTCTGGCAGCACCCCTGTTGCCATGGAGGAGAGAGGTCACGTGACAGGAGAGCATCACCCTGGTGTGGCAGGAAGTGATCCTGTAACTAGGACCTGTCCTCCAGGTGATGTAAAACCCTCTCGCACCAAGGAAGTTTCTCCAGGGCCATGTGCCCATGAGGGAAGGGTTAGGACAGCCGTTATAGTTGGTGATTCGATCATTAGGCATGTAGATAGCTGGGTGGCTGGTGGACGTGAGGATCGCCTGCTAACATGCCTGCCTGGTGCGAAGGTAGCGGACCTCACGCGCCACCTAGATAAGGTCTTAGATAGTGCTGGAGAGGAGTCTGCTGTCTTAGTACATGTCGGTACCAATGACATAGGAAAATGTGGTAGGGAGGTTCTGGAGGCAAAATTTAGGCTTTTAGGTAGGAAGTTGAAATCCAGAACTTCCAGGGTAGCATTCTCCGAAATGCTTCCTGTTCCACGCACAGGACCCAAAAGGCAGGCAGAGCTCCGGAGTCTCAATGCGTGGATGAGACAATGGTGCAGAGATGAGGGTTTTGGATTTGTTAGGAACTGGGGAACATTCTGGGGAAAGGAGGGGCTCTTCCGAAGGGATGGGCTTCACACCTTAACCGGGATGGCACCAGGCTGCTGGCATTAACCATTAAAAAGGAGATAGAGCAGCTTTTAAACTAGATATTAGGGGAAAGCCGACAGTCGCCCAAGAGCGGATGGTTCAGAAGAATGTATCTTTGAAGGATACTACCAAAAGTAGAGAGGTTCCACAAAAGAGTAAAGTAGCCCAAATGCCCTCAAGTATGGAGCAGACAGAGCTTAAAGATCCCAATTTACCCATGTCAAACAATAGCCAAATTAACATGAATAAAATACATTCTCTAAAATGCTTGTATGCAAATGCTAGAAGTCTAAAGAATAAGATGGGAGAGTTAGAATATATAGCACTAAATGAAAGGTTAGATATGATTGGAATATCAGAGACATGGTGGAAGGAGGACAACCAGTGGGACACTGATACCTGGGTACAAACTATATCGTAATGACAGAGCTGATCAAATTGGTGGAGGGGTTGCGCTCTATGTTAGAGAGGGCATTGACTCAGAAAGGATTAAAGTTTTGCAGGAAACAAAACCTGCTGTAGAATCTATATGGATTGAAATTCCATATAAAAGGGGGAAGGCAATGGCAGTGGGGGTGTACTATCGAGCACCTGGCCAGAATGACCAAATGGATGATGAAATGCTCAAAGAAATCAAGTAAGCTAACAAAAGTTACAGCGCAGTAATAATAATGGGTGATTTCAATTACCCCGGTATCGACTGGGTCAGTGTCACGTCAGGACATGCTAGGGAAATAAAGTTCCTAGATGAAATAAATGAGTGCTTCTTGGAGCAGCTGGTTCATGAACCAACCAGAGGGGAAGCCATATTAGACCTAGTGCTTAGTGGAACACCAGATCTTGTGCAAGAGATAAGGGTGTTGGGGCCACTTGGCAATAGTGATCATAGCATGATCGCCTTTGATTTAATTAGTGGAGGAGGGATAGTAAGGAAATCCACAGTACTACCTTTTAACTTTCAAAAGGGAGACTATGATAAAATGAGGAAAACAGTTAAGAAAAAACTAAAAGGAGCAGTTGCAAAGGTTAAAGACGTACATCAAGCTTGGGTGTTGTTGAAAAATACTATCTTGGACACCCAGACTAGCTGTATTCCACACTTTAAGTGGAAGGAAGTCCAAAAAACTGCCAGCATGGTTTAAAGGTGAGGTCAGAGAGGCTGTTGCTAAAAAAGCATCTTTCAGGAAATGGAAAAAAGAGCCAAACAATGAAACCTGGAAACAGCACAAGCACTGGCAAGTCAAATGCAAGGCATTGATAAGGCAGGCAAAGAGAATTTAAGAAGCTTGCTGCGGAAGCAAAAACGCGAAATAACGACCTTTTCAAGTACATTCGTAGCAAAAACCTGTGAGAGTCAGTTGGTCCATTAGATGATAAAGGGGTTAAAGGAGCACTAAGATGCGACAAGGCGATAGCGGAGAGACTGAATGAATTCTTTGCTTCGGTCTTTACTGAGGAAGATGTAGGGATGTTACCCATGACTGAAGTGGTATTTGAAGGTGCGGAAGAATTGAAGAAAATATCGATACATCGGGAAGATGTCTTACAACTATTAAACTGAAGAGTAGCAAATCACCTGGGCCGGATGGTATACATCCAAGGGTGTTGAAAGAACTGAAATATGAGATTGCAGATCTGCTATCAGTAATCTGTGAACTATCATTAAAATCATCTCTAATACATTTATTTATTTATTTATTTATTTAGTAAACATTTGTATACCGCTACTTCCTACGATCAGTAGCGGTTTACTTTAAAGATCAGAATGTATCGTACCATACATTAATTTACAAGATAAACATTTTGATTGAGTAATGATTTACACATCACAGCAAAAACAATCGGTTAGAAAGATACATTTGATTGGGGTTCACAAATCTAAATATACATTGGATTTAGTGGGTGCGGGTGGGGACAGATATATACAAATATACAATGTTACAGACCTACATTTGAATTGGCCTTGTGACAGGCAGGAAGCATTTAGTTGCAATTATAGTGGAAGATGCAACAATCTAGATCAGGTTGTAGTGAGACTGAAAGAGGTGAGTTTTGAGTTTCTTTCTAAAGTCACCCAAATCGCTTGTTAGTCGTATCTCATGAGGGAGCTGGTTCCAATGGAGAGGTGATGCGTATGAGAATGCTCTGTTGCTTGTTTCTGCTCTGACAGTTCTTATGCTGATCGGGACGCAGAGAGTGTTGAGATTTACAGTTCTTCTGGTCCTGTTGAGTGGTTGGATGGTGATTAGGTTGCTGAGGTATGATGGTGCAATATTGTGAATGAGTTTAAAAGTGGTTAAGAGTAGTTTGTAGATGATGCGGGCGGCAACCGGGAGCCAATGCAGTTCCATTAGTACTGGGGTGATGTGCTCGGTGACACTTTTTTCCATGATGACTCTTGCGGCAACATTTTGAGCCATTTGCAAGATATTTAAGGTGTTCTTTGGAAGGCCTTGGAGAATGGCGTTGCAGTAGTCTAGGTGGGGAATGATGAGAGCTTGTGCAACAGTTCTGAAGTCGGATTTTTCAAGGATATTGCGAAGTGGCTGAAGAACTTTCAATTTATGGAAAATGGCTCGGTTTGTTGTCCGGAGGTGTTTATCCAGTCTTAGATTGCTATCTAGTAGTACTCCTAGATATTTTATTTCGGGCTTAGTATGATATACGTTTTTGTTAAGGGTGACCGTGGTGGGTGGGATGAAATCTGTTTTCTTGGAGATAAACATGAAGATTGGAGGATCGCCAATGTAACACCAATTTTTAAAAAGGGTTCCAGGGGTGATCCGGGAAACTACAGACCGGATAGCCTGACGTTAGTACCAGGAAAAATGGTAGAAACCATCATAAAGAATAAAATTACTCAGCATGTAGATAGTCACAACCTAATGGGAGACCGCCAACATGGCATTAGACAAGGAAGATCTTGTCTTACTAATCTGTTATGTTTTTTTGAAGGAGTGAATAAACAGGTGGACAAAGGTGAGTCGGTTGATATTGTGTATCTGGACTTTCAGAAAGCCTTTGACAAGGTCCCTCATCAGAGACTTTTGGCAAAACTAAAGAGTCATGGGATAGGAGGCAGTGTACTATTGTGGATCAGGAACTGGTTAAAAGATAGAAAGCAGAGGGTAGGGCTAAATGGCCAATTTTCCCAAAGGAGAAAGGTGAATAGTGGTGTACCCCAGGGATCTGTGCTGGGTCTGCTGCTTTTTGACATATTCATAAATGACCTGGAAAGTGGAACAACGAGTGAGGTTATCAAATTTGCAGATGACACAAAACTATTTAAAGTTCTTAAAACCCAAGAGGATTGTGAAAAATTCCAAGAGGATCTTGATAAATTGGAAGACTGGGCATCAAAATGGCAGATGAAATTTAATGTGGACAAGTGCAAGGTTATGCACCTAGGGAAGAACAACCCAAACTATGGTTACTCGATGCAAGGTTCCACATTAGGAACCACCACCCAGGAAAAAGATTTAGGCGTCATTGTGGATACCATGTTAAAACCCTCGGCCCAGTGTGCAGCGGCGGCCAAGAGAGCAAATAGAATGCTAGGTATGATAAGGAAATGAATGGAAAACAAAACAAAAGATATTATAATGCCTCTATATCGTTCCATGGCGAGACCGCACCTTGAATATTGTGTGCAATTCTGGTCGCCGTATCTTAAAAAGGATATAGCGATTTTAGGAAAGGTTCAGAGAAGAGCCACCAAAATGGTAAAGGGGATGGAAGGATACTCCTATGAAGAAAGGCTAAAAAGGTTAGGGCTCTTTTTTACCTGGAAAAGAGACGGCTGAGGGGAGATATGATAGAAGTCTATAACTTAATGAACGGAGTAGAACGGGTAAACGTAGATCGATTGTTTATGTTATCAAAATATAGAAAGACTAGGGGACATGCAATAAAGCTACAGGGTAAACTATTTAAGACTAATAAAAGAAAATATTTTTTCATTCAACGTGTAATCAAACTCTGGAATTTGTTACCGGAGGATGTAGTAAAGACTGTTAGTGTAGCTGGGTTTAAAAAAGGTTTGGACAAGTTCCTGGAGGAAAGGTCCATAAACCATTATTAAGAAGTGACCGAAGATATCAATGCTTGACCCAGTACAAGCATTGTGGAACTTGTGTCTCTTGGGGAAACTGCTAGGTACATATGACCTAGATTGGCCACTGTTGGAAACAGAATACTGGGCTTGATGGACCTTGGTCTGACCCAGTATAGCATATCTTATGTTCTTATGTACATCTTCCAGTAACGAATTCCAGAGTTAGTTTACGTGTTGAATGAAAAAAACATTCTCTTATTAGTCTTAAATGGGTTACACTGCAGTTTCATTGTATGTCCCCCTAGTCGTTCTATGCTGTCATGACAATCAATCTACCTTTAACCGTTCCACTCCATTCATTCATTTATATACCTCTATCATATCTCCCTTCAGCTGTCTATTCCAGGTTGAACAGCTCTAATCTTTTAAGCCTCTCCTCATAGGGGTATCCTTCCATCCCCTTTACCATTTTGGTGGCTCTTCTCTGTAATTTTTCTAATTCTGCTATATTCTTTTTAAGATACGGTGACCAGAACAGCACATAATATTTAAGATGTGGTCGCACCATGGAACAATATAGAGGCATTATAATATTCTTGGCTTTATTCTCCATTCCTTTCCTTATGATTCCTAGCATTCTATTTGCCTTTTTGGCTGCCGCTGCACACTTGGCGGAGCATTTCAGCATGTTATCCATGACACCTAAATTTTTCTCCTGGGTGGAGGTTCCTAATGTGGAACCTTGCACCTGTAACAATAGTTTGGGTTATTCTTTCCTAGGTGCATTACTTTGCACTTGTCCACATTACATTTCATCTGCCATTTGAACATCCAGTCTTCCAGTTTATCAAGGTCATCTTGCAATTTTCACAATCCTCTTTGGCTTTAACAATTTTGAATAATTTTGTGTCATCTGCAAATTTAATTACCTCCCTCATTATTCCCATTTCCAGATCATTTACGAATATGTCAAAAAGCAGCAGACCCAGCACAGATCCTTGGGGTACTCCACTATTCACCTTTCTCCATTGGGACAATTGGCCATTTAGCCCTACCTCTGCTTTCTATCTTATCTCCAGGAACAAGCAGGAATGTATTCTTCACATATGGGTATCGTCGGTACTGACGGAGCCTGTGTGGGAATGCTCCCCAGCATCCAATAGGAAAGCTTTAGGGAGCATCCCACAGCGCCCAACTGTCCCTCTCCAGTTCTTTGTTTTCCGGAGCCGACAGGTCCCATACCCTGTCACCGCCGAAAAATTTCTTCGTTAATTTTTGTTTTTTGTGGTCGCGTCTGCCTTCCCTCGACGTTATACCGGTACCGCCGGTTCATTTTTCTCTTATTTAAAAAACAAAACTAGTTTGAGCTATTTTACTTCAGAAACATTTTTCCTTGGTGCTAGGCGCCATTTTGGGCACTAGGCCCAATTTTTCCTTAAAAATGGAAAAACCAATATCTGGTTTTAAAAAATGTTCTAAGTGTGGCGTACCATCTCCGTCACGGACACCCATGATTTGGTGTCTCAAATGTTTAGGTCCTGACCACTCTACTTCGGAGTGCCTCTCCTGTGGAATGATGTCAAAAAGGGGTCAGCAGAATTGAGCTCCGAAGCTTAGCACCCTTTTTCCCTCAGACGAGGTGTCTGTTGCATCAACGTCCTCCAGGGCCTCATCTTCCTCCCATGG
Source organism: Ichthyophis bannanicus (assembly GCA_033557465.1). Classification (NCBI taxonomy): domain Eukaryota; kingdom Metazoa; phylum Chordata; class Amphibia; order Gymnophiona; family Ichthyophiidae; genus Ichthyophis; species Ichthyophis bannanicus. The sequence goes on along the minus strand of CM066039.1, from coordinate 401,358,155 downwards.
ATCTCAGGTCACTAAACATAAATCTAGCTGACCCTCAAAGGGTAGATCTAAGTATTGAGATGCCACTGGCGTTGCCCTTGAGGAATTTTCACCGGCAAAACTGCCCCGGCGGGAGGCTTCGGCTTCCAAAGCATCAACAGGGCTCCAGGATGTTCTTGAGGCCTCAACCTCGGCAGAACTACTGGCACCATGCTCTGGAGTTAGACGCTTCTACCGGTACCGACACCCAAGCATCGGCAGCGTCGATAGACCAGAGATTTCTTGCTATCGGAACGCAGTCTAGCAGCTCTTCACGGCTTCGGTACCGTTGAAACCGTTTCAGACACCTCAATCGATACCAGTACCGGTAGCGACGGCATCGACGTCGATGGGTATGCCACCCATACCGAGTCATGGGTCTGTCTCTGGCATCGACAGATCGGTACCGGAGCAACCCGATACCAACTTCGATCGATACCGGTACCGTGCACTGCACGATCACTGGGATCGGAGGTATTTTGAATCCTCTGAGTCTGATGACTCCGAAGACTCTGCCGATACAAGAGTACTTCTCCCATAGGATTCCTCTTCTCCTCAGCACAGAATGTCTCTGCCAGAGGATATGAACTTTCAGGATTTTATCCGTGATGTGGCCAGAGGCCTTTCCATCACAGTAGCTCCTGAAAAAGAGCCTAGGGCAAAGGAGTTGGAGATTCTCCAATACCTTAAGGCTCCCAAAGAGGCAGCTACTCTGCCTATTCATGAGATCTTACATGATCTTATGCTAAGAATGTGGGAAAAACCTCTAACCACATCTCCTCATTTTTGGAGACTCGATACTATGTATCGAGTTCCACCTTGTCCTGGCTTTCAAAAAAACTCAATTACCACACCATTCAATGGTAGTGGAATCAGCCATGCGTAGGATGAAAAGCGCAAAGAAACATGCATCCAGTCCTCCAGGTTGTGAATGCAAGACGCAATGCCTTTGGGCATTGATGCTTTCAAGCTTCCATGCTCTTAGCTAGGATCAGTTCCTATATCTTGTATATGGGAATGTTCCTTAAAGAGGTCACAGGAGACTAGGAGCTTATGAGCTCCCTTCTTCCTGATGACAAAAGACAGGACTATCTTACTCTTGTCAAACATGCCCAGAATGTTTCCAAGTTTGTAAATCGTGCAGCCTTTGTCTTGAGTGCATAAGCAGAAACTCTGCTATTGCCATTGGTGCACGTTGGATTGCCTGGCTTCAGGAGAAAATATCTTTGGCAAGAATTGGCAGGAGAAGGCTAATGAGATAGATGTTTATGTTTATTACATTTGATATACCGCTCAGGCCAAAGCATTAGAGCGGTTTACAATACTACATAAATGATACTGAAAATATGAAAAGAACGCCATTAACAAGATAGGACAGAGTAAGAGATAGTGATAGTCAAAGAAATAGAAGAGACAAGAGGAAAGGTTCATTATAACACCAGAGAGGCAGAATATCATACCACCACAGCTCAGTCCTTCCAAACAGACTTGACCATAATCGCTACTCATCACAAATTCAAGCCAGGCAGAAATACGCCACAGAAATGGCTCCTTATAAACCTCTGCTGCCTGGATATACTTGACAGAAGCAGATGAGGCAGAGCTCTCACTCACAGCCTACGACGCCGGCATCATTCCTCCACCGTCCCGCTCGTCGTGGCATGCAAACCAAATACAGCAGATAACCCGGTCCCACACGGTCCAACGCCTAAGGGTCACGCCAAAGGGCCCTCTTGCGCGGGCCCGCAAAGAGCGGGCGCGCTGGTGGAATGGCAGTTTAAAAGCCAATGGAGTGGGCAGGCTCTGTGGAGGGAGGTGGAGCTCCCGCTCTCCTCTGATGCTGGCTGCTGCTCTCCCCTCACAGAACACGCTGGTGGAATGGCAGTTTAAAAGCCAATGGAGTGGGCAGGCTCTGTGGAGGGAGGTGGAGCTCCCGCTCTCCTCTGATGCTGGCTGCTGCTCTCCCCTCACAGAACACGCTGGTGGAATGGCAGTTTAAAAGCCAATGGAGTGGGCAGGCTCTGTGGAGGGAGGTGGAGCTCCCGCTCTCCTCTGATGCTGGCTGCTGCTCTCCCCTCACAGAACACGCTGGTGGAATGGCAGTTTAAAAGCCAATGGAGTGGGCAGGCTCTGTGGAGGGAGGTGGAGCTCCCGCTCTCACCTCTGATGCTGGCTGCTGCAGACAATATCACTTTGGATAGACTGTCCAAATCTACAGCCGATCCTGCAAGGAAAGGATCCTCTAAAAAAAATATTATTCAATAAGAAAAAGAAGTTTTATCCTTCCTATACCCAACAGGGACACTGTCCAGGTCAGCCTGCCCAAAAGGACAACAGCAACAACCTAGACAACAAAAGAAGCCAAAAGCGGTAAAACCTCAGCAGGCTCAGCCTCCTCAGGGGCTTTGACTACTCTCTAGAGAACTTTGCCTTCCTGCCCCTGAAGGGTCCAGAACCCTTGGACATCCCAGGCAGGTTATGTCATTTTGCCCACAGATGGTACCAAATAACAGCAGAAAATTGGACTCTGTCCATTGTACGAGAGGGGTACAAGCTTCATTTTCACAGCATGCCCCCTCCTACAATGGTAAGACAGTTCAATTCTCAGGCCTCTCTCGACAATATCTTAGGTCAAGTCACAACACTCCTTGCGCAAGGAGCAATAGAGGAAGTACCCATTCCGCAACAGGGTACAGGGTTCTACTCCCCCTATTTTCTTATTCCAAAGAAAACAGGAGGATACAGGCCCATTTTAAACCTCAGAGAACTGAGCAAACATCGGTTCCGAGAGAAGTTCAAAATGGTCTCTCTAGGAACTCTGCTGCCAAACCTTCAAAGTCAGGATTGGCTTTGTTCTCTAGATCTCAAGGATGCATATACTCATTCTCATCCATCCAAATCACAGAAGATTCCTCCAATTCCTGTTTCAAAGAAAGCACTTCCAGTACAGGGGGTTCTTCCCTTTGGCCTGGCTTCTGCACCAAGAGTATTCACAAAATGCATGGCTGTGGTAGCTGCATTTCTCCACACTCTGGGAATATTCATCTTTCCCTACCTAGACTGGCTCATTCGAGCCCCTACAGTGCCAGAAGCCAGCTCTGTTTTGTTTCGCACAATGCAAATCCTTCAGTATTTGGGACTAGTCATAAACCTCCCAAAATTCAATCTTGCTCCTACTCAATCCCTAGAGTTCATAGGAGCTCATCTGGATACAAGACAGACAAGGGCTTTCCTTCCGCAGCCCCACTGTCTTCGCATAATACAGCTAGCTTCCCAAGCAGTGCTCAAACCTTCTCACTGCTCGAGAAATGCTACAACTGCTGGGCCACATGGCATCCACCGTGCATGTGGTTCCTTATGCTTGCCTCCACATGTGAGGAGCCCAGTGGACTTTACCCACTCAGTGGACACAGGCCTCAGGTTGCCTGTCGGACAAAATAAACTCAGACCATCTTATTTCATCCCTCCAATGGTGGCAATCGCTCAAAAATCTTCGTGGGGTCTCCTTTCCAGCAACCCCTATTCCAAGCCACCCTAACAGACGCATCTCAGCTGGGATGAGGAGCCCACCTGCACGATCTCTCTACCCAGGATACCTGGACTCCACAGGAGGCCTGTCTTCACATCAACCTCCTGGAACTCAGAGCAATCTTCCTTGCTCTGAGTATTTCATGCCCAGCTCAGATACAAGGCAGTCCTAGTTCAAACAGACAATCAGGTAGCCATGTTCTATGTGAACAAGCAGGGCAGAACAGGCTCTGTCGCTATGCAATGAAGCCTTGCAACTATGGGCCCTCACCAGAGAGCATCAGATTCATCTCCTTGCAGTGTATCTTCCAGGCATTCAAAACTCTTGGGCAGACAAACTCAGTCGAGCTCTGCTACCACACAAACGGTCTTTCCATGCAGACCAGCTTGCCCAAATATTTCAGATATGGGGAACCCCGGACATAGACCTCTTTGCAAGTCCGCTGAATGCCAACCTTCACCGGTTGTATTCCAGAATTCCGGCTCGACAAGGGATGCCTTCCTCCTTCACTGGGGTCAGGACTTCCTATATGCCTTTCCACCCATTCCCCTCATCCCCAAAACACTATTCAAGCTTCAGAGAGACATGATTCTTATAGCTCCACGTTGGCCACGGCAAACGTGGTACCCTCTGCTTCTACATCTCTCTCAAGCTCCACCTCTGGAGTTGGGATGTGCTCCAGATCTTCTCTCCCAAGAGAACAGGATGCTGTGGCATCCCAATCCCCAGTCTCTGCATCTCAGGGCCTGGTTGCTGAAGGCCTAGAGCTTCAGGATCTAACCTTTCTCAACAGGTAAAGCTTTAAGCTTCTAGGAAACCCCCCAAAAGATGCTCATACGCCTTTAAGTGGAAAAGGTTTACCATATGATGCTCACAGAAGGGTCTTAACCCTCTTGCGATAGCTCTAGAATCGATACTGGAGTATCTCCTTCATTTGTCAAATGTGGGTCTTAAGACAAATTCAGTAAGAGTCCACCTTAGTGCTATTGCAGCTTCTTACAAGCCTCTAAGTGGACAACCTATTTCCTCTCATAGGGAGATTTATGAGAAGTCTTCTTTTAACAAAGCCTCCCATTAAGCCACCACCGGTGGCATGGGACTTGATTCTGGTGCTTGGGCAGCTCATGAAACAGCCCTTTGAACCATTAGCCACTACACCTCTAAAATTCCTTTCCTGGAAAGTCATCTTCCTCATTGCAATCACATCAGCACGTCGCAACAGTGAACTGCAAGCATTAGTGGCTGATCCTCCTTACACAAGGTTACACCATGATAAGGTAGTTCTTAGGACTCATCCACACTTTATGCCAAAGATGGTTTCGTCTTTCCATTTAAACCAAGCGGTTTACCTTCCTGTATTCTTTCCGAGGCCTCATGCCTCCAGTGCAGAAAGGAACCTTCATACTTTGGACTGTAAAAGAGCTTTAGCCTTTTACTTGCAGAGGACACAGCAACATCGAACATTTTCTCAACTCTGTTGCTTTTGATCCTAGTCATTTGGGACTTCCAGTGTCCCAAAGAACTAACTGGATTGCACAATGCATATCATTTGCCTATGAGAGTAAGAACCTTCCTCTTGAAGGCCATGTCACAGCTCACAATGTGAGAGCCATGGCAACCTCAATGATTCATCTTCACTCTATCGACGACATCTGTCGAGCAGCTACTTGGGCTTCGGTACATACCTTCACGGCTCACTACTTCTTAGATAAGGACTCCCGCCGGGATGCCTTGTTTGGTCAGGCTGTTCAACACCTTTTTCAGACTTAGTCAACTCCTACCCAGAGATCCATGGGGGGAAGCATAGCCCTTTCACAAGGTCTGACAACTTCCTGGGGCCATCTCCCTGGCATCTGCAGCTAGGGAGTCCCCATATGTGAAGACTACATTCCTACTTGTTCCTGGAGATAGCATAGTTACTCACCTGTAAAGCACAGTTACTTACCTGTAACAGGTGATCTCTGGGAACAGCAGGAATTAGTCCTTATATATGGGTACGTCGGTACCGACGGAGCCTGAGCGGGAAAGCTCCCCAGCTTCCCAGAAGGAAAGCTTTTGGGGCCTCCCACTGCGCATGCGCGCTGCCTTCCCGCCTTCCTGACCAACTCTCCTCAGTTCGAGTTTATAGCTGAGACAATAGAGAGAGGAAAGGAAGAGAGATACAACTCCTAGGGGAGGTGGGCGGGTTGTGAGGACTAATTCCTGCTGTTCCCAGAGATCACCTGTTACAGGTAAGTAACTGTGCTATCTCCAGGAACAAGCAGGAATAAGTCCTCACATATGGGGACTCCCTAGCTAAGATGCCCGGGAGATCCCCTGAAGGGTATGAGACCCGGAAAGGTTCTTCATCTTCCTAAGGATCTCAGGCATCCATTCAGGGAAGGCTGGAGTTGTTCAAGAATGGAACAGGTGTCTGAAGGCAGCCTGACCAAACAAGGCATCCCGGCGGGAGTCCTTGTCCAAACAATAATGGGCTGTAAAGGTATGAACAGAGGCCCAGGTGGCTGCTCGACAGATCTGGTCAATGGACACAGAGTTTAAATGAGCCATAGAGGTGGCCATGGCCCACGCGTTGTGAGCGGTGACATGGCCCTCCAGAGAAAGGTTCTTACTCTGGTAAGCAAAAGAGATACACTGAGCAATCCAATTGGAGAGTGTTCTTTTGGAGACTGGAAGTCCTAAATGAGAAGGATCAAAAGCAACAAAAAGCTGAGAAGACTTTCGATGTTGCTGTGTCCTGTGGAGGTAAAAGGCAAGAGCTCTTTTACAGTCTAGAGTATGAAGGTTCCTCTCTGCACTGGATGCATGAGGAGCTGGAAAAAAGACAGGTAAATATACCTCTTGATTAAGATGAAAAGGTGAGACCACTTTAGGCATAAAGTGAGGATTTGTCCTAAGGACTACCTTATCATGATGGAACCTTGTATAAGGTGGACTAGCCACTAAGGCCTGCAGTTCACTGATGCGGCGAGCTGAAGTGACTGCAATGAGGAAAATAACCTTCCAGGAAAGAAACTTCAAGGAGGTAGTGGCTAAGGGTTCAAAAGGTGGCTTCATAAGCTGACCAAGAACCAAGATTAAGTCCCATGCCACCGGAGGAGGTCAAATGGGAGGTTTAGTTAAAGTTAGGCCTCTCATGAATCTTGCAATAAGAGGATGAGAGGAAACAGATTGTCCATTGATGGGCTTAAGTGATGCCGCAATAGCACTCAAATGGACTCTTACTGAATTCGTTTTGAGTCCTGCATTGGAGAGATGCAGGAGATATTCCAAAAGAGAATTCAATGGGAGTGCCAGAGGGTTAAGACCCTTTTGAGCACACCAAATGGAAAATCTTTTCCATTTAAAAGCATAAGAACGCCTAGTGGAAGGTTTCCTAGAGGCATGTAGGATATCCTTCACTTGCTGCAAAAGATTGAAGTGTTGAAGGTCTAGGCCTTCAGTAACCAAGCTCTGAGGTGAAGGGACTTGGGGTTTGGGTGCCACAAAGTCCCGTCCTCCTGAGACAGAAGGTCTGGAGCCGCTCCCAAGTCCAGGGAGGGGGCTTGGGAGAGATGCAGAAGTAGAGGGTACCACACTTGGTGTGGCCAGCGTGGAGCTATGAGGATCATGGACCCTTGATCCCTTTGAAGTTTGAACAGAGTCTTGGGAATCAAAGGAATGGGTGGAAAGGCATACAGGAAACCCTGACCCCAATGCAGGAGGAAGGCATCCTTGGTCTGAACTCCCTGACACGGAATTCTGGAACAGAACCGGGGAAGTTTGGCATTCCACGGACTTGCAAAGAGGTCTATATCCGGGGTTCCCCATTTCTGGAAGATTCTGAGTACCTGATCCATGTGCAGGGACCATTCGTGTGGAAGCAGAACTCGACTGAGTCTGTCTGCCCAAGAGTTTTGGATTCCTGGAAGATATACTGCCAGTAGATGGATTTGATGCTCTCTGGCGAAGGCCCATAATCTTAGAGCTTTGTTGCAAAGCGACAGAGAGCCAGTCCCTCCTTGTTTGTTTATGTAAAACATGGCTACATGATTGTCCGTGTGAATAAGGACTGTCAAGTTGCTGAGGAGGGTATGAAAAACTTTGAGTGGAGGAGTGGCCTAGTGGTTGGGGCAAGGTACTTCAGGCCGGAAGGTCGGGGGTTCAAATCCCACTAGAGGACAGCAACCTTGGGCCAGAAGGATGGGGTTTCTAGTCCCACAGGTGCTCCTTGTGGTCTTGGGCAAGCCACTTAACCCTCCATAGCCCATATTCCCTGTAAAATAGTTATCTCCAAGTTCAATGCCCTGTTCAATGTAATTTCAGTTTGTTCAATGTAAACCGCACTGATGCAGAATAGCGCGGTATATAAGAGAATGTAAATAAATAAATAAATAAATTGAGAGCTAGAAAGATTGCTCGAAGTTCCAAGTGGTTGATATGAAGGGTGGTCTCCTGTGGAGACCAAGTGCCCTGAGTGGAGAGATCTTGGAGATGAGCCCCCCCAACCTGTTTGGAAGGCATCTGTTGTGAGGGTTGCTTGGGGCAACAATGGTTGAAAGGGGGCCCCCAACAACAGATTTTGAGTGGATATCCACCATTGGAGAGACCAAAAGAGATGATTGGAGTTTGCTATTTGGTCTGAGAGAGCTCCTGATGCTTGAGTCCACTGGGTGGATAAAGTCCATTGAGCTGCTCTCATATGTAGGCGAGCATAAGGCACCACATGCACTGTGGAGGCCATGTGGCCTAATAGTTGTAGCATCTCTCTGGCAGTCAAGTGGCTTCTGGACTGAGTCTGAGAGGCTAAGTGCACTAGACGTTGGCAACGGGCCTGAGGTAGATAGGCCCTTGCGGTGGTGGTATCCAACCAGGCCCCTATGAATTCTAGGGATTGAGTAGGGGTGAGTTGGGACTTTGGCAGATTGATCACAAGTCCCAGATACTGTAGAATTCGCCTGGTGTGATCCAGGGAAGTCTGAGCCTCGGACTGAGACAGAGCTCGGATGAGCCAGTCGTCCAGGTATGGGAAGACAAAAATTCCCAGGGCGCGTAGAAATGCAGCTACTATTGCCATGCATTTGGTAAATACCCTTGGAGCAGAGGCTAGACCGAAGGGAAGTACTCTGTACTGGAAATGTTTTCCCGGAACAGAAACCGTAGGAATTTTCTGTGGGATGAATGGATGAGTATATGTGTGTACGCATCCTTGAGATCTAGAGAACAAAGCCAATCATGACTCTGTAGGTATGGAAGGAGAGTACCTAGAGAAAGCATCTTGAATTTCTCCTTGTATAGGAATTTGTTCAATTCTCTGAGATCCAGAATGGGTCTGTACCCCCCTGTTTTCTTGGGAATGAGAAAATAAGGGGAGTAAAAACCTGACCCCTGTTGAGGAAGAGGAACCTCTTCTATTGCCTTTTGGGCGAGAAGAGTGGTCACCTCCTGACCCAACAGGTCTAGGAGAGATGGGGGAGAATTGAAACTTCTCACCATGGTATGGGGAGGAAGATTGGAGAAATGTAGTTTGTAGCCCTCTCTGATGATAGAGAGGGTCCATTGCTCTGATGTGATTTGCTCCCATCTGGGAGCAAAATGAGTTAACCTTCCTGGAATGGTGAGAGGTTCTGGATGTTTTAGAGCCAGAAAGGTTAAGTTCTCTAGTTTTAAGTCAAAAACCCTGAGGGGGTTGGGACTGTTGGGCTGTAGCAGCCCCTGCAGGTTTTGCCCTGGCCTGTTTAGGCTGCTGACGCTTAGGAGCAAAGCGAGCTGCAGAAGATTGTTGGCCAGTATTTGTGGCAAATCTGGCCTTCTTGTAGAAAGGCTTTTTGAAAGATTTCTTCTTGACAGGGGTAGAGGTAGACTTAGAAAGTCTATCTAAAGCAGCATTTTCTGCATTCATTTGAGTGGCTTTGATTTGCCGCTCCTTACCAAACAGATTCTCACCTGTACAGGGCAAATTTCCCAACCCATCCTGGACCCAGGGTTCTAGGTTAGCCTGGAGCCAAGCAATTCTGCGAGCCACTATGGCAATACCTGAGGCTCTGCTAGCACCCTCAAAGGAGTCAAAGGCTGCTCTGTTGGAGAACTTTGAAATATCTTGGGTATGCTTCAGCAAAAGAAGGAACTCCTCCTTTCTATCCTCTGGGATAAAGGGGAGAAAATGGCGTATTTTTAATGCAATTTCCTTCAGAAACATGCCCATATAGAGGCTGTATGAGTTGATTCTGCCAATAAGCATACTTGCTTGGAAGATTTTTCTTCCAAAAGCATCCAGAGTCCTACATTCTCTTCCTGGGGGAGTAGAAGAGTGTCTTTTAGTACTCTTGATCCTTTTCATAGCTGACTGCACCACGATGGAGTGGTGCGGGAGCTGAGTTTTTTGAAACCCAGGAGAAGGGGGGACACGATACATGGTGTCCAGACGAGAATGTGGAGATAGGGTGAGAGGAGTCTCCCATAAGTCCATCATGTGTTCTTGAAGAATTTCATGGATGGGCAAGGTGACTGCCTCTTTGGGAACCTTAGAGTATCCTAAAATGTCTAACTTTTTTGCTCTAGCTTCTTTTTTAGAGGATACAGAAATAGAAAGACCTTTAGCTACTTCAATGATGAAGTCTTGAAAGGATAAATCCTCTGGAGGAGACATTCTCCTCTTTGGAGAAGAGGGCTCCTCAGGTAGAGTAAGGGATACTTCAGCAGAGTCATCTGATGAATCAGAATCATCAGAAGACTCAAAGTATCGTCTGTTTGCTTCCAGGGATCGATAAGCGTATCGACCGGTATCGTCATCGGGGGTACCCGGAACCGGATCGGTATCGGGAAAAACCCCGGAACCGGGAACCGGAATCGGTATCCTGGTCGATGTGGATGGCATGGGTACCGGTATCGGTTGTGGTACCGGAACCAGAGTCGCAGCCTTAATAAAAGCCAAAATGGCCTGCTGCATGGATTGAACTGTTTGAATGTCGGTACCAGATGAATGAGCCGGTACCCCAGAACAGTCTAACAGGTGATCGGTCGAGGCCGTGCCATCGATGTCAACCTGTAACCCCATAGGAGGAGCTTTGGAAGCCATCAGGAGAGGAAGACCTGGAAGATGTCGATGCTGGAGTATCTGTAGAAAACAGCATGTGAAACTTGGCTGCCCGGTTCTGTAAGCCACGCTTAGACATCAAAGAACAGGATGGGCAATCCGGAATGGAATGGTCAGGCCCCAAACATTTAAGACACCATTCATGGGTGTCTGTGACTGAAATAGTACCGCTGCACTTGGTGCATTTTTTAAACCCAGAGGCTTGTTTCTCCATGAGGGAGAATTAGTGAAGGCCTAAAGGCCTCACAGAACTAACACACCAAGTGAGGGAAAAAAAGAAGATTTTTTTTTAAAGAAATAAAGGAAAAAAGACCGGCGGTACCGGTCTGGAATCGGGGAAGGCAGACACGCGGCCAAAGAAATAAAGTAAAATAACATCTTCAGCGGTGACAGGAACACGACCTGCTGGCTCTGCGGAAAAAGAAGAACTGAGGAGAGTTGGTCAGGAAGGCGGGAAGGCAGCGCGCATGCGCAGTGGGAGGCCCCAAAAGCTTTCCTTCTGGGAAGCTGGGGAGCTTTCCCGCTCAGGCTCCGTCGGTACCGACGTATCCATATGTGAGGACTTATTCCTGCTTGTTCCTGGAGATCAGGTGATCTCCGGGAACAGCAGGAATTTAGTCTTCACAACCCACCCACCTCCCCTAGGAGTTGTATCTCTCTCTCTCTCCCTCTCTTTGGTCTGAGCTATAAACTCAACTGGAGAGGGACAGTTGGAAAGGCGGGAAGGCAGCACGCAGGTGCTGTGGTATGCTCCCTAAAGCTTTCCTATTGGACGCTGGGGAGCGTTTCCATGCAGGCTCCGTCAGTACCGACGATACCCATATGCGAAGACTAAATTCCTGCTGTTCCCGGAGATCACCTGTTACAAGTAACTATGCTTTATCCACAATAGTACACTGCCTCCTATCCCATAACTTTTTAATTTCACCAAGAGTCTCTGATGAGGGACCTTGTCAAAGGCTTTCTGAAAATCCAAATACAGTATTATAAGAACATAAGATATGCCATACTGTGTCAGACCAAGGTCCATCAAGCCCAGTATCCTATTTCCAACAGTGGCCAATCTAGGTCATACGTACCTAGCAGTTTCCCCAAAAGACACAGGTTCTGCAATGCTTGTACTAGGTCAAGCATTGATATCCTGGGTCCCTTCTTAATGGTTTATGGACCTTTCCTCCAGGAACTTGTCCAAACCTTTTTTAAACCCAGCTACACTAACAGCCTTTACTACATCCTCCGGCAACAAATTCAAGAATTTGATTACACGTTGAGTGAAAAAATATTTTTTTATTAGTCTTAAATAGTTTACCCTGTAGCTTCATTGCATGTCCCCTAGTCTTCCTATATTCTGATAACGTAAACAGTCGATCTACGTTTACCCGTTCTACTCCGTTCATTAATTTATAGACTTATCGTATCTCCCCTCAGCTGTCTTTTCCAGGTTAAAGAGCCCTAACCTTTTTAGCCTTTCATAGGAGTATCCTTCCATCCCCTTTACCATTTTGGTGGCTCTTCTCTGAACCTTTTCTAATAACGCTATATCCTTTTTAAGATACGGCGACCAGAATTGCACACAATATTCAAGGTGCGGTCTCACCATGGAATGGTATAGAGGCATTATAATATCTTTTGTTTTATTTTCCATTCCTTTCCTTATGATATCTAGCATTCTATTTGCTCTCTTGGCTGCCGCTGCACACTGGGCCGAGGGTTTTAGCATGTTATCCACAATGACGCCTAAATCTTTTTCCTGGGTGGTGGTTCCTAATGTGGAACCTTGCATTGTATAACCATAGTTTGGGTTGTTCTTCCCTAGGTGCATAACTTTGCACTTGTCCACATTAAATTTCATCTGCCATTTTGATGCCCAGTCTTCCAATTTATCAACCGGCTCACCTTTGTCTACCTGTTTATTCACACCTTCGAAAAAATAACACAGATTAATAAGACAAGACTTTCCTTGGCTAAATCCATGTTGGCTTTCTCCCATTAAACTATGGCTATCTACATGTTCAATCATTTTGTTCCTTTATAATGGTTTCTACCATTTCGCCCGGTACTGACGTCAGTCTCACTGGTCTGTAGTTTCCCAGATCACCCCGGGAACCCTTTTAAAAGCTGGTGCTACACTGGCCATTCCTCAATCTTAAGGTACTACAGATGATTTTAATGATTGTAGACCTACTATTAGTAATCTGAACTCTCTCATATTTCAGTTCTTTCAACACCCTCAGATGTATACCATCTTGTTCAGGTGATTTGCTACTCTTTAGTTTATCAAACAGTTGTAATACATTTTCCAGGTTTGATTTTTCTTTCAATTCTTATGATGCATCACCTTTAAATACCATTGCAGTCATGGGTAACTTCCCTACATTTTCTTCAGTAAAGAACAAAGCAAAAATTCATTCTGTCTCTCCGCTATGGCCTTGTCCCCTCTTACCTTCTAATGGTCCAACTGACTCAGTTTTTTTTGCTATGAATGTACTTGAAAAAGGTTTTACTATGCGTTTTTGCTTCCACAGCAAGCATTTTTCAAATTCTCTTTGCCTGCCTTATCAATGCCTTGCATCTAACTTGCCACTGCTTATGTTGTATCCAATTTGTGTCATTTGGCTCCTTTATCCATTTCCTGAAAGATGCTTTTTTGGCAACAGCCTCTGACCTCACCTTTAAATCATGCTAGCAGTTTTTTTGGACTTCCTTCCACTTTTCTTAAAGCTGGAATACAGCCGGTCTGGGCTTCCGAGATAGTATTTTTAAACATCCACACGTGATTTAAATCTTTAACCTTTGCAGCTGCTCCTTTTAGGGGTTTTTCCTCGTTTTATCATAGTCTCCCTTTCGAAAGTTAAAAGGTAGTACTTTGAATTTCCTTGCTGTCCTGTCTCCATTTATTAAATCAAACGCGATCATGCTATGATCACTATTGCCAAGTGGCCCCAACAATCTTCTCTTACACTAGATCTTGTGTTTCACTTAGGTCCAAAATGGCTTCTCCTTTTGTCTGTTCATGAACCAGCTGCTCCAAGAAGCAGTCATTTATTTCATCTAGAAACTATCTCCCTAGCATGTCCTGGATTTGAAATGGGACAGAGAAGGGATCCGACAGACTAAGGTAGTTTGTTTCAGGCATTAGGAACTAGACGTTTGAAGGAGCAAAATCTGGAGTAAGCAATAGAAGAGAAGGACACAGATAGAAGTGATTTGCCAGAAAAGCGGAGTTCGAGGATAGGTGTAAGGAGAGATGAGAGGAAAAGTAGTGAGGAGCTGAAGAATGTATGTATTTATAGGTCAGCAGGAGAAGTTTTAACTGGATGCGGAAACGGATAGGGAGCCATTAAAGTGACTTGAGAAAGCACAGTTACTTACCTGTAACAGGTGATCTCTGGGAACAGCAGGAATAAGTCTTCACATATGGGCACATCGGTACCGACGGAGCCTGCACGGGAACGCTCGCCAGCTTCCCAAAAAGGAAAGCTTTTGGGAGCATCCCACAGCGCCTGAACGCTGCCTTCCCGCCTTTCCTAACCAACTCTGTTCAGTTTGAGTTTAAAGCTGAGATAATAGAGAGAGAGAGGAAAGGAAAGATAGAAAAGAGATACAACTCCTAGGGGAGAAGGGTGGGTTGTGAAGACTTATTCCTGCTGTTCCCAGAGATCACCTGTTACAGGTAAGTAACTGTGCTATCTCCAGGAACAAGCAGGAATGAGTCTTCACATATGGGGACCCCCTAGCTGAGATGCCTGGGAGATCCCCAAGGATATGAGACCCTGAAAGGGGTCTGCGTCCTCCTATGGATCTCAGGCATCCATTCAGGGAAGGAGGGCAGGAGTTGTTTAAGAATGGAACAGGTGTCTGAGGACAGCCTGACCAAACAAGGCATCCCGGCGGGAATCCTTGTCCAAGCAGTAATGGGCTGTGAAGGTATGAACAGAGGCCCAGGTGGCTGCTCGACAGATCTGGTCGATGGACACAGAATTTAGATGAGCCATAGAGGTGGCCATAGCCCTCACATTATGAGCTGTGACATGGCTCTCCAGAGAAAGGTTCTTACTCTGGTAGGCGAAAGAAATACACTGAGCAATCCAATTGGACAGTGTTCTCTTAGAGACTGGAAGTCCCAAATGAGAAGGATCAAAAGCAACAAAAAGCTGGGAAGACTTTCGATGTTGCTGTGTCCTATGTAAGTAAAAAGCAAGAGCTCTTTTACAATCCAGAGTACGAAGATTCCTCTCTGCACTGGATGCATGAGGAGCTGGAAAAAAGACAGGTAAATATACCTCCTGATTAAGATGAAAAGGTGAGACCACTTTAGGCATAAAGTGGGGATTTGTCCTAAGGACTACCTTGTCATGATGGAACCTTGTATAAAGGTGGATTAGCCACTAAGGCCTGCAGTTCACTGATGCGGCGAGCAGAAGTGACTGCAATGAGGAAAATAATCTTCCAGGAAAGAAATTTCAAGGAGGTAGTGGCTAAGGGTTCAAAAGGTGGCTTCATAAGCTGACCCAAATTTAAGTCCCATGCCACCGGAGGAGGCCTAATGGGAGGTTTAGTTAAAGTTAGGCCTCTCATGAATCTTGAAATAAGAGGATGAGAGGAGATAGGTTGTCCATTGATGGGCTTAAGGGATGCTGCAATAGCACTCAAATGGACTCTTACTGAATTTTTTTTTAAGTCCTGCATTGGAGAGATGCAGGAGATAGTCTAACAAAGAAGTTAAAGGTAGTGCCAGAGGGTCAAGACCCTTTTCAGCACACCAAATGGAAAATCTTTTCCATTTAAAAGCATAGGAACGCCTGGTGGAAGGTTTCCTGGAAGCATGGAGGATATCCTTCACCTGCTGAGAAAGATTCAAGCCTTGAAGGTCTAGGCCTTCAGTAACCAAGCTCTGAGGTGAAGGGACTTGGGGTTTGGGTGCCACAAAGTCCCTTCCTCTTGAGACAGAAGGTCTGGAGCAGCTCCCAAGTCCAGGGAGGGGGCTTGGGAGAGATGCAGAAGTAGAGAGTACCACACTTGGTGTGGCCAGCGTGGAGCTATGAGGATCATAGATCCTTGATCCCTCTGGAGTTTGAACAGAGTCTTGGGAATCAAGGGAATGGGTGGAAAGGCATACAGGAAGCCCCGACCCCAATGAAGGAGGAAGGCATCCTTGGCCTGAACCCCCTGACACGGAATTCTGGAACAGAACCGGGGAAGTTTGGAATTCCACGGACTTGGAAAGAGGTCTATGTCCGGGGTTCCCCATTCTTGAAAGATTCTGAGTACCTGATCCATGTGCAGGGACCATTCGTGTGGAAGCAGAACTCGACTGAGTCTGTCTGCCCAAGAGTTTTGGATTCCTGGGAGATATACTGCCAGGAGATGGATTTGATGCTCTCTGGCGAAGGCCCATAATCTTAGAGCTTCGTTGCAAAGCGACAGAGAGCCAGTTTCTCCTTGCTTGTTTATGTAAAACATGGCTACCTGATTGTCCGTATGAATAAGGACTGTCTTGTAGCTGAGGAGGGTATGAAAGACCTTGAGAGCTAGAAACACTGCTCGAAGATGAGCTCCCCAACCTGTTTGAGAGGCATCTGTTGTGAGGGTTGCTTGGGGCAACAACTGTTGGAAGGGGGATCCCAGCAACAGATTTGAGTGGACATCCACCATTGGAGAGACCAAAAGAGACATTTGGAGGTTGCTATTTGGACTGAGAGAGCTCCTGAAGCTTGAGTCCACTGGGTGGACAAAGTCCATTGAGCTGCTCTCATGTGTAGGTGAGCATAGGGTACCACATGTACTGTGGAAGCCATGTGGCCTAGCAGTTGTAGCATCTCCCTTTGACTAAATCTGGGAGGCTAGCTGCACTAGACATTGGCAACGGGCCTGAGGAAGGTAGGCTCTTGCAGTGGTGGTATCCAACCAGGCCCCTATAAATTCCAGGGACTGAGTAGGGATGAGCTGGGACTTTGGGAGGTTTACTACCAGTCCCAGATACTGCAGAATGCGCCTTGTGCGGTCCAGGGAAATCTGGGCCTCTGATTGAGATGGAGCTCGGATGAGCCAGTCGTCCAGATATGGGAAGACAAATATTCCCAGAGTGCGTAGAAATGCAGCAACTATTGCAATGCATTTGGTGAACACTCTCGGAGCAGAGGCCAGACCAAAAGGAAGGACTCTGTATTGGTAATGTTTTCCCTGGAAAAGAAAACGTAGGAATTTTCTGTGAGTTGGATGGATGAGTACATATGTGTACGCATCCTTGAGATCTAGAGAACAAAGCCAATCCTGACTTTGAAGGTATGGAAAGAGTGCCCAGAGAAAGCATCTTGAACTTCTCCTTGCATAGAAATTTGTTCAATTCTCTGAGATCTAGAATGGGTCTGTATCCCCCTGTCTTCTTTGGAATGAGAAAATAAGGGGAGTAGAACCCTGACCCTTGTTGAAGAAGAGGAACTTCTTCTATTGCCCCTTGGGCAAGAAGGGTAGTTATCTCCTGACCTAAAAGGTCAAGAAGAGATGTGGGAGAATTGAAGTGTCTCACCATGGTGTGGGGAGGAAGGTCTGAGAAATTAAGTTTGTAACCCTCTCTTATGATGGAGAGGGTCCACTGCTCTGATGTGATTTGCTCCCATCTGGGAGCAAAATGAGCTAACCTTCCTGGAATGGTGAGAGGTTCTGGCTGTGTTAAAGCCAGAAAGGCTAAGTTCTCTAGCATCAAGTCAAAAACCCTGAGGGGGTTGGGACTGCTAGGTTACAGCAGCCCCTGTAGACTTAGGCCTGGCCTGCTTAGGTTGCTGACGCTTAGCGGTAAAGCGACCTGTAGAAGATTGTTTGCCAGAAGTGGAAGGAAACCTGCCCTTTTTGAAAAAATACTTTTTAAGTCTTTTTCTTGGCAGGAATGGAGGTAGACCTTGAAAGGCTATCCAGAGTAGAATTCTCTGCATCCATTTGAGTGGCTTTAATTTGCCACTCTTTGCCAAACAGATTTTCACCTGTACAGGGCAGATTTCCTAAGCCATCTTGAACCCAGGGTTCTAAATCAGAAGCCTGGAGCCAAGCAATTCTGCGAGCAGCGATGGCAATGCCTGAGGCTCTACTGGCACCTTCAAAGGAGTCAAAGGCTGCCCTGTTTGAAAACTTGGAGATGTCCTGAGTATGCTTAAGCCACATGCGGAATTCTTCCCTTTTATCTTCTGGAATAAAAGGAAGGTAAGTGTGCAGCTTTTCTGCCACTTCTTTCAAAAACATGCCCATATGAAGGCTATATGAGTTGATTCTGGCAATAAGCATACTGGCCTAGAAGATTTTCCTACCAAAAGCATCCAAGGTCCTGCATTCTCTTCCTGGAGGAGCAGAAGAGTGTCTCTTTGTACTCTTTATCCTCTTTATAGCTGACTGCACCACAATGGAATGGTGAGGAAGCTGAGTTTTCTGGAACCCAGGACAAGGAAGGACACGATACATAGTGTCCAACCTGCGAGAATGAGGAGAGAGAGTGAGAGGAGTCTCCCATAAATCAATCATGTGTTCATGAAGAATCTCATGAATTGGTAAGGTGACTGCCTCTTTAGGAGCCTTAGAGTATCCTAAAATATCTAATTCTTTTGCTCTAGGCTCTGATTCAGAGGTTACTGAAATAGAGAGTCCTTTAGCTACTTCTCTTATGAAGTCTTGAAAGGACAAGTCCTCTGGAGGAGGCATTCTTCTTTTTGGAGAAGTCTCCTCGGGAAGGGCTATGGATACTTCAGGAGACTCATCTGATGTATCAGAATCAGAGGAATCGAAGTATCGCCTGTCAGGGTGCTCTTCTAACGCTCGATACGCGTATCGAGCGGTATCGACATCGGGCGTCCCCGGTACCGGATCGGTACCGAGAAGTAGCCCTGGACAAGGAACCGCAGCAGTCGGTATCCTGGTCGATGTCAATGCCGTCGGTACCGGCATCGGCGCTGGTGCCGGTACCGGAGCCGATACAGACAACGGAGCTTGTTGCGGTACCGCCGGCGTCGCAGCTTGAATGAAGGCTGAAATAGCCTGCTGCATGGACAGAACATTCTGATCCATCGACGCCATGAATGCCTGGAGGTTGGTACCGGTAGATTGTGCCGGTACCCCAGAGCATTCTAACAGGTGATCGGTCGAGGCCGTGCCATCGATGTCAACCTGTAACCCCATAGGAGGAGCTTTGGAAGCCAGAGCTTCCCGCCGGGGTTGTTTGGCTGGTGCAGGATCCTCGAGGGCAAGCCCGGAGGCATCTCGATGCTTAGAGGGAGATCTACCCTTCAAGGACCTGCTAGGTTTATGTTTGGTTACCTGAGATCCTTCAGGAGAAGACCTGGAAGATGTCGATGCTACTGCCGGTGCCTCAGCGGGAAACAGGACATGGAGCTTAGCTGCTCGGTTCTGTAACCCTCGTTTAGACATTAGGGAGCAGGACGGACAATCCGGAATGGAGTGTTCAGGACCCAAACATTTAAGACACCATTCATGGGTATCTGTAACAGAAATAGTACCGCTACACTTAGTGCATTTTTTGAACCCGGAGGTTGGTTTTTCCATGAGGGAAATTTTCTTGTGGGCCCTGAGGCTTTAAGAAGAAAAGTACACCAAGTGAGGAAAAAATATTGATTTCTTTTTTTTTTTTAAAGAAAGAAAGAAAAAGACCGGCTGTACCGGTCCGGAGTCGGGGAAGGCAGACACGTGACCAAAGAAATAAAATAAAATAAAGAACATCTTCAGCAGTGACAGGGCTCGACCTGCTGGCTCCGCGGCAAAGAAGAACTGAGGAGAGTTGGTTAGGAAAGGCAGCGCGCAGACGCTGTGGGATGCTCCCAAAAGCTTTCCTTTTTGGGAAGCTGGGGAGCGTTCCCGCGCAGGCTCCGTCGGTACCGACGTACCCATATGTGAAGACTCATTCCTGCTTGTTCCTGGAGATAAGGGGTAATATGAGCATGACAAGACTGGTGGAAAATTAGCCGTGCAGCAGAGTATTGAAGGCTGAAGGGGAGACAAATGATTCAGAGGGAGTCCAGCAAGGAGTAGGTTATAGTAATGTGTTCAGAAAGGAATGGGGAAATTTTTGTGATGTTATAGAGAAAGAAATGGCAGGTTTTAGCTATTAGTTGGATGTGTGTAGAGGAGAGAGAGGAGTCGTCAAAGACAACCCCAAGGTTGTGAGCTGAGGAGACAGGGAGGAGTACAGTGTTATCCAGAGAGACTGAGAAAGGAGGATGGGGAGAGGAGGGGTTAGGGAGAAAATAAGCAGCTCAGTTTTGGCCATGTTCAATTTTAAGCAACGGTGAGACATCCAGGCAGGCAGAGATTCGGAGAGATTTTAGGTGTAGAGGTAGATCTGGGAGTCATTAGCCTAAAGACGTTAGTTAAAGCCATGGGAAGAGATGAGGGCACCAAGGGACTGGGTATAGAGAGAGAAAAGGAGTTGGCCCAAGAGAGACCCTTGGGGTACACCAACTGAAAGCAGGGTAGCAGTAGAGGAACCACCAGAACACACTGAAAGCGTGATAGGAGAGATAAGAAGAGAACCAGGATAGCACAGAGCCCTTAAAAATGAGTGAGGACAAGGAATCAAGGAGACAGTGTCAAAAGCAGAAGAAAGGTCAAGAAGGATGAGAATCATGTAAAGGCCCTTGGATTTAGCCAGGAACAGGTCACTGGCAAGAGCTGTTTCAGTAGAATGTAAAGGACGAAAGCCAGATTGTAAAGGATCCAGAAAGGCATGAGAGGAAAGAAAATCGAGGCAACGGTGGTGAACTGCACGTTCAAGTAGTTTAGTAATGAAGGGGAGGAAGGAGATGGGTCGATAGTTAGGACAGGTAGGGGGTCTAGTAAGGGTTTCTTGAGTTGAGGTGCGACCACAGCATGCTTGAAGACTGCAGGGACAGTTGCAGTGGAGAGCAATAGGTTGAGAATATGAGAGATGGAAGGGACAGCAATAGACGAGATGGGGTTTAGGAGATGGATGGGAATTGGATCAGAGGAGCAGGTAGTGATTTTGGAAGAGAAAGAAGGTGTGTGGTTTCCTCTTCAGAGATCATAGAAAAGGTGGGGGGGGGGGGAACGTCTGGAATGAAGAGGAGAAGATTTTGTCATGCACTCATCCTCAGGTAGCCCTAGCCCTCTTGCTTGCGTGGCACCAAAGCCTACTGAGAGCCACAAGAGAACTCTTGATCCTGTTTTTTCTTCTTTTTTATTATTAATTAGAACACTGGTTTTATGCACAACAGTATATTAAGCATCAATACTCCCATCACAACCTAGCAAACAATAAAAGCCAATCAATTCCCTCCAACCCGCTCTCCCCACTGCAATTTACACTACATATTTCTTAACAAATGAAGCCCAAATCCTCACAAATTTACCAATCTTGTTTTGTCTGAGACCTGTTAAACTCTCCATAATATACAACTTTTGCATCTGAGCTTTCCACGATCTTTCTTTTAAGACATTAACCCCAAGACCAGACCAGGCTGCGCAGATTTAAAAATACTGGCTGGCTAAGGGCTGGACAGGACCCTATAAAGGGTGACAAACTAATGGTTCTCAGTTTCCACCTGCGGGTAGCAGAGCATAAACCCATGCATCTGGATTGGTCTGGAGGGACAACTAGGAATTTATTTGTATGCAATTTATATTGGACTTAGATTTGTTTCATTGGAAAGCAGAATAAAAATAACTAAATAAATGAATGCTGTGTAAATGCTCACCTGAAGGGGCCATAGAAACAGGAAGCAAATTTGGCACTGTAGCTTAGGACTGAAACCTGCACCGGAAAGACAAATCCATTTAAAAGAATGTACCCCATCTACAAACAGATGCCTGCAGTCTAGTCAGCTTGCCCGTTCATATATTATGTCTAGCATCTAAGTGTTAGCAAGGCAGCAGCATCAGAACTGACTGAAGGTTTGGAGGGGGTGGGGGTGATGCATTAAGGATGTATCAACTGTCAACTACTGCCACTGAGAAAGTTTGTGCTCTTTCCTCTGGCATGCAAAGCCATACACAGATGACACTATAGAGATTGAAGGCTGCTACACAGCCCAGTGAAGATCTCATAACATATCAACTACTTTCTTACCACTTCACAAAAGCTGTACATTGCACTCTTCAGCTTTGTGCTCTATGCTTGGTTGCACCGTGAAACAGGAACCTGTGTTAAGAACAGATCTGTTGTTCCCCATTGTGTGTGCAGCACAGACATCACCTCTTACCTTTATCATAAGCTGCTCTGCCTATATTTGAGGCCTTGCTGCTTCCCAGAGGCTTGCTCTAGTGCCTAGTAGTTTCTGGCACTCACCTTGTTGGCCATGTCATTGGAAATCAGAGCTTGCTTAATGGCACCAATGCGCCCATCCATCATATCTGAAGGTGCAACAATTTGACAACCTACAACAGGAGAACAAAAGACCAACAGATAAATCCAGCAACCAAGTGCTTACTCAAAGAGAAGAATAAGCTATGAAATTTTCAACCTGACAAACAAAAAAGGTGGCTCCAATCACGATCCCAACCTCCTCCATGATGTGCAGAATGGAGAAGTAGTTCTGTTTTTAATAAGAGGGCAAACCTTTATTTTTTATTTATCAAAATTTCAAAAAATGTACTCCAAACCATAAGTAACAAAGGAAAAAATAGAAAATAAAGGAAAATGTACAACAGAATCCTGCTGACAAAAATATAGCACAAGCTTACAAAATATTAGCCCACCACAAAAGGAGAAAAATAGGATCCAAGCAAAGGAAATAAGAAACATTCACAGAAAAAAAAACCCACCCTGAGCATGCACCCCTCAAACAAACAACTCCCAGCAGGCTTACAGTGATATCTGGGGGACAGAAGGCTGGACATTTAAATCCTCTCTAGCCACAATAAATTCATTTAATTGTCAAGGTTCATAAAACACAAATATCTCTTTGCTTCACAATCAAACATACACAAGGAAATCTTAACGTGAAGCTAAGACCAAAGGCCAAAGCCCTAGGCTTTAAGGCCAAGAATCCCTGGCGCTGCTTCTGAGTAAATCTAGACAAATCTGGAAATATATGAACTTTAGAACCTAAGAACAACTTATTCATTGAGCGGAAATACAATTTAAACACAGCATTGCGGTCAAACTCTAAGGCAAAGGTTAACACTAAAGCAGCCCTTTGTGTAACCTCCTCAGGGAGGTCTCCAGGACCTCCGTGATGTTTAACACTCCAGAGCCGAAAAGTCTAAGCCTCCCGAGGTCAAACACTGAGACCTGACGAGAGGGGGAAGAGAGCCAAAGTCCATACCTAAAACCTCAATCAAGTACTTAACCATGTCCATAGCAGATATTAAAGGTGATCTGGGAAAGTTCAGCAAGCGTAAGTTGTTACTCTGAACCTGGTTCTCCAGGTACTCCATGCGCCTTCCAAGAACAGACTGATCCTTTACCAGAGCTTCACCCAAAGTCTGCACAGAACTCACTCTAGACTCAAGCAGATCGCATTGATTCGAGTATTGCCCCAAAGCCTGAGATTGAACCACAACTGACTGTGAAACTGCAACAAGATCACCCACCAGTCTTAAGGAGAAATTCTGCATAGAAGAATTTAGCCCCTGTATTGCATCCCACAGAGATGCCAATGTCATCGAAGTCGGTCTCTGCAACCCCGGAAACATCAAACCAGCAAGCGGTCTCCAAACTTCCCTGCACAATGGCTTCTACACTCTGCAGTTGTTCAACTGAAGAAATGCCCACAGGTTCATCAGCATGGGAGGAGTGCACCACCATGGAACCACCTCCGCCATGGATCCCCTTCAGCCACTTCAGACGCTGGGGCCTCCAGCTGACCCATGGCTCCCACGTTGCCAGGCCTCGGGGTGTTCGTTCAAATGGGCTCAATGAAGTCCCTTCTTCACTGGTGCCCATCATATGCCTGGGTAGGCTGGCCCTGGGGAGAAGACGTCAAGAAAACTGAAGAAACTCCAAACGCCTCCAGCATAGCCTGGCGAGCGGGTTGGGGAACGGAACCCTCCAGGAGAAGGGTTTTCCCCTTCCCTTTCCTTCTGCCCATATCACAGGCAACTAGGTGCCCCAAAAGCACAGCGGTAGGGATGGAGCATCTCCAGACAGAGCCGTTCAGTGCCATCTTGGATCCCCAAGAGGGCAAACCTTTGACCAAAGAACCACACGAAAGGGAGAAGCCTGTCCAAGGAAAATCTGGGGAGCCAGCTAGAGGGGAATGGAAAAGAAGTCACATGTCAAGAGGAAAAAGATGATCAAAATCACTTCAAAAAGGTCATGTGGTTAGGATTGTCTTTGGGAATGGGAAGCATTTGATCACCTTTTTCGCTATGGTAACACACAAAAGGAGTAGAAAGTTCTATATGTGCAAGCAAAAGACAGACATAGAATGGCATCACAGTATGCCAGCTTTATTTCAGAACTGGAGGAGAAATTCCTGAATGGTTGCCATAAACATTTCAGATATTACTTTTACATAGATATAATCATCAGTTAGACTAAAAGGGAAAAAAGAACCTGCTACAACTCCCTCAATTCTTGCCACTCCATGGGAGGCCTTCACTTTTTACACACTACAGTCTCAATCTACATTAGTCACTTACAAACATCAATATACAGGAAACCAACTGATAGATACAACTATCTACACAGCTCCAGCTTCCATCTACCACATATTAAAAAAAATCTATTACACACAGCCAGGCTACAAGACAGGAATAAAGCACCTTAAAGCCCTAACAGAATCCTTCAAACAGACTGATATGGCCCCAAAATTATCTCCAAGAAAATTGTATCCTCACTGAAAACACTAGGGAAACCTACTGCAATACAAGGAAAGAAAAAAAAACATGGACAATGTACCACTTGTGGTAACTTGTAACCCAGATCTAGAAAACCTAAGGAAAATTATCAGATCTCCAACCCCTATTTCTGGGAGGTGACTTAAAGAAATCTTTCGCTCCTCTGATTCTAACCTTCCACCAACCACTCAACCTGAAACAAAAAATTGTAAGGAGTAAACTCCAAACAGAACCCCAAATGGAAGAAAATGTAAGGTGCAAGTATAAATCATCAAATATGAAAGGCCAAAACAGGTACAAATATCAGGACTCCAATCATCTGTTAATCTCCCTAATTGGAACTTTAACACTGAAATATTATTACAATGACTCCCCCCTCCTTACTATTCAAAAAGATTCTCAAGCAACCAAAAAATAGTCAAAAATACAAAGGGGAAGAGGCCTCACTTTGTCCCTTGGTCTAGAACTGGATCCATTTTTACAGAGCAAACTCCTTAAAAACAGATTTTTAGTACACTGATACAAAATATAATTATTTTTAAAACCTCATCTCATTTATTCAAGCACAAATAGCAAAAGATTCCAAAAATCTTAATTCCTTGTTTATCTAGTTATCTGGCTACACTCATGAGGCAGCCTTGTGGCGAAACTTAGCTACGTCGGGTATACTATCAGTTGCCAATATTGGGTATATCATCAGCTACCCGCATTGCTGGGGACATTGAAAGTACTACCAACTGCCTGCTTTGTTGCGTGCGTCTTTAGTAACCTCAATGACCTCCATGATGGTGGATTAAGATAAGCTTTTTGGAATTTCTTTTGCTATTTGTGCTTGGATAAATGAAATGAGTTTAAAAAAAAAAATCATAAAATTATATATTTTGTATCAGTGCATTAATAAAATCAGTTTTTAAGAAGTTTTTCTGACCAGTGAGGATTTGCGCCCTTGCTCTGTAAAAATGGATCCAATTTTGGACCAAGGGACAAACAGAGGTCTTTTCCCCTTTGTACTTTTGACTATTTTATGATGAGTTGTTTGAGAATCTTTTTGAACAGTAAGAGGTAATCATTGTAATATTTCAGTATTAAGGTTCCAATTGTTTTTGGGAGATTATCAGCAGGTTATTGGTGTCATGGTGCAAATTATGCTATCACATATCACAGGGCTCTATAACAGCTCATATGGGAAAGACTAATGCATATCTGACCCAGTGGAAAAGATGTGAAGAGGGGTGCAATGCTAGGGAAACAAGCCAAAAACCGAGGATACGTATCAACGTACACACATTCCATAAATTATTACAGAGAAAACCAGAACATTAGCCCAGTACAACAAGTGAGCACTTCCCAAAGGAAAACCACTCCCTTAACCTCAAAGTCCTGAAAGATGACATCAAGAATATACATGACAGGAAAACATTTGAAATTAAAATGATCAAATATTTTAACACTTACAAAAAAGGACTGAATAGATACAATAGTTTCTTTACCCATTACTAGACATAAGGGTTACTGTCTCCTCATTGTAATTTAATGACATGTAAATTGTCACATTATCCTCCACTTCGCTTTGATATGAGTTTGCACTGGTAAGCAAAGCAATCAAGGTTCATTTCCCACTGATACTCCTTGTTGGCCTTGGGCAGGTCACTTTACCCTCCACTGCCTCTGAAGAAAGGTCTAGCAATTTAAGGTCACACCTTGCCAACAAAACTGGGTCACCAGAGTCAGCATTGACTCAACAGCACACATTATAGTAACTGTATTATCCCCTCATAGACCTGATAGAGATAGTATAGCTCTCGAAAGCTGGTCCAATAAAAAGGTACCACTTAACTAGTCTGTTGACCTTTGTGTACATGTATGCGTATATAAAGAGGGAGAAAGAAAAATGTAGGGCCTGCTATTCAAAAGGGATTAAACACGGTTAGCAAATCCCTCTAGCCATATTAGTGATGCCACTGCTGTTCAGTTATCACTAAGCAGCAAAACAAAAACAAAGGCAAACTCAAGTAAATGTTTGGTCTAATTTTTGCCGCTGAAGCCCTGGAATCAAATATTCGGGTTTAAAAGTTCAGTGGTGGTGGCTGAATATTGGGCCCATGATTTATTTAAAAATTAAGCATACCACTGCTCATAACAAACATAAGTAGTTTACAATATGGATAACATCCAAACTGGCTATCTCAAAACAGGACAAAAATAAAAACAAACACTTGAGAGCTTTTCTACACAGGACACTGAAATATTTCTAGTACACAAGCTGCAGTGAGCACTGCCCTCACCTGCTTTGGCATATGCGAGAGCCACTTCTGCTAGTCTCTGGCAACTGGCCTCATTCTGCAGGGTTCCATCTTCCTGCAGGATACCTGGAAATGACAACAGCACAAGATGTAAGATCATCATCTCTCTTCAGAGCTACTTCCTCTTTCTGAATTACAACATATATGCTTTTCTCAGAGCTGTGATATGGACAAATTAGGGGCAGTATACAAGGAGAATAAGAATGTGTGTGTGACATTCTGCCTTTGTTTCTGCAGCTCGACTACAATAAAATAAAAACAATATTTACACACAGAACAAAAAGTGCCATGTAGCAGCAACATCATGTATCCATGAAAAAGAAACGTAATTCCACAAGAAACAGTGCCATTTGCATGTTCAAAAGAGTTTTGTAAGGCAAAACAAAGATTTAGCTCCATGGGAACATTTGTTAACCCACAAGTGGCTTCAATAGCCTTTCCCAATCGGGGGCTCGCCGCCCGGAGGGCTCGAGCCTTTCCCAATCGGGGGCTCGCCGCCCGGAGGGCTCGAGCCTTTCCCAATTGGGGCTCGCCGCCCGGACGCCGCCAGCCCAATCGGGGCTCGCCGCCAGCCCAATCGGGGCTCGCCGCCCGGACGCCGCCAGCCCAATCGGGGCTCGCCGTCCGGACGCCACCAGCCCAATCGGGGCTCGCCGGCCCGGACGCCACCAGCCTCTCGCCTGCCCAATCGGGGCTCTCCACCTAATTTAAAAGCAGAACACCAGCAAGCGCGCCCGCGCCTTGCGGGCCTCGCCAGAGGGCCCTTCGGCAGTGGCCACGTAGTCTCCAGGATCCGTTAAACAGCCGAGAACAAGCTGAAAGCCAGGACTCAAACCAGGATGTAAAATGCAGGCCATTACCCTGACGAAGTCAGGGACAGAACAATTACAAAGCAAAACAGACCATCCTAGAAGTCTATCAGGATCAACACAAACACTGAACAACGAAAACAGACAACGGTCAGCAAAGCAGAACCACTTGAAGCCAGAAAAGCAACGACAGCAGCAACACAGGTAATCCAACATGGTCACTACACATTACCTACCTCTACTACTCTTGACCACCCATCTTATCCCACAACTCACAAGCACTCCAATCAACACCCCCAACACCTTTTGGTTCCTCCCACAAACATACAAACACTACCAAGAGCAAAAGCAGGACCTCAATACAGGACAAACGACGAAACCCGGCAAACAAGAAAAGAAGCAGCACAGCATCCCCACTCACACCCACAAACACCAACCGACCCACAAACATCTCCATAGAGCTTATCAACGCCAGGTCAGTACAAAACAAAACAAATACCATCTCTGACCACATAAAAGACCAGCAAACAGACATCCTGTGCATCACCGAGACATGGCTGTCACCCACCGACAATGTGCTACTCAACCAACTAGTCCCTGACACCCACACAGCATTCAATTGCCCTCGCACTCAAAGAGGAGGAGGGGTCCTCATCATAGCAAGGACCAGCCTAAAGCTAAAAAGTAAAATCTCAAATACAAACACTGCAACACAATCATTGAAAACTCAAACCTAGCCATATGCCTTACCTACAGAGCGCCAGACACACCATCAGATGAAGTTTCAGCAATCCTAGAGGCAATATGCACAGTCAACAACCTACACAAACAACTCATAATACTTGTAGACTTCAATTTCAGATCTACTAGTAGAAAAGATGCAGAAGCCTTCCTATCAGTTCTGGACTCCCTCCAATTCACCCAACTCATCAACACCCCCACCCACAACCTTGGACACACCCCCAACCTAATCTTTGCTCCAAACAACTTAAAGGAAGGAAGCCTCATCTCAGGGCCATGCATCACACCGGTACCCTGGTCAGACCACCACCTAATAAAGATTAAACTACAAGTAACAGACTCAAAAAGGCAAAACGACCCACCCCCAACCAGGAGATTCAAAAGCTTCAACAAGGAACAGTTCACACAAGACATGCAACTACTCCTCAATGCCGAAACAATGGACATAGATGAGCAAATCTCCAAATGGAATGACATCATTTCATCTGCTGCCAGACCACCCACCCGCAGAACACAACAATCACACAACACAAAACCCTGTTCCACTCCATGGTACTCCAAGGATATACGAATAGCAAAGAGAGCACTAAGACGACTTGAACGCCGATGGAGACGCAACAAATCAACATCCCTACAGGAATACCAGACAAAACAAAAGGAATATAACAACCTCATCAACCAGCAGAAGAAAGAATACCATACTAACCTTATCATGAAGTCCACTAACAAACCCCGTGAACTCTACGAAATCGAACAAACCTCACAAAGGAACCCTCCAACAGAAACGAACAAACAGACCCACAGATCTTCGCTGACCACCTCAAGAACAAATTCACTGCAACACCCAAGAACAGCGTGTCAGTGAAATACAAGACATCCGAACCTGACTGGAGCTGGGGCACATTCAACATCCCATCGAACGAACAACTCTCCAAGATCATCACTGACCTCAACACCAGCACCGCCCCTACAGATCCCTGCCCAGTAGCCTGGATCAAAGCAACGAAAAAGGAACACCAGTCGTACGGAAAATAGTAGATAACTCCCTCTCCAAGGGAACAATGCCAAACTCCCTGAAGCTAGCCACAATACGTCCAATCCCCAAGAAAACCACCCTGGCTAAAACTGACCCAGCCGCCTACAGACCCAAATCAAGCTTACCATTCCTGTCCAAGATCATCGAGAAAACAGTCCAACACCAGCTCCAACACCACATCGACATCTACAATCCACTGGACCCCAATCAACACGATTTTCGACCCACACATGGGGTTGAAACCATACTGATCCAGCTATTCGACAGCCTTTTGAGGACAATCGACAACACCAGAATGGGCGTCATGATATTCCTAGATATCTCCTCAGCTTTCGACACTGTCTGCCACACAACCCTACAAAACAGACTACAGGAGGCAGGCCTACACAGTACTACTCTGAGCTGGTTTACATCTTACCTCACCAACAGACAACTACAAGTCAAGTGTGGAACAAAGACCTCTCAACCGTTCAGAGCCACTCAACGAGTCCCACAAGCCTCAGCTCTCTCCACCCTGCTATTTAATATCTACGTACAACCCATATGCACCATCAAGGACCACAAGATTCAATACACCATATACGCAGATGACAATGATATACACACCAATCAAATTGGACAACCCAGACTACTCCAACATAGCCAACTGCTTCCAACAAATGGCAACCTGGCTGCAAGAAAACAACCTATCAATAAATTACAACAAAAACGAAGCTCTATTCATCACAAGAAACCGTACATTCTCACCATCGGCCACCATCAACCTAAACACCACCATCATACCGGTAAGACAAGAAATAAAATACCTGGGAGTAACGCTCGACAAGGACCTCAACCTCCAGTCCCACATTGCAAAAATAACAAAGAGCGCTTACATCAAAATGAGGACAGTCAGAAGGCTCAAACCCATCCTCGCCCATGAACACTTACGAACAGTCTGTCAAGCCATCACTCCAACCCTATACTATTGTAATCACATCTACCAAGGACTACCTAAAAAGACAATAAAACCACTACAGCTAGCACAAAACACAGCTGCACGACAGATCACACAATTCACGATCACATCACCCCCATACTGTGCCACCTACACTGGCTCCCAATCAGCTCCAGAATCCAATTCAAAGTACTTCTACACATATTTAAAATACACAACCTATCAGCAGATCGCCTACACCCTCTCATAAAAACCGACAACAGGAGACCAAGAAGAAAAGGAACCTCAGACACCATCAGAACACCAAAAGAATTTGCTAAAACAAGGCTGGCCACATCAAGGAGGGCACTCTCCCTGGCAGCACACGCTATGTGGAACTCTTCCAGACCACATAAGATCAACCAAGAACCTCAAGGACTTCAGAAAACTTCTTGACTGATTTACAGTACATTTCAAGGACCTCACATTAATATTCTACCTCAAGACATTACAGGATCACGATCCTACCCACAAGACATTACAGAATCTCAATCCTAGCACGCCTCTCAACCAGCCCCATTTTGTATATATGTATATAGCTCATTATGTAAATAGTTCACCGATATAGCACAGTAACTTACCTGTAAACAGGTGATCTCTGGGAACAGCAGGAATAAGTCTTCACATATGGGTACGTCGGTACCGACAGAGCCTGCGCGGGAACGCTCCCCAGCTTCACAAAAAGGAAAGCTTTAGGGAGCATCCCACAGCGCCTGCGCGCTGCCTTCCCGCCTTTCCTAACCAACTCTCTTCAGTTCGAGTTTAAAGCTGAAACAGAGACAACAGAGAGAGAGAGGAAAGGAAAGATAGAAAATAGGGCTGTGAAGACTTATTCCTGCTGTTCCCAGAGATCACCTGTTACAGGTAAGTTACTGTGCTATCTCCAGGAACAAGCAGGAATGAGTCTTCACATATGGGGACTCCCTAGCTAAGATGCCTGGGAGATCCCCAAGGATATGAGACCCTGAAAGGGGTCTGCGTCCTCCTATGGATCTCAGGCATCCATCCAGGGAAGGAGGGCAGGAGTTGTTTAAGAATGGAACAGGTGTCTGAGGACAGCCTGACCAAACAAGGCATCCCAGCGGGAGTCCTTGTCCAAGCAGTAATGGGCTGTGAAGGTATGAACCGAGGCCCAGGTGGCTGCTCGACAGATCTGGTCAATGGACACAGAATTTAGATGAGCCATAGAAGTGGCCATGGCCCTCACATTATGAGCTGTGACATGGCTCTCCAGAGAAAGGTTGTAATTACAACTTGTAATTGTATATAGTTTATTGTACATAGTTTACAAGCCAGTTTTGTGCTGTTATGCATTAGTTCATGCTGTTAACTATTACTTTTTATTGTTACAAAATGTTCGATGTAAAACTAAGCTCTTGCTTTGTGGATTGTTGTTTTATTGTGAACCGCAACTGAACTCTGGAAGATGCGGGTTATAAATGAATGTTAATAATAATAAAGGTTCTTACTCTGGTAGGCGAAAGAAATACACTGAGCAATCCAATTGGACAGTGTTCTCTTAGAGACTGGAAGTCCCAAATGAGAAGGATCAAAAGCAACAAAAAGCTGGGAAGACTTTCGATGTTGCTGTGTCCTATGTAAGTAAAAAGCAAGAGCTCTTTTACAATCCAGAGTATGAAGATTCCTCTCTGCACTGGATGCATGAGGAGCTGGAAAAAAGTCAGGTAAATATACCTCTTGATTAAAATGAAAAGGTGAGACCACATTAGGCATAAAGTGTGGATTTGTCCTAAGGACTACCTTATCATGATGGAATCTTGTATAAGGTGGATTAGCCACTAATGCCTGCAGTTCACTGATGCGGCGAGCTGAAGTAACTGCAATGAGGAAAATAACCTTCCATGAAAGAAATTTCAAGGAGGTAGTGGTTAAGGGTTCAAAAGGTGGCTTCATGAGCTGACCAAGAACCAAATTCAAGTCCCATGCCACCGGAGAAGGCCTAATGGGAGGTTTAGTTAAAGTTAGGCCTCTCATGAATCTTGCAATGAGAGGATGAGAGGAAATAGGTTGTCCATTGATGGGCTTAAGGGATGCTGCAATAGCACTCAAATGGACTCTTACTGAATTTGTTTTAAGCCCTGCATTGGAAAGATGCAGGAGATAGTCTAAAAGAGAATTTAAAGGTAGTGCTAGAGGGTCAAGACCCTTTTCAGCACACCAAATGGAAAACCTTTTCCATTTAAAATCATAATAACGCCTGGTGGAAGGTTTTCTGGAAGCATGGAGGATATCCTTCACTTGTTGAGAAAGATTCCAGTCTTGAAGGTCTAGGCCTTCAGCAACCAAGCTCTGAGGTGTAGGGACTTCGGGTTTGGGTGCCACAAAGTCCCTTCCTCCTGGGACAGAAGGTCTGGAGCAGCTCCCAAGTCCAGAGAGGGGGCTTGGGAGAGATGTAGAAGTAGAGGGTACCACACTTGGCGTGGCCAGCGGGGAGCTATGAGGATCATAGATCCTTGATCCCTCTGGAGTTTGAACAGAGTCTTGGGAATCAAGGGAATGGGTGGAAATGCATATAGGAAGCCCTGATCCCAATGGAGGAGGAAGGCATCCTTGGCCTGAACTCCCTGACACGGAATTCTGGAACAGAACCGGGGAAGTTTGGCATTCCACGGACTTGCAAAGATGTCTATGTCCGGGGTTCCCCATTCTTGAAAGATTCTGAGTACCTGATCCATATGCAGGGACCATTCGTGTGGAATCAGAACTCGACTGAGTGTCTGCCCAAGAGTTTTGGATTCCTGGGAGGTATACTGCCAGGAGAGGGATTTGATGCTCTCTGGCGAAGGCCCACAATCTTAAAGCTTCGTTGCAAAGCAACAGAGAGCCAGTTCCTCCTTGCTTGTTTATGTAAAACATGGTTACTTGATTGTCCGTATGAATGAGGACTGTCTTGTAGCTGAGGAGGGTATGAAAAACCTTGAGAGCTAGAAAAACTGCTCGAAGCTCCAAGTGGTTGATATGAAGAGAGGTCTCCTGCGGGGACCAAGTGCCTTGAGTGGAGAGGTCCTGTAGATGGGCTCCCCAACCTGTTTGGGAGGCATCTGTTGTGAGTGTTGCTTGGGGCAACAACTGTTGGAAGGGGGACCCCAGCAAAAGATTTTGAGTGGACATCCACCATTGGAGAGACCAAAAGAGACGTTTGGAGGTTGCTATTTGGTCTGAGAGAGCACCTGAAGCTTGAGTCCACTGGGTGGACAAAGTCCATTGAGCTGCTCTCATGTGTAGGCGAGCATAGGGTACCACATGCACTGTGGAAGCCATGTGGTCTAGGAGTTGTAGCATCTCCCGGGCAGTTAAGTGGCTCTTTGACTGAAACTGGGAGGCTAACTGCACTAGACGTTGGCAACGGGCCTGAGGAAGGTAGGCCCTTGCAGTAGTGGTATCCAACCAGGCCCCTATGAATTCTAGGGACTGAGTAGGGGTGAGCTGAGACTTTGGGAGGTTTACCACAAGTCCCAGATACTGCAGAATGCGCCTTGTGCGGTCCAAGGAATTCTGGGCCTCTGACTGAGATGAAGCTCGAATGAGCCAGTCGTCCAGGTATGGGAAGACAAATATTCCCAGAGTTCGTAGAAATGCAGCAACTATTGCCATGCATTTGGTGAACACTCTTGGAGCAGAGGCCAGACCGAAAGGAAGAACTCTGTATTGGTAATGTTTTCCTTGGAAAAGAAACCGAAGGAATCTTCTGTGAGAGGGATGGATGAGGACATGGGTGTACGCATCCTTGAGATCTAGAGAACAAAGCCAATCCTGACTTGGAAGGTATGGAAGGAGAGTGCCCAGAGAAAGCATCTTGAACTTCTCCTTGCATAGAAATGTGTTCAATTCTCTGAGATCTAAGAAGGGTCTGTATCCCCCTGTCTTCTTTGGAATGAGAAAATAGGGGGAGTAGAATCCTGACCCTTGATGAAGAAGAGGAACTTCTTCTATTGCCCCTTGGGCAAGAAGGGTAGCTACCTCTTGACCTAGAAGGTCGAGAAGAGATGTGGGAGAATTGAAATGTCTCACCATGGTGTGGGGAGGAAGGTCTGAAAAGTGAAGCTTGTAGCCCTCTCTTTT
The DNA here is from genome assembly GCA_033557465.1 of Ichthyophis bannanicus. NCBI lineage: Eukaryota > Metazoa > Chordata > Amphibia > Gymnophiona > Ichthyophiidae > Ichthyophis > Ichthyophis bannanicus. The sequence goes on along the minus strand of CM066039.1, from coordinate 401,323,788 downwards.
GATGGAGAGGGTCCACTGCTCTGATGTTATTTGCTCCCATCTGGGAGCAAAGTGAGCCAACCTTCCTGGAATGGTGAGAGGCTCTGGCTGCTTTAGAGTCAGAAAGGCTAAGTTCTCTAGTATCAAGTGAAGGGAAATTGGCTGATAGGTATGTCTAGTATGACTACATCCTTGCCTGAGGCTGTAATACATCATGATGGCACGGAAAAAAACACGTGGGCTAAGAAAATGAGTACCCAAAGCCCAGCACAACAAGAGTAAAGCCAGGGAACCATACTCTGAACAGAAGTGCACAGAAAATGGACCCGGCTAAGAAAAGCTAAGTCAGGCCTGAACAGATTGAACAGGCCTGAGCAAGTTGGGCAAGCCTGGACAAGTTAAACAGGCCAAACAAAGCTGGTGATACAAAGTATTCATAAGCCCTGAAGACTACAGTGCTGAAAGCTACAGTGATTAATGAAACAAAAGGAATGGCAGGGTGTAGCCAGAATGACTCAACACTAGCAAGAATAAATGCCATTAATATGCTAATAAGGGTGGATCCCAAAGGAAAGAGGCCTCTGCAGACTTTTTGCACATGGCCCTCCTTTGCCCCAAAGGAAAGAGGCCTCTACAGGCCCTACAACCTTTTACAGACAGTATAGCAACTTTTGCACACGGAACAAAACTCTTGTGTATGAGTTGCTACAGAGGGTATAGAGTATATAAGGATGCAATTACAGAGCTCAGGGCGGCCTTCTCTGCCTCATCATTGTGGAGATAGGAAACGCTGCCTGTACTCAGATCCCTCAGATAGACACTTGTGCATCTGTGCTTACAGCTTTTGCTTATGCCAAATAAAAGAGTTATTTTTACTGACAAATAATTGTGATCTGAGTTCTTTTTATTTTCTGGTGCACGACTCCCATGTGCCCAGGCAATTGGAAATATTGGTGATATTTGAGGAGCTTTTGTGGGAAAACCAGGCCCACACAAGTCAAAAACCCTGAGGAGGTTGGGCCTGCTGAGTTGCAGCAGCCCCTGTAGGCTTAGGCCTGGCCTGTTTAGGCTGCTGACGCTTAGTGGCAAAGCGACCTGTAGAAGATTGTTGACCAGAAGTAGAAGGAAATCTGCCCTTTTTAAAGAGACTTTTTAAAAGGCTTTTTCTTGGCAGGAATGGAGGTTGACTTTGAAAGTCTATCTAGAGCAGAGTTTTCTGCATCCATTTGAGTGGCTTTTATTTGCCATTCTTTGCCAAATAGGTTTTCACCTGTACAGGGGAGATTTCCTAAGCCATCTTGAACCCAGGGCTCTAAATCAAACCATTGTACATAGCTCAAACCAATCTAGCACACAATACAACACACACTCAACTAAATTTCACCCTCACTGCATGTTTAACACACTCACTTTACCCGATTGTTTGCTGTGATACCACCTTGATTAATAAGATAAGGCGGTTTAGAAATACTGTTAAATAAATAAATAAATCAGAAGCCTGGAGCCAAGCAACTCTGCGAGCAGCTATGGCAATGCCTGAGGCTCTGCTGGCACCTTCAAAAGAGTCAAAGGCTGCCCTGTTGGAAAACTTTGAAATGTCTTGGGTATGCTTAAGCCAAATGAGGAATTCCTCCCTTTTATCCTCTGGAAGAAAAGGGAGGAAAGTGTGCAGTTTTTGTGCAACTTCCTTTAGAAACATACCCATGTAAAGGCTATATGAGTTGATTCTGGCAATAAGCATACTGGCTTGGAAGATTTTCCTACCAAAGGCATCCAAGGTCCTGCATTCTCTTCCTGGAGGAGCAGAAGAGTGTCTCTTTGTACTCTTTATTTTATTTATTTATTTATTTATTTATTTATTTAACATTTTTATATACCGCGCTATTTATTATCAGCGCGGTTTACATAGAACTACAAAACATCAGATAAGATACATATATCTGTTTTTACATGGAACAGGAAGAAAAACTTGGAAAACCGGGGTAATTATAACAAAGTATAATAAACATTGAACTATATACATATGATAGTAATATTACATGAAAAGGCATCTTGTTAGATAGGAACGGGATTAGAGCTATTTGGATGAACTTGTGTTATTGTGTTCTCTGGGAAGTATTGGATGAAAAGGTGATGCTTCAAGGCCTTTTTGAACTGGGGGATATCAGAGATGGCCCTAATGTGTGGTGGGAGGGAGTTCCACAGTTTTGGAGCACATAAGCTGAATGATCGGTTCACAGTTGCAGAGATGTATTTTAAGGATTCTTTTGGAACTTTGAGCATGTTTAGTTCCGAGGTTCTTCTAAGTCTGTTGGAGGGGATAGGTTGTATCAACTCTGATAGAGAGGAGGGAGCAAGTCCTTTGTGAGCTTTGAAGACTAGTAGCAGGGTCTTGAAGATGATTCTCGCTTGGATAGGGAGCCAGTGTAATTGTTTCAGGAGAGGTGTTACATGTTCTCTTTTTGGTACCCCGAAGAGCACTCTTGCAGCACTGTTTAATGCTAGTTGAAGCGGGTTGAGGGTTGATTGGGGGAGCCCTTGTAGTATACAATTTGCGAAGTCAAAGTGTGGGATAATTAAAGCCTGGTAGACAGTACGGAAATCATCTGGATCAATTAGTTGGCGAAGGTGTCTAAGGGAGCGAATCTTGAAATAAATTGACTTTACAGTGTTGGCTATGTGGGTCTTCATATCTAGATTTTGATCCAGGGTAACACCAAGATAACGGATGTGGGGTTTTACTTGCAACTTAGCATCATGGACTTCAAGGAATGTAGGTGGTGTGAACTTGGGGTTTCTTGAGATGAAAAGTACCTCTGTTTTCTTGTTCTGGATTCTGAGATTTTGAGTCAGTAGCCAGTCTGAGATGGCGTTAAAACAGTTGGATATGGTGGTGAGATTCATCTTATCGATGCAGAATGGCATATATAATAGGACGTCATCAGCATATATCATGTAATTGACTTTGAAGGACCTGATAATGTTGCATAAGGGTTGCATGTAGATGTTGAATAATAATGATGACAAAGAGGAACCTTGTGGGACTCCTTGACCTTGGTGAAATGGATCTGATGTTTCACCATTTGAGCGAACTTGCTGCCATCTTTCTGAGAGGTAAGAATTGCACCATTCAAGAGCATTTCCACAGAGTCCCTTCTCTCTTAGGCGGACAATAAGAATGTCATGACAGACCGAGTCAAAAGCAGCCGCAATATCTAAAAAGATGAGGACAAAACCCTGTTTGATGTTGTCGATGCCAGAGTTTAAGCTGTTGAGAAGTGAGGTGAGGAGCGTTTCGACCCCGTAAGATTCCCGGAATCCATGTTGACAGGTGTCCAGAGGTGCTTCAGTGTCGATATGGTCTTGCAATTGTCTGTAGACTATCTTTTCGATTATTTTCGCAAGGGTGGGTATGCTGGAGATGGGTCGATAAGAGTCTGTTTTTTGCGGATCTAATTTGAGGTTTTTTAGTAGAGGCCGTATGGAGGTCTGTTTGAGGGCAGAAGGGAATGAGCCAGTGTCAAATGATAGACTTATGATTTTGGATATTGTTGGAGCAAGTTCTTTGCGGAGGTCCTTTATCCAAAAAGCTGGACACGGATCGGTGTGTGCTGTGGATAAGTTGAGAGATGAGATAATATCTTCAATTAGCTTCAAAGAAGGGGTGGAGAAAGAAGCTAAAGGAGCTGGGAGTGCATGAGCATTCAAGATGGTGGGTATTGTAATTTTATTTGTGCAGCATATCTTAGATTGTATGTAAAGGGCATAAGCTTGTGGGTTGATTTCACACTGGTGCTCCTGTGAGGGTTCTTTGGCTAATTTCTTAACGAGGGTAAATAGGTCGTGAGGTTTGTTTATAGCACGTTTAAGGATGTCTGCATGATATAGTCTCATTTTTTCAGAAATAGCTTTGCGGTGGGTTTCAAGATGTTGCATGTATGCAGACTGATTAGTATCGTTGCGTGATCTCCTCCATTTCTTCTCAAGTTTTCGCAAATGTTTTAGGGATTCTTTCAGATCTGATGTATACCAAGGTGCCGTAGCTTTTCTTCTTAATGACTTATTTCTGGTCGGACGAGATGAGATGCGGTTAAGTCTGTTGTTCCAAGAAGTGATAATCTCTTCCAGGTTTAGGGTAGAATCATTAAAGAGATCATCAGTTTCCTTGAGGATTTGTTCCCTGTTAAAAGGTTGGAAGCTTCTGGATGTGGTATTTGCATATTTGTTTAGGTTCTTGTCATCTGAATATTGCTTCTTTTGAATGGGAATCTGGAACATAATGAGGTTATGATCTGACCAAGGAACCTCTGTAATTGCTAGAATAATATTCTGAAGTTGGTTGAGAGCGGATAGTGGGGCAAATATGAGATCAAGGATGTTGCCTTTTATATGTGTGGATTGTTGTATGACTTGCTTGTAGCCTAGTGTTTCTAGGGCATCTATGAAGGCATCAGATTGGTTGTCTTGTAGAGATGGTAGGTTAATGTCTCCTAAGATCCAATTGGGTCTGTTTGGGTTCTGTGAATTGGAGGCAAGATTTATAATGGTTGAGAGATCATCTGGGGAAGGTGATGGCGCTCTGTAGACTAAGTTTATAGAGTAGAGGTTGTTAGAGATAGAGACTGTTTCAAGTAGATTGTTGCTAGAAGAGTCAACCATTTTAAGTTGGAGTTCGTTCTTAGCGATGATAAGAACTCCTCCACCTCTTTTGCCTTGTCTGCAGCTGGTGAAAACCTCATAGTTATTGGGAAGGAGCTGGTTGAGAATTATATTGTCTTCTGGAGAAAGCCATGTTTCGGTGACCATAAGTAAGTCGAGGTTATTGGATGTTATTATATCTGTGACAGCTGGCCATTTTTTACGAAGGGAGCGAGCATTAATGAGGGCACATTTGAGGGGGCATGGTTGATTGTAGTTTTCTGAGTTTGACTTTGTAGTGTGTTGAAGAGGTATGTATAATAAATAATGGTGATGAGAACGTTGGTCCCAGTTTACATTGTGGTAATTGGTGCGTGACCATTTTTGCCAGTTGTTATGTAAGATAGGTATGGAATTGCCTGGGGAAATTAGAGCCAGTATCTCTGGTATCAGCCCTATGAGGAGGAGGTATAGGCCTAGAGTAATTTTGCAGTGGAGGGCCATTGTGAGGCTGAGCTGAAAGTCGATTGAGAGGGAGAATTAAAGGATAGGGTTTGTACTTTGTGTGGTGAAGTGTTTAGTCTTTGACTAGGGGAAAAGAGTTTGCTGGGAAATTAGTTGGATACAGGAAAATTGTTACAAAGCTTACCAAGTGATAGTTGCGATTTGTTTAGGCAATGATCTTTACTGGAATTTAGAGAGGGAGAGATCAGTGCTTACCAGATGTGCAAGTACTGAGAAGAGTGTCTACAGATTGATACAGAGTAGCAATATGTGAAAAGTATTACTCATACTTGAGACAAACTGTTACTTGAGAGGATGCTAGCAACAATGAGTGGTAAGGTATTAGCAGACACAGTAGTGAGATAGCAACATTGCAATATTGGAAACATTGTGCACAAGATGAGAAATATAGATATGGCCTTAGCAGTAAGAAGCAGCAAAACCTCAAGATAAATTTACTATGTGGTGAATATGATGGTTTAAATATTAAAACCTTTTATGACTTAAATTACAAGTTTCATAAGAGAGTATAGTTAGAGTTTTCTGAAATCCAGGACAAGGAGGAACACGATACATAGTGTCCAATCTACGAGAATGAGGAGAGAGAGTGAGAGGAGTCTCCCATAGATCAATCATGTGTTCATAAAGAATCTCATGAATTGGTAAGGTGACCGCCTCTTTAGGAGCTCTAGAATAGCCTAAAATATCCAATTTTTTAGCTCTAGGCTCTGATTCAGAAGTTACTTGAAATAGAAAGTCCTTTAGCTACTTCTCTTATGAAGTCTTGAAAGGACAAGTCTTCTGGAGGAGACATTCTTCTTTTTGGAGAAGAAGGCTCTTCAGGAAGGGCTATGGATACTTCAGGAGACTCGTCTGATGTATCAGAATCAGAGGAATCGAAGTATCGCCTGTCAGGGTGCTCTTCCAACGCTCGATACGTGTATTGAGCAGTATCGACATCGGGCGTCCCCGGTACCAAATCGGTACCGGTAAGCAGCCCTGGACAAGGAACTGCTGCAGCCGGTATCCTGGTCGATGTCGATGCAGTCGGTACCGGTATTGGTGCTGGTGCCGGTACCGGAGCCGATACCGAGAACGGAGTTTGTTTCGGTACCAGCGGCGTCGCAGCTTGAATGAAGGCCGTAATAGCCTGCTGCATGGACAGAACATTGTGATCCATGGACGCCATGAATGCCTGGAAGTCGGTACCGGGAGATTGTGCCGGTACCCCAGAGCATTCTAACAGGTGATCGGTCGAGGCCGTGCCATCGATGTCAACCTGTAACCCCATAGGAGGAGCTTTGGAAGCCGGAGCTTCCCGCCGGGGTTGTTTTGCTGGCGCAGGATCCTCGAGGGCAAGCCCGGAGGCATCTCGATGCTTAGAGGGAGATCTACCCTTCGAGGACCTGCTAGGTTTATGTTTGGTTACCTGAGATCCATCAGGAGAAGAAGACCTGGAAGATGTCGATGCTACCGACGGTGCATCAGCGGGAAACAGCACATGGAGCTTGGCTGCTCGGTTCTGTAACCCTCGTTTAGACATGAGAGCAGGACGGACAATCCGGAATGGAGTGTTCAGGACCCAAACATTTAAGGCACCATTCATGGGTATCTGTAACAGAAATAGTACCGCTACACTTAGTGCATTTTTTGAACCCGGAGGCTGGTTTTTCCATGAGGGAAATTTTCTTGTGGGCCCTGAGGCCTAAGAAGAAAAATACACCAAGTGAGGAAAAATATTGATTTTTTTTGTTTTTTTTTAAAGAAAGAAAAGACTGGCGGTACCGGTCCGGAGTCGGGGAAGGCAGACACGCGACCAAAGAAATAAAATAAAATAAAGAACTTCTTCAGCGGTGACAGGGCTCGACCTGCTGGCTCCGCGGCAAAGAAGAACTGAGGAGAGTTGGTTAGGAAAGGCAGGAAGGCAGCACGCAGGCGCTGTGGGATGCTCCCAAAAGCTTTCCTTTTTGGGAAGCTGGGGAGCGTTGCCGTGCAGGCTCCGTCGGTAACGACGTACCCATATGTGAAGACTCATTCCTGCTTGTTCCTGGAGATAATCTAACGCACTGCCCCACACACTACACTTCTCAGTTCTCACACTGCATGCTACAAACCACACTTTATTATTGATTTTGATTGATGTGCCACACCACCTTGATTTAATAAGGCGGTATACTAAATCCTTCTAAATAAAATAAATAGTCTTCTCTGCCCCCTATCCCACATTAGCAGTTTGCAGCAGGGCACAGATGATCCCTAGTGTGTCTCAACAGTTTACCTGAGCTATGGCACAAAGCTGTAGAACACAGATTCAGGAGTGACAAAAAGGAAATATTCTTTATAGAAAAAACAGTGGTGGAAGCAAAATATTGTTATTCAAAAAAAGTCTGGGATAGGCATAGAGGATGGTTCACATGGGGAGGGGGAGTAAAGTTGGAGATCCCATAGAGCCTACAGAATTCTAGTAGGAAGGGAAACTAGGCAGAAACTGGATGGGCCTTACGGTGGATATCTACTGGCACAATATTTCATTTCAATTCCTAAATTTCTATACCACTTATCAAGATAATTCTAAGCCGTTTACATATCAAATAAGACAAACATACACACACACACACACACACAACATAATAAAACAGGCAAAAAGTATGCCAATAAATTAGAACACCAAATCTAAACAAATGTAATTAAAAGCAATCCTAAATAAGCAAGCCTTCAATGCCTTGTGCAATGACAGAAAATCTATTTCCTGTCTCAAGGGAAGAGGAAGTACATGCCACAGAGTGTGAACAAATGTTCTAGAGGAATAGCTAGTAAACCTAGTCACTGGACAGCAATTCTCAGCCAGAAAAATAAGATTAAATAGGGTAGAGACTCACTAGAATTCCATTTAAAAGTTTAAAAACCAAACAAAAAGGTCTTAAATTGTTCATTACACTGCCAGTCTGTGAAGAAAAGTTTAAATACCTTTGAAAACTAATCTTACAGGAAAGCATGGTCGCTTACCTATAAACAGGGTTTCATTGTAGACAATAAGGAAATGCACTTTTATGGTGAAGTAAATGACTGAGCCAGTGTACCCAGAGTTGCTCTCCAGCTAAGAGAATTTTTTTTTTTAAATGTCCCTATACCTGCATGTACCTACACCTCTGAACCTGCCACAAATTTGTTCACAACAAAGCTTTCAAAGATCCAGTTCACTTGAGTTTCCTTGATTTTTTTTTTTTTAGGGAAGTTGGGAGGGCAAGTGTAGACTGCATTTCCCTGTTGCCTACAGAGAACCCCCATTGCAGGTTAGCAACTAAGCTTTCCCTGTAGACAAACAGGCAATACAGACACTATTGAATCCAAAGCTGAGGGACATGTCAATATTTATTGTTCCTCTCAGCTGGTATGTAAATAGGATGGTGATGAACACCACTTTCAGGCACTTATAATGCACTGCTTGTCTGAAGGTCGTATCTTGGTTTGTGGATTTTCCAAACAGTAGTGCTTTTCAAAGATGTGTATTGATGACCTTGTGGCTGCTGTACATATCCTGACCTAGGACAACAAAGTGATTTGCTATAAAGCGGAGTTACTCACATGTAACAGGTGTTCTCCAGGGACAGCAGGAATCAGTCCTCACATATGGGTGATGTCGGCACCAACGGAGCCCGTATGGAGCATTTCCACAGCTTTCAAAGAAAGCGTTTGGGAATGCCACTATGTATGCGTGGTCCCCTTCCTGCCCAAGGGTGCCATCTTGATCAGTCAGATGACATAGCTCAGGCAAAGGATAAAAAATCCAAAACAGAGTAGGCAACTCCTAGGGGAGGTGGGTGGGTTGTGAGGACTGATTCCTGCCGTCTCTGGAGAACACTTGTTACAGGTGAGTAACTACGCTTTCTCCAGGAACAAGCAGGAGGTCTGTCCCCACATATGGGAAATCCCCAGCTACAGGCTATTGAGGACCTGTTGAAAAGTGCCACGGCAAGCTGTGAGCAGACACTAGTAACCGAAGACAGCCCAAGGACCCCGGGTTCCCAGAATACCACACTCCCGGTAGCCGCAGAAGGGTTGGAAGGCTGGAGTTGCCTAAACCCTGAACAGATTATGGAGTACAGCTTCGCCAAAGGCACTGTCCCGATGGGACTCCCCTCTCCAGGCAGTAATGCATCACAAAGGTGTTAGCTGAGGTCCAGGTTGCAGCTTGGCAGATGTCCACCAGGGCACAGAGCACAGATGTGCCACCGACACTGCCTTCACACGGACATCGTGCGCCGTGACTTAGCAGTCCAACAGTAGCCCCGCCTGAGCCTGGGCAAAGGCAATTCAATCCGCCACCCAGAGGGAGAGGGTCTGCTTGGTGACCATGAGCCCCAAACGGGCAGGGCTGTATGAGACGAAGAGTCGCTTAGACCTTTGGTGGGCCTACCTGCGCTGCAGGTAGAAGGAGAGTGCCCTCCTACAGTCGAGGGTGTGAAGGATCGCCAATGCCCAGTCGGCGTGGGGCTTCAGAAAGAAGGTCAGCAGCACTATCTCCTGGTTGAGGTGAAAATCCAAGACACCTTCAGGAGAAACTTGGGGTGTGTTCGAAGGACCACTCGGTTCCTGTAGAATCTTGTGTAGGGAGCATCGGCCATCAAGGCCTGGAGTTCACTGCCCCTCTGGGCCGAGGTGAGGGTCACCAGAAAAACCACCTTTCAGGAAAGGTGCTGAAGCAAGAAGGCCGCCATCGGCTTGAAGGGTGGCTGGGTTAGCCGCATGAGGACGACATTGAAATACCACTCCACCGGAGGCAGCCGGATGGGGGGCCTGGAATAAAGCAGCCCACGCATGAAGTGAGAAACCAGCGGCTGGCCCGAGAGGGGTCCACCCTCCACTGGCTGGTGGTTGGCGAGATCGTGCTCACGTGGACCCTGACTGAGTTGGACTTCAGGCTCGCCTGTGAAAGATGGAGCAGGTACTGCAGGACCAGGTGGATGGGGCAAGAGAACGGGTTGACCCGTACCTCCGAGCACCACACCAAGAACAGATGCAACTTAAAGGCGTAAGCCCTCCTAGTCGAGTCCTTGCACAACGCCAGCAATATGTCTTTGATCTCTACTGGGAGGCAAAGGGGGGCTAGCACGACCTGCTCAGTCGCCAAGCCGTGAGGGATAGAGACCGCAGATTCGGGTGAAGCAGGAGACCTTCCTCCTCTGTCAACAAGCCCGGTGTGCTGCCAAGGGGAACCAGAGGCTCTGACGAGAGACGGAGCAGCAGCGGGAACCAGGGTTGCTGAGGCCACCATGAAACCATGAAGATAAACAGAGGCCCTGTCCTGCTGAATCTTGAGGAGAGACTGCACTATGAGCGGGGTGGGAGGGAATGCATACAGAAATCCGTATGTCCACAGCAGCTGGAAGGCATTGGAGCCTTCCCTGCACCGGTGGGGAACTGGGCAGCAGAACCGCAGGAGCTGCGAGTTCACAGGGCTGGCGAAAAGGTCCAGGATCGGAGTTCCCCAGAGCCGGAATAGCCACTGCACTGTCTGCGGGCAGTGATGCCACTCAGTGGCTGGAGGATCAAACTCAGCCTGTCCGCCAGGACATTGTCCTGACCTGGGAGATAGGTAGCACGTAGGTCAATACCTTGGTGGATCGCACAGAACCACAAGGTCATTGCCTCCAGGCAGAGGCTGTGAGAGCTTGTGCCCTTGTTTGTTCATATAGAACACTGCCACCCAGTTGTCCGTCTGGACAAGCACAGTCCGATGGTGAAACATAGAAAAAATGATGACAGCAAAAGACCACATGGCCTATCTAGTCTGTTCTTCCATATCAACAGGGGCGGCCCAAGGGGGGTGCGGGGCCATGTGCAGAGACTCGGTGTGGGGCCTCATTTGCATAAGGGCCTCATTTGCATAATGTTACCATACACTAACTTTTAGTAAACATGCCTCTTAATGAGTGTATGGATAAAGAAAGACTAAAAGATTTCTACATTACTATAATCCAGTGCCAACTGCCAGGCACATTAGGAACTACTATAAACACTGCCCATACCTAAGGCCACTCCTCGAAACACAAGACTTTAGATCCGTAGTAAGTACACTGATCACCCCTCACTTCGACTATTGCAATAGTCTCCTAATAGGCCTCCCTCAAAAAAACACATACCTTCTACAAAGAGCACAAAACATCTGTGCAAAAGTAATTGCTAAAGCTTGCCTAACAGACCACGTAACCCCAATACTGCTGGAACTCCACTGGCTCCCTATAAACAGCCGAATCAAATATAAAATTATCCTAACAACCTATAAACTCATAAACGACATAACCCCCTCACACTTATCCACATTACTGCAATCTCCAACATCGACAAGGACCCTCAGACAAAACGCAGCCCACTCCCTCATCATACCAAAAACCATCCGGAAAACTAAGAATACCACTAGCTCCAGAGCATTCTCATTCACTGCTCCTACACTCTGGAACGACCTCCCTATTGAACTTCGCACCATAAGAGACCTCATCCAATTCAGAAAAGAATTAAAGACCTACCTGTTCACTGAACACTTCGAAATCCCCTACTCCCCCAAAGCCAGCTCCACAACAAACGTGGTCACACATGCACAAACCCCCTTAATCCCAACAATGTAACCACAAGCCTGTCCCCCCCCACATACGCCCCAAAGACAAAAAAAGGAATTAAATTCCAGCACCTACACCAATATCTGCCCCATACACCACACGCTGTAAATATACATTTGTATAAAGTTTGATGTGTTTGCTTTAATACCTGCAAAGTTTTTGCTTTAATACCTACAAGATGTTTTTGCTTTAATACCTACAAAGTTTATATTTATTGTTCAATGTAAATAGTTGATTTCTATTGTTCTATGTAAAATGTATACAAATTGTGTACAAGACTGTTAATCTGTTATATGTAAACCGCCCTTGATCTCTGGAAGGGGCGGTATAAAAGAAATAGTTAAATAAAATAAATAAATAAATTTAGAACCTATAGCAAACCCGCCATATCATAACAGCACTACCAGGACTCACAAAGCACAAGACCCTACCTATCAAAAGGCAACACTACAAATATTAAACCAATACATTTCAGAGAACAACAATACATGACCTACAGGGGAAAGAGAAGTGGCAATATCAAATAGGAATTACATAAACAGAATACCTCAGCTCAGTTCCACGTGCAGAACATAGACCGTCACACCAAACAAGAAATCACAATGTAGAAACAGGAAGACAATAATTAAACTGGGAACCCCAAAAGCCCAACACTGTAGAAATAAAACTATAAATTAATTTCCTCTTGTACTAAAAGCGTAGACGTTAATGATGCACATTTCCCAGAGCTGGCATATTTCAGTTAATAAATTCAATAAAGAGATATTTTTCTACCTTTTGTGCATTTGTTTTCAGTTGCAATTGCTCCAGCCACTTTCTTCTGGTTTCTTCGTGTCTTCTGCTAACTCTCCATCGTCTGCTGTCCATTTGTCCTTTCTTCACTCTTCTAGTGTTTTTCCATTCTCTCTCTATCTGCTTTAACATACTAATCTTTCTCCTTTTGCGCTTTCCTCATTCCTATTTCATCCACTCAAATTTTACCCCGCCATCCTCAATCCCCATTTACTCTCCCAATATCCGGCCAATTGTAGATTTGTTTTCCCTCCCACACAAAATATTTTTTCCCTCTCCATTTCACTCTCCCAGCTCTATCCCATTCTAATCCTCCCCCAACATCAGCTCCCTTCTAGTTCCAGCCCCACCCAGCATCTGCTCCCTTCTAGTCTCTGCATCAACCCATTTCCAGTCCTAGCTCCCCCATCAGCCCATTTCTAGTCCTTTCCTAGTCCCACCATCAGCCCATGTCAAATCGTAGCTCCCCTCCACTCAGCCCATTTCCAATACAAGCCCCCCATGAGCCTACTTCCAGTTCTAGCCCCTCCATGAGTCCATTTCAATCCAAGCCCCCCCCAACAGCCCATTTCCAGTCCTATCCTAGCCCTCCATCAGCCCATTTCCTGTCGTAGCCCCCCCTCACTCAGCCCATTTCCAGTCCTAGCTCCCTCCCCTCACAGCCCATTTCCATTCCAAGCCCCCGTCCCCATCAGCTATTTGCAGTTCAAGCCCTCCTTCCACTCAGCCCATTACCAGTCCTAGCCCCCCCATAGCCCATTACCAGTTCTAAGCCCCCCATCTGCCCACTTCCAGTCCTAAGCCCCCTCTCAGGGATCCCTCACGAGGCCCTTGGCTTTCGGGGGTTCCCACGGCAGTCTGGGAAGCCAAAACAGACATTGCCCTCAAGGTCCAAGTACATTACAGCAGGACCTGGCACCAGCGCCTGTTGGGCAGCAAAGAAGGCAGACACGCTGTACTCCAGTGCCAGCATTTGGGCTTCCCACTCAGGAGTGGGGCCCTGCGATGCTGACACCAGGGTAACCGGGTCAGGCATCGAGGAGAGGGGGTCCTCACTGGGACAACCCTCAGGAAACCAGGCACCATCGCCAGAGGCCTGCATATATCTGCGAGATCTTTTGGGGTTGCTCCTTCTCCGACTCTAAGGATTGCCGAGGAGGGCTAAGGGACTGGGTGCGAGACCGCTCACGCTTATCCAGAGCCCCCGACAGGGTCCTTGAGGCCTTCTTCCACTCCCTTTCAGAGGACCCTTGCTCGGAGTGGCGCCGGGGCTGCGGAGCAGCCGTGGGGGACCCCAGGCAGTCGGAGGAGCAGGAAGCTACCAGAGACACCGGAGCCGTCTTGGAGAAAATATCGTCCAGTTTCTGTTTACAGCTCTGGATGGCCTTGGAAGACATTTTCTTACAAAGGGAGCAGAGCTCCGGGTTATGGTCTGCTCCAAAACACCGAAGACAACAGTAATGGGTATCTGTGAGGGACATGTTTTTGGAGCATCTGTCACACTTTTTGAAACCGGAGGCCATGGGGGTAAAAAGGATCCTGCAAGGTCAAAGACCTTCAGTTCAGCCAGCGGTTGAAAAAGGACGCAAAAATACGCTGGTTAAAATCATGAAGAAAGGAGAAATAAAGCAAAAAATTAACAGTCCTGGGGCCCCCACTGCCGAAGTAGGGGCACTGGGAAGGCGGAAAGAGGACTGGAAAACCGGAATGGAAATACTATGGAAAAAACTTTGAGGTACAGGGACATACGTCTGAAGGGTTCCGCAGAAAAAGGAAGACTGGTCAAGATGGCACCCTTGGGCAGGAAGAGGACTACACATGCGTCATGGCATTCCCAAAGGCTTTCTCTGAAAGCTGGGAAAATGCTCCTTGTGGGCTCAGTTGGTGCCGAAGTCACCCATATGAGAGGACCGACTTCCTGATTGTTCCTGGAGAACAGAGGCTTTGCTTCGAGATGTGGTCCCACTGATGCTGGAGGTTGCATATTTGCTTGAATGTGGCAGAAGTTGATGTAATCAGATACCCAGTCAAGGAGAGATCTTTCTGAAGTCAGTCTGCCAGCATTATTCGAGTTGTATGCAACAAGACAATTATGAAGCTTTCCTAATATCTTTTGCCACATCAGGGTAGCAAAGAAAGGGTGGCCTGCAGTCCAAATTGTGAAGGAAAGATTCTTTTGGAATTAGTTTTAGGAAAAAATAAGATGGATTGGCTCATGTGAAATTCTGAAACAACTTTTGGCAAGAACTTGGGAAGTGTCCAAAGGACAAACGCAATTGTGATAGAATTGGGTATATGATGGATAATGAACAAAACCTGAAACTTGCTAATTCTCCTCAGAAGTTATAGCCCCAAGAAAAGTGGCTTTCCAGGTGAGGCATTCCAATGAAGCCAGTCCTAGGGGTTCAACGGGATCTCTATGAGTTGGAGGCTTCAGGGGAGACCTCATGTTCAGAGACTTCTCGTGAATCTGGTGACCAAATGGTCCATGGGACAGGGCCTTACCATCAATGTGATTGCAGTATGCTGCTATGGCCAGAAGGTGAAGCCTTACAGAAATAGTCTTTAATCCAGATTCAGATGAAAAAAGGTACGAGAGCGCTTGACCTGTCAGAAAGGTTAAAGGATCCAGATTCTGCAATGTCATGGTTTAATCAGAAAAAGCCAACATATTTGGCTAAGGAAAGTTGTCTCACTAATGTGACATATTTATCTGAAAGTATAAACAAACAGGTACATAAAAAGCAATTTTCAGAAAGCCTTTGACAAGGTCCCTCATGACAAACTCTTGAAGAATTTTTTTTAAAAAGTCATGGGATAGGAGGCAGTGTATGACTGTGGATTGCAAACTGGTTAAAAGATAGAAAACAGAGTAGGAATAAATGGCCAACTTTATCAATGGAAAAAGGTGATTAGTGGAGTATCCTAGAGATCTGTGCTGGGCCTGCTGCTTTTTAAACAAACATTCGTAAAGGACTTGGAAATGAACAAACGAGCAAGGTGATCAAGTTTGCAGATGACACAAAATTATTCAAAGTTCTTAAATTGCAAGAGGATGTTGTAAAATTGGGAGACTGGGCATCCATATGGAAGATGAACTTTAATATTGATTAAGTTATACACTTAGGGCCCAATTCTGTGCCATAAATAGCGGGGCTGGACGTCCCAACAGGACATCCATCCCCGCTATTCATGCCCCCTCCTGCCAGCATCTAGCTTCCCTGCCGGTTGTACAGGGAAGCTAGACAGGGGCGGGAAAGGGGAGGATCAGGGGCGGCGTTAGGACGAGCAGTGGGTGGTCGCCGGCCCCGGACGTACAGGGCCAATTCTAATGTCAGCCCTGTACATCTGGGGCTGGCAACTTGAACAGGGAAGTTATTCCACCTATGAGGTGGAATAACTTCCTTGGACATCGGGGATTGTGGGCAGAGATCATTCCACACAGACCGACCCTGGCCCTGGGAGGCCAAAGCAGGGGTCGGGCTGCAGGGAATAAACAGTTTTTTCCAGCAGCCGGCATCGTGGCTTTTAAATGGAGCCATGGTGTCACAGCCCCATTTAAAAGCCCTGAGTTAGTTGGGTAGTGCCTGTACATGCAGGCTGGGCTGAATTGCAGTCCCAGCCTGCACGTACAGGCCTGATTGCGATTCTGATCCTGCAGGGATAGACATGCCCCGTGGGATCAGAATCGCAAGCCCCTCTGTACGTCCAGTCAAACCGGACATCCAGGATGGAAAATAAGCCCTGTAGGGAAGAGCAACACAATATTTGCACAATGCAAGGTTCTACATTAGGAGTTACCACTCAAGAAAAAGGATTTAGACTTCAACGTGGATAATTTAACCATTTTTTTATGCTGCTCTGTCCTTCACTCAGAGCGGTTTACATTGAAACTCAACATTGTACATTGAAAGAATAAAACATATACAAGAATACTCGAACAGGGGAGGGGAGAAGGGAGGAAACAGGATTAACTATGTACAGGGTCAGTGCCTGACAAAACTATATACATTTTGGTGTATCGTGATTATCGGGATGGTTGTACATGGCTATGGGTCCAACACTGGAGGATTGTGTCATGACTTTATTCAAGTGGTTAGGTGATATGTCCCAGATGATCCGTGTAAAGAAGTGTTTTCAGATTCTTTCTGAAATCCTTAATGTCTGTAGTTGCGCGTACGTCATCCGTGAGCGAGTTCCATAGTGATGGAGCAAAAAGTGATAGCTCCCTTCCAGATGTAGTTTGTGTGGTCTTATGGGATCCATAGGGTGCGATGATCATATGCCTCTTGTTGTTCCTCCTGGGCCAGGTACTTGTGTCTCTTATTATGGTGTCTTGTAGGATATAGGCCAATAGTTGGTGTATGATTTTGAAGATGACTAAGATTGATTTGTATCTGATGCGGGATTGGATCGGGAGCCAGTGTAGATGACTGAGTATGGGGGTAATGTGTTCATGCTTATTTGTTCCTGAGATGAGTTGGGCTGCGGTATTTTGTGCAATTTGAAGTGGTAGGATGGTTTGCTTTGGGAGCCCCTGATAAAGTGTATTACAGTAGTCCAGTGTTGGGGTGATTATTGCTTGGCAAATAGTGCGGAAGTGATCATGGTCTAAAATTGGTTTAAGTCTCCTTATCTTCATTTTATGGTTGCAGTAGTTTTTGCTATGTGGGGTTGCATGGAGAGGTGTTGGTCCATGATAATTACAAGGTATTTAATTTCTCTTTACTGTTATTTGCCTTTGTTGTATGCGGATTGTTTGTGGTGGGGTAATTGAGGTGTTCCTAGTAATAAAGAATGCTTCCGTCTTTCTGTAATTTATGGAGAGGTTGTTATTGAGCCAGATGATCATGTCATCCACACATGCGGTTATAGTTGATAGGTCAGGGTTGTGTATGTCGACTGGGGTGTATACCATGATATCATCTGCATATAATCTATACAGGATTTTGTGTTTAATAAATTTCACATATTGGCTGTATGTAGATGTTAAATAACATTGCAGAGAGCAAAAAACCTTGTGGGACTCCTTGGTTTGATGGGAAAGGTTTTGATTTTGCCGTTCCACATTTGACTTGTTGCTGTCGGCTTTGAAGGTAGGATTTGAACCATGTTAGAGTGTTTTTATGTAGGCCAATTTCTTGTAGGCGTCTGAGTAGGATGATGTGGGAGACGGTGTCAAAGGCAGAGGATATGTCCATAAAAATGAGAATAAATCCTGTTCTTGTGTTGTCTATTCCTCTTATGATGCTGTCGAATAGGGATAATAGCAATGTCTCTGTGCCATGGTTGGGTCTAAACCCAGGATGATGTTGGTCCAGTTGAACATGTTGGTCTATGTGATCTTGAATTTGCCTTTGAACTATTTTTTCTATGACTATCTATGAATGATAAACTGGAGATTGGTCTGTACACGGCTTGGCCATTTTTTTTTATTTTTTTATTTTTTTATTTATTTTTTTTTTTATAGAGGGTTGTGTCTGAGTAGGGGTCGAATAATCAGTTGTTTGAGAGAAGTAGGCATGAATCCTTGGGTGAGTGACATTGTGGCTATCTTGTGAATCGAGTATTTAAGTTGTTCCTTTTATCCAAGCCATGGGACAAGGATATGAAGGTGAAATAGTGGTGTTGAGTGAGATGATATCTTCAATTTGTTGGGTGGATGGGATATTGAATGTACCCCATAATTCTCTGTGAACAAGGTTGTGGGATTGGATAGATGTCGTTGAGGCTATTTAGAAACAGAAATATGATGACAGAAAAAGACCACATGGCCTATCTAGTCTGTCCTTCCACATCAACTACAACAGTCCCCCCCTTTTACCCTCAGAGAGCCTCTGTGTTTGTCCCATGCTTTTTTGAATTCAGTTACTGTCCTCATCTCTACCACCTCCACTGGGAGGCTATTCCACGGATCCACTACTCTTTCCATAAAGAAATATTTCCGCATATCACTCCTGAATCTATCTCCCTTCACCCTCATCCCATGTCCCCTCGTAGCAGAATTTGCTTTCAACTGAAAGAGGCTCTCTCCCTGAACATTTATGCCATGGAGGTATTTAAACATCTCAGTCATATCACCTCTATCCCACCTTTCCTCTAAGGCAGGGTTGGGGAACCCTGGTCCTGGAGAGTCGCAGACCAGTCAGGTTTTCGGGATATCCCTAATGAATATGCATGAGATATATATGCATTAGAGATATCCTGCCAACCTGACTGGTTTGTGGCCCTCCAGGGCTGATTTGGAGACCCCTGCCTTACACCTCTGTCATTTAAGATTGTGAGTGGGCAAGGTGCAGATGTCCAAGACATCAAAAAGGTTAGATAGAATGTGTCACATTCCTCCTCACTTCTCACCACCACCAAAATATTGTCTATTAGACAACTTTTTGGTGGTGGTGAGAATCGAGGAGGAATGTGACACATTCTATATACCCTTTCGATGTCTAGGACATCTGCACCTTGCCCACTCACAATCTTAAATGACAGAGGTGTAAGGCAGGGGTCTCCAAATCAGCCCTGGAGGGCCACAAACCAGTCAGGTTGGCAGGATCTCTCTAATGCATATATTTTATTTATTTATTTTATTTAGCTGCATTTATATCCCGCTTTTCACCGGGTCAAAGCGGTGGAACGTACAATAACCAATTACAAGGGTTTGGGGCCGTCACCTGGTGGCCATCAATAATGATTCTTAACAATTACTTGGGACGTAGACATAGACACTGTGTTATGGTTACATATGACATTTGTTCAGGGGGACAAATATGGTGGATGGGAGGGAGTCAGTGGTGGGTGCTTGTCTCTGGTCCGAGGAATTCTTGGAATAGTGCAGTTTTAAGTTGTTTTCTGAAGGATAAGAGGTCTGTGTTGCTTCTGATGTGATTTGGTAGAGAGTTCCAGAGGGATGGTGCATATAGTTCGAAGGCTCTGTTTTCAGGTCCGTTGATTGTATTTCATTCTTTTGTGTGGGATGGTGAGGGAGTTATTGATGGTTTGTCTGGTTGTCCTGCTGTGGGCTGGCTGAGGCAGGAGGGTGCGGAGCTGGGAGGTTTGAGTTTGGTAGAGAGCTTTGTGGGTGAGTAGGGCGGATTTGTATTTGATTCTTGCTTCTAGGGGGAGTATGTGTAGCTCCCTCAGGACTGGGGTGATATGGTCCTGTTTTTTTGCATTCTTGATAATTCTTACTGTGGTGTTTAAGGCAGTTCGAAGTGGGTTGGTATGAGTGGCTGGGAGTCCATGGTATATTATATTGCAGTAGTCCATGTGGGGGAGTATCAGGGCTTGCATCACTGTTCTGGTCCTGTGGTTCAAGAAGAGGTCTGAGGCGTTGTACTGTTTTAGCTTTGTGGTAGATTGTTGCGGTGGTTTTTTTGATCTGTTGATTGAGTGAGTGCTTGGTCTATGATGATTCCCAGGTATCTTATTTGTGGTTGTATTTGTATTTTTGTGGTTCCAATGTCGAGGTGTGTAGGTGGTGTGAAGTCTGGGTCCTTTGTTACTATGAGGGCTTCGGTTTTCTTTATGTTGATGGATAGGTTGTTCTTTTGTAGCCAGCTGGATATCTCGGTGAAGCATTCCGATAGGTGCTTATTGGTTGGGTTGGATGTTGTGATTGGAGCGTAGAGCATTATGTCGTCCGCATAGATATGGTAGTTAATGTTGTATGTGCGTATGATTGAGCAGAGTGGTTGCAGGTAGATGTTGAAGAGCATGGCTGATAATGTGGATCCTTGGGGTACTCCCTGGTGTTGCTGGAACGGGGGGGAGGTTGATAGGTTTGTGCGGATCAGTTGTTGTCTATTGGTCAGGTAGGAGCGGAACCATTGGAGTACGTTGTCTTTGATGCCAATTGCTTGTAGTCTGTGTATGAGGATGTTGTGGGAGATGGTGTCGAAGGCAGCTGATATGTCCAGGAAGATCATGGCATATCCAGAGTGCTTGGCTTGAGTTCCCATGAGGAGGGTGTTCATTAGCGACGTCATGAGGGTCTCGACTCCGTGGAGTGGGCGAAAGCCATGTTGTGGGTCCAATATGTTGTTAGCATCTAAATGTTCTTGGAGTTGTCTCTGGACTACCTTCTCAATGAGTTTGGCGGTGAACGGGAGGCTTGCTATAGGTCTGTAGGAGGTGGGTTCAAGGGGATCCAGGTTGTGTTTCTTTAGGGTTGGTCGGATGATTGAGGTTTTGAGGAGATCCGGCATGCGTCCTTGGTTGAGGGATTCGTTAACAATGCGGGTTAATGGTGTGCTCAGGTCATCTTTTGCTTTCTTTATCCATTCTGTAGGACAGGGGTCTAGTGGGGAGGTGGTAGTATTTAGTCGAGAGATGGTGGATGATATTTCCTCTTTCGTGACTGTTTCGAATGTGTTCCAGTCTCTGTTAGTGGTGATGGGGTGGTTTGCTGTTGTTGTCTTTGCGTTCAGTTGTGGATTCTGGGGGTGTTGAAGCTGCTTGTAATGTGCTAGTAGTTCAGGTGGGATGTTTGGTAGTTGGTCGGAGTGGTTGGGCGCTTTTGGTCGGAGTGGTTGGGCGCTATATCTCATGCATATTCATTAGGGATATCCCGAAAACCTGATTGGTCTGCGGCTCTCCAGGACCAGGGTTCCCCACCCCTGCTCTAAGGTGTACATATTAAGATCCTTAAGTCTGTCCTCTCATGCTTTATAATGAAGACTACTAATCATTTTAGTAGCCACCCTCTGCACCAACTCCATCCTGTTCACATCCTTTTGAAGGTGCGGTCTCCAGAATTGCACACAATACTCCAAATGAGGTCGCACCAAAGACTTATACAGCGCATTATCACCTCCTTTTTTCTGCTAGCCATTCCTCTCCGTATGCACCCAAGCATCCTTCTAGCTTTTGCCGTCGCCTTTTCTACCTGTTTATTTATTTTATTTATTTACAGTCTCTTCTATACCGCGCTATTCAGCATCAGCGCGGTTTACAATGAAGATTACACATTTCCTGGGGTACTTTGTGTTTACAGTGAAAAGGTGTTAAAAACTTGGATAACTGGGGTAACTATTTACATTTACAACATGTTATGATTCACTTCCTTGGTCTTAGTCATGGATGTTTAGCTACATTAAGATCAGACAACCACACCTAGGTCCCGCTCTTCTTTAGTGGACAAAAGTACTTCACCCCCTATACTATATTGCTCCCTTGGATTGCTGCAGCCCAAATGCATGACCTTACATCGTTTATCATTAAATCCCAGCTGCCAAATTCTAGACCATTCTTCACGCTTAGCTAGATTGATTTTGATTACATCTGTAAACACAAAGTACCATTGGAAATGTGTAATTTCATTGTTTATTGTAAACCGCGCTGATGCAGAATAGCACGGTATAGAAGAGACTATAAATAAAATAAATAAATAATAGATTACTAAATTTGTTACTTTGATAGTTGGCCATTTTTTGGGGGGTGTATTTCAGGGGTGTTTTTTTTTTGTGAGTCTCCATTGAGTGTTCTCAATGTTGAAGAGCTCCTTAGGCTTAATTGATCTTATGAGGTTTGTATGGTGTTCTTGTCTGCATTGATTGATTATGTTGGTGTATTGGATATGCTGGGTTCTGTATTGGTGTAGGAGGGTTGGGTCTTTTGTTTGTCTCCATTTTCTTTCAAATCTTTTTAAAAGTTGTTTAGCTGACCTGATTTCATTGCATTACCATGGGGCTTTTTTTGCTCTGTATATGGATAATGTTTTTTTGGTAGGTGCCTTTGCTGCTGTAGACAGGGTGCTGATCCAGGTGTTAATGGAGTCTTCCAGGTTGTCTGTGTCTTGATGTATCTTAGGGATAATTTCTTTTAAGAATTAGTCTTTGTTAAAGCTTTTGAATTTTCTGCAATATTGTTGTAGTGGCTCCTGTACTGGTGGTTTTGTGATGTGCAGGGTGAAATTTATTAGATGGTGATCAGACCATGGTATAGGGGTCACTTTGGGGTGTGTGATATGATTGTGGTCTATCATTGTTGGGGGATGAATATAAGGTCAGGAGTTCTTCCAGACTGGTATGAGGGGGTTTTCAGTATTTGCTGATACTGTAAGGCTTCCATGGCATTGATAAAGAACTTGGCTTCCTTGTTAGGGGAAGATCCAAGGTTGAAGTCTCCCAGGGCTATATGAGGTTTTTAGGGGTACTATAAGCACATACAGTTTCAATTACTTTTGATAGTTCATCATTCTTGGCTATGAGAGCTCTGTAGGTGAGTGAGTGTGACAATTGTTGGCTATAATGATTATGTTTGAATCATCTGAACTGTTTGATATGAGAGTTTTAAATTTGAATTGCGTTTTTGCTAGAATAAGAACTCCACCTCCTCTTTTAAGATTTCTATGGCAGTTGAAGAATGAGTAAGTTGCAGGGGTGATTTGGTTGAGAATGACCTGATCTGTGTCATTTAGCCAGGATTCAATGATGCACAGAATACCTGTGTTGTGTGTCTCTAGGTAGTCACTGATGGTGTAGGTTTTATTTCTTATGGATCTTGCATTGACAAGAGAGCATGTAATAGGAGCTTCTAGAATGGGGTTAGCATGTGGTGAGTTTTTGAAAGTGGTGAGTTATGTTTATGAGGTGGTGAGCTTTTTTGTTGGTTCTGATGTCAGGGGGTTGCCATAGGGGGAGGTACCAGACAGTTTGGTGATAGGAGAATTATGGAATTTGTAAAGCTTTGACTGTAGGTCTGCCAATGTAATAGTACTGCTAATAGAGCATAAATGAGGGCTTTGTGGTGAGCCATAGTTATGAAATGGAGATTTAGATGATGCTTGTTGTCTTCAGAGTTTTTGAAACTGGCTCTGTTAGCTTCTTCGTTGGAAGTTTAGAAGGCAGTTTGATTTGAAGTTTGATTGACCATTCTATGTTGTTTTCTAGCAGAGGAAGTTAGGTGTCAAGACATTAATCCCAGGCATTAGGGTGTTTGCTGTGGATGGTCTTTAAAGCCACTTGCTGGTTTCTGGTTGTACCTAATTTGCTTCCGGCACGGGGAGCAGGCGACATTCTAGGTATCCTCCCTGATGCCTGGGGCCGAGCGGCAGTAGATTGAGTATACAGATTTTATTGCGTTGGGTAGGGAAGATTAGCAATGGTCATTATGTAGCAGTTAAGATGATTGTACGTGTAGGTTTATTGAAGAAACGGGGTATATGCAGATAGAATCGAGTAGTGGTCATTAGATATGTTGCAGCATATGTAACCTACATTAATCGGGTGGTTTGGATGTTCTGGTGGCTGTTCTCTGCAGTAGGAGAAAGTAGTTTCAGTGCTCCAGGTCTCTGGCATGGCCCTTAGGTGGGGACCTGTTACAAAGGGCCCTCTGGTGAGGTCCTCAGGCACAGGCGCGCCTCAGATGAGGCTCTCTTAAATTGTTCCGGTAGCGGGTGATTGGTGACTGCAGTGAGTGAGGGAGGAGCTCCTGCTCTCGCCCTCCAGTGTCCACTGCTGTTCCTGCCTCCGATGAGGCTTTCTTTTAAATTGTTCCTGCGGCGGGTGATTGGTGGCTGCGGGGAATAATACGTCAAAACTTCTTCAGTGTGCAGCAGTGGCCAAGAGCAAATAGAGTGTTAGGAATCAAAGAAAGGAATGGAGAATAAAAATCAAGGCTATTATAATGTGTCTATTGATATTGTTCCATGGTGTAAGCATACCTTGAATACAGTGTGCCGTTCTGATCCTTAAAAAAAAAAAAAAAAAGATATAGCGTAATTAGAAAAGGTACGAAGAAGAGCAACCAAAACGATAAAGGTGATGGAAAGATACCCCAAGTCTGGCTTGAGGTATACCTATACTACAGCAGATGTGCCCTAGGAGTCTGAGGACAAAGTGTACCATTACAGCATGAGACAGAGGGGCAAGCTGGAAGTTTTTCCGGTCTTGTGCTGATTTGGGCTCCATTGAAAAAGGAGAGATTGTTGGTGAGATTTGACTCTTCAATGTTGACTAGAAAGTCCAACTCGTAGAGGAGCATGGTCTCTCTGATGGAACAAATTATCCCTTCTCTTGAGGTGCTTGATAAGCCAAATCGATCAGATAGGGGAAAACAGTGAGCTCTTCTCCGTAGTTAAGCCGCTACCACTGCGAAGCATTTTGTGAAAACTCTGGGTGCTGCTGAGAGACTGAAGGGAAGAATTCTGAATTGAAAATGCTGATTCTGAAGCACAAAGTATAGAAGTAGTCTGTGCTTTGGGTGAATGGGTATAAGCATCTTTCAGGTCTAGGGAAGCGAGCCAATTGTTTTGATCTAAAACAGAAGCATGGTGGCAAGAGTTCATTTTGAGCTGCTCCCATTTGATACACATTGAGACCAGTTCTGGATGTACACAATCTTTAAACCCCTAGACTTCTTGGGAGGAGAACAACCTGGATTAGAAGCTTTGATTTATCAGTCTGCAGAACTGGCTCAATTGCCTTGCTGCGAAGTAATGCTCCAATCTTGTTAGGATGATTTGGTGATTGCAGGAAATAATTTACTGGTTTGGTGAACTGCTTGTGTGGAGGAAAAATGTTTGTATTTTGTAACCGTGACAGACAATAGAAATAACCCACTGGTCCATGGTGATTGATTTTCATGCCTCCCTCCTACTGAAGGATAGTCAAAAGTTGGTTTGACCTCCCAGAGGGAACCAACGTGGCCACCTGTGGTTTGCATTTGGAGGACCCTGATGCCGATTGTATGTCTGGGGTGCAGTAGCCAAGATAATGGCCTGGAATATGGCCGATATCTTCTACTTGGGTAGATTTGCCGAAATATTGGTAGTTGCAAGATCTTCTGCAAGAGTGATGTGGATGCCTCCAATAAAACAGATGAATTTTTAAGGTTAGAGGCAAGTTCCTTCACGCCAGAACTGTCATCTTTAAGCTGGGAAACCACCTCCTTCAGGTTGTCTGCTAGATAAAGGTGCATCAACTAGTTTGGTGTGCAAGTGTTTGGAGCAGATGCTTTAAGCCATGCTGTTCAGAGTGCTGAAATGGCAGTGGCTGCTATTTGAGCAGTTGTGAAAGTATTCATCCCCTCAGTGTTTGTCCTGTTTTGTCGCATTACAACCTGGAATTAAAATGGAGTTTTGCGGGTTAGCACCATGTGATATACACAACATGCCTATGACTTTGAAGGTGCAAAATATCCTTTATTGTGACAAACAATTAAGAAAAAAATTAAATCAGGAGTGTGCATATGTATTCACCCCCCAAGGTCAACACATTGTAGAGTCACCTTTTGCTGCAATTATAGTTGCAAGTCTCTTGGTGTATGTCTCTATTAGCTTATCACATCTAGCCACTGGGATTTTCACCCATTCCTCAAGGCAAAACTGTTCCAACTCCTTCAAATTAGCTGGGTTGTATTGGTGTACAGCAATCTTCAAGTCATGCCACAGATTCTCAATTGGATTGAGGTCTGGGCTTTGACTAGGCCATTCCAAGCCATTTAAATGTTTTCCTTTAAACCAGCTTTAGCAGTATGTTTAAGGTCATTGACCTGCTGGAAGGTGAACCTTCATCCCAGTCTCAAATCTCTGGCAGACTGAAACAGGTTTTCCTCAAGAATTGCCCTGTATTTAGTGCTATCCATCATTCCTTCAATCCTGACCAGTTTGCCTGTCCCTGCCAATGAAAAACTCCCCACAGAGTGATGCTGCCACCACCATGTTTCACTGTCGAAATGTTGTTCGCGGGGTGATGGAAGTGTTGGGTTTGCGCCACACATGGGCGTTTCACATGGTCCAAAAGTATGTTTGTCACATCTGACCAGAAAACCTTCCATGTGTTTTGGGGGTCCACCACATGTTACTATTACTACTACTATTTAGCACTTATAAAGCGCCACGCACGCAGCGCTGCACAGCTAACCTACAAGAGGTAGCCAACATACAAGAGACAGTCCCTGCTCGTCAGAGTCCTGCTCATCGGAGCTTACAATCTAGTTAGAAAAGTACAAAGCATTACAGAGCATTAGTCAATTTAGACTGTAGTTTGGTCTTATTTCCAAACATGTTGTCTTATTTCTTTCTTTAAGCAATGGCTTTTTTCTGGCCACTCCTCCATAAAGCCCCTCTCTGTGGGAGTGTACGGCTTAAAGTAGTCCTATGAGCAGATACTCCCATCTCTGCTGTGGATCTTTGCAGCTCCTTCAGTGTTATCCTTGGTGTCTTCGTGGCATCTCTGGTTAATGTCCTCCTTGCCCAGTCTGAGTTTGGTGGGCAGCCTTCTCTTGTCAGGATTGTAGTGGTGTCATATTCTTTCCATTTTGTTATAATGGATTTAATGTTGCTCCATGGGATATTCAGAATTTGGGATGTGGGGTGGGGGGGTCCCATAACCCAACCCTGATCTATACTTCTCCACAACTTTATCTGATCTATTTGAGTGCTCCTTGGTCTTCATGTTACTTGCTTAGTGGTATTGCAGTCAGGGGCCTTTCAGAACTGGTATATTTATACAGGCATCATGTGATTATGTGACACTGATTGCCCACAGGTGGACCCTAATCAACTAATTATGTAACTTTTGTGGTTAATTGGTTGGTCCAGATCTTATTTAGGGGTTTCATTTCAAAAAGGGATGAATATATATGCACTCAACTTTTTAGTTTTGACTTTAAGGATGTATACAAGATATTTTATTGTCATTCCACTTCACCAATTTGGTCTATATTGTTAAGTCCATTACCCAACAGCCAAATGAACCTCTATTTTCATTCCAGGTTGTATGTAATGCAACAAAACAGGACAAAAACAGAAGTGATGAATACTTTCGCAAGGCACTGTATGAGATAAGTCTATTGTTGAAAGTTCAGATGCATTTGTTCTTACTGATTATCAAATCAGCACAACAATGCATGATAGTAATGGTGTATTTGAAGCTGATGCGCCACTATCTTCAGAGTACGCAAGGCACTCTAGTATGGTGAAATTAGACTTACCTGCTAATTGTTGTTCCTTTAGGAACTCCAGGCTAGTCCTGAACCTTTGGGTTCTTGCTCCTCCTCCAGCAGCTTGGAGACTCAGAAACGTCACTTCTTTTGATGTCACCCGGTATAAGTACCCCGGATCCGCCTCCTGACATCAGTAACCTATTGACAAAGCAAACTCACCAGAGCAACAATTAAATACTAAAATTATTAGCAATCAAACTGGAACTTAACTGATGAGAGAACTAAATGGGACGAACACTAAAGAAAACCCTGTGTCCCCCATAACTTATGTAACGTGCTGAGATCCCCATTTCCTGACAGGAAAAAGAAAGAGGATCCTCATCCACCCTCCTAAGAAGAATTTCTCCCTCCATGGACCCAACGCGGTAACATCACCCAACACGCTTACCTGTTACACATCCGCTGCTTCAGGCGCTAGGCCACTTAAAACTTTCGGGAGGGATACAGGACTAGCCTGGAGTTCCTAAAGGAACAACAACTAGCAGGTAAGTCTAATTTCACCTTCCTTAGCGTCCCTCCAGGCTAGTCCTGAACCTTTGGGGATGTAATAGAGCAGTGCAAAGAATCAACGGGAGGGACCCGCTAGCCCCGCCTGAAGGACCGTTGATCCAAAGTAGGCATCCCTTTCCGCCTGCAAATCCAGCCGGTAATGTCTAACAAAGGAATGCAAGGAAGACCAAGTAGCCACCTTACAAATTTCCACTGCCGGAACCAAACCATATTCCGCCCAAGACGTAGCTTGCGTTCTAGTCGAATGAGCCCGTAAGCCTTCCGGAACAGGTTTACCTTTCAAAATATATGCGGACGCAATCGCCTCTTTAATCCACCGAGCAATCAAAGCTTTCGATGCAGCTTGCCCTTTGTTCGGACCCCCAAACACAAACAGTCTATCGGAACGCTGAACGAAGCAGTAGCCTTCAAATACCTCTTCAAAGCTCGCCGAATGTCCAATCTGTGCAACTGCTTATCAGCGGTAGCACCCCCGCCTTCCACAAACACCGGTAGAGACACCACCTGATTTACATGAAACGGCGAAACCACCTTGGGCAAAAATGACGGTACTGGTCTCAAAACCACCTTGGACTCACTAAAAACCAGAAAAGGTTCCCTACAGGATAAAGCCTGTAACTCCGAAATCCTCCTGGCAGACGAAATAGCCACCAGAAACACCACTTTCAAGGTAAGATCCTTTAAGGACACTCTCACCAAGGGCTCAACAGGCACTCGCACCAACGCTTCCAGCACCAAATGTAAGTCCCACTGCGGAACTATCCGCCTATACGGAGGACGCAACAGCACAACCGCTCTCAAAAACTGCTTGACATCTGGATGTCCTCCTAGCGCCCGTCCTCCTACCTTACCTCTGTAGCAGGAAAGAGCCGCCTGCTGAACCTTCAGGGAGGCAGCCGCCAACCCCTTTTCATACCCTTCCTGCAAAAACGCCAGAACCTGAGGAATTGAAGCTTTCAAAGCTCTAACCTTGTTGACCAGACACCAAGCTTCGAACACTCGCCAAACACAGATATACGCTAAAGAGGTCGATCGCTTACGAGCCCTCAACATATTCACCACTGCCGGCGAATAACCTCTCGCCGTCAACCTTGCCCTTTCAATAGCCAAGCCGTAAGCAAGAATCTATCCACCTGAGGCATCAGGAGCGGTCCCTGTACTAACAAGTCCTGCCGAACCAGCAGCTTCCAAGGCTTGTCTCCCAGAAGCCTGATGAGATCCGCATTACCATGGCCGCCTTGGCCAATCTGGGGTGATTAATCACTGGGCCTCTGAGAAGCTCTATGCGCTGCAGAATCTGACCGATTAACACCCACGGCAGAAACACGTAAAGCAGACGGCCCTCCGGCCACAGTTGGATTAAGGAGTCTAGGCCTTCGACATCCTCTCCCATCTGCTGAAGAATCGACTGGCCTTTGCGGTTTGAAAGGTCGCCATGAGATCCATGACCGGGGGGCCCCACCGTCGCATCAGCATCTCGAACACCTGTGGGTGGAGGGCCCACTCCCCCGGATCCACTCTCACTCAACTCAGAAAATCGGCTTCCACATTTTCCACTCCTGCGACATGCGCCGCTGACACTGCCGCCAGATGCCTTTCGGCCCACTCGAACAACTGATCGGCTTCAGCCTCCAGCGCCATACTGCTGGTACCCCCTGCCGGTTGATATAGGCCACCGCTGTCGCATTGTCGGAGAATACCAGCACTGCTGTTCCGTGAAGGCACCCCCGAAAGGCTTCGAGCGCCAGAACTACCGCCCTCAACTCCAGCCTGTTGATTGACCAGGTCCTTTCTTGAGCGGACCACACACCCTGTGCGTACCTCCCCAGGACATGCGCTCCCCAACCGGAAAGGCTGGCATCTGTTGTGAGGGGAATCCAATCCTGCACTTCCAACGGCATCCCTTTCTCTAAGGTCTCTGGCCGTAGCCACCATTGCAGGGAGAGATGCGTCTCCGGCCGACAGGGCAACTGGTGAGAGAGACTGTCGTTCTGGTGGGGCCATCGCCTGAGTAATGCTCTTTGCAGTGGTCTCATGTGCGCCCTCGCCCAGGGCACCACTTCGAGAGTCGCCACCATTGTTCTTAACACCTGCAGGTAGTGCCAGGCCGTAGGGCAATGTCTTTGGAGAAACTTGCGAAGCAGACACTGCAATCCCTGCGCCCGGCTCCGCGATAGAAACACCTGGCCAATCCTCATATCGAACCGAGCTCCCAGATACTCCAGGTTCTGAGATGGACTTAACTTGCTCTTGACCCGATTGACTACCCAACCGAGGCTCTCCAAGAACGCCATCATCTAGAAGTATCATCTAGAAGTAAGGAGATCCTGGATTCTCTACAGGGAGAACTATTCAGGCAATTGGTAACAGACCCCACATGTCAAGGGACCATACTGGACTTGGTGCTTACCAATGGTGAAAGTGTTTCTGATGTTGTAGTGGGAGATCATTTTGCATCCAGTGATCACCAGATGGTGTAGTTCAGTATTAGGACTAGGGCTGTTAGAATCCATTCCAAGGTGAGGATCATAGACTTTAGGAAGACTAACTTTGCAAAGATGGGCCAATACCTCAGGGAGTCGTTAGTGGGATGGGAACAGCTGGGGGATGTAGAAAAACAGTGGGCAAAACTGAAAGGGGATATTTTAAGGGCAACCAACCTTTTTGTTAAAATGGTAAATAAAGGCAAAAGGAAAAGGAGACCGCTATGGTTTTCTAAGGAAGTAGCTGAAAAAGTGAAGAAAAAGAGGGAGGCCTTCATGAAATACAAGAGATCAGAGAGAGGAAGACAGGCATCTGTATTTGGAAAAACTCAGAGAAGCTAGCAAAGTAGTCAAGAAGGCAAAGATTCAAAAGGAGGAGGAAATAGCCAATGCAATAAAATGGGGGGATAAGACATTTTTCAGATATATTAGTGCGAAGAGGAAGGGCAAAAGTGGTATTGTCAGACTCAAGGGTGCAGGGGGGGGGGGAATATGTAGAAGCTGATAAGGATAAAGCGGAATTGCTTAACAAATATTTTTGTTCTGTGTTCACAGATGAAGAACCAGGAGCAGGACCTCAGAAAACACCCACAAATAGGAACAGAAGCGAGGGACATCTTGAACGATTTTCAGAAGACTGTGTTCGTGAGAAACTAGCTCAACTTAAAGTAGACAAAGCGATGGGACCGGATGGGATACACCCTAGAATACTGAGGGAACTTAGGGATGTTCTAGCAACTCCACTGACTGACCTTTTCAATGCCTCGGAGTCGGGAGTGGTGCCAAAGGACTGGAGAGAGGCTCATGTGGTGCCTTTACACAAAAGCGGAAGGATGTGGTTGAAAACTAAAGGCCAGTTTAACTTCGGTGGTGAATAAATTATTGGAAACACTGCTGAAAGAGAAAATAGTGAGGTTTCTGGAGTCCAGTGGATTACAGGATCCGAGGCAGCATGGATTCACCAGAGGCAGGTCTTGTCAGACAAATCTGATTGATTTCTTTGACTGGGTGACCAGGGAGTTGGACCGAGGGAGAGCTCTAAATGTGGTGTATTTAGATTTCAGTAAAGCCTTTGACACTGTTCCTCACAGGCGACTTATAAACAAACTGAGCACCCTAGGGATGGACCCTAAAGTTACTGCTTCGGTTAGAAATTGGTTGGGTGGGAGGCGACAAAGAGTACAAGTAAATTGAGCTCACTCTGAGAAGGATGTTACCAGTGGTGTGCCCCAGGGATCTGTCCTTGGTCGATTCTTTTTAACATCTTTGTTAGTGATATAGCGGAAGGGCTGTTGGGTAAGGTTTGCCTCTTTGCAGATACCACCAAAATCTGCAATAGAGTAGACACCCAGGAAGGTGTAGATAACATGAGGAGGGATCTAGCTAAGCTTGAAGAATGGTCTAGAATTTGGCAGCTGGGATTTAATGTTAAAAAATGTAAGGTCATGCATTTGGGCTACAGCAATCCAAGGGAGCAATACAGTATAGGAGGTGAAGTACTTTTGTCCACTAAAGAAGAGCGGGACCTAGGCGTGGTTGTGTCTGATGATCTTAAAGTAGCTAAACAGGTAGAAAAGGTGACGGCAAAAGCTAGAAGGATGCTTGGGTGCATACGGAGAGGAATGGCTTGCAGAAAAAAGGAGGTGATAATGCCTCTTTATAAGTCTTTGGTGCGACCTCATTTGGAGTATAGTGTGCAATTCTGGAGACCGCACCTTCAAAAGGATGTGAACAGGATGGAGTCGGTGCAGAGGGAGGCTACTAAAATGATTAGTGGGCTTCATTATAAAACATATGAGGACAGACTTAAGGATCTTAATATGTACACCTTAGAGGAAAGGCGGGATAGAGGTGATATGATTGAGATGTTTAAATACCTCCATGGCATAAATGTTCAGGGAGAGAGCCTCTCAATTGAAAGCAAGTTCTGCTACGAGGGGACATGGGATGAGGGTGAAGGGAGATAGATTCAGGAGTGATATGCGGAAATATTTTACAGCAAGGGTAGTGGATCCATGGAATAGTCTCCCAGTGGAGGTGGTAGAGATGAGGACAGTAACTGAATTCAAAAAAGCATGGGACCAACAGAGGATCTCTAAAGGTAAAAAGTGGACTGTTGTAGTTGTTGATATGGAAGGACAGACTAGATAGGCCATGTGGTCTTTTTCTGTCATCATGTTTCTATGTTTACCCTGACTGTGGCCGCTTCGCTCTCCTCTGGACTTCGCCCGAATTAACCAATCGTCCAGATAAGGATGCACTAGGATGCCCTCCTTTCTCAATGCCGCGGCCACCACCACTTTGGTGAAAACTCATGGCACCATTGCCAGACCAAACGGTAATGCTTGAAACTGAAAATGTCCCATTGGAACCACGAACCTTAACTTTTGATGGTCCTGCCTGATGGGAATATGCAGATAAGCCTCCGACAAATCGAGGGACGTAAGAAACTCGCCCTTGCGTACCGCTACTATGACTGATCGCAACGTTTCCATCCGAAAATGAGACTCAGACAGCGATTTATGTGTTTTTGAGATCCAAAATGGGCCAAAAGGTCCCTTCCTTCTTGAGTACCACGAAAAAAATGGAGTACCGACCGCAGCCGCACTGGTCTGGGAGTACCAGAACTACCGCTTCAAGGGAGAGCAGACGGTCTAGGGTCTCTTTTACCGCTGCGTACTTGGCCTGTGCTTTGGAGGGGGACTGTATGAAAGAGTCGGTCACTGGACGCTGAAGCTCCAAGGCATAACCTTCTCGGATAACTTCCAGCACCCACTGATCGGACATGATTTGGGTCCAGGCAGGATAAAACTTTTGCAAGCGACCCCCTATCAGCCCCTGCTCCAACTGGACCGCTCTGGCTTCATTGCGATTTCCGGAGATTGGAGGAAGAAGAAGAGGCCGCAAAGCCTCTACTTGCTCCTCTGAAGCCTCGAAAGCCTTGACTACGAAAGGGAAAGTACCCTCTTTGCATCTGTCCAAACCTAGGGGGATGAAAACGCTGAAAGTCGCGCTGCTGCCCTTTAGCCAACTGCCCCGAGTGACCTTGCTTCTGCTTATCCTCTGGGAGCCTATCACCCTTGGACTCCCCTAAATCCTTCACCAGCTTTAAAGTCCTCTCCAAACAAAAGCTTCCCTCTAAACGGAAGTTTACTAAGCCTTGATTTGGACGAAGTATCCGCCGCCCAATTTCGTAACCAGAGATACCTCCTGGCCGCTATTGCTGAACCCATGCTATTGTAAAAATAAAACCAAATTACTCCACTTCAACTTTTGGCTATGTTCGGGGTACTGGTAACGTTTATTGCCATAAGATTCTCATTAACCCAATTGTAGTCTCAGATCAATACAGCGCTCATGATCATTATTCTTAATGAGACATGAATAGCGCTCTGATGGCATCAATGACTACTGGGTATGTTGGCTTATGACGGGTGGGATTAACTTTATCTTTTTCTCTTTTTATTTTTAATCTTCTTTCCTCTTCCCAATACACCAGTGTTCAAACCCCTTAGTGTTTATAAATATTGTTAAATTACGTAGAGAACAGTAGAACAAACTATTAGACAAGCTTAACTTTGTTCACTGGATCTTGACAATTCTCCATACGCCTCACTCACTCGGCGCCCTTGCGTTTCTCTCCAATACGGAGTTTCTTCTGGAGAATCTAAATGCAAGTAGAAGACATTGTTTAAAAATATTCACTTCAAAAATATTCTTTAAAAATACCTGTTGATGAAATCTCCCCTACTGCAAACCATTGTTCGTACTCACTAATGGTTGCTGCCCACGTTTCTCTGTGATTACTCTGATATTTCTTTGTCAAAAAACGCCGTGCATGCAGACTAATCCTATCCCCTTCCTTTTATACTTGACGCTGATTCGTCAGTGGAAAACGTCATCTGCAGACTTGCCACTCAACTGAAGCATTTAAACCTGATGGTTTTACCGTATTCACCAAAAAAAATCCAGCGTTGCTCGTAGAACAGCAATGTCTCATCCAGGGTTCTGCCCTTTCTCGGTTTAGTGATTTGATCTATGCAAAAGCATCGCAATTGTGAAAACCCATGCCCAGATTCAACACAATGCAGAACCAAGGGTGCTGTCATAATTTTGTTCGCCAAGCGGCTCTTGTGTTCTTCCATACGAATTTTAAAAGGCCGACTAGTTTTACCTATGTACAATTTCTTACAAGGACATTTGATGGCATACACCACCGAAGTTGTATCACAGGAAGTTGCTCTTTTCAGAATGTATGTTTTACCTAAATACTCAAATTCAGTAAGGTTTTCTGTGACCTGACATATTGTACAATGTCCACAAGCCATATGGCCTCTATTGTGAAACACCGTGTCCTCTACTGGAAAGAAGCTTGTATTTGTCGGGCTCAGGAAGGATGGGCGACTACTATATATAAAAAACCAGTCACCCGTAATACATTTTTACACTACACTAGCGCTCATCCGGTTCGGCTAAAGAATAGCCTCCCCTTTTCCCAATTTTTGAGATTCCGGCGAAACTGTTCTGAGAAGTCAGATTTTAGAAAGAAGTCTCGACAGTTGCTCAAGGATTTTACAGCGAGAGGCTATCCAGAACATATCTCGAAAAGGGCTTATACGAGGGCATTGAATAATGACCGTACTTGGCTATTAAATTCTGTTCATCATACCAACCATAGTAAGGAGATAGTGTAAATTTGATTACGAGATTTTCACCTCTTAGTTATCAAATCCAGAGAATAGTTAAAAAACATCTTTATTTAGTTCGAACGATTCCTGGACTGGCTGAAAAAACAGTAAGATGTGTGTGGCAACGGAACAAT
This sequence comes from Ichthyophis bannanicus, assembly GCA_033557465.1. NCBI lineage: Eukaryota > Metazoa > Chordata > Amphibia > Gymnophiona > Ichthyophiidae > Ichthyophis > Ichthyophis bannanicus. Next base: position 401,288,497 of record CM066039.1, on the reverse strand, counting down.
AATATAAAACAACAACTGAGCCCGACAAATACCATATTTACCCCTAAAGAGGGTAAAAAGGGTATGGTGCATTCTTGTGCTCAACATGGATTACGCCATGAAGAGTTGAGGATGGAAGGAAAAAGACAAGACAAGGATTGTCTATACTGAAAGAAAAACCCATCCATGGTGAAGGGGTCCCCTGGAGATGTGAAGCAATCCAGGGAATTGGATAATTCTTTAGGTCTTCCCTTAATTAAAGGCCTGTGTCCTTTATTTAAGAAGCCTTTAATGGAAATGGTAAGGGCAGGGAGAACCCAGCAGGCATGACTAGGTAAAGCCCTGTCTAAACCATCTGACATCCTGTGCTCTCTAACAAGGTCCCATAGTGTAGAGCTGTTCTGTAGAGATGCAGAGGGCATGTTGCAGGTTAATTAGAAGAAAAACTGGTATTTAAGAGCCAGTAGGTATCATGAACTAGTCTGCCAAGCCCAAGGATTGGGGAAGGCTAAGGATAGAACGTAAGGTGATGTGTCTGCAACAATAGCCAGAAAAGGTTCTTAAACCGTCTGGGACTTAGTGGTAAGGCCAGAAACCATTGAAATTGGAGAACAAGCCCTGGTTGCTTGGTCAGCAAGTCAGTGGTCTAACCAGTAAGAGCCCCTGCAGTTCTAACTATTGATAGGGCAGCAGTAGAAATCTTACGTCCCAAGATTGGGAAAGAAATACAGACATAAATAGGAGTGGTAAGACACTGCTACTGTCAGAGCTGCCAGGAAAACTAAGAATGTACGGGGGAGACAACTCTGAAAGAAAACTTAGGGGCTTAAGGAAAAGCCCTCAGTAAGTGGTATCACTCTTACAAACCAAATGTCTTAGTAAGAGTGGACTTCTTACAGTGGAGTAAATCTTTGAAGTAATATGAGAGATGCTGATACAGGAGAAAAAGTCAAAGGTAAAGGCATGGCAACCTTATTGACAGTTGTTACTCCTCTGTGTAGTTCAGAGGACGAGGAGTAACTATTACCTGTAAAGCATAATCATCTTAAGAAGCTCTTTGAGTTGATAGTCAGGATGTCTCTTTAAGAGGGACATATGTAAAGTTTAGGATGGAACCGATGTAGATGCTTGTAGTGGTAGGAAGCAGACTACAGGATCTAAACCTCAAACAGGAAAAAGGATTCAGGGAAGAATAAATCAGCAACCCTGGGGCTGCTGGGTTTGCTGAACCTGTTGAGGTTGTGGTTTCCTGAGCCTGGTTGGTTGTTTCCCCTGCCTGGGAGCATCTGTATGATGGGTAGAAAATGGATAAAACCTTCTCCCATTAAGGGAACAAAGCTTATTAGTAGATTTTCTACAAACTGGGCTAGAGGAAGGCATAGACAAGCCTCTGAAAGCAATAGTGTCAGTGGTTAACTGAGTAGCCTGGAGTAAAGTCTCTTTATAAAAGAGATTCTCTCCAGTGGAAGGAGCATTTCCCAGTCTATCTTGTACGCATATGTCCAAGTCTGAAGCTTGGAGCCAGGCTCTACGTCGTGCCCCTATGGCTATAGCAGAGGTTCTGCTAACAGACTCGAAAGTGTCCAGGGAAGCACGAGTAAGGAACTTAGAAATATTTTGAGCATGATTGACTAGCATAGAAAAATCTGCTCTTTTAGGCTCTTGGAGGAAAGGGGTCAAAAGTAGTAGATCTTTTGTGACTTCCTCAAGAGATAATCCCATATAGAAAATATATGAAAGGATTCTTGCTGAAAACATGGATGCCTGGAAAGTTTGACGTCCAAAGGCATCTAAAGTCTTAGCCTCACGACCTGGCGGATAAAGCACAGTTACTTACCTGTAACAGGTGATCTCTGGGAACAGCAGGAATAAGTCTTCACATATGGGTATCGTCGGTACCGACGGAGCCTGCGCGGGAACGCTCCCCAGCGTCCAGTAGGAAAGCTTTTGGGAGCATCCCACAGCGCCTGCGCGCTGCCTTCCCGCCTTTACCCACCGCCTCTCTCCAGTTCGAGTTTTAAACCTGAGACAAAGAGAGAGAGGAAAGGAAAGATAAATAGAGAGATACAACTCCTAGGGGAGGTGGGTTGGTTGTGAAGACTTATTCCTGCTGCTCCCAGAGATCACCTGTTACAGGTAACTGTGCTATCTCCAGGAACAAGCAGGAATGAGTCTTCACATATGGTGACTCCCCAGCTGGAGATGCCAGGGAGATCCCCAAGGTTGTGAGTCCCTGAGAAGGGCTCTACCTTCCCCCATGGATCTCGGGCATCCAACCAGGGATGGGGGGTAGGAGTTGATTAGGTATGGAACAGGTGTTTGAGAACAGCCTGACCAAACAAGGCATCCCAGCGGGAGTCCTTGTCCAAGCAGTAATGGGCTGTAAAGGTATGAACCGAGGCCCAGGTGGCCGCTCGACAGATTTGGTCGATGGACACAGAGTTTAGATGAGCCATAGAGGTTGCCATGGCTCTCACATTGTGAGCTGTGACATGGCCCTCCAGAGAAAGGTTCTTACTCTGGTAGGCGAAAGAAATACGCTGAGCAATCCAATTTGACAGTGTTCTCTTAGAGACTGGAAGTCCTAAATGAGAGGGATCAAAAGCAACAAAGAGTTGAGAGGACTTTCTATGTTGCTGTGTCCTTTGTAAGTAAAAAGCGAGCGCTCTTACAATCCAGGGTATGGAGATTCCTCTCTGCACTTGATGCATGAGGTCCTGGAAAAAAAAGACAGGTAAATACACCTCCTGGTTCAGATGAAAAGGTGAGACCACTTTAGGCATAAAGTGTGGATTGGTCCTGAGGACTACCTTGTCATGATGGAACCTTGTATAAGGAGGATTAGCCACCAAGGCTTGCAGCTCACTGATGCGGCGAGCTGAGGTGACTGCAATGAGAAATAACCTTCCAGAAAAGGAATTTCAAGGAGGTAGAGGATAAAGGTTCAAAGGGTGGCTTCATAAGCTGACCAAGAACTAGATTCAAATCCCATGCCACTGGAGGTGGTCTAATGGGAGGTTTAGTTAAAAGAAGGCCTCTCATGAATCTTGCAATAAGAGGATGAGAGGAAATAGGCTGTCCATTGAGAGGCTTGAGGGATGCTGAAATAGCACTCAAATGGACTCTTACTGAATTCGTTTTAAGGCCTGCATGGGATAAATGCAGCAAATACTCTAGTAAAGAATTCAGAGGTATTGCAAGGGGGTTAAGACCCTTCTCTGCACACCAAATGGTAAACCTTTTCCATTTGAAAGTATAGGAACGTCTAGTGGAAGGCTTTGTGGAAGCATGAAGGATATCCTTCACTTGCTGAGACAGATGCCAATCTTGAAGGTCTAGGCCTTCAGCAACCAGGCCCTGAGATGGAGAGACTGGGGATTTGGATGCCATAATGTTTCCTCCTCCTGGGACAGGAGGTCTGGAGCAGATCCCAAGTCCAGGGAAGGAGCTTGAGAGAGATGCAGAAGTAGAGGGTACCACACTTGGCGTGGCCAACGTGGTGCTATGAGGATCATAGACCCTCGATCTCTCTGAAGCTTGAAGAGAGTTTTGGGAATTAGGGAATGGGTGGAAAGGCATAAAGGAAGCCTTGACCCCAGTGAAGGAGGAAGGCATCCTTGGCCTGAACTCCCGGACACGGAAATCTGGAACAGAACCGGGGAAGTTTGGCATTCCACGGACTTGCAAAGAGGTCTATGTCCGGGGTTCCCCAAATCTGAAAGATTCTGGTTATCTGGTCCATATGGAGGGACCACTTGTGTGGAAGCAGAACTTGACTGAGTTTGTCTGCCCAAGAGTTTTGAACGCCTGGAAGATATACTGCCAGAAGATGAATTTGATGCTCTCTGGCGAAGGCCTACAATCTCAAAGCTTCGTTGCAAAGCGACAGAGAGCCACTCCCGCACTGCTTGTTCACGTAGAACATGGCTACTTGGTTGTCCGTGTGGATGAGGACTGTCTTGCAGCTGAGCAGGGTGTGGAAGACAGAGCTAGAAAAATTGCTCTGAGCTCCAAGAGGTTGATATGTAGAAAAGTCTCCTGTGGAGACCAGATGCCCTGGGTGGAGAGATCTTGTAGATGAGCTCCCCATCCCCTTGGAGAGGCATCTGTTGTAAGGGTTGCTTGGGGTAACAACTGTTGAAAGGGGGACCCCAGCAACAGGTTTTGAGTGGACTTCCACCACTGGAGAGAGCAAAAAAGGCAACTGGAGGTTGCTATTTTGTCTGATAGGCACCCTGATGCCTGGGTCCATTGGGTGGATAAAGTCCATTGAGCTGCCCTCATGTGAAGGCGAGCGTAAGGAACCACATGCACGGTGGATGCCATGTGGCCTAACAGTTGTAACATCTCTCGAGCAGTTAAATGGGACTTTAACTGAATCTGGGAGGCTAAGTGCACCAAGCGTAGGCAACGGGCCTGGGGAAGATAGGCTCTTGCAGTTGTGGTATCCAGCAAGGCCCCTATGAACTCTAGTGACTGAGTAGGGGTGAGATGGGATTTTGGGATGCTTATTACAAGTCCCAGATACTGAAGAACCAGCCTTGTGCAGGCTAGGGAAGTCTGGGCCTCTGACTGGGATGGAGCTCGGATGAGCCAGTCGTCCAGATATGGGAATACGAATATTCCTAGAGTGCGTAGAAATGCAGCTACTACTGCCATGCATTTTGTGAACACTCTTGCTGCAGAGGCCAGACCGAAAGGAAGCACTCTGTATTGGTAGTGCTTTCCTTGATAAAGGAACTGAAGGAACCTTCTGTGTTTTGGATGGATGAGAACATGGGTGTACGCATCCTTGAGATCTAGAGAACAAAGCCAATCCTGACTCTGAAGGTATGGAAGGAGAGCACCGAGAGAAATCTTGAATTTCTCCTTGCATAGAAACTTGTTCAATTCTCTGAGATCTAAAATGGGTCTGTAGCCCCCTGTTTTCTTTGGGATAAGAAAATAGGGGGAGTAGAACCCTGAGCCCTGTTGAAGAAGGGGTACTTCTATTGCTTTTTGGGCAAGAAGGGTAGCAATCTCCTGACCCAGAAGGTCGAGGAGAGATGTTGGAGAATTGAACTGTCTCACCATGGTATGAGGAGGAAGGTTTAAGAAATGAAGCTTGTACCCCTCCCTTATGATGGAGAGGGTCCATTGCTCTGCTGTGATTTGTTCCCATCTGGGAGCAAAGTGAGCTAACCTTCCTGGAATAGTGAGAGGCTCTGGTCCTTCTAGAGCCAGAAAGTCTAAGTTCTCTAGTTGTAAGTCAAAGACCCTGAGGAGGCTGAGGCTGTTGGGCCGTAGCAGTCCTTGCAGCCTTAGGCTTGGCCTGTTTAGGTTGTTGCTGACGCTTTGCAGCAAAACAACCTGCAGAAGATGTCTGCTGACCATAAGCAGGATAATATCTCCCTTTTTTGGGATAAAAAGCCTTTTTGAACAAACTTTTTTTTAACAGGAGCAGAAGTAGACTTTGAAAGTCTATCTAAAGCAGAATTTTCAGCATCCATCTGAGTGGCCTTTGCTTGCCAATCCTTTCCAAAAAGGTTTTCACCTGTACAAGGAAGATTTCCTAATCCATCTTGGACCCAGGGTTCCAAATCAGAAGCTTGTAACCAAGCAACGCTGCGTGCAGCTATGGCAATAGCCGAGGCTCTGCTGGCACACTCAAAAGAGTCAAAGGCTGCACAGTTGGAAAATTTGAAAACATCCTGGGCATGTTTAAGCCAGGTGAGAAACTCCTCCCTTTTATGTTCTGAAATAAAAGGGGCTAAAGTCTGCAGATGATCTGTAACATTTTAGAAACATCCCCATATAGAGATTATAGGAGTTGACCACTTAAACCTCCATAGCCCATGTTCCCTGTAAAATAGTTATCTCCAAGTTATAATGCCCTGTTCAATGTAATTTCAGTTTGTTCAATGTAAACCGCACTGATGCAGAATAGCGTGGTATATAAGAGAATGTACATAAATAAATAAAATAAATAAGCATGTTGGCCTGGAAGATTTTACGGCCAAACGTATCTAAGGTTCTGCATTCTCTTCCTGGAGGATGAGATGAGTACCTTTTTGCACTCTAACTTCTTCATGGCAGACTCCATCACAATAGAGTGGTGAGGAAGTTGAGTCTTATGAAAGCCAGGACAGGGAGGAACACGGTACATGGTGTCCAACCTACGAGAATGAGGGGAGGTGGTGAGGAGTCTCCCATATGCCCAACATGTGATCATATAGGATCTCATGAATTGGTAAAGTAGCTGCCTCCTTAGGAGCCTTAGGATATTGTAAAATATTCAATTGTTTGGCTTTAGCCTCTGACTCAGGGGCCACAGAGATGGAGGCCCCTGGCCACTTCCCTAATGAAGTCTTGGAAAGACAAGTCTTCTGGAGGAGACACTCTCCTTTTTGGAGAAGAAGGCTCCTGAGGAAGGAGTACCGATGCTTCAACAGAAGCCTCTGATTCATCAGAGTCCTCGGAGGAATCAAAGTATCGCCTGTCTGGATACTCCTGCAGAGCCCGATACGCGTACCGAGTGGTATCGACATCGGGAGTGATCGGTACCGGTTCGGTACCGATGGGCATCCTAGGACAGGGGATCGCTGCAGTCGACACCAAAGCCGATGTCGATGCAATCGGTCCCGGTACCGGAACCGATATCAGTGCCAGTGCCAGTGCCGGAACCGGTACCGACAACGGAGTTTGTTGCGGTAACGGAGGCGTCGCAGCTTGTATGAATGCCGTAATGGCACGCTGCATGGTCAGAATATTCTGATCCATTGACGCCACCAATGTCTGGATGTCGGTACCAGTGGAAACCACTGGTACCCCAGAACATGGCAACAGGTGATCGGTAGAGGCCACGCCATCGATGTCAACCTGTGACCCCATAGATGAAGCTTTGGAAGCCGGGGCTTCCCGCCGGGGTAATTTTGCCGGTGTAAGATCCTCGAGGGCAAGCCCGGAGGCATCTCAATGCTTAGAGGGAGATCTACCCTTCGAGGACCGGCTGGACTTATGTTTGGTTACCTGAGATCCATGAGAGGAAGAAGCAGCCCTGGAAGACGTCGATGCCACCAAAGCTGCATCAGAGGGAAACAGGGTACTGAGCTTAGCCGCTCAGTTCTGTCGGCCTCTTTTAGACATCATGGAACAGGACGCACAATCCGTGATGGAATGGTCAGGACCCAAACATTTTAGACACCAGTCATGGGTGTCGGTGACAGAAATAGTACCGCTGCACTTCGTGCACTTTTTAAACCCGGAGGCAGGCTTTTTTATGAGGAAAAAATATTTCCTAGGCCTAAGGCCAAAGAAAAAAGCACAGAAGTGGGAAACGGTAGTTTTTGGGTTTTTTTTAGAAGAAAGAAAATACCGACGGTACCGGTCCAACATCGAAGAAGGCAGACGCGAGACCAAAGAACTAGAAAAAAATAAAGAAATTCTTCAACGGTGACAGGAACACGACCTGCTGGCTCCGCGGAAAAGAAGAACTGGAGAGGGGCAGTTGGGAAAGGCGGGAAGGCAGCGCGCAGGCGCTGTGGGATGCTCCCAAAAGCTTTCCTACTGGACGCTGGGGAGCGTTCCTGCGCAGGCTCCGTCGGTACCAACGATACCCATATGTGAAGACTCATTCCTGCTTGTTCCTGGAGATGAAGAGTGCTTCTTAGTACTCTTAATATGCCTCATAGCTGATTCTACAACAAGAGAATGATGAGGGAGCTGAGGCTTTTGAAAACCTGGAGAAGGGGGCACCCTGTATAGAAGATCAGTTGCCCTAGAAGGTGGGGATACCGTTAAAGGAGTTTCCCACGTTCTAAATAGGAGATCCTGCAAGGTTTGATGCAAAGGAAACAATGACTTCCTTTGGATTGCAGGGGATCTGTATAGGCTGTGGATCCCCTGGTGCAGGGTCTTGACCAGGTATAGAAATGGCAAGTAACTTGGCCATATCAAGCAGGAAAGCTTGAAAAGAAGTCTCCCCAGAGGGGAGTCCGAAGAAGAGGAGGAAGAACTAGATCTGTTGAAGAACTAGCTCTAGCATCCACCAGTTCATTCAGATTCTGTAGAATAGAAGATCTGGAGGGGTGGAGCATCGGATTATCTCTGAAAGATAGTTGTCGGTACCGCTGAAAACCGGTACCGTAACTCGTCAGTAGCAAATCGTCCATGCTAGGGATCGATTCCAAACTCGGTATGGAAGGAAGCGAGCCGGCTGAAAGGAGCATGGGAGGTACCGACACCGATGTTGATGTCGATACCGGTATCGGTGACACCAATATATGAAGATCAGTCTGTGACAGCACTATCGGTACCGAGGTAACCGAATGTGGCAGACCTTGATCATCAGTAGAATGTCTTCGGTACCGTCTGAAGTCGGTACCGAGACGAGTCGGTACCCAGTCATCCAGACTAGAGATCGATTTTAGACTCGGCATCGAAAGAAGCGAGTCTATCGATGCATATCTGGAGGGCACCGACGTGGACACCAGCATTGGTACTGGGGCTGATGTGGGAAGATCGGTCGGTAGCGGCTCTAGCAGCACCGAAGATACCAAGAGCGCTTGACTGCGATCGGTGTGGAATGTTTCATCCAGCACCATTGCCGATGCCGGGGTACCGGCACCGCTCAAAGCGGACACCACCACTGGGCATGGCTCAGGTATGTTCACTGAGGTAAAAACCCTGGGAACCACCTGAAATCCCGTTAATGCTTTGGAGACAGAAGCCTCCCGCCGGGGTTTTAAAGCCAAAATGTCCTCGGGGGCAAGCCCAAAGGCATCTCTATGATGTACATGAGATCTACCACCCAAGGACTGGCTAGTCTTTACAGACTTTTGTTTGGTTACCTGATCCTGCAAAAAAGATGTAGCTGATACCCTCAGGTCTGAGGGGAACGGCGTATCGAGTTGAGCTCGATGCTGAAAACTTCTTGCAGAAATAGAAGTGCAGGAGGGACACTCCAGCGGATGGTGTTCAGGTCCCAAACATTGAAGGCACCAATTATGGGTGTCAAACTAATTTGGTAGCGCCACAGTTAAAACACATTCTAGTGGCTAGCATTTCCATGAGGGAAAGTGGAGAGGCCTAGCAGGCTGAAACCTGTCAGGCACTAAACAGGAAAAAATTTCCCACAAAAGGAAATTTGTAGAAGAAAAGAAAAAGAAAATACCAGTGGTACCGGTGCGTCGAGGGAAGGTAGACGCGACCACAAGAAAAAACAAAAATAAAAAGAATTTTCTGTGGTGACAGGAGGACGTCCTGCCAGCTCCGTGGAAAAATGAAAACTGAGGAGAGGCAGTTGGGAAAGGCGGGAAGGCAGCACGCAGGCATGTTGGGATGCTTCCAAAAGCATTCTGATTGGACCCTGGGGAGTGTTCCCGCACAGACTCCGTCAGTACCGACGTACCCATATGTGAAGACTCATTCCTGCTTGTTCCTGGAGATAACCTTTATACTTTAATTCCAGCCACCTTGAAATAGACTGGATGGAGGATGGGGTCTTCCAGATGGGGTGTAGATAGAGCTATTATCTTTTTTGGCACACCGCAAGATTGAAGAATGGATTAAAAATCCTTCTTGTTAAACTTATATATGGAAGAAACCCAAAGGACAGCGATTTGGACATTTCTTCTGCAGAAATTTTGTTAATGAACTCTTAACAGGAGAGTCTTGTGGAGTACTATTCTCTGCTTGGTGCTTGCATTGCTCTGAACAAGGCAGTCCTGGTTCTTCTAGTCAGGATCCCAATGACTGAAGTCAGTCACACTTCTAAGACAATGATAGCTAGGTGTATAGTACGTGTGTGGGAACAAATTCTCATAAGAAAACGGACGGTCTAGGACAGAAATCAGTTAGATGAGGCTGAGAAGTCCCCGAAGACTGGCAAGTCAGGTAAAATTCAGGAGCTGCCATGCTCGAATGCCTTAAAATGGTCTATTTCTCTGAGTGATATAATTATGAAAAATTAAAAAATGGAAAAATCACTCAATTCATATCTTCAGGGTCTAGATATACTCCAAACCAACTCTTATGGTCAAACTCATCTATGTCAACCAATTTTTATATATATAGCGTGTAGTGAAAAGATCTCAGACTTAGTGGCACCAGTTTTTAGACTTCAAATGCGTCCAACTTTTGTGCCCATTCGCATCAATGACCTTTCTCACCCCGTTTCAATTCTAATATTTAGCAGAGTATACCAAAAAATGCACTAAGCTTAATTTAATACAAGAAAGCTCAAACAATTGCTTAGCTTATATCTCTTGCTGTTAACTCTTTTTCAACAGTGTGCTTGGGCTTGTATCCCAGCAGTGTGCTTAGCTTGTATCCCTACACCTTTCCTAGGCACCTCCGTTGCGTTTCACTTTTTCAAGTTTCCTCAGGGGATTACAAAAACTCATCTCTAAAAAAAATATACAAAAAGTATAGAAATGACCACTAATGATTTAAACACACTCAACACCTCTAACGTGTTATAAATTAAACTATAAAAGGGCGATCACCTACCAAAAAATGTGGGCTGCTGCATGCGTCTCATTAACTACTACAACTGAAACCTCTCGACCGGCATAGTTACAGAAAACGCCGTGCAAGTGGACTATGGGTTACTACCCTTGTTTTTAAACCCCCAACTCGATCTTTCAGTGATGTCAACACCCACTTACAAATGACGTCAACTGAACCAATGTTACCACAATGTTGACGTGTTGTACTCATTCTTTCATTTAGGTGATCATCCTCTAATATATATACTAACTATCTTATTTTATAAAATCCTATAAATGTTCTTATATCTTCACGGACCATATCAAAAAATATATAATATCCTGAACTTACTATCGATGTTTCTACTCACTTTTCTAAATGTAAATCACCCATCTATATACATGATGTCCAGTCTATGTATGTATTGAGACTATCAGGTGTCACTGATTTTAAAAATAAATATCTATTTTTGTTCCCTTATAAGTAAGGATTGCTCCTGTGACTTTCCTGCTATGCCTGACCATATTTTATCTATACAAAAGCATCTCAATTGTTCAAACTGATGTCCCATTGTTAAACAATATTGTACCAGTGGCGCCTTTCACTTTACATTTTAAACTGCTCTTGTGTTCCCCCATTCTTATTTTAAAGGGGCAAATTGTTTTTTCCCTATGTAAATTAAATTGCAGGGACATTGAACGATGTAAACCACAAAGGTGGAATCACACGTTGTATGTTTTTAGAGGATATGTGACCCCATATTGTTCAAAAGTGCTCACTTCTATGGTGATATTACAAATCCCACACTTTTTATGTCCTGCTTCAGGTTTCAGCAGGATTACCCCGGACAGGGGGGATTGTAGTACTGCTGGGCTAAGTTGTTCTTTTAAATTTTTATTGCATTGCCATACGCAACGTATTTTCTTGTGTTCAAGCCCAGGAACAGCACTTAAGACATTCCTGTTTTTCTTTAATATACACTGAATTTCCAAACTTAGTGGAAAATATTTTGTAATTAAATTGACATTATCCATGTTTTCATTTACTGTTCTTTCTTTAGGTGCCAGCAATAAGCTTTTATTGTTATAGAGAGCCCTAGAATAGGCTCGCTTTATCACTAGTGGGGGGTATCCTCTCTCCCTAAAGTTATCTGAAAGCTGCTTTGATAAATTCTTGAAAACCTGATCAGAGCAATTTTGTCGATATCTCAAAAAGTGAGAAAAAGGAAGACCCTCCTTCAATCTGGGGGGGATGTGCACTTCCATAATGTAGGAATGTGTTCCGGTCTGTAGATTTGATGGACCGACATTAACCATTCTCCCTCTCCTTTAATAACCACGTCCAGATACATCAGTGTATCCCTATGATAAACGTAAGTGAATTGTATATTATTGCAACGATTTATCCATTAAAAAAACAGCCCCAAATGTTCTTCGGAGCCTTTCCACAGCATAAAAATGTCGTCTATGCACAGACACCACATCTTCACATTCAGAGCATATGGGGACTTACATCCATTTTTCTTCAAGCTTACTCATGTACAGGTTCGCTATCGATGGGGCACAAGGGGCCCCCATCGCCACTCCAGAAATCTGTTGATAGAGTACATTCTCAAATATGAAATAGTTATGAAAAATGGTCATGTGCACTAATCGTAATGAGAATCTTATCTGTTCTGAAATCTCCCTGCTGATGTAAAAACCAATCAACTACTTCATATGCTGCTGACTGGGGGATATTCGTATACAGAGATGTAACATCCATGGTTACAAGCAGTCCATCAACATGTCTAGCCCACTGTGAATGACTACGTAAGATGTTGAGAAAATATGTAGTATCTTTCACATGACAGAATGTCCACTAACAATGGACGTAAGTATGAGTCTATGAACGTTGACAAAGGTTCTAAAATAGTCCCCCTAGTGGAGACTATAGGTCTTCCTGGGGGTCGTTCCATATTTTTATGTATTTTGGGGACTGTATAGAACTTCGCTATGGTAGGAGTCACCACGTTTAAAAAAAAAAAATTCCTTACATGAGATCAATTTATTCTGCAAAGCAGCCTGAGTTATTTCCTTAATTTCTAACAGAAGAGCTTTCTTTGGATCTTCTATCAATATACGATATATTGTATGATCTGTTAGTTGTCGTGTTGCTTCTTCAAGGTAGTATTCATGGCTTAAAACCACTATGGCTCCACCTTTATCAGCTCTCCTAATTACTATATCCGTTCGTTGTTGTAACTCTTTCAATGCAGATCTTTCTAAACTGTGACAAAGTATTAAAACTCCTACAAAACAAATCCTCCAAAACTCACTTTTAAAACTAAATCTTTAAAAAATTAGAGCTGGATGTAATGGTCCAGGTGGAGACCAGGTAGATTTCAAAGGCAACTGTACCCTTCGCACTGGTTGATCTTCCTGTATTTCCTCCTGTTGCACATGAGATGCAAAATAATTCGTCAAACTTAGCTTTCTAATCAGGCTTTCAAAATCTATTCTAAACTGAAACGGATCAAAGCTAGCGTACGGGACAAATGATAAACCCTTGTTCAAAAGTCTTCTGTTCTTGAGAGAGTGGAATCCCCGATATATTTACTACCAAATTCAAATGCATGTTATGTTGATATTTACTCATTATTTTCGCCTTTGAGCTGGACGATCCCGGTATTTCCCTCGCCTGGTTTTTTTTTTCTCTCTCCTCTTCTAAAAAATATATTTTTTGATATGGTCCGTGAAGATAAGAACATTTATAGGATTTTATAAAATAAGATAGTTAGTATATATATTAGAGGATAATCACCTAAATGAAACAATGCGTACAACACATCAACATTGTGGTAACATTGGTTCAGTTGACGTCATTTGTAAGTGGGTGTTGACATCACTGAAAGATCGACGAGTTGGGGGTTTAAAAACAAGGGTAGTAACCCGTAGTCCACATGTGCGGCGTTTTCTGTAACCATGCCGGTCGAGAGGTTTCAGTTGTAGCAGTTAATGAGATGCATGCAGCAGCCCACATTTTTTGGTAGGTGAACGCCCTTTTATAGTTGTATTTATAACACGTTAGAGGGATTAGAGGTGTTGAGTGTTTTTAAATTAGTGGTCACTTATATGCTTTTTGTATATTTTTTTTTAGAGATATGAGTTTTTGTAATCCCCTGAGGAAACTTGAAAAAGTGAAACGCAACAGAGGCGCCTAGGAAAGGCGTAGGGATACAAGCTAAGCACACTGCTGGAATACAAGCCAAGCACACTGTTGAAAAGAGTTAACAGCAAGAGATATAAGCTAAGCATTTTTTTGAGCTTTCTTGTATTATGGCCTAGTGGTTGGGGCAAGGTACTTCAGGCCAGAAGGTCGGGGGTTCAAATCCCACTGGAGGACAGCAACCTTGGGCCGGAAGGACTGGGGTTTCTAGTCCCACAGGTGCTCCTTGTGGTCTTGGGCAAGCCACTTAACCCTCCATAGCCCATGTTCCCTGTAAAATAGTTATCTCCAAGTTATAATGCCCTGTTCAATGTAATTTCAGTTTGTTCAATGTAAACCGCACTGATGCAGAATAGCGCGGTATATAAGAAAAATAAAATAAATAAATAAATAAACTACAGTGGGTCACAAGCTTGGTGCATTTTTTGCTATACTCTGCTAAATATTAGAATTTAAACAGGGTGAGAAAGGTCATTGATGCGAATGGGCACAAATGTTGGACGCATTTGAAGTCTAAAACCTAGTGCCACTAAGTCTGAGACCTTCTCACTACAAGCTATATATATAAAAATTGGTTGACATAGATGAAAGAGTTTGACCATAAGAGTGAGTTGGTTTGGAATACATCTAGACCCTGAAGGTATGAATTGAGTGTTTTCCATTTTTTAATGCTGGAATGCCTGACAGGACTTTAGGATAGAAGCTGTGTCTGATACAAATTTAGTAAGAATACGGCGAAGGACACTGGGCACTTGGAAGGGGATCTGTTATCTGAAGATGTGGTACTCGTGACAGATGATATTTCATTGCTCAGTGAAGCAGCTGACCCCTTTTAACTGACGCACCACCAGAGTCTTTATAAGATCTCTGCACCTCAGAACTGGGAAGAGAAGAATCTGATAATTTTCTCCTATGCTTATGAACAGATCTACTGCCCTCCTGGGCAGACTGTCAGGACAGATTTTAATAAAGCAGAGGACGAGAATTTTGTTTCAGTTCACTGAAACAGAAGCAATCAGTGTTTTATTTTTGCTTTCAATACCACTTGAATTATGGTGCTGGCGACGAATACTGTGTATATCATGCACTGCCCAAAGAACAAAGTAGTCAGTACTAGAGGAGATCAAACCTAAGCTTTCTTTAGAAGCTCAGATGACAAGACTTTGATTTTCATACTTTGGACACATCATGCAAAAAGAGAGATCGTTATAGAAAGACATGTTTGGCAAGGTTGAAGGTCAATGCAAAAGAAGGCGGCCAGCAAGTTGGTGGATAGATACAACAGCAGCTATGGATACCATTCTATCAACAATGAGCTGCCTGACTGAAGATCGAACACAGTTTAGGTCAACTACCCAGAGTCTCGCCATAAGTTGATAGACTCAATGACATTTATCACCACCACCACAACACCAACCGCTGATCCTTCTGGTCATCAAGGACTTGACATTTCTTTTTTTCTCCCCCACAGAGGTAGTCAAGGTGATGAGGGGGGGGGGGGTCAGTCTATACTGTTCCACGGAAAAAACAAAGACTGACTGTCATGACAGGAACTGTACAAACAGATGCACAGAAGTTTAAAAAAAAAAAAAAAAAAAAAAAAAAAACTTAGCTGGAAGAGGGATCCAGGCACACTGGTTTCGTCAAATGTCACCAGTGTTTACATGCATTGCCCTGCTTGGCTATGGAGAAAAAGAAGGAGTTTAAACTGCAAGTAATTCCAGCCCATTACCACATTACCTGCAAACTATGAGGAAGGTATAAAGTAGGTTTATTTAAAATCTCAGTGTGAATTTAATGCAACAATCAGCTTTTTTTGTAGTTAAGACTAGGTTAAACTAATTTTGAAACTGTCTTTCCTAGGGTAGAGATAAGTTTATGAATCTGCACCAACAGTACACCAAGCATAAATATGCACCCAGTAACCATATACCACAGAATGGGACCTCTGTTGCAAATATGATTGGATTTTGCTTACCACAGTGCCCATGGGAGGTGTAGGGACAGAGGCAGACATCACAAGCAACAAGCAGCTCTGGAAATGTGGCACGAATCTTATGAACAGCCTGGATTGCTGGTGTGTCTATGGAGTCAGCAGCTGAGCCTCTGTTATCCTAACAAAGAGATGATTCAGTCAGTGCTCACAGTAGGATGAAGAAGCAGCAATCCATGCACAATGCCTCCCAAGCAGAACTTCAAGAGATTCCCATGGCTGCTAATACTCATACACTTTTAGAGTTCTACAAGCAAAGCCTTTGGATGTCGTATACAAACATTATGAATCTCTGTCCTCTATTAATTTCAAATATGTAATACTACCCAAATCAGGCCTCCACCAATCTATCGAAACAAAAAGTAAGAAGAACCAACATTCGTGCTAATTCATGTACATAGTTCGAGCATGTGATCTAGTTAACAGATTACATTTTCCATGTAAATAGTTCTCCCTTGTTTTCCAAGTTGATAATCCTGTTATATGTAACTCCGAACAGCCTGTTCTGGTTTTTGTTTTGTTCTCTGTAAACCGCGCTGATGTCGAAGAGTGCGGTATAAAAGAAATTAAAATAAATAAAAAATAAAATAAATAAATAAATAAAAACCAAAACGGAGTAGATTCCGAATTATAATAAACTATTTGAAATATTTTTTTGTTGGACTCATCATAGTGGGGAAATTAACCCCTACTAGGAAATGTCCATTTTAATCATTAATTGCAGTAAAACAGCCCGTATGGTCAAAAGACGCTTTACTTAGCTGAAATGGTGGCGCTATCCTCAAAATCACTCCCACAAATTTTCATCCACTCTCCAGAATCCAAACACAATATTGCGTTTCGGGTCCAAATGCCTTTCCCAGATCCTGCAATTCTACCCCCACTTCACCCTGGGGAATACCTATGCATGGTAGGGATTGACTTGGGAATAATCTAAGGAAATATATTTCTTTATGAGAAGGGTGGCAGATTCATGGAATAGACTCCTGGCTGAGTTGGCAGAGACTAGCAGGCCGATGCAGAAAGCTGGTGCTAGACCCAGACTGAAGTGATCTTTTATGTTCCTGACAATGCACACATTTTAACATGCGATGCAGGAAGGATAGGGTGTGCAAATGACCCCCATCAAATACTGTCGGGGGCCAGTGCCCCGACAAAATGTAATTACCTGGTGGTCTAGTGGCAAACCCCCCCCATCCCCAAGTAAAAGTAAAATGAAAATTACCTGGTGGTCTAAGCAGTCCCTAAATACAAACACCCCCATCCCCGTACCTTAAAATAGGCAGAAGCGCTACCTACGTGCTCCCGCTCTGGTCTGCATGTTGTAAAATGGCAATGCCTGGCCCCGCGCAGTGCATCCTGAGATTTTTTTTATTTATTTAAACAGATTTCTATACTGCCTTCTCCCGTAATCAAGGCGGTCTACACAGTAAACAATCGATAAAATATTGTCTAATGTGTGCATGCATTGAACAGTGAATGCGCGTGTGCGTGTAGAGTGCTGTTGATTCTTGGTGAGCTATTTACAACATGTGCTATATACAATACTATGTACATCAGGGCTTTATTTCACGTGTCGAGAAGGGAGGGTAGTTGGGCACCTGGTTAGGTCAGACTGCAACCCAGGATACACCACATGGGGCCAGGCGTCACTATTTTACAACACTGCAGGAGCGCATAGGCAGCACTCCCACCTATTTTAAGGTACGGAGGGGGGGGGGGGTTGGATTTAAGGGCCGCTAGAACACCAGGTAATTTTAATTGTAGTTTTACTTGGGGTTGGGGGTTCAAGGGACTGCTAGACCATCAGGCAATTTTAATTTTATTTTGGGTTGAGGGGTGGGAGGGTTCAAGGGGCCACTAGATTACCAAGCAATTTTAATTTTACTTTGGGCTGGAGAGTGGGGGGGGGGGGTTTCTAGGGGATGCTAGATCACCAGGTAATTACTTTTTGTTGGGACACTGGCTTTCAACAGTATTTTGATGAGATCAGGGGCTTTTCCCAATGCCATCAAAATACTGTCGGGGGGGGGGGGAATATTGGGGTTGTTGGGCCACCAGGGATTCTTTTTTGTCGGGCATGGCCCCTGACAGTGTTTCGATGGCATCGGTGGCTTTGCCCGATTACTGATCATCTGGGAAGATGATGATCTAGGCATCGGGAAAGCACCTGGTGCCATCAAAATACTGTCGGGGGCACAGAGGGCTCTGGTAGGTTGCGACCTGTAACACAGAGAGACCCTATACATCAAGAGATATCACCGCATAATGACTTCTCTGCCTTGGATAATGAGGATGCCCAATCCGTGGAAACTGAAGGGCCCTTAAATGAGAGAGTCAATGCCCAGTTCACTGATAATGCACAAAATATGAAGAACACAGAAAACTACTACTACTTGGAGATTCCATCAAAGGCACCAACTTGAGAACATAGTTCAAAGGAGAGAAGATGGTCAAATGCCTCCCAGGCTCTTCAGCCAGCAGGAATACAATCCAAATTGTTGGTGTAGTTAGTGCAGAAAGTGAGCACTCCAAAATTGATGTCATCCACTTGGGTACAAGCGACCTGGCTAGAAACGGTGCCTCAAGGTTTATTGTGAACCGCTTTGGTCTCTTTTTGTAAAGCAGTATACCAAGTATTAAATAAAGATAAAGCCTTCCAGACTCTGGGAGAGAAACTCAAGCCCACTGTTAACACTGTAGCATTCTCAGAAGTTCCACCTGTTCTTGGTAAGGGGGCAGAAAGGCTACATTGCATAAACAACTTTAATACATGGCTCCAGACCTGTTGCAAACAATAAGGATTCAGATTTATAGGCAACTGGGGAAATGGATGGATCAACAAGAGAATATACTGAGCTGATGGACTACATCTCCCAGTCACAGGGAAAAGGATCCTGAGTGAAAAATTCAGGCAGTACATGGACAGGAATTTAAACTAGAGAAAAGGGGTGACGGATGGGGAAGGACAAGTTCAGGACGTCACTCCCAGCAAAAGCAGAACATTAGAAACAGACACACTTAAAACCACACATCAATGACAAGTGGGAAGAGGTGTGTAGAACAAAACCAATGCAAAATACAGGCAAGCCAGTTAACAAATGCTCAAAGCTTAGTCAACAAAGTTCCTGACCTGGAAGCCCTAATGGTGGAAACGAACTTGGACACTGTGGCCATTACAGAAACATGGTTTAAATGATTCACATGAATGGTATATAGCCATAACTGGCTATAATCTATTCAGAAGAGATAGAGAAGGTGGAAAAGGAGGAGGAATAGCCCTATATGTCAAAAGCAATATTAAGGCTACTGAAATGCAGGGGACATGGGGAAAAGAAGATTGTGTTGGAAAGAGGAGATGGCACTGTCATCCATACTGGTATGGTCTACAGGCCTCCGACTCAAACCAAAGAAATAGACAGCAAATCAATTATAGATATTGTAAAGATAGCCATAAAGGGGGGGGGGGGGAGTGATCATATTGTGTGACTTTAATCTACCCGATGTGGATTGGCGTATTCCTTCTGCAAATCTGGAAAGAAGTTTAAAAAAAAAAAAAAAAAAAAAAAATTGTGCATGCCTTCCAAGATGCGTTACTTAGACAAATGGTGATGGAACCGAACAGGAAAAGCTCAATGCTGGATTTAGCATGTTGAATGTCCGGGTGGGTGCCCCTGTGAGCAGCAGCAATCACACAGTGCGGTTGGAGATAAAAGCCAAGATGCAGTTCAATCATAGCAAGCTAAAATCCTAGACTTCAAACACACTGACTTCAGTAAAATGGCCAAGTACCTGAAGGAGGAGTTGGCAGGGTGGGAGGGGATAAGGGAAGTGGAATTGCAATGGGCTAAACTAAAGGTGGCAAATAAAAGGGGCAACAGATAAATATGTAAGGAAAGTAAATAAAAACAAGAGGAGAAGAAACCTATTTGGTTCTCCAAAGAAGTGGCTGCTCAAATAAAGCACAGTTACTTACCTGTAACAGGTGATCTCTGGGAACAGCAGGAATAAGTCTAGACATAAGGGTACGTCGGTACCGACGGAGCCTGCGCGGGAACGCTCATAAGAACATAAGAACATAAGACATGCCATACTGGGTCAGACCGAGGTCCATCAAGCCCAGTATCCTGTTTCCAACAGTGGCCAATCTAGGTCATACGTACCTAGCAGTTTCCCCAAAAGACACAAGTTCCACAATGCTTGTACTGGGTCAAGCATTGATATCCTGGGTCCCTTTTTAATAGTGGTTTATGGACCTTTCCTCCAGGAACTTGTCCAAACCTTTTTTAAACCCAGCTATACTAACAGCCCTTACCACATCCTCCGGTAACAGATTCCAGAGTTTGATTACACGTTGAGTGAAAAAATATTTTCTCTTATTTGTCTTAAATAGTTTACCCCGTAGCTTCATTACATGTCCCCTAGTCTTTCTATATTCTGATAGCGTAAACAATTGATCCACGTTTATCTGTTCCACTCCATTCATTAATTTATAGACCTCTATCATATCTCCCCTCAGCCGTCTCTTTTCCAGGCTAAAGAGCCCTAACCTTTTTAGCCTCTCTTCATAGGAGTAGCCTTCCATCCCCTTCACCAATTTGGTGGCTCTTCTCTGTACTTTTTCTAATAACGCTATGTCCTTTTTAAGATACGGTGACCAGAATTGCACACAATATTCAAGGTGCGGTCGTACCATGGAGCGATACAGAGGCATTATAATATCCTTTGTTTTATTCTCCATCCCTTTCCTTATGATACCTAGCATTCTGTTTGCTTTCTTGGCCGCCGCTGCACACTGGGTGGAGGGTTTTAACATGTTATCCACGATGACTCCTAAATCTTTTTCCTGGGTGGTGGCTTCTAATGTGGAGCCTTGCATCGAGTAACTATAGTGTGGGTTGTTCTTTCCTAGGTGCATGACTTTGCACTTGTCCACATTAAATTTCATTTGCCATTTGGATGCCCAGTCTTCCAATTTATCCAGGTCCTCCTGCAGTTTTCCACTTTCCTCTTGGGTTTTAACAGCTTTAAACAGTTTTGTGTCATCTGCAAATTTGATAACCTCACTCGTTATTCCCTTTTCCAGGTCATTTATGAATATGTCAAAAAGCAGCGGACCCAGTACAGATCCCTGGGGTACTCCAATATTCACCTTTTTCCATTGGGAATATTGGCCATTTAGCCCTACTCTCTGCTTTCTATCTTTTAACCAGTTCCCGATCCACAATAGTACACTGCCTCCTATCCCATGACTTTTTAGCTTTGCCAAAAGTCTCTGATGGGGGACCTTGTCAAAAGCTTTCTGAAAATCCAGATACACTATATCAACCGACTCACCTTTGTCTACCTGTTTATGCACACCTTCAAAGAGGAAAGCTTTTGGGAGCATCCCACAGCGCCTGCGCGCTGCCTTCCCACCTTTCCTAACCGCCTCTCCCCAGTTCGAGTTTTAAAGCTGAGACAAAGAGAGGAAAGGAAAAAAAACAGAGATACAACTCCTAGGGGAGGTGGGTGGGTTGTGAAGACTTATTCCTGCTGTTCCCAGAGATCACCTGTTACAGGTAAGTAACTGTGCTATCTCCAGGAACAAGCAGGAATGAGTCTTCACATATGGGGACTCCCTAGCTAGAGATGCCTGGGAGATCCCCAAGGTTATGAGACCCTGTGAAGGGCTCTATCTCCTCCTATGGATCTCAGGCATCCATTCAGGGAAGGAGGGCAGGAGTTGATTAAGCATGGAACAGGTGTTTGAGAACAGCCTGACCAAACAAGGCATCCCGGCGGGAGTCCTTGTCCAAACAGTAATGGGCTGTGAAGGTATGAACCGAGGCCCAGGTGGCCGCTCGACAGATCTGGTCGATGGACACAGAATTTAGATGAGCCATAGAGGTGGCCATGGCCCTCACATTATGAGCTGTGACATGGCCTTCCAGAGAAAGGTTCTTACTCTGGTAGGCGAAAGCAATACACTGAGCAATCCAATTGGACAGTGTCCTCTTAGAGACTGGAAGTCCCAAATGAGAGGGATCAAAGGCAACAAAGAGTTGAGAAGACTTTCTATGTTGCTGTGTCCTTTGTAAGTAAAAGGCAAGAGCTCTCTTACAATCCAAGGTATGAAGATTCCTCTCTGCACTTGATGCATGAGGACCTAGAAAAAAGACAGGTAAATACACCGCTTGATTAAGATGAAAAGGTGAAACCACTTTAGGCATAAAGTGTGGATTGGTCCTAAGGACTACCTTATCATGATGGAACCTTGTATAAGGTGGATTAGCCACCAAGGCCTGCAGTTCACTGATGCGGCGAGCTGAGGTGACTGCAATGAGGAAAATAACCTTCCAGGAAAGAAATTTCAAGGAGGTGGTGGCTAAGGGTTCAAAAGGTGGCTTCATAAGCTGACCAAGAACCAGATTTAAGTCCCATGCCACCGGAGGAGGCCTAATGGGAGGTTTAGTTAAAGTTAGGCCTCTCATGAATCTTGCAATAAGAGGATGAGAGGAAATAGGCTGTCCATTAATAGGCTTAAGGGATGCTGCAATAGCACTCAAATGGACTCTTACTGAATTCGTCTTAAGGCCTGCATTGGAGAGATGCAGGAGATATTCCAATAGAGAATTCAAAGGTAGTGCTAGAGGGTCAAGACCCTTCTCAGCACACCAAATGGAAAACCTTTTCCATTTAAAAGCATAGGAACGTCTAGTAGAAGGTTTTCTGGAAGCATGGATGATATCCTTCACCTGCTGAGAAAGATTCCAATCTTGAAGGTCTAGGCCTTCAGCAACCAAGCTCTGAGGTGAAGGGACTTGGGGTTTGGGTGCCACAAAGTCCCCTCCTCCTGGGACAGAAGGTCTGGAGCAGCTCCCAAGTATAGGGAGGGAGCTTGAGAGAGATGCAGAAGTAGAGGGTACCACACTTGGCATGGCCAGCGTGGAGCTATGAGGATCATGGATCCTTGATCCCTCTGGAGCTTGAACAGAGTCTTGGGAATTAAAGGAATGGGTGGAAAGGCATACAGGAAGTCTTGACCCCAGTGAAGGAGGAAGGCATCCTTGGCCTGAACTCCCTGACACGGAATTCTGGAACAGAACCGGGGAAGTTTGGCACTCCAAGAACTTGCAAAGAAGTCTATGTCCGGGGTTCCCCATTCTTGAAAGATTCTGAGTACTTGGTCCATGTGCAGGGACCATTCATGTGGAAGCAGAACTCGACAGTCTGTCTGCCCAAGAGTTTTGGATTCCTGGGAGGTATACAGTCAGGAGATGGATTTGATGCTCTCTGGCGAAGGCCCACAATCTTAAAGCTTCGTTGCAAAGCGACAGAGAGCCAGTTCCTCCTTGCTTGTTTATGTAAAACATGGCTACCTGATTGTCCGTATGAATGAGGACTGTCTTGTAGCTGAGCAGGGTATGGAAGACCTTGAGAGCTAGAAAAACTGCTCGGAGCTCCAAGTGGCTGATATGTAGAGAGGTCTCCTGTGGAGACCAAGTGCCCTGAGTGGAGAGGTCTTGTAGATGAGCTCCCCAACCTGTTTGGGAGGCATCTGTTGTGAGGGTTGCCTGGGGCAACAACTGTTGGAAGGGGGACCCCAGCAACAGATTTTGGGTGGACATCCACCACTGGAGAGACCAAAAGAGGCGTTTGGAGGTTGCTATTTGGTCTGAGAGAGCTCCTGATGCTTGAGTCCACTGGGTGGACAAAGTCCATTGAGCTGCTCTCATGTGAAGGTGAGCATAGGGTACCACATGCACTGTGGATGCCATGTGGCCTAGCAGTTGTAGCATCTCCCGGGCAGTTAAATGACTGTGCTGAATCTGGGAGGCTAACTGCACTAGGCGTAGGCAACGGGCCTGAGGAAGATAGGGGCCTGGCTGGATACTACCACTGCAAGGGCCTATGAACTCTAGGGACTGAGTAGGGGTGAGCTGGGATTTTGGGAGGTTTACCACAAGTTCCAGATACTGAAGAATGTGCCTTGTGCAGTCCAGGGAAGTCTGGGCCTCTGACAGATGGAGCTCGGATGAGCCAGTCGTCCAGGTATGGGAATACAAAATATTCCCAGAGTGCGTAGAAATGCAGCTACTACTGCCATGCATTTGGTGAACACTCTTGGAGCAGAGGCAAGACCAAAAGGAAGCACCCTGTATTGGTAATGCTTTCCTTGGAAAAGAAAACGGAGGAACCTTCTGTGAGATGGATGGATGAGGACATGTGTGTGTACGCATCCTTGAGATCTAGAGAACAAAGCCAATCCTGACTCTGAAGGTATGGAAGGAGAGTGCCCAGAGAAAGCATCTTGAATTTCTCCTTGCATAGAAACTGGTTCAATTCTCTGAGATCTAATATGGGTCTGTGGCCCCCTGTTTTCTTTGGGATCAGAAAGTAGGGGGAGTAAAACCCTGACCCTTGTTGAAGAAGAGGTACTTCTTCTATTGCCCCTTGGGCAAGAAGGGCAGCCACCTCCTGACCTAGAAGGTCGAGGAGAGATGTTGGAGAATTGAAATGTCTCACCATGGTGTGAGGAGGAAGGTTTGAGAAATGAAGCTTGCAGCCCTCCCTTATGATGGAGAGGGTCCACTGCTCTGCTGTAATTTGCTCCCATCTGGGAGCAAAATGAGCTAACCTTCCTGGAATGGCTAGCATCAAGTCAAAAACCCTAAGGAGGCTGGGTCTGCTGAGTTGCAGCAGCCCCTGTAGGCTTAGGCCTGGCCTGTTTAGGTTGCTGATGCTTAGTAGCAAAACGACCTGTAGATGATTGTTGGCCAGAAGCAGGATGGAATCTGCCTTTCTTGAAAAAAGACTTCTTGAAAGGTTTTTTCTTGGCAAGAATGGAGATTGACTTTGAAAGTCTATCCAAAGCAGAATTTTCTGCATCCATTTGAGTGGCTTTTATTTGCCAATCTTTGCCAAACAAGTTTTCTCCTGTACAGGGAAGATTTCCCAAGCCATTCTAGATCAGAAGCTTGGAGCCAAGCAATTCTACGTGCAGCTATGGCAATGGCCGAAGCCCTGCTGGCACCCTCAAAGGAGTCAAAAGCTGCACGGTTGGAAAACTTTGAAATATCTTGAGTATGCTTAATCCAAATAAGAAATTCTTCCCTTTTATCCTCTGGAAGAAAAGGGAGGAAAGTGTGCAGCTTATCTGCAACTTCTTTCAGAAACATACCCATATAAAGACTATAGGAGTTGATTCTGGCAATGAGCATACTGGCTTGGAAGATTTTTCTACCAAAAGCATCCAAGGTCCTGCATTCTCTTCCTGGAGGAGCAGAGGAGTATCTTTTTGCACTCTATCTTTTTCATAGCTGACTCCACCACAATAGAATGGTGAGGAAGCTGTGTTTTATGAAACCCAGGACAAGGAGGGACACGGTACATAGTGTCCAATCTACGAGAATGAGGAGAGATAGTGAGAGGAGTCTCCCATAAGTCAATCATGTGATCATAAAGAATCTCATGAATTGGCAAGGTGACTGCCTCCTTAGGAGCCTTAGAATAACCTAAAATATCCAATTTTTTAGCTCTAGGCTCTGATTCAGAGGTTACTGAAATAGAAAGTCCTTTAGCCACTTCTCTTATGAAGTCTTGAAAGGACAAGTCCTCTGGAGGAGACATTCTTCTTTTTGGAGAAGGCTCTTCAGGAAGAGCTATAGATACCTCAGCAGACTCCTCCAATGCATCAGAGTCTTCGGAGGAATCAAAGTATCGACTGTCAGGGTGCTCTCCCAAAGCTCGGTACGCGTATCGAGCAGTATCGACATCGGGCGTCATCGGGACCAGTTCGGTACAGATGGGCATCCCTGGACAGGGAACCGCTGCAGTCGGCATCCTGGTCGATGTCGATGCAGTCGGTACTGGTACCGACATTGGTGCCAGTACCGGAGCCGATGCTGACAACGGAGTTTGTTGTGGTATCAGCGGCGTCACAACTTGAATGAAGGCTGCGATAGCCTGCTGCATGGATAGAACATTCTGATCTATCGACGCCATGAATGCCTGGAATTTGGTACCGGAAGGTTGCGCCGGTACCTCAGAGCATTCTAACAGGTGATCGGTCGAGGCCGTGCCATCGATGTCAACCTGTAACCCCATAGGAGGAGCTTTGGAAGCCGGAGCTTCCCGCCGGGGTTGTTTTGCCGGTGCGGAATCCTCGAGGGCAAGCCCGGAGGCATCCCGATGCTTGGAAGGAGATCTACCCTTCGAGGACCGGCTGGATTTATGTTTGGTTACCTGAGATCCATGGGAGGAAGTAGAGGCCCTGGAAGACGTCGATGCCACTGAAGCTGCATCAGAGGGAAACAGCACATGGAGCTTAGCTGCTCGGTTCTGTAATCCTCGTTTAGACATCAAGGAGCAGGACGGACAATCCAAAATGGAGTGGTCAGGACCCAAACATTTAAGACACCATTCATGGGTGTCGGTGACAGAAATAGTACCGCTGCACTTAGTGCATTTTTTAAACCCGGAGGCTATTTTTTCCATGAGGAAAATTTCTCGTGAGGCCTAAGGCCCAAAGAGGAAAAACACACTAAGTGAGGGAAAAATATGTTTGTTTTTTTTTATAAGAAAAGAAAGAAAGACCGGCGGTACCGGTCTGACGTCGGGGAAGGCAGACGTGCGACCAAAGAAATAAAATAAAACAAAGGACTTCTTCAGCGGTGACAGGAACAAGACCTGCTGGCTCCGCGGAAAAGAAGAACTGGGGAGAGGCAGTTAGGAAAGGCGGGAAGGCAGCGCGTAGGCGCTGTGGGATGCTCCCAAAAGCTTTCCTTTTTGGGAAGCTGGGGAGCGTTCCCGCGCAGGCTCCGTCGGTACCGACGTACCCATATGTGAAGACTCATTCCTGCTTGTTCCTGGAGATAGGCAAAACACACAGCTTTCACCAAATTCAAAAGCTTGCAAACAGAGGAACACAGAAAGGAATTCAGGATCAAACAAAGAGAAATAAGGAAAGCAAAATCAAAGGCAGAGGAAAAGATGGCTAAAGATGAGAAGTGTGGTGACAACATTTTTCAGGTATTTGGGAGAGGAGGAAAATCAGAGGTGGAATTGCAGGATTTAGAAGTGCTAGGAACGGAATCGTGGAAAGTGACATTGAAAAAGCAAAATTGCTAAACAAATACTTTTGCTCCTTTTTTACTAAAGAAAGTCCTGGAGAAGGACCACCTGTGACTCCCAAATATAAAAATGGGAATGGAGTACATACCACACAATTTACAGAACTTGCAAAACTGAAAGCGGACAAGGCCATGGGACCGGATGGGATACATCCCAGGATACTGAAAGAGCTCAGAGGTTCTTGCAGGGCCATTAAAAGATGTTTTTAACAGATCCTTGGAGACAGGAGAAGTTCCTCAAGACTTAAGAGCTGATGTGGTACCTCTTCACAAAAGTGGTAGCAGGGAAGAATTGACAAACTACAGGCCGGTAAGCCTTACCTCGGTGGTGGAAAAAATAATGAAGGCACTCCTGAAAGAGCAAATAGTGGACTCTCTCAAAACCAACAAGTTGCATGATCCGAGGCAACATGGTTTTACCAAAGAACGATCTTGCCAAACAAATCTGAGTTCTTTAACTGGGTGACCAGAGAACTAAATCAGGGGCATGCGATGGATGTCATCTACCTGGATTTCAACAAAGCCTTTGATACTGTTCCTCATAGGAGGCTTATCAATAAACTCAATAGCTTGAGGATGGGTCCCAAAGTGGTGAACTGGATCAGAAATTGGTTGACTTACAAACGACAGAAAGTGATGGTAAACGGAACTCTTGGATGAAAGGAGGGTGATTAGCAGTGTGCCCTGGGGTTCGGTCCCAGGACTGGTACTGTTCAATGTATTTGTGAATGATATTGCTGAAGGACTGAATGGAAAAGTGTCTTTTTGCAGAGGACACTGAAATTTGCAACAGAGTGGAATCCCCCGAGGGAGTGGAAAACATGAGGAAAGATCTACAAAAGCAGGAAGAATGGTCTAATGCTTGGCAGTTAAGATTTAATGTGAAGAAGTGCAATGTTGTGCACTTAGGAAGCAGAAATCCAAGGGAAGTGGTCACGATAAGGGATGAGAGGTTGGTGTGCACAGACCAGGAGAAGGACTTTGGTGTGATTATTTCCGAGGATCTCAAGGTGGCAAAACAGTGCGACAAGGCAGTGGCAAAAGCCAGGAGGATGCTGGGTTGTATACAAAGAGGGATTACCAGCAGAAAGAGGTACTTATGCCACTGTATAAGTCACTGGTGAGGCCTCACTTGGAATACTGTGTTCAGTTTTGGAGACCATATCTTGCAAAGGATATAAAAAGACTGGAAACTGTTCAGAGGAAGGCGACCAAAATGATTTGGAGCCTGCATCAGAAGACTTACGATAAGAGACTTGAAGATCTAAATATTTACATTCTGGAGGAGAGGAGGGACAGGGGAGATATGATTCAGACCTTTAAATACTTAAAGAGAAATTATGAACAAACCTCTACCAAAGACAGGAAAGCTGTAAAACTAGAGGGCATAACATGAAGCTGCAATGGGGTAAATTGAAAGGAAATGTCAGGAAATACCTTTTCATGAAAGGGTGGTGGATGTTTGGAATGCCCTCCCGATGGAAGTGTTGGGGGAAAATACAGTGACCGAATTCAAAATGGCATGGGGACAGACACAGTGGATCCCTCTATAGCAACAGGATAAAATCAAAATAAACTTAACAATCTCATCTCAACAGGTGTGCCCTACACAGAGCGGTGGGTACACCCCTAAACAAAGGCATGGGGAGGGGTGACCTGCCCAGAGCGGCAGGTGCACCTACTCTTGCCACCTTGCTGGGCAGACTAGATGGACCATACTGGTCTTTATCTGCCGACATTTACTGCGTTACTATGTTACTGTTATTTACTTCTACTCAGACCCTGCAGTAAAAGTCTGGCACTGTGGCTGGTTGCAACATAATTTACATCTGTGTCTGCATCGGGCATAACCATGATTTGCATACAAGCCCAGCAGATTAAAATACATTTAAATAATTAGGAATCATTTAAATACGCGTGGCATTAATTGGGTGCTAGTTTTTCTGCTGGCATTTGCATCTATTTCCTGCATGTAAAGGATCATAAAACTTTGATTAAACATGGTGTTACGGGCTCGTAAAGTCTGCACTAGCTTTCTGCATCAGCCTGTAGGACTGTATCCTACTAATAATCATTTAATACCCTTCATGCCTGCCCATCTTTACTGTATGTAAGTTCCATGTTGTTCTTGTTTTTCATTGTTAATTTATGACTTTAAACAGTTAATATATTTTCATTGTTTTACTGTATAACCTCTATGTTCATTGTAAATCACTGACTGAAGGATAAGATATTAAGAAATTAATATAGTGCTACAAGGTGTACACAGCGCTCTACAGACACATCTAAGAGATGGTCCCTGCTCATTAGAGCTTACAATCTAATCAAGACAGACAATACAATAAATGAAAATAAAGGGTAAAAAGGAAGGTAAGGAGACAAAAGGAAAACAAGAGATCAGGATCCAAAATCAGCCTCAAAGAGGCTTTTAGCATGGATTTGAAAAGGGGGAGAGAGAAAGAGTAGTTACTCACCTGTAACAGGTGTTCTCCAGGAGCAGCAGGAATCAGTCCTCACATATGGGTGTCATCGGCGCCGATGAAGCCCCTGCGGAGCATTTCCCCAGCTTTCCATGAAAACCTTTGGGAATGCTGGCACGCATGCGCGGTTCCCTTCCCGCCTAAAGGTGCCATCTTACCTCAGTCAAATGACATAGCTAAGAAGAGCACACAAAAAAGTAAACACACAAACTATGTACAACTGCAACTCCAAGGGGAGGAGGGAGGGTTGTGAGGACTGATTCCTGCTGCTCCTGGAGAACACCTGTTACAGGTGAGTAACTACTCTTTCTCCAGGACCAAGCAGGAAGTCAGTCCTCACATATGGGTGACTCCCTAGCTCTGGGCTACTAAGGAACCCAGGCTGAACAAGAGAACTCCCTCTAGTCCCAGCAGGAAAGAAAGGCTTTTCAAGGACACAACCTCCACCGGTAGCCCAACAGAGGGCAGGAGTTGCCTAAACCTCAAAGAGATTCCGGAGTACTGCTTGGCCAAAAGCACTGTCCCTACAGGACTCCCTCTCCAGACAGTAATGGGCTGCAAAGGTCTGGCTTGAAGACCAAGTTGCAGCCCTGCAGATGTCTACTAAGGGCACAGAGTGGAGATGAGCCACTGAGGCAGCCATTGCCCTGACACAATGGGCCGTGACCCTACCCTGCAAAGGAAAGTCAGCCACCCAGATGGACAAGGTACGCTTGGACACAGCTAACCCCAACTTATTGGGGGTCAAAGGATACGAAGAGCTGAGTAGCCCTTCTATGCCCCTGTGTACGGTCAAGGTAGAAGGATAAGGCCCTCGTACAGTCCAGGGTATGCAGGACTGCTTCAGCTTGGCTTGCATGAGGCCTAGGGAAGAATGTTGGAAGAACCACCTCCTGATTGAGGTGGAAAGAGGAGACAACCTTAGGGAGGAACTTGGGATGAGTCCTGAGGACTACCCTGTTCCTATAAATCCTGGTGTAAGGCCTATCACAGACCAGGCCCTGAAGCTCACTCACTCGCCTAGCTGAGGTAAGGGCTATCAGGAAAAGTGTCTTCCAGGAGAGGAAGCGCAGTGGACAAGTAGCCATCGGCTCAAAGGGTGGGCGAGTCAGTTGCTGTAAGACCACATTCAGCTCCCACTCAGGAGCAGGACGACAGATAGGAGGCTTGAGCAATAGCAAACCTCTGAGAAACCGGGACAAAAGCAAGCCCCTGAGGAAGCGGAACACCAAGGGGTGACCAGACAAAGAATGTCCCTCCACCAGTGAGTGGTGAGCTGCTAAAGCTGAGAGGTGGACCCGAACAGAATTGGACTTAAGTCCCTGATTGGATAAGTGCAGCAAGTACTGAAGCACTACCTGCACAGTACAGGAGAAAGGATCCTCTGTACGTTGCTGACACCACACAGAAAACCTCTTCCATTTGAGAGCATAGGCTTTCCTAGTGGATTGTTTTCTAGAGGCTAGGACAACCTCCTCAACTTCCTGAGGCAGGCCCCAGGGAGCCAAGACTACCCTTGCAGCTTCCAGGCCATCAAATTGAGAGTCTTGAGATTGGGGTGTAGTAGGGAACCCTGCTCCTGAGAGAGAAGGTCGGGTTGCAACCCCAGAGGCAGTGGGTGATCCACCGCCAGTTGAAGCAGAAGAGGAAACCAAGGCTGTCTCGGCCATCTGGGAGCTACCAGCAGGACCGAGGCCTTGCCTCGAAGAATCTTGAACAGAGTTCGGGCCACCAAGGGCGTGGGAGGAAACGCATACAGGAGGCCCTGAGACCAGGACATCAGAAAAGCATCTGGTGCGATCCTCAAAGGATGTGGTTGCCTGGAACAGAACTTGGGTAGCTGTCTGTTTAGTGGACTGGCAAAGAGATCTATCCAAGGGAGACCCCACTTCAGGAAGATCTTTTGGACTACCAAGGGATGCAGCTGCCACTCGTGGGGCTGCAGAATCCTGCTCAACCGGTTGGCCAGGCAGTTCTCCTGGCCTGGGAGGTACACCGCCTTGAGAAGCATGTGGTGCTTCAGGGCAAAGGAACAAAGGTCCTGAGTCTCTCGACAAAGGATCTGGGACCCAGTGCCACCCTACTTGTTCACATAAAACACGGCCACCTGGTTGTCTGTTTGAATCAAGACTGAGCGGTGAGCCAGGGCTGGAGAAAAAACTCTGAAAGCCAAGCAGATAGCTCGAAGTTCCAGCAGATTGATCTGTTGGGCCGCCTCCCAGGGAGACCAGAGGCCTTGGGTGCACTTGTCCAGACAATGAGCCCCCCAGCCCTTCGGAGAGGCGTCGGTGGGGAGGACCACCGAGTATTCTGGCATTTGGAAGGGCATTCCTTTGAGTAGATTGGGTGGATGTAGCCACCAGCTGAGGGAGGCCAAAAGGGGTTTGGACACCTTTATCTTGTCTCGTAAGTGGCCTATGGCTTGAGACCACTGAGTCCGAAGGCACCACTGTGCAGGCCTCATATGGAGCCTGGCATTGGGAGTCACATGTACTGTCAAAGCCATGTGACCCAGAAGCCTGAGGTAGAGTCTGGCGGAGACCAGGGACCTGTTCAGAAACTGCTTTGCCACGTCCATCAGCCTTTGAGCCCTATCTTCTGGCAAGAATGCCTTTGCCAGTTGAGAATCCACCTTGCCCCTATGAACTCCAAGTTCTGGGAGGGGAGCAAAGTGGACTTTGTGAAGTTTATGACAAAGCCCACCTTCTGAAGCAGAGCAATGGTGTTGAGGGTGCTTGTCTGGCCTCCAGGGACGTCTGACCCCTGATGAGCCAGTTGTCCAGATAGGGAATGACAAAGATGCCTTGATTTCTCAGGTAGGCCGCAACCACTGCCAGGCACTTGGTAAAGACCCTGGGAGCGGAGGACAGGCCAAAAGGTAGTACTCTGTACTGATAATGGTTTCCTCCCACAATGAACCTGAGGTACTTTCTGTGGTCTGGATGAATGAGGATGTGAGTGTACGCATCCTTTAGATCTAAGGAGCATAGCCAATCTCCCTGCTGGAGGTAGGGCAGAAGTGTCCCAAGAGTAAGCATCTTGAACTTTTCTCTGTCTAGGAACTTGAGGTTTCTGAGGTCCAGAATGGGACGAAGGCCACCGGTTCTTTTGGGTATCAGGAAATACCTGGAGTAGAATCCGTGACCTTGCAATTGGGGAGGAACAGGCTCCACCGCCCTGTCCACCAACAGACCATGAAGCTCTTGTAGAAGGAGGTCTGTGTGCAGGGGAGGCCTTGGAGGCTCCCCTGGAAAATATGGTGGTGGCAGTTGGTGAAAATGGAGGGCATAGCCATTGTGGATTATGTCCAGTACCCAACTGTCCCCGGTGATAAGGGGCCACTGGTGGGCAGCAGGTGCCTGAGGCTTGGGGGGTCCTCTGCCTACGGGGCCCATTACCCTGGCCCTTGGCTTGCTGACCCTGGGGGGCAGCTTGGGCAGCCTGATACTGAGGGTACTGTTTGTAGGCAGTGCCCTTCCTCGGGTGAAAGGACTTTTTACCCGAGCCCTTCTTATGTGAAGGGGCAGAGGTCTTCCTCGACAGCCTTGTCCGGGTAAGGTGCTGTGTCTCGAGCTGAGTGGCCTTCTTGGTCACGGGTTTGCCAAAAAGGTTCTCACCTCGGCAGGGGACATCGACCAACTTGTCCTGAACCCATGGCTTGAGGTCCGATGACTGCAGCCACGCCTGGCATCGAGCCGCGATGCCGGCAGCTGCTACTCGGGACGAAGCCTCGAAGCCATCGTAGGCGGCGTGGGAAATTAACTTTGAGCATTCCCGAATCCCCGAGGACAAGGTCTGAAATCTCTGCAAGGGTACCCCGGAGAGACCAGCAGAAAAGCCGGCCAGTTCTTTGGCCAGGTCCCACAAGTACATGCCCATGTACAGCTGGTAAGACTGGACACGGCAAGCAAGCATCGACCCCTGGAAGCACTTCCTACCGATGCCATCGAGGTTGCGGGCCTCCCTGCCGGGGGGCACCGCAGAGTGCATCTTCTGGCTCTTCAGAGGATGCATGGCCGATTCCACAACCATGGAATGGTGAGGTAGCTGTGCTTTCTGGAAACCAGGGCTTTGGAATCGACTCGCTTGCTCAGAACCGGCTCCGAGGCCAGGGCCTCCCACATTCGGAAGAGGAGCCGTTCCAGCATCGGAGGAACCGGGACAGTAAAGGCCTCCTTCGGAGGAGAGTCGTACTGTATAGCATCGAGCTCCTCGGCTCGAGGCTCTTCCTTGGGATCGGCAGGGATAGCCAAGGCAGTGGCCATATCCCGGACAAACTCAGAGAACCTAGTGTCCTCCGGAGGGGATCTACTCCGGTGATCAGACTGCGGTGAGTTCGATGGGACGCACCGAGTCTTAAAAGTATCAGGAGACTCCTCATCCTCCGTCTCCCAGGCGGACTCGTCCGAGGAGGAGTCTGGGTCCGACCCCGCGGGGCCCCAAGGCACCCGCCCCAACGCTGGGGGCACCAGCGTCGACACCCTCGGTCCCGAACGGGAGGTCGAGGGAGACCTTGACCGAGGACGACTTCGAGCCATGAGGGTCTCAAGTATTGGCTTGGTCTCCGGGGTTGACTTTGAAGTCGACGTCCCAGTGGTCGGGGCAGAGGCAGACAGGCTGGCCATCAGTGCCCGCTGCTGCTCCATGAAGGCAGACAGTCTGCACTCCAAGGCTGTCATCCTGAGACTCAGCTCGGGAGACGCAGCAGCCACCGACTCGGGCCTTGGTGGCGCCGGGCCCGACGTCGGCTCTCTGGGAGGAGAGTCCACAAGGACTACGGGGCTTACGTGTCCAGCAGACTCCGGCTCCATGCGAGGAACTTTGGGAGGCTTCTCTTGGTACACGGGCCCGGGACGGCGGTCGGGGGTCTTAGACCTGGCCCTCGAGGGACCAGGGACCTCCTCCGACGCTGCCCTCGCGAGCCGCTTCTTCCTCTTACATTCCCGGTCGGGGGACACCCTGTCCGAGGAGCTTTGACAGCGCTCGGGATCGGAATCCCAAGATGTCGAGGCCTCAGACGAGGTCTGGGCCTGACCGGAGGCAGAGTCCGAGAAAAACCTTTCCTTTTGATGCTGTCGACTCTTTAGTGCCTTGGAAAACAATATCTTCCCACATGGCCCACACGACTTTGGGTCGTGGTCAGGGCCGAGGCACCGAAGGCAGCAGTCGTGTGTGTCGGTGAGAGACAATTTTCTTACACCAATCACACTTTTTGAAACCACTGGAAGCCATCGGGGAAAATATAGCCCCAGCGAGGTCAAAAGACCGGCCTTCCAGTGAAAAATGAAAAAAGGGCGCGAACACCAGCCACGAAAGGCAAAAAACGAAAAATGAAGAAAACGGGCTCGATACCGGTGTACTGAACCAGTGTCAAACCGGAGAAAAAATAGCGAAAAACGCTGAAGAAAAAAATCACTTTTATCCGGGAGAACAGGACACACGTCCGATGGGCTTCTCGGAAAAAAAGAGACTGAGGTAAGATGGCACCTTTAGGCGGGAAGGGAACCGCGCATGCGTGCCAGCATTCCCAAAGGCTTTCATGGAAAGCTGGGGAAATGCTCCGCAGGGGCTTCATCGGCGCCGATGACACCCATATGTGAGGACTGATTTCCTGCTTGGTCCTGGAGAAAGCCTGATATACAGATTCAGATAGTCTGTGCGAGGTAAAAGGAATGGAGCCTAGAGATGGCAGTAGGGCATAGAGAGAAGCAGGTCAGTAGAAGAGCGGAATTCACGAAGAGGGGTGTAGGGAGAGCGTAAAGGTAGTGAGGAACAGTAGAATGAATAAACTTATAGGTCAGAAGGAGAAGTATCTGAATCCAAACAAAGCATGGGACAAGCAAAGAGCGTCTGAGGGAGAGGAAGGGTTTGCAGAACTTGGTATGAATGGGCAGACTGGATAAGCCGTATGGTCTTTATCTGCCATCACTTTCTGTTTTTCTAAGCACGTACCATCTTGTAAGTGTGTATGCATAAACAGTTTTATGGAAGGCTTTTTCCATACATTAATCTTTTATAAAATTTACCCCCAGATGGTGGAAATTTGGCACACACTTATAGCCAATACACCTCAAAGAATGAGGCATGTAGTGGCCTAGTGGTTAGAGTAGCAGTTTGGAACAAGGAAAACTCAGGGTTCAAATCCCACCGATACTCCTTATGGCCTTGGACAAGTCACTTAAGTCTGTAACTGAGGCAATGGTCAAGGAAGTACTTAGCAGACCTGATGTACTTCTGGAAAGGCCTGAGCTAAATACAACTGCTGCCATCATTTCATGTGCCCCACACAGCAATCAATTACAGAACAGAACAGGAGCTGCCCACCTTTAGGCACACCAACTAAAAATGTCCAGTTGCCCAAGGGGGATTTCTGCTCAGTAGCACATACTTGAAGAAACAGTGCATGGATCTAGGCAAGTGCAACTTAATGATGCAACCACAGTAATTGGCAGTTGCACAGAGGGGCTTGTGGTGTCCTGACCACCACCTCTGCACAGATCCAAATTTGGGAATTCACTGCTTGGAATCAATCACTTTCATAAACAAGAAACCTACATTCCAGGGCCACAGAATCACTAACCCCCTACCCTTCTGACCTTGGTCCTCTATTCTGTATGAATACTCCTGTCTTTCCTATCAGTTCCTTTCCTTCCTTCTCTACTATGCTGCGAATGTGAAGGGCGTATACCAAGCTCAATAAACAATAATGGACTACAGATTAGATGGCACATAGCCAGCATAGAAAAAGCATGTATATTTTATAGTTCATTCTGTGATTACAATTTCTTGGCATCATCTCTAGCCAGTCTGGTTTTCAGGATATTCATAAAGAGTAGTTACTCACCTGTAACAGGTCTTCTCCAGGAGCAGCAGGAATCAGTCCTCACATATGAGTGACGTCGGCGCCGGAGCCCTCACGGAACAATTTCACCAGCTTTCAAAGAAAGCCTTTGGGAATTGCAGCGCGCATGCGCGGTCCCCCTTCCTGCCCAAGGGTGCCATCTTGCTCAGTCTGATGACATAGCTAAAAGACAGCAAAAAAATTAGCAAAAAACGATAGGACTGCAACTACAAGGGGAGGAGGGAGGGTTGTGAGGACTGATTCCTGCTGCTCCTGGAGAACACCTGTTACAGGTGAGTAACTACTCTTTCTCCAGGACCAAGCAGGAAGTCAGTCCTCACATATGGGACTCCCTAGCTTAAGGCTACCGGAGACCTCAAGTGGAAAAATGAGCTCCCTCTAGCTCAGTAGCACAGAAGGAATCTTCTCTGAAAACGCCCCCGGCCGGTAGCCCAACACCAGGGCCGGAGGGTAGGAGTTGCCTAAACCTCAAAGAGATTATGGAGGACTTCCTGTCCGAAAGCACTGTCCCTGCGGGACTCCCTCTCCAGGCAGTAATGGGCTGCAAATGTTTGGCTTGAAGACCAAGTAGCGGCCCAGCAGATGTCTGCCAATGGAACAGAGCGGAGATGAGCCACTGACGCAGCCTTCGCCCGAACACTATGAGCTGTGACTCGACCCTCCAACGAGAGGCCGGCCGCCCCATAAGCCCAAGCGATACAGTCAGCAACCCATATGGACAAAGTACGCTTGGAGACAGGGAGCCCCAACTTATTGGGGTCAAAAGAAATGAAGAGCTGAACAGCCCTCCGATGCTCCCGCGTACGGTCAAGGTAGAAGGACAAGGCCCTCCTACAGTCCAGGGTATGCAGGACCATTTCAGCCCGGCTGGCGTGCGGCCTGGGAAAGAAGGTCGGAAGAACCACCTCCTGGTTGAGATGAAAAGGAGAAACCACTTTTGGAAGAAACTTAGGGTGAGTCTGTAAGACTACCCGATTTCGGTAGAACCTAGTGTAAGGAGGATCAGACACTAGGGCCTGCAGTTCACTAACGCGCCTGAGCTAAATACAACTGCTGCCATCATTTCATGTGCCCCACACAGCAATCAATTACAGAACAGAACAGGAGCTACCAAAAACAAGGTTTTCCAGGAGAGAAAACGGAGAGGGCAGGTAGCCATAGGCTCAAAGGGCGGACAGGTAATCCGCTGTAAGACCACATTCAGATCCCATTCTGGGGCTGGTGGGCGCAAAGGAGGCTTAAGGAGAAGGAGGCCTCGGAGAAAACGAGCCACCAAAGGATGGTTGGAAAGAGGCCTGCCATCCACCGGTGCGTGATGTGCAGAGAAAGCACTGAGGTGGACCCTGACAGAGTTGGACTTAAGTCCAAGGTTGGAGAGGTAAAGCAAATATTGCAAGACCACTGCCACCAAGCAGAAGAAAGGATCCTCACACTGCTGAGCACACCACACGGAGAAGCGACGCCACTTAAGAGTGTAGGACTTCCGGGTGGATGGCCGCCTGGAGGCCAAGACGACCTCTTCTACCTCCCGAGGCAGCAGGAGGGGAGCAAGAACTACCCTTTCAGCAGCCAGGCCATCAGATGAAGGGACCGGAGGTTGGGGTGTAGGAGAGTCCCCTGATCCTGTGACAGGAGATCGGGTTGAAACCCCAGAGGAAGAGGAGTGTCCGCCAGCTGCAGCAGAAGCGGGAACCAGGGTTGTCTCGGCCACTGGGGAGCCACCAGGATCATCGAGGCTCTGTCCCTGAGAACCTTGAAGAGCGTCCGAGACACTAGTGGCATGGGAGGAAAGGCATACAAGAGGCCCGTGGACCATGGAATCAGAAAAGCATCCGCCGCTACTCTGAGAGGATGCGGTTGTTGAGAGCAGAATCTGGGAAGTTGCCGGTTCAGAGGACTGGCAAACAGATCCATGGTGGGGAGGCCCCACTTGAGAAAGATCCGTTGAACCACCAACGGATCCAATCTCCACTCGTGTGGTTGGAGGATCCTGCTCAGCTTGTCTGCCAGGTAAATTTTCCTGACCTGGGAGATAGACAGCTTTGAGGAGGATGCCGTGGCTGACGGCCCAAGAGCACAGTTTTTGTGCCTCCTGACAGAGAAGGAAGGAGCCTGTGCCCCCTTGTTTGTTCACGTAGAACATTGCAACTTGATTGTCGGTCTGGACCAGCACAGACTGGTGAGAAGTGAGGTGGGAGAAGGCTCTCAGAGCTAGGTGGATGGCTCTGAGCTCCAGGAAATTTATCTGCTGAGCAGACTCCCAAGGAGTCCAGAGGCCTTGAGTACATGTTCCTTGGCAATGTGCTCCCCAACCCAGGAGAGAAGCATTGGATGTCAGTACCTGAGAAGGCGGAAGAGATTGAAAATCCA
Organism: Ichthyophis bannanicus; assembly: GCA_033557465.1. Lineage (NCBI taxonomy): Eukaryota > Metazoa > Chordata > Amphibia > Gymnophiona > Ichthyophiidae > Ichthyophis > Ichthyophis bannanicus. The sequence goes on along the minus strand of CM066039.1, from coordinate 401,250,025 downwards.
CTCCCAGCACTAGGTTTGGCAGATGAAGCCACCACCGCAGAGAAAAGACCAGCAGGTCGGATATCTGTACCGAGTCCGCCAGGCTTCCTGTGGCCTGATGCCATTGAGTGTGAAGGCACCACTGAGCAGATCGCATGTTCAGGAGGGCATTGGGGGTTACATGGACCGTGGAAGCCATATGGCCGAGCAGTCTCAGAAATTGCCTGGCAGAGACCAGGGAATTGCTGTGAAAGTGGCTGGTGAGATCCATGAGCCTGTGGGCCCTGTCCAGAGGCAGGAAGGCCCGCGCCTGAAGAGTGTCCAACCTGGCGCCTATGAATTCGAGATTTTGAGAGGGGAGCAAAGTGGACTTTGCGAAGTTTATGACAAATCCCAAGTGCTGGAGTAGAGTCACAGTGCGATGAGTGGCCTGAGTGGCTTCTTGGGAAGACGGGGCTCTGATGAGCCAGTCGTCCAGGTATGGAAACACAAAAAGGCCTTGAAGTCTTAGATAGGCCGCCACCACTGCTAGGCATTTGGTGAACACCCTGGGGGCGGAGGATAGGCCAAAGGGCAGTACTCTATACTGGTAATGATTTCCTCCCACAACAAACCTGAGATATTGTCTGGTCTGGATGAATAAAGATGTGAGTATACACATCCTTTAGATCTAAGGAGCATAGCCAGTCTCCCTGCTGGATGTAGGGCAGCAGGATTCCAAGGGTAAGCATCTTGAACTTTTCCCTTTCCAGGAACTTGTTGAGGTTTCGCAAGTCCAGGATGGGTCTGAGGCCTCCTGTTCTTTTTGGTACCAGAAAGTACCTGGAATAAAAGCCGACACCTCTCAGGTGGTGGGGCACCGGTTCCTCAGCCTGTTCCTGAAGAAGACTTGTAACTCCTGAAGGAGTAAGTCCCTGTGCAGAGGGAGTCTTGGAGGCTCCCCTGGAAAGTAGGAGGGAGGTACCTGGTGAAAGTGTAGAAGATAGCCTTTTTGAACTATATGAAGCACCCAGGTATCTGATGTGATGGCTGACCACCTGTGGGCAAAGTGGACCAGCCGGCCTCCAGTGCTGAGAGAAACCAGCGGAGGGGAAGAGGCTATGCTGACGGAGTCAAAAACCCCCACCCTGCTGAGCAGGGGCCGGTGTTGTGGGCTTGGGGGCCTGCTGCCTACGGGACCCATTACCCCATTCCTTGGCCTGCTGACCTTGTTGGGGAGCTGCTGAGGCCTGAAAATGAGGGTAGTGTTTATAGGCAGCCGCCTTCCTCGGGTAAAAGGGCTTTTTCCCCAAGCCCTTCTTCTGAGAAGGGGCAGAGGTTTTTCTGGACAGCCGAGTCCTGGTCAGAGTCTCGGTCTTGATCTGTGCAGCCTTTTCAGCCATGGGCTTGCCAAAGAGGTTTTCACCTCTGCAGGGGACATCGACCAACTTGTCCTGTACCCATGGCTCGAGGTCGGATGACTGAAGCCAAGCCTGTCTGCGGGCACCGATGCCGGCTCCGGCTACCTGAGCCGATGTTTCGAAGACATCGTAGGCTGCTCGAGAAATAAACTTCGAGCACTCTCGAATACCAGTGGACAAGGCCTGGAACCTCTGCAAAGGTTCCTTGGAGAGACCAGCAGAGAACCCGGCAATCTCCTTTGCCAGGTCCCGGAGATACATGCCCATGTAGAGCTGGTAGGTCTGGACTCGACAAGCAAGCATAGCACTTCCTACCGAGGGCATCCAGGTTCCGGGCCTCCCGGCCGGGAGGCATCGAGGAGTGCATCTTCTGACTCTTGAGTCGATGCATGGCCGATTCCACCACCATGGAATGGTGTGGTAGTTGTGCCTTTTGGAACCCGGGGCTCTTGCGGACTCAATAAATGGAATCGACCCGCTTGCTTAACACCGGTGCCGACGCCGGGCTCTCCCACATGCGGAAGAGAAGTCGCTCCAGCATCGGAGGAACCGGTACAGTAAAGGCCTCCTTCGGGGGAGAGTCATACTGGAGGGCATCGAGCTCTTCGGCTCGAGGCTCCTCCTCGGGATCCGTGGGGAATGCCAAGGCCTTGGCCATATCCCGCACGAAGTCCAAGAACCAGGTGTCCTCCGGGGGGGACTGTCAGGTTCGGACTCGGGCGAGTCCGATGGGACGCACAGAGTCCGAAAAGTACCAGGTGACTCTTCGTCCTCCGTCTCCCAGCCCGACTCCTCGGAGGAAGAATCGAGCGGCTCCGGTCGGGTGGGCACCAATGCCCTCCGCCCCGACGCCGACGACCTCGGTCCCGAACGGGAGGCCGAGGGAGACCGTGACCGAGGATCGACTCGAGCTCGCATGGACTCGAGGATCGGCTCGGTCTCCGGGGTCGACTTGGACGTCAACGTCCCGGTGGTCGGGGCAGATGCACCGGCAAGGCCAGCGATCAATGCCCGCTGCTGGTCCATGAAGGCAGCGAAACTGCTCTCCAAGGCCATCAACCTGAGTCTGAGCTCAGGAGACCCAGCAGCCCCTGACTCGGGCCCCGACTTCAGCTCTTTCGGAGGCGAGTCCACGAGGACTACAGTACTCACGTGTCCAGGAGACTCCATCTCAAGACGAGGATGTTTTGAAGGCCTCTCCGACTCCGAGGACCCGGGACGGCTATCGGGGCTATGCAACCTGGCCCTTGAGGAACCAGGAGCATCCACCGACGACGCCCTCGCGGGTTTTTTCTTCCTATGATGTTCCCGGGCAGGAGACCCCCGCTCAGAGGAACTCCGACAATGCTCAGGACCGGAGTCCCGGGACGTCGAAGCCTCTGACGAGGTCCGGGCCCGGCTGGACACCGAGTCAGAGAAGATTCTCTTTTTGATGCTGCCGACTCAACATTTTTGAGGACATTTTGCCACACGGACCACAGATCATCGGGTCATGATCGGGTCCGAGGCAGCGGAGGCAGCAGTCGTGTGTGTCGGTAAGAGACATAAGCTTCTTACAGCGATCACACTTTTTAAACCCGCTGGCAGCCATCAGGGGAAAAAGGGCCCCTGCGAGGTCAAAAGACAGGGCTGCCAGTGAAAAAAAAGAAAAATGGCGCGAACGCTAGTCACGAAGGACAAAAAACGAAAAAATAAAGAACGGATTCGATACCGGCGTATCGGGCCCGGGCGGGAAAAGGATCCGGCGTCAAACCGAGAAAAGAATATTAAATAAAATCAACTTTTTCAGCGGCAATCACAAACAACGTCTGTAGGACTCCGCGGAAAAAAGAAGACTGAGCAAGATGGCACCCTTGGGCAGGAAGGGGACCGTGCATGTGCGCTGCAATTCCCAAAGGCTTTCTTTGAAAGCTGGGGAAATTGTTCCGCGAGGGCTCCGTCGGCGCCGACGTCACCCATATGTGAAGACTGACTTCCTGCTTGGTCCTGGAGAATGAAACACGCATTAGAGATCTGCATGCAATGAAGGCAGTGCATAAAATGTTTTCTCAAAGGATAGCCTGAAAAGCAGACTCTAGGAATGGCTTGAGACATACTGGAGAATGTGGTAGACATGATGTGAAAAGGTGTAGCCACATTCAGTAGAACTTTGTAAAACTACCATAACACATCCTACCATAATGAAACTGAATACACGATTCATGCATTAGAGGCACATAAAAAAACCATGGACATTTCTAGCCATACTAGTATTAGGAAAAGTACTTTCTATACAAAATTTAGAAATGAAGAGTCCATCTGCTTGATCGTAAGAAATTCTTATATACTGCCTTTTTCTAATAAAAGATTGGACTACAGTGGTTTACAAAGTGAAGCAAAAATTAAAAAACCACAACCTGCCCAGCAAGAGACTGGTTGCCCTTCTCCCCTTCCATTTGGGTTTTTCCCATCTCTCACTGCTCTAAACGTCATCAGCATCCGAGCCAATGTAGGTGTGGCAGCAGGAGAAAGTTACCTCATCCTATGGCTTTCCCATAAATCATCCCAGCTGCCACATTTGGGGTTATTTTAGAAGCCCTATTTGTGTTTTGGATGTCTGAAAATGGGTACACAGATGTCCAATTCACAAGGGTGTCCCTGGAGTCATTTTAGAAACCAGGTATATAGCCATCCACAGCATGAAGCTGCCCAAGTAGAACAGGGGTGCGATGGAGCCATGACCTGCATGGAGTAAAGGAGATGCATGTCTAGTCCTGGTTGGTGAGGCATATACCCGCTCCTGACCAAAATAAGGAGCAAAAAAGTGCTCGTTTTATGGCAGCAATACTACAAGGGGGAAGAGCACAATGCACTGTCATAGCACTGTCAATATTTCCTGGGCAACAAAAGCTGCATGTAAATACAATTCTAAAGCAGATTAAACAACCCACTACCGCACATCTGAGTGTCTGCAATGTCACTTGAACATGGACATCTCCCTTCCAAAAAACGCTGGCCAGGATGTCCAAGAAGCCATTTCTGTAGCTGTCCACATTTCTAAAAAATCGGACTGAAATGTAAAAGGCCCCAGGGTTCAGACATTTAGCCCTGAATCTCCCAGATTGCACCTAGATGTCTTTTCTAAAATGCCATTTTAGTATCATATAGTAGGCTGCCTTTCAGCTACTTTGCAAATCCATTTATAGGAATGTTGCAATAATCTGAAATGGTAGTAGAGACCAGAACAGTATCTGAATTCAAGAAAGTATTGGACCAAAATAGAAGATCTCTAAAGGGACTATAGAAGTTGGTATAGGACAGACTGGATAGGCCAATGTGGTCGTTTTCTGATGTCATGTTTCTGTTTATTTAGGAGATCATACATGTGGCACTCTGTGGCAAAAAAATACTGGATACCCCTCATTTCAATGCTGGATCATTATCTGCACACCTTAATACTGGTAAGTTAAGTAATCTAAAGTTGCCAAGAGAGTTTGAAGAAAGGAGACCGCAACTAATATGAAGTCCTTTAAGCTTATTAGGTATATTTAGTATTCTATTTAATGTTTGCTCCAAGATGAATTGAATGATCTAGGAAGAATTTAATGTCAGTCAACCAGACTTCACCAACCTCATTCAATGCTTCAATGCCATCACAGACTGGTTAGCAGCTCAACACCTCCGTATAAACTTCAAGAAGACCGAAGTTCTGTTCATATCAAGAAACAAAGCATTCTCACCTCCATCCTCTCTAAAAGTAAGAGATGCAGATCTCCCCTGTAAACCTTCTATTCGCTACCTAGGGATTACTCTGGATCAACATTTCGAATTTAAGGAACACATTCGGAATGTCAAAGGCTGTCTACAATAAAATAAGAACGCTAAGGCAACTCAGACCCATGCTACCTCAGAACAACTTTAGGACCATCTTCCAGGCCCTCACACTACCTCATTTTGATTATGCTAATGTCGTCTTATACGGTCTCCCAAAAACACCATTAATCCACTACAACTGGCGATGAACGCGGCTGCTAGAGTGCTTTGTGGTCTATCAAGATCAGACCATATCACCCCGACTCTCATGGAATTACACTGGCTACCAATTCATTGCAGGATAACCTATAAAATCCTCATCATCATTTTCAAGATCATCAACAACCTTGCCCCCACGTCTCTTAATGATCTCATCTCCCTCACCCCAAAAAACAGAGCGAGAAGGACAACAGACAACACCCTGATTATCCCCAGGGAGTCCATCAAATGTACCCAATCAACCAAGAACAGGACCTTCGCCTTCTATGCACCTAAATGCTGGAATGACCTCACACCTGAAATAAGAGCAATTAAAGACCTCTCTCAATTTCGCAAGGCAATCAAGCACCACATCTTCCTTCTCCATTTTGCACAAGCACCCAATCCTCATCTGACCATCAGCACTCCTAAACCGACAAACTCCCACTCTTCACCCCAACTCCCACATAAGTAATTCTGCCTCAAGTCTCTTATGTCCTACCTTAATTCGATTATAGTCTGCCGTGAATACTAAAGAACCCAATATGTTTATACATAGTTCAGTTTTTACACTGCTGTTTGTACATAGTTTCACTGTTTGTACATAGTTATAGTTTTTATTACCCTCTGTTCCAAGTTTAAGTTTCCTGTTATAATGTAAGCACACCAGTGTTTTCTGATTGTGCAGCTTCTGTTAATTGTAAACCGCACTGAAAACAAATAGCGCGGTATATAAAAGATGTTAAATAAATAAATAAATATAAATTTGCCAATGAAGCTGGCCAATTTTTTTTTATTCAATAAAACATGTGTTTAAATAAACTTTAAAAAAAAAAGATGAAAAGAAATCCCTCCTATCTCCTCAATAGCCTACAGAAACAGAAGAAAAAAAAAAAAAGAAAATATGGTCTATCTAGTCTACCCATCCATACCAAAGACTATGCTCTATAAAGCGTAGTTACTCACCTGTAAAGCACAGTTACTTACCTGTAACAGGTGATCTCTGGGAACAGCAGGAATAAGTCTTCACATATGGGTATGTCAGTACCGACAGTCTGCGCGGGAACGCTTCCCAATGTCCAATCAAAGAGCTTTTGGAAGCATCCCACCACGCCTGTGTGCTGCCTTCCCGCCTTTCCCAACTGCCTCTCCTCAGTTACGTTTTAAAGCTGAGACAAAGAGAAAGAGAGGAAAGGAAAGAGATACAACTCCTGGAGAGGTGGGTGGGTTGTGAAGACTTATTCCTGCTGTTCCCAGAGATCACCTGTTACAGGTAAGTAACTGTGCTATCTCCAGGAACAAGCAGGAATGAGTCTTCACATATGGGGGACTCCCAAGCTGAGATGCCTGGAGTCCCAGCATGTTATAGGTTGGGACATGATATCCTGCACAACACCAGGCATCCTGAGGATGGAGGGTAGGAGTTGAAGAAAGAAAGGTGCTGTGGAACAGCTAACCTAGCATAGGACTGCAGAAAGAAGTCCATGTGTGGATGATAAATGTCATCAATGATATTGCAAAGAAATAAAATGCAATAGGGACCTCCCTTAACAGGACTTTAGAGAAGTATGGAGGTTCATGGGATCTACTGGGGAACCCAGTAGAGGAACCTCAAGAAGGACCTCACTATAGTGGAGGTAGGGAACCTGTAGGAAAAATAATGGAGGTCAGAATCCTGAAAGGGAACAAGGAACCCCAGTAGGAAAAACCTGGGGTAGTACAAAAAATGGTGGGCTTTCAGCAGAAGGCTTTATGATAAAAACCGAACTCTTTTGGCAAAAAGAGTGGCTCACTCTTAGGAACAAAAGAGAAAAGCTAACCGATTTGGACAAACAGGCTCAGTCCTTGTGGGGGGAAAGTATGGGAACCTCGTGTATCCCAAAGGGAAGGACAACGCCAGAGGTGTTAGCCTGTGAGTAGCTGAAGATCCGCAATCTCTCTCCTAACTGAAGTCAGCTGGGAGAGATATTGGACATGGAGAGCTTCAGAGGTACCTAAACCTTAGGGTTATGGTAGGTGTTAACTATCACCAAGTGGTTGTGAGTGTAGGATCCCAAAACATGGATAGCATAGTATGGGTAAAAACCCTTCTGTCAGAATCATGGCTATATGAGGATAGATAGATTTAGATAGATATATGGGAATATATCTATAGTGAGATATGAAGGGTATAAATACTCACACATGATAGACAGACATCTGTAAGATGTGTGCTATAGGTATGAATATATAGAAATATATACCTGTATATGGAAGTCTGCAGGAAGCAGACAGAATATGTCCACAAGGCATTCACATGGGAAAAATGTGGAGAGGAAAGATTCATCTAAGAACAAGAAGGTGGAACCTACTTGAGAAGACATGTAGAGAATCAATTCCAACTGGTTATGGCTACAGGGATGCTAGGTAGTAGGATAACCAGGATGGTTACGTGAAAAGCAGAGGATGATATCAGTCAGTAGCCTGCAAGTCCTGAGTATTTTAGAACTCTAGCATGGTAAGTGAACAGAAGACGCATAGGAATGAGATACCATAGTGACCTGGTTAAGGGCAAAAAGGTATCATGCGTTCTTACCATGAGGACGAGCTGGAAGGAGGAAACATTCCCTACTGGAAATACTATGGACCAAAGAAGGGAATTAGCAACTCCTTAAGCTTTCACGTAAGAGTAGGTCTATGTGTGTTATAGTAAAAAAGGAGAACTTTTCTAGTCATGGCAGATATGACTGAAAAAAGCCTTTTTCAACCATCTAGTATAGCTGTTGGAGAAAAAAAACCCATGCTCTCTAGCAAGGGCCCATAGTGGAGAGCTCCTCTGTGAAATTGCAGAGAGCATTATGCAGGAGATAGAACTGGCTACAGAGAAGCCAGTAGCTATGTCAACTATGCTGCCAAACCCATGGGAATGGAGATGGTAGAAAAGAAGACAATCCAACAAGTTTGTAGTGAAAAGTTTTCCAAGACAGATGATAGCACTGACTGGGGGTCACTACTAATACTAGATAGAATATTATTGGAGGACAAATCTGGTTACTGGTGGACAAGAACCAGTGGTCGAAACAAAGGCTCCTGCATTGGTAGCTGCTTGCCAGACAGCAGAAGAATGGTACTGTTGAAAAACAGAAAGGACAGACAAAACAAGAGTAGAAACTCTGGAGGTGTCTGATGAACTGCTGCAAAGCAAGATTGAAAAAGAGGAGTGACTCAGAAAAGAGAACTCCGCACTAGAAAAGAAAGAAATTAGAGAGGCTGAAGAAAAGCCCTCCAGTGAGCAATACCACTCTTACAGAGGAAAACCCTGGTAAGAGGGTAAAGAAAATGGAGCTGAAGAAAACTTACAATATAGTAAGTTAATAGAAAGGAAAGGAGACATGCTGGCACAGGAAACTATCATTTGATAGTGGATGGACCTCTTTCCCTAGAAGGAAAAGAGGAGAACCCTGTGACTTAGAAGCATGAATATCCTGACAGCTCAGAGAAAAGATGGATGTCTTTCGGGAAGATATCCATGTTTAAGATTTAGAATGATAGCAGTGGATTGTCTCAATGGAGAAGAAACTGCAGATTGTAAATCCCCAGAGTCACAAGCATCTGATGGGTTGATTAGAAACCCTGTGGTTGCTGGGTTTGCTTAGCCTGAGAGGTTGAACCCTTCAGACCAGGACGATGTTTCCCCTGTTTGGGAACATCTGTAGGATGGGCAGAGGATGCATAAAACCTTCTGCTATGGGAAGAAGGTTTGGCAGGACATTTCTTACCTACTGGGACAGAAGAAGGTGCAGAAGAGCCCCTAGGAACAGGTAAGTCAGTGGAAAACTGAGTAACCTGACGTAAAGACTCCTTGTTGAAAAGATTATCTCCAGTGCAAGGAGTATGTCCCAGTCTGTGTTGTGCCCATTTGTCCAAGCCTGAAGCTTGGAGCCAGGCTCTATGTCGTGCCCCTATAGATATAGCAGAAGTCCTGCTAACAGACTCAAAAGAGTCTAAGGAAGCACGAGTAAGAAACCAAGAAATATTCTGGAGATGCTTGAGCAGTGAAGAGTAGTCTGCACTCTTGGACTCTGGAAGGGAAGGAGTCAAAAGATGTAATTGCTCTGTGACCTCCTTAAGAGATAGACTCATAGAAAATATGAGAGAATTCTTGCAGAAAGCATAGATGTCTGGAAGGCTTGATGTCCAAAGTCATCAAGCATCCTAGATTCACGACCTGGCAGATAAGAAGAGTTTTAATTAGTGGAGGAGGGATAGTAAGGAAATCCACAGTACTACCTTTTAACTTTCGAAAGGGAGACTATGATAAAATGAGGAAAACAGTTAAGAAAAAACTAAAAGGAGCAGTTGCAAAGGTTAAAGACGTACATCAAGCTTGGCTGTTGTTGAAAAATACTATCTTGGCAGCCCAGACCAGCTGTATTCCACGCTTTAAGAAAAGTGGAAGGAAGTCCAAAAAACTGCCAGCATGGTTTAAAGGTGAGGTCAGAGAGGCTGTTGCCAAAAAAGCATCTTTCAGGAAATGGAAAAAAGAGCCAAACGACGAAACCTGGAAACAGCACAAGCACTGGCAAGTCAAATGCAAGGCATTGATTTTATTTATTTATTTATAGTCTCTTATATACCGCACTATTCAGCATCGGCGCGGTTTACATGTAACAAAAATGCTCAGTACAGTTGAAAGCGTATGAGTTTTACAGGTAACAGGGCACAAAAACTTGGATAACAGGGGAAAACTATTTACAAAATTTATTACATGGAGTCATAATTCAGTAGTTTCGCTGAAATATAACCACCACTAAGGGTTTGAGTGTCATACTTGGTGTGTTGTTGAGATACCATAATTTTGTATGGAAATGGTGTCGCCAGGAGACTTTGGACTCTAGGGGTTGTCGTTAGGCTCTATAAGGTATTTGTTGAAGAGGTGGCATTTGAGGGCTTTCCTAAACTGTGGTAGGTTCTTAATAGCCCGGATCTCAGGAGGTAATGCATTCCAGAATCTTGGGGCACTGAGACTAAAGGCTCTGTTGGCTGTCGAGTTGGAGCAAACAGTTACTGCCTTCGGGACTTTTAGGGAGTTAATAGCCGTGGATCTTCTTGCTCTATTTGGGGAAGTGATATGTATGAGTGAAGTTAAGGATGCAGGTGAGAGATTGTTAATAGCTTTAAAAGTGGTTATCAAGGTCTTGAAGACTATTCTGGCCTGGATGGGTAGCCAATGCAACTGTATCAGCAGAGGCGTTGTGGTCGCTCCTGGAGGCTCCATGGAGTACTCTTGCTGCAGCATTCATGGCTAGCTGCAGCGGGTTCAATGTAGATTGGGGAAGACCTTCTAGGATGGCATTGGCATAGTCAAAATGGGGTATGATCAACGCCTGGAAAATTGTCCGGAAATCAGTTGGTTCAAGCATGGAACGTAGATGTCTAAGTGTACGGATCTTGTGGTATACTGATTTGACTATGTTTCCTATATGGGCCTTCAAATCCAAATGCTGATCTAAAGTGACTCCCAGGTAACGTATTGAGGATTTAGATTGCAGCTCAGCTTCTTTACCTTAAGATATTGTGGTGGGGTAAAGTTGGGGTTCCTCGTAGTGAAGAGTACTTCCGTTTTCTTATGTTGTATTCTAAGGTTTTGAGAAAGAAGCCATTCGGATATTGCATTGAAACAGTTTGCCAGTGGAGATAGGTCCATATGCTCGATAGAGAAGGGAATGTAAAGCAGGACGTCGTCTGCGTATAACATGCAATCGACATTGAAGGACCGGATGATATTACAAATTGGTTGCATGTAAATATTGAACAAGAGCGCAGAAAGGGAAGAACCCTGTGGGACTCCCTGGCTTTGGTGGAATGGTTCAGAATTTTTCCCACCGGAACGAACATGTTGCCATCTTTCGGTCAGGTAGGATCTGCACCATTCAAGCGCTCTTCCATTTATGCCTTTGTCAATCAGTCGTCTTAATAGAAGCTCGTGGTTTACAGAATCAAACGCTGCAGCGATGTCTAGAAAGATGAGGGCAAATCCTTGACGGATGTCGTCAATGCCGGTGATTGATAAGGCAGGCAAAGAGAGAATTTGAGAAGCAGCTTGCTGCTGAAGCAAAAACGTGAAATAAAGACCTTTTCAAGTACATTTGTAGCAAAAAACCTGTGAGAGAGTCAGTTGGTCCATTAGATGATAAAGGGGTTAAAGGAGCACTAAGGGGCAACAAGGCGATAGCGGAGAGACTGAATGAATTCTTTGCTTCGGTCTTTACTGAGGAAGATGTAGGGATGTTACCCATGACTGAAGTGGTATTTAAAGGTGCGGAAGAATTAAAGGAAATATCGATACATCGGGAAGATGTCTTACAACTATTAGATAAACTGAAGAGCAGCAAATCTCTAATCTCTAATACCTGAAGATTGGAGGATCGCCAATGTAACACCAATTTTTAAAAAGGGTTCCAGGGGTGATCCGGGAAACTACAGACCGGTGAGCCTGACGTCAGTACCGGGAAAAATGGTAGAAACCATCATAAAGAATAAAATTACTCAGCATGTAGATAGTCACAACCTAATGGGAGACAGCCAACATGGCTTTAGACAAGGAAGATCTTGTCTTACTAATCTGTTATGTTTTTTTGAAGGAGTGAATAAACAGGTGGACAAAGGTGAGTCGGTTGATATTGTGTATCTGGACTTTCAGAAAGCCTTTGACAAGGTCCCTCATCAGAGACTTTTGGTAAAACTAAAGAGTCATGGGATAGGAGGCAGTGTACTATTGTGGATCAGGAATTGGTTAAAGGATAGAAAGCAGAGGGTAGGGCTAAATGGCCAATTTTCCCAATGGAGAAAGGTGAATAGTGGTGTACCCCAGGGATCTGTGCTGGGTCCGCTGCTTTTTGACATATTCATAAATGACCTGGAAAGTGGAATAACGAGTGAGGTTATCAAATTTGCAGATGACACAAAACTATTTAAAGTTGTTAAAACCCAAGAGGATTGTGAAAAATTGCAAGAGGATCTTGATAAATTGGAAGACTGGGCATCAAAATGGCAGATGAAATTTAATGTGGACAAGTGCAAGGTTATGCACCTAGGGAAGAACCCCCCAAACTATGGTTACACGATGCAAGGTTCCACATTAGGAACCACCACCCAGGAAAAAGATTTAGGCGTCATTGTGGATAGCATGTTAAAACCCTCGGCCCAGTGTGCAGCGGCGGCCAAGAGAGCAAATAGAATGCTAGGTATGATAAGGAAAGGAATGGAAAATAAAACAAAAGATATTATAATGCCTCTATATCGTTCCATGGTGAGACCGCACCTTGAATATTGTGTGCAATTCTGGTCGCCGTATCTTAAAAAGGATATAGCGATTTTAGAAAAGGTTCAGAGAAGAGCCACCAAAATGGTAAAGGGGATGGAAGGATACTCCTATGAAGAAAGGCTAAAAAGGTTAGGGCTCTTTACCCTGGAATAGAGACGGCTGAGGGGAGATATGATAGAAGCCTATAAATTAATGAACGGAGTGGAACGGGTAAACGTAGATCGATTGTTTATGTTATCAGAATATAGAAAGACTAGGGGACATGCAATGAAGCTACAGGGTAAACTATTTAAGACTAATAAAAGAAAATATTTTTTCACTCAACGTATAATCAAACTCTGGAATTTGTTACCAGAGGATGTAGTAAAGGCTGTTAGTGTAGCTGGGTTTAAAAAAAGGTTTGGACAAGTTCCTGGAGGAAAGGTCCATAAACCATTATTAAGAAGTGACCAAAGATATCAATGCTTGACCCAGTACAAGCATTGCGGAACTTGTATCTCTTGGGGAAACTGCTAGGTACATATGACCTAGATTGGCCACTGTTGGAAACAGAATACTGGGCTTGATGGACCTTGGTCTGACCCAGTATGGCATATCTTATGTTCTTATGTTCTTATGCTTTTTCTTGCTCTTTACCTGCCTCAGTGCTGATTCCACAACTATGGAATGATGAGGAAGTTGAGTCTTTTGAAACCCTGGAGAGGGGGGCACCTGATATAAGAGATCAGTTGCTCTGGAAGGTGGGGGGTACCCTTAAAGGTGTTTCCCATTCCTAGAAGGATATCCTGCAAGGAATGATGCAAAGGAAGCATTATGTTCTCCTTTGCTTTGGTAGAAAGAGAGGCCTGTGCAGGATCATGTCCTGGGATAGGAATGGCAAGAGATCTTGCTATATCCCGGAGGAAACTCTGAAAAGAGGGTTCCCAAATAGGAATTTCCCTTGGACAGGTTAGATTCGAAGAACTAGCCTGAGCACTGACAGAGCTATACAGATATATAAGAATATTTATTTTTATTTATTTATTTAGCTGTATTTATATCCCGCTTTTCACCGGATCAAAGCGGCGTTACATAGAGGGGTGTGGAAATTAAGTATAGGGCAGGGCCATCACCGAGGAGGCAACATTGATGATTTTGACATGGGACAGACTTTGGACAGACAGGATAGTATAGCCTTGATTCAAAGTTCATGGTGGGCGAGGTCAATGGTTAGTGCGCTTTTCGGTGGGAGTCGTGATGAAGTATTCCTGGAAAAGGATGGTTTTTAGCTGTTTTCTGAAGGATAGTAGGTCGGCGTTGTTTGAGACAGCTTGGTAGGGAATTCCATAAGGATGGGGCATAAAGTTCAAAGGCTCGGTTGCAGGTCCGTTGCGAGCATTTAGTTCTTTTGTGGGGGACTGAGGGAATTGCTGGAGGCTTGTCTGGTAGTTCTGCCGTGGGCTGGACGAGACAGTAGGGTGCGGAGCCGGGTGTTCTGTGTTTGGTGGATGGCTTTGTGGGTGAGTTGTTGTTGTTAAGTGCCGTCGAGTCGGAGTCGACTCATGGCGACCCTCTGGATAGCTATCCTAAATTGTGTTCGGTCTTCAGTCAGGCGGCTCATTGTTGACAGACTGGTACCCGTAGCTGCTGTTATTGTAGCGATCCATCTCATTGCTGGCCTTCCTCTTTTGCGTTGACCTTCTATCTTTCCAAGCATGATGTCTTTCTCTAATGATCTCTCTCTTCGCATGATGTGTCCGAAGTATGAAAGTCGAAGTCTTGTCATCTGAGCTTCTAAAGAAAGCTTAGGTTTGATCTCCTCTAGTACCGACTGGTTTGTTCTTCGGGCAGTCCATGGTATACACAGTATTCGCCGCCAGCACCATAATTCAAAGGCATCAATTTTCTTCCTGTCTGTCTTTTTCACTGTCCAGCTTTCACATCCATATGATGTTATGGAAAATACCATGGCTTGAACAAGTCGAATCTTTGTATGGAGAGAGACATCGCTGCTCTTGAGAATCTTATCTAGGTGAGTAGGATGGCTTTGTATTTAGTCCTCGCTTCCAGGGGAAGTATGTGAAGGTCTTTGAGAATAGAAGATCCTGCACAGTGCAATGTGGAATGCTTAGAGGATGGTCGCCGGTACTGACTGTCAGGAGCAGCGACCGACATTACCACATTGTGCATGTCAGGTATCGGCTCCAAACTTTGCATAGAAGGGAGCGATCCTGTTGAAAAAAGCATGGCAGGAGTTGGCCACGATGGTACTGTGGATACCGGTACTGATGTCAATACCAGTACCGATGTCAGAGATGAGCCTGACAAAGACATCGGAGCAGTCATCGCAGACCGTTCAATCGGTACCGAGGCAACCGAAAACGTCCGGGTGCTATCCTCGGTACCGGTACCAAATGATATTGGTACCGAGTCTTCCAGACTAGAGAGCGATTCTAAACTGGGCATGGAAGACACCGACTGTAAGGGTAATGAGGACATCAGCACCGACTTCGGTACCGTGCCTGATACCGGTGAATGAAGGCCAACCAATGGCAACTCAGTGGGCCTCGAGGGAACCGAGAGTTGCAGATCCGAATCATCAGAACCGAGCCTTCGGTACCAAGAGCCGGTACCAAGTCCTCCAGACTGAAGATCGATTCCAGACTCGGCATCGAAGGAAGCGAGGCTATCGATGCACGTCTGGAGGGTACTGACGTCGGTGGTAGTATCGGGGTTGGTACCGATAATTGGAGGTCAGCCTGGAGCGTATCCACCGGTCCCGAAGGCACCGAGGACGCCAGATGACCATCCCTGGTGAGGAGTGTTTCATCCAACACCAGTGCCGATGTTGGGGTATCTGTACCGCTCGAAGCGGATGCCACCACCAGACACGGCTCAGGTATGTTCTGTGAGGGGTGAACCCCAGAAACAACCTGAAACCCCTCAGACGCTTTGGAGACCGAAGACTCCCGCTGGGGTTTTGAAGCCAGTGGGCCCTCGAGGGCAAGGCCGGAGCCGTCTACATGCTGTGCATGAGACCTACCACTCGAGGGCTGACTAGTCTTAACAGACTGTTTATGGGTTACCTGATGCTATGTAGAAGACAGGGACGGTGCCCCGAAGCTGGAAGGAAACCATGTATCGAGGGAACCTCGATATTGAAAACTTCTTCTCACCAAACTGTTGTCAAGACCCAAACAGGTTAGACACCGATTTCGAGGGTCTAAAAATAAAGTTGTACCGCCAGTGTGAACATTTCTTGGAGAAAGTGGCTGGCGGTTCCATGAAGGAAAAAGAAGAGGCCTAAAAGGCCTAAGATATCGTGAGACACTATGAAGAAATATATTCCTTGAAGAAGGAAGATTTTACAAGAAAAGAAAAGAAAACACCGGCGGTACCGGTGGCGTCGGGAAGACAGCCGCGACCACAAGAAAAATAAAGAAATAAAACAAGAATTTTCTGCGGTAACAGGAGGACGTCCTGCCGGCTCTGTGGAAAACGAAAAACTGAGGAGAGGCAGTTGGGAAAGGCGGGAAGGCAGCACGCAGGCGTGGTGGGATGCTTCCAAAAGCTCTTTGATTGGACGCTGGGTGTTCTCCAGGGACAGCAGGAATCAGTCCTCACTTATGGGTGATGTTGGCACCGACGGAGCCCGCACGGAGCAATTCCCCAGCTTTCAAAGAAAGCCTTTGAGATTGCTGCCATAAATGTGTGGTCCTCTTCCTGCCCAAGGGTACCAGCTTGCTCAGTCAGGTTCCTTAGCTCAAGTCCTATCAAGCAGGTGGCAAGGGAAGGACAAAAATTTAGCAACTCATCAGGGGAGGCGGGAGGGTAGTGAGGACTAATTCCTCCTTTCCCTGGAGAACACCTGTTACAGGTGAGTAACTACACTTTCTCCAGGAACAAGCAGGAAGTCAGTCCTCACTTATGGGACTCCTTAGCTACAGGCTACCGAACTGGTAACCAAAAATGCCTCTGTGAGGCTGGGAGCAGAAGCCGAAGACCAAAGGAGCCCAAGTCCTCAGGTCCTTGGGGCAAAGCCCTCAGTAGCCATGAAGAAGAATCAGAGGGCAGGAGTTGCTTATACCCCGAACAGGTAACAGAGTACAGCCTGGCCGAATGTGCTATCCTGATGGGACTCCCTCTCCAGGAAGTAGTGGGTAGCGAAGGTATTCGCGGAAGACCAGGTCGCCACCTGGCAGATGTCCATCAGGGGCATGGAGCGCAGCGAAGTCACCGAGGCCGCTTTAGCCCGGACCCCATGTGTGGTGACTCGATCTAGTGGGGACGCCCACCATCCATGGGCGAAAGCGATGCAGTCTGCCACCCAAATAGAGAGGGTGCGCTTGGTGACCGCCTGCCTGGATCTATTGCGATCTTAAATCACAAAAAGCCGGTCAGACTTGCGAAGAGTCAGGGTACGCTGCAAATAAAAGGCGAGGGCCCATTTGCAGTCAAGGGTGTGGAGAGCTGTCGACGCTTGGTCGCCGTGGGGCCTCAGGAAGCAGGTTGGCAGGACTATCTTTTGGTTTGAGATGGAAGTCTGAAACGAATTTAGGCAGAAACTTAGGGTGGATACGAGGACCATCCTGTTCCAAAAATACCTGGTGTAAGGGGTGTCAGCCATGAGAGCCTGGAGCTCACCGACTCAACTGTTTGAGGTCTGCGCCACCAGGAAGGCCACCTTCCAGGACAGGTGCCAAGGGTGGACAGGTGAGCTGCGTGAGTACCACATTCAGGTCTGATTCTGCTGGAGGACGGATGGGCGGCTTGGAAAGCAGAAGACCCCGCATGAAGCGGGAGACTAACGGCTGCCCTGAGAGGGGTTTTCCCTCGATGGGGAGGTGATTAGCAGAGATGGCGCTCAAAAGAACCCTGACAGTTTGACTTCAGCCCTTCCCTTGAGACAGAAACATAGAAAAATGATGACAGAAAGAGACCATATGGCCTATCTAGTCTGTTCTTCCATAACTACAACAGTCCTCTTTTTTCTTTATAGATCCTCTGCATTTGTCACATGCTTTTTTGAATTCAGATACTGTCCTTATCTCTACCACCTCCACAAGGAGACTATTCCACGGATCCACCACTCTTTCCGTAAAGAAATATTTCCACATATCACTCCTGAATCTAACCCCGTTTACCCTCATCCCATGTCCCCTTAAAGCAGAACTTGCTTTCAATCGAAAGAGACTCTTCACTTGTGCATGTATGCCACGGAGGTATTTAAACATCTCAATCATATCAACTCTATCCCACCTTTCCTCTAAGGTGCACATATTAAGATCCTTAAGTGTGTCCTCATATTCTTTATGATGAAGACCACTAATCATTTTAGTAGCCACCCTCTGTACTGACTCCATCCTGTTTATATCCTTTTGAAGGTGCGGTCGCCAGAACTGCACACAATACTCCAAATGAGGTCACAAAGACTTAGAGGCACTATCACCTCCTTTCTTCTGCTGGCCATTACTCTCCCTATGTACCCAAGCATCCTTCTAGCTTTTGCTGTCGCCTTTTCTACCTGTTTAGCTACTTTAAGATCAGACACAATCACGCCTAGGTCCTGCTCTTTTTTAGTGGACAAAAGTACTTCAACCCCTATACTATATTGCTCCCTTGGATTGCTGCAGCTCAAATGCATGACCTTGCATTTTTTAACATTAAATCCCAGCTGCCAAATTCTAGACCATTCTTCAAGCTTAGCTAGATCCCTCCTCATGTTATCTACACCTTTCTGGGTGTCTACTCTATTGCAGATTTTGGTATCATCCGCAAAGAGACAAAGCTTACTTCACAGTCCTTCCGCTATATCACTAACAAATATGTTAAAAAGAATTGGACCAAGGACAGATCCCTGGGGCACACCACTGTTAACTTCCTTCTCAGAATGAGCTCAATTTACCTGTACTGTTTGTCGCCTCCCACTCAACCAATTTCTAACCCAAGCAGAAACTTTAGAGTCCACCCTAGGGTGCTCAGTTTGTTTATAAGTCGCCTGTGAGGAACAGTGTCAAGAGATTTACTGAAATCTAAATACACCACATCTAGGGCTCTCCCTTGGTCCATCTCCCTGGTCACCCAGTCAAAGAAATCAGATTTGTCTGACAAAACCTGCCTCTGGTGAATCCATGCTGCCTTGGATCCTGTAATCCGCTGGACTCCAGAAACCTCGCCATTTTCTCTTTCAGCAGCGTTTCCAATAATTTACTCACCACCGAAGTTAAACTGGCCTGTAGTTTTCAACCACATTCTTACTTCCGCTTTTGTGTAAAGGCACCACATGTGCCTCTCTCCAGTCCTTTGGCACCACTCCCGACTCCAATGAGGCATTGAAAAGGTCAGTCAGTGGAACTGCTAGAAAGTCTCCAAGTTCCCTCAGTATTCTAGGGTGTATCCCATCCGGTTCCATCGCTCTGTCTACTTTAAGTTTAGCTAGCATCTCACAAACGCAGTCTTCTGAAAATTGTTCAAGATGCCCCTCGCTTGTTTTCCTGTTTGTGGCCGTTTTCTGAGGTGCTGTTCCTGGTTCTGGTGAGAAATATTTAAGCAATTCTGCTTTAACCTTATCAGCTTCTACATACTCCCCCTTCACCCTTGAGTCTGACAATACCACTTTTGCCCTTCCTCTTCTCACTAACATATCTGAAAAATGTCTTATCCCCCCATTTTATTGCATTGGCTATTTCCTTCTTTTTGAATATTTGCTTTCCTGACTACTTTGCTAGCTTCTCTAAGTTTTTCCAAAAATAGATGCCTGTCTTCCCCTCTCTGATCTCTTGTATTTCATGAAGGCCTCCCTCTCTCTTCACCTTTTCAGCTACTTCTTTTGAAAGCCATAGCGGTCTCCTTTTCCTTTTACATTTATTTACCATTTTAACAAAGGTTGGTTGCCCTTAAAATACCCCTTCAGTTTTGCCCACTGTTTTTCTACAGCCCCCAAACGTTCCCTTCTTGCTGACTCCCCCCCCCCCCCACCGAGGTATTGGCCGATCTTGGCAAAGTTAGTTTTCCTAAAGTCTAAGACCCTCGCTTTTGAATGGATTCTAACAGCCCTAGTCCTAATACTGAACCACACCATCTGGTGAGCACTGGATGCAAAATGATCTCCCACTATAACATCAGAAACACTTTCACCATTGGTAAGCACCAAGTCCAGTATGGCCCCTTCATGTGTGGGTTCTGTTACCAATTGCCTGAATACGTTTCCCTGTAGAGAATCCAGGATCTCCTTACTTCTAGATGATACTGCAGCAGGAATGTGCCAAACATCTGGCATATTGAAATCCCCTATCAGTAGCACTTCCCCTTTCCTAGCAATGCTGCATATGTCTTCAATTTACTCTGTCCACCTCTTCCTCTTGTGAGGGATGTCATGCCAATGCAAATAGATTTCTCTTTCCCTCTTTCTAGTTTAACCCACAATGCCTCCTCTCCCTTTTAAGCTCTAATTCCACAGCTTTAATATTCTTTGACATATACTGCCACTCCTCCTCCCCTTCTTCCTAACCTGACCTTTCTGAATAAAGTATAGTCTGGTATAGTTACATCCCAGTCATGGTTTTCTGTGAACCATGTTTCTGTAACTGCCACTAAATCCAAGTTGGCCACTATCACCAAAGCTTCAACATCAGGGATCTTATTTCCCATGCTACAGGCATTTATACACACTGCTTTCCATATGTTACCCCTTTTACCCATTTCCATAAAGGTATTTAATGTTTCACTTACCTGGGGTCTTTCACCCATCCCCAACGAATCTAGTTTAAAGCCCTCTTCAGTAGATTAGTCAGTCTACTACTGAAGACGCGTTGAACTTTCTTGGACAGATGGACGCCATCTCTGCTCTGCAACCCTTGCAACAACAGTCCATGGAGATGGAGGAGGTACTGGAGAACCCATCGAACGGGGCATGAGAAGGGGTCGATCTGGTGCTCCGAGCACCAGACGGAGAAGCGTCTTCACTTAAAGGTTTAGGCTTGCCTAATGGAGTCCTTTCTCGAGGCGAGGAGGACTTCCTCGACCTCTTCCAGAAGGGCCAGAGAGGCTAGAGAGAACCGTTCAGCCGCCAGGCCGTGAGGGATAGGGAGGCTAGGTTCGGGTGTAGTACCCGATCCTTCTCCTGCATCAAACGACCCTGGACAGAGCCCAGAGGAACCAGAGGCTCCGTCGATAGCCATAGCAGGAATGGGACTGAAGGCTGCAGAGGACACAAGGGCGCCATGAGAATCAACGATGCCCTATCCTGCTGAGTGTTGAAAAGATTCCTTGCAATGAGGGGGAAAGGAGGGAATGCATAGAGAAGGCTAGAGGACCGGTCTAGGAGAAATACATTGGGGCCCTCCCTGCTCAGGTATGGCACCGGCCCGCAAAATTGGGGGAGCTGTGTGTTCTGGGGACTGGAGAAGAGGTCTATCGCCCATGTCCCCCAGCAGAGAAACAGCCAATCTGCTACTCTGGCATAGCGTAGTTACTCACCTGTAACAGGTGATCTCCAGGAACAGCAGGAATTTAGTCTTTACATATGGGTATCATCTTGGCCTGTGCGGGAATGCTCCCGAGCGTCCAATAGGAATGCTTTTGGGAGCATCCCTCAGCACATGCATGCTACCTTCCCGCCTTTCCAACTGTCCCTCTTCAGTTAGGTTTGTAGCTGGGGAGAGGGAGAGGGAGATCCTAGGGGAGGTGGGTGGGTTGTGAGGACTACAGTCCTGCTGTTCCTGGAGATCACCTGTTACAGGTGAGTAACTACGCTATCTCCAGGAACAAGCAGGAATGTCGTCCTCACATATTGGGGACTCCCTAGCTGAAAATGCCAGGGAGATAGCCCTAGGAAGGTGCCACCCTCAAAAGGTAGGCATCCTTCCTCCCATGGATCTCTGGCATTCCACCAGGGTTGGTGGGTAAGAGTTGAATTAGGTCTGAAAGATTTTGAAGAACAGCTTGGCCAAAGAAGGCATCCCGACGGGAGGCTTTGTCCAGACAGTAGTGGGCTGTGAAGGTGTGTACCGAAGCCCAGGTGGCTGCACGACAAATGTCATTAATAGACACAGAGTGGAGATTAGCCATAGAAGCTGCCATGGCTCTCACATTATGAGCTGTGACATGGTCCTGAAGAGGAAGACCCTTACTCTCATAAGCAAAGGATATGCACTGGGTAATCCATTTAGATAAAGTTCTTTTGGAGACTGGAAGTCCCAAATGACTAGGGTCAAAAGCTATAAAAAGTTGCGATGACTTTCTATGTTGCTGTGTTCTTTGTATGTAAAAAGCTAAGGCTCTTTTACAATCCAAAGTATGAAGGTTTCTTTCCACATTAGAGGCGTGAGGCCTCGGAAAAAATACAGGAAGATAAATTGATTGGTTTAAATGAACAGGCGAAACCACCTTTAGCATAAAGTGTGGGTGAGTTCGAAGAACAACCTTGTGATGAAACCTAGTATAAGGAGGATCAGCCACTAAAGCTTCCAATTCACTAATGTGACGGGCAGAGGTGATTGCAATTAGGAAGATGACCTTCCAGGTCAAAAACCTAAGGGCTGTAGTGGCCAAAGGTTCAAAAGGCAGCTTCATGAGCTGCCCGAGAACTAGATTTAGATCCCATGCTACCGGTGGTGGCTTGATGGGAGGTTTAGTTAATAAAGGGCCTCTCATAAATCTTGATAGGAGTGGATGAGAGGAAATTGGTTGTCCATTTAGAGGCTTATAAGAAGCTGCAATTGCACTAAGATACTCTTACCGAAGCTGTCTTTAGACCAGAATTCGATAAGTGAAGGAGATACTCTAGTATCAATTCCAAGGGTATGACCAGGGGGTTTAATCCCTTCTTGGAGCACCATATAGTAAAATGTTTCCACTTGAAGGCATAAGATCTTCTTGTGGAAAGTTTCCTAGAAGCCTGAAGGATATCCTTTACCTGCTGGGACAGGTTGAAATCTTGGAGGTCTAAGCCTTCAGCAACCAGGCCGTGAGGTGCAGGGACTGGGTATTCGGGTGCCATAGCGTCCCGTTCTCCTGGGAAAGGAAATCTGGAGCATGCCCTAACTCCAGAGGTGCCGCTTGAGAGAGATGTAGAAGCAGGGAATACCACGTTTGGCGTGGCCATTGTGGTGCTATGAGAATCATGCGACCCCTGTCTCTCTGAAGCTTGAAGAGTGTTTTGGGGATGAGGGGAATGGATGGGAAGACAAAGGAAGTCCTGACCACAGTGAAGGAGGAAGGCATCCCTTGCCTGACAGTTGTGAGCCGGAATCCTGGAACAGAACCGGGGAGGTTTGGCATTCAGTGGACTTGCAAAGAGGTCTATGTCTGGAGTGCCCCAGAGATGAAATATCTGCCACCTGGTCTAGGTGGAGGGACCACTCGTGAGGCAGCAGTACTTGACTGAGTTTGTCTGCCAAAAGGTTTTGAATGCCTGGAAGATATACCATTAGAAGGTGAATTTGATGCTCTGGCGAGGGCCCACAGTTGTAAAGCTTTGTTGCATAACGACAGAGAGCCTGTTCCGCCCTGCTTATTCACATAGAACATGGCTACTTGATTGTCCGTCTGGACTAGGACTGTCTTGTAGCTGAGCTGGGCGTGGAACACTAAGAGCTAAATAGATTGCTCTTAATTCCAGGAGGTTTATGTGTAAACCAACCTCCTGTGGCATCCAGGTGCCCTGGGTAGAGAGATGATTCAGGTGTGCTCCCCAACCCACCTGTGATGCATCTGTTAGGGTGGCCTGAAAGAGGGGGTGATGGAAAGGAGACCCCACTGTCAGATTTTCTAGTGATTGCCACCATTGGAGAGACAAAATTAGTCGTTGAGAGATTGTTTTGTCTGACAAATGACCCGTGGCCTGTGTCCACTCTGTGGAGAGGGTTGTAAACAGGGTGCTGGTCGTGAAAGTCCACAGTCTTAGCAAAGGCAAAATATTGTGGGGGTTGTAGTTCATTCGTACCAGAATCAGCCGTTCACAAAATAATGAGTTGTGATGCTCGAGTGTAAGCAAAGAAAAACAGATTTTATTCATGGGGTTAATTCTCCCACACAGATTTACTTGGTAACACAAAAAGACACTTGCTTCAAGTATTGTACTCAGGAAAAACAAAACATGATATAAGGTAACTGAACTTCTTAAGCAATAAATCAATAAAGACCTTGATGGGAAACAGAAAAGGTCTTTTTGATGGCTCCTGCTAATGACCTTCTTAGCAGTGCTCCAAAAAGGCAAAAACAAACCCAAAAGTAGAAAAAACCTGTTCTTTATCAAGGATAACTTTCTTCTATTCACACACACACACACGAAAGAAGTTTCCTTCTAGAGCTCACGTGCACTTGTGCCTGGCTCAATTACAAATAATTAGCCAGCTGCAAACCCTTTTGCTGGTTCACTCTACGTGGCTCAATCCTACCCTAAAGCTTTCTTGCAGAGACTTTCTGGGTAGATAAAAGAAGTTACAGTTCCTTTTGGTGGTTGTTGTATTAGTGAGAAACTACTTTAAAACAGCAGCCTAGACAGAGAGCAGTCCATGTATTCCAACTGATCATTTGATATATCTCCTTCTTCCTCAAATTTCATGGAATCAATATCATGGTCTGGCTCAGAGGAATTCCTTAATTGATCACTCTCAGGATAATATTTGTTTCCCTGCTGTCTTCCAGATGAAGAGCTAGGGCATAGATCAAAGTTCATACCTAAGCTTCCCTTGCTGTTAGGTTTCCTCTCCTGGTATCCTGGCCAGTAAGTAGTCCAGCTTTTATGTCCAGCCTTCCAATCAAGATCCCTGGACACTGGGTCTCTCTTCACATACCTTCTTGAACCGGTCTTAGGGCCCCTTCCAAATGCAGCCGTCTCCCTTAAAGGTGCCGTTTGGGAGTTCCTGGCTCTTATAACCCCAATCTTCTGGCTTCCTCCAGTCCAATGGAGTATGCTTGCCTCTGGAATCACTCCTAACACACGTACTGCTGTGGGCTCCTTCTTTAGACCTCCAAGAAGTCTGTTCTTCCTTCCACGTTGCTTCAGCTGTTGTAGTTCTCTCTCTTCTTTCTCCAATGGCTTCTGTTTCTGGATCTGCAGCTTCTGCTTCTCCCTGTGCTGTTTCTCCCTGTTCTGTCTCTGTGTAGAATATCTTTTACTTTTAAAGTGCTTAGAGGGACACTCCACCCTAGCACAGCCCAGGTGTGCTGAATCAAGCCCTGCCCTTGGAGATGAGTGATTGGGGATTACCTCATAGCTCTCCTGAATGAACACATGTTTCCCCACTTCAGCCCTCCTAGAGGCTGTTTGAAACCTGGTGCATTCTGGGACTGGTAGTCTTATGAAAACCTTCTGTTTTAGTATTTCTACCAGCAAAGACAGGTTGCTTGTTCAGAGACAATTCACCTCTTTTATAGCTCCTTCCTGAACTATGTGACGCCGCGCCCCGGCCGCACAGCACCCCCTGGGGGCGGCGTAGTAGTTCCACCGGAGGGCTGGAGCCGGGGGGGGGGGGTCACTAAGATGTTGTTAATCAGGGTTGGCCAGGTGCGAGGGTCGTGGGTCAGAGCCTTGTGTCAGCCTCGTTACCAACTCCTGAAGAGATTCAGACTTGCACAAAAGTGGTGGGAAAAAAAACAGGCTTTATTTTCCCCTTTAAGCACTAAGGGTTCAAAAACAAAGGATATACACTCCGGTACGTGGCAAAATAAGTCTTTACAGCAGATTTTTAAAGGTGAGAAATAAAATAAACCCACACTGTTAACTTCACAGTATTCAAATATGTAACAGCAAAAAGGCTTCCTTCGCTCAATGACTCTGGAAGGCCTCTATTTCGCTTCCAGCACAGTATGTGCATTCCATGGGACTATCACTGTCTTCATACACAGATTCCACTTGCATGGCCTCCTCTGACTGCTCTGAGGTATCAGGGCAAGTGTCCTTCATGGGATTTAGTCTTACTGTTTCCCACGGCTTAGCAGTCTGTCTAGGCCCACGATTCAGCTTAGTGGCATACCAGAAAGGCATTGCTTGCTCAAGAGGTTTAAAAACATTATCTCTATGTTTTCCTCTAACAGTCCTTTTGTTGCACAAGCTATCCTTTAACTTTTGTTTCTGCTCTTGTCTTCTATATGGAGAATCTCCTTCCCAGGATTCTTCTCTTAGCTTAAGTTCAGGTATACAATGACAAAGGTTAAAAGTTTTACCTTTTGCTTTGTGTTTGATTCTCTGGGGTGAGGCTGGAGGCGTACCGTGACTGCTGCCTTCGGTATCGGTGCTCTCTGGAATATACCTCCTGCTTTCCCAGTCTTTCCTTCTCTGGCCCTTAAGGCCTGTTCTCTTGTGGGCTTCTGGGCCCGGTCTGGCTTGGCTTCGGCCTTCTCGGCCTGTCCTCTCTCTCAGGACTGGTTCTCCTCTCCCAGCCTGTCCTTTTTCTCTCAGCTGAGGAGGTTTTGGCAGCTGAGCTCCTTGCAGGCAAGTCCCTTGACTCTTGCTTGTCTCTTGACTCTGGCTTGCCTCCCAACTCTGGCTTGCCTCCCAACTCTGGCTTGCCTGCTCTTAAATGTGAGCTTTTGGAATAAGAGTCCTGCCCCCTAGGGCGTGGTTCTGTGGTCTCTGTCTTAGCTCTCCTGCTCCCTCTAGGTAAGTTCTCTGGAAATTGCAGGCAATTTCTTTTTCTTTCAGAGTTTAAAACTTTTTTTCTCTCCAGCAGAGGGCCCGCTGCATCACAACTATGATAAGCTTCCTTATCACAGGGTCCACTGAGCTGCTCGCATGTGGCGGCGAGCATATGGGACTACATGAACTGTGGATGCCATATGTCCCAGTAACTGCAGTAGCTCCTGAACAGTGAGGGAGGATTTGCCTGCTGCTTGAGAAGCTAGCTGCATTATGCGAAGACACCAGGCTTGTGGAAGGAAAGCCCTTGCCTGTCTGGTATCCGGACAGGTTCCTATGAATTCTAGGCATTGGGAAGGAACTAGTTGAGATTTTGGGAAGTTTATTACCAATCCCAAGTATTGGAGGATTCGCATTGTATGGGACAGTGCAGTGCTGGCCTCTGCAACTGTAGGGGCTCGAATGAGCTAGTCGTCTAAGTAGGGGAAGACGAAAATCTCTAGGGTTCGTAGAAATGCAGCTACTACTGCCATGCATTTCGTGAATACCCTTGGTGCTGAAGCCAGACCAAAAGGAAGAACCCTGTACTGGAAATGTCTTCCCCTGAAAAGGAAACGTAAAAATTTCCTGTGATCTGGATGGATGAGAATGTGAGTGTATGCATCCTTTAAGTCTAGAGAGCAAAGCCAATCCTGGCTTTGAAGGTATGGCAGAAGAGTTCCTAGAGAAATCATTTTGAATTTCTCTCGAAACAGATATTTGTTCAATTCTCTGAGGTCTAGAATGGGTCTGTGTCCTCCTGTTTTCTTTGGAATAAGAAAATAGGGGGAGTAGAACCCTGCACCCTGTTGAAGAATGGGTACTTCCTCTATTGCCCCTTGGGCAAGAAGTGTGGAGACCTCATGATCTAGCAGAGGTTTGTGAATTGAATTGCTTTAGAATTGTAGGAGGGGGCATGCTGTGAAAATGAAGCTTGTACCCCTCTCCTACAATGGACAAAGTCCAATCTTCTGCTGTTATCTGATACCATCTGTTGACAAAGTGGCATAACCTGCCCGGAATATTGGGGGGTTGGGGACCCCTCAGAGGCAGGGAGGCAAAGCTCTCTAGGAAGGAGTCAAAGCCCTTGAGGGGGCTGAACCTGGAGAGCTGGTTAGGCTCTCGGGCCTTTTGGCTTCTTTTGCTGTCTAGATTGTCCCTTTTGGGCAACCTGACCTGGAGTTTGACTGCTGGGTATAGGAAGGATAAAACTTTTTTACTAAAAGAGTGGGTTTGTTTTTTTTTAATAAGGCTTCCTTTTGGCTGGAGTGGCTGTAGATAGACAGTCTATCTAAGGTAGAATTGTCAGCATCTAACTCGTTAGCCTTTTCCTGCCAGTTCTTGCCAAAGATGTTCTCCCCCGTGCAAGGAATGGAGACTTGGGTACAGGACAAGTTAGGCAACAAGTCTGATGCCTGTAGCCAGGCAATCCATCGTGCGCCAATGAGTGGAGTGGAGGAGTGGCCTAGTGGTTGGGGCAAGGTACTTCAGGCCGGAAGGTCGGGGGCTCAAATCCCACTAGAGGACAGCAACCTTGGGCCGGAAGGACTGGGGTTTCTAGTCCCACAGGTGCTCCTTGTGGTCTTGGGCAAGCCACTTAACCTTCCATAGCCCATGTTCCCTGTAAAATAGTTATCTCCAAGTTATAATGCCCTGTTCAATGTAATTTCAGTTTGTTCAATGTAAACCGCACTGATGCAGAATAGCGCGGTATATAAGAGAATGCAAATAAATAAAATAAATACATAATCCTACGCATGGATTATTCCACTACCACTGAATGGTGTGGCAGCTGAGTTTTCTGATATCCAGAACATGGCGGAACTCAATACATTGTATCAAGTCTCCTAGAGTGAGGAGAAGTAGTCAGAGGTGTTTCCCACATTCTGAGCATCAAGCTATGCAGAATTTCATGGATAGGCAGAGTTGCTGCCTCCTTAGGAGCTTTAGGATATTGGAGAATTTCCAATTCCTTTGCTCTGGGTTCGTCTTCAGGAGCTACTGTGATTGAAAGACCTTTGGCCATATCATGGATGAAATCCTGAAATTACATGTCCTCTGGAGGTGACATTCTGCGTTGGGGTGAAGAGTGATCTTCTAGGAGAAACCCTCTAGTGCCAGCAGAATTGTCAGAGTCTTTGGAATCGGAGGAATTGAAGTATTCCTGACCCTGATGCTCTTGCAAAGCACGATCCCGGTACCGATCGAAGTCGGTACCGAACTGACCCGGTACCGCTTTGTCAATTCCAGCCAGAGATGGCATGGGAAGAGTTCCCACCGGTGCCGGTACCATTGGTACCGGTATTGTCAGTGCTAGTACTAGTGTCTGTACCGGAATCGGTGCCGATGTCGGTACCAGTGCCTGTGGGACCACAGCTGAAAGAGCTGCGATGCTGCGCTCGATAGCGAGGAACCTCTGTCTATCGATGCTGCCAATGCCTGGGTGTCGGTACCGGCAAGGACGGCCGGAACCCCTGAGCATGGCACAGGTAGCTCTTGCAAGGTTGAGGCCTCAAGAACATCCTGAAGCCCCATTGATGCTTTGGAAGCCGAAGCCTCCCGCCAGGGCTGTTTTGCCGGTGTGGTTCCCTCAAGGGCAATGCCAATGACCTCTCGATGCTTAGCAGGAGAGCTACCCTTTGAGGACCGGCTTTTATGTTTAGTTACCTGAGATCCATGGGAGGAAGAAGAGGCCCTTGATGTCGATGCAATGGATCTGGTATCTGAAGAAAAGAGGGTACCGAGCTTTGCAGCCCGGTTCTGTCTTCCTCTTTTAGTCATCCCCATGTAGGGGACACATTCAGTTGGAGAATGTTCAGGTCCTAAACATTTCAGACACCAATCATGGGTGTCAGTGACGGAAATGGTACCGCCACACTTAGTACATTTTTTAAAACCACTAGTTGGCTTTTCCATGATTTAGGAATATGGGGCCTAGTTCCCAAAATGGCGCCTAGCACCAAAGAGAAAAGTTTCTGAAAATTAACAGTCTAAAGCCTAAGTTTTGGTTTTTTGTATGAAAAGAAAAGAACCGGCGGTACCAGTAGGTGTCGTGTGGTAGGCGAACGCGACCACAAGAAAAGAAATTTAAAGACTGAATTTTCTGCGGTGACAGGGAATAGATCCTGTCGGCTCCGCAGAAAATGAAGAACTGAAGAGGGACAGTTGGAAAGGTAGCGCGTATGTGCTGAGGGATGCTCCCAAAAGCATTTCTATTGGACGCTGGGGAGCATTCCTGCACAGGCTCTGTCGGTACCGACGATACCCATATGTGAGGACTACATTCCTGCTTGTTCCTGGAGATCCAGCTGCCACTCGTGGGGGCGAAAGATTCTGCTCAGTCTGTCCATCAGGCCATTCTCCTGACCCAGGAGGTACATTGCCTTGAGGGACATCCTTTGGACAGCGAAAGAGCAGATGAGGACTGCTTCCTGGTAGAGGGAGCGCGATCCCATGCCTCCCTCCTTGTTGACATTGAACATTGCTACACGATTGCTGGTCTGCACTAGAACTGACCTCCCACCGAGGTTGTTCCTCAAAGGCCCTCAGAGCCCACCAAATTGCCCGGAACTCGAGCAGGTTTATTTGCTGCTGAGACTCCTCGGGTGACCATTGCCCCCGCGTGTAGTGGTCCGCAGTGAGCTCCCCACCCTAACAGGGAAGTGTATCATCAGCACTGCATCGTGCTGTGGGGCCTGAAAGGGCAATCCCTGCAGGAGGTTGCAAGGATTTTGCCACCAGTGCAGGGACAAGCGGAGGTTGGGAAGAACCCTGACAGGGTCCATGAGGTGTCTGAGGGACTGCCTCCATTGGGCACTGAGACACCCCTGAGTCATCCACATGTGCAGGCAGGTGTGGGGAACCACATGTACAGTCGAGGCCATGTGGCCCAGGAGACTTAGCATGGTCTGAGCGGTGACCTGTGGAGCGACACGAGCCACCAGAGCTCAGAGGCGGGTGGAGCGATCCACCGACAAGGCGGCGGTTTCCTGATGAGTATCGAAGCACGCCCTGAAAAACCCGAGAGCCTGCACCGGCTTGAGGGGAGACTTCGGGTAGTTGACCAAGAACCCCCAAGCTCTCCAAGAGGAGGACAGCACATGACATCGCCCGCCGAGCTTCCTCAACCGAGGAGCCCATAATGAGCCAGTTGTCAAGGTAGGGGAAGACTGGCACGCCCTGACGCCGAAGGTAAGCAGCAACCACGACAAGGCACTTTGAAGACTCGTGGGGCAGACGCAAGGCCGAAGGGAAGCACCCTGTACTGGAAGTGCTCTCCCTACACCCTGAAACACAGATACTGCCTGTGTTGGGGGTGGATTAAGATGTGGGCGTAAGCGTCCTTTAGATCCAAGGAGCATAGCCAGTCGCCCTGCCGGAGGATGGGCAGCAGAACACCAAGAGATAACATCTTGAATTTCTCCTGCACCAGGAACGTGTTTAGGCTGCGAAGATCGAGGATGGGCTGCAGACCCCCCCCCCCCCCATCTTTTTCGAGATGAGGAAGTACTGGGAATAGAAGCCCTGACCTCGAAGGTGGGGAGGGACCTTCCTGACTGCCTGTTGGGTGAGGAGAGAGTGTAATTCCCGCTGCAGCAGAAGCTGATGTGCAGGGAGTCGAGGAGGTTCCGCTGGGGAGAAAAGGTGTGGAAGCCTGTTGAAGTGAAGGCAATAGCCGTCTCGGACGACTTGGAGGACCCAAGTGTCCGAGGTGATGGAGGCCCACAATGGGGCGAAGTGGGACAGGCATGGGGTAGCTGGATATTTCGGGTAGCCTCGATACTGGAGACCCTTTTTGGGGAAGGAGGGCTTCTTGGTTGGCTGCTTCTTCCGAGGCAGGGTGGAGGTTTTGCGGGAGAGACGGGTTCTGGTGACGAACTCAGTCTCAATTTCCGCAGCCTTCTCCATTGGCTTGCCGAAGAGCTGCTCACAGAGGCAAGGCACGTCCAGGAGCTTCTCCTGCACCCATTGCTCCAAATCCGAGAATTGGAGCCATGCCTGGCGGCAGTCCCCAATGCCTGCGGCCACCACCCGAGCTAATGTCTCGAAGCCATCATAGGAGGCTCGGGAGAGGTACTTAGAGCAGTGCACGACAGACTTTAGCATGGTGCGGAACTTATTGAGGGGTTCTCCCTCGAGGCCCACAGAGAAACCCCTGAGTTCCTTAGCCAGATTGCACAGGAACATATCAATATATAGTTGGATATGCCTGGATGTGACAAGAGAGCATACAGCCTTGGCAGGCATTATGGCCCAGGGCACAAAGGGCTTACGACCGGATGGCACCGAGGAGTGCAATGTCGGACTCTTGCTTCCTCATGGTCGATTCTACCACCATCGAGGTGTGGGAGGTGGGTCTTTCAGAAGCTTGGCCCACGTTGTAGCTTGTACATCGTGTCAAGGTGCTTGCTTACGATGGGGACTGAGGCCAGGATCTCCCACATGCAGAGCAGCAACTGAGATAGAATAGGAGGTACAGGCACAGTGAGGGATTCCCTGGACAGGGACTCGTACTGAAGAATATCTAGTTCTTCAGCAAGAGGGTCCTCCTCAGTCTGGGTGACCAGGTTAAGGGCCCGTGCCATGTCCTGAATAAACACCAGGAAGGAGGAGTCTTCGGGAGGCGAGCGCCGCTGGAATGCGGGTGGCGAGGGGTCCAACGGAAGATCCCAGTGGGTATGGGTTTCTGGGGAGGTGCACAATCTCTGCCGACGACTTCACTTGAATCATTCAGTTGTCCACGTAGGGATGTATGAGTACTCCTTTGCAGCAAAGGGCAGCCGCCACTACCACCATGATATTCATAAAAGGTACGAGAACCTGTTGCCAACCAGAAGGACAGGGCCTGAAACTGAAAATGACAAACCACAAAGCATAGGAAACGATGTTGCGGATGACTGGGAACAAGTAGCTAGGAACTCGCCCTCTCACAGCCACTATCACGGAACCACCATCCAAAAACGAGGACTCACAATGCTCTGTTGATGTACTTGATAGAGTATGGGCTGAAAGATATCATTTTTGGGAACTACACAATAAATGGATTAACCAACCTTAATCGCACTGGCTTGCAGGAACTGGCACCCCTGCTTCCAAATGAATGAGTCTCCTGAGTGTATCAGCCACAGACTGCCACTCAGAAAGAGCCTTGCAAGGGGATAAGAGAAAAGCGTCAGAGGTCTCACAAACTCAGAAGCGTAACTTTCTCAAATGATTTCCAACACCCACTGATTGGAAGTTATCTGGACCCAGGTGGAGTAAAAGTAATGCAGCCGGCCCTCTCACCAGCACCACCTCCTCCTGGATCCCCCTCACTTCATTGTGGCTTTTTGGAGCCGGTCCTGGCCCCAAGAAAATAGCTTCTCCTGGCTCCTCTACTACCCTGAAAGGATTGACTCCTGGAGGAGATAGTGAGGTCACTGAAAGGGAGCAAGTCGGACAGCTTGGTATCTATGATAATCCTAAAACTGTCCCTGTACTGGAGGTGTCTGTTTACTACTTTTAGGCTTGTCTTCCAGAAGTCTGGCTAACTTGGACTCCAAGTCCTTAACCAACTTTTCCAGAGCTTCTCCAAAAAGAAGATTACCCCTAAAGGGAAGCTTACCTAATAGCATCTTTGAGGAAACATCCGCCAACCAATTGCACAACCAAAGGAACCGGTGCACCACTACAACCGATGCCATGCTCTCGGCAAAGCCCTAATCAGATCATAGAACGTGTCAGCCAAATATGCTGACCCCGATTCCAACAGCCACCTCTGAGAGGGAATCCTGCTCCTCCAACTCTGTATTGGGCAGAGCTTGTGACCACTGAAAAGCAGACTCACGCCACATAGGTTCCACACACAGAAGGTTGCAACACTAAGGCATTCACTTCAAATGCCCACTTCAATAAAGACTAACTTCTTGTCCTGTACATCTTTCAAGGTTGCACCACCCTCTATGGGAACTGTGGTCTTTTCGATAATAGCAGAAACCAAAGCATTCACCTTAGGAAACAAAGAAATCCTTCTCGCTGGAAGGAATAGTTTACAAACTAACCATAGCTCTACTGCCCCACAAGCATGTCTCAGGCACCTCCCACTCTACTTCTATCATTTGCTTTATAGCCCTATGCCATGGGAAGGCTGTTTGAGGTATTTATGCTTTGCAGCAAAAGATTCTCAAGAGCAACGGCCTGTTCCTGCAGATCATAAGAACATAAAAGATATGCCATACTGGGTCAGACCAAGGTCCATCAAGCCCACTATCCTGTTTCCAACAATGGCCAATCTAGGTCATACGTACCTAGCAGTTTCCCCAAAAGACAGGTTCTGCAATGCTTGTACTGGGTCAAGCATTGATATCCTGGGTCCCTTCTTAATGGTTTATGGACCTTTCCTCCAGGAACTTGTCCAAACCTTTTTTAAACCCAGCTACACTAACAGCCTTTACTACATCCTCAGGTAACAAATTCCAGAGTTTGATTACATGTTGAGTGAAAAAATATTTTCTTTTATTAGTCTTAGTTTACCCTGTAGCTTCACTGCATGTTCCCTAGTCTTTCTATATTCTGATAAACAATCGATCTACGTTTACCCGTTCCACTCAGTTCATTAATTTATAGACTTCCATCATATCTCCCCTCAGCTGTCTTTTCCAGGTTAAAGAGCCCTAACCTTTTTAGCCTTTCATAGGAGTATCCTTCCATCCCCTTTACCATTTTGGTGGCTCTTCTCTGAACCTTTTCTAATAACGCTATATCCTTTTTAAGATACGGCGACCAGAATTGCACACAATATTCAAGGTGCGGTCTCACCATGGAACGGTATAGAGGCATTATAATATCTTTTGTTTTAATTTTCCATTCCTTTCCTTATGATACCTAGCATTCTATTTGCTCTCTTGGCCACCGCTGCACACTGGGCCGAGGGTTTTAACATGTTATCCACAATGACGTCTAAATCTTTTTCCTCGGTGGTGGTTCCTAATGTGGAACCTTGCATTGTGTAACCATAGTTTGGGTTGTTCTTCCCTAGGTGCATAACTTTGCACTTGTCCACATTAAATTTCATCTGCCATTTTGATGCCCAGTCTTCCAATTTATCAAGATCCTCTTGCAATTTTCCACAATCCTCTTGGGTTTTAACAACTTTAGTTTTGTGTCATCTGCAAATTTGATAACCTCTCGTTATTCCACTTTCCAGGTCATTTATGAATATGTCAAAAAGCAGCGGACCCAGCACAGATCCCTGGGGTACACCACTATTCACCTTTCTCCATTGGGAAAATTGGCCATTTAGCCCAACCCTCTGCTTCCTATCTTTTAACCAGTTCCTGATCCACAGTAGTACACTGCCTCCTATCCCATGACTCTAGTTTTGCCAAAAGTCTCTGATGAGGGACCTTGTCAAAGGCTTTCTGAAAGTCCAGATACACTATATCAACCGACTCACCTTTGTCCACCTGTTTATTCACACCTTCAAAAAAAACATAACAGATTAGTAAGACAAGATCTTCCTTGTCTAAAGCCATGTTGGCTGTCTCCCATTAGGCCATGACTATCTACATGCTGTGTAATTTTGTTCTTTATGATGGTTTCTACCATTTTCCCCGGTACTGACGTCAGGCTCACTAGTCTGTAGTTTCCCGGATCACCCCTGGAACCCTTTTTAAAAATTGCTGTTACATTGGCAATCCTCCAATCTTCAGGTATTAGAGATGATTTTAATGATAGTTCACAGATTACTAATAGCAGGTCTGCAATATCATATTTCAGTTCTTTCAACACCCTTGGATGTATACCATGCGGCCCAGGTGATTTGCTACTCTTCAGTTTATCTAATAGTTGTAATACATCTTCCCGATGTATCGATATTTCCTTCAATTTTTCCGCACCTTTAAATACCACTTCAGTCATGGGTAACATCCTTACATCTTCCTCAGTAAAGACCGAAGCAAAGAATTCAGATCCTGTGAAATATTCAGATCAGCACGGATAACACTACCCTGCGGAATACCCCAATGATATTAGGATCCTCCCCCAGAGGGAATTCTCCCTCTTCCAGGTCCAGAGGGCACTGTTCCCTCTAAGCTGTGCGCGTGTGCGCGCGCACAAACCTCGCCGAGCGAGTGCACATACTTTACAACAGAGCGCACAAAAATTATGGTTCTGATTCTGATAGAAAACAGACGTCTTAAAATTTAAAAGTTGTGATTGTAATTACTAGAATTTTTCTGCTTCATTTAGTAATCATCTATTTTCATTTAATTTGATTAAAATCAATGTGGTGTACATACTGTATTCTGACGTGTAGTCAAATTTTAAAGTATATAACTCCGAGTGTCGTTATGTGGTGCACAAAAATGTCACCTTCCTTCAAAAGCTGCACAGCTGATATTTTATGCGCACACAGCCTACAGAAAATTAGAGGGAACATTGCCAGAGGGGTATGTTTACCAGAACGACCAAATAGTCTTTCCAGTGGGTCCTCAGAGGCTGCCGACATCACTGAGGCTCTATTCTCCTCCACCCAGTCTCCACCTGCTGGTAATGGGACATAACCCAGGAGTCTTGATTGGACTGGAGAGATAATGAAAAGAGGTATTTAGACATAAGAACATAAGATATACCATACTGGGTCAGAACAAGTTCCATCAAGCCTAGTATTCTGTTTCCAAAAGTGGCCAATCCAGGTCACAAGTACTTCACAGGTTCCCAAAAAGACAAATTTCTACAATGCTTATATTGGGGCAAGCAGTGGATTTCCAAAATCCTCTTTAATAATGGCTTATGGACCTTTCCTCCAGAAACTTGTCCAAATCTTTTTTAAACCCAGCTACACTAACAGCTTTTACTACATCCTCCAGTAACAAATTCCAGAGTTTGATTACATGTAGTGAAAATATTTTCTCTTATTAGTCTTAAATGGGTTACATTGTAGCTTCATTGCATGTCCCCTAGACATTCTACTTTTTGATGGTATAAACAACCAATCTATGTTTACCTGCTCTACTCCATTCATTAATTTATAGACCTTTTCCAAATTGAAACGCCCTAACATTTTAAGCCTCTCCTCATAGAGATATCCTTCCATCCCCGTTACCATTTTGGTGTCTCTTCTCTGCACCTTTTCTATTTCCGCTATATCCTTTTTAAGATACGGCAACCAGAATTACACATAATATTCAAGGTGCAGTCACACCATGGAACAAAACAGAGGCATTATAATATCCTTTGTTTTATTCTCCATTACTTTCCTTATGATTCCTAGCATTCTATTTGCCTTCTTTGCCAATGCTGCACACTGAGTGGAGGGTTTCAATGTATTATCCACGACGCCTAAATCTTTTTCCTAGACGGTGGCTCCTAATGTGGAACCTTGCACCTACTCCTGCCATCTTACTCTGGCCTTCTTACTGGGCAGACTAGATGGACCATACTGGTCTTTATCTGCTGTCATTTACTATGTTACTATGTGTAACCATAGTTTGGGTTGGTCTTTCCTAGGTACATAACTTTGCACTTGTCCACATTAAATTTCATCTGCTTTTTGGATGTCCAGTCTTCCAGTTTTCAAGGTGCTCTTGTAATTTTTCAGAAATCCTCTTGGATTTTAATAACTGAATAATTGACTCAACTGCAAATTTGATAACCTCACTCATCATTCCCATTTCAAGGTCATTTACAAATATGTTAAAAAGCAGCAGATAGCACAGATCCCTGGGGTACTCTACTATTCACCTTTCACCATTGGGAAAATTGGCCATTTAGCCCTACCCTCTGCTTTTTATTTTTAAGCAGTTCCTGATGTACAATAGTACACTGCCTCCAATTCCATGACCTTAAGTTTACCAAGAGTCTCCAATGAGGAACCTTGTCAAAGACTTACTGAAATTCCAGATCCACTATATACTGGCCGGCTCACCTTTGCCTACCTGTTTATACATACCTTCAAAAAGATATAACAGATTAGTAAGATAAAGATCTTCCTTGGGTAAAGCCTTGTTGGCTTTCTTCCATTAAACCAGGACTATCTACATGTTCAATAATTTTGTTCTTTAGAATGGTTTCTACCATTTGCCTGGTACCGACATCAAGGCTCACTGGTCTGTAGTTTCCCAGACCACACCTGGAACCATTGGTCATTCGCCAATCTTCAAGCACTACAGATGATTTTAATGATAGTTCACAGATTACTAATAGTAAGTATGCAATCTCATCTCTCAGTTATTTTAACACCCTTGTGTGTATTATATTTACATACATATATACACACACACACCATTCAGTCCAGGTGATTTGCTATTCTTTAGTTTATCAAATAGCTGTAATACATCTTCCAGGTTTATCAACATTTCTTTCAATTCTTCCGATGCATCACCTTTAAATACTATTTCAGTCATGGGAAACTTCCCTACATCTTCAATAAAGACTAAAGCAAAGTATTTGTTCAGTCTCTCCACTATGGCCTTGTCCCCTGTGCCCCCTTTTACCCCTCTATCATCTAATGGTCCAGATCTCACAGGGCTTTTGCTACAAATGTACTTAAAATTTTTATTTTGCGCTTTTGCTTCCACAGCAAGCTTTTTTTCAAATTCTCTCTTTGCCTGCCTTATAAATGCCTTGCATCTAACTTGCCAGTGTTTATGCTGTTTCCAGTTTGTCATTTGGCTCCTTTTTCCATTACCTGAAAGATGCTTTTTTGGCTACAACAGCCTCTCTGATCTCACCTTTAAACCATGCTGGCATATTTTTGGACCTCCTTCCACTTTTCTTAAAGCGTGGAATACAGCTGGTCTGGGCTTCCAAAATAGTATTTTTAAACACCACCCATGCTTGATGTAAATCTTTAACCTTTGCAGCTGCTCCTTTCTGCTTTTTCTTAACTGTTTCTCATTTTTTCATAGTCTCTTTTGAAAGTTAAAAAGTTGTAATGTGGATTTCCTTGCTGTCTTTCCTCCATTTATTAAATCAAGTGCGATCATGCTATGATCACTATTGCCAAGTGGCCACAACACCCTTCTCTTACACCAGATCTTATGTTCCACTAAGGACTAGATCCAAAATGGCTTCTCCTCTTGTCTATTCATGAATCAGCTGCTCAAAAAGCAGTCTTTTTTTTTTTTTTTTTTTCTCAAAGTTTATTTATTAAACACCAATTCAACACAGCATAGAAAACAAACAGCACAGCCGCCCCCAAGGAGGGTAGGCTCTGATCCCACCTCAGGGGCCATAAAGAAACAGGCAGGTGGTGTTCTTTTATAGCCTTATACAATACAGAGGAAACAATGCATTCCCCCCCAACCCCCCCTTCCCCCCCCCAACCCCCCCCCACCTCCCTCCCCCCCCCTTTTAGAGACATGGCCACACCCACCCGAGGACCCTCCCCCAGGCCAGATCAACCGAGAATGTCACTCATATAAACAACTAGTCACTCTGAGCAGTCCTCTCATGCTCCATTAGTGCCCACTGTAAAACGTCATTACGACTACGAGGGCCCAGCTGCTGAATGTAGGGGTCCCACAATGACTGGAAAGCAAGCCACTTTGCCGGGCGACCTCGGGCACTCCAGCACTCAGCCAGCATCAATTGATGAAAATTATTCCGCCATTCCCAATAGGACGGTGGATCCCGTTCTCTCCAGTGACGAAGCAGGGGTCCCTTAGCCACCAAACAGGCCTTACGCACCAAAAGCCTCCCCCATTTGCCTTTGGGCGAGGTCAGACCTAGGCAATCCAAAACAACAAATAAGTCGTCCCAACCCACCCGTTGTCCCAACAATCCCTGCATGTACATAGAAATCCGTAACCAATAAGAGCGGAGGCGCCTGCAGCTCCACCACATGTGCAAAAGGTTTGCCATCGGTGCAGAACATCTCGGGCAGGTACCATCCCCTGTCAAATGGGTCCGAAGGGCCCTCCGTGGTGAAAAATATGCCCGAGTCAGTGATTTGAAGTGTATTTCCCTCCATCGCACACCCCCTCCGCTAAAGAAGCCATACGCCGAAGACCGCTGAGAACAGTGCCCGGCGGGACCTCCCGCTGTAGCTCCACGGCCCATGCACTTTCTACACGCCGGTAATCCGGCGGCGGCCGAAAATCCTCAAACCTTGCCCTAAAACGACGAATAGATGGGATAAAATCTCCCCCCAGGTCGAAGAACTCAATTATCTGCGCCGAGCGGTCAACGTGCAGATCATCTGCCGGCAATGAGTTGACATAATGCGAGAGTTGCCAATAGGGAAACGGGTGCACCAAACCCAGCCCATAGTCAGAGCGAAGCACTTGAAAAGGCCTACACCGGCCCCCGTTATCCACCACATGCCCCACAGTTCGTATCCCCTTCCCTGCCCACGCCCGGAGTATGGCGTTTTCCGTGCCCGGTGTGAAGTTAATATTCCCCTGTAGAGGAAGCCAGCTGGAAATTTTCCAGCTTCTCTTCCAATAATGGTTGAGCTGCCGCCAGGTCCGACGAACGGCTCCCAACAGCACACTGCTGGTAATGTAAAGTGGAAGCATGCGGTCCTCTTGGTGTAAGACGGCTAACAAGGAATATGGGGCAGCACACGATTCTTCCACCCGCCGCGGCGTGAAAATCTCAGTCCCTCCCAACCAGTCCCCCAAGTGCCGAGCCTGGCAAGCCAAGGCATAGGCCCCCAAATCTGGAAGCCCCATACCCCCCTGCTTCCATTTCCCCCGCAGTCTCACGTACGGTATTCGGGCTCTCGCCCCCTGCCATAAAAAGCCCTTCAACATGCCTTCAAGCCGGGATAAATCACGCCGCAGGACCCAGACTGGAAGCGTTTGTAACCAGTAAAGAATCTGTGGGAGGACTACCATTTTAATCGCCGCTATCCTACCAGATAAAGACAGCGGGAGGGATCCCCATGTCTGAAACTGGCCTCGTAATTTATTCATCACTCGCTGCAAATTAGCCGTATAAAGCTGTGCCGTACAAGGCGTCAAAACTATCCCCAGATAGATAAAGGAGCCCTCCGCCCACCTAAGAGGGAAAACACCCCGCCACGCTGCCCGGACATCCCCCAAGACATCTAACGCCTCCGATTTCTCCCGATTGATGCTAAAACCCGCAAACCGACCGAAGGCCCGAAACTCCTGCAAGAGCGCCGACAACGAATCCTGTGGAGCGGACAGATGTACCAAGAGATCGTCTGCAAATGCGGCTAGTTTGAACACCTGCCTACCCATCGCTATACCGGATATCTCGCCCGATTGTTCCACCCGGCGTATAAGAGGATCTAAGGATAAAACAAAGAGGAGAGGGGACAAGGGGCAACCCTGTCTAGTCCCCCTCTGGAGCGGAAAGGCTTCCGAAAGCAGCCCATTACACAGTATCGCGGCCCCGGGGTCTGCATAGAGGCATTTCACCATATTACAGAAGGAAGCCCCTAGACCATATCTCGGAAGCAGATCCTCCAGATAGGCCCAACTGACCCTATCAAAAGCCTTTTCAGCATCAAAGCTGATTAGTAGTGTCGTTTGGGCCCTTCGTCGTGCCCAGTCGAGGGACGCCACAATCCTCCGCAAGTTGCACACCGCATAGCGTTGCCGCACAAAGCCGACCTGGGACTCGTGTATCAACTGGCCCATGACCGCTGCTAACCGCTCCGCCATGAGTTTTGCTAGTATTTTCAGGTCAAAGTTAAGCAGTGAGATCGGGCGGTAGGACGCAGCACATAGCGGGTCTTTCCCAGGTTTCGGTATAAGTGTAATATGGGCCTGGTTACTGCCCCATCGAAAAAAGCCCTGTGCCACTCTCCTGGTATGTACCGCCAGGAGGGTCGGGGAGATCAAGTCGTTCAAAATCTTATAGACCTCCGCTCCCAACCCATCGGGGCCCGGTGATTTATAGCAGCTCGCCTTAGTTATAACCGCTTGCACCTCACTCACCGTAATCGGTTGGTCCAACTGTTCCCTTTGCACCTGTGTTAGTTGAGGGAGAGTCAAGTCCACAAAATAATCCCGCCGCTCCTGAGGGGAGTCCGGCTCCGCGGAGTAAAGGTTCTGAAAAAAGGATGTAAACACCGCGGCGATTTGAGGGCTAGACGTATGCAACTTTCCCTGAGTGTCTCTTAAAGCCGAGACTAAACGGGAGCCCCGGGGGCCTCGCAGGCAGCGAGCCAACATTTTCCCAGGTTTATCCCCCTGGGTATGCAATCGATACCGATAATATAAAACAGATTTTCTCGCTCGCTGGTGCAAGACCTCATTCAACAAGACCTGGGTCTCCATGTACTGTCTCCGATTCGCAGCCGTAGAATGACGAGCACAGAGTCGCCGCAACTTCGTGACTTCCTTTTCTAGGCGTATAATTCGCTCAGACATCAGTCGCCTCTTTCGGGCCTGGAATCCGATAATGTCCCCACGCAAGACTACTTTGGCCGTTTCCCAGACCAATTCGGGATCATCAGAATGGCTCCTATGATCGGATTCAAATTCCTGCCACCGCCGGCGCAAAAAGGAACGAAAGTGAGTATCTGTATAAAGTTCTAATGGGAATCTCCAGAGGCGCGTCCTAGGCTGCTCCGCACCCCAATGAAGGTCCAACCAAATTAACGCATGATCGGAGATCTCCCCTGGCCCTATCCGAGCATCCCGGACCGCAGAAAACAAGGTTCCCGTCACCAACAAATAGTCAATGCGCGCCGATGATCCATGAGCTCGCGACTGGTGTGTAAAGTCCTTTTCCAACGGGTGCAGCAACCTCCAGGGGTCTACAAGTCCCATGCTATCACACAGTCGCAACAGCGCCCGGGTGGAGTGTCGTCGCTCTCTGGATCCTCCAGAAGTGGTGTCCAGATCCACATCCATCACTCCATTAAAATCTCCCCCCAAGATTACCGGAGCCTCCGGCAGGATCTCCAATTGAGAAACCAACCTAGCGTAGAGACCCTGGTCAAGGACATTCGGGGAGTAAAGGTTCCCCAAAGTCACCAGTTTTCCTTCTAACATTCCGTGCAAAAGCAGGAATCGCCCAGTGGGATCGAGAAGTAGTCGAATACAGTCAAACCGAATACGTTTATGAATCAATATCACGATTCCACCCTTTTTCCCTGTCGCCGGGGCCGCAAAAACCTGTCCAACCCACGCTCTTCTCAGTTTGCTATGTTCTATGGCCGACTGGTGGGTCTCTTGAAGCATGGAGATATCGACAGCATGTCTGGCCAGAGCCTGCAACACCTTTGAGCGCTTCAGTGGGCTCCCCAAGCCGCACACATTCCAGGAAATCAGCCTCAGAGCACGTTAACTAAAGTCAAGCACTGTAACGGCATACAATCATGTATTCCAGAGAGAGCCCCCCCAGTCTGGGGCTCTCCCCCACCTCTGTCAAAGTGACCAACCCCTAGGAAAAGCATCCCCGGGTGAGCGCGACCATGTCTCCCCTTCCCCATCCCCCCTCCCCTCCTCCCCCTTCCCCCTTCTCCCCCCGCCACCAAGTGGCAACTCACCAGCCACATAACCACCCCCGGGTAGATCAATCCACCCATTTGGATCACTCTGATGCGTCCCGTCTCCCGCGCCCCGGGCACAAACAACTCCAGGCTCAAAAGGGGCCCGAGCTCCAAGTGGTGGGGCGCACGCATCTACTCGCTACTGTTCAACCTCCAAACATCCACCAAAATATTTAAATAACTATACACATTATGCTTCCCCCCCACACAAGCCGCTCCCTAAATATTTAACAGGTACTAACAGAACATTCCTTAAGTAACATTACACTTTTGCTAATAACAAAGGAAATGAATAATAAAAATCATAAAGATAAAACATTACGGCTCTATCTGCTTAATTAAACCAGGTTGTACAGCACAACAAAACAATAGGAGGGGACGAGAAAGAAAAAAGGGGAAAAAAGAAAAAATCATATTTCCACTCCCACATCAAAGGCAGGCCCAAGGGTAAGACATATCAGCCAAGCAATTTGTCTGTAACCTCCGGGGGCTACACGGCTCCAAAATATCAGCTGGTAAGATAGGAGGTTTATTAGGCCCGACCCATCATGACAGTTATGGGAACCCCCCCAACTGCAATGGTGCGCCAAAGGGGACACCCATGGAGAAAAGGGTAAAGGCCGCCCCCTCCAAACTAATAATCGCCCCCCCCCCCCCAGGGCCTTACTATAATCTGCATACGGAGAGCCCTGGTAGCCATCAAGACCGCCGTTGCAGTACCGCTCCCTCTCGCCATGGGCCCCTTCCCCCAACTGACCCCCACCATCCATTCAGACTCGAGATGTAGGAAAGGGAACTAGTTCCCGCGAACTCCCCACCCACCCCCCGCAGCACCAACCCTGCGCCCCCCGTATCCTTATCATCAATTACCACTCCACCGTCCCCCCTACCCAACACACTCCGTCCCTTCCCTGTACGTATGGGTCCCCTCCCTACCCCCCCCCCCCCCCGCTCCGCCACCCAGCCAAGTTCCTAGTCAACCCCCCCCCCCCCCTAGGTCAAATCAGCTCTCCAAGGGGGGGCCTCCCAGCCATCTCCCTCAGTCGGTATAGGGCAAAACCAAGGGAAGGAAGAAGGAGAAAAGAAAAAGGAAAACACACAACTATCATAAAGTCCGTCATAAAATTACAAGTAATCAAACTTTTAATCCACGATGAAGCCACCCCCAGTGTAGCTGCAGTCAGAACACTCCGCCGGTAGGTAAACCATTGTCCCGCATGCAGATGG
Source organism: Ichthyophis bannanicus (assembly GCA_033557465.1). Classification (NCBI taxonomy): domain Eukaryota; kingdom Metazoa; phylum Chordata; class Amphibia; order Gymnophiona; family Ichthyophiidae; genus Ichthyophis; species Ichthyophis bannanicus. Next base: position 401,206,070 of record CM066039.1, on the reverse strand, counting down.
GGAGCAGGCCAAAGAGTGAGGTCCGACTTCGGTTAGGCTCTTCCCGCCCCGCTGGCACCAGCACTGCCGAGTACACCACTCCACCACCACGCGCTGCAAGAATCGCACGTGTCACCGCCGGGATCATGGTAGGCCTCACCTCAGCTCAACCCAATCCGACACAGTCCCAAGAAGCCGGTAAGGAGTTTAGTGTCCAACGAAAGTCCCGAGGCTCTTCTCAGTACTGGTATCAGGGGGCCATCATCCTCCACCAGACAGCCAGTGCAAGCAATCACATACCAATCCATTTTACAGTCCCGCGCTTGAGGCGGAGGGGCTCCTTTCTTGGGTAATACGCTCCACATAGGAGGCAGCCTCCTCTGCCGAGTCAAAGACCCTATGTGCTCCCCCGCTGAAGATATGTAAGCAAGCGGGGTACTGCACTGAAAATTTGATCGCAGCCGCTAGCAGTCTAGTGCAGAGAGAGGCATATGCTCTATGCCGCTGACTCAGGGAGGCGGAGTAGTCTTGGGCAATCCAAAGTGTAAAATTGTCGCAGGTAAGATCGTTCCGTTGTCGGGCTGCCCGGAGGATAGCCTCCTTCTGCGGATATTGAAGGAACTTGGCAAGGACTATCCTCCAATATGTTAATGTTTCCTGCTTTCAGGTATTCTATAGACAGTTCTCTTGTAAATCTATTTATCTTTTTCTAAGCGGGTCTCAGACTTACGGGCTACTTCCGGTGATAAATATCACTTAGTGCCCCTTTTGCATCAATGACCCATTTTCATGTGTTTCTTATATCTTTCTTATAACTTATTCTAAAATTATATTTCAAACGTCCAGTTGGATAATATGAGATATCTTATATCTTATAACAGCAAGCTTATCTTTTATCTTTGTCTTTTTCTTCAATTTCCCAACGCCAGACTGGGCGCCTTCTGCGTTTCACAGCCTTTATGTTTCCTCAGGGGTTTATTCTTTAGACAGGCTTCGATGTCAATTATCTCATCCGTTGCTTCTAAAATTGAATCCCGGTTTTAAACAAACTTGTAGTTTTAATTATCTCTGGAACAACGAAAAACATCAAATTTAAAATCATTCTCTTTTATGCCTTCAGAAGACCATGTACCCAATATCGTTAAAAAATGACAACTGAGTGCTGCTCACCTTCTGTGGCTACCAAGCTTAAACCTGATTTTGGATAGCAAAGGGACGCGCATGCGGGTGTGCGTTTCCCAAGGTCTTTTAACTTCCTGTGTAATCAGGCTCGTGAGATTGAACAGCCTTAGTTAAAATTAGGATCAGGTGCATAAAGCCCAATCTATTTGAGTGTTCAAGCCTTGAGGGGTTATTGTTTGCAATGTGTAAATCCATCGTTGTTCTCGAAGGACCAAAGTTTGATCAAGGGTTCTACCCCCCATACCACTGTCAATTCTATCGATACAGAAACAGCGCAAATCTGCAAATGTGTGATGGAAAAAGAGGCAGTGTTCCACTATTGGGGCTGACAATGATTTACATTTCAACCTGCTCTTATGTTCAGATAATCGGACCTTAAAAGGGCGCATGGTTTTACCAATATACAATAATTGACATGGGCAACGTATAGCATACACGACCTGTGAAGAGCAGCAATTAGTCGTATGACGTAAGGAGTATTTTTTGTCATGATATTGAAACCACGTTATTTCTTCATTAGCTGCACATAGAGAGCAATCTCCACACTGTGAATGGCCCTTTGATTCATTGAGAAAGAAACTATTCGATGTTTTAAGGACCATTCACAGTGTGGAGATTGCTCTCTATGTGCAGCTAATGAAGAAATAACGTGGTTTCAATATCATGACAAAAAATACTCCTTACGTCATACGACTAATTGCTGCTCTTCACAGGTCGTGTATGCTATACGTTGCCCATGTCAATTATTGTATATTGGTAAAACCATGCGCCCTTTTAAGGTCCGATTATCTGAACATAAGAGCAGGTTGAAATGTAAATCATTGTCAGCCCCAATAGTGGAACACTGCCTCTTTTTCCATCACACATTTGCAGATTTGCGCTGTTTCTGTATCGATAGAATTGACAGTGGTATGGGGGTAGAACCCTTGATCAAACTTTGGTCCTTCGAGAACAACGATGGATTTACACATTGCAAACAATAACCCCTCAAGGCTTGAACACTCAAATAGATTGGGCTTTATGCACCTGATCCTAATTTTAACTAAGGCTGTTCAATCTCACGAGCCTGATTACACAGGAAGTTAAAAGACCTTGGGAAATGCACACCCGCATGCGCGTCCCTTTGCTATCCAAAATCAGGTTTAAGCTTGGTAGCCACAGAAGGTGAGCAGCACTCAGTTGTCATTTTTTAACGATATTAGGTACATGGTCTTCTGAAGGCATAAAAGAGAATGATTTTAAATTTGATGTTTTTCGTTGTTCCAGAGATAATTAAAACTACAAGTTTGTTTAAAACCGGGATTCAATTTTAGAAGCAACGGATGAGATAATTGACATCGAAGCCTGTCTAAAGAATAAACCCCTGAGGAAACAAAGGCTGTGAAACGCAGAAGGCGCCCAGTCTGGCGTTGGGAAATTGAAGAAAAAGACAAAGATAAAAGATAAGCTTGCTGTTATAAGATATAAGATATCTCATATTATCCAACTGGACGTTTGAAATATAATTTTAGAATAAGTTATAAGAAAGATATAAGAAACACATGAAAATGGGTCATTGATGCAAAAGGGGCACTAAGTGATATTTATCACCGGAAGTAGCCCGTAAGTCTGAGACCCGCTTAGAAAAAGATAAATAGATTTGCAAGAGAACTGTCTATAGAATACCTGAAAGCAGGAAACATTAACATATTGGAGTAATTATTTTACATATTTGCTAAACAGTGAGATTACTCTAAAGAAATTTGGGATCTATTGCGGTTGTAAGGACTATCCTCGGCCTAGAATCTCGGGCTTGCCGACTTCCCACGCGATGGACCATTTCGAGCAACAGATCGCCGCTCCCCAAACTGCCCTCAAAAAGTCGGGGGAGTAGGTTCTCTACATACCGCTTGAGCTCCTTATCTACGATCGTCTCTGGGATGCCCAGCAGCCGCAGGTTGTTCCTCCTCGACCGGTTTTCTAGGTCGTCAATCTTGGCTGACTGGGCAAGCACCTGGGCCTTCAGCGCTGTCAGCTCCTGAGAGGCAGTCTCAAGAGAGTCCTCCACTCTCCCAATGCGTTCCTCGGCCTCTTGGACGCGACCCCCCAGGGCCCCCGCCGAGGTCTGCAAAGCGTCCATTTTTTCGTGGAGGGCTGCAAACTGCGTTGACAGTGCTTCAGCTACCGCCGCCGAGACCTCCCCTAGGAAGTCCGGTGAAGATGGGGAGTGCGGCGTGGTGTTAGTGTCGGCCATTTTTGCTCCAGCAGCCATACGGTCTGTCTCCCGCCGAGAAGTTTTTACCGAAGCTGCCATCTCGATCCGAGCACAACTCCCCGAATTCCGTTTCAAGGGCCACAGGGGAGAATACCCAAGGTATCTAGCCCGAAGTAACTCAGCTACGGTCTAGGAATCTGCCGGTTAGGGGCGCGGGGGACCGGAGCACATGCAGAACACGTCTGCTGTCCTCACCGCATCACGTGATCCTCCAAAAAGCAGTCTTTATTTCATCTAGAAACTCTCGCTAGCATGTCCTACTGTGACACTTATCCAGTTTATACCAGAGTAATTGAAATCACCAATTGTTACTGTGTTGTAACTTTTGTTAGCATCCCTGATTTCTTTGAGCATATCATCCATTTGTTCTTTCTGGCCAGGCAGTCAATAATACATCTATCATGTCTCTCCTCTCTCTCCTTTGTCACAGTATACATTTATTTATTTTATTTTATTTATTTTATAACTTTTATATACCGCGCTATTTGTTATCAGTGCGGTTTACATACAACAAGGGTGCACAGTCAGAAGTCTGTTCTGTGCTTACATTGTAACAGGAGTTTAAACTTGGAACATACATTGTAACAGGAGCATAAACTTGGAGCAACAGGGGAACTAAAAACCTATGTACAAAATATAATACATATTGAGATGTTTAAGTCTGTCCCCATATGCACTGGCGGACCTACATTTTTGGGGCACCTTCGCAACCAGCAACAAGGTCTGGGTAACCACTATTATCTTCAATGGGGTTGTTCAACAGATCACCACAATTTATTTTTAAATGTAACCACTACATCTCAGAACATTTTTCTTTTATGGCTAGCCTACATGATAAAATAAAAATTAAAAAGTTATTAAAGTAACTATTATTTTGTACTGGATTACACTATATTAATTTTTTTTTTTAAACCCTTCTCATACAGTAGGCCCAAAAGTTTTAAGCAATGTGGACTAAAGTTGCTTCTGGAGCCCATCCGAGAATAGGGGCCCTGAAGCTTGTTTCATTAATTTCACAGTAGATCCGCCCCTTCCCACATGCTTTATGACAGACCACTGACCATTTTAGTAGCCACCTCTGCACAGACTCCATCCATCCAGGATCATGTATTTGGGCTGCAAAAATCCAAGGGATAGATATAGTACAGGGGATGAAGTTCTTCAGTCCACAAAAAAGGCAGGGCCTGGGGGAGGGGAGAGGAATCTTTATGATCTTAAGGTGGCCAAACAGGTAGAAAAGGCAATGATGAAAGCCAGAAGGATGCAGCAGGAAGGAGGAAGTTATAGCGTCTCCGTATAAGTCTTTGGTAAGTCCTCATTTGGAGTAGTGCATGCAATTCTGAAGACCACATCTTCAAAAGTATAAAAACAGGATGGAGTCTGTATATAGGATGGCTACCAAAATGGTCAGTGGGCTTCATCATAAGGCATATGACCCTTGAACCTTTTGGGGGGTTAATAAAAGGAGCCACACAAAAAAATAAATAAGTTAAGAATCTGTACACTAGACACCTTCCTTCCACTCTGCATCTCCCGAGTGGATGCACGTCTTGGATTATTTGCCAGTATTGTAAATTGTTACATCTTCTGTGCCATCCCTCGCGTATCAAGTTTTGTGATTTCAGTTGCTACCTATCACTGGACGGACACATGATGAAGCAGTTCAGTATGCTTTGTCCTATCAACAAAACTCTAGTATCGTTTGTAAACATGAGCAGGACAAGTCCACATCTGGAATGGACAGATCAGGTTCAGTCAGACTCATGTTGCAATAGACTTCCTTCCAGAAGAGGAAGCAACAACTCCCTTTGTCAAGATCAGTAAGTCATTAAGGGAATTTGGAAGCTTCAGATTACCATGTTAAGGTTATTATAAGATGTACTGTTTGTTGTATAAAATTTTATGCAATTGTTGGTAATGGCTATACTTTCAGAATTTTTTTAAATCCATCTTGAGCTTGTTAAGGATAAGCCTATTATAATGTGTGCAAAGGAGCATGTTGGGGTAGGATGGATTCAATTCTGGATACACCTCTAATTGGAAAATCAATTAGTCTCCCTTATTCACACAAAACCTCCGAGCACTATAGGGTAGGGATGCAAAGGTCATGTTAACTATTGCACAAAAAGGCAGAGCTTCATTTACAGCAAACAAATCTTAGACCACATGAGAATTGCTGTAGTTAGCTTGCTTAGTATTCAGGAAAATATAGCTGCAATATGCAGGTGCCTAGTATCAGTCTCATCTCAGCATCATAGCTCAGATGCTGGATGCCATGTCCCACCTTTGTCATATTGCTGGGAACGCCAAAGATCAGCACACACTTTAAACCATCGTCCACGAGGGGGCGCAGCATCCCTTCTAGTTTGTTGATTCCATATCTGCACCAGGAAAAAAACACACCACACACATTTCCTTATTCTGTGGTGACCTATTAATTCTACATTTTCCCAGGAAAAACTAAGTACTTCACAAGGTTCAACAACTCCATGTTTAAAACATTACTCAGCTTTCCTATCACTTCTGTCTGCCTACTCACCCCAGACTCAACCTTTTATTTATAGACTTTTAAGCCAATTAAGAGAAGCAGAGGGAAAATTCATCACAACTTTAAAATTGGGGATTTTCATTAGCAAGTGATTAATCTTTAGCAACAAACTGCTTCAAGGTGAACTGCAAGGACCTAGAATTAAACATAAATCATAATTACACCCCAGGAAATTATACAACAGGAGTAGAACAGTAAACCTCAATACCCTCTGTCCCCCAAAGTGCATCAGAAATGTTAATGCATGTACAAGTAAAAGAGCATTCTCACTTATAGCTCCACTACTCTGGAACCGGCTGCCATGCGAACTACGTGCAAACTGTGACTTGAAAGACTTTAGAAAAAAACGTAAGACGCACCTCTTCCAATCGCATTACAATGTAACCTAGACACTGTACCCCACTACCACTGTATCCCACCACCAATTGTCTACCATGCGTGGGAAAGCTACTGTACCCCATGTAACCTCACAACGAGAAATGCATTCAGTTTATGTGTAAATATGTACATAATATATCCTGTGTGAAGTGTTTCCCATCGATCAACTGTAATCTGTAACCCTATGATTGCTGTGTACTATCTCTCTCTCCCAATCACAATGTATATCCTTCTAATTCCTGGCCGGTACAGCCACCCTTACCATGTATAGCAACCGCTGCTGATCGCTGGAAGCAGCGGGATACAAATGTACACTAAATAAAATAAATACTTCATGATTTTCAAAATTATGCACTGGAAAAAAATCAGAATTGTGCAAAAGTAAATACTTTTCTCATACAGTTTAAATAATGGCCTAGAAATTGCTTACATGTAGTTACAGGAACTTCTGTAGCAATTTCTTTCTGGAATCAGTGCCTGTGTGGCTGAATGTGCTGGGCAGGGAAGTGAGTGTACTGTGAGTGACTATTGTAGTGAATGATCGATTGCAGTATGCTTCAAACGTGCCCTGAATGACCACTAGATACAACATGCGGGAAGTGCATGGGATGTATCTGTGAGGGTATGTCCAAGGGGGTGGGGGTTACATAAGAACATAAAATATGCCATACTGGGTCAGACCAAGGTCCATCAAGCCCAGTATCCTCTTTCCAACAGTGGCCAATCTAGGTCATACGTACCTAGCAGTTTCCCCAAGGGACACAGGTTCCACAATGCTTGTATTGGTTCAAGCATTGATATCCTGGGTCCCTTCTTAATAATGGTTTATGGACCTTTCCTCCAGGAACTTGTCCAAACCTTTTTAAACCCAGCTACACTAACAGCCTTTACTACATCCTCCGGTAACAAATTCCAGAGTTTGATTACACGTTGAGTGAAAAAATATTTTCTTTTATTAGTCTTAAATAGTTTACCCTGTAGCTTCATTGCATGTCCCCTAGTCTTTCTATATTCTGATTAAGTAAATAATCGATCTACATTTACCCGTTCCACTCCATTCATTACTTTATAGACTTCTATCATATCTCCCCTCAGCCATCTCTTTTCCAGGTTAAAGAGCCCTAACCTTTTTAGCCTTTCTTCATAGGAGTATCCTTCCATCCCCTTTACCATTTTGGTGGCTCTTCTTTGAACCTTTTCTAATAACTCTATCCTTTTTAAGATACGGCGACCAGAATTACACACAATATTCAAGGTGCGTTCTCACCATGGAACGATATAGAAGCATTATATCATCTTTTGTTTTATTTTCCATTCCTTTCCTTATGATACCTAGCATTCTATTTGCTCTCTTGGCCGCCGCTGCATCTGGGCCGAGGGTTTTAACATGTTATCCACAATGACGCCTAAATCCTTTTCCTCAGTGGTGGTTCCTAATGTGGAACCTTGGATCGTGTAACCATAGTTTGGGTTGTTCTTCCCTAGGTGCATAATTTTGCACTTGTCCACATTAAATTTCATCTGCCATTTTGATGCCCAGTCTTCTAATTTATCAAGATCCTCTTGCAATTTTCCACAATCCTCTTGGGTTTTAACAACTTTAGTTTTGTGTCATCTGCAAATTGATAACCTCACTCGTTATTCCACTTTCCAGGTCATTTATTAATATGTCAAAAAGCAGCGGACCCAGCACAGATCCCTGGGGTACACCACTATTCACCTTTCTCCATTGGGAAAATTGGCCATTTAGCCCAACCCTCTGCTTTCTATCTCTTAACCAGTTCTTGATCCACAGTAGTACACTGCCTCCTATCCCATGACTCTTTAGTTTTGCCAAAAGTCTCTGATGAGGGACCTTGTCAAAGGCTTTCTGAAAGTCCATACACTATATCAACCGACTCACCTTTGTCCACCTGTTTATTCACACTTTCAAAAAAACATAACAGATTAATAAGACAAGATCTTCCTTGTCTAAAGCCATATTGGCTGTCTCCCTATGGGTTACCCTATGGGGACTGCTTGCTTGCCATGGATGACTAAGAGTGGGTGGAAAGCATGTTACAAGCAGGGTTTGTTGATAGCTCTTCAAATATGTGTGCTTGGTTTAAAGGTAGTAAATGAGACCGTGCAGGTGTACCCTCGTGAGTGTGTTAATTTGTCAATAACAGTGTGTGTGTATGCATGTATGTGCATGCAACTTGCAATGGTCTTCTTGAGCGATTACAATTGCCAAATTCTTTCGTGTTAGCGCTCAATTGTGAGCCAACAAATAAAAAAGGTTTGTGAAAAATTATCGTATCATCCACTTAATACTACCAAACTCCGTTACTTATTTAATTTTTCAGTCGAAGGTCTCAGACTTATCTTAACACTTTTATGGACCTAAAATATGTCCGTTTAGTGTTTATATTGCAATGACCTACAACTTCTTTTAAGTCAAGACTAAAAACGTTACGGTTAGAAATCCATTAAGATTTTATTAGGCTCCTATCTCCATTTGGCTCAAAAACAAGAATAACCCCATGATGTGCACTCCAAAATCATGATTTCTTCAACATTGAACATTTTCCTTTCAAAGTTCAAACTCTAATATGTGCACTATGAGTTGTGCTAATTCTTCAATACTTAATAGATGTCAAACATTTCACTTATATTTTGAGCTCCTTCTTATCGCTCCCTAATCCCAACTCCTCCCCCTGGCGCTATCATAGTGTTTCACAATAATCGTTTCTTCAAGGGATCAACCACCTTCTCAACTTCAACTGTTATCACTATAAAAACAAAATACTAATCAGCAACCTGTCAACCCTTTGATGTAAATAACCTTTAAATCTCTGTTATCAATGGCATCGTAGTTCACCTACTTTACTGCTGCAGACGTCTCACACCAACTCTGTTTTCGGCGATTCTATCCAGAGAAAACTTCAAAACGATCGCTTCAGAGGAACGCCGCGCATGCAGAATGAGAATAGTCATCCTTATTTGAACCATCCCTTCTATTCTATCATTGGCAGCCTCCAGATCCCGCCTTTTCGGTGACGTCATACGCAGCACTTATACAGATGCCACGAAAACCTGATGTTCATCGTGCTCATTGTATACTATTTTGTTTAGTTCCATTACCTAAAAATATTCTAAGTGTATAAATTCCCCACTCATATCAAAACCTCCTTATACTTAAGGATATAGGATATTCATAACATTTTATTAATGGGGAATTTATATACTTAGAATATTTTTAGGTAATGGAACTAAACAAAATAGTATACAAAGAGCACGATGAACATCGGGTTTTCGTTTTACGATAATTTTTCAAACCTTTATTTGTTGGTTCACAATTGAGCACTAACGTATGTGCATGCAAGCATGTGAACACACACTGCATGTGATGTTTTTAAGGAAGAAAGGCCTGGCAATCTACTTCCGGTGACACTGCCAAGAAAACCCAGGAGCTTCTGGGTCGCCAGGAGTCAGGACTGACTCGAAGGCACACATTGCATTTGTGATGTTTTTATTTAATTTCTTTGCAGCCATCCCTTTCTCTCCCCTCTCCGTTTGACCCCCTTCCTCCTACCACTTTAGGGTACCTCTGCCATCCTGAGAACTTGATCTCCTGCTGCCTTCATCTTCTCTTCTCACCTCCAATCAGGCACATCCTATCAAGCATATCAGCTGTCCCCTCCCTATGAAGGACTCCTTGTCTTCTTGAGTATCTCTGCATTACGCACCCCTTCTCTCACCTATCCTTTATTCCTCCTGTTTTGTTTGTCTCCCTGTATTTGCACACACTTTTATATACCTGACACCCCTGTCGACTTTGAAACTCCCTCTCCAGTCAGTATACCATCTTCATGTGCCCCTTTCAGACATCTACTGTTCAAACAGCTGTAATTATTTTTCAAGAGCTATAGAAGAAAAATTGCTTCTTTGTGTTGCAGCAGGTAAAAACAGCGTAGTTACTCACCTTTAACAGGTGTTCTCCAGGGACATCAGGAATCAGTCCTCACTTATGGGTGATGCCGGCACTGATGGAGCCAGTGCAGAGCAATTCCCCAGCTTTCAAAGAAAGCTTTTGGGATTGCTACCACGCATGTGTGGGTGCCATCTTGCTCAGTCAGGTCCCTTAGTTCGAGCCCTACCAAGCAGATGGCAAGGGAAGGACAAAAATTCAGCAACTCATCAGGGGAGGCGGGAGGGTAGTGAAGACTGATTCCTGCTGTCCCTGGAGAACACCTGTTACAGGTGATTAACTACGCTTTCTCCAGGAACAAGCAGGAAGTCAGTCCTCACTTATGGGACTCCCTAGCTACAGGCTACCAAACCTGTAACCAAAACACCTCTGTGAGGCCATGGAGCAGAAGCCGAAGCCCGAAGGAGACCCAGTCCTCAGGTCGAAGCCCTTGGTAGCCATGAAGAAGGGTCGGAGGGCAGGAGTTGCTTAGACCCTGAACAGATTATGGAGTACTGCCTAGCCGAAGGCGCTGTCCCAGCAGGACGCCCTCTCCAGGCAATAGTGGGCGGCGAAGGTATTCCTAGAAGACCAGGTTTCCGCCCAGCAGATGTCCATCATGGACACGGAGAGCAGCGAGGCCACCAAGGCTGCTTTGGCTCAGACCCCATGAGCAGTGACTCGACGATCCAGAGGAATGCCCGCCTTTGCACTGGTGAAAGTGATGCAGTCCGCTACCCAAACAGTGAGGGTGCGCTTGGTGACTGCTTGCCCCTGCCGATTGGGATCATAGGTTATGAAATGTCTGTCAGACTTGCGGCGAGTCTGGATACGCTGCAAGTAGAAGGCGAGGGCCTGCTTGCAGTCGAGGGTGTGGAGAGCCGCCGACGCCTGATCAGCATGGGGCCTTGGGAAGAAGTTCGAGAGAACTCTCTCTTGGTTGATATCAAAGGCCGACCCGACCTTGGGTAAGAACTTAGGATGGGTCCGAAGGACCACCCTGTTCCGATAATACCTGGTGTAAGGGGCGCCAGCTATGAGCGCCTGAAGCTCACTGACTTGGCGAGCCGAGGTCAGTGCCACCAGGAAGGCCACCTTCCAGGACAAGTGTCGGAGTGAACATGTCACCATCGGCTCGAAGGTTGGACGAGTGAGCTGCATGAACACCACGTTCAAGTCCCATTCTGCCGGAGGGGTCGGATGGGCGGCATGGATAACAGAAGGCCCCACATGAAGTGGGAGACTAGTGGTGGCCCCGAGAGAGGCTTTCCCTTGACAGGGAGATTAGCCGATATGGCGCTCAAATGAACTCAAACAGAGTTCGACTTCAGCCCTTCCCTCGAGAGGTGGAGGTGGTACTGGAGGACTCACCAAACCGGGCACAAGAAGGGGTCAATCTGGTGTCCGAGCACCAGACGGAGAAGTGTTTCCACTTAAAGGCGTAAGCTCGCCTAGTGGAATCCTTTGAAACAAGGAGGATTTCCTCGACCTCCTCCGGAAGGGAAAGAGGCTAGGGAGACCCATTCAGCTGCCAGGCCATGAGGAATAGGGAGGGTAGGTTCAGGTGTAGTACCCAACACTCCTCCTGCATTAGCAAATCTCTGGAAAAGCCCAGGGGAAACAGAGGCTCTGACAACAGCCGGAACAGGAGCGGGAACCAAGGCTGCCAAGGCCACGAAGGGGCCATGAGAATCAGCGATGCCCCGTCCCGTTGAACTTTGAACAGAGTCCTCGCAATGAGGGGAAAAGGAGGGAATGCATATAGGAGACTAGAGGACCAGTCCAGGAGAAATGTATCGGGGCCCTCCCTGCCTGGGTGCGGCACTGGGCCGCAGAAGCGAGGGAGCTGTGTGTTCTGGGGCTGGCGAAGAGGTCCATCGCTGGAGTGCTCCAGTGTAGAAACAGCCAGCCTGCCACTCTGGGATCCAGGCGCCATTCGTGGGGGCGAAGGATTCTACTGTCCACCAGGCCATTCTCCTGACTTGGGATGTACGTCGCCTTGAGGGACATCCTCCTTCGGGTGGCAAAAGAGCAGATGAGGACTGCTTCCCTGCAGAGGGAGCGCAACCCTGTGCCCCCCTCTTTGTTGATGTAGAACATCGCCACCTGGTTGTTGGTCTGCACCAGAACCGACTTCCCGCTGAGGACATCCTCAAAGGCCCTCAGGGCCCACCGGAAGGCCCAGAGCTCGAGCAGGTTTATCTGCTGCTAAGCCTCCACAGGCGACCATTCCCCCTGCGTGCAGAGAAACCCGCAATGGGCTCCCCACCCTAACAGGGAAGCATCTGTGGTTAGTACCTGGTGGGTACGTTGGATGTGAGCCGCCAGAACTTGGAGGCGGGTGGAACGATCCACCGGCAGGAAGGCAATGGCCTGCCGAGTAACGAGGCACACCCCAATGAACTTGAGAGCCTTTGCCGGCTTGAGGTGAGACTTTGGGTAGTTGACCAAGAACCCCAAGCTCTCCATTGCTTGCCAGGCCTCCTCGACAGAGGAGCCCGTAATGAGCCAGTCGTCGAGGTAAGAAACACAGGCACACCCCGGCGCCAGCATGAACACCCGTGGGGCAGACGCAAGGCCAAAGGGGAGCACCCTGTACTGGAAGTGCGCTCCCTGCACCCTGAAAGGCAGGTACTACCCGTTTTGGGGGTGGATCAAAATATGGGCGTAAGCATCCTTGAGATCCAAGGAAAATAGCCAGTCGCCCTTCCGGAAGAAGGGCAGCAACACACCAAGAGACATCTTGAATTTCTCCCGCACCAGGAACCTGTTCAGCTTGCGGAGGTCGAGGATGGGCCGAAGACCCCCCCCCATTTTCTTTCGGGACAAAAAAGTACTGGGACTAAAAGCCCTGACCTCGAAGGTGGGAAGGGACCTTCCCAACTGCCCGTTGGGTAAGGAGGGAGTGTAATTCCCACTGCAGCAAAAGCTGGTGTATGGGGAGTCGAGGAGGCTCCGCCGGGGAGAAAGGGAGTGGAAGCCTGTCGAATTGGAGGCAATAGCCTCCTGGATGACCTTGAGGACCCAGGTGTCCAAGATAAGTGCCCACGACAGAGTGAAGCAGGACAGGCGTCCCCCCACTGGCTGCTGTATAGCCAGAGGGCGAGGGGCTAAGCTGCTGGCGTCAAACCCATGAGGGCATTGTGGGGGAGCCAGCGTCTGGACCTTCGAGTCCTTTAGTTTACGGTGGCCCTGGCCGAGCTTCCCCTGTGTGGGAGTGGTCAGCATGGGTGTAGCTGGGTATGGCGGGTAGCTGCGGTACTGGAGGCCTTTCCTGGGGAAGAAGGGCTTCTTGGTAGGCTGTTTGAGGCAGCGTAGAAGTCTTGTGGGAAAGACAGGTCCCAGTGACGTACTCCGTCTCGATCTCTGCAGCCTTAGAAACATAGAAACATGATGACAGAAAAAGACCACAAGGCCCATCTAGTCTGTCCTTCCATAACAACTACAACAGTCCACTTTTTACCTTTAAAGATCCTCTGTGTTGGTCCCATGCTTTTTTGAATTCAGTTACTGTCCTCCTCTCTACCACCTCCACTGGGAGACTATTCCACGGATCCACTACTCTTTCCGTAAAGAAATATTTCCGCATATCACTCCTGAATCTATCTCCCTTCACCCTCATCCCATGTCCCCTCGTCGCAGAACTTGCTTTCAATTGAAAGAGGCTCTCTCCCTGAACATTTATGCCACGGAGGTATTTAAACATCTCAATCATATCACCTCTATCCCGCCTTTCCTCTAAGGTGTACATATTAAGATCCTTAAGTCTGTACTCATATGCTTTATAATAAAGACTACTAATCATCTTATTAGCATCCCTCTGCACCGACTCCATCCTGTTCACATCCATTTGAAGTTGCGGTCTCCAGAATTGCACACCATACTCCAAATGGAGGTCGCACCAAAGACTTATACAGAGGCATTATCACCTCCTTTTTTCTGCTAGCCATTCCTTTCCGTATGCACCCAAGCATCCTTCTAGCTTTTGCCGTCGCCTTTTCTACCTGTTTAGCTACTTTAAGATCAATCGGACACAACTACGCCTAGGTCCCGCTCTTCTTTAGTGGACAAAAGTACTTCACCTCCTATGCTGTATTGCTCCCTTGGATTGCTGCAGCCCAAATGCATGACCTTACATTTTTTAACATTAAATCCCAGCTGCCAAATTCTAGACCATTCTTCAAGCTTAGCTAGATCTCTCCTCATGTTATCTACACCTTCCTGGGTGTCTACTTTATTGCAGATTTTGGTATCATCCGCAAAGAGGCAAACCTTACCAGACAGCCCTTCCGCTATATCACTAACAAAGATGTTAAAAAGAATCGGACCAAGGACAGATCCCTGGGGCACACCACTGGTAACATCCTTCTCCTCAGAGTGAGCTCCATTTACTTGTACTCTTTGTCGCCTCCCACCCAACCAATTTCTAACCCAAGCAGTAACTTTAGGGTCCATCCCTAGGGTGCTCAGTTTGTTTATAAGTCGCCTGTGAGGAACAGTGTCAAAGGCTTTACTGAAATCTAAATACACCACATCTAGAGCTCTCCCTCGGTCCAACTCCCTGGTCACCCAGTCAAAGAAATCAATCAGATTTGTCTGACAAGACCTGCCTCTGGTGAATCCATGCTGCCTCGGATCCTGTAATCCGCTGGACTCCAGAAACCTCACTATTTTCTCTTTCAACAGCGTTTCCATTAATTTACTCACCACCGAAGTTAAACTAACCGGCCTGTAGTTTTCAACCACATCCTTACTTCCGCTTTTCTGTAAAGGCACCACATGAGCCTCTCTCCAGTCCTTTGGCACCACTCCCGACTCCAACGAGGCATTGAAAAGGTCAGTCAGTGGAGTTGCTAGAACGTCCCCAAGTTCCCTCAGTATTCTAGGGTGTATCCCATCCGGTCCCATCGCTTTGTCTACTTTAAGTTGAGCTAGTTTCTCACGAACACAGTCTTCTGAAAATTGTTCAAGATGTCCCTCGCTTCTGTTCTTATTTGTGGGTGTTTTCTGAGGTCCTGCTCCTGGTTCTTCATCTGTGAACACAGAACAAAAATATTTGTTAAGCAATTCCGCTGTATCCTTATCACCTTATACATATTCCCCCCCTGTAACCCTTGAGTCTGACAATACCACTTTTGCCCTTCCTCTTCTCACTAATATATCTGAAAAATGTCTTATCTCCCCCATTTTATTGCATTGGCTATTTCCTCCTCCTTTTGAATCTTTGCCTTCTTGACTACTTTGCTAGCTTCTCTAAGTTTTTCCAAATACAGATGCCTGTCTTCCTTTCTCTGTGATCTCTTGTATTTCATGAAGGCCTCCCTCTTTTTCTTCACTTTTTCAGCTACTTCCTTCGAAAACCATAGCGGTCTCCTGTTCCTTTTGCCTTTATTTACCATTTTAACAAAAAGGTTGGTTGCCTTTAAAATACCCCCTTTCAGTTTTGCCCACTGTTGTTCTACATCCCCCAGCTGTTCCCATCCCACTAACGACTCCCTGAGGTATTGGCCCATCTTCGCAAAATTAGTCTTCCTAAAGTCTAAGATCTTCACCTTGGAATGGATTCTAACAGCCCTAGTCCTAATACTGAACCACACCATCTGGTGATCACTGGATGCAAAATGATCTCCCACTACAACATCAGAAACACTTGCACCATTGGTAAGCACAAAGTCCAGTATGGCCCCTTCACGTGTGGGGTCTGTTACCAATTGCCTGAATAGTTCTCCCTGTAGAGAATCCAGGATCTCCTTACTCCTAGATGATACTGCAGCAGGAAAGTGCCAATCAACATCTGGCATATTGAAATCTCCTAGCAGTAGCACTTCCCCTTTCCTAGCAATGCTGCGTATGTCTTCAATTAACTCTGTCCACCTCTTCCTCTTGTGAGGGAGGTCTGTATATCACACCAATGCAAATAGATTTCTCTTTCCCTCTTTCTAGTTTAACCCACAATGCCTCCTCTCTCCCTTTTAAGCTCTGTAATTCCAAAGCTTTAATAGTAGTTTTTACATATAGTGCTACTCCTCCTCCCCTTCTTCCTACCCTGTCCTTTCTGAATAAAGTATAGCCAGGTATAGTTACATCCCAGTCATGGTTTTCTGTGAACCATGTTTCTGTAACTGCCACTAAATCTAAGTCAGCCACTCCCACCAAAGCTTCAACTTCAGAGATCTTATTTGCCATGCTACGGGCATTAATACACACTGCTTTCCATATGTTACCCCTGTTACCCATTTCCATAAAGGTATTTAATGTATCACTTACCTGGGGGCTTTCACTTACCTGGGGGCTTTCTTCACCCATCCCCAACGAATCTAGTTTAAAGCCCTCTTCAGTAGATTAGCCAGTCTACTACCAAAGATGTGTTGACCTTTCTTGGACAGATGGATGCCATCTCTGCTCTGCAACCCTTGGAACAGCATCCCATGGTCTAGGAAACCAAAACGCTCTCGAAGACACCATCCACGCAGCCATGCATTAATCTCCAGGATGCGAGCCTCTCTGCCTTGGCCTTTACCCTCAACAGGGAGGATTGAAGAGAACACCACCTGTGCACCTACCTGCTTCAACCCTCTGTCCCAGAGCCATGAAGTCACTTTTGATACGTTCCGAGGTATACCTGGCAGTATCATTTGTTCCAACATGGATTAGCAACATTGGGTAATAGTCAGTGGGCTTGATGAGTCTCGGCAAATTCTCCGTAACATTTTGAATCTTGGCACCAGGCAGACAGCATACCTCTCTGGACATCAAGTTCTGGTCGGCAGATGGACGCCTCAGTACCCTCAGAAGAGAGTCTCCAACCACCACTACCCTTCGTTTCCTTCTGGTCACTGATTCTGCAACTATGGGGTACTTGAACTCTGGTTCTTCCCTTTCCAGGGATGCTTTCACCTCCTCCACATCCAGGGCTGCATAATGGTTCTTCAATTCAAGGGCTGGAGAAGTTGGATTGGTGATTTTGCAGGCTCTGGTGACTTTTGTCCAACCATCGACATTCTGTTTACACCCATCTTCTCCTGTGCTGGAGAGCCTGGTTGCTGCAAGCAGCATCTCATCAATGTACTTCTCACTGTCTTGAATGCTCCTCAGCCTCGCCACCTCCTCTCTGAGTTCCTCCACTTGTTTCCTCAGAGCTTCAGCATGCAGGCACCCTGCACATGGAACTGGTTCTTCAACTGGCAATAGGGCCTCTGTCTGGACCGAGGCAGAAGCTGTAACGGGGGCAACAGCTTTAGCAATACGATTTTTCCCAGCCATTGTTCTGTTTGTGGAGCTCAGGTATCTGTTAAAGCAAAAGAGAGAGATCTACGAAGTACCAGCTGGTTTCACAGCTGTCCTTTCAGAGAAAAAGCAGTTAAATCTCTTTAATTATATTCAAAATGTGCTGGTCCAATTCACTGTGATTTGATAAAGGTGGAGGTGCCCTATAAAGCAAGGCTGCTCACTAGGGGTGGGTGGGAGCCTTCTCCTCCATTGGCTTACCAAAAAGTTGTTCGCCGAGGCAAGGCATGTCCAGGAGCTTCTCCTGCACCCACTGCTCCAAATCTGAAGACTGGAGCCAAGCCTGGAGGTGGGCTCCGATGCCCACAGCCACCACCCGAGCCGATGTCTCGAAGCCATCATAGGAGGCTCAAGAGATATACTTGGAGAAGCCACTGATTTCAGAGTACAGAACCTGTCGAGGGGCTCGCCCTCAAGGCCCATAAGAACATAAGATATGCCAAAACTCAGTCAGACCAAGGTCCATCAAGCCCAGTATCCTGTTTCCAACAGTGGCCAATCTAGGTCATATGTACCTAGCAATTTCCCCAAAAGACAGGTTCCACAATGCTTGTACTGGGTCAAGCATTGATATCCTGGGTCCCTTCTTAATAATGGTTTATGGACCTATCCTCCAGGAACTTGTCCAAACCTTTTTTAAACCCAGCTACACTAACAGCCTTTACTACATCCTCCGGTAACAAATTCCAGAGTTTGATTACACGTTGAGTGAAAAAATATTCTTTTATTAGTCTTAAATAGTTTACCT
Source organism: Ichthyophis bannanicus (assembly GCA_033557465.1). Taxonomy (NCBI): domain Eukaryota; kingdom Metazoa; phylum Chordata; class Amphibia; order Gymnophiona; family Ichthyophiidae; genus Ichthyophis; species Ichthyophis bannanicus. Next base: position 401,187,745 of record CM066039.1, on the reverse strand, counting down.
GTAGCTTCATTGCATGTCCTAGTCTCTATATTCTGACAACGTAAACAATCAACCTATGTTTACCCATTCCACTCTGTTCATTAATTTATAGACTATCATATCTCCCCTCAGCCGTCTCTTTTCCAGGTTAAAGAGCCCTAACCTTTTTAGCCTCTTCATAGGAGTATCCTTCCATCCCCTTTACCATTTTGGTGGCTCTTCTCTGAACCTTCTCTAATATTGCTATATCCTTTTTAAGATACAGCGACCAGAATTGCACACAATATTCAAGGTGCGGTCTCACCATGGAATGGTACAGAGGCATTATATCATCTTGTTTTATTTTCTATTCCTTCCCTTATGATACCTAGCATTCTATTTGCTCTCTTGGCTGCCGCTGCACACTGGGCCGAGGGTTTTAACATGTTATCCACAATGACGCCTAAATCTTTTTCCTGGGTGGTGGTTCCTAATTTCCTAATGTGGAACCTTGCATCGTGTAACCATAGTTTGGGTTGTTCTTCCCTAGGTGCATAACTTTGCACTTGTCCACATTAAATTTCATCTGCCATTTTGATGCCCAGTCTTTCAATTTATCAAGATCCGCTTGCAATATTCCACAATCCTCTTGGGTTTTAACAACTTTAAATAGTTGTGTCATCTGCAAATTTGATGACCTCACTCGTTATTCCACTTTCCAGGTCATTTATGAATATGTCAAAAAGCAGCGGACCCAGCACAGATCCCTGGGGTACACCACTATTCACCTTTCTCCATTAGGAAAATTGGCCATTTAGCCCTACCCTCTGCTTTCTATCTTTTAACCAGTTCCTGATCCACAATAGTACACTGCCTCCTATCCCATGACTCTTTAGTTTTGCCAAAAGTCTGATGAGGGACCTTGTCAAAAGCTTTCTGAAAGTCCAGATACACTATATCAACCGACTCACCTTTGTCCACCTGTTTATTCACACCTTCAAAAAAACATAACAGATTAGTAAGACAAGATCTTCCTTGTCTAAAGCCATGTTGGCTGTCTCCCATTAGGCCATGACTATCTACATGCTGAGTAATTTTATTCTTTATGATGGTTTCTACCATTTATCCCGGTACTGACGAACGGAGCAAAAAGGCGGCCTCGAAGTCGCTGTCTGGGGCCTGCGGAGACACCTCCAAGTTCTTTTGCCAAGTCGCAGAAGAACATACCAATATATAGTTGGTATGCCTGGATGCAACAAGAGCATGGAACCTTGATATGCCTTGCGGCCCAGGCCATCAAGGGCTCTCGATTCTCGGCCCGGCAGTACTGATGAGTGGGACTTCTGGTTTTTCTGCTTCCTCATGGCTGATTCCACCACCATCGAGGTGTGTGGAAGTTCGGCCTTTCGGAAGCCTGGCCTGTGCTGCACCTTGTATATCGTGTCAAGGCGCTTACTCACAATGGGAACAGAGACCGGGGCCTCCCACATGCGAAGCAATAGCTGAGATAGGATTGGTGGCACTGGCATGGTGAGAGATTCCCTAGGCGGGGCCTCGTACTGAAGAATATCGAGTTCTTCAGCACAAGGGTCCCCATCAGCCTGGGTGACCAGGTTGAGGGCCCGAGCCATGTCCCGAATAAATACCAAAAAGGTGCCCTCGGGCAGTGAACGCCTCTGGTGACCAGGAGGCGAGAGGTCTGACAGGAGATACCAGTGGGTGCGGGTCTCCAGGGGAGGTGTCCCCATCGGATTCCCAGTCCAAAAAGTTGGTTGAGGGATCTGAGCCGGGTAGTTCACCCTGTCCGATGGCTGGCGGCCTGGAGCCGGAGGCCCTGGACGATCTCGACCCCAAGGAACAGATCGAGTGAGACCAGCGTCGAGGACCCTCACAAGGCACGTGACTCTCAGGGGTTTCCTGGACGGATTTGGGTGTCCCACGCAAGGGACCCACGGTTTCTGGGCGCAAGTCAGCGAAGCTGGCCGTGAGTGCCTGCTGGGAAGCAATGAATGCAGAAACACTGCATTCCAGCACCAGCATACAGAACTCCCATGCAGGCGTGGAGCCCTGGGACACTGATACCGGGGTCACCGGATTGGGCGTCGAGGAGGTCCTCACTGGGATGGCCCTCAGGAGACTGGGTGCCTTTGCCGGAGGCCTCCATTTCTCTGCGAGGTACTGTGCGGGGCCGCTCCTTGTCCGACTCTCAGGAACGCCGAAGAGGGCTAAGCGACCGGGAGCGCTTGTCGGGGGCCCCAGACAGCAGCTTCGAGGCCTTCTTTTTGTGCCGTTCTACCTCGGGGGACCCATGGCCAGAATGCCACCTGGAACGCGGTGCCACAGAGGGAGAACCCACCGGAGGGGAGACGACCGAGGGTGCCACCGGAGATTCCGAGACGGCCTTTCGAAAAATGTCGGACTTCTGCTTACGGCTGAGCAGGGCCTTACGAGGACATTTTCTTACAAAGCGAACAGAACTCTGGGTCATGGTCGGCTCCCAGACACCTTAGACAACAGTTATGAGTGTCCATAAGCAACATGTTCCTAGAGTATCTATCGCATTTTTTAAACCTGGTGGCCATGGGAGCAAAAACAGCCCCTGAGAAGTCGAAGACCCACACGGCCATAGGAAGAAAAAAGGGCACAAAGCCTGTAAAGAAAAAATTTAGTAACGTTATCCCCGTAAGCTCTGAAAAAGAGCAAGGGGAGGACGGGTAGCGAACCAGTGCAACCGGAAAAAATGGTTAAGAGCCTGTTAAGGTGAGGAAAATGAAACATTTTCTGAGGGATGAGGATGTGCGTCCAAAGGGCTCCATGGAAAAAGGGAGACTGAGCAAGATGGCATCCTTGAGCGGGAAGAGGACCATGCATGCGTGGTAGCAATCCCAAAACCTGTCTTTGAAAGCTGGGGAATTGCTCCGCACGGACTCCGTTGGTGCCGATGTCACCCATAAGTGAGGAGTGACTTCCTGCTTGTTCCTGGAGAATTGTGTGATTTCAGTTGTAGGGATAATTATGCAAATACACATAATAAAGTTAAGGAAAGTTATTAGTTTCAATACTCCCACTCACTTAGCAACTTTAACTTTCAGATACTAAGATGCAAACAGCAGTCCAACAGTGAGATGGGGGAATATCCAGTGTTTTAGCATCGAGTGTCACATGTGTGAATGCCTCCCAGCTGATGAGAGGTCATATGTGTGCGTTCAGTGGAAAGAGTACCTGGCTGTCAAAGAATGAGTCCAATCTTCGAAGACTAGAGTAGCAGATGGAGGAGATTAAATCAGATAGAAAGATATACAGAGGGAACATTCAGGAACATAGTAGAGAAGTCCCATTTGCAGTCTGTGCTGCCTTGGAGAAGAAATCTGGACAACTTGGAAGTAGAGTTATCACCATGGTAAAGCAGGAAATGATACTGAAGGCAAGTTTGCTCTCTGGATTATGCAATTTCCTCTTGCACAGGTGATGCATTTCCAGAGGAATTTTTCCAGAACAGAAGGGTTAGGAGAGCCATTGTAATTTGACTCAAAGCAATAGGCATATAGAGGTCTGGCTGGCTTGTTGACATAAGGATAACTTGGTAACTTGCCTGCCTGGTTCAAAGGTGGCAGACCTCATATGTCCCAGACAAAATTATAGCCAGTGTTGGGCAGGAACCAGTATTTAACAATGGTTCCTGGGTTGATCTGGTAAACTGAAGACTGGTGAGCCAGACCTCAGTATCTGGCAAAATAGTAGAAGCTATTATAAAAGAAAAGAAAAAAGTTACTGAACACAAATAATCACATTTTGATGAGACAACACAACGGTAAAATTAGACGTTACCTGCTAATTTTCTTTCCTTCAGTCCTCCAGTCCAGTCTCCTGGTTGTGCACCAGTTCCAGCAGATGAAGACTGAGCTTATCAGACTTCTGTGACCTATGAAGAGAGGTTAAAAAGGTTAGGGCTCTTCAACCTTGAATAGAGACGGCTAAGGGGAGATATGATAGAGGTCTATAAATTAATGAATGGAGTGGAACAGGTAAACGTAGATCGACTGTTTATGTCATCAGAATATAAAAAGACTAGGGGACATGCAATGAAGCTACAGGGTAACCTATTTAAGACTAATGAGAGAAAATATTTCTCTCAACGTGCAATCAAACTCTAGAATTTGTTACAAGAGGATGTAGTAAAAGCTGTTAGTGTAGCTGGGTTTAAAAAAGGTTTGGACAAGTTCCTGGAGGAAAGGTCCATAAACCATTATTAAAAGGGACCCAGGATATCACTGCTTGACCCAATACAAGCATTGAGGAACTTGTGTCTTTTGGGGAGACTGCTAGGTACTTATGACCTAGATTGGCCACTGCTGGAAACAGGATACTGGGCTTGATGGACCTTGGTCTGACCAAGTATGGCATATCTTATGTTCTTATCACAACACAAGGGAGCGGGACAATCCCCTCCCCCCCCCCCAACACTTAAGTCAGTATCAATATGGCAAAGCAGAACAGCCAAACTCAAACGATCTACAGACGTCCCCTCAGACCTTAATGTCCTCGTGACAGATGATCTGTCATTACACTCTTAGAGGGCAGGTTCTGGACTGGACTCGAGGGACTCAAGGAAAGAAAATCAGCAGGTAAGGGTCTAATTTCACCTTCCATATCATCCCTCCAGTCCAGTCCAGTCCAGATTCCTGGGATGTAGCACAGCAGTATTCAAGAGAGGAAGGGACCCACAATGCCGACCTACAAATCCCATAACCTGAACCACACATCCCCCCACGCCTGCACATCCAACTGATAATGGCATGCAAAGGTGTGCAACAATGACCAGGTAGCCGCCTTGCAGATCTCTGCTGAAGGCATGAGACCAAAGTTGGCCCAGGAAGACACTTGCACTCTAGCAGTGAGAGCCCACAAGCCTGTAGGCAGTGGCCATTTGCAGAGAAGATATGTAGAGGCAATTGCCTCCTTTACCCAACAGAAGATGGATGTTTTCCAGGCCACTTCTCCTCGCCACGGTCCTCCTCCATAGAGGACAAAAAAGACAAACTGACTTACAAAAGGACTCTATTCTATGAAGATACCACCGCAGCGATCTGCAAACATCCAACTTCTGTAACTACTGGTCTGCTGAGTCCAGAATTGCCAGCAGAACCACCGCCTGGTTGACATGAAAGGCGGAAACCAATTTGGGCAAGGACGGATGGAACCTGCCACAAAGTCCCCTTCTCTTTGGTGAAAGAGTAGTTACTCACCTGTAACAGGTGTTCTCCAGGAGCAGCAGGAATCAGTCCTCACTTATGGGTGATGTCGGTGCCGACGGAGCCCCCGCGGAGCAATTTTCCCCAGCTTTCGCAGAAAGCCTTTGGGAATTGCAGCGCGCATGCGCGGTCCCCTTCCTGCCCAAGGGTGCCATCTTGCTCAGTCTGATGACATAGCGGAGATAACAAAAAAGTTAGCAAAACAGATAATAAAATGACTGCAACTCCAAGGGGAGGAGGGAGGGTAGTGAGGACTGATTCCTGCCGCTCCTGGAGAACACCTGTTACAGGTGAGTAACTACTCTTTCTCCAGGACCAAGCAGGAAGTCAGTCCTCACTTATGGGACTCCCGAGCTCAAGGCTAACGGAGACCTCAACCGAAAAATGAGCTCCCTCAAGCTCAACAATACAGAAGGAAGGAATCTTCTCTGAATACAAATCCGGCTGGTAGCCCAACACCAGGGCCGGAGGGTAGGAGTTGCTTAGACCTCAAAGAGATTGTGGAGGACTGCCTGTCCGAAAGCACTGTCCCTGCGGGACTCCCTCTCCAGGCAGTAATGAGCCACAAACGTCTGGCTTGAAGACCAAGTAGCGGCCCGGCAGATGTCCGCCAACGGAACAGAGTGGAGGTGAGCTACTGACACAGCCTTCGCCCTGACACGGTGAGCCGTGACTCGACTCTCTAAGGAGAGGCCGGCTGCTCCATAAGCCCAGGCGATACAGTCAGCTACCCAGACGGACAGAGTACGCTTAGAGACAGGTACTCCCAACCGATTGGGGTCAAAGGAGACGAAAAGCTGGACAGCCTTTCGATGCTCACGCGTACGGTCAAGGTAGAAGGATAAGGCTCTTCTACAGTCCAGGGTATGCAGAACAGTTTCAGCTCGGCTGGTATGCGGTCTGGGAAAGAAAGTCGGAAGAACCACCTCTTGATTGATGTGAAAAGAGGAGACCACCTTCGGAAGAAACTTAGGGTGAGTCCGTAAGACCACCCTATTCTTGTAGAACCTAGTGTAAGGGGGCTCCGACACTAGGGCCTGTAGTACACTAACGCGCCTAGCGGAGGTAAGGGCTACCAAGAAGAGTTTTCCAGGAGAGGAAACGAAGAGGACAGGTAGCCATGGGCTCAAAAGGCGGACAGGTAAGCCTTTGCAAGACCACATTGAGATCCCAGTCAGGAGCTGGAGGGCGCAACGGGGGCCTAAGCAGAAGGAGGCCCTTGAGAAAACGCGCCACCAGGGGGTGTGCGGAAAGAGGCTGGCCCTCCACCGGCGAATGATGTGCAGAGAGAGCACTGAGGTGGACCCTGACAGAGTTGGATTTGAGGCCTAGATCGGAGAGGTGAAGCAAATATTGCAGTACCACCGATACTAAGCAGGCGAAGGGGTCCTCAGAGCGCTGAGAACACCAGACCGAGAAGCGACGCCATTTAAGGGCGTAAGATTTCCGGGTGGAAGGTCGCCGAGATGCCAGGACAGCCTCCACCTCAGGAGGAAGTAAGAGCGGAGCTAGGACTACCCTTTCAGCAGCCAGGCCATCAGATGAAGGGCCCGGAGGTTGGGGTGGAGGAGAGTACCCTGATCCTGGGTCAGGAGATCGGGCTGAAACCCCAGAGGAAGAAGGGTGTCCACCGCTAGTTGTAGGAGTAGAGGGAACCAGGGTTGTCTCGGCCACCTGGGCGCTACCAGGATCACGGAGGCCCTGTCCTGGACGATTTTGAACAGCGTCCGGGACACAAGTGGCGTGGGAGGAAAGGCATACAGCAGGTCCGCGGACCATGAAATGAGGAAAGCATCCAGTGCCACTCTGAGAGGATGCGGATGCCGGGAGCAGAACCTGGTAAGTTGCCGGTTTAGGGGACTGGCAAAGAGATCCACGGTGGGGAGGCCCCACCGGCGGAAGATCTGCTGGACCACTACGGGGTTCAACCTCCATTCGTGCGGCTGCAGAATCCGGCTCAGTTTGTCGGCTAGGCAATTGTCCTGCCCGGGCAGGTAAACAGCCTGAGGAGGATGTCGTGGTCGACTGCCCAAGAGCACAGTCTCCGAGCCTCCTGACAGAAGGAGGGAGCCCGTGCCCCCCTGTTTGTTCACGTAGAACATGGCGACCTGATTGTCCGTCTGCACCAGTACAGACCGACGAGAAGTGAGGTGAGAAGGTCCGCAGAGCTAGGCGGATCGCCCGCAGCTCCAGGAAGTTTATCTGCTGAACAGCCTCCCAAGGTGTCCAAAGGCCTTGAGTGCATGTTCCTTGGCAATGCGCTCCCCATCCCAGAAGAGAGGCATCCGTCGTGAGCACTTGAGAAGGTGGAGGAGACTGAAAGGTCATGCCAAGTACCAGATTGGGCAGGTGAAGCCACCACTGCAGAGAGACCAGGCGGTCGGAGATCTGTATTAAGTCCGTCAGTCTCCCTGTGGCCTGATGCCATTGAGTGCGAAGGCTCCACTGAGCAGGTCACATATGCAGACGGGCATTCGGAGTGACATGGACCGTGGAGGCCATGTGACCGAGCAGTTGCAGGAATTGTCTGGCAGAGGCAGGTGACGCGCTGTGGAACCTGCCGGCCAGAGCTATGAGCCTGTTGGCCCGTTCCAGGGGTAAGAAGGCCCGAGCCTGCAGAGTGTCCAGCCGTGCTCCTATGAATTCGAGATCCTGAGAGGGGAGCAAAGTGGACTTTTCGAAGTTTATGACGAAGCCCAAATGCTGAAGCAGAGCCACTGTGCGTTGAGTGGCCTGAGTGACCTCTAGGGAAGACTGTGCCCGGATGAGCCAGTCGTCCAGGTAGGGGAAGACGAAGAGGCCTTTAAGCCTCAGGAAGGCTGCCACCACTGCCAGGCATTTCGTGAACACCCTGGGAGCGGAGGAGAGGCCAAAGGGCAGTACGCGGTACTGGTAATGATTCCCTGCCACCACAAATCTCAGATATTGCCGGTGGTCCAGATGAATAAGGATGTGAGTGTAAGCATCCTTTAGATCCAAGGAGCATAGCCAATCTCCCTGCCGGAGGTAGGGCAGTAGGATTCCAAGGGTAAGCATCTTGAACTTTTCCCGCTGCAGGAACTTGAGGTTGCGCAAGTCCAGGATGGGTCTGAGGCCTCCTGTTCTTTTCGGAACCAGGAAGTACCTCGAATAAAACTCATGACCCCACAAATGCTGGGGCACTGGCTCCACAGCCTGTTCCTGGAGCAGACTTTGCAGCTCCTGAAGGAGTAAGTCCCTGTGCAGATGGAGTCTTGGAGGCTCCCCTGGAAAGTAGGGAGGAGGTACCTGGTGAAAATGTAAGAGGTAGCCCTTTTGAACCACCTGCAGCACCCAGGAATCGGATGTTATGGCTGACCACCTGTGGGCAAAGTGGGTCAGCCGGCCCCCCGTGCTGAGCGAAAGTCGCAGAGGGGGAGAGGCTATGCCGGCATAGTCAAAAACCTCCACCCTGCTGAGCAGGGGCCTGTGTAGTGGGCTTGGTGGCCTTCTGCCTACGGGACCCATTGCCCTGTCCCTTAGCCTGCTGGCCCTGATGGGGAGCTGCTGAGGCTTGATATTGTGGGTGGTGCGGTTTATAGGCAGACACCTTCCTCGGGTAAAAGAGCTTTTTCCCCAAGCCCTTCCTCTTCTGTGAAGGGGCAGAGGTCTTTCTGGATAGGCGAGTTCTGGTGAGAGTCTCGGACTCGAGTTCTGCTGCCTTATCAGCCATGGGCTTGCCAAAGAGATTTTCACCTCTGCAGGGGACATCGACCAACTTGTCCTGCACCCATGGCTCGAGGTCGGATGACTGAAGCCAAGCCTGACGGCAAGCACCGATGCCGGCTCCGGCTACTCGAGCCGATGCTTTGAAGCCATCGTAGGCTGCTCGAGAAATGAACTTCGAGCACTCTCGAATACCAGTGGCCAAGGCCTGGAACCTCTGCAAAGGTTCCTCGGAGAGACCAGCAGAGAACCCGGCAATTTCTTTTGCCAGGTCTCGAAGATACATGCCCATATATAGCTGGTATGTCTGGACTCGGCAAGCAAGCATAGAGCCCTGGAAGCACTTCCTACCGAGGGCATCCAGATTCCGGGCCTCCTTACCTGGAGGCACAGAGGACTGCATCTTCTGATTCTTAAGTCGATGCATGGCCGATTCCACTACCATGGAATGGTGCGGCAGTTGTGCCTTCTGGAACCCGGGGCTCTTGCGGACTCGATACATGGAATCGACCCGCTTGCTTAACACCGGCGTCGAGGCCGGGCTCTCCCACATGTGGAAGAGCAGCTGCTCCAGCATCGGAGGAACAGGCACAGTAAAGGCCTCCTTCGGGGGAGAGTCATACTGGAGGGCCTCGAGCTCTTCGGCTTGAGGCTCCTCCTCCGGATCCGCGGGGAAGGCCAAAGCCTTGGCCATGTCCCTTACGAAATTGGAGAACCGGGTATCCTCCGGGGGGGACCGTCTCCGAGGCTCCGACTCGGGCGAGTCGGAGGGGACGCACCGAGTCTGAAAAGAACCGGGTGACTCGTCCTCCTCCGTGTCCCAGCCCAACTCCTCCGTGGAGGAATTGAGTGGCTCCGTGCGGGCGAGGGCCGAGGCCGGCGTCGACGACCTCGGTCCCGAACGGGAGGCAGAGGGAGACCTTGGCCGAGGATCGACTCGAGCTCGTATGGACTCGAGGATCGGCTCGGCCTCCGGGGTCGACGAGGATCGGCTCGGCCTCCGGGGTCGACTTGGACGTCGACGTCCCGGTGGTCGGGGCAGATGCACTGGCGATGCTGGCCATCAATGCCTGCTGCTGGTCCATGAAGGCAGTGATACTGCACTCCAAGGCTGTCAATCTGAGACCAAACTCAGAAGACCCAGCAGCCCCCGACTCAGGCCCTGACGGCGTCAGGCCCGACGTCGGTTCCCTGAGAGGTGAGTCCACGAGGACTATAGTACTCACGTGTCCAGGAGGCTCCACTTCGAGACGAGGATGCTTCGACGACCTCTCCGCCTCCGAAGACCTGGGGCGGCTGGCGGGGCTATGCGACCTGGCCCTCGAGGGACCAGGAGCGTCCTCCGACGCCACCCTCGCAGGTTTCCTCTTCCGACGATGTTCCCGGCCGGGAGACCCCCGCTCAGAGGAACTCTGACGATGCTCAGGGCCGGAGTCACGAGACATCGAAGCCTCTGACGAGGTCCAGGCCCGACCGGACGCGGAGTCAGAAAAGATTAGTTCCTTTTGTGACTGTCGACTCCTCAATGCCTTCGAGGACATTTTGTTGCACGGACCACAACCCACAGAGTCATGATTGGGTCCGAGGCAACGGAGGCAGCAGTCATGTGTGTCGGTAAGAGACATAAGTCTGGTACAGCGATCACACTTTTTAAAACCGCTGGCAGCCATCGGGGGAAAAAGGGCCCCTGCGAGGTCGAAGGACCGTGCTGCCAGGGAAAAAGAAAAAAGTGGCGGGAACGCCCGTTACAAAGGACAAAAACTGAAAAAATGAGAACGGCCTCGATAAGGGGTATCGAGGCCGGGCGGGAAAGAGACACGGCGTCGAACCGAGAAACGACGAAGAAATCAACTTTTTCAGCGGCGATCACAAACTACGTCTGTAGGGCCCCGCGGAAAAAAGAAGACTGAGCAAGATGGCACCCTTGGGCGGGAAAGGGACCGCGCATGCGCGCTGCAATTCCCAAAGGCTTTCTGTGAAAGCTGGGGAAAATTGCTCCGTGGGGGCTCCGTCGGCGCCAACATCACCCATAAGTGAGGACTGACTTCCTGCTTGGTCCTGGAGAATAAGAGAAACTGTTCGACAGGAGAGTGCCTGTAACTCTGAAGTGTATCTAGCCAAGCAAATGGCCATCAGAAAAAACATCTTGAAGTCCTTAAGAATCAAACCACCTAAGGGCTCAACAGCTCTTCTGCCAAGGTGGACAACACCAGATTGAGGTCCCAGGCTGGCACTACCACATGTACCAGCAGCCAAAACTACTTTACTGCCCAAAGGAACTGGACCACATCTGAGTGCATCACCAGGGACCCACCCTGCACACACCAATGATGACACCTGCACCCGCAAGGAGTTAAGAGCTAGGCCCTTTTCCACCCCAACCTGCAGAAATGCCAGTGATCTGCAGGACAGACAGAGCCCACTGGCCCTGGCTCTCACACCATTCTTTGAACACTCACCTCACTCGCACATACGACAGAGGTGGACCGCTTACGAGCCTGCAGCAAGATAGATATCACTTGCAGACTATAGCCTCCTTTCTTAACAGAGCCCTTTCAAAAGCCAGGCAATAAGCAAGAATTGAACCACTTGCGGCATGCATATTAGCCACTGAGACAGCAGGTCTTCCTGTGCCGGCAGGTGCCAGGGTGTCCCCACTAACAACCTACATACCAGGGTCAATCCAGAGCACCAGGATCACCAAGCCATGGTGCGCTTCTATCCTCTGAAGCAGCCTGCCTATGAGCGGCCACAGCAGAAAGACATAAAGGAGCCCCTTCGATGGCCAGGGCTGTGTCAGGGCATCGTAACCCTCTGACATCCTCTCCCTTGCACCAACTGAAGCATCGAGAGGCTCTGGCATTCATCATGGATGCCATGAGATCCATCACTGGCATCCCCCACCAGCATACCTTGTCACAACGCCGCCCTAGTGGTTAGTAGTAGGTAGGGCAGGTTGGGCATGAATACAATAAAGGTGGGGCTTGGTAAGTCTTTCTTATTAGGGCCCGAGGTTGGCGAGCCCCGGTAGCGTCCTTACAATACCAAAGGTACCCCAAGAACAAATAGGTCAACGAGTGGAGGGAATTTAAAGGCTTTATTTCCCTGATATGCACAAAAGGTTCCAACGGATCAGGTTCAAACAAACAGAAATGTCCTTTACTTCAGGTTAGAAACTCAACTCTGGTTCAACAGAAAAACTGTTCATTTCACAGCAAAGTTATAACAAAAATAAGTATTCAAATTTGCCCCGGCTTTCAATGCTTACTGGTCACTCAAGCATTCTAAGCTGCCTCGGGTGCAAAAGCTACAATCCATTTCTTCAATGGGGAAGACTACTTCTTCCACTTGCATTGCTTCCTCAGTTGAACTGTCTGTGTTAGGGTTAACAGCTATCGGTGAGGTACAGCTAGGTTTCTCAGTCAACTGCTGAATGAGTTTCCAATGCTGGGAGTCTAGCAGGGGCCGTCGGTCAGGAGCATGCATATAGTGTGACTGACTCTCTTCTCTGGGAGTTTTCACATACCTCTTGATAAGTAGGCGAGGAGCTTTTACCAGGAGCTTCTGACTCTTGCTTTATCCAAAGGCTGTCTACTGTGGGCTGTCTGTTACTTTGTAACTCCGGCCTATTCAATGGAGCTGAGGCTTGAGGCCTACTGCTATGTAGATTCTGCCTGGCCTTCACCCTTTGATCTGGGTTATGACCACAGCAATCACAATGTAATTTTCTCTGTACCTCTGTTGAGTTGAGCAATGTTTGTAGCACCTGTAGATTCTCCGGTCTCTGCAGCTTCTGGAAGCGTAACCAGGTTTCTGCTGCCTTTCCAGTCAGGTCCTTCAGAGCTCTCACCACTCCAACTGCTCCTCCTGTATTCTCTGCCTTCTTGGTTCTTTTGGCACCTTGGCTTCTGGCTGCCCCAGCTGCTTCTCCCATACTCCTTCCTCTCTGTCCTCCTGACTTCCTTTAAGAGGAGTTCCTGTTCTTCTTGATTGGAGGCTGGCTGGTTCCAGGCTACACCCTCCAGGGTGTGGCTCCTTAGTCATCCAGAGCTCTCTCCTGCTCCCCCTACCAGGCTCCTGTGAATATTGCAGTTTGTGCGCCTTTTTTTCTACCTTTAAAACATTTCTTTTTCTACCCTGCTGGTCTGCTGCATCATAACCTATGAAGGTGATAATGCCGCTGTATAAGTGTTTCGTGCGACCTCATTTGGAGTATAGCGTGCAATTCTGGAGACCGCACCTTCAAAAGGATGTGAACAGGATGGAGTCGGTGCAGAGGGTGGCTACTAAAATGATTAGTGGTCTTCATTATAAAGCATATGAGGACAGACTGAAGGATCTTAACAAGTGCACCTTAGAGGAAAGGCGGGATAGAGGTGATATGATTGAGATATTTAAATACCTCCGTGGCATAAATGTTCAGGGAGAGCGCCTCTTTCAATTGAAAGCAAGTTCTGCTACGAGGGGACATGGGATGAGGGTGAAGGGAGATAGATTCAGGAGTGATATGCGGAAATATTTCTTTACGGAAAGAGTAGTGGATCCGTGGAATAGTCTCCCAGTGGAGGTGGTAGAGATGAGGACAGTAGCTGAATTCAAAAAAGCATGGGACAAACAGAGGATCTCTAAAGGTAAAAAGAGGACTGTTGTAGTTATGGAAGGACAGACTAGATAGGCCATGTGGTCTTTTTCTGTCGTCATGTTTCTATGTTTCTATACTATTTTCTGAAGCACTGAGTTTTCCAGCGACTGCTCTCCGGGGTCCAACTTCTGGCGACTGAGGAAGTCGGCTTGAGTGTTGTCTTTTCCTGCCACATGCTCTGCTGAGAGCACTAGGAGATGCTGCTCCGCCCACTGTGCCCCCCTCTGGCAGTTGAGGTAGGCCACCCTCATGGCATTGTCAGAGAACATGCAAACTGCTTTCCACTGGATTAGCGACTGGAAAGCCTGGAGCGCCAGAAGCACCGCCCGCATCTCCAGGCAGTTGGACCACTGCTATTGCTCTGCTGACCATTGTTCCTGGGTCACCTGGGAGAGGCAGTGCGCCCCCCAGCCCAAGAGACTGGCATCAGGTGTCACTGCCATCCACTCTGGAACCTCCAATGGCATCTCCACCAGAGGTTTCATCGAGTCCATCACTGAAGACTGGTCCGGATCTCCAGACAATTGGGCAACTTCTGGGACAGCAAAGTGAACCTGCTGAGAACATCGCAACAGAAGCGACCTTTGCAATGGCCTCATATAAGCTTGTGCCCATGGAACAAGATTCAATGTTGCCACCATTGACCCTAGGACCTGGAGATACGTCCAGTCTGATTGAGCCGCCTGACGTAGGAACTGCTAAATCTGTTCTTGTGGCTTTTGGGCCTGGTCCAGTGGGAGATACACCTGACCAAGGGCCATACTGTAATGTGCCCCCAAGTATAGGAGATCCTGGAACGGAGTCAATGTGCTCTTGTTAAGAGTGATCACCAACCCAGTCCCTGGAGCATCTCGATGACCTAGAAAGTGCGGATGATACTCTTCTTGGCCGACTTCGCCCTGATCAACCAGTCGTCCAAAGGAGTGTACCAACACCTCTTCTTGTTGCAAGGCTGCCGCCACAACCACCATGATCTTTGTAAAGGTACAAGATGTTATAGCCAGCCTGAACAGGAGAGCCTGAAACTGGAAGTGACCAAATGGCACTGCAAACCAAACAAATCGCTGATGTTTGGGCCTTACAGGCACGTGAAGATACACTGGAATAGATATTGCCAATATAGCCACAAAGGGGGAAGTGATCCTATTGGGTGACTTTAATCTACCCGATGTAGATTGGATTACTCCTTCTGCAAATCTGGAAAGCAGCAAAAATATTGTGGATGCTTTCCAAGATGCGTCACTTAGACAAATGGTGATGGAATCAACCAGGGAAAGCTCAATAGTGGATTCAGTGCTCACCAACGGTGATAGTGTGCCAAATGTCTGGGTGGGTGACCCTGTGAGCAGCAGTGATCATCACACGGTGTGGTTTGAGATAAAAGCCAAGGTGCAGTCCAAGCATAGCAAGCTGAAAGTCCTAAACTTCAAAAACACAGACTTCAGTGAAATGGACCTGAAGGAGGAGTTGGCAGGGTGGGAGGGGATAAAGGAAGTGGAATTGCAATGGGCTAAACTAAAGGTGGCAATAAGAGGGCAACAGAAATATGTAAGGAAAGTAAATAAACACAAGAGAAGGAAACCTATTTGGTTCTCCAAAGAAACGGCTGCACAAATAAAGGCAAAGAACAGCTTTTACAAAATTCAAAAGCTTGCAAACAGAGGAACACAGAAAGGAATTCAGGATCAAACTGTAAGGGAGACAAAAAGAGAAATAAGGAAAGCAAACTCAAAGGCAGAGTAAAAAATGGCTAAAGATGTGAAGTGTGGTGACAAAACTTTCTTCAGGTATATTCGGGAGGAGGAAGAATATCAGAGGTGGAACTTCAGGACTCAGAAGTGCTGGGAACGGACTCGTGGAAAGTGACACTGAAAAAGCGAAATTGCTAAACAAATACTTCTGCTCTGTTTTTACTAAAGAAAATCCTGGAGAAGGACCACCTGTGACTCCCAAACATAAAAATGTGAATGAAGTAGATACCACACCATTCACAGAAGATGGTGTTAGAACAACTTGCAAAACTGAAAGTGGACAAAGTCATGGAACCGGATGGGATACATCCCAGGATACTGAAAGAGCTCAGAGAGGTTCTTGCAGGGCCGTTAAAGGATGTTTTCAACAGATCCTTGGAAACAGAAGAAGTTCCTCAGGACTGGAGAATGGCTGATGTGGTACCTCTTCACAAAAGTGGTGACAGGGAAGAAGTGACAAACTACAGGTCTGTGAGCCTTACCTCGGTGGCGGGAAAAGTAATGGAGGCTCTCCTGAAAGAGCGAATAGTGGACTTTCTCAAAACCAACAGGTTGCATGATCCGAGGCAACATGGTTTTACAGAAGGACGATCTTGTCAAACAAATCTGATTGAGTTCATTGACTGGGTGACCAGAGAACTAGATCAGGGGCATGCGATGGATGTCATCTACCTGGATTTCTGCAAAGCCTTTGATACTGTTCCTCACAGGAGGCTTATCAATAAACTTAGTAGTTTAGGGATGGGTCTCAAGGTGGTGAACTGGATCAGAAATTGGTTGACTGACATATGACAGAAAGTGATGGTAAGTGGAGCTTACTCGGATGAAAGGAGGATGATTAGCAGGGTGCGGTACTGGGCCAGGCACCGTTCAATGTATTCGTGAGTGATATTGTTGAAGGACTGAATGGAAAGGTCTGTCTTTTTGCAGATGACACGAAAATTTGCAACAAAGTGGACTCCCCTGAGGGAGTAGAGATCATGAGGGAGTCATTAGGGGAATGGGAACAGCTGGGGGGGTATGTAGAAAAACAGTGCGCAAAACTGAAAGGGGATATTTTAAGGGCAACCAACCTTTTTGTTAAAATGGTAAATAAAGGTAAAAGGAAAAAAAGGACACCGCTACGGCTTTCGAAAGTAGCTGAAAAAGTGAAGAAAAAGAGGGAGGCCTTCATGAAATACAAGAGATCACAGAGAAAGGAATCTATATTTGGAAAAACTTAAGAGAAGCTAGCAAAGCAGTCAGGACAGCAAAGATTCAAAAAGAGGAGGAAATAGCCAATGCAATAAAATGGGGGGATAAGACATATTTCAGATATGTTAGTGAGAAGAGGAAGGGCAAAAGTGGTATTGTCAGACTCAAGGGTGAAGGGGAGAAATATGTAGAAACCGATGAGGATAAAGCAGAATTGCTTAACAAATATTTCTGTTCTGTGTTCACAGATGAAGAACCAGAAGCAGGACCTCAGAAAACACCCACCAACAGGAGCAGAAGCGAAAGCCATCTTTAACAATTTTCAGAAGACTGTTTATGAGAAACTAGCTCAACTTAAAGTAGACAAAGTGATGGGACCAGATGTGATACACCCTAGCATACTGAGGGAACTTGGGGATGTTCTAGCAGCTCCACTGACTGACCTTTTCAATGCCTCGTTAGAGTCGGGAGTGGTGCCAAAAGACTGGAGAGAGGCTGGTGCCTTTACACAAAAGTGGAAGTAAGGATGTGGTTGAAAACTACAGGCCGGTTAGTTTAACTTCGGTAGTGAGTAAATTATTGGAAACGCTGCTGAAAGAAAATAGTAAGGTTTCTGGAGTCCAGCGGATTACAGGATCGAGGCAGCATGGATTCACCAGAGGCATGTCTTGTCAGACAAATATGACTGATTTGAGTGGGTGACCAAGGAGATGGACTGAGGGAGAGCCCTAGATGTGGTGTATTTAGATTTCAGTAAAGCCTTTGACACCATTCCTCACAGGCGACTTATAAACAAACTGAGCACCCTAGGGATGGACCCTAAAGTTACTGCTTGGGTTAGAAATTAGTTGGGTGGGAGGCGACAGAGTACAGGTAAATGGAGCTCACTCTGAGGAGAAGGATGTTACCAGTGGTGTTCCCCACTCAATCCTTGGTCCGATTCTTTTTAACATCTTTGTTAGTGATATAGCAGAAGGGCTGTCAGGTAAGGTTTGCCTCTTTGCGGATGATACCAAAATCTGCAATAGAGTAGACACCCAGGAAGGTGTAGATAACATGAGGAGGGATCTAGCTAAGCTTGAAGAATGGTCTAGAATTTGGCAGCTGAGTTTTAATGTTAAAAATGTAAGGTCATGCATTTGGGCTGCAGAAATCCAAGGGAGCAATATAGTATAGGGGGTAAAGTACTTTTGTCCACTAAAGAGTGGGAACTGGGCATGGTTGTGTATGATCTTAAAGTAGCTAAACAGGTAGAAAAGGCGATGGCAAAAGCTAGAAGGATGATTGGGTGCATACAGAGAGGAATGGCCAGCAGAAAAAGAGGTGATAGTGCCTCTGTATAAGTCTTTGGTGCGACCTCATTTGGAGTATAGTGTGCAATTCTGGAGACCGCACCTTGAAAAGGATGTGAACAGGATGGAGTCGGTGCAGAGGGTGGCTACTAAAATGGTTAGTGGTCTTCATTATAAAGCATATGAGGACAGACTTAAGGATCTTAATATGTGCACATTAGAGGAAAGGCGGGATAGAGGTGATATGATTGAGATGTTTAAATACTTCCGTGGCATAAATGTTCAGGGGGAGAGCCTCTTTCAATTGAAAGCAAGTTCTGTTACGAAGGGACATGGGATGAGGGTGAAGGGGGATAGATTCAGGAGTGATATGCAGAAATATTTCTTTACGGAAAGAGTGGTGGATCCATGGAATATTCTCCCAGTGGAGGTGGTGGAGATGAGGACAGTAACTGAATTGAAAAAAGCATGGGACAAACAGAGGATCTCTAAAGGAAAAAAGGGGACTGTTGTAGTTATGGAAGAACAGACTAGATAGGCCATGTGGTCTTTCTGTCATCATATTTCTATGTTTCTATCTACAAAAGCTCGAAGAATGGTCTAATGCTCAGTAGTTAAGATTTAATGCGAAGTGCAGTGTCATGCACTTGGGAAGCAGAAATCCAAGGGAAAATGTATGCAATAGGGGGCGAGAGGTTGGTGTGCATGGACCAGGAGAAGGACCTTGGTGTGATTATTTCTGAGGACCTCAAGGTGGCAAAACAGTGTGACAAGGCAGTGGCAAAAGCCAGGAGGATGCTGGGTTGCATACAAAGAGGAATTACCAGCAGAAAGGAAGAGGTACTAATGCTACTGTATAAGTCACTGGTGAGGCCTCACTTGGAATACTGTGTTCAGTTTTGGAGACCATATCTTCCAAAGGATATAAAAAGGCTGGAAAGGATTCAGAGGAAGGCGACCAAAATGATTTGGAGCCTGCGTCAGAAGATTTATGAGAAGAGACAAAGATCTAAATATGCACACTCTGAAGAGGAGAGATGGGGGAGATACGATTCAGACTTAAAATACTTAGAGAAATAATGAACAAACCTCTTCCAAAGATGGGGAAGCTGTAAAACGAGGGCATAACATGAAGCTGCAAGGGGGTAAATTGAAAGGCAATGTCAGGAAATACTTTTTCACTAAAAAGGGTGGTGGATGCTTGGTACACCCTCCCGATGGAAGTGGTGGGGGCAAAGACAGTGACAGAATTCAAAGTGGCATGGGACAGACACAGTGGATCCCTTTACAGCAACAGGATAAAAACAAATAATTTTAACTATGTAATGGGCAGACTAGATGTACCATACTGGTCTTTATCTGCCCTCATTTACTATGTTACTTCAGTCAGGTCAAGCACCATGAGGAACTCTCCCTGATGCATTGCAACAATCACCAAGCGCAGTGTCTCCATCCGGAAGTGCGACACACGCAGAGCCCTGTTAACAGCTTTGAGATTGAGAATGGGCAGGAACGAGCCTTCCTTTTTGGGCACTACAAAATAGATGGAGTTATTACCTGTACCTAACTGGTCTTCGGGGACTGGGACTACTACCTCAAGCCACAGGAAGGACTGTAGAGTATCACTGATGGCATGCAGCTTGCTAGGTGTCCTGCAGGGAGACACGAGAAAGGCAACCAACAGGGGCCGCGTGAACTTCAACATATAGCCCTCGCGAATGATTTCAAGGACCCACCAATTGAAGGTGAATTGGACCCAGGCAGAGCAGAAGTGGCGCAGTCTGAGTCCCCCACATCTTATTGGGATTTCTTGCTAGTGGAGGACGAGCTAGAGTAGAATTCTCATCCGCCACCCTGAACACCCCAAAAAGACTGCTCATGAGCAGAATAGCAGCTGCGTTGGTAAGGAAGGACAGAGATTCAAGCTACGGAGGTCCTTAGACTGGTCTTCAACGAAGAAGCCGGCTTGTCTCCTTTTGGCTTGTCCTTCAAAAGCCTGACAAGCTTGGCCTCTCTGAGCTCCTTAATGAGCTTCTCCAGAGCTTCCCCAAAGAGCAATTTCCCTTGGAAGGGTAATCTGCTGAGGTAGACCTTGGAGAAGACATCCGCCAACCAATTGCGGAGCCAGAAATAAATGCCACGCCACAGAGGCCATGCCTTTGAAAGCAGCTCTTAAGAGGTCGTAAAAGGCATCCGCCAGAGATGCACAGCTGGATTCCAATCTGGCAGCCTCCAACAAAGTCAGCAGCCCTTGAACCCATCACATACAGGCTGTGATAAGGAAGCTTATCATAGCTCAGGAAGGAGCTATAGAAAAGGTGAAGTGACTCTGAACAAGCAACCTGTCAGTTCTGGTAGAAATAAGAAAACAGAATTTTGCCATAAAAGACTACCAGTCCCAGAATGCACCAGGTTTCCCACAGCCATGAGAGGAGCTGAAGTGAGAAAACGTGTGTTCAATCAAAAGGGCTATGAGGTAATCCCCAAGCACTCATTGCAAAGGGCAGGGCTTGATTCAGCACAGCTGCGCTGTGCTAGGATGGAACACTCATCTCAAACGGCAAGGCCTGATTCAGCACAGCTGCGCTGTATTAGGGGGGAGCACTCATCTAAGCAGAATAAGAGTAGAGTTTATTCTGCAGATGACCATCTTCATGATCACCTTGGATATTCAGAGAAGGATCATCAGTTTCATCTGAAGGATCATCAAAAGCAGAAGCCAAACCGGACGGACAGAGAGGGAAAGAGACCCTTTGGAAGAAGGAAGAGAAAAGCCTTTGAGAGGTCTAGAAGAGTCCAAAGCAGTACGTATACTGGGAGGTATTCCAAGGGCCAGCATACACCATTGGACTGGGGAAAGCCAGAGGAATGGTGCTGCAGAGCTAGGAATCACCAGAGGCTACCTGTGAGGGAGATGGCTGCACGTGGAAGGGACCCTAAGACCTGTGCCAGAAGGTATGTGAAGAGAGATCCAGTGTCCAGGGATCTGGATTGGAAGGCTGGACATAAGAACTGGACTACATACTGGCCAGGCTATATAGAGAGGAACTCTAGCAGCAATGGAAGCTCAGGTATGAACACTGATCTATGCCCTAGCTATAACCTTGAAAGACAGCAGGGAAACAAGTATTCTCCTGAAAATGCTCCATTGAGAGATTCATCTGTGCCAATCCATGATATTGAACCCATGCTTGTTGAACAAGGGGGAATAATAGCAGATGAGGATCCTGTTTATATGGACTGCTCTCTATCTAAACTCCGTTGGTAACTTTCTGTTATAAAGTACAGCAACCATCACAAAGAAATACAAATTTGTTCTTTAATCTACTCAGAAAAGCTCCTGAAGCAGGATTTGACCCACACAGTGGAAGGCAAGCCAGCTAAGGGGTTTCAGCTGGATAACTGCTAGCAATTAAGCCTTACCTAATTGCTTGTGAGCTAGGAGAGAATCACTTCTGTATCTATGTGGGAAGTAATCAGAAGTTAACCTGAAAAGAACAGTTTGTTTCTTGCTTTGTGGCTTTTCATTTGTTGTTTTCCTGATTTTAACTTTGTTTTTCCAAGTTAACACTGAAAGCAAGTAACCTAATTTATGTGCTACCAAGCATATCTGTGTTGGGAGAAATAACCCCATAAATAAATATCTTATTGGCTTTACCCAAGAGCACAACTAAATTATTGTCAGCAGCTGTGTCTGGTGTGAATGAACTACATTGCCCACAATATCTTGCAAATCATATAGATATATGCACTTGCCAAGACTGTGAAGATTCTCATCCAGGCAGCCGTCTGACAAGGCCTGCACCACAAACGCCCCACACATGGAAGTTTGGAGTGCCAAGGCATTCACCTCAAAGGTCTGCTTCAACAGGGTTTCGAATTTCTTGTCTTCAGCATCCCTGAGGGCTGCTCTACCATCTACCAGAATGGTAGTTTTCTCGGTCACTGCTGTGACTAAAGGTGTCCACCTTGGGGACCGTAAATCTCTCTGCTCCAGGACTGGATACAGAGAGCCATCACTTGCCCCTCCCCTCCCCCCATAAGCCCACCTCAGGTACCTCCCATTTGAGCTCCAACTGCTTGAGAGCTAGATGGATCAAAAACGTCTCAGACAACCTAATCCCCTGGAGCAAGAAGTCCTCCAACAGTACCTCTGGCTCCTGGATGGGTGGCGAGGTTCCATGCAGCCAGGGACTACACAATAGGCTGTGTGGGTTATTTGCACCAGGACACCCAGACAATAGAGGGGTCCTCCCCTTGGGAGATTTTGCCTTTGAGGTCCACCTTACCCCTGGAAGCCCCCAGTCCTTAGGGACCTTTCCCAGGATCCTCTGAGGCCTCCGACACCACCGAGTTGTGGCCCAGCAGCAAATCCACCTGCTCCAAATCCAGCTAATCTATGGCACACTTTACTGCCAGACCCAGCGAGGGCTCTCTGGCCAAATGAGGAGAAGCAGAAACATCTCTCTGCACTACCCCAGCCCTGCTTTAAGAAAGCCTTGTGTATAAAGCAAGACAAGCTCTGGAGAGAAGGAAGCCCCCAATGGACTCCCTCTCTGGAGAATCTCTACTCTACTGGGCAAACAATGACTTCACTAACCGCTGGTGAAGTGAAGGAACTGAATCCCACCTTTCAGTGCCATTTGCTGCTGTTAGGGCTGGAGGATCCAAAATGGCCACGGTTCCTGCCAAAACTGCAGCTGAGGAAGACTGTTCACTGTCCCTAGGGCAGGGGCGGGCAATTCCAGTCCTGGAGGGCTGCAGACCAGTCAGGTTTTCATGTCCCTAATGAATATTCATGGGCCTATTTCCATACAATGGAAGGCAGTGGATGCAAATAGATCTCATGAATATTAGGGACATCATGAAAACCTGACTGGTCTGCAACCCTCCAGGACTGGAATTGCCCACCCCTGCCCTAGGGGGATCAGCCTGCCCCGAGGAGTCTCCATGCACCTAATCTACCGACAGATCTCCTTGCCAGCGGCCCTGTTCTCCGATTTGCAGGCATGGCAGAAGCCCGCATCGTAGAGCCGACCCTGGCTTGCCCCATACGCTGCACAGCTTGATTTCAGCATTTCAGCTTGCATTGCCGAAGAAACACCCCTAAGCGACAACGGTACAAGATACACACAGGCCTGCTCAATAAGTCTCTCCCTGAACATCGCCCTGTCAGCCCATGGACTTTACTCTCACGTGGCAAGGTCCACCACAGTCACCATGCAAAGCAAGCTGTCTGGGACTGAACCAGTCAGGCTGAGAGCTGAGTAAGGGCTGTTGCCCCTTCGCAGGATCCATGGGAAACAGGAAGGCCCGACAGAACAGGCTCCTGTATCAAACTCTCCTTCCTTGATTCTGAGGGCGATCAGCTGACTGAATGGCCTACAGTCTCTCCAGAGCAGTTTAACTGCTGTTGACACGGGTTCCAATCCAGCAAGGGCCTAATCACTATTAACTTATTTTTTAACCTGCTCGGCAGAGACAAAAATTTCTTTTTTTTTCCCCAATAGCAAATGCCCAATTGTCCCTTCAGTGTAGGCCAACTACACTGAGTGCCTTCCACAGAGACTGAGCATGCCAACTTAAGAGGGGATGTCCTGTTCCCTTGTACTGTGATGTCACAAAAGTCTGATAGACTCAGTCGCCATCTGCTGGAAATGGTGCACAATCAGGAGTCTGGATTGGACTGGAGGGACAATACGGAAGAATGAATTTAGCAAAGTCAAGTCTTGCCTCACTAACCTGCCACATTTTTGGAAGACATGAATGAAAATGTGGATGAAGGTGAATCAGTTGATAAAATGTATCAAATGTTTTCTGAAAATCTAGATAAGAATCCCTCACACGAGTCTCCAGAGGAAATTAAAAAGTAATGAGATAGGAGGCAATTCCCTAATTCAGGTTGAGAAATGGTTGCAAGACAGAAAAAAACAAACACAATGAGTAGGACTAAAGGGTCAATTTTCTCAATAGCAAATGTTTGAAAAAATGTTTTTCAATTTTTATTATTTCCATCCAACATTGCAAATCTCCCTAGATCATCTTCTGGGTATTAATTACATCAGATCACAATCATCTCTCCCCCCTTCAATCTTTTCAAAACTCAGCTGCATGGCTAATCTTCCACCAGTCTCACTATGCTCACATAACTTCTCCTCAGTCACTTCACTGCCTCCCTATCCATTTCCACATTCAATTCAAACTTCTCCTACTGACTTATAAGTGTATTCATTCTGCAGCTCCTCTTATTCCCTACACCCCTCAGGAATTCCACTCTTCTGGTGGATCCCTTTTATCTCAGTGCCCTTCTTTGCTGGGTTTAGAAAAGGTTTGGACAAGTTCCTGGAGGAAAGGTCCATAAACCATTATTAAAAGGGACCCAGGATATCACTGCTTGACCCAATACAAGCATTGTGGAACTTGTGTGCATATTTGGGAACCTGCCAGGTACTTGTGACCTAGATTGGTCACTGTTGGAAACAGGATACTGGGCTTGATGGACCTTGGTCTGACCCAGTATGGCATTTCTTATGTTCTTATGTTAAGGCGACGGCAAAAGCTAGAAGGATGCTTGGGTGCATAGGGAGAGGAATGGCCAGCAGAAAAAAAAGGAGGGGATAGTGCCTCTACAAAAGTCTTTGGTGCAACCTAATTTGGAGTATTGTGTGCCATTCTGGAAACCGCACCTTCAAAAACGATAAACAGGTTGGAGTCCGTACAGAGGATGGCTACTAAAATGGTTAGTGATCATTATAAAGCATTTGAGGACAGACTTAAGGATCTTAATATGTATACTGTAGAGGAAAGGCGGGATAGAGGTGAAAAGATTGAGATGTTTAAATACCTCAGTGGCATAAATGCACAGGAGAGCTTCTTTTGATTGAAAGCAAGCTCTGATACGAGAGGACATAGGGTGAGGGTGAAAGGGGATAGACTCAGGAGTAATATGCAGAAATATTTCAGTGGTAGCTGCGTGGTATAGTCTCCCAGAGGAGAAAGATGAGGACAGTATCTGAATTAAAAAAAAACATGGGACAAATACAGAGGATCTCCAAAGGAAAAAAGGGGGACTGTTGTAGTGGTTGATATGGAAGGGCAAACTAGACAGAAAAAGACCACATGGCCTATGTTTTTCACATCCAACTGTACATTCCATGTTTTCTTTGTCCACTTGGTTTAACATCCTGTATCCATTGTGTACACAAACTTGAATGTACATTGTTGTAACATAATAGTTATGTCAGACAACTAAAATTTCAATTGGTGTCTCCTCCACAGACCATGTGTGTACAACATCTAATGTCTCTCGACCCCCTCCAAGAAGTGCATCGAAGATACTATCATGGCCCTCAATACCACTACGGCACAAACAGATCCTTGTCCGGCTTTCTGGATAAAAGAACTGCGCAGCGACCTCAGTCTGATAATAGCCAAGGTAATGAACTTATCTTTCACAAGCGGTTACTTCCCATCTGCCCTCAAACACACATCGATCAGACCGCTGCTAAAAAATAGTAAACTAGACCCCCAAAAGGTAGACTCCTACAGACCCATTGCAAGTATACCTTTTCTTGCAAAGTTGATCGAAAAAGAGGTGCAAAGGCAATTACAAGACCACATCGACTCTGCTGCTCCACTAGACCCATGCCAACATGGATTCAGGGAGTCACATGGAGTGAAAAAAACTCTCCTTACCACCCTTTTTAATATAATTATTGGCGTTGACAGCATCCGTCAGGGATTTGCACTCATTTTCCTAGACATTGCTGCAGCCTTCGACTCAGTAAACCATGAGCTTCTCCTAGGACAGCTAAAAGAGAAGGGCATCTGCGGAACAGCACTGGAATGGTGCAGATCATACTTGTCCGGTAGATGGCAGCACATACGATCAGGTGGAACAACATCATAACCGTTTCATCAAGGTCAAGGAATTCCTCAGGGATCCTCCCTATCGGCCTTGATGTTCAACATATACATGCAACCCATTTGCAATATCATCCGGTCTTTCAATGTCTGTTGTATGGTATATGCCGATGATGTCCTGCTCTATATGCCGTTCTCCATAGATCAAGTTGACCTCTCCCCTTTGACCAACTGTTTCAATGCCATATCTGAATGGCTCCTGTCACAAAACCTTAGAATTCAGCATAAGAAAACGGAGGTGCTCTTCAAAAAACGAGGAACCCGTACTTCAGCCCACCCCAAGACTTGAAGGTGAAAGCAGCTGATCTACAAGCAAAACCCACAATTCGTTACCTGGGAGTTACACTGGATCAAAACCTTGACATGAAGGCACACATAGCTAACACTGTAAGAGCAATCTATTACAAGATCCGTTCACTCCGACATCTACATCCCTTGCTTGAACTGGAAGATTTTCGGACAATTTACCAGGCTCTGATAATACCACATTTTGATTACGCCAATACCATATTACAAGGTCTCCCCCAATCCACCTTGAACCCCTTACAGCTTGCCATGAATAGTGCAGCGAGGGCTCTCCACAGTTCATCTAAGAGAGACCATGTGACACCCCTTCTAAAGCAGTTACACTGACTTCCTATACAAGCCAGGATTTTCTTCAAGACAGCACTGCTGACATTCAAAGCGGTCAATAATCTCTCCTCCTCTTCACTATCTGACCTTATCCAAACAGCAGCCCCTAATAGACCAAGAAGATCAACAACAATAAATATGCTAACAATGCCAAGAGAATTAACAAGATGCACCTCGGCAACTGCAAACAGGGCCTTCAGACTCTGCACCCCAAGACTCTGGAACTCCTTACCAACAAGCATCATGGCAATCACCAACCTAATCCAGTTTAGGAAGGCCCTTAAACACTTCCTTTTCCTCAAATACTTCCCAGAGAACAATGAATCACATCCCCACTCAAATACTTACAACTGTACCAACATACCTTGTCAGCCAGGAGACCACACCATGCAATGGGTCCTTGCCCATTAAATCTCATTCTATGTTTTTCTAGGACACCGTTTTATAAATAGTTATCTTTGGTTATCCAAGTTGGTTCTCCTGTTAATTGTAAACTCAGACTTATGTACCCTGTCTGATTGTTATGTTCCATGAAAATCGCGCTGATGCTGAATAGTGCAGTATAGAAGAAATTGTAAATAGTTCATACAATTCCAATAACTTGAATATGTCCCTTAGTTTACAACTCTTGATATAGTATAGTCACCACTTGTATCACATTAATAAGAACATAAGATATGCCATACTGGGTCAGACCAAGGTCCATCAAGCCCAGTATCCTGTTTCCAACAGTGGCCAATCTAGGTCATACGTACCTAGCAGTTTCCCCAAAAGACACAGGTTCCGCAATGCTTGTACTGGGTCAAGCATTGATATCCTGGGTCCCTTCTTAATAATGGTTTATGGACCTTTCCTCCAGGAACTTGTCCAAACCTTTTTTAAGCCCAGCTACACTAAAGAGTAGTTACTCACCTGTAACAGGTGTTCTCCAGGAGCAGCAGGAATCAGTCCTCACTTATAGGTGACGTCGGCGCCGACGGAGCCCTCGCGGAACAATTTTCCCCAGCTTTCGCAGAAAGCCTTTGGGAATTGCAGCGCGCATGCGCGGTCCCCTTCCTGCCCAGGGATGCCATCTTGCTCAGTCTGATAACATAGCGGAAGACAGCAAAAAATTTGCAAGATATGCAATAAGAATGACTGCAACTCCAAGGGGAAGAGGGAGGGTAGTGAGGACTGATTCCTGCTGCTCCTGGAGAACACCTGTTACAGGTGAGTAACTACTTTCTCCAGGACCAAGCAGGAAGTCAGTCCTCACTTATGGGACTCCCAAGCTTAAGGCTACCGGAGACCTCAAGCCCAAAGAGCTTCCTGAAGCTCAACAGTACAGAAGGAAGGAATCTTCTCTGAATACGCATCCGGCCGGTAGCCAACACCGGGGCCGGAGGGGAGGAGTTGCCTAAACCTCAAAGAGATGGTGGAGGACTGCCTGACCGAAAGCACTGTCCCTGCGGGACTCCCTTTCCAGGCAGTAGTGAGGCGCAAAAGTCAAACTTGAAGACCAAGTAGCGGCCCGGCAGATGTCTGCCAAAGGAACAGAGCGGAGGTGAGCCACGGACACGGCCTTGGCCCTGACCCGATGAGCCGTGACGCGACTTTCCAAGGAGAGGCCGGCTGCCCCGTAAGTCCAGGCGATACAGTCGGCCACCCAGGTGGACAGAGTGCGCTTAGAGTCAGGCACCCCCAACCGATTGGGATCAAGAGACACGAAAAGCTGCACCGCTTTTCTATGCTCCCGCATACGGTCAAGGTAGAAGGACAAGGCTCTTCTACAATCCAGGGTGTGCAGGACAGTCTCAGCTCGGCTGGCATGCGGCCTGGGGAAGGTGGTCAGAAGAACCACCTCTTGATTGATGTGAAAGTGGGAGACCACCTTTGGAAGGAACTTAGGGTGGGTCCGCAGGACCACCCTATTCCTGTAGAACCTAGTGTACGGAGGCTCCGACACTAGGGCCTGCAGCTCACTTACGCGCCTCGCGGAAGTGAGTGAGGGCTACCAAGAAGAGTTTTCCAGGAGAGGAAACGAAGAGGGCAGGTAGCCATGGGTTCAAAAGGCGGGCAGGTAAGCCTTTGCAGAACCACGTTGAGGTCCCAGTCAGGAGCTGGAGGGCGCAACGGAGGTTTAAGCAGAAGGAGGCCTCTGAGGAAACGCGCCACCAAGGGGTGCGAAGAGAGAGGCTGGCCTTCAACCGGTGAATGATGTGCAGAGAGAGCACTGAGGTGGACTCTGACAGAATTGGATTTGAGACCTAGATCGGAGAGGTGAAGCAAGTATTGCAGTACCACCGATACTAGACAGGCGTAGGGGTCCTCAGATTGCTGAGAACACCAGACCGAGAAGCGATGCCATTTGAGGGCTAAGACTTCCGGGTGGAAGGTCGCCGAGATGCTAGGATGACGGCTTCCACCTCCGGGGGTAGCAGCAGTGGGGCTAGGACTACCCTTTCAGCAGCCAGGCCATCAGGTGCAGGGCCCTGAGGTTGGGGTGCAGAAGAGTACCCTGATCCTGGGTCAGGAGATCGGGCTGAAACCCCAGGGGAAGAGGGGTGTCCACCGCTAGCTGTAGAAGCAGAGGGAACCACGGTTGTCTCGGCCACCGGGGCACTACCAGGATCACGGAGGCCCTGTCCTGGACAACTTTGAACAAGGTCCGGGACACCAGTGGTGTGGGAGGGAAGGCATACAGCAGACCCGTGCACCACGGGATGAGGAAAGCATCCGGCGCCACTCGAAGAGGGTGAGGGTGCCGGGAGCAGAATCTGGGGAGCTGCCTGTTCCGGGGACTGGCAAAGAGATCCATAGTGGGAGAGCCCCACTGGCGGAAGATCTGCTGGGCCACCGCGGGGTTCAACTTCCATTCGTGCGGCAGCACAATCCGGCTCAGTTTGTCTGCCAGGCAATTGTCCTGCCCTGGCAGGTAAACTGCTTTGAGGAGGATGTCGTGATCGACAGCCCAAGAGCACAGCCTCCGGGCTTCCTGACATAGGAGGGAGCCCGTGCCCCCTTGTTTGTTCACAAAGAACATGGCAACCTGATTGTCCGTCTGCACCAGTACGGACTGACCGAACATCAGGTGAGAGAAGGCCCGCAGCTCTAGAAAGTTTATCTGCTGGGTGGCCTCCCAAGGTGTCCAAAGGCCTTGGGTGCATGTCCCCCGACAATGCGCCCCCCAGCCCAGGAGAGAGGCATCTGTCGTGAGCACCCGGGACAGTGGGGGCGACTGAAAGGACATGCCGAGCACTAGGTTGGGCAGGTGAAGCCACCATTTCAGGGAGGAGACCAGACGGTCGGAAATCAGTATCAGATCCGACAGTCTCCCTGTGGACTGATGCCACTGAGTGCGAAGGCTCCACTGAGCAGGTCTCATATGTAGACGGGCATTCGGAGTAACATGGACTGTGGAGGCCATGTGTCTGAGCAGTTGCAGAAACTGTCTGGCAGGGGCCGGCGACTCGCTGTGGAACCTGCCGGCTAGAGCCATAAGCCTCTTGGCCCGTTCCAGAGGCAAGAAGGCACGAGCCTGCCGAGTGTCCAGCCGTGCCCCTATGAACTCGAGGTCCTGAGAGGAAAGCAAAGCGGACTTCTCGAAGTTTATGACGAAGCCCAAGTGCTGAAGCAGAGCCACCGTACGCTGGGTGGCCTGGGCGACCTCTGGAGCAGACGATGCTCGGATGAGCCAGTCGTCCAGGTACGGGAAGACGAAGAGGCCTTGAAGCCTTAGGAAGGCTGCCATCACTGCCAGGCACTTCGTGAACACCCTGGGAGCGGAGGATAGGCCAAAGGGCAGTACGCGGTACTGATAATTGTTCCCTGCCACCACAAACCTTAGGTATTGTCGGTGGTCTGGGTGAATAAGGATGTGGGTATAAGCATCCTTTACATCCAAGGAGCATAGCCAATCTCCCTGCTGGAGGTAGGGCAGTAAGGTTCCAAGGGTAAGCATCTTGAACTTTTCCCGCTGCAGGAACTTGAGGTTGCGCAAGTCCAGAACGGGTCTGAGGCCTCCTGTTCTTTGGCACCAGGAAGTACCTCGAGTAGAAACCGTGACCGCAGATGCTGGGGCACTGGCTCCACAGTCCGTTCCTGCAGCAGACTTTGCAGCTCCTGAAGGAGTACGTCCTTGTGCAGCGCGGGTCTGGGAAGTTCCCCCGGGAAGTAGGGGGGGGGGGGCACCTGGTGAAAATATAGGAGGTAGCCCTTTTGAACGACCCGCAACACCCAGGCATCGGATGTTACGGCTGACCACCTGTGAGCAAAGTGGGTCAGCCGGCCCCCCGTGCTGAGCGAGGGCCCCTGGGGGGGAGAGGCTATGCTGGCATAGTCAAAAACCCCCACCCTGCTGGGCTGGGGGCTGCGTGGTGGGCTTGGGGGCTTTCTACCTCCAGGATCCGTTACCCTGCCCCTTAGGCTGCTGCCCCTGATGAGGGGTTGTCGAGGCCTGATAGTGTGGGTGGTGCTGCTTATAAGCGAACACCTTCCTCGGGTAAAAGGGCTTTTTTCCCCGAGCCCTTCTTCCTCTGAGAAGGAGCAGAGGTTTTTCTGGAAAGGCGCATCCTGGTGAGAGTCTGACTCGAGCTCCGCCGCCTTGTCGGCCATGGGCTTGCCAAAGAGGTTTTCCCCTCTGCAAGGGACATCGACCAACTTGTCCTGCACCCACGGCTCGAGGTCGGAGGACTGAAGCCAAGCTTGGCGGCGAGCCCCGATGCCGGCTCCGGCTACTCGAGCCAATGCTTCGAAGCCATCATAGGCCGCTCGAGAAATGAACTTCGAACACTCCCGAATCCCTGTGGACAGGGCTTGGAATTGCTGCAAGGGTTCCTCGGAGAGACCGGCGGAAAAACCCACCATTTCTTTCGCCAGGTCGCGGAGATACATACCCATATACAACTGATATGTCTGGACCCGACAAGCAAGCATAGAGCCCTGGAAGCACTTCCTACCGAGGGCATCCAGATTCCGGGCATCCTTACCCGGAGGCACCGAGGAGTGCATCTTTTGACTTTTAAGTCGATGCATGGCCGATTCCACCACCATGGAGTGGTACGGTAGTTGCGCCTTCTGGAACCCGGGGCTCTTGCGGACTCGATACATGGAATCGAACCGCTTGCTCAGCACCGGCGTCGAGGCCGGGCTTTCCCACATGCGGAAGAGAAGCCGCTCCAGCATCGGGGGAACCGGTACAGTAAAGGCCTCCCTAGGGGGGGGGGGAGTCATATTGAAGGGCCTCAAGCTCTTCGGCTCGGGGTTCCTCCTCCGGATCCGCGGGAAAAGCCAAGGCCTTGGCCATATCCCTCACGAAATCGGAGAAACGGGTATCCTTCAGGGGGGACCGCCTCCGATGCTCCGACTCGGGCGAGTCGGAGGGGACGCACCGGGTCTGAAAGGAACCGGGTGACTCGTCCTCCTCCGTGTCCCAGCCCGACTCCTCCGAGTAGTCGTCGGGCGGCTCCGAGCACGCGGGGCCCGGAGACCTCCTCTCCGACGCTGAGGCCGGCGTCGAGGACCTCGGTCCCAAACGGGAAGCCGAGGGAGACCTAGGTCGAGGATCGACTCGAGCTCGTATGGACTCGAGGATCGACTCGGCCTCCGGGGTCGACTTGGGCGTCAACGTCCCGGTGGTCGGGGCAGATGCACTGGCGAGGCCGGTGATCAATGCCCGCTGCTGGTCCATGAAGGCAGAGATACTGTGCTCCAAGGTCGTCAGTCTGAAACCAAGCTCAGAAGACCCAGCGTCGGGCCCGACGTCAGATCATCCGTGGGGGAGTCCAGGAGGACTATATCACTCACGTGTCCAGGAGTCTCCACTTCGAGACGAGGAAGCTTCGAAGGCCTCTCCCCCTCCGAGGGCCCGGGGAGTTGGGCCGGGCTGAGCGACCTGGCCCTCGAGGAACCAGGGTTGCCGTCCGGCTCCACCCTCGCGGGCCTCTTCTCCCGCCGGTGTTCCCGGCCGGGGGAGCCCCGTTCAGAAGAACTCCGACGATGGTCTGAGCCGGAGCCACGAGACGTCGAGGCCTCTGACGAGGTCCGCGCAGAATCGGAGAAGATATGATCCCTTTGCGACTGCCGACTCCTCAGGGCCTTTGAGGACATCTTGCTACACGGGCCGCAACTCATAATGTCATGCTCGGCCCCTAGGCAGCAGAGGCAGCAGTCATGCGTGTCAGTAAGAGACATGAGTCTGACACAACGATCACACTTTTTAAAACCGCTGGCAGCCATTGGGGGAAAAAGGACCCCTGCAAGGTCGAAAGACCGCGCTGCCAGGGGAGAAGGAAAAAGTGGCGGGAACGCCAGTTGGAATAAAATAAAATAAAAAATGTGAACGGGCTCAAAAGCCCGGCGGGAAGAGGACACACGAACCGAGAAATTTTTTTCGAGAAATCAAACTAAAGAAATCAACTTTTTCAGCGGCGGTAACAAACTACGTCTGTAGGGCTCCGCGAAAAAAAGACGACTGAGCAAGATGGCATCCCTGGGTGGGAAGGGGACCGCGCATGCGCGCTGCAATTCCCAAAGGCTTTCTGCGAAAGCTGGGGAAAATTGCTCCGCGAGGGCGCCGTCGGCGCCGACGTCACCCATAAGTGAGGACTGACTTCCTGCTTGGTCCTGGAGAACAGCCTTTACTACATCCTCAGTTAACAAATTCCAGAGTTTGATTAGACGTTGAGTGAAAAAAATATTTTCTTTTATTAGTCTTAAATAGTTTACCCTGTAGCTCCATTGCATGTCCCCTAGTCTTTCTATATTCTGATAAAGTAAACAATCGATCTACGTTTACCCGTTCCACTCAGTTCATTAATTTATAGACTTCTATCATATCTCCCCTCAGCCGTCTCTTTTCCAGGTTAAAGAGCCCTAACCTTTTTAGCCTTTCTTCATAGGAGTATCCTTCCATCCCCTTTACCATTTTGGTGGCTGTTCTCTGAACCTTTTCTAATAACGCTATATCCTTTTTAAGATACGGAGACCACAATTGCACACAATATTCAAGGTGCGGTCTCACCATGGAACGGTATAGAGGCATTATAATATCTTGTTTTATTTTCCATTCCTTTCCTTATGATACCTAGCATTCTATTTGCTCTCTTGGCTGCCGCTGCACACTGGGCCGAGGGTTTTAACATGTTATCCACAATGACGCCTAAATCTTTTTCCTGGGTGGTGGTTCCTAATGTGGAACCTTGCATTGTGTAACCATAGTTTGGGTTGTTCTTCCCTAGGTGCATAACGCTGCACTTGTCCACATTAAATTTCATCTGCCATTTTGATGCCCAGTCTTCCAATTTATCAAGATCCTCTTGCAAATTTTCCACAATCCTCTTGTGTTTTAACAACTTTAAATAGTTTAGTCTCATCTGCAAATTTGATAACCTCACTCGTTATTCCACTTTCCAGGTCATTTATGAATATGTCAAAAAGCTTCGGACCCAGCACAGATCCCTGGGGTACACCACTATTCACCTTTCTCCATTGGGAAAATTGGCCATTTAGCCCAACCCTCTGCTTTCTATCTTTTAACCAGTTCTTGATCCACAGTAGTACACTGCCTCCTATCCCATGACTCTTTAGTTTTGCCAAAAGTCTGATGAGGGACCTTGTCAAAGGCTTTCTGAAAGTCCAGATACACTATAATCAACCGACTCACCTTTGTCCACCTGTTTATTCACACTTTCAAACATAACAGATTAGTAAGACAAGATCTTCCTTGTCTAAAGCCATGTTGGCTATCTCCCATTAGGCCATGTAATAAAACTGAACCTCATTCAATGGTTAACCAAACTTGTTATTCAGTATTTCTCTGTTGTCAGAAACTGAGCCTCAGAATCAACCAATGGCACTTAAAATGCAGGGACCATCAAGGTGTCCTTATTATGTGCCGGTAATACATCAATGGCTCTGGTAAAAAGGACCTAATGACATATCAAGTATAGTGTATTAATTCGAATAAAGAAAAATACTCATCTTATTTAGTAGAATATGCCAAAAAGTTCCTTTAAATGCGTTGCTATATTCGTTTCTGCTTTTAACTTTCGTTAGTTGCTCTCAGTCTCATTGTTGCTATGTTGCTGAAAAAAGTATGTCCCAACGCCAACAATATGAGGCGCCCATGTTTTTCTCCAAAAATGGGTTTCTCAAGGGACTCCAACAACAAATAAATGTCCTGTAAAAAATGACATCAATGGTGACTGAATAATACTCAAAAGATTTTTACCATGATACTAAAACCACATTAAAATACAAAGGAAATGTGCAATAACACCTGCCCAACCTTATCGCAGCACAGCTTCTTATCTTAAGGCACACACTCCCGCTCGTTCTCTGGGGAAGCCAAAAAACGCCACGCATGCGGACTGAAAAAGAAAGCTGCCATTTTTAAATACCTCACTAAGCCCGAATGAAATCAAGCTGTGTTGCTATTGGTGGAACATCAAACGCAAACAGCCCAATCAATGCTGAAATTGAGGCCTCCCGGTTGTACCGTGTCTAAAGTATAGATCCACCACTGTTCACGGTAAAGTAATTGTTGGTCCCGTGATCGCCCTTGTCCACCTCCTGCTACATGTTCGATAACCCAACAACGAAGTTGGGCAAAAACATGTTGATATGACATACAATGTTACACTAGAGGAGCTTCTTTTCTAGTGCAACGAAGCCTGCTTTCATGTTCTTTCATCCAGATTTTAAAGGGGCGAATCGTTTTGCCAATATACAATAAGTTGCAGGGGCATTTCACTGCATATACTACGTGGGTGGACTCACAAGTGGTGGTATGCCTCAATTTATAAGTTGTACCCTTGTAGTCAAACTGAGAACATTCAACGGTGATATTGCATATCGTACAATGGCCGCACCTGCTATGTCCAATCAAAAAAGCTGCATGACTGGTTACCGTTGTATCACGCAATTTTGTGGGACTTAAAAATTCTTTTAAATTTCGGCTGCGTTTCCATTCTTTATTTGAATTAATAATACACTATACTTGATATGTCATTAGGTCCTTTTTACCAGAGCCATTGATGTAATACCGGCACATAATAAGGACACCTTGATGGTCCCTGCATTTTAAGTGCCATTGGTTGATTCTGAGGCTCAGTTTCTGACAGAGAAATACTGAACAAGTTTGGTTAACCATTGAATGAGGTTCAGTTTTATTACATTTAAGTAGTCATTCATAGAAAACGACCAGTTTACAGTTTAGTGTCCCATTAGGCCATGACTATCTACATGCTGTATATATGTATTTATGTATATATGTATATATCCTGTATATATCCTGTATATATGTATATATCCTGTATATGTGTATTTATGTATATATGTAAATGAACTCCCCCATAGCTAAGAAGTGTTAACTCTGTATGATGTGCTTTTCTGACAATCTGTATGTAAACAAAATTTGTACCTGCCTTGATTCAGCAGTTTCACAATAGTAATCCTACCCGCTTCTGATCGCTGGAAGGAGCGGGCTACAAATGCTTGCTAAATAAATAAATAAAAATGCTGAGTAATTTTATTCTTTATGATAGTTTCTACCATTTTTCCTGGTACTGACGTGAGGCTCACCGGTCTGTAGTTTCCCGGATCACCCCTAGAACCCTTTTTAAAAATTGGTGTTACATTGGCGATCCTCCAATCTTCAGGTATTAGAGATGATTTTAATGATAGTTCACAGATTACTAATAGCAGGTCTGCAATCTCATATTTCAGTTCTTTCAACACCCTTGGATGTATACCATCCGGCCCAGGTCATTTGCTACTCTTCAGTTTATCTAATAGTTGTAATACATCTTCCCGATGTATCAATATTTCCTTCAATTCTTCTGCACCTTTAAATACCACTTCAGTCATGGGTTACATCCCTACATCTTCCTCAGTAAAGACCGAAGCAAAGAATTCAGTCTCTCCGCTATCTCCTTGTCGCCTCTTAGTGCCCCTTTAACTCCTCTATCATCTAATGGTCCAACCGACTCACAGGTTTTTTGCTACGAATGTACTTGAAAAAAATCTTTATTCCGTGTTTTTGCTTCCGCAGCAAGCTTCTTCTCAAATTCTCCCTTTGCCTTCTTTATCAATGCCTTGCATTTGACCTGCCAGTGCTTGTGCTGTTTCCGGGTTTCGTCATTTGGCTCTTTTTCATTTCCTGAAAGATGCTTTTTTGGCAACAGCCTCTCTGACCTCACCTTTAAACCATGCTGGCAGTTTTTTGGACTTCCTTCCACTTTTCTTAAAGCGTGGAATACAGCTGGTCTGGGCTTCCAAGATAGTATTTTTCAACACCACCCAAGCTTGATGTAAGTCTTTAACCTTTGAAACTGCTCCTTTTAGTTTTTTCTTAACT
This sequence comes from Ichthyophis bannanicus, assembly GCA_033557465.1. Taxonomy (NCBI): domain Eukaryota; kingdom Metazoa; phylum Chordata; class Amphibia; order Gymnophiona; family Ichthyophiidae; genus Ichthyophis; species Ichthyophis bannanicus. The sequence goes on along the minus strand of CM066039.1, from coordinate 401,151,080 downwards.
AATTTTCCTCATTTTATCATAGTCTCCCTTTCGAAAGTTAAAAGGTAGTACTGTGGATTTCCTTACTGTCCCTCCTCCACTAATTAAATCAAAGGTTATCATGCTACGATCAGTATTGCCAAGTGGCCCCAACACCTTTATCTCTTGCACTAGATCTGGTGTTCCATTAAGGACTAGGTCTAATATGGCTTCCTCTCTGGTCGGTTCATGAACCAGCTGCTCCAAGAAGCAGTCATTTATGTCATCTAGGAACTTTTATCTCCCTAGCATGTCCTGCCGTGACACTGACCCAGTCGATACCGGGGTAATTGAAATCACCCATCATTATTACCGAGCTGTAACTTTTGGTAGCTTCCTTGATTTCTTTGAGCATTTCATCATCCATTTGTTCATTCTGGCCAGGATGTCGATAGTACACCCCCACTGCCATCGCCTTCCCCTTTTTACTTAAGTGTAAGAGATCTCCTTGCTCGCCACACCCTTTCCAACATTCCCTGGAGTTTGCCTTATCAATGGCAGGTCCAAAACATTCTACGGCGGAGTTTTGTATTGCTTTCTAGGAGTGATGCTCCCAGTACTACCTTGTACGCACTTCTATGTTTATTTTCTTCCGCCCGATTTCACCCCACATTCCCAGTATTTCTTCCTCCCACTGCTTTTGGTATGCCAATCCTATCCCTCTTGCCTCCCGGAGCACTCTGTACAAGATAGAGAGGTTTTCTCCTCCATCAATTCCTCAAATATTGTAAATATTGTAGGTTTTGTCTGTAAATCAGACCTTCTCTCTTTGTTTCAAAAAGTACCATAACTGAACATACCCATAATAATCTGTTTCCCTTATTGCAAATGAATCCTTCAACTCAGCGAATGCTTTGACCTTCCCTTCCTGATCAAAACTGTCCTACCTGGACAAGCCCCTTCTGTGCCCATTCCTTAAACATGTCCCCTTCCCTACCTGGGGTGAATTCCTTCAATCCTTGAATATATGGCGTTCTTTTCGTATTTTCTTAAAATTTTTATTGTATTGTAAACCGCTCTGATGCTTTGGCTTGAGCGGTATATCAAGAAATTAAACATAAACATAATAATGGCCCTCCTCAATAATCGCTTCCCTCCTAATAAATGTTTCCAGCATTTTGTCCATATTTGCAATATTGCTCTTCTGAAAGGGTTTTCTATTTCCGTGCCCCCCTCCCCCCTTCTAGATCCCAGATCTGTACCTCCAATGATTTCATACCTTCCTGCTCCATCAGTGTCCCTTGTGGGGTTTCCCCAATCCCCTTTTAGGCGAACAGGGCCCTCAGTTGAGACGCTTCATAGCATGTATTCAAGCATGGCACTTTTAAGTCTCCCTTCCTTTCGACGCAAACATTATCTGGCATAACACCCTTGGGGTTTTCCCTCCAGATATATATTTCATTATAAGGCTTTGTAAGCTCTCCATCATAGCCTGCGGTACCACACATGGTAGAGAACTAAAGAGATAAAGAATCCTGGGGAGTATATTCATCTCTATAAACAGCTATACACCCACTCCATGCCAAACGAAACCCAGACCATCCATAAAGGTCTCTGCAGGTATTTTCTATTCAAGTTGTCTAGCGCGTTTCCTATTTGAATTCACAAGTACTGAAATGTTTTATTTATCCATTTAAAGGGGAAGCTGCTCTTCAGCCTCTGTCAACTGTTGTGGTAGGTTAACCCCTAGAATTTCAGTATCAATTTATACCCTGCGACCTCACTATATCTGCCTATTGCTTTCACCAGCATTGGCAGTGTAGTAAATGGTTTGCTCAGTGTGAAGATGACATCTGCAAATACTATTTTTGTTCTCTTCTATCTCAATCCCCTTTATGTCGCTGTGCTGCCTAATATATGCTGCTAGGGGCTCTATCACCAAGGCGAACAGCAGTGGCTACAGGGGGGCAATCCTTGATGCCTCCCTCTCTCTAGTGTGAAACAGAAGGACCTTGGTGTGATTATTTCTGCGTATCTCAAGGTGGCAAAACAGTGTGACCAGGCGGTGTGTGATAAGGAAGCTTATCATAGTTCAGGAAGGAGCTATAATAGAGGTGAAGTGACTCTGAACAAGCAACCTGTCTGTTCTGGTAGAAATAATAAAACAGAATGTTTCCATAAAAGACTACCGGTCCCAGAATGCACCAGGTTTCCAACAGCCATTAGAAAAGCTGAAGTGGGGAAACGTGTGTTCAATCAGGAGGGCTATGAGGTAATCCCCAAGCACTCATCTCCAAGGGCAGGGCTTGATTCAGCACAGCTGCGCTGTGCTAGGGTGGAGCATTCATCTAATAGTAATAGTTCACCATGTTATGTATCCCACCTTTCACTTCCCATGCCTATGTTTAGCTTTTGTATGTCTTTGTAACCGCTTTGATTTAAGGAAAAGGCGGTATAAAAAACCTGTTAAATAAATAAATAAGCAGGATAAAAGAAAAGCTTATTCTACAGAGAATCATCTTCTTGATCAGAAGCATCTTGATCAGCCTGAGGATCATCATCATCAGCAGAAGCCAGAGCTGACGGACAGAGAGAGCAAGAAACACTTTGGAGGAAAGAAGAGAAAAGCATTTGGGAGGTCTAAAGGAGTCCATAGCAGTACGTATACTGGGAGGCATTCCAGAGGCAAGCATACACCATTGGACTGGGGAAAGCCAGAGGAGTGGGGTTGCAGAGCCAGGAATCCCCGGACGGCACCTGTGAGGGAGACGGCTGCACTTGGAAGGGACCCTAAGACCAGTGCAAGAAGGTATGTGAAGAGAGATCCAGTGTCCAGGGATCTTGATTGGAAGGCTGGACATAAGAAATGGACTACATACTGGCCAGGATATTTAGAGAGGAACTCTAACAGCAATGGAAGCTCAGGTATGAACACTGATCTATGCCCTAGCTCTTCACTGGGAAGACAGCAGGGAAACAAGTATTGTCCTGAGAGTGTTCCATTGAGAAATTCCTCTATGCCAATCCATGATATTGAACCCATGATAGTAGAAGGGGAAGATGTGGTAGATAAGGTCTTTGAATACATGGATTGCTCTCTGTCTAAACTTCTGTGGTAATATGCTGTTATAAAATACAACCACCATCACAAAGAAATATAAACTTGTTCTTTAATCTACTCAGAAAAGCTTCTGAGTAGGATTTGAGCCACGTAATAGAAAGTAAACCAGCCAAGAGGGTTTCAGCTGGTAATTGTTAGCAATTGAGCCTTGCCTAATTGCCTGTGAGCTCTGGAGGGACACTTCTGAGTGTGTGTGAAGATACAGGAAGATATCCCTGAAAAAGAACAGGTTTTTTTCCTACTTTTTGGGTTTTGTTTGTTCTTTGAAGCACTGCTAAGGAGAATTAGCAGGAGCTTACAGAAAAGACCTTTCTGTTCCCATCAAGGTCTTTATGCTTTGATTTGATTGCTTAACAAGTTCAGCTGTTTTTCCTTATTTGTTTTTCTAAGTATAATACTGAAAGCAAGTATTCCTTTTTATGTGCTACCAAGTATATCTGTGTTGGGAGAAATAACCCCATAAATAAAATTTCTTCTTGGCTTTACCCTCGAGCAAGCACAACTAATTTATTGTGAACGGCTGAGTCTGGTATGAATGGACTACATTTTCCACAATCCTTTGCAAGTCATATTAATATTTGCCTTTGCCAAGACTGTGGACATTCTCACCCAGCGCCCCGTTTACAGGTGGCAAAAGCCAGGAAGATGTTGGGTTGCATACAGACAGGAATTACCAGCAGGAAGAGGTACTAATGCCACTGTACAAGTCACTGGAATACTGTGTTCAGTTTTAGAGACCATATCTTGCAAACAATATAAAGACTGGAAACTGTTCAGAGGAAGGAGACCAAAATGATTTGGAGTCTGCGTCAGAAGCCTTATGAGAAGAGACTTGAGGACCTAAATAGGTACACTCTGGAGGACAGGAGGGATAGGGGAGATATGATTCAGACCATTAAATACTTAGAGAAATAATGAGCAAACAAACCTCTTCCAAAGATGGGAAAGTTGTAAAACTAGAGGACATAACATGAAGTTGCAAGGGGGTAAATTGAAAGGCAATGTCAGGAAATACTTTCACTGAAAGGGTGGTGGATGCTTGGAATGTGCTCCTGATGGAAGTGTTGGGGGCAAATACAGTGACAGAATTCAAAATGGCATGGGACAGACACAGCGGATCCCTTTACAGCAACAGGATAAAATCAAAATAAGCTTAACTAATTTCTCAACATACAGGGGTGTCTTACACAGAGCAGTGGTTCACCCCTTAAACAAAAACATGGGGAGGGGTGGCCTGCACGGAGCGGCAGGTACACCTACTCTTGCCATCTTACTGGGCAGACTAGATGGACCATACTGGTCTTTATCTGCCGTCATTTACTATATTACTATATATCTCAATATCCCCCACTGATTCGTATGCATGCCCTAGGGTTGGCATACAGCACTTAAATTCCCTTCAAGAACTTCACACCCCCATCTGGTTTAGTGTTTGAAGCACGAATTGCCACTCAACCCAGTCGAACGCTTTTTCAGCGTCGACCATAAGGAATGTTGCCTCTACTCCCATACAATGTTTAAAATTTTCCTGATGTTATCACTACCTTGTCTACCCTGTATAAAACCTGTTTGTTCCTTGTGGACCAATATTGGTATCACTTTTTGAAGCAACGTCACTAGGATTTTGGCTAGCAGTTTGGCATCTAAATTAATGAGATTGGCCTATAGGACAGACGCTATTCTTTCCTTGGTTTTGGCAGAATTGTAATACCCACATCTTCTATTGATGCCAGTATACCCTCTCCTTTTAAAGCCCTATTCAAAATCTGCGTTAGTACCGGGGCTATTTGGTCTTTCATCAGGCGGTAGAACTTTGCACTTGGCCCATCTAATTCAGGTGCTTTACTGACCTTGAGTGTTAATAGCTGCCCTCACCTCCCCTTCATTAATGTCTTTTCCTAACCGTTTCTTATCCTCTTATGTCAATCTCTGTAGTTTACATTCTGCCAAAAATTGATCCCCCTGCTCTAGGCCCCCCTTTTACTTCACTTTTATAAAGGTCTTTGCAGAACTCCCAAAAACATGCTGTATCTCAGAGGTTTGAGATACTATTTCCCCCTTTTTATTCCTTATCTCATTAATATGGACTGCTTGTCTTTTAGCTTTTAGCCTACTGGACGATATTTTGTCTGCTTTGTTCCCTCCTTTAAAGTGGGTTTTCCTAAAGACATTCTTGTGCCCTGGGCTTGCTCAACTCCCCCCTTAGCTTGACTAATTCTATCAGTCTTGGATTACTGTCACTCTGGTGCTGCTGCTCTAAGTCTGCTATTTTAGCTAGTAATTGCTTTTCTGCTGCCCTCGCATTCTTTTTGCTTGGGCCTCAATACTTAGGTATCCTCTAGACACCGTTTTCAGCCCATTCCTTATCTTACCTAGGGCCACTTCCCCAGTTGTGTTGAATTGTAAATATTCCTGTAGGGTCTGTTTAATTTTATTTGCATTTACCTTTTCTTCAGTATAAAGTCATTTAACCTCCAAAATTTTATCCCTTCCTCCCTCACCCCTATATCAAAAGGTGACAGACCGAGGAATGGTCTGTCCAAGTTATTTGTCCCTGCTCTGCTGTTGCTTGCACTCCCAGTGTCTTGATTGCTTCCTCATCTCCATCTTAGGATACCATCTTTAGTTATATATATTTTACCTTACTTGCTCAGCGGTGTAACTCCGCCATTGTTGCTTTATTATTGTAATCTATTCTCCTTTTATCCATGTCACCACTTCACTCCCTTTAGTTGTGCAGTGCAATTGTTCCTCTGTTCCTCTGGCGCTTTCTGTTCCTGTCGTTGCTGCATTATTTGCCTTCCCAGTCTCTCTTCTTGGGTCTGTTGCTCATTCTCATCTTGCTGTCACTTCTATTTGTTTAGGCCCGCCTCCTTCAATGCTTAAGGCCTCTGGCACTGTTTTGACCTTCCAAGTTCTCATTTTTGGTAAATGCGAGTCCAAATGGGTATAGCCATCTGTACCCTATATCTGCAGACCTGAGGGCCCGCATAACTGGGTTCATTGCTCTATGTCTCTGCAAGGTACCAGCTGAAACGTCTGCATATATTGCCACTTGGTGGCTTTGTCATGTAAAGTTGCCCAGATTTCTTATTTTTAGTGCCATACACTCTGAGCTTATAATCCTGCATACACGTGTCTCTGGGCCTCTTTTCTTATTGGGCCCAGCGTTTAGTGTGCCCGTTCCAATATAATTTTCTCTGGGAGTTGCTCTTCTCCTCCCTTACTAAGCACTTCCAGGCAGACCACCTCTGCTACTCTTGCACTGTCTTTATAATCTATGTCTTCCAGTATTTCTTCCAGTGTTTCATGTTCTGAAATTTGTTATATGTAAAATAATAGTTTTCTATTATTAAGTTTTAATGTTCATTGTAAACCGCCTCTGATCTCTGGAAGAGGCGGTATAGAAAAATGTTTAAATAAAATTTCTCTAATCTGCAAATTATGCCTCCTAGATCCATTTTCTAGATCTTCTATAGTAATTGATCTTTCCAGTCTTCCTCCTGTGTATACCTTTCTTTGAGGGTCTCAATGTTCCAAGATTTCTAGGTGATTCTCGGTCCCCCATCCTGCAATTCAGTTTGACAGTCTTCTCCTTCATACTCCCCATTATTTCGCCAACCTCGGTTTTGCCGCCTGGACCTCTGGTTTTGATCTCACTGAACCACTCTCGCAATTGTTCTCTATTTGTTGGGACGTGCCCACTTCTACCTCTCCTTTCCACACTTGTTGGCCTCCCTTCTTTAATCTTTTTCCCTTCCTCCATTTGGCTGCCGCTGCCTGCCATTTTTGTCTCCCACTAGCTGAATTCGGTCCGGAGTATGCAAATTCCTTTAAGTCGGCTGCCTTCTGCCTTATCTTTTCCTGCCCCTTTCTCCACTTACCGAGGGCTATCTGCTATCTTGGAGAATGCCTTTTAGATGTTTAAGTCTTTTTATCAGGGCTGGCTCCGGAGCAGATCGTTCAAGCAGCCATCTTGTTGTGCAGTGTCACTTCCTCCCATAACTGTACTGTTTCTATGATTTTGGTAATGAATGGTAGGTTTGAAATTGGTCGATGCGCTGTCGGGTCATCTCTGTCCAGAGAGGCATGTTTGAGGATTAGACAGATGGTTGCCTGTTTGAGAGTTGTTGGCATGTAACCTGGGGTAAGGGATGATTATACTATTTTGTGGATAAGTTGGCCAAGGTTCTCCTTGGCTGAATTAATCCATGTTGCTGAGCATGAGTTAGATGGTGCAGTGCATGTGTTAAGTGTGGAGATTGTTAAACAATCAATTGATGGTATGCTGAATTTGTCCCAGGTAGCCTTGGGGGTTGTGGTTTCAGTACCACGTCTTGCTGAATGAGCTGTTCCGATATGAGGTCTTATGTTTCGTCATTAGGAAATTTGCTGAGTTGTGTCGCCACTTATGGGTGCTGGTTCGGACTAAATTGAATAACTCCCTAGGTTTTTTTGTGGATTTCAGAACGCAATTGATTAGTTCATTATATTATTGTTTTGTTCTGAACTGTTGTAAGGTGTCTTGAGCCTCACTCTCTCCATTTTCCTTCGGATTCTCTTAGCTTCCCTAATTTCATTGGAGTACCAGGGTGCTGAACTCTTTCTTCCTTGTGTTGTGGTATTTTTTTGATGTCTGGTGCTATTGCAGCTGTAGTGATAGAATAAACCTTGATAACAATTTAAAATTGGAATACTATCTAGATTTAAATTTAGGAAGGATTTTGTGTAGGAACTGATCCTTATTGAAACTCTTGAATCTTCTGCTTGGATGGTGTTCTTGTTTGTGTGGTTGGGTTAGGAATCTGCATGTTGAAGTTTATGATGTGATGGTCAAACCAGAGGATGATTAAAGGCAATGTTATGGCGTTAAGTTCTAGTAGCTTCCTAGGGGCAAAGATGAGGTCAGGGGTCAAGCCCTGTCGGTGAGTAGGTACTGTTAGAAGTTGTGCATATTGTAGCGAATACATTGCTCTCAGGAAAGTGTTGGCTTCTTTGTTGGATGTAGAGTTATGAATATAACATATGCCATACTGGATCAGACCAAGGTCCATCAAGACCAGTATCCTGTTTCCAAAAGTGGCCTATCTAGGACACAAGTACCAAGCAGTTTCCCAAAAAGACAGATTTCACAATGCTTGTATTGGAGCAAGCAGTGGATATCCCGGGTCCTCTTTAATGGCTTATGGACCTTTCCTCCAGGAACTTGTTCAAATCTTTTTTAAACCTGGCTACATTAACAGCTTTTACTATATCCTCTGGTAATGAATTCCAGAGTTTGATTACACGTTGAGTGAAAAAATATTCTCTTATTAGTCTTAAATAGGTTACCCTGTAGCTTCATTGCATGTCCTCTAGTCTTTCTATATTTTGATGGCATAAACAATCTACGTTTACCCGTTCTACTCCATTCATTAATTTATAGACCTCTATCATATCTCCCCTCAGCCATCTCTCTTCCAGGTTGAAGACCTAATCTTTTTAGTCTCTCTTCATAGGAGTATCCCTTCCATCCCCTTTACCATTTTGGTGGCTCTTCTCTGTACCTTTTCTAATAATGCTATATCCTTTAAGATATGACCAGAATTGCACACAATATTCAAGGTGCAGTTGCACCATGGAACTATACAGAGGCATTATAATATCCTTTGTTTTATTCTCCATTGCTTTTCTTATGATACCTAGCATTCTATTTGCTCTCTTGGCTGCTGCTGCACACTGGGCGGAGGGTTTCAACATGTTGAGATTAAAATCTCCAAGGATCAATGGCTTGTGGGGGAAACTGAATGCACACACCAACTCGAGCATTGTGGAGAGCTCGTTAGCCTTGGCATTTGGAGCTCTATAGGCAAGGCATACAGCATTGTGTTTTGCGTTGCTCTGTGTTGACAGTTAAAGGTTTTAAATCTGAAATGGTTCCTTGCCAATATAAGTACACCTCCACCCCTCTTGTGGGCTCATGGGCAATTGAATGCATTGTGTGTGGGTGGAGTGATCTGGTTCAGGATTTATTTATTTATTTATTTAGACAGTTTTGTATAACGCCTTATCCTTCAATCAAAGCGGTCACAACACAATTGGGGGATACATTTAACACGCGGGGATATGAGACACATACACTAATACTTACAGGGAACATGGGCAATGGAGGGTTAAGTGGCTTGCCCAAGACCACAAGGAGCATCTGTGGGACTAGAAACCCCAGTCCTTCCGGCCCAAGGTTGCTGTCCTCTAGTGGGATTTGAACCCCCGACCTTCCGGCCTGAAGTACCTTGCCCCAACCACTAGGCTACTCCTCCCTCACTCTCTGTATTCGTTAGCCAGGTCTCGATTATGCACATGTCAGTCTGTTGAGCTTGCAGGCTATTCCTCCACTTGAGCCCAACACAGCTTGCATTTTATATGTTCCCTTTGAAAAGCTGGCAAGTGAACAGAACAGGAAACACAAAAATATCTATATACTTTTGTGATTGCATTGAAGATGATGCAAAGTATGTACCAGAAATGACAGATTCCCCCACTCAGTCTGCCTCTGTCCACTTTTACCCACACAAAAGCGGAGGCAGGTAATAATCCGCATGCAATTTTACATGAATTAACAGATTTGCATACATCACTCCGATTATTAGCCCCTTAACTCCACCCTCAGGCAACAGCAGGCACCTTCTAGAAAAAGCATAAGTGAATCTCACTGGCTTCTAATGGCTATTATCCAAAGAGGCTTCAATTAAGTCACTGTCTATGCAGTAGGCACAGAATGAAGCAGGCAAGTGGATACATTCAGAGACCACCATGCACACAGAAAAACCACCCTGTTCCTACCTGGCTTGTCCAGGGAGGCTGGAAATGTGTTCTATGGCATCAGGACTGTCCCTGAAAGAGAAAAATAATTGGCATAAGGTGAGGCATCTTTTCTACCATTGATCCTATGTGCATATGCACCTATGTGTAAAGTCTTAGCATTGCAGTTTTTTGAGCAGGAAACTCATTAAAGATGAAGGTCATATTTTTAACAAGGTCACAGAGGCAAAGGGAGATCAACTGACTGACCTAAAATCAGAGTCTGTTCCAGCCAGCATTAGAGCTGAGGCACACAGAGAAACTGAGCTGCTCAAGGACACCGTGATATGGCTTAATCTTGAACCGAGTTCTCAGCACCTCAATCATAATATAGTGCTTTAACCATATGAGACAACTCCTCCTCATTAATTACCTACAGACTTTTGAGAAACTTGCCATTAGACTAATACATCGAATGCACTAGTGGATCACCAAGAAACAATGCAACATTAAGGATGGGATCAGGAAGCAAGAGAATAGTGAAATTAGACCTTAGCTGCTAATTTTCTTTCCTGGTGTCCCTCCAGTCCAGTCATGTGAGTTATGCCCCATCACAAGCAGATAGAGACTGAGAACCACAGACTTTGATGTTATCCTATAAAGGGATCTGTACAGACCTGCTAAGCTAGTATTTTGAACAAAGCACCACAACCTTACTTAATTGTGAATCAAATCAGTCAACTATGTACAAGAACCACTCTCAGGAATGGAGATACTGCTCCATACAGGACCGAGAACAGAGTCCTCCCCCTTGAATCTGAAAGGCTGGAACTCATCCCCCCAAAAAAACATTGGGAGCACCAGCGCCGAAGCACCAGCTAGGCACAACTATGCCACAAATCTTACATGTCTGGGCTTGCCAAAGATTGGACTGGAGGGACTCCAGAAAAGAAAGTTAGCAGGTAAGGTATACCTTCACCTTCCTCATCATCCCTCCAGTCCAGTCAAAATGCATGGGATGTGCCAGAGCAGTACTTAACAATGGGAGAGGCATGCAAGCCTGACTTGCAACACTAGCAGCAAACCATGCATCTCCCTACAACTGAAAGCGTAGTTACTCACCCGTAACAGTTGCTCCCCAGGGACAGCAGGAATCGGTCCTCAAATATGGGTGACACTGGTGCTGATGGAGCCCCCGCGGAAGCATCTCCCCAGCTTTCAAAGAAAATCTTTGGGAGATGCCACCATGCACGAGTGGCCCCCTTTCCGAACAAGGGTGCCCTTACTCAGTCAGATGACATAGCTAGAGCCGACAAAAGATGGCAAAATTTGTACAGCAACTCCAAGGGGAGGAGGGATTATTACAGGCTATTGGTATGTATCTCCCTTACGCCTGAATTTTAGTAGCAGTAATCCACTATGCATGGGGTTGGTTTGAGGTATGATCTTTTCACTCATAAATCCTTTACTTATTCTTGGGATTGGCGTGTGGAAAAATGTTTTTTACTCTGAAGGTATTATGGGACTTGTCAGTTATGAGTTCCTTCTGTATTTTCTCGTATACTTCACTTTTGTACTGCCTCCAATGTAATAAGCACAGTGTGGTTATAAGTGCATGCCTTTATTTTTAGGGATTCCTCTATATCACTATATGGCAATTCTGAAATCCAGACAAGCAAACCTGATAGGTAAAGAAATACATTTCCTCACTTTGCAAATTTTAGAAGAATTTTTAATTTGTTCTGCCATAAGAGGCAATATGAAACAGAGGGAATAATCCATTAGCATCATGGCTCTGGAAGAAATGGTGAATCTCAGAATTACAGTAAATTCTCAGAAAGGTCCATAAACCATTATTAAAGAGGTCTCAGGAAATCCACTGCTTGCCCCAATACAAATACCCTGGAACCTGTGTCTTTTTGGGAAACTGCTAGGTACTTGTGACCTGGATTGGCCACTGTTGGAAACAGGACACTGGGCTTGAAGGACCTCGGTCTGATCCAGTATGGCGTATCTTATGTTCTTATGTAGGGAGGGCTGTGAGGACTGATTGATGCTCTCCCTGAAGAACACCTGTTACAGGTGAGTAACTAGGCTTTCTCCAGGAACAAGCAGGAAGTCAGTTCCCACATATGAAACTCCCTAGCTACAGACTACCGAGAACCAGTAGAAAAAACAGTGCAGCTGTAAGCGAGTCTGAGGAAAGACTCTAAGAACCCCAGTGTCCAGGGAGACCCATCGCTCTGGTAGCATTAACAAGAAGGCTTGGAGGGCAGGGGTTGCCTAATACCCACGCAGATTATGGAGTATGGCCTGGCCAAAGGCACTGTCCCGTCAGGACCTGGTGGTGGCCCGGCAGATGTCTGCCATAGGGACAGAGCATAAGCTTGCAACTGAGGTTGCCATAGCCCTGACATTGTGTGCTGTGACCCAGCGCTCCAACAAGAGCACAGCCTAATCGTGGGTGAAGGCGATGCAGTCCACCACCTATGTGGACAGGGTCTGCTTGGTAACAGCCTCCCCCAGTCGACTAGGGTTGTAGGAAATGAAAAGCTGTGAGGCTTTGCGGTGGCCCTGGGTATGTTGCAGGTAGAAGGAAAGGACCCCCTTACAATCCAGAGTATGGACAACGGCCACTGCCTTGTCAGCGTGGGACTGTGAGAAGAAGATGGGGAGCACCACCTCCTGGTTGAGGTGGAAGGTGGATACCACCTTCGGAAGGAATTTTGGGTGGGTGCGAAGCATGATCCTATTCTTGTAGAACCTGGTGTAAGGTGACTTGGCCACCAAAGCCTGAAGCTACCAGGAAGACTACCTTCCAGGAGAGATAACACAAATGGCAGGTAGCCAGAGGTTCAAAAGACAGCTTGGTGAGCTGCGTTAGAACCATGTTGAGGTCCCATTCTGCTGGGGGTGGGTGGATGGGAGGTTTAGAGAGCAGAAGGCCCCGCATAAGTCAGGTAATGAGGGGCTACACAGAGGTATTTGCCCTCTATGGAATGATGGTGCTCAGAGTATGCTCAGGTGCATTCTAACGGAGTTGGACTTTCCAGTTTGTGAAAGTTGAAGCAAAAACTGTGGCAAAGTGTGCACCTGGCAAGAGAATGGGTCGACCCATTGCTTCACACATCAAACTGAGAATCTGCACCTCTTGAAGGCATAGGCTCATCTCGAGTTCTTACGAGAGACCAGGAAGACTTCCTCCACCTCCCCTGGGAGGTTGAAGGGTGCTAAGGCTACCCATTAAGCAGCCATGCTGTTAGCGACAGGAACCCCAGATTGGGGTGAAGGAGGGAGCCCTCCTTCAGGGTCAGTAGCCCTAGGGCATTCCCCAGAGGGACCAGGAGTTTTGTGGAGAGGCAGAGAAACAGGGGAAACCAAGGCTGCCTGGGCCACCGTGGGGCCACCAGGATCATGGAGGCCTTGACCCACAGGACCTTGACGAGGGTCCGGGCGATTAGTGATATGGGAGGGAAGGCAATAAGAAGGCCCTCCGACCACAAGATGAAGAAGGTGTCCATGCTATCCGGGATGGATGTGGTTGGGAATAGCAGAAGCGGGGCAGCTGAACATTGGCTGGGCTGGCAAGAAGGTCCAGACTTGGGGTTCCCCAAAGTCAAAACAACTGCTGCACCACCCTGGGGTCTAGTCGCCATTCGTGCGGCTGGAGGACCCTGTTCAGCCTGTCTGCTAGGGCACTGTCTTGGCCCGGCAGGTATACCATCCTGAGGAGCATTACCTAATCAATTGTGTATGAGCAGAGGGCTACAGCCTCCTGGCAGAGGCACCGAGACCCTGTGCCCCCCTGCTTGTTCAGGTAGAATGTCGCAACCTGGTTGTCTGCTTGGTCTAGCACCAACTGGTTCCATAGGCAGTGGTGGAAGGCCTTGATAGCCAGAAAAATGGCCTTGAGCTCCAGCAGGTTGATTTACTACCGGCTCTCCGCTAGGGACCAGTTGCTCTGCATGCATAGTACCTTACAGTGGGCACCCCAGTCCAGTAGGGATGTGTCTGAGGCGAGGACCCTCTGGGGGTTTGGTGGCTGGAAGGGCATGACCACCTGTAGGTGCTGTGTGCGCCCTGCCACCAGTCGAGCGACTGATAGTTGGCAGGATACTGAGACCCTGTCCCAGACCCTGCCTGTGGCTTGTGTCCACTGCAAGCGGAGGCACCACTGAGCTGCCTGCATTTGGAGGTGAGCGTTAGGAACCACATGGACCGTGGAGCATGGACTGCACCGACACTGAGTGATGGCACTGTATCTCAGTGGCCAGGGCCCTAAGACAATACGCCCTGTCCAGGAGAAGGAAGGCCCTGGCATGGAGAGTGTCCAGATGAGCTCCTATGAACTCCAGATCCCGAGTTGGAGTGAGTGAGATTTGGGGTGGTTTATCATGAACCCCAAATGCTGCAGTACTTTGATGGCACAGGCTGTGGTCTGTTGCCTTGGTGGCCATGTCCCCTTTCACGAGCCAGTCATCCAGGTATGGGAAAACAAAGGCCCCTTGGAGATGGAGGTAGGTGGCCACTACTGCCAGGCATTTGGTGAAGACTCTTGGAGTGGAGGCTAGGCCAAAGGGTAGTACCCTGTACTAGTAGTGGTCGCCCCCAATCATGAACCTTAAGTACTGCTTGAGACTGGGATGAATAAGGATGTGGGTGTAAGCATTCTTTAGGTTCAAGGAACATAGCCAATCTCCCTGCTGGAGGTAGGGCAGCAATGTTCCAAAGGAGAGCATCTTAAACCAGGAACTTGTTCAGGTTTCACAAGTCCAAAATGGGCCTTAGGCCCCCTGTTCTTTTTGGGATTAGAAATAACAGGAGTAGAACCCCTTGCTCCTAGGGTGGAGGGGTACTGGTTCCACGGCTCCATCCCAGATGAGGTCTGCGAGTTCCTGCAATAGCAAGGCCTTGTGCAAGGGAGTCCGGGGGAGGCTCTTCTGGAAAGAAAGCAGGAGGCATTTGGTCCAAGTGAAGGAGATAGCCTTCTATGACCACCTGGAGGGTCCAGGTGTCAGTGGTTATGGCTAGCCACTGATGGGCAAAGTGGATGTCACTGCTCTGTTGGCAGCTGCTCCTCCCCAGGAGAGGGTATGCTCGGAGTCAAAACCCCAACCCAGCCTGGACAGGGGCTGGTGTTTGGGGCTTAGAGCCCTTAGGCTTATGTTGGCCTTGGCCTAGTCCTATACCCTGTTGATCCTGCTGTAGGGTCTGGAGATCTGGTATTGGGGATAGCCTCGGTAAGGCTGACCTTTTCTCTGAAAAGGGGACCTCGTCCCTGACTGTTTCTTCTTGGAGGTCTTCCTGGAGAGCCGAGCTCGAGTGACATACTTGGTCTATCTTGGCCACCTTGTCGAGTTTCTCCTGTACCCACTGCTCGAGGACCAATGCCTTGAGCCAGGCCTGGCATCAGGCACCAATGCCTGCGGCAGCCACTTTCGCATTAGATTCAAAAGCAGTCGTAGCAGCTTGAGACATGTACTTCAAGCACTCCGACGCACTTTGAGAGGGTTTGGAATAGCTGGAGGTGATCTCCACTGAGTTCCGCCAATAAACCTGCGAGTTCTTTTGCTAGGTCTGAGACACATGACGATATACAGCTGTTAGCCCTGGTAGCATTTGCATCTAAGGGCGTCGAGGGCACAGGACTCTGCCCAAGGGCACAGAAGACAGTCTTTGGGCTTTTCTGCCAGCGCATGGTAGACTTCACCACCACAGAGGTGTGAGGGAGTTGCGCCTTCCAAAAGCCGGGGCCCCGCTGGACCCGATACATGGTGTCAAGGCATCAGCTAACTACTGGCACAGACACCAGTGTCTCCCGCATCCGAAGGATGAGTCAAGGATGGTGGGGACAGGGACCATCAGGGCCTCCTTAGATAGAGCCTTGTACTGGAGGATTTGCAGCTCCTCCGTGTGAAGGTCCTCCTCTGACTCCATGGTGAGAGAGACAAGCATGTCTCAGACAAACTCGAGGAACAATGTGTCCTTAGGTGGGAAATGGCACCACCATACCGGGGGGGGGGGGGGGGAAGACTGATCAAGGGGAGATCATGGTGCTTACATGTCGCCAGGGAAGCCTCGTCCTCTGACTCCAAAAAAGTAGTCTGTCAAGGACGCAAGGTCGGACGGCTCCTGATGCATCGGGCTTGGTTCAGGTCTTCGGTGACTCACGGTGGCTGCTTGGCCAGAGCCACAAGCACTTGCTGGGGATCGAGGCCCTCACCGAGGATCAGGGGGCCCAGGGAGTCCTCGATATCAAGGTCCCTGCGGTCTCAGCACAAGCAGTGGTGGGGCTGGGCATAGACACTTGCTGTGAGGCAAGGAAGGCAGTAAAATTGCATTCCAATGCTATCATTCTGGCTTCCCACTCAGGAGTTGCAGCCTTCGACGTGGACACCTGTGTGATCGGGTCTGGCATAGGTGAGGAGAGGGAGTCTGACGGGACAGGCCTCGGCAGTCCGTGTCCCATCACCGGAGGCCTCGGCATCTGTTCTAGGCACCTTTGCCAGCCGCTCTGACTCCTTCGATACCCTCCCGGGACTGAGACCTGGCATGGGATTTGCCAAGTGTGTCTGATTCCTAGGATGAGGTCCTTGAGGATTTCTTCTTCTTGCGCTCACACTCCAGAGAACCCTTGTTGGAGTGTCCGTGGGCCCAATCAGGTTGTTGCGGGTGCTTTATGTGACCGAGGATCCATGTGGGGCCTTTGAGCATGAGGCTACCGGGGATACTGGGGCAGAATTTGACCTGTGAAAGATGTCTTGATCTGCCAACAACTTTGGATGGCCTTCACGGACATTTTTTTGCACAGGGCGCAAACCTCTGGTTCATGGTCGGCACATGGACACTGGAGGCAGCAATCATGTGTATTGGTTAAGGACATGTTCTTCGCGCACCAATCACACTTTTTGAACCCACTGGCCATTGGGGCAAAAGGGATCCCTGTGAGGTCGAAGACCCTCGACGCGGCCAGTGTTAGAAAAAGGCACGAAACCGCACCGGAAGAAAAACTAAAAAAAACGGTACTGTGATTTGATGCCAGGGCAATGAGGCTCAGAGGCAGGAAAGGGACCAATGCTAACCAGAGAATTTTGATGCACCAAAAAAATCTACTTTTTTCTGGGGAAAGAAAACAGATGTTTGTTGGGCTCTTTGGAAAAAAGGGCGACTGAGTAAGATGGCACCCTTGGACAGGAAGGGGGCCACGCATGCATGGGGCATCTCTCAAAGACTTTCTTTGAAAGCTAGTGAGATGCTTCCGTGGGGGTTTCATCTGCGCCGATGTCACCCATATTTGATGGCTGACTTTCTGCTTGTTCTTGGAGAACATCCAGCTGGTTAATGGCATATAAAGGAATGAAGCAACCACATTGCTGCCTTACAAATGTCTATTAGAGACACCAGCCCAAACTCCACCCACGTAGCTGCCTGAGCCCTCGTGGAGTGGGCCCGCAATCCCTCCTGAACTGCACAACGCTTAAACAAATAGGCAAAAGAAATAGCTTCCTTCAGCCAACGCACAATTGATGTCATTGATGCTGCCATCCCCTTGTGGGGATCCCCAAAAACACAAAGAGTGATCAGACTTCCTAACATCTTGGAGACTGCCTGAGATACTGCCGTACAACCTTCCTAATGTTTAGTAGTATTTTCTATACCGCCCTTCATTAAACAGAGTGGTTTACAATTTAAAATCAAACACTAAGAAAAAAAAGCTACAATTCAAAATTGGGAAAAGAACCCCAAAAACAAAGAATAGAACCAAGATTCAAACTCTGCTGCCCGTCCATAGCCCCGACAAGATAGAGCCCTAATCCCTTAGATATTCCCAAAGGCTTGTTCAAATAATGCGTCTTCAAACCAGTTTTAAAATTTATGATATGATTCCATCCTAATCTCAAAGGGTAAGGAGTTCCACAAAGCAGGACTAAATAAAAAGCAGTCTGCTGTGTAGTCTCCAAATGGGCTCTAGAAGAGGATAACACTAACTATTTTGCCGTGGGAACTGAAGGACCCAAGAAGGCACATATGGTATCAACAAAACTACCAAATATTGAGCCAGGCCTGTATAAAGCAGTTACTTACCTGTAACAGGTGATCTCTGGGAACAGCAGGAATTAGTCCTCACATATGGGTACGTCGGTACCGACGGAGCCTGCGCAGGAAAGCTCCCCAGCTTCCCAGAAGGAAAGCTTTTGGGGCCTCCCACTGCGCATGCGCGCTGCCTTCCCGCTTTCCTGACCAACTCTCCTCAGTTCGAGTTTAAAGCTGAGACAATAGAGAGAGGAAAGGAAAGAGAGATAGATACAACTCCTAGGGGAGGCGGGTGGGTTGTGAGGACTAATTCCTGCTGTTCCCAGAGATCACCTGTTACAGGTAAGTAACTGTGCTATCTCCAGGAACAAGCAGGAATAAGTCCTCACATATGGGGACTCCCTAGCTAAGATGCCTGGGAGATCCCCTGAAGGGTATGAGACCCTGAAAGGTTCCTCATCTTCCTATGGATCTCAGACATCCATTCAGCGAAGGTGGGCTGGAGTTGTTCAAGAATGGAACAGGTGTCTGAGGACAGCCTGACCAAACAAGGCATCCCGGCGGGAGTCCTTGTCCAAACAGTAATGGGCTGTAAAGGTATGAACCGAGGCCCAGGTGGCTGCTCGACAGATCTGGTCAATGGACACAGAGTTTAAATGAGCCATAGAGGTGGCCATGGCCCTCACGTTGTGAGCGGTGACATGGCCCTCCAGAGAAAGGTTCTTACTCTGGTAAGCAAAAGAGATACACTGAGCAAGCCAATTGGAGAGTGTTCTTTTGGAGACTGGAAGTCCGAAATGAGAAGGATCAAAAGCAACAAAAAGCTGAGAAGACTTGATATTGCTGTGTCCTGTGGAGGTAAAAGGCAAGAGCTCTTTTACAGTCTAGAGTATGAAGGTTCCTCTCTGCACTGGATGCATGAGGAGCTGAAAAAAGACAGGTAAATATACCTCTTGATTAAGATGAAAAGGGGAGACCACTTTAGGCATAAAGTGGGGATTGGTCCTAAGGACCACCTTATGATGGAACCTTGTATAAGGTGGATTAGCCACTAGAGCTTGCAGTTCACTGATACGGCGAGCTGAGGTGACTGCAATAAGAAAAATAACCTTCCAGGAAAGAAATTTCAAGGAGGTAGTGGCTAAGGGTTCAAAAGGTGGCTTCATAAGCTGACCAATAACCAAGTTTAAGTCCCATGCCACCGGAGGAGGTCGAATGGGAGGTTTAGTTAAGGTTAGGCCTCTCATGAATCTTGTAATAAGAGGATGAGAGGAAACAGGTTGTCCATTGATGGGCTTCAGTGATGCCGCAATAGCACTCAAATGGACTCTTACTGAATTCGTTTTGAGTCCTGCATTGGAGAGATGCAGGAGATATTCCAAAAGAGAGCTAGAGGGTTAAGACCCTTTTGAGCACACCAAATGGAAAATCTTTTCCATTTAAAAGCGTAAGAACGCCTAGTGGAAGGTTTCCTACAGGCATGTAGGATATCCTTCACTTGCTGCGAAAGATTGAAGTGGTGAAGGTCTAGGCCTTCAGTAACCAAGCTCTGAGGTGAAGGGACTTGGGGTTTGGGTGCCACAAAGTCCCCTCCTCCTGAGACAGAAGGTCTGGAGCCACTCCCAAGTCCAGGGAAGGGGCTTGGGAGAGATGCAGAAGTAGAGGGTACCACACTTGGCGTGGCCAGCGTGGAGCTATGAGGATCATGGACCCTTGATCCCTTTGAAGTTTGAACAGAGTCTTGGGAATCAAAGGAATGGGAGGAAAGGCATACAGGAAGCCCTGACCCCAATGCAGGAGGAAGGCATCCTTGGCCTGAACTCCCTGACACGGAATTCTGGAACAGAACCGGGGAAGTTTGGCATTCCACGGACTTGCAAAGAGGTCTATGTCCGGGGTTCCCCATTTCTGGAAGATTCTGAGTACCTGATCCATGTGCAGGGACCATTCGTGTGGAAGCAGAACTCGACTGAGTCTGTCTGCCCAAGAGTTTTGGATTCCTGGAAGATATACTGCCAGGAGATGGATTTGATGCTCTCTGGCGAAGGCCCATAATCTTAGAGCTTCGTTGCAAAGCGACAGAGAGCCAGTCCCTCCTTGTTTGTTTATGTAAAACATGGCTACTTGATTGTCCGTGTGAATAAGGACTGTCATATGTTGCTGAGGAGGGTATGAAAAACTTTGAGAGCCAGAAAGATTGTTCGAAGTTCCAAATGGTTGATATGAAGGGTGGTCTCCTGTGGAGACCAAGTGCCCTGAGTGGAGAGATCTTGGAGATGAGCCCCCCAACCTGTTTGGGAGGCATCTGTTGTGAGGGTTGCTTGGGGCAACAATGGTTGAAAGGGGTCCCCAACAACAGATTTTGAGTGGATATCCACCATTGGAGAGACCAAAAGAGACGATTGGAGTTTGCTATTTGGTCTGAGAGAGCTCCTGATGCTTGAGTCCACTGGGTGGATAAAGTCCATTGAGCTGCTCTCATATGTAGGCGAGCATAAGGCACCACATGCACTGTGGAGGCCATGTGGCCTAATAGTTGTAGCATCTCTCTGGCAGTCAAGTGGCTTCTGGACTGAGTCTGAGAGGCTAAGTGCACTAGACGTTGGCAACGGGCCTGAGGTAGATAGGCCTTTGCAGTGGTGGTATCCAACCAGGTCCCTATGAACTCCAGGGATTGCGTAAGGGTGAGTTGAGACTTTGGCAGATTGATCACAAGTCCCAGATACTGCAGGATGCGTCTGGTGCGATCCAGGGAAGTCTGAGCCTCGGATTGAGATGGAGCTCGGATGAGCCAGTCATCCAGGTATGGGAAGACAAAAATTCCCAGGGCGCGTAGAAATGCAGCTACTATTGCCATGCATTTGGTAAATACCCTTGCAGCAGAGGCTAGACCGAAGGGAAGTACTCTGTACTGGAAATGTTTTCCCTGGAACAGAAACCGTAGGAATTTTCTGTGGGATGGATGGATGAGTATATGTGTGTACGCATCCTTCAGATCTAGAGAACAAAGCCAATCCTGACTCTGTAGGTATGGAAGGAGAGTACCTAGAGAAAGCATCTTGAATTTCTCCTTGTATAGAAATTTGTTCAATTCTCTGAGATCCAGAATGGGTCTGTACCCCCCTGTTTTCTTGGGAATGAGAAAATAAGGGGAGTAAAAACCTGATCCCTGTTGAGGAAGAGGAACCTCTTTTATTGCCTTTTGGGCGAGAAGAGTGGTCACCTCCTGACTCAACAGGTCTAGGAGAGATGGGGGAGAATTTAAAACTTCTCACCATGGTATGGGGAGGAAGGTTGGAGAAATGTAGTTTGTAGCCCTCTGATGATAGAGAGGGTCCATTGTTCTGATGTGATTTGCTCCCATCTGGGAGCAAAATGAGTTAACCTTCCTGGAATGGTGAGAGGTTCTGGTTTTAGAGCCAGAAAGGTTAGGTTCTCTAGATTTAAGTCAAAAACCCTGAGGGGGTTGGGACTGTTGGGCTGTAGCAGCCCCTGCAGGATTTGCCCTGGCCTGTTTAGGCTGCTGACGCTTAGGAGCAAAGCGAGCTGCAGAAGATTGTTGGCCAGTATTTGTGACAAATCTGGCCTTCTTGTAGAAAGGCTTTTTGAAAGATTTTTTCTTGACAGGGGTAGAGGTAGACTTAAAAAGTCTATCTAATGCAGCATTTTCTGCATCCATTTGAGTGGCTTTGATTTGCCACTCTTTACCAAACAGATTCTCACCTGTACAGGGCAAATTTCCCAACCCATCTTGGACCCAGGGTTCTAGGTCAGAGGCCTGGAGCCAAGCAATTCTACGAGCCGCAATGGCAATATCTGAGGCTCTGCTAGCACCCTCAAAGGAGTCAAAGGCTGCTCTGTTGGAGAACTTTGAAATATCTTGGGTATGCTTTAGCAAAAGGAGGAACTCCTCCTTTCTATCCTCTGGGATAAAGGGGAGAAAATGGCGTATCTTTAATGCAATCTCCTTCAGAAACATGCCCATATAGAGGCTGTATGAGTTGATTCTGCCAATAAGCATACTTGCTTGGAAGATTTTTCTTCCAAAAGCATCCAGAGTCCTACATTCTCTTCCTGGGGGAGTAGTGTCTTTTAGTACTCTTTATACTTTTCATAGCGGACTGCACCACAATGGAGTGGTGAGGGAGCTGAGTTTTTTGAAACCTAGGAGAAGGGGGGACACGATACATGGTGTCCAGACGAGAATGTGGAGATAGGGTGAGAGGAGTCTCCCATAAGTCCATCATGTGTTTTTGAAGAATTTCATGGATGGGCAAGGTGACTGCCTCTTTGGGAACCTTAGAGTATCCTAAAATGTCTAACTTTTTTGCTCTAGCTTCTTTTTCAGAGGATACAGAAATAGAAAGACCTTTAGCTACTTCAATGATGAAGTCTTGAAAGGATAAATCCTCTGGAGGAGACATTCTCCTCTTTGGAGAAGAGGGCTCCTCAGGTAGAGTAAGGGATACTTCAGCAGAGTCATCTGATGAATCAGAATCATCAGAAGACTCAAAGTATCGTCTGTTTGCTTCCAGGGATCGATAAGCGTATCGACCGGTATCGACATCGGGGGTACCCGGAACCGGATCGGTAACAGGAAAAACCCCAGAACCGGGAACCGGAATCGGTATCCTGGTCGATGTGGATGGCCTGGGTACCGGTATCGGTTGTGGTACCGGAACCGGAGTCGGTACCGCAGGGTGCGGTACTGAGGGCGTCGCAGCCTTAATGAAAACGAAAATGGCCTGCTGTATGGATTGAACTGTTTGATCCATGGACGCCACGACTGTCTGGATGTCGGTACCGGATGAATGAGCCGGTACCCTAGAACAGTCTAACAGGTGATCGGTCGAGGCCGTGCCATCGATGTCAACCTGTAACCCCATAGGAGGAGCTTTGGAAGGCGGAGCTTCCCGCCGGGGTTGTTTGGCTGGGGCAGGGTCCTCAGGGTCAAGCCCAGGGGTATCTCGATACTTAGAGGGAGATTTGCCCTTTGAGGACCTGCCAAAGGAATGTTTGGTTACCTGAGATCCATCAGGAGAGGAAGACCTGGAAGATGTCGATGCTGGAGTATCTGTAGAAAACAGCATGTGAAACTTGGCTGCCCGGTTCTGTAAGCCACGTTTAGACATCAAAGAACAGGATGGGCAATCCGGAATGGAATGGTCAGGCCCCAAACATTTAAGACACCATTCATGGGTGTCCGTGACTGAAATAGTACCGCTGCACTTTGTGCATTTTTTAAACCCAGAGGCTTGTTTCTCCATGAGGGAGAATTTGTGAAGGCCTAAAGGACTCACAGAACGAACACACCAAGTGAGGAAAAAAGAAGATTTTTTTTTTAGAAATAAAGGAAAAAAGACCGGCGGTACCAGTCTGGAATCGGGGAAGGCAGACACGCGGCCAAAGAAATAAATTAAAACAACAACTTCTTCAGCGGTGACAGGAACACGACCTGCTGGCTCCGCGGAAAAAGAAGAACTGAGGAGAGTTGGTCAGGAAGGCGGGAAGGCAGCGCGCATGCGCAGTGGGAGGCCCCAAAAGCTTTCCTTCTGGGAAGCTTTCCCGCGCAGGCTCCGTCGGTACCGACGTACCCATATGTGAGGACTTATTCCTGCTTGTTCCTGGAGATAAGGCCTTATGAGCCAGCATCAACACCTTATGCCGTATCTTATTTCTTTGACTGGGTGACCAGGGAGTTGGACTGAGGGAGAGCCCTAGATGGGGTGTATTTAGATTTCAGTAAAGCCTTTGTTTATAAGTCGCCTGTGAGGAATGGTGTCAAACTGAGCGCCCTAGTGATGGACCCTAAAGTTACTGCTTGGGTTAGAAATTGGTTGAGTGGGAGGCAACAAAGGGTAGAGGTAAATGGAGCTCACTCTGAGGAGAAAGATGTTACCAGTGGTGTGCCCCAGGGATCTGTCCTTGGTCCGATTCTTTTTAACATCTTTGTTAGTGATATAGCAGAAGGGCTGTCGGGTAAGGTTTGCCTCTTTGTGGATACCACCAAAATCTGCAATAGAGTAGACACCCAGGAAGGTGTAGATAACATGAGGGGGGGATCTAGCTAAGCTTAAAGAGTAGTCTAGAATTTGGCAGCTGGGTTTTAATTTTAAAAATGTAAGGTCATGCATTTGGGCTGCAGCAATCTGAGGGAGCAATATAGTATAGGGGTGAAGTACTTTTGTCAACTAAAGAAGAGCAGGACCTAGGCTTGGTTGTGTCTGATGATCTTAAAATAGCTAAACAGGTAGAAAAGGCAACGACAAAAGCTAGAAGGATGCTTGGGTGCATACGGAGAGGAATGGCTAGCAGAAAAAAAGGTGGTGATAGTGCCTCTGTATATGATGCGACCTCATTTGGAGTATTGTGTGCAATTCTGGAGACTGCACCTCAAAGGATATAAATAGGCTAGAGTCAGTACAGAGGGTGGCTACTAAAATGGTTAGTTGTCTTCATTATAAAGCATATGAGGACAGACTGAAGGATCTTAATATGTACACCTTAGAGCAGTGGTTCTCAACCTGTGGGTCGTGACCCCCATGGGGGTCGCCATAGGATTTAGCGGGGGTCGCCTCGTCTCCGCCAAGTTAAAAAAAAAAAAAATTAAAAACGCACACAAGTTGCTGCCGCTGCCGAGTCTTCTTGGCAGCGGCAAACTCACCCCCTTCCTTCTGATGCAGCCGCGGCTCCCTGCCTCTTAGGTAACCGCGGCTGTGCCTGTAAAATCGTTGGAGCCTCCCTGTCTCGACAGCTCCATGCAGCATTGTCCCGCCTCCAAAGGAAGTGGTAAAGAACTTCCTTTGGAGGCAGGACAATGCTGCACGGAGCCTGTCGAGAGACAGGGAGGCTCTGCAATGATTTTACAGGCACAGCCGCGGTTCGCTAAGAGGCAAGGAGCCGCGGCTGCATTAGAAGGGAGGCAGACATGGGGAGAGGTGATGAGGGGGCAGGGAACCTGCAACATGGCTGTAATTGACGGGGGGGGGGGCTGACATGGACGGGGGGGAGGGGGACTGATATGGAGGGAAGGAGGCTGATATGGATGGATGGAGGGAGGGGGGCTGACATGGACAGAGTGGGGCTGACATGGAGGGATGGAGCTGATATGGATGGATAGAGGGAGGGGGCTGATATGGAGGGATGGAGGGAGGGGGGTTGGCATGGACAAAGGGGAGAGACAAGGGGACATACTGGACAGACGGGATAAATGCTGGACAGAGGCGAGAGACAGTGCGGGTTAGGATTATAATGGGCTGATGGGGGAGCTAGCACTGGTAATGGGCAGATTGGGGGGCTAGGACTGGTAATGGGTTGATTAGAGAAGGCTAGGACTGGGAATAGACTGATCATGGGGGTGTTGGGACTGGTAATGGGCTGATAGGCGGGTAGGGCTGGTAATGGGCTGATTAGGGGAGCCTAGCACTGGTAATGGGGTTGAGGTGGGGGGGACTAGCACTGGAAATGAGCTGATTAGGGGGAGGCTAGGACTGGTAATGGGCTGATGGGGTGGGGTAGGACTGGTAATGGACTGATGGGAGGCTAGCATTGGAAATGAGCTGATTGGGGGGGGGGGGAGTGCTATGACTGGAAATGGGCTGATTGTGTGGAGGGGAGGATAAAGCTGCTGGCCCTGGAAGAAAACTGGGGGCTAAGGCTACAAATGGGCTGATACAAGAGGATGGGAGAATGGAACTGGAAGGGAGTGGATCTGAGAGGGGCTGCCATGATATTTGTACTAGAAGGGACTGGTCTGTGGGGAAGGAGGGGGACTGGAAGGGAATGGACACCAGTGGCAGTCATGGGAATGCAAGCTGACACTGGAAGGTACTGGGAGTGAGGACTGGAAAGGGGCCGATACTGGGAAGGGGTTACTGGGAATGGAAATAGGCTGATGGAAAGAAGTGAAGAAAACGAAAGATAAGAAATGGCAGATGGACCATAGACCACAGAAAGAGAGCTAAGAAGACAGGAAAGCAGAAGCCTCAGATCAGGACCAGCATGATCAGACAACAAAGGTAGAAAAAATAATTTCATATTAGTGATTTGACTACAAAATCATAAATTTTGAAATCAAATAGTTACTTGTTATTGTGATTAATTATTGTGGTTTAAATAAGTAAATAGAAAATTACACTCACCTGGTAATTGTAGTTCCTGGAGGGTCCAGTTTAGTCCTCCACATCCTGGGTAGTGCATCTCCTCCTGCAGCATGGAGAATGGACCAATCAGAATCTTCCCATGTCAGGATGTATGCTGCTGGAGCTCCCATCAGCCCCCAGTGAACCAGTAACAAAGCAGACAAAGAAGCAACACATGAATCAAGCATAAATACCTAACTAGAACATAATCTACACCCCTTATCTTTTAACCGACCCCCTCCCCAAACGAGGAAGCCAGAACCCTGCACATTTCTTCCTCATGTATATCGAAGCAAAAAAAGACAGGTACCACCACTGAAAGATGGCCTTAATTGCTGGTAAAAGGAGAGAGAGCAGAAGGACCCCAGGGACCGGAAGAAAGTTCCTGAAAATCTCCCCCTCATTTGCCTCAAGCGCGCCGCCCCAACAAACCTGATAATTGGGAGGGAAGGAGGACTAAACTGGACCCTCCAGGAACTACAATTACCAGGTGAGTGTAATTTCTATTTCCTGAGCAGTCCTCCAGTTTAGTCCTCCACATCTGGGATGTAAGTGCAGTCAACGGGCGGGACCTTGCCAACCGGCGCGCAACACCGCCAACCCAAAACAAGAATCCCGCACAGCCAGCATGTCTAAGCGGTAATGCCTACTGAAGGCATGCAAAGAGGACCAGGTAGCCGCTCTGCAAATTTCCACCGGCGGAACAAGACTATGCTCTGCCCAGGACGTCGCTTGCGCTCTAGTAGAGTGGGCTCGCAAGCCCAGCGGAACAGGCCGACCATGCAAAACGTATGCTGATGCAATTGCTTCCTTAATCCAGCGAGCAATGGGCGCCTTCGCCGCCGCCTCACCTTTGCGGTGCCCGCCAAAAAGAATGAACCACCGGTCTATCTTACGGAATGTCTCCGATACCTTTAAGTAGCGACGAAGGATGCGCCATACATCCAAAGCGATGCAAGCCACTGTCCGTCGAATCTGCCGCATCTGAATTAAAAACTGGAAGAAAAACAGGCTGATTCAAATGAAAAGGCGAAACTACCTTAGGCAGAAAGGAAGGCACCGGCCTTAGAACAACTCTGTCTCTAGAAAAAGATAAGAATGGTTCTCTACACGAAAGCACCTGTAACTCAGAAATTCGTCTCGCCGAACAGATGGTCACCAGAAAAACAGTCTTCAGAGTCAAATCTTTACCGGACGCCCAGCGAAGGGGTTCAAAGGGCTTACGAGCTAAGGCTTGTAACACCAGATTCAAATCCCAGGAGGGAACTGACACTCTGCGCGAAGGTCTCAGCCTGAACACCGCTTTAAGGAAACGCTGTACGTCCACGTGAGCTCCCAGGGGAACGCCAAGGAGCCTGCCCCCGTAGCACGCGATCGCTGCCAACTGTACCTTCAGGGAACTGAAGTGGAGGAGTGGCTTAGTGGTTGGGGCAAGGTACTTCAGGCCGGAAGGTCGGGGGTTCAAATCCCACTAGAGGACAGCAACCTTGGGCCGGAAGGACTGGGGTTTCTAGTCCCATAGGTGCTCCTTGTGGTCTTGGGCAAGCCACTTAACCCTCCATGGCCCATGTTCCCTGTAAAATAGTTATCTCCAAGTTATAATGCCCTGTTCAATGTAATTTCAGTTTGTTCAATGTAAACCGCACTGATGCAGAATAGCGCGGTATATAAGAGAATGTAAATAGGCAGCCAATCCTTTGTCAAAACCGTCCTGGAGAAAACTGAAAATCAAAGAAACAGGAGCCATCGCTGCCCAAGCACCACGGTGCGAACACCAGTCCTCAAAAATCCTCCACACCCGCACATATGCTAGCAAGGTGGAGTTTTTCCGAGCCCGAAGGAGAGTGGCAATAACCGCTGACGAATAACCTTTCTTCCTCAACCGAGCCCTTTCAATGGCCAAACCGTTTAGCTGGGCTCTGGCCACGGCTGAATGAGGGCATCGATACCTTTGGACATGCGCTCCCCTCCTTCTGCTGAAAAATCGACCTGTCTGCCGATTGAAAGGTTGCCATAAGATCCATGATTGGGCACCCCCATCTGTGAACTATTTGCGCATATACCTGCGGGTGCAGCTCCCACTCCCCGGGGTCTACCTGCACTCTGCTGAGAAAATCTGCCATCACATTGTCCTTTCCCGCGATATGCGCTGCAGAAATGGCCGGCAGACGGGTCTCCACCCATTCGAACAGCGCCTCTGCCTCGTTTTCCATGGCCACACTCCCTGTACCCACCCTGTCGATTGATGTATGCCACCGCTGCCAAGTTGTCCGACAGGACTCGTACTGCTCTCCCCCTTACCAATGTCTCGAGGGTCTGCAGTGCCTGTCTCACCTCTCGCAACTCAAGTTGGTTGATCGACCCAAGAGGCCTCTAGAGGCGACCACATCCCCTGTGCGTAATGACTCTCGCAGTGGGCACCCCAGCCCACCAGGCTCGCATCCGTTATGATGGGAATCCAAATGGGCTGCTCCAAAGGCAGACCCGCTCGCAGGGATGTCGAGCACAGCCACCACCGGAGAGACAGCTGTACACTCCTCGGACAGGGCAAGCGCTTGTTGAGCGAATCCAACTGGTTCGGCCAGCGACGTAACAGGGCTCTCTGAAGCAGACGCATATGAAATCTGGCCCACGGCACCACCTCCAACGTCACCGCCATCGTTCCTAACTGCTGCAGGTACCACCACGCAGACAGAGCGGGTATCCCCAAAAAGGTTCGTATTATACGCAGCAAGGCCAGAACGCGGCGCTCTGGCAAGCACACCAAGCCGTTTGCCGTATCGAAACGGACTCAGAGGTATTTGAGGGACTGCGTTGGCACTAAATGACTTTTCTGCTCGTTTACCACCAAGCCGAGAGACTGCAGCAAGGCTACCACTCTGCCTGTGGCCTGTAAACTCTCCTCGGACTTCGCCCGAATCAACCAGTCGTCGAGATAAGGGTGGACCCAAAATGCCTTCCTTCAGCAAGGCTGCCGCCACCACCACCATGATCTTGGTGAAGGTGCGCGGAGCCATGGCTAGCCCGAAAGGCAATGCCCAAAACTGAAAGTGTCCCCAAGGGAACGCGAACCTCAAACTTTTGATGAACCGCTCTTATCGGGATGTGCAAGTAGCAAATCACCTGGGCCGGATGGTATACATCCAAGGGTGTTGAAAGAACTGAAATTTGAGATTGCAGACCTGCTATCAGTAATCTGTGAACTATCATTAAAATCATCTCTAATACCTGAGGATTGGAGAATCGCCAATGTAACACCAATTTTTAAAAAGGGTTCGAGGGGTGATCCGGGAAACTACAGACCGGTGAGCCTGACATCAGTACCGGGAAAAATGGTAGAAACCATCATAAAGAATAAAATTACTCAGCATGTAGATAGTCACGACCTAATGGGAGACAGCCAACATGGCTTTAGACAAGGAAGATCTTGTCTTACTAATCTGTTATGTTTTTTTGAAGGAGTGAATAAACAGGTGGACAAAGGTGAGTCGGTTGATATTGTGTATCTGGACTTTCAGAAAGCCTTTGACAAGGTCCCTCATGAGAGACTTTTGGCAAAACTAAAGTCATGGGATAGGAGGCAGTGTACTATTGTGGATCAGGAACTGGTGAAAAGATAGAAAGCAGAGGGTAAGGCTAAATGGCCAATTTTCCCAATGGAGAAAGGTGAATAGTGGTGTACCCCAGGGATCTGTGCTGTGTCCGCTGCTTTTTGACATATTCATAAATGACCTGGAAAGTGGAATAACGAGTGAGGTTATCAAATTTGCAGATGACACAAAACTAATTAAAGTTGTTAAAACCAAGGAAGATTGTGGAAAATTGCAAGCGGATCTTGATAAATTGGAAGACTGGGCATCAAAATGGCAGATGAAATTTAATGTGGAGAAGTGCAAGGTTATGCACCTAGGGAAGAACAACCCAAACTATGGTTACACGATGCAAGGTTCCACATTAGGAACCACCACCCAGGAAAAAGATTTAGGCGTCATTGTGGATACAGTGTTAAAACCCTCGGCCCAGTGTGCAGCAGCGGCCAAGAGAGCAAATAGAATGCTAGGTATGATAAGGAAAGGAATGGAAAATAAAAGATATTATAATGCCTCTATATCGTTCCATGGTGAGACCGCACCTTGAATATTGTGTGCAATTCTGGTCGCCATATCTTAAAAAGGATATAGCGATTTTAGAAAAGGTTCAGAGAAGAGCCACCAAAATGGTAAAGGGGATGGAAGGATACTCCTATGAAGAAAGGCTAAAAAGGTTGGGGCTCTTTAACCTGGAAAAGAGACGGCTGAGGGGAGATATGATAGAAGTCTATAAATTAATGAACGGAGTGGAACGGGTAAACGTAGATCGATTGTTTACCTTATCAGAATATAGAAAGACTAGGGGACATGCAATGAAGCTACAGGGTAAACTATTTAAGACTAATAAAAGAAAATATTTTTTCACTCAACGTGTAATCAAACTCTGGAATTTGTTACCGGAGGATGTAGTAAAGGCTGTTAGTGTAGCTGGGTTTAAAAAAGGTTTGGACAAGTTCCTGGAGGAAAGGTCCATAAACCACTATTAAGAAGGGACCCAGGATATCAAGGCTTGAACCAATACAAGCATTGTGGAACCTGTGTCCCTTGGGGAAACTGCTAGGTACGTATGACCTAGATTGGCCACTGTTGGAAACAGAATACTGGGCTTGATGGACCTTGGTCTGACCCAGTATGGCATATCTTATGTTCTTATGTTCTTATGGCTTCAGAGATCTAGAGAAGTTAGAAACTCCCCCTGGTGCACCGCCACGATAACGGACCTTAAGGTCTCCATCTGAAAATGCGGCACCCTGAGACAACGATTCACGCCCTTGAGATCC
This sequence comes from Ichthyophis bannanicus, assembly GCA_033557465.1. Classification (NCBI taxonomy): domain Eukaryota; kingdom Metazoa; phylum Chordata; class Amphibia; order Gymnophiona; family Ichthyophiidae; genus Ichthyophis; species Ichthyophis bannanicus. The sequence continues at coordinate 401,120,176 of CM066039.1, read as the reverse complement.
AGGATAGGACGGAGTGAACAGTCTTTCTTGGGCATCACGAAATAAATGGAGTAGCGACCTACGCTGAGCTCTGAAGCCAGGACGGGGACCACCGCTCCCAAGGCTATAAGTCGGTCCAAAGTTACCTGAATTGCTAGCACCTTCTGCTGCCCTTTGCTGGGGGAAAGAACGAAGGAGTCCCGAAGCGGACAAGCAAACTCCAGCGCATAACCCTCTCCGATTACCTCTAGCACCCACTGATCTGAGGTTATTTGGGCCCAGGAAGGAAGAAAGTCCCGCAGATGACTGGACTTCCCCCCCCCCAGAGCCCGCCTTGCTTCATTGTGGCTTGTGACCAAAGGAAGAAGATGAAGAGGACGACGCAGCTGCAAATCCTCTGCCCGCTCCTCGAAATCCCTGGGACCGAGACCCCAACCGGCCACGCTGGGAGCTCCACAGGCGGGAAAAGCGAAACAGTCGAAAGTCCCGAAACTGTCCCTGCGCGGCTGGCAAATTTCTACCCAGCTTAGGCTTATCCTCCGGCAGCCTACCGCCCTTGGACTCGCCGAGGTCTTTCACCAACTTATCCAGATCATCCCCGAACAACAATTTGCCCTTAAAGGGTAGCTTGCTGAGGCGGGACTTAGAAGATCCGTCAGCCGCCCAATTCCACAACCAAATGGATCTCTGTGCCACCACCAAGGAAGCCATACTATTTGCCAACGTTCTAATCAAATCATAATGTACATCCGCCAAATAAGCTGACCCAGACTCCAACCGAATCACCTCTAGCAAGCCCTGCTGATCCAGGGTAGAATGCTGTCGCAACCGCTGAGCCCACTTTAAGCAGGCCCTAGCCACCCATGCCCCACAAATAGAGGCTTGTAATGATAAAGCATTGGTTTCAAAGGCCTGTTTCAACAACCCATCTACCTTTCTGTCCTGCGTGTCCTTCAAAGCTGCACTGCCTTCAATGGGTATGGTTGTTTTCTTGGTCACTGCCGACACCGCTGCGTCCACTCGCGGCGACTTAAACTTATCCTTGTCCCTGTCCGCTAACGGATACAGGCGGTTCATTGTCCGAATGCCTTTCAGGCCTGATTCAGGTTGATCCCACTCAGTTTGATTTATCTGCTCAACTACCCTGTGTAGCGGGACCACCACCTGAGACTCTCGTACCGCTTGAATTAGGGGATCCTCCAACCTGTCCTCTTCAGTAGGATGAGCCACTGCTAAATTGAGCATCTGAAGAGACTCTAATCAAGGGAACCAGCTCCTCTTTCCAGAACACTCGAATGAGCCGAGCTTGGTCCTCTGGCTCTGGGATCTCACCTTCCTCCAGGCTCTTCAGTCGTCCTGAGGATCCACATCTGCCTCAGGCTTCTGCCACTCCATATCCTCCTGCTCTAAGTCCGCGTATCTAAACCGCTTAGCTGGCTGCTGGACAGGCCGTCTGGGCTCCTCTCCTTTAAGAGACAGCAGCGACGACGGCAATGCCTCCGGCAACTTGCCCAAACGCCCCAAGCAAAAGGCCTGAAGCATAAGGACAAAATCCGGGGAAAAATCTGTCAAGGAAGACTCAGCCGCTTCACCCGGCAGCGGATTCCCCTGCCCCCTAGGGGTAATAGAAGAATGCAGACCCGGAGAAGGCTCACGCTCTGCCTGCCCAGCCGAACTTCCGGGGTTTGACAGCGCCTTACCCTCCATTTGTTGCTCTAACTCAGTGGAGACCGAGGCGCATCCCCTGCAACTGCCAGACTCAGATACTGCCCCTCTGCTAGAACCACAGATAACACTGCGGTCTCGCAGCCATTCAGGCACAGGGAGCAACCTAATGTGGGCAAGAGGAGTTAAAATAAAATTAAATACCCTCCTTTTGTTTGTTTTTGTTTTTTTTGTTTTGTATTTTATTTGCAAACCAAACCCAAGCAATCAAAAACGCCAACCTGAAAGGGAGCTAAACGCAGGGGGAGAAAAGAAAAAACTGCTGCAGAGCTCTGCAAATCGGGCGGGAAAAACAACAGACCTATAAAATGGCCGCCGCAACAAGCAGCCAATGAAAAACAAAGAAAAAGGCGCAAAAACAAACAGAAGAGCCAAATGAAGCCAAGAGCCACGCTGAAGGAAGAGGAGAGATCTCCAGAAGCCCCCCGGAGCTAAAGCCACAACTCACCCCGCTTGCACAGACGCGCCCTAAACCGGGACGCCGCTCGAACCCTGAGCAGCGAGGGCGCCACTGCTCCAGGCTGTAAACACAAAGCAACAACCCACCAGTGAAGATTTCACTCCGGACCTCTGACCAGAAGGCAGTCAATGGAGCCGAGACTCCCTGGAACCAAGCGGGTGATTGGCAATAGAAGATCTCTCCTCCGTACCACCTAGGAGGAGAGATCTTACAATACTGGCTGCAAATGACACCCCTGCAGAAAAGGTAAGCAGAAGGGCAGTGCAGAACCGGCTCCTCGATCTTCCTTTTTTTTTTTTTTTTTTAAAGGTACAGCTACCTATTAGAAAATAAAGTAAGGTAAGTATAGGAGTGATAAACAAACCCCCCCCAAAAAAATATAACTAGTGTTGCCTCCAATGTCCCTTAGTGAGCCTAGTGCCAGGCTCACACGTCCTCCAGCTGCAAGGAGACTGGACACACTGGGGGCTGATGGGAGCTCCAGCAGCATACATCCTGACATGGGAAGATTCTGATTGGTCCAGTCTCCATGCTGCAGGAGGAGGTGCACTACCCAGGATGTGGAGGACTAAACTGGAGGACCGCTCAGGAAATTTTATAAATAAAAACATATTGCAAAGGACTATAATATATTAATAATGATTACAGCGACAATGCGTTAACGGTAAAGGAAGAGACGCATTTGATTTTATCATTGGGGGTCACCACAAATTGACCAATGGTAAAAGGGGTCACAGTACAAAAAAGGTTGAGAACCACTGCCTTAGAGGAAAGGCGGGATAAAGGTGATATGATTGAGATGTTTAAATACCTCCGTGGCATAAATGTTCAGGGAAAGAGCCTCTTTCAATTGAAAGCAAGTTCTGCTATGAGGGGACATGGGATGAGGGTGAAAGGAGATAGATTCAGGAGTGATATGCAGAAATATTTTTTTACGGAAAGAGTGGTGGATCCATGGAATAGTCTCCCAGTGGAGGTGGTAGAGATGAGGACAGTATCCAAATTCAAAATAGCATGGGACAAACAGAATTTCTAAAGGAAAAAATGGTACTGTTGTAGTTGCTGATATTGTAAAAAGGGGGTGCTTGTTATGAAGGTACCACCATCTTGGCAAGTATGTAAATTAACTGTCTTGCAAAGGATTGTGGTTATTGAAGTCCATTCACACAAAGCTTGCCTTTTAAATAAATGAAGAAACTTGTAGTTGGTCGAGTGTAAGGCAAAAATTAGAGTTTATTTATGGGGTGATTATTCCACACACAGATATACTTGTTAATAACTTCTCCAGGGTTTATGCAATATAAACAAGGCAACTGAAAAATGCTTATGTAAATAAGCATCAAAGTCCTTTATGGAACAGAAAGGCTTTCTTACAGCTACTGCTAATCAACTCCTTAGCAGTGCTGAGGTGAAACAAAACCAAAAAGGAAAACTTTACAAAAACATAGCTCTCTTTCTCCACACAGAAAAGAACTTTAAAATCCCACATGTGCACGGCTTGTGCTGTGCTCTGCTCTACCAACAGGTGACCATTAGCTGCAATCAGTAGCTTGTTTTCAGCACACGTGCAAAACCTTTCCCAAAGCTTTCTTTCCAACAAAACTTTATGGGAAGCCAGTATTTAGAATGTTTCCTTTTACTGTTGACTCTTATTTTTAGGATTTTCCTAACAACCACCTACTCAAAGAACAGTCCATATAAACATTCTCTTCATCAGATATTAAACCTTGCTCCTGAAATTGCATAGATTCACTTTCATTGTCTGGCTCAGAGGGTTTTATGAACTGACCTCTATACGGAGAGAAACTGTTTCCCTGCTGTTTGCATTGCTCAAAACTAGAGAAACGTTCACAGTTCATACCTGAATCCAGGCAAGCATCAGGCTGCTTCTTCTGGTATTCTGGCCAGTATGCAATAGAGCTTGTGTGTCCTGTCCTCCAGTTGGTATCTCTGGACCTCAGGATCTTTTCTCCAGACATCCTCCAAGAGGTATTTGGACTCCTTTTCTCCTTAGCTGCAGCAGACCTCTTCCTAAGTGCTGCTTGAGGGTCCCTAGCTGTGGATCTCCAGACCTCTGGCTTTCTCCAGTCCTCTGAATGTTGTTTCTCCCAGGAATCTCTCCAGGCATACATACTTCTGAGCTCATCTCTTGGACCGTCTGCTTCCCTGTCCTTGTTCCTTCAGGTTCAGGTTGTTCCTTCTGTTCCTCCTCTCCTTCTCATTCCTCATGGTCTCCTTCTGGTTCTCCGCCCCCTTCTGCCTTCCTGAAGATTCCCCTCTAGTTTTAAAGGGCTTAGATTGCAACTCCTCCCTTGCATTCTTCAGGTGTTGTGGATTAAGCTCTCTCCTAGAGGCTGTTTGATTAGGGATGACAATGCTTTCTCTGATTAGACTCATGCTTTTCCACTAGCTCCCTTAGGGACTTTCTGCATACTGGTGCGTTCTGGAACATGTAGTCTTTTAGGGAAACTAGCTGTCTTATTTCTATAACCTGCCAGCACAGGTCCCTTAATCAGAGTAAATTCTCCTCTTTTGTCATTACTCCCTGAGCTTTGATAAGCTTCCTTATCACAATATGGAAGAACAGACTAGATAGGCCATGTGTTTTTTTATGTTGTCATTTTTCTATGTTTCTAAGCAGTGGATTACCTGCATCCACTTTAGTAATGGTTTATGCACCTTTCCTCTAGGAATTTATCCAAACCTTTTTTAAACCCAGCTACACTAACAGCTTTTACTATATCTCCAGTAACTATTTCCAGAATTGGATTATGCATTGAGTCAAAAAATATTCTCTTATTAGTCTTAAATGGGTTACACTGTAGCTTCATTGCATGTCCTAGTCTACTTTTTAATGGTGTAAACAGTCAATGTTTACCCATTCCACTCCATTCATTAATTTATAGACCTCTATCATATTCTCCCTTCAGTCATCTCTTTTCCAGGTTGAAAAGTCCAACCTTTTAAACCTCTCCTCATAGGGATATATCTCCAAGCTGTCTGCTCAATCATCAAAAACCACAAGATCCACTTCCACATATATGCAGGCGACATGCTATATTGTCCACTACACATCACTACACAACCATTTTACACACAAATCCAGATCTGCCTCAAAGTCTCCAACTGGCTCACGACAAACAGCTTTTGTTTTTTTGTAGTCTGATAGGTTGTTTATTACAAGAGGCCCTTCATCCACCACCAACCACAATCACACTAAACATCCAGATAAATTTTAAACCAGAGCTAATACCTAGGGCTAACCCTTGACCAACAATTCTCCTTTAAGACTCAAAACAAATAGCCAACACAATATACCTCAAAACTAAAACCCTTAAACGACTACATCAGCTCCTTCAACCAGAAGATTTTCGTTCAGCACACCAGGCCCTTATTCTCCCTCATGCTGACTACAGCAATATCTATCAAGGACTACCACAGACCACCCTTCTCTCCCTCCAATCGGCATTCCATACAGCTGCACGCACAATCCAGAAAGCTAAGTTTGACCACATTACCCTTATCCTAAAGCAGCTCCACTTGCTGCCTCTCACAAGCAGAATTAGATATAAAACATTGCTACTAACACACAAACCACTGCACTCACTGCTCCCCAACCTTCTACGATCCCTCCTTCAGAAATTCTCCAAACAGACCTCAAAGATCTGTCACATCAAACAAGCTCAAAAAATTGCGTATAGTGTGTACAATGTTAAAGAGTAAAATGGTGAAAGAATGTATATCTTGAACAGACTCGAAGTGACAGAGGTTGTAAAAAATAAAAGGGGGAAACAGAGCTGGGGGGAAGGGAGGGAGAGGGGGAAAAGGGGGAAGGGGGGAGTAGAAAAGAGACAACAATGAATCTTATGGATACTAGGGGGGGAAATAATGTTAGAAAAAAAGTGTTATGGATAAAGTGAAATGTGGTGTTCTAAAATGTTCCTATTAAATATTGAAATTAATAAAAAGTTAAATGAAAAAAAAATATCACAATTTAAAAGTGAAGCCTCACCAGTGACATACAGTGACATTAGTACCTCTTCCTTTCTTCTGGTAATTCCTCTTTGTATGCAGCCCAACATCCTCCTGGCTTTTGCCACTGCCTTGTTGCACTGTTTTGCCACCTTGAGATCTACAGAAATCACTTCTGTAGATCTCAAGGTGGCAAAACAGTGCGACAAGGCAGTGGCAAAAGCCAGGAGGATGTTGGGCTGCATACAAAGAGGAATTACCAGAAGAAAGGAAGAGGTACTAATGCCACTGTATAAGTCACTGGTGAGCACTGTTCCCTCTAAGCTGTGCGCGTGTGCGCGCGCACACACACCTCGCCGAGCGAGCGCACATACTTTACAACAGAGCACACAAAAGTTATGGTTCTGATTCTGATAGAAAACAGACGTCTTAAAATTTAAAAGCTGTGTATTTACGGTTTTCACAAGTTCTACAATTATTTTCTAGTGCAGTCAATGTGGTGTACATACTGTATTCTGACGTGTAGTCAAATTATAAAGTATATAACTGAGTGTCGTTATGTGGCGCACAAATTTAACCTTTCTTCAAAAGCTGCACAGCTGATATTTTATGCGCACACAGCCTACAGAAAATTAGAGGGAACATTGCTGGTGAGGCCTCACTTGGAATACTGTGTTCAGTTTTGGAGACCATATCTTGCAAAGGATGTAAAAAGAATGGAAACTGTTCAGAGGAAGGTGACCAAAATGATTTGGAGCCTGCGTCAGAAGCCTTGAGAAGAGACTTGAAGACCTAAATATGTACATGGAGTGGCGGGTTCACCCCTAAGCAAAAGACATGGGGAGGGGTGGCTGGCACAGAATGGTAGGTGCACCTACTCCTGCCATCTTACTGGGCAGACTAGATGGACCATACTGGTCTTTATCTGCCATCATTTACTATGTTTCTATGTTACTGAAACAAAACTCTAACATACCTGCTAAGGAGCATTTGAACTTTCTGCACCATCCTGCTGGAACTCTTCCTGATACACTAAGGATCACCACCGACCTTCCCTCTTTCCACAAACATTTGAAAACCCACTTATTCACTGACCACTTTGGACCCACCACCTAACCTACCCACTAATATGAAGAACTACAAAAGGGGACTGGTACTTCTAGAGAGATCTGCAATTGTAAGTATTTACTTCTTGGAATTTGTCTAAATCTTGAGGAAAAGGGAATTCTTTGGATTAAAGCTGATTAATATGTGAACCCAGTGTATTTGATAAATCAGTCAGGGCCTAGTAGCAAATAGTTCTCAGATTAAATTTAAAGCACAGAAGAGAGCTTTCTGGTTAAAATTTAAACCACAAGACTCCCTCTATCCAAGCAGGGGCTGTGGGACTCCCCCTGGAAAGTGGTCACAGATTACCTTAGAAGCATAGGACAGGGTACTGTGTAGCAGCCAAATTTTAAGAAGTCTTCTGTAAATAGTTAAACATACCAATATGTATAGCTATTGTAATTGTATATAGTTCAATGGTTGAGAAAGAGTAGTTACTCACCTGTAACAGGTGTTCTCCAGGAGCAGCAGGAATCAGTCCTCACTTATGGGTGACGTCGGCGCCGACGGAGCCCTCGCGGAGCAATTTTCCCCAGCTTTCGAAGAAAGCCTTTGGGAATTGCAGCACGCATGCGCGGTCCCTTCCCGCCCAAGGGTGCCATCTTGCTCAGTCTGATGACATAGCGAAAAGACAGCAAAAAAAGTTAGCAAAACCATGTACTAAGAATGACTGCAACTCCAAGGGGAGGAGGGAGGGTTGTGAGGACTGATTCCTGCTGCTCCTGGAGAACACCTGTTACAGGTGAGTAACTACTCTTTCTCCAGGACCAAGCAGGAAGTCAGTCCTCACTTATGGGACTCCCAAGCTTAAGGCTACCGGAGACCTCAAGCCTAAGAGAGCTCCCTCAAGCTCAACAGTACAGAAGGAAGAAATCTTCTCTGAATACGAATCTGGCTGGTAGCCCAACACCAGGGCCGGAGGGAGGAGTTGCTTAGACCTCAAAGAGATTGTGGAGGACCGCCTGTCCGAAAGCACTGTCCCTGCGGGACTCCCTCTCCAGGCAGTAATGAGCCGCAAAAGTCTGGCTGGAAGACCAAGTAGCGGCCCGGCAGATGTCTGCCAACGGAACAGAGCGGAGATGAGCCACAGAAGCAGCCTTCGCCCTGACACGGTGAGCCGTGACTCGTTTCTCCAATGAGAGGCCGGCTGCCCCATAGGCCCAGGTGATACAGTCGGCTACCCAGAGGGACAGAGTACGCTTAAAGACAGGTACCCCCAACCGATTGGGGTCAAAAGATACGAAAAGCTGGACGGCCTTTCTATGCTCTCGCGTACGATCAAGGTAGAAGGATAAGGCTCTTCTACAGTCCAGGGTGTGCAGTACAGTTTCAGCTCGGCTGGTATGCAGCCTGGGAAAGAAGGTCGGAAGGACCACCTCTTGGTTGATGTGAAAATGGGAGACCACCTTTGGAAGAAACTTAGGGTGAGTCCGTAGGACAACCCTATTCTTGTAGAACCTAGTGTATGGGGGCTCCGACACTAGGGCCTGTAGTTCACCGACGTGCCTAGCGGAGGTAAGGGCTACCAAGAAGAGAGTTTTCCAGGAGAGGAAACGAAGAGGACAGGTAGCCATAGGTTCAAAAGGCGGACTAGTAAGCCTTTGCAGAACCATGTTGAGGTCCCAATCAGGAGCTGGAGGGCGCAACGGAGGCTTAAGCAGAAGGAGGCCTCTGAGAAAACGTGCCACCAAGGGGTGTGAGGAAAGAGGCCGGCCTTCCACCGGCGCATGATGTACGGAGAGGGCACTGAGGTGAACTCTGACAGAGTTGGATTTGAGGCCCAGATCGGAGAGGTGAAGCAAGTATTGCAGTACCACCGATACTAAACAGGCGAAGGGGTCCTCAGAGCGCTGAGAGCACCAGACCGAGAAGCGACGCCATTTAAGGGCGTAAGATTTTCGGGTAGAAGGACGCCGAGACGCTAGGACGACGGCTTCCACTTCTGGAGGTAGCAGAAGCGGAGCTAGGACTACCCTTTCAGCAGCCAGGCCATCAGGTGCAGGGCCCGGAGGTTGGGGTGCAGGAGAGTACCCTGATCCTGGGTCAGGAGATCGGGCTGAAACCCCAGAGGAAGAGGGGTGTCCACCACTAGCTGTAGAAGTAGAGGGAACCACGGTTGCCTCGGCCACCGGGGCGCTACCAGGATCACGGAGGCCCTGTCCTGGACCACTTTGAACAATGTCCGGGACACCAGTGGCGTGGGAGGGAAGGCATACAGTAGGCCCGTGGACCACGATATGAGAAAAGCATCCGGCGCTACTCTGAGAGGATGTGGGTGCCGTGAGCAGAACCTGGGAAGCTGCCGGTTCAGGGGACTGGCAAAGAGATCCACAGTGGGGGAGCCCCACCGGCGGAAAATCTGGCTGGACCACTGCGGGGTTCAGCCTCCATTCGTGCGGCTGCAGAATCCGGCTCAGTTTGTCCACCAGGCCACTGTCTTGCCCGGGCAGGTAAACAGCCTTGAGGAGGATGTGACCGACTGCCCAAGAGCACAGTCTCCGAGCCTCCCGGCATAGAAGGAGGGAGCCCGTGCCCCCCTGTTTGTTCACGTAGAACATGGCAACCTGATTGTCCGTCTGGACCAGCACAGACTGACAAGACGTGAGGTGAGAGAAGGCCTGCAGAGCTAGGCGGATCGCCCGCAGCTCCAGGAAGTTTATCTGCTGGGCGGCTTCCCAAGGTGTCCAAAGGCCTTGGGTGCATGTCCCTTGACAATGCGCTCCCCACCCCAGGAGAGAGGCATCTGTCGTGAGCACCTGGGACGGTGGAGGAGACTGAAAGGTCATGCCGAGTACCAGATTGGGCAGATGAAGCCACCATTGCAGAGAGGAGAACAGGCGGTCGGAAATCTGTATTAAGTCCGTCAGCCTCCCTGAGGCCTGATGCCATTGAGTGCGAAGGCACCACTGAGCAGGTCTCATATATAAACGGGCATTCGGAGTGACATGGACCGTGGAGGCCATATGACCGAGCAATTGCAGGAACCGTCTGGCCGAGACTGGCGACGTGCTGTGGAACCTGCCGGCCAGGGCTATGAGCCTGTTGGCACGTTCCAGAGGCAAGAAGGCCCGAGCCTGCAGAGTATCCAGCCGTGCTCCTATGAATTCGAGATCCTGAGAGGGGAGCAAAGTGGACTTTTTGAAGTTTATGACGAAGCCCAAATGCTGAAGCAGAGCCACTGTGCGTTGAGTGGCCTGAGTGACCTCTAGGGAAGACTGTGCCCGGATGAGCCAGTCGTCGAGAAAGGGGAAGACGAAGAGGCCTTGGAGCCTCAGGAAGGCTGCCACCACTGTCAGGCATTTCGTGAACACCCTGGGAGCAGAGGATAGGCCAAAGGGCAGTACGCGGTACTGATAATGATTCCCTGCCACCACAAATCGTAGATATTGCCGGTGGTCCGGATGAATAAGGATGTGGGTATAAGCATCCTTTAGATCCAAGGAGCATAGCCAATCTCCCTGCTGGAGGTAGGGCAGTAGGATCCCAAGGGTAAGCATCTTGAACTTTTCCCGCTGCAGGAACTTGTTGAGGTCGCGTAAGTCCAGAATGGGTCTGAGGCATCCTGTTCGCTTTGGAACCAGGAAGTACCTTGAGTAAAACCCATGACCCCACAGGTGTTGGGGCACTGGCTCCACAGCCTGTTCGTAAAGCAGACTTCGCAGCTCCTGAAGGAGTAAGTCCCTGTGTAGGGGGGGTCTTGGGGGCTCCCCTGGAAAGAAGGGGGGGCACCTGGTGAAAATGCAAGAGGTAGCCCTTTTCAACCACCTGCAGCACCCAGGAATCGGATGTTATGGCAGACCACCGGTGGGCAAAGTGGGTCAGCCGGCCCCCCGTGCTGAGCGAAGGCCCCTGAGGGGGAGAGGCTATGCTGGCATAGTCAAAAACCCCCACCCTGCTGGGCCGGGGCCTGCGTAGTGGGCTTGGGAGCCTTTTGCCTACGGGATCCGTTACCCTGCCCCTTAGGCTGCTGTCCCTGATGGGGAGCTGCCGAGGCCTGATACTGTGGGTGGTCTTGCTTATAAGCAGACACCTTCCTCGGGTAAAAAGGCTTTTTCCCCCCGAGCCCTTCCTCTTCTGTGAAGGAGCAGAGGATCTTTCTGGATAGGCGAGTCCTGGTGAGAGTCGGACTCGATTTCTGCCGCCTTTTCAGCCATGGGCTTGCCAAAGAGGTTTTCACCTCTGCAAGGGACATCGACCAGTTTGTCCTGCACCCATGGCTCTAGGTCGGATGACTGAAGCCAAGCCTGACGGCGAGCCCCGATGCCGGCTCCGGCTACTTGAGCCGATGCTTCGAAGCCATCGTAGGCTGCTCGAGAAATGAACTTCAAACACTCTCAAATTCCTGTGGACAAGGCCTGGAACCGCTGCAATGGTTCCTTGGAGAGACCAGCAGAGAACCCGGCAATTTCTTTTGCCAGGTCTCGAAGATACATGCCCATATATAGCTGGTATGTCTGGACTCGACATGCAAGCATAGAGCCCTGGAAGCACTTTCTACCGAGGGCATCCAGGCTCCGGGCCTCCTTACCCGGAGGCACCGAGGAGTGCATCTTTTGACTCTTAAGTCGATGCATGGCCGATTCCACCACCATGGAATGGTGTGGCAGTTGTGCCTTCTGGAACCTGGGGCTCTTGCGGACTCGATACATGGAATCGACCCGCTTGCTCAGCACTGGCGTCGAGGCCGGGCTCTCCCACATGCGGAAGAGTAGCCGCTCCAGCATCGGGGGAACCGGTACGGTAAAGGCCTCCTTCGGGGGAGAGTCGTATTGGAGGGCCTCGAGCTCTTCAGCTCGAGGCTCCTCCTCCGGATCCGCGGGGGAAGGCCAAAGCCTTGGCCATATCCCTCACGAAATCGGAGAACCGGGTATCCTTCGGGGGGGACCGCCTCCGAGGCTCCGACTCGGGCGAGTTGGAGGGGATGCACCGAGTCTGAAAAGAACCGGGTGACTCGTCCTCCTCCGTGTCCCAGCCTGACTCCTCCGAGGAGGAATCGAGTGGCTCCGTGCGGGCAAGAGCCGGGGATCTCCGCCCCGACGCCCAGGCCGGCGTCGAGGACCTCAGTCCCGAACGGGAGGCCGAGGGAGACCTTGGCCGAGGATCGACTCGAGCTCGTATGGACTCGAGGATCGACTCGGCCTCCGGGGTCGACTTGGGCGTCGACGTCCCGGTGGTCGGGGCAGATGCACTGGCGAGGCCGGTGATCAATGCCTGCTGCTGGTCCATGAAGGCAGCGATACTGCGCTCCAAGGTCGTCATTCTGAGACCAAACTCAGAAGACCCAGCAGCCCCCGACTTGGGCCCCGACGGTGTCGGGCCCAACGTCGGCTCTTCCGGAGGAGTGTCCAGGAGGACTACAGTACTCACGTGTCCAGGCGACTCCACTTCGAGACGAGGGAGCTAAGGCCTCTCCGCCTCCGAGGACCCGGGGCGGCCGACGGGGCTATGCGACCTGGCCCTCGAGGGACCAGGAGCGTCCTCCGATGCCACCCTCGTGGGCTTCTTCTTCCGACGGTGTTCTCGGCCGGGGGACCCCCGTTCAGAGGAACTCCGACGGTGCTCGGAGCCGGAGCCCCGAGACGACGAAGCCTCTGACGAGGTCTGGGCCCGACCGGACGCGGGGTCAGAGAAGATTCGTTCCTTTTGTGACTGCCGACTCAACGCCTTCGAGGACATTTTTTTGCACGGGCCGCAACTCATTGAGTCATGTTCGGGTCCCAGGCAACGGTGGCAGCAGTCATGCGTGTCGGTAAGAGACATAAGTTTGACACAACGATCACACTTTTTAAACCCACTGGCAGCCATCGGGGGAAAAAGGGCCCCTGCAAGGTCGAAGGACCGTGCTGCCAGGGAAGAAGGAAAAAGTGGCGGGAACGCCAGTTAGGAGAAAAATAGAAAAAAAAGTGTGAACGGACCCGATAGGGAATATCGAGGCCGGGCAGGAAGAGGACACACGAACCGAGAAAAAATAACAAATAAAAGAAATCAACTTTTTCAGCGGCGATAAACTACGTCTGTAGGGCTCCGCGGAAAAAAGGAGACTGAGCAAGATGGCACCCTTGGGCGGGAAGGGGACCGCGCATGCGTGCTGCAATTCCCAAAGGCTTTCTTCGAAAGCTGGGGAAAATTGCTCCGCGAGGGCTCCGTCGGCGCCGACGTCACCCATAAGTGAGGACTGACTTCCTGCTTGGTCCTGGAGAAATATATATAATATATATATATTGGCCAACATTATGTATGATGTTACCTGTTATGCCCAATGTTTGGCTGTTCGCTATAATGTTATCCTGTTCTATGTATCTAGTTATTTACCTGTTCCATGTAAAAACTGTTTGAATGTAAATCACTGACCCAGTGAAAAGCAGTATATAAAGCATTTTTAAATAAAAGTAAATAGGGATATCTTTCCATCCCCTTTACCATTTTGGTGACTCTTCTCTATCTTTTCTAATTCCGCTATATCCTTTAAGATACGGTTACCAGAACTGCACACAACATTCAAGGTGCAGTCACACCATGGAACCATACAGAGGCATTACAAATCCTTTGTCTTATTTTCCTTTCCTTTCTTTTGTTAGCCACAAGGATGCCTAAATCTTTTTCCTGGGTAGTGGTTCCTAATGTGGAACCTTGCATTGTGTAACCATAGTATGGGTTGTTATTTCCTAGGTGCGTAACATTGCACTTGATCACATGAAATTTCAGCTGCCATTTGAAGTCCAAGCCTTCAAATTTATTAAGGTCCTCTTGCAATTTGTCACAATCCTCTTTGGTTGTAACAACTTTGAATAATTGTGCGTCATCTGCAAATTTGTCTACCTCACTTGTTATTCCCATTTCCAGGTCATTTACGAATATATTAAAAAGGAGCGGACCCAGCACAGATCGCTGGGGTACTCCACTATTCACCTTTCTCCATTGGGAAAATTGGCCATTCAGTTCTACACTCTGCTTTCTTTTAATCAGTTCCTGATACACAATAATATACTGCCTCCTAGCCTATGACTTTTTAACTTCGATAAGAGTCTGAGGGACCTTGTCAAAGGTTTTCTGAAAACTCAGATTAACTTTAATCAACTGGCTCACCTATGTCTACCTGTTTATTCACACCTTCAAATAAACCTGCAAGTTAGTAAGACAAGACCCTCCCTCCTTGGCTAAAGCCATGTTGGTTTTCCCCCATTAAACCATGACTACCTACATGTTCAGTAATTTTGTTCTTTAATTGTTTCTATCATTTTGCCCGGTTCTGATAGACTCACTGGCCTGTAGTTTCCCAGATCACCCCAGGAACTCTTTAAAAATTGGCATTATATTGGCCATTCGCCAGTCTTCAGGTACTACATATTTTAATGACAGTTCACAGATTACTAATAGTAGGTCTGCAGTCTCATATTTCAAGTTCTTTCAACACCCTTAGGTGTATACCATCCAGTCCAGGTTATTTGCTACTCTTCAGTTTATCAAATAGTTGTAATGTATCTTCCTAGTTTATTGATATTTCTTTCAATTCTTCCAATGCATTGCCTTTAAATACCATTTCAGTCATGGGTAACTTCCCTACATCTTCTGCAGTAAAGACTGAAGCAAACAATTTGTCAGTCTCTCCACTTGGCTTGTTCCCTCTTAGTGCCTCTTTTCCCCCCCTCTCATCTAATGGTCCAAATGACTCACAGGTTTTTAACTATGAATGTACTTGAAAAAGTCTTTATGCATTTTTGCTTCCACAGCAAGCTTCTTAAATTCTCTGTCTACCTTATCAATGCCTTGCATCTAACTTGCCAGTGCTTATGTTGTGTCCAGTTTGTCACTTGGCTCCTTTTTCCATTTGCTGGATGATTTTTTTTTGGCTACAACAGCTTCTCTGACATCACCTTTAAACCATGCTGGCAGTTTTTTGGATTTCCTTCCACCTTTCTTAAACAGGACAAGCTCCCTCACACCATGAAGAGACCTTCATCAGGGAGCTCACCAGTCTATCAAATTTCCTAGCTTGAGCTAACAAACTGTACTTTTCTATCAAAAATTCCTGAGTGATAATGCTTCCATCCTGAAAAAGTTGGCCAATGCAAAAGATGCATTTTTCAAAACCACCCTTCCAAAACATTTTCCACTTTTTAATAAGAACCAATTACACAAGATAGAGGATGATACTGACAAAGCATAGGACACTTCACAACATAAGTCCAACATCTGCACCACTGACAGTGCTATGGATAAGAGGGGATCCAATCTTAGAGGCCGGAGTAGCCATTGTGGGTAAAGCAGATTAACTTAGGAGGAGAGGTCAGTGCACTTTCCATTTCCATACAGTTAGTGAAAGAGTTCCCTAAAACTCATTCCATACCATAGTGAAGAAGTGATGCAGCATGATAAATCCTGAAGTCAGGAAAACCCATGGCCCCTATCTTCCTTGACAATTTTAGAATGGACAAGTTTATGGCATGGTTACTTAGCCTTCCATAGAAAGGAGGTGAGAATCCTATCCAGTTGGGTGTAAAACCAAGGATTTGAGAAACCAGGTAATATGCTTAGCTTGTAAACTATTCCTGGAAGCACCATCATCTTTATGGGGTCCAGTCTCCCCCACCAAGAAATTCCAAGTGGAGACCATCTCTACAGTGCACGTCTCAGTTCTGACAAAATAAAGCTGCAGTTAAGGGGTATGTTTACTAAATGGCAGTAGCAGTTTCATGCGATATTGGAGCTGCGGCTCCATTGATTTCAAAGGGGCCACAGCTCCGATATCACATGAAGCGTCTACCGCCATTTAGTAAACATACCCCTAAATTTAAGGGTAACAGCAGAAGAAAAGAATTGAATACCCAGATATTTGATCCTATTTGCTGCCCAATGGAAAGGAAAGGCCTTCAGTTCATGCCAAGTAACAAGACCATTCAATGGGAGAATCTCACATTTATTCCAATTCACTTAATCCCGAGAACCTAGAGAATAAACTAACACTACTAAGTAGGTACCTAATAGAAGTTACTGGGTTAGAAAGAAATAAGATAATATCTATCATCCGCATACATGGCAATCTTCCAGCAGTGCTCGCCATTAGCAATAAGAATGATGCTATTTTGCTTTTGAATATAAATCGGTAACAGTTCTAATGCCAAATCAAATAGTAGCAGGGAAGAAGACAGCCTCGTCTTGTGCCCTTTTCCAAACAAACCACCCCTGAAGGAATTCCATTCACTATATACGCATGACTTTGGAGTGTTATATAAAAACCCTTTACCCAATTTATAAAGTCTAATCCACAACCAAACCTCTCCAAGACCCTGAGCATATATGGCCATTCAAGTCAATCAAAAGCCTTCTCAGCACCCAGTGATAAGATGTATGGACAAGCCAGCAGGAGTGTTATCACACAAGTTATGGAAGACTCTGGCATTCTCTCCAATATATCTACCTTTAATAAAATTTACCTGTCCTTCAGCCACAATGGAACAAATCACCTCACTTAAGTCTATTTTCCATTATTTTCACTAAAATCTTATGTTGTTGTTGCTAAGTGCTGTCGAGTCGGAGTCGACTCATGGCGACCCTCTAGATAGCTATCCTAAATTGTGTTCGATCTTCAGTCAGGCGGCTCATTGTTGACAGACTGGTACCCGTAGCTGCTGTTATTGTATCGATCCATCTCATTGCTGGCCTTCCTCTTTTGCGTTGACCTATCTTGCCAAGCATGATGTCTTTCTCTAATGATCTCTCTCTCCGCATGATGTGTCCAAAGAATGAAAGTCGAAGTCTTGCCATCTGAGCTTCTAAAGAAAGCTTAGGTTTGATCTCCTCTAGTACAGACTGGTTTGTTCTTCGGGCAGTCCATGGTATACACAGTATTCGCCGCCAGCACCATAATTCAAAGGCATCAATTTTCTTCCTGTCTATCTTTTTCACTGTCCAGCTTTCACATCCATATGATGTTATTGAAAATACCATGGCTTCAACAAGTCGAATCTTTGTATGGAGAGAGACATCTCTGCTCTTGAGAATCTTATCTAGGTCTTTCATAGCCATTCTGCCAAGAACAATGCGTCGTCTGATTTCTTGACTGCTTGTTGCTTCTTTATTGATAGTTGATCCAAGTAGGTTAAAGTTATTCACGATTTCAATTTCTTCTCCTTCGACGATGAACCTGTTAATTATGCCAGTTGTCATGATCTTTGTCTTCTTTACATTAAGGTGCAGGTCCACTTTCAGACTATGTTCTTTGATTGTGAGAAGCAAATGTTTGATCATCTTCACTTTCTGCCAGTGATGTGGTATCAGCATAGCGAAGGTTGTTGAGTCTTCCACCAATCTTCACACCTGTGTTGTCTTCATACAATCCTGCTTCTCTGATTTGTTCTGCATATAAATTAAACAGGTAGGGGGAAAGTATGCAGCCTTGTCTTACACCTTTGCTTATTTTAAACCATTCTGTTTCTCCTTGTTCCGTTCGAACTGTTGCTTCTTGATCAATGTACAGATTGTGCAAGAGAACGATCATGTGTTCTGGTATACCCATGCTTCTTAATGTAGCCCAGAGTGTCTCAGTTTACACAGTCAAAAGCTTTGCTATAGTCGATAAAGCACAAATAGATATCCTTTTGGTATTCTTTAGTCTTTTCAAGGATCCATCTCACATCCGCAATGTTCTCTCATTCCTCGCCCTTTTCTGAACCCTGATTGCACTTCAGGTAGTTGTTCCAGGTATGATTGTAGTCTCTTTTGAATAATCTTCAGTAGAATTTTGCTGGCATGTGGAATCAGAGCGATTGTGCGATAATTTCCACAGTCAGTTGGATCACCTTTCTTTAGTACTGGTATAAACACAGATCTTTTCCAGTCAGTTGGCCATGATGCTGTCTTCCATATTTCTTGGCAGAGCCTTGTAAGTACGGTAACAGCTGCATCAGATTGCTGTAATACTTATATGGGAATGCAATCAATGCCTGGTGCTTTGTTCTTTGATAAGGCTTTCAATGCTGCTTCAACTTCTTCTTTCATCACCAATGGTTCCAGATCATAAGGTACAGGTTGAAACGGCTGTTGGTCCACTTGATCTTTATCATATAAAAACTCTGTATATTCCTTCCATCTTTTCTTGATCTTCTCAGCATCATTCAACATAGAACCTTGAGCATCTTGTAACATTCCAATTCGAGGCTGGAACTTTAACTCTCGTAGCTTTAGGAAAGCTGATCTTGTTCTTCCTCTAATAGTCTCTGCTTCTATTTCCTTGCATGCTTCATTGTAGTACTTTTCCTTGTCCTGTCTTGCTGCACGTTGGAAATCTCTGTTGAGTTCTGTGATTGTCTCTTTCTCCTCTGGCTTTAGCTTCTCTGCATTTCTGGGCAATTTTCAGAGTTTCTTCCGTCATCCATTTTGGCCGTTTTTTCTTTTTTCCTTTTGTAGAGACTTCTCGCTTTCTTCCAACACAACCTTCTTGATGTCATTCCATAACTCTTCTGGAACTCTATCATTTGTATCTGAATCAGCAAATCAATTTTGCAGGCAGTCTAAATTCCAGTGGTATATTCTCAAGGTCATATTTTGCTGCATTCATGAGTAGTTCATAAATGACCTGGAAAAGGGAATAACGAGTGAGGTTATCAAATTTGCAGATGATACAAAACTGTTTAAAGTTGTTAAAACCCAAGAGGACTGTGGAAAACTGCAGGAGGATCTGGATAAATTGGAAGACTGGGCATCCAAATGGCAGATGAAATTCAATGTGGACAAGTGCAAAGTTATGCACCTAGGAAAGAACAACCCACACTATAGTTACACAATGCAAGGTTCCACATTGGGAACCACCACCCAGGAAAGAGATTTAGGAGTCATCGTGGATAACATGTTAAAACCCTCTGCCCAGTGTGCAGCGGCAGCCAAGAAAGCAAATAGAATGCTAGGTATCAAAGAAAGGGATGGAAAATAAAACAGGATATTATAATGCCTCTGTATCGTTCCATGGTACGACCGCACCTTGAATATTGTGTGCAGTTCTGGTCACTGTATCTTAAAAAGGACATAGCATTATTAGAAAAAGTACAGAGAAGAGCCACCAAAATGGTGAAGGGGATGGAAGGCTACTCCTATGAAGAGAGGCTACAAAGGTTGGGGGCTCTTCAACCTGGAAAAGAGACGGCTGAGGGGAGATATGATAGAGGTCTATAAATTAATGAATGGAGTGGAGCGGGTAAACGTGGATCAATTGTTTACGCTATCAGAATATAGAAAGACTAGGGGACATGCAATGAAGCTACAGGGTAAACTATTTAAGACAAATAAGAGAAAATATTTTTTCACTCAACGTGTAATCAAACTCTGGAATTTGTTACCGGAGGATGTAGTAAGGGCTGTTAGTGTAGCTGGGTTTAAAAAAGGTTTGGACAAGTTCCTGGAGGAAAGGTCCATAAACCACTATTAAAAAGGGACCCAGGATAATCAATGCTTGACCCAGTACAAGCATTGTGGAACCTGTGTCTTTTGGGGATATTGCTAGGTACGTATGACCTAGATTGGCCACTGTTGGAAACAGGATACTGGGCTTGATGGACCTCGGTCTGACCCAGTATGGCATATCTTATGTTCTTATGTTCTAGTTTGCTTTTTCAGCTTTAAACTTGAGTTTGCATACTAGTAGTTGATGATCTGTACCACAGTCAGCTCCAGGTTTTGTCTTTGTTGATGTTATAGAGCTTTTCCATCGTTGACTTCCACAGATGTAGTCAATTTGATTTTTATACAATCCATTGGGTGAAGTCCATGTGTACAGTCACCGCTTGTGTTGCTGGAAGAAGGTGTTCGAGATGAATAGATCGTTGGTCTTGCAGAATTCTATCAGTCTTTCTCCAGCTTCATTTCTGTTGCCAAGTCCATATTTTCCAACTACTTTGTCTTCTTTGTTGCCAACCTTTGCGTTCCAATCGCCCATGACTATCAGGATATCCTGTTTGCATGTTCTGTCAATTTCAGCTTGTACTTGTTCATAGAACTCTTCAATTTCATTCTCTTCTGCAGCTGTTGGGGCATATACTTGAATTATAGTTGTGTTGATAGGCATTCCTCATAGACGAATAGAGATTAAGCGTTCGCTGACTGCATTGTATTTCATTACAGTTCTTGCAAATTTCTTCTTTATTATAAATGCAACACCATTTCTTCTTTGTCTTTCATTTCCAGCATAGTAGACCATGTGATCATCTGATGCAAAGTGCCCGATGCCAGTCCATTTCAGTTCGCTGACACCCAACAGATCAAGTTGTACACGTTCCATTTCATTCTTGACCACCTCCAACTTCCCTTGGTTCATGCTTCGTACGTTCCATGTTCCAATGTGTAAGACATCTTTACAGCTTCTGACTCATTTCATAATCTAATCTATATACAAGAGTGAGATGGGACGATAATTATCCATAACTGAGGCATCTCTCTTCAGCTTGGCAAACAGCATGACACTAGCCTCCGCAAAGTTAGAAGAGGTATTGGGACTTTCCAGCATACTTCTATAAAGACGCTATAGCTTTGGCGCTCAACTCACCGCAAACTGTTGCTAGAATTCCACCATAAATTCATCCGGTCCCAGGACCTTATTTCTAGAGAGGCCTTTAACAGCAGCAAGAATTTCTCCAATACAAATTGAGGCCCCTAAACTTTCTCTGCAACTCAGAGCTTTGGCTGCTCAACAGCTTCTATAAAGGACTGCCTAGCATTGATAGAAGCATCACATGTAAGAGAAAAAAAGTTTTTTATAAAACCCATCAAAAATCTAAGATTTCCTGATGGTTAGTAACAATTCCAAGATTCTCTACAGTGACTGCATTAAGATGTTTTTGTTTTGGTGCTGTCAAAAGCCTCAGGAGTAACTTGCCCACCTTATTACCCTTTATGTAATAACCTTCAAACCCCTCACCATTCTCGCCGATCTATTCATGCTAACCGCATGTCTCTTCTCTCACCTTCCCAGGCCCACTTGGAATCCACCCGGTCCTCAGCTTTCTATTTCCTAGGTCCTAGACTCTGGAACTCACTCCCCACTGCACTCCGCTTAGAACCCTCCTTTAATTCCTTTAAAGCAAAACTGAAAACTCATCTCTTCTATTCAGCTTTTGACCTCCCTCCCCCTTCCTTACCCCCTCCCCTCCCCCTCACTAAGATACAGCTCCCCTACCCTCCTGCCCCCTCCTCATTACCCCCCTTGCTTACCTTCCCTCATCAACATATATTGCATGTCCATTTGTCTACTACTCCTCTCTACTATTGTTTGTACTTTTGCCTTCTCTACTAATTTTACGCTATTTGTCCCTTTTTTTTTTAAAAATGATTTTATGGTGTTCCTTTCCTTTTTTCTTTGCAGCCCTATCTTTAACTTTTGTTTGTAAACTGCCCAGATGCTATTGTTTATGGGCGGTATATAAAAAGTTTTAAACAAACAAACCTGAGCGCTGAACGAATAATTCTTGCGCTGCTTGTTGCATCAAGATTTTATTAAATTCATATCTTAGGTGAGATAGCAGTTTAAAAGCTAGACTAAAATTTGAATCTATGCGAGTTCTAAGTGTTCAATTCTTTCACCCAAAGAATGAATCTGTTGGTATCCATGCTGAAAGACTAATGATCTCCCCACGCAGGAAGCACTTAAAGGTCTCCCATACCGTAATGAAAGAATTAATGCAATTTTCATTTCATACCAAATAAATGAACGCTTTAAATTTTATCTACAAAGATGGCTTCTAAAAGCAATTTAACTTGAAGTCTCCACAGTGGCCTAATGTAACTTCTAGACCAAGCTGAGAATGCCAAACCATTAACAGCATGGTCAGTCACATGACTGAATCATACAATTCTTAACCTCTTGCAAGAGACCTGGAAACAAACAAGTAATCAATTCTTGAATAAGATTGGTGTGGGAAGGAAAAAAAGGAATATTCCCGTGCTAAAGGATTCATGCTTCATACATCTACCAGGCATAATGTATCTAGAAGATGCTGGAGAGCTCCCAAGGACTTTTTATGAGAGCTTTTACTAAGTGTACTCTGATCTAGGTCATCATTTAGGCCCGTGTTGAAATCTCCTCCTGCTATCGACTCCAACTCCAAATGACAAGAGGGCCTGGAGCAAGCCATCAAAAAAAAAAAACACTAGAAGAGTCCATGGTAGTTGTGAATACATTCACCAGTGCACAATTTTATCCTGCAATAGACAGGTTAACACACAACCATCTACCATCTCTGTTTTTGCTGTTCAATTTGGATAGCTAAACCCTTTCTACTTATTATAGACACCCCGATTTTTTTTGCAAACGCTTGATGAAAACAAATGGTGTTCTAACCAACCAATTCTGAGCCTGATGCAGGCCACATGAGATAAATGTGTTTCTTGAACAAAATTATATCTGCGTGCAAGGAGTTTAGGTAATTCAGTATCTTTTTACATTTTACAGGATGATTTAGTCCATTTACATTTGGTGATACTACTTTAAGACCCATATTTAAGCTTAATAAGAAGGGAGCCAATAAAATATTTGTAATCCAATTTAAGGAACATGAATAAATAAATCTCTGCCAGAGAAAAATGCAAATACCCAACTCCCCCAACCATCCCATCAACCCCACTGTGAACAGAAATCACCCCAACCCATCCAAGTCCCAAACGCTAGCTAGAGCCATCTACACACCAGTGGGCAACCTACTCATAGGACTAGAATAAACTATAAACTGAGGAAAGTCCAATTATTCACTACTTTAGTGAGCTAGAAGCAACAACAAAAAAAATTATATATATCACCCATTTCATTCACCAAACGTAAACCCCCTGACAATTATTGTATATCAATTAAAATTATTAAATCTATATTAGAAGTCACATGAGCAGGTGAGGACGGTTCATAACTCACTCTGGGGCAGCCATGCAGATAAAAGTCGGACAATAGAGACTTTGTTGACCCCCTCTGCTCTAAGCTAACCCGAGAGAAGAGTGAATCGTCGGGGAGCAACTGGTAACTGGGGCAGCTCTGGAATATGCATGCAGTGACTATAAAAAAGACCAAGAGAAGCCGGCACAGGACAGTAAAATGCCAGCGGCAGCGCTGCCTCCAGCCTCGCCTGGGACAGAACACAGATTTGGCCTCAGAGGAAATGACAAAAGACGTGGCAAAGCTTCTTGAACCAAAATTCGCCCTAGTCATTCAGAAATTGGAATCTTATGGGTGAAGCCCTTACTGAGGTGGGGTGGATAATGGAGGAGATCAAGCACAGAATATCGGCCTTAGAGGACATGGAAATACAGCAGGAGCAGGAACACAAAATCAGTCGCAGATTGAGGCCTTGTTAGCAAAGGTGGATGACCTTGAAAACCATTCCAGAAGGAACTTAAGGCTAATTGGAGTGCCGAAGTCATGGTCAGAAGGACAATTGTGTAGTTACTCACCTGTAACAGGTGTTCTCTGGGGACAGCTGGAATCGGTCCTCACATATGGGTGATGTCAGCACCGAAAGAGCCCTCGCAGAAGCATCCCCTGAGCTTTCAAAGAAAGCCTTTGGGAGATGCCACCACGCATGCGTGGTCCCCTTCCCGCCCCAGGGTGCCATCTTGCTCAGTAAGATGACATAGCCAAAAGATGGCAAAAACAGAGGATGATAAAGAAGCAACTCCAAGGGGAGGAGGAAGGGTTAAAAAAAAAAGGTAAAATACTTAGGGATTATACTAGATCACACCCTTAGTATGCTCCCTCACATAAAACAAACCGTGAAGACCATATTCTATAAACTTAGACCATACAACACTTACGACCGCTCCTAGACACACATGATTTCAGATCTGTCATCAGTACACTTATCACTCCCCATTTTGACTATTGTAATAGTCTCCTAATTGGCCTCCCACTCACAAATACTAACCTACTTCAAAGAGCTCAAAACATCTGTGCCAGAGTAACAAAAGCTCATCTCACTGACCACATAACTCCCATTCTCGCTGAACTACATTGGCTTCCCATAAATAGCAGAATATCATATAAAATACTCTTAACCACATTTAAACTTCTCAATGGCATCTCACCCTCACATCTCATCACCCTACTACATGCTCCAAAGGAACTTAGAACCCGCAGACAAAACGCAACCTATTCTCTAGACAAAAAAATCCATCCGCAAAACAAAGAACACCACAAGCTCCAGAGCTTTCTCATATGCAGCCCCCGCCCTATGGAATAAACTTCCACTGAACCTCCGCAAGATAAAAGACCTTCATCTATTCCGGAAAGAACTAAAAACACACCTGTTCACAGAACACTTTGCAAATTTAAATGAATCCCCCCTATCCTCCATATTACACCTCCCTAACAATCCACCATAACCCCAGATTAAAAAACCCCAATACACCTAAAAAGAAAAAAATGAAAGTCTTACAGAACTACGATTAATGAGAAATGTTTGTAAATAGTTAATGACACGCTATCGCATGTTAATGCATTGTTATCGTTGCTTGAGTTGACTTCAATTAATTTCAAGATGTAAAAAGTTACTACAATTTGATATTTTTCATGAAAGGTTAATTGTATATAGTTAAAACACTTTCCAGAGATCAAAGGTGGTTTACACATAACAAATATTAAACAAAGGTTTTTACATGGAACAAAGCAGTATAGAAGAATAGCATAATAAATAAATAAGGGTTGCAAGGACCGATTCCTGCTGTCCCCCGGAGAAAGCACAGTTACTTACCTGTAACAGGTGATCTCTGGGAACAGCAGGAATTAGTCTTCACATATGGGTACGTCGGTACCGACGGAGCCTGCACGGGAATGCTGCCCAGCTTTCAATCAGAAAGCTTTTGGCAGCATCCCTCGCACCTGCGCAGTGACTTCCCGTCTTCTCCACAGCCTCTCTTCAGTTGAGTTTCAGAGCTGAGACAAAGGCGAGGAGAGAAAAGGAAAAAAATAAAAAAAGATGCAACTCCTAGGGGAGGTGGGAGGGTTGTGAAGACTAATTCCTGCTGTTCCCAGAGATCACCTGTTACAGGTAAGTAACTGTGCTATCTCCAGGAACAAGCAGGAATGAGTCTTCACATATGGGGACTCCCTAGCTGGAGATGCCAGGGGGAGATCCCATAAAAATGCAAGTGCCTGGATCAGGGGTGCATTTTGTCTCCAGGAATCCCCGGCATCCAATGTGGGATGGAGGGTAGGAGTTGACAATAAAGGAGCTGTGAGGAAAGAAACAGCATAGTCAAGGACTAGAGGGTTCTACAGACTACAGGAGTCCTTGGTAGATATGATGAGTAGCATTAAAACACATTTAAATGTACACTTAAAATATGCAGCTTACCTACTGTATTGTAGGAAGTAGAAAGCATGATGGAGTCTACTGGATAAGCAGTGGCGGAATCTTCAAGGTGACCTCTCAGTAGTGAGGATGAAGGTCCAGACCTGGAGGTAGTAGATGATCCAGGTGTCAACTGGGTAGGAGTAGACGTCAGGTCTTCAATGGAAAGCTTTATGGGAAAAGCTGAAAACTCCTTTAGGCATCATTAACATTGAGGACTAAAGGAAGACGACTGACGGAGTTGAAGAACTAGCCCAGTCCTGGCGGGAAGAGGGGGACTGGAAAACCCCTATTCCCACGGAAAACAGTTGTGTACTTGGACAGACTGTCTAAAACCTCTAGGAGGTAAATCATGTAGTATCGACAGTAAGGGTGATAGTGTATCAGACAGACCAACCCTTAAGAAGCCCCCCATCAAACATATCTATCTATCTATCTACCTATCTACCCACCTATCTATCTATCCACCTATCTGGCTGGAATATATCTATATATATCCAGATGTGTATATTAGGATATGGGTGGTGAATATAGATATGATATATGTAAATTTGTGGGGCATGGTTTAGCACCACCAGAGTAATGATATAGGTATGTAGACATATATGGAGATGCTACATACAAGACAAGAGATTGAAGATACATGTCTACCACCCAGCCCCATAATTGTACATGGGGAATATAAAAGAAAAAGATTCTGCGTTCTACAAGAGGGTGAGCCCACTTGGGATATGTATAGAGAATCTATTTGTGGGTTGAGGGATGCAGGAAGGCAATCCAATAAGATAACCGTGATGTTCGCGTGAGAACAGATGAAGATATGAATCTGTAAGGAACAAGGCGGGAGTTCCACAGAACACTGACATGGTAGATGCCTTGGATTTTCACGCAGAAGAACTGATATCTCGTGTTAACACCCCAAGCTAGAGGGGGTGTGGAGAACCCTCACAGGTATAGGAAGGGTTTATAAGTTTTTCTCTAATAGAGGAACTTCAGAGACAAGGTCAATGCTCTATAGCAAGGCCCCCATAGTAGAAAGCTTCTCTGAAGACTGCAGAGAGCATTGTGCAGGAGAGCTATGAGATAAACTGACTGAAAGGTATGTTGCCATATCCTAGGAAAGGAGATGGTTAGAATAATGTGAGAAAGCCTAAACGAGTAGGAGGATCCAAGATAGCTTGGAATCACTGAGGCTAGACAAAATTTTGAACAAGGGACTGGAATTTGGAAAAAGTCCCAGTAATACAATTACCGTAACTCCTGCAGGCAGAGCTGCTGACGGAAACAGCAGAGAGATTGTCGTGTGCTGAATAAAGAAAAACAGACAAGAAAAAAAGAGGGGATATCTCTTCTCCCTGTCTGGGGAACGAGCTTGCCAGAGAAGCAGTTCAGTATGGTAGCCCTCAAGTAGTTGGAGGGTGACATACCCATGGGGTAAGTCAACTGAAGGAAAAAATGTTCAGTTGGGATAGAAACTATCAGGTGATAGTTGCAACTGCTCTTCTAGAGAGTAAAAAGAGGAGAAGTGTGTAGTTCCTGAACAAAATAATTTTTTTTTGACAGGTTAGTACACTGAAAAAGAAAAGCACAGTGAAGAAACTTCTAAGATGTAGAAGTAAAGTGTAAGTTACAATTCCCGGTCCCTATGGTTGCTGGGAATGCGGAGACTGGCCAGAACTGGAGGACCTCAGACTAGGTTGAGGCGTCCCTTGTTTAGGTACAGCCCAATGATGGGCAGGAGATGAATGAAACTTTTTCTTAGGGAAAGAAAGTTTGGTAGGACATTTCCTACTATTTGAAGGAGGTGGTGTAGAATGGTTTCTAGTGGAAGAAGAGTCAGTGGAGCATTGAGCAACCTGACGTAAAGCCTCCTTATTGAAAAGACCTTCGCCTGTACAAGGAGAATGAGCTAGTATAGTTTGTGCCCGTTCGCTCAAGTCTGAAGCCTCAAGCCAGGCTCTGCGACGTGCTGCAATGGCAATAGCAGAGGATCTGCTAACGGACTCAAAAGAATCTATAGAAGCACGAGACAGGAACCAGGATATATTCCGGCTGTGATTGATGAGCAAGGAATAATCAGTAGCCTTGGGTTCTGGTAAAAAAGGGGTCAAGAGACAATTTCTCTGTGACTTCCTGGAGTGTTAGACTCATGTGAAAAATATATGAGAACACTCTGGAAGCCAGCATAGAGTTTTGGAAGGCCTGATGGCCAAAGCATCGAGTGTTCTTGAAGAACGACCTGGCGGAAAAGAAGAATGCTTCTTCTTGCTCTTAACTTTCCTCAGTGCCGATTCCACTACAAGGGAACGATGAGAAAGTTGAGGCTTTTGGAACCCTGAAGAGGGTGGCACTCGGTACCGAACCTCAATGTCTGTAGAAATTTGAGGAAGTCGTAAGGGTGATTTCCAAACCCTGAGAAGGAGATCCTGCAGAGCAGGATGTAAAGGAAAGTTTATATTTTCCATTTGTGCCGGTGAGCCATGAGTAGGATCACAACCAGGGATAGAAATATTAAGAAAGGTTGCCATATCCCGGAGAAAAGCCTGGAAAGACTGATCTCCTATGGGAACCATCCCTGGTAAGGCTAAAGAAAGAGCCTGAGCATCAGAGGACGTACAGGGTACTGCACCAATGCCAGGTATCGGTCCCAAACTAGGCATCGGTGCAAGAACAGGCATCAACATCGATACTGATAAAGGACTAGCAGGTGAAGTAGCCATCGGGAACTGCTGTAGTGGTACCGAGATCATGAGGGAGTTATGGCTAGGATCTTCGGAACTGCCTATCTGGAAACGACAGGAGTCGGTTCCGGGACGCGTCGGTACGCAATCCTCGAGACTCGATATCGACTCAAGACTCGGCATCGAAGAGAGCGAGACTATCGATGCATGTCTCAACAGTTCCGACACCGGTGGCAGTATCGGCGATGCCGATACCACTAAGGCAGCCTGGGTTACATCGATCGATACCGACGGTACCGAGGATACCCGATGAGCACCTATTCACCCCGATGCCGATGCTAGGGTATCGGAACCGATCGACGCCGGTACCGTCCCGGAGCATGGCTGAGATTGAGGGGTCAATGCGGTGCGTATCGATCGGTCCCGAAGGTACCGAGGATGCCCGATGACGATCCCTGGTGAAGAGTGGAATACTTGACACCGGTGCCGATGCCGGAGGCTCGGTACCGCTCGAAGCGGATACCACCCCCGCGCATGGCTCAGGCATGTTCTGTGAGGGTGAGCCCCAGGAACATCCTGAAACCCCTTTAATGCTTTGGAGTCCGAAGACTCCCGCAGGGGTAATGCCAATGGATTCTTGAGGGTAAGGCCGGAGCAGTCACCATGCTGGGCATGGGACATACCACTCAAGCATTGACTAGTCTTAATAGACTGTTTTTGGGTTACCTGATCCTGTGAAGTAGAGAAACCGGGTACCCTCACTGCCGAAGAAAAAACGGTATCGAGGGAAACTCTAAATACTGAAGGTTTCCTCACAAAATTATCTCCTGACAAGTCAGGGGGAAAAGGGTCAGGACCCACACAGTTGAGACACCAACTATTGGTGTCTAAAAAGAAACAGGTGTTTCCACATCGGATGCACTTCTTAGGAAAAGAAGGCTCCATAATGAAAAGGCCTAGTAGGCCTAAGAAGTTAAGGCAAAAAAACTGAAGAAAAGTTTCACAGAATTTAGTCAAAAAACCACCGGCGGTACCGGTGGTAGCGGGAAATATAGCCGCGACCACAAGAAAACAAAAAAACTAAAGTAATTAAAGCAATTAAAAAGAAAAGTTTCTGCGGTGACAGGAGGACGTCCTGCCGGCTCCGCGGAAAAACGAAAACTGAAGAGAGGCTGTGGAGAAGGCGGGAAGTCACTGCGCAGGCGCGAGGGATGCTGCCAAAAGCTTTCTGATTGAAAGCTGGGCAGCATTCCCATGCAGGCTCCGTTGGTACTGACGTACCCATATGTGAAGACTCATTCCTGCTTGTTCCTGGAGATCACCTGTTACAGGTGAGTAACTACGCTTTCTCCAGGAATAAGTAGAAGTTAGTCCATACATATGAGACTCCCCAGCTACAGGCTACCAAAAGCCAATAGCAAGAATAGGACTCCCCTGTGGGGTGCCGCAAGCAGCAGCAATTTAGTTTGTGTCCACAGAGCACAGTAGGACCCCTGTGTCCACAGAGCACAGTAGGACCCCTGTGTCCACAGAGCACAGTAGGACCCCTGTGTCCACAGAGCACAGTAGGACCCCTGTGTCCACAGAGCACAGTAGGACCCCTGTGTCCACAGAGCACAGTAGGACCCCTGTGTCCACAGAGCACAGTAGGACCCCTGTGTCCACAGAGCACAGTAGGACCCCTGTGTCCACAGAGCACAGTAGGACCCCTGTGTCCACAGAGCACAGTAGGACCCCTGTGTCCACAGAGCACAGTAGGACCCCTGTGTCCACAGAGCACAGTAGGACCCCTGTGTCCACAGAGCACAGTAGGACCCCTGTGTCCACAGAGCACAGTAGGACCCCTGTGTCCAATGAACCAGAACTCCAGTAGCCTGAACACAGAAGGGTCAGAGGGTAGGAGTTTCCTAGAACTCGAAAAGGTTAAGGAGTACAGCATGGCTGAAGGCAATGTCCCATCAGGATTCTCTTTCCAGGCAGTAATGGGTTGCGAAGGGATGGACTGAAGACCAGGTGGCAGCCTGGCAGATATCCACCACTGGGACAGACCACAAGTTTGCCACCGAAGCCGCCATGGCCCCAACACAGTGCGCTGTGATGCGGCACTCCAGCGGGAGCCCCGCCTGCTCACAAGCGAGAGTGATACAGTCTGCCACCCAAGGTATGCTTGGGTCACTGCCTCCCCCAGCCTTCTGGGGTCACAGGAGATAAACAGCTGAAAAACCTTGCAGTAGCCCTGAGTGCGTTGGATATAGAAGGACAAGGCCCTCTTATAGCCCACGGTGTGAAGGACTGTCTCCACCCAAATGTATATCCTATCTAACTAACCGTTGGCAACAAGTACGAATTGGTGAAACAGCATCAGAACCATTTCTCCAAGATCAAGGGGTACCGCAAGGATCCTCTGTCAGCATTAATGTTTAATATATATATGCAACCTATCTGTGACCTCATTCGTTCCTTTAATGTCACCTGTCTAGCATATGCAGACGACATTCTACTATACATGCCATTCTCCATCAACCACCCTGATTTTACACCATTGACAAAATGCTTCGAATCAGTAGAAGATTGGCTCAACTCACAAAACCTAAGAATCAACCACAGCAAGACCGATGTGATGTTTATAACAAAGAACCAAAACTTCACGCCTCCTACTACCTTAAAGATAAAGGACAAGGAATTAACAGTAAAACCTACAATACGATATCTAGGCATCACCCTCGACCAGCGCCTCAGTATGAAAACCCACATAAAAAACATAACAAAACTAATATATCACAAGATACGCACACTACGCCACCTTCGACCCTTACTGGAACCCTCAGACTTCAGAACCGTCTATCAAGCCTTGGTAATGCCTCACATTGACTTCGCAAATGCAATTCTATATGGGCTCCCTCAGGCAACTTTAAATCCCCTCCAACTGGCGATGAACACCGCTGCCAGAGTACTGGAAGGAATATCAAAGACAGATCACATAACTCCAGTCCTAAAAAGACTCCACTGGCTACCAACGCGAGAATTCACTACAAGATCCTGATTACTACATTCAAAGCCCTAAACAACCAAGCACCATCAACCATCACCAACCTTGTACACTTACAGACCCCCAATAGATCCAGAAGATCAACTGCTATAAATACATTAACAATCCCGAAACAGTCAGATACACTAATGAAACAACTAAAAGAGCCTTCAGTATCCATGCCCCAATAGCCTGGAATGCCCTCCCACCAGAATTGAGAGCTATAGCCAGCCTAACACAATTCAGAAAAAGCCTTAAACACCACCTCTTCTTAAGCTATTTCCCAATCTAATCTTTTCACATGGAAAATACTACCGACACTTTTTCTGACCAAGACAACCCCAAATGATAACCAAATGTGACTAATGTGTATAGATTATTGTAAATAGTTATCTAGTCTACATAGTTTACCTTTTTAATCCCAAGTTCAAAAACCCCTGTTACTTGTAAAATGCATTACAGTTCTCTGTATGTATATGTTCGTTTCATGTAAACCGCGCTGATGACAATAGTGCGGTATATAAGAGATGTTAAATAAATAAATAAATGGAGTGAGGTCTTGGAAAGAAAGTAGGAAGCACCACTTAGTGGTTAAAATGGAAGAGCGACACTATCTTCGACAGGAATTTGGGGTGTGTGTGAAGCACCACTCTGTTCTTACTGGTATAAGGCACCTCCACAACAAGGGCTTGGAGCTCGCTAACTGAGTGGAGGTGAGCGCAAACAGACAAGCAGTTACTTACCTGTAACAGGTGAACTCGGGGAACAGCAGGAATAAGTCTTCACATATGGGGACTCCCTAGCTTTAGATGCCAGGGAGAGCACCCATAAGTTGTGTCCCTGGAACAGGGCTGCACTTCCCCACCTGGATCTCTGGCATCCCATGAGGGATGGTGGGTAGGAGTTGATTAAGTATGGAACAGGTGTTTAAGAACAGCCTGACCAAACAAGGCATCCCAGCAGGAGTCCTTGTCCAAGCAGTAATGGGCTATGAAGATATGAACCGAGGCCCAAGTGGCTGCTCGACAGATGTTATCGATAGAGTTCAGATGAGCCATTGAGGCTGCCATGGCTCTCACATTGTGAGCTGTGACATGGCCCTCCAGAGAAAGGTTCTTGCTCTGATAAGCGAAAGAAATACACTGGGCAATCCAGTTAGAAAGTGTTCTCTTGGAGACTGGTTGTCCCAAATGAGAAGGATCAAAGGCAACAAAGAGTTGGGAAGACTTTCTATGTTGCTGTGTCCTTTGTAAGTAAAAGGCCAAAGCTTTTTTACAGTCCACGGTATGAAGATTCCTCTCTGCACTTGATTTATTTATTTTTTTATTTTTATTTTTTATATACCGCGCTATTGAAATCAGACTTTTGCATGAGGTCCTGGAAAAAAGACAGGTAGGTAGACCTCCTGGTTGAGATGAAAAGGCGAGACCACTTTAGGCATAAAGTGTGGATTAGTCCTAAGGACCACCTTGTCATGATGGAACCTTGTATAAGGTGGATTAGCTACGAGTGCTTGCATTTCACTGATGCGGCGTGCAGATGTGATTGCAATGAGAAAGATTTTTCCTCTCTCAACGTGTAATCAAACTCTGGAATTTGTTACCGGAGGATGTAGTAAAGGCTGTTAGTGTAGCTGGGTTTAAAAAAGGTTTGGACAAGTTCCTGGAGGAAAGGTCCATAAACCATTATTAAGAAGTGACCGAAGATATCAATGCTTGACCTAGTACAAGCATTGTGGAACTTGTGTGTCTTGGGGAAACTGCTAGGTACATATGACCTAGATTGGCCACTGTTGGAAACAGAATACTGGGCTTGATGGACCTTGGTCTGACCCAGTATGCCATATCTTATGATCTTATGATTTCCCAATTCATCTTGAACACAGATCTCCAAATCAGATGCTTGAAGTTAAGCAATCCTACGTGCACCTATGGCAATAGCTGAGGCTCTGCTTACGCATTCAAAGGAGTCGAAAGCTGCACGGTTGGAGAATTTGGAGATATGCTGGGCATGTTTGAGCCCAGTGAGAAATTCCTGCCTTTTATCTTCAGACATAAAAGGACTTAAAGTCTGCAAATGGTCAGTGACTTCTTTTAAGAACGTTCCCATGTAAAGACTATAGGAATTAATTCTCGCAGCAAGCATGGAAGCTTGGAAGACTTCTTCCAAAAGCATCCAGGGTTCTACATTCACGTCCTGGAGGATTAGAGGCATGTCTTTTGGCACTTCTAATCTTTCTCACTGCAGACTCAACCACAATAAAGTGGTGAGGAAGTTGAGTTTTATGGAAACCAGGACAAGAAGGGACATGATACATGGTATCCAACCTGCGAGAATGAGGAGAGGTGGTTAGAGGTGCTTCCCACATCCTCAATATGAGATCATACAGAATCTCATGAATAGGTAAGGTAGCTGCCTCTAGGAGTTTTAGTATATTGTAAAATATCTAACTCCTTGGCTCTGGGCTCTGATTCAGGTGCCACTAATAGAGAGACCCCGGGCCACCTCTCTGATGAAGTCTTGAAAAGACAAATCCTCTGGAGGAGACATCCTTCGTTTAGGAGAGGACTCCTCCTGTGGAAGAAGCATCACTGCATCGACCGACTCTTCAGAATCCTCAGAGGAATCAAAGTATTGTCTGTCCGGATGCTCTTGCAAAGCCCGATACCCGTACCGACCGGGATCGGTATCGGGAATCACCGGTACCGGGTATCGGTACCAGAGGGCTTCAGAGGACAGAGTACTGGCATAGCGGACACTGATGCTGATGTTGATTCCACCGGTACCAGGATCGATGCTGATGGCGATGCTAGAGCCGGTATTGGCAGAGTAGTCTGTTGCTGTACCACGGGCGTCGATGCCACAAGGAAAGCCGCCAGACTGCGTTTGACGGACAGAATCCTCTGATCCATCGACGCCACCAATGCCTGGAAGTCGGTACCGGTGGAAGCCACCGGTACCCCAGAGCATGGCACCAGGAGATCTGTCGAGGCCACGCCAGAGATCATCCTGGAACCCCGATGCTTTAGAGGCCGAAGCCTCCTGCCGGGGTAATTTTGCCGGTGCAGAATCCTCAAGGGCAAGGCCAGAGGCATCTCGATGCTTAGGAGATCTACCCTTCGAGGACCGGCTGGATATATGTTTAGTTACCTGAGATCCATGTGAGGAAGCAGCCGCCCTGGAAGACGTCAATGCCACCGAAGCCGCATCAGAGGGAAACAGGGTACTGAGCTTGGCAGCTCGGTTCTGCCGACCTCTTTTAGACATCATGGAACAGGACACAATCTGTTATGGAATGGTCAGGACCTAAACATTTTAGACACCAGTCATGGGTGTCGGTGATGGAAATAGTACCGCCACATTTTGTGCACCTTTTAAAACATGAGGCAGGCTTCTCCATATTTAAGGAAAAAAAGTTTGGGGCCTAAGGCCCAAAACTGAAGTGCACCTGAAGAAAAAGAACGAAAAAAAGGTTTGTTTTTTTTACAAGAAGAAAAGAACAAAGACCAGCAGTACCGGTACAGCGTCGAAGAAGGCAGACGTGACAGAAAAGAAAAAATAAGGAAATTCTTCTGTGGTGACAGGAACACGACCTGCTGGCTCCGCGGAAAAAGAAGAACTGAGGAGACACAGTTGGGAAAGGCAGCACGCAGGTGCTGTGGGATGCTCCCAAAAGCTTTTTGATTGGACGCTGAGGAGCGTTCCCACGCAGGCTCCATCGGTACCGACATACCCATAGGTGAAGACTCATTCCTGCTTGTTCCTGGAGATAACCACCTTCCAAGAGAGGTAGCAAAAGGTGGCAGGTAGACAGAGGCTCAACAGTTGGGCGAGTGAGCTGCCCCAACACAATGTTGAGGTCCCATTTGGTTGCCGGAGTTCGAACCGGAGGCTTCGATAGAAGGTCCCGAAGGAAATGGATCACCAATGGTTGGACCGAGAGGGACTTACCATCCACTGGATGGTGGTGCGCCGCCAGGGCACTAACGTGCACCCAGATGGAGTTAGTCGAACCCGGACTAAGAAAGTTAGAGAAGGTACTGTAATACTAGAGGCACCAGGCAGAAGAAAGGATCAGCCCCCCTGTTGGGCGCACCAAACAGAGAACCTGTGCCATTTGAGGGCGTAAGCCTTTCTAGTAGAGGCCTTGCGAGAGGCCAGCAGAATGTTCTCCATATCAACCAGAAAGCTGAGGGGCCAGAGTTACCCTCTCAGCAGCCATGCTGTCAGCGAGAGGGACCTGAGGTTGGGGTGCAGGAGAGAACCCCCCTCCTGGGATAAGAGACCTGAGTCGTCCCCAGGGGGGATGGGAAACTCCACCACAAACCTCAGAAGCAGCAGGAATCACAGCTGCCTAGGCCACTCAGGAGCTATCAGGATAAGCGAGGCCCTGTCGCGGAGGGTCCTAAACAGAGTCTTGGCGACTAGCAGCGTCGGTGGGAAGGTGTACATGAGGCTCTCCGACCATGAGACCTGGAATGCATCTGCTGCCACCCTGGAGGGGTGGGCCTGTTGGAAGCAGAAGCGGGGCAACTGAAAGCTGTCCGGACTGGTGAACAGGTCCATCAATGGTTCCCCCCAGAGACAGAAAAGCAGACTGACTACCCTGGGGTCCAGCTGCCACTCATGCGGCTGGAGAACCCTGCTGAGTCTGTCAGCCAGCATGTTGTCCTGGCCTGGCAGGTACACTGCCCACAGGAGGATGCCCTGATGGATTGCGTACGAGAAGAGGACCAGTGCCTCCTTACAAAGGGCATGAGACCCTGTGCCCCACTGTTGTTCACATAGAACATCGCCACCTGGTTGTCTGTCTGAACCAGCACCGGCTGGTGATGTAGGTGGTGACAGAAGACCCTCAGAGCAAGGTGTATGGTCCGGAGCTCCAGGAGGTTGATCTGCTGGGTGTTCTCATCTGGTGACCAGTTGCTCTGAGTGCAGAGATCTCTGCAGTGGGCTCCCCAGCTGAGCAGAGAGGCATCCATGGTGAGGACCCTCGAATGACTTGGGGCCTGAAAAGGCATGCCTGCTTCAAGATGCCGGGGCAACTGCCACCAGTCCAAGGTGCCTGCCAACTGGCGGGTCATGGTCCCAGAGACACCACTGTGCCGTCCTCAGGTGGAGGCAAACGTCTGGGATGACATGTAATGTGGAGGCCATGTGCCCGGAGGCACAGAAGAAGCCGGACAGGCACTGAGGGATAGTGCTGTACATCCCAAGCAAGGGACCGGAGCCAATCGGCAAGAAAGTCCTCGACTGGAGGGTGTTGAGCTTTGCTCCAATGAACTCCAGGCACTGTGTTGGGAGGAGGTGAGACTTGGGGTAGTTTATGACAAAGCCCAAGTGTTGCAGAACCTAGATGGTGCGTGCGGTGGCCTGCTGCACCTCTGAGGCTATGCCTCCCCTTATGAGCCAGTCATCCAGGTAGGGAAAAATGAAGATCCCCTGGAGCCAGAGGAAGGCAGCCACAACTGCCAGGTATTTTGTGAAGACCCTTGGGGCAGAGGCTAGGCCAAAGGGGAGTACTCTGCATTGAAAGTGCCTGCCCCCTAATATGAACTACAGGTACTGCCTGTGGTTGGGGTGGATAAGGATGCGAGTATAAGCATCCTTGAGGTCTAAGGAGCATAGCCAGTCTCCCTGCTGGGGGTATGGCAGCAATGTTCCAAGAGAGAGCATCTTGAACGTCTCCCTCACCAGGAATTTGAGGTTGCGCATGTCGAGGATGGACCTAAGGCCCCCCCCCCCCCAATCCTCTTTGGGACTAGGATGTATCTGGAGTAGAAACCCTTGCCCCTGAGTTGGTGGGGCACCGGTTCCACCACCTTGTCCTCTAGAAGACCTGCCAAGTCCTTCAGGAGAAGGTCCCGGTGCAGGGGAGACCTGAGGGGTTCTCCTGGGAAATGAGAGAGGTGTCTGAGCCAGATGGAGGAGATAGCCATCCATCTCTGGGCATAAAGGGCCAGGCATCCCCCTGTGGCAGTGGTTCCCAACCCAGTCCTTGGGGAACCCCAGGCCAGTCAGGTTTTCAGAATACCCACAATGAATATGCGTGAGAAATCTGCATGCACTGCTTCCATTGTATGCAGATCTCTCTCGAGCATATTCATTGTGAGTACTCTGAAAATCTGACAGGCTTGGGGTTCCCTGAGGACCGACGTTGGGAACCTCTGCCCTGTGGGCTGCTGACCTCCTTGGGGTAGAGAGGCTATGCTCAAGGAGTCAAAAGCTTCCCCCTGGCTGGCCCAGGGTCAAGGCCTGGGGTTTTAGAGCTTTCTGCTTACGTGGGCCATACCCATGTCCCTTGGCCTGCTGACCCTGTTGGGGAGCCGGGGAGGGCAGTTTCGGTAAGCAGTTCCCTTCCTCGGGTAAAAGGGCCTTTTACCCAAGCTCTTCTGTCGTGGAGGGGCAGCGGTCTTTTTAGAGAGCCTGGTCCTCTTCATGAACTTAGAATTTAGATGACACTGTCAAGAACTGGCATGACACCATCTTCAATGCAGCTAAAACTAATAAAATACACAAAAAGAGCAACTACTCTAACACTAGCACCAAACCATGGTTCAATACCACACTAAAACAAATGAAAAGGAACCTTAGAAAACTAGAACACAACTGGCGTAAATCTAAATTGACGATACAAAAGGAAATATACAATAATCACCTCATTAAATACAAAGAAATCTTGGACAGCACAAAAAAAGAATATTATGCCAAAATACTCTCAAAATCATATAACAGGCCAAGAGAGTTATTCTCCATTGTCAGAAATCTAACCAACCCCCAAACTACAGAAACAGAAATTACCGACATCTCAGTTCAAACTTTAGCCCACCATTATCAAAACAAAGCAAAAATGCCATCAATGTCTATAGACATTATCAACGCACCACACCAGCATTTAAATGAATGGTCAGAGTTCCACCCCATAACTAAAGAGACACTAAAAAATATCATCACCGGTCTCAACACCACAACATCTTATCTAGATCCATGTCCAGTAACATGGATAAAAAACACACTACCAATTTTATTACCCTACATTCTCTCAATAGTAAACCTCTCACTTACACAAGGCTACCTCCCACCATCTCTCAAACACGCACAAATACGGCCAATCCTTAAAAACAGCAAACTAGATAAAACATCCCCCACATCATATAGACCCATCTCAAGCATACCATTCTTGGCCAAAATAATTGAAAAAGTAGTTCAGTTACAGACACAAGATTTTCTAGACTCATCTTACCCTCTTGATGAGCAACAGTATGGATTTCGGCCCCGCCATGGAGTGGAAACACTTCTCACAGTTTTAATAGATGCGCTCCTAAGAGGGATTGACAATCCTAAACAGGCATTCATTCTACTTTTCATCGACATATCAGCAGCGTTTGATAGCGTACACCACACAATAATGCTCAATAACCTAAAACAAATAGGTTTAAACTCTACAGTACATAAATGGTTCTCATCCTACCTAAATGATAGAACGCAAAATGTAAGAATTGGAAATCAAAACTCAACCACATACAAGCAAGAAATTGGATTGCCACAAGGTTCAGCGCTGTCAGCTCTACTTTTCAATATTTACATAAAACCAGTCTGCAACATTTTCAAAAGTTTTGGAGTTCGATATCATCTATACGCAGATGATATTATGATGTATATTCCATTTACAATTCCCAACCTACCGCTCCAACTCCTATCGGACTGCTATAATGAAATCACAACTTGGCTAAAAGCACAAAACCTCCACATCAATCACACTAAAACGGAAGTTTTAATTGTAACCAAGAACAGATCCTATATCCCTCCATCACACATAAGACTTCAAAACCAAGAAATCAAAATAAAAAAGGAAATAAGATATCTAGGTGTTATACTAGATACACACCTTACAATGGAAACACACATCAGCAATACCATAAAGAAAATCTATTTCAAACTCAAAACCCTCAAACAACTTCGTCCACTAGTTTTTACACAAGACTTTATCAACATAATCCAAGCCACCATAACCCCACATTTTGACTTTGCCAATCTAATACTAATAGGCATAGCAAAACAAAGCATTAAACGATTGCAATTAGCACAAAATGCAGCAGCCAGAATCACATTGAAAATTAACTCCCTCCAACACATATCACCAATACTAGCCTCCCTCCATTGGCTACCAATCCAAAGTAGAATAATCTACAAAACAATAATAACATCATTCAAGGCCTTACATGACCTGGCCCCATCCATGATATGTAACTTAATACACAAAGAACCACCTAAGTCTACACACAGAAAAGGACAATTAAACAGATTAAAAATCCCGAAAGATTTTACAAAAGCCCATAAATCAACAAACAATAGAGCCTTTTCTCATATAGCTCCTACAATCTGGAATTCCCTCCCAGAGGAGCTACGAAAGCTAACAGAAATTATGGAACTCCGCAAGAATTTGAAAACCTATCTGTTTACCAAACATTATAATATAGATAATTCATTATCTACATTAGACAAAGGTTAAAGAGATAAAGCACAGTTACTTACCTGTAACAGGTGATCTCTGGGAACAGCAGGAATTAGTCCTCACATATGGGTACGTCGGTACCGACGGAGCCCGTGCGGGAAAGCTCCCCAGCTTCTTAGAATAGAAGCTTTTGGGACCTCCCACTGCACATGCGCACTGCCTTCCCGCCTTCCTGAACAGCTCTCCTCAGTTTCGAGTTTATAGCTGAGTCAACAGAGAGAGGACAGGAAGATAGATAGATAAAAGATACAACTCCTAGGGGAGGTGGGTGGGTTGTGAGGACTAATTCCTGCTGTTCCCAGAGATCACCTGTTACAGGTAAGTAACTGTGCTATCTCCAGGAACAAGCAGGAATAAGTCCACAAATATGGGGACTCCCTAGCTTAGATGCATGGGATCCCCTGTAAAGGTTCGCCATCTTCGTATGGATCTCAGGCATCCATTCTGGGAAGGTGGGCAGGAGTTGTTTAGGAATGGAACAGGTGCTTGAGGACAGCCTGGCCAAACAAGGCATCCCGGCGGGAGTCCTTGTCCAAACAGTAATGGGCTGTGAAGGTATGAACCGAGGCCCAGGTAGCGGCTCGACAGATCTGATCTATGGAAACAGAGTGCAGATGAGCCATAGAAGTTGCCATGGCCCTCACATTGTGAGCAGTGACATGGCCTTCCAGAGAAATGTTTTTGCTCTGGTAAGCAAAAGAAATACACTGAGCAATCCAATTGGAAAGTGTACGCTTGGAGACTGGAAGTCCCAAATGGGAAGGATCAAAGGCCACAAAAAGTTGAGAAGACTTTCGATGTGGCTGAGTCCTATTAAGGTAAAAAGCGAGAGCTCTTTTACAATCCAGAGTATGAAGGTTCCTCTCTGCATTGGATGCATGAGGAGCTGGAAAAAAGACAGGTAGATATACCTCTTGATTAAGATGAAAAGGCGAGACCACTTTAGGCATAAAGTGGGGATTCGTCCTAAGGACCACCTTATCATGATGAAATCTTGTGTAAGGTGGATTAGCCACTAAAGCCTGCAGCTCACTGATGCGGCGAGCCGAAGTGACTGCAATGAGGAAGATGACCTTCCAGGAAAGAAATTTCAAGGAGGTGGAAAACATTGGCTCAAAAGGTGGCTTCATAAGTTGACCGAGCACTAGATTCAAATCCCATGCGACCGGGGGTGGTCTGATGGGAGGTTTAGTGAGA
The DNA here is from genome assembly GCA_033557465.1 of Ichthyophis bannanicus. NCBI lineage: Eukaryota > Metazoa > Chordata > Amphibia > Gymnophiona > Ichthyophiidae > Ichthyophis > Ichthyophis bannanicus. Next base: position 401,079,195 of record CM066039.1, on the reverse strand, counting down.
GTCAGGCCTCTCATGAATCTTGCAACAAGAGGATGAGAGGAGATAGGTTGTCCATTTATATGTTTCAAGGATGCTGCAATAGCACTTAAATGGACTCTTACCGAATTCGTCTTGAGGCCTGCATTGGATAGATGCAGGAGATAATCAAGAAGAGAATTCAAAGGAAGTGCCAGAGGGTCAAGACCCTGCTGAGCACACCAAATGGAAAAACGTTTCCATTTGAAAGCATAGGAACGCCTGGTAGAGGGTTCCTAGAGGCAGAAAGGATATCTTTCACTGGTTGGGAAAGATGAAAGTCTTGAAGGTTTAAGCCTTCAGTAACCAAGCACTGAGGTGAAGGGATTTGGGGTTTGGGTGCCACAAGTCCCCTCCTCCTGAGACAGGAGGTCTGGCGCAGCTCCCAGATCCAAGTAGGATCCCTGGGAGAGCTGTAGAAGTAGAGGGAACCACACTTGGCGTGGCCAGCGTGGAGCTATGAGGATCATAGTTCCATGATCCCTCTGGAGTTTGAACAGAGTCTTGGGAATCAAAGGAATGGGTGGAAAGGCATATAGGAATGCCTGATTCCATTCAGGAGAAAGGCGTCCGTAGCCTGAGCTCCCTGACACGGAGTTCTGGAACAGAACCGGGGAAGTTTGGCATTCCACGGACTTGCAAAGAGGTCTATGTCCGGGGTCCCCCATTCCTGAAAGATTCGGTTTATTTGGTCCAAATGTAGGGACCATTCGTGTGGCAGCAGAACTCGACTGAGCCTGTCTGCCCGAGAGTTTTGAACTCCTGGGAGATACACTGCTAGCAGGTGAATCTGATGCTCTCTGGCGAAGGCCCATAGTCTTAGAGCTTCGTTGCAAAGCGACAGAGAGCCCGTCCCTCCTTGTTTGTTTATGTAAAACATGGCCACCTGATTGTCCGTCTGAACTAGGACAGTGAGGTGGCTAGGAGGGAGTGGAAGACCTTGAGGGCAAGGTAAATTGCTCGCAGTTCCAGAAGATTGATATGAAGGGTGGTCTCCTGTAGAGACCAAGTGCCCTGAGTGGAGAGAGTTTGCAGATGGGCTCCCCACCCTGTTGGAGGCATCTGTTGTGAGGGTTGCTTGGGGTAGCAATGGTTGAAATGGAGCCCCCAACAACAGATTCTTGGTGGAAGTCCACCAGTGGAGGGACCAAAACAGACGATCGGAGGTTTGTATTTGGTCTGAGAGCGCTCCTGACGCCTGAGTCCACTGAGTGGCCAGGGTCCATTGAGCTGCTCTCATATGAAGACGAGCATAGGGCACCACATGCACTGTGGAGGCCATATGACCCAGTAGGCGTAGCATTTCCCTGGCTGTCAAGTGAGTGCTGGACTGAGCTTGGGAGGCCAAACTCAGGAGGCGCTGGCCTCGAACATGTGGAAGGTAGGCCCTTGCAGTGATGGTGTCCAACTGGGCCCCTATGAATTCTAGAGATTGAGTAGGGATGAGTTGGGACTTGGGAAGGTTTACTACCAGTCCCAGATACTGCAAAAGGCTCCTTGTGTGGTCCAGGGAAATCTGGGCCTGTGACTGAGTTGGAGCTCGGATGAGCCAGTCGTCCAGATATGGGAAGACAAAGATTCCCATGCCTCTTAGAAATGCGGCTACGACTGCCATGCATTTTGTGAATACTCTTGGAGCAGAGGCTAGACCGAAGGGGAGTACTCTGTATTGGAAATGTTTTCCCTGAAACAGAAAGCGAAGATACTTTCTGTGGGATGGATGGATGAGTATATGTGTATACGCATCCTGTAGGTCTAGAGAACAAAGCCAGTCCTGACCCTGGAGGTAAGGAAGGAGAATGCCGAGAGACAGCATTTTGAATTTCTCCTTGAAGAGAAATTTGTTCAATTCTCTCAGATCTAGGATTGGTCTGAATCCCCCTGTCTTCTTTGGAATGAGAAAATAAGGGGAGTAGAAACCGGACCCTTGTTGAGGAAGAGGAACCTCTTCTATGGCCCCTTGGGCAAGAAGAGAGGAAACCTCTTGACCCAACAGGGTTAGGAGAGATGGGGGAGAATTGAATGGTCTCACCATATGATGGGGAGGAAGGCTGGAGAAATGAAGTTTGTAACCCTCTCGAATGATAGAGAGGGTCCATTGTTCTGTTGTGATTTGTTCCCATCTGGGAGCAAAGTGAACCAACCTTCCGGGTATGGTGAGAGGTTCTGGTTGTGTTAGAACCAGAAGTGGCAAGTTCCCTAGGAGCAAGTCAAAACCCCTGAGGGGTTGGAGCCTGCTGAGCTACAGTAGCTGCTGCAGCTTAGCTCGTGCTTGTTTGGATTGCTGACGCTTAGCAGTATAGCGAGGTTGAGAAGACTGCTGGCCAGTATTTGAAGCAACTCTGGCCTTCTTATAGTAAGGCCTTTTAAAAGACTTTTTCTTAGTAGGAATTGAAGTGGACTTTGAAAGTCTTTCCAAGGTGGCATTTTCAGCATCCATCTGGGTGGCTTTGATTTGCCACTCTTCCCCAAATAAGTTCTCACCTGTACAGGGCAGATTCCGTAAGCCATCTAGAACCCAAGGTTCCAGATCAGAGGCCTGGAGCCAAGCAAGACGTCGGGCTGCAATAGCAATGCCCGAAGCCCTACTGGCTCCCTCAAAGGAATCATATGCTGCCCTATTAGAGAACTTAGAAACCTCTAAGAGTTGTTTCACTAGGGAAAGGAATCCCTGCTTTTTATCCTCAGGTTAAAAGGGGGCAAAATGCCGCACCTTTTTGGCAAGTTCCTCCAGGAACATGCCCATATAGAGACTGTAGGAATTAATCCTGGCTATAAGCATACTAGCCTGGAAAAATTTTTCCTACCAAAAGAGTCCAAAGTCTTACATTCCCGTCCTGGAGGGTGGAAGAGTGCCTTTTGGTACTCCTAATCTTCTTCATTGCAGACTTCACCACAATAGAGTGGTGGGGCAATTGAGTCTTTTGGAAACCAGGAGAAGGAGGGACCCTATACATGGTGTCCAACCTACGGGAATAAGGAGACAAAGTCAAAGGATTTTACCAGAAATCCATCAGTTGTTCTTGAAGGATTTCATGGATAGGCAGGGTAACTGCCTCCTTAGGGGCCTTTGAGTATCCCAAAATATCCAGTTTTTTGGATCTGGGTTCCTTTTCAGAGGATGTGGTAATAGAAAGGGCTGTAGCCATATCTAAAACAAAGTCCTGGAAGGACAAATCCTCTGGAGGGGACATTCTCCTTTTAGGAGAAGAGGGCTCCTCAGGTAAGTTGAGTGAAAACTCAGCAGAATCATCAGAGGAGTGAAAATCCTCAGAGGAATCGGTGCTTTCCTCTAACGCACGATACGCGTACCGATCGGTATCGATATCGGGCGTATCGGGTATGGAACCGGTATGGAGCGAAAGCCCATACGGTACCGACTTGCGTTTAGAGGTGGACGGCCTCGATACCGGCATGGCGGACGATACCGGTATCGGGCCCGGAACCGCTGAAAGCGGAACCGATGGCGTTGCAGCTTAAATGAAAGCCATGACGGCCTGCTGCATGGACTGTACAGTATCGCCCATGGACGCCATAGCTGCCTGGATGTCGGTACCGGAGTGACCCGGTACCCCAGAGCAGGCTAACAGGTGATCTGTCGAGGCCGTAGCATCGATATCAACCTGAGACCCCTGAATTGGCGTTTTTGGATGTTGGACTTCCCGCCGGGGTTGTTTGGCTGGGGCAGGGTCCTCAAGTTCTAAGCTAAGTGCGTATCGATTCTTTGATGTAGATTTGCTCTTTGAGGACTTGTCCACAGAAGGTTTGGTTACCTGAGATCCATCCGGAGAAGAAGACCTGGATGACTGTGATGCTGTATTCTCTGAAGCAACAGCACATGGCATTTGTTGGCCCGGTTCTGCAGCCCACGTTTAGACATGTGGGAGCAAGATGGGCAGTCCGGTATGGAATGGTCAGGCCCCAAACATTTCAGACACCATTCATGGGTGTCTGTGACTGAAATAACAGCATTACATTTGGTACACTTCTTAAATCCAGGGGCTGGCTTCTCCATGAGGAGAAATTGAGTAGGCCGAGAGGCCTCTCTGAAGTGACCAAAAAGCTAAAAAATAAGAAAACTGAGGAGAGCTGTTCAGGAAGGCGGGAAGGCAGTGCGCATGTGCAGTGGGAGGTCCCAAAAGCTTCTATTCTAAGAAGCTGGGGAGCTTTCCCGCACGGGCTCCGTCGGTACCGACGTACCCATATGTGAGGACTTATTCCTGCTTGTTCCTGGAGATTCAGATTGCTCCATGCAAAAGCCCTCTAACCCACACAGTTAGCACTCACCCATGATGATCTTTGAATTATGTCCCCTCCCTTCCATGTATTCCATGTATATATATTCATATATAAACTTGTATATAGTTTTCACACTGTTTGGTATTATATCACATTGTTTATTCGATATTTAATATGATGTTCCTTGTAAATATGTTTTATTAGACGTTCCATGTAAAACAAACATACTTGCTTTGTTGATTGTTGTTAACTGTAAACCGCAACTGAACTTTGGAAGTTGCGGTATATAAATGTGATTAAAAAATAAATAAAATAAATAAATGAACTCAGTCTCCAGCTCGGCAGCCTTGTTGGTCATGGGCTTGCCAAAGAGGTTCTCCCCTTGGTATGGTACATTGGGTTCAGGACAAACTGGTCACTGCTCAAGATTTGGCGACTGAAGCCAAACTTGGCAGCGTGCACCAATGCCCACCGCGGCTACCAAAGCCGCTGACTTGAACCAGTCACAGGCCAGAAGACAAATTTGGAGCACTCACAAACGGCCTTGGCGAGGCTCTTGAAGCACTGCAAGGGTTCCTCAGAGAGACCAGCCGAGAACCCAGCAAATTCCTTTGCTAGGTCTCTCAGGTACATGCCCATGTACAGCTGGTAGGCCTGGATGTGGCAGAGAAGCATCAAGCCCTGGTAGCATTTTTCTGCTGAGGGCGTCCAAGGTGTGGGCCTCCCTGCCGAGGAGTGTGTCTTCTGGCTTTTCAGCCAACGCATGGCTGACGCCACCACCATGAAGTTATGAGGCAGTTGTGACTTCTGGAAGCCCGGGCTCCGGTAGACCAGATATATCAAGTCGAGACACCACTGGCACAGTGGGCGGCATCTCCCACATGCAGAGCATGAGCCGTTCCAGGATGGGAGGGATTGGTACCGTTAGTGATTCGAGTGGAGGGGCCTCATACTGGAGGATCTCTAACTCATCCGCCCATGGGTCCTCCTCCAACTTGGTCGAGAATGCAAGTGCCTTGGACATGTCCTTGACAAAGTCCAAGAAACCCGTGTCCTCTGGCAGGGACCGCCACCGAGGTTCCAACACAGGGGAAACGGAAGGGATGTTGCAGTGGCGATGGGTACTGGGGGACTCCTCGTCCTCCATCTCCCTTTCAGAGTAGTCCATGGAGGACTTACCGGGGATGACCGCAGTCCCGAAGAGCAGGACTCAGAGCGTGACCTCAGCCGAGGATCAATTTGGCCTCCGGGGACATCTTGGAGGTAGACGGCCCAGTGGTCGGGGCGGATGAACTGGTGGAACTGGACAACAGCCCCCGCTGCTGGTCCATGAAGGCAGACAAACTGTGCTCCAGGGCTGCCATTTTGGGCTCCAGACCAAAAGGCTCCACGGCCTTCAGCATGGGCACCGAGGGACTCAGGCCTGACACCGGCTCCCCCAAAGGGGAATCCTCAACAAGGATGGTGTCTGGGGACAGAGACTGGTCCACAGCTGGATCCTTCCAGGGGACCTTCGCAGGTCTCTCCTCCTCCGACGCCTTGGACCAGTGCCTCGGACTACGGGACCAGGTCCGGGGAGCTCCCAGCCGGTCGGAACCATCCAAGTACGCCGCCTTCGAGGGTTTCTTCTTCTTTCTGTGTTCCCTCGAGGGAGACTCCCTTTGAGGACCCACGACGAGGCTCAGGCTCAGAAAGCTCTGCCCGAGTTGTCAGGACCTCAGACGAGGCCCTGGGTTTGGGAGGTACCGGGGACTCTGAGAAGAACTTGTGCTGCTGCTGGTAGCTCTTGAGGGCCTTGCTGGACATCCTCTTGCAGAGACCGCAGGATGCCGGGTCATGGTCTGGCCTGAGGCAATGAAAACAGCAGTCGTGTGTGTCGGTCAAAGACATGATTTTAGAGCACTGATCACACTTCTTAAAACCACTGGTAGCCATGGGGGGGGGGGAAAAAAAGCACCCCTGTGAGGTCGAAGACCCTTTAGGCTGCCAGTGGGAGCAAAAAGGGTGCGAAGGTGCCAGAAAAGAAAAAGGAACAAAAACTACAAAAATTTGGACTGAACCAGATGCTGAGGCACCAAGGTGGGTAGGCGGGAAGAGTACCGGTGCAATACCGGAGGCGAGTTGTAAACTCGAACAAAAAAAAAAAAAAAAAATCTACTTTTTCTGGGGACAAGCCAGACGACGTCTGAAGGGCTCCGCAGAAAAAAAAGGAGACTGAGCAAGATGGCACCCTTGGGCGGGAAGGGGACCATGTATGCATGGTGACATCTCCCAAAGTCTTTTCTTTGAAAGTTGGGGGAATGCTTCTGCGAGGGCTCAGTCAGTGCTGATGTCACCCATATGCGAGGACCGACTTCCTGCTTGTTCCCGGAGAATCAGACTTCTTTGAAACTTGGCTCCCCAAAGATTTGGGACTGGAGGCATTGATTGGTGATATAAAGGTGGAGCGGGCACATTGTTTAGGTTCCAGGGTGGAAGGCTGATCACACCCGAGACGGGTTCTAGCAAAAATCTTGAACGTTGCTCATAAAATGCAGCTTTTACAAGTCTACCGAAAAAAGCTAAACCTCTGGCTCGAAAATCAAAATATCTTAGTCTGCGCAGAACGTTTTAAAAGACATGAGATTTACTCTGGCTTACCCGGCCTCTTTGAGAATCTACCATGGGGGGGCGGGGGATCTACCCAGGTTTTTGAACAGGCAGCAACAGTGAAAATGTATGTGGCATCGTTGCCCACCCTCAACCAAAAGAAACTGTCCAATTATTGGAGGGATAGTGAGACTCAATGGGACTGCTGCAATGGAGCACAGACACTGGAGGATTATCCTATTTGTGTGACTTGGTTGCTTAAGTCGATGTACAGTGCAGCCTGCCTTTAGATGCGAGCCATTTAAGAGACCTGGTTGGCCCTACTTGGGAGGTGGGGGAGGGGGAGGGCACATCCCTTGACAAAGCAACAGGCAAAACGCTCAGTCGACACAGTGGATGATGTCGGGGTGTCAGACAGATATGTGGAATGATTGTAAATCTGCTTCAGTTAAGTGCATGGTGGCATGCTCTAGGAGAGAATGGTGATTTCAAATTTAAAAAAAAAAGTTTGAGATAACAATATAATGAAATTATGAAATAATGAAATGACAGGAGTTTTTTCTGGCCACTGATGTATTGGGAATAAGCAGGGGCTTGTTATGTGCTCCAGCCGAACCCCTTGTATTCTGAGGTTTTTTCTCCTTTTGATGAAGATTGGGCTTGCCTGTGATGAAATGTTATGTGATATCAAGTTCTGCCTGTGACATAGTGGAGTGACTTTTGAAGTTTTGAACTTGAATGTTATGTTATAATTCACTCTGGAAGTGACAATTTTTGGACTGTGTTAAAGTTTTGTCAAAGTTGTAAAAGGTCTGTTAAATGTGTTTAAAATGCCTCAAAAATGATTTGCAAATCAATATATATTAACTCCACTCCATGTGTCCAAGCCAGAGACAGGAACCAGTCCACAGCAAAGGCAGCCACATGCACATCCGAAGGCCCAGAAAGCACCCCCACCCATGGAGTAGCAAGGTTTTAGCATACCAAAACCGTCTGAAGTACTGGCAACTTCAATTGTATCATCTTTCCTCAGGTAATAAAAATCGTTCACATTCTCTATGGTCAAGCCGATTCAAAGGAATGAAGTGCCACTACGCTGGTGCAAGCTTCAGTTAAGAAATTTTACATGTAACGTAAACAGTACTTAAACAATGGTATAACTTATAGTAAAACTGAAGATCAACTTGTGCAGTGATAAGTGTAATTTCCATTTATACAAGCTATATATTACCTATCTGGTAATTGTTGTTCCTTTAGTGACTCCAGTTTAGTCCTCCACCTCTGGGTAGTACACCTCCTCCTGCAGCTTGGAGACTGGGCATGTCAAAGTCGTGACATCACCGGATATAGCTTGCTGGTATCTCATCAGCCCCAGTGTACTAACAAAGCAGATTCAAAGGAGCAACAAATAAGTAGCCATAACATAACTAACTAAAACAACCACAATAAGTGAACTAAACTACCAATCCCTCAAGGACTTTATTTTTTTCTTTTGCATGTTCACATTGCTTCAGCTTAAGGTGTGGAACAGGGAAAGTAAAAGCCTAGGAGCAGAGAAGAGAAAGTAGAACAGGTCATCGACCAATACTCACTGCGATCCAGAGACTGAAAGGATTTCTTCATTCCACGAGACGGAAACTCCTCCCCATCTGAAAAGAACCACATAACTGATCAACCCCCCCCCCACCCCCCGGCGGGAATGAGGACTAAACTGGAGTCACTAAAGGAACAAACAATTACCAGGTAAGTGTAATTTCCATTTCCTTATCGTTCCTCCAATTTAGTCCTCCACCTCTGGGATGTATCAGAGCAGTAATCACTGGAAAGGACAATTTCACCCAGATCGCAACACCGTCAACCCGAAGCAGGCCTTATGTGCTGTCATAACGACCAAGCGACAGTGCCAATGGAACGTATGAAAAGACCAAGTAGCCGTTCTGCAAATTTCTACTGATGAGACCAAGGCATGTACCGCCCATGACGTCGCCTGCGCTCTAGTAGAATGAGCCCACAACCTTCTGGTGCCTGCTGGCCCTGCAACATATATGCTGACGCCATAGCTTCCCAGACCCCTCTGGAAAAAGATGCTTTGGCCGCCACTTCCCCTTTACGAGGACAGCCAAACAGCACGAAAAATTGTTCTGATACCATTAAAGTCCAAAGCCATTAAGTACTGCGTCCGACAATAATGGAAGCCACTCCGGCTGCTTCAGAGACATTTTGGCTTATAGCGAGCTTGGACTCCGACCCCACCGAAAAGACTGACTGAGATAACCCGGGAGCCGTTTGTTCAACAAATCGGACTGATGCGACCACCGGCAAAGCTGCGCTCTCTGCAAAGGCCGCATAAGAAACCTGGCCCCAAGGCACCGCTTCCAGGGTCGCTGCCATTGTTCCCAGCACATGCTGATATCCATGCTGAGAGAACCAGAATGGCCCTGAACTTGCGCACCAATTGCCGAATTACTTGAACTCGCCAGTGTGGTAGAAACACCTCTCCTCCCTGCGTGTCGAACCGTCCCCCCAGATACTCTAGCCCCTGGGAGAGTACTACGCGGCTTTTGGTCGGGTAGACCACCCAGCCAAGACTCTGCAAAAAACTTTACCACTGTGTCCATAACATGAACACTCTCGGCCTCGGACTTGTCTCAACGATTGCTTCATTCGAGCCATGTAAGAACGAGAATCCCTTCCTTGTGTAATGCCGCCGCTACCACCACCTGCTCTAGCCTACCTGAGGGTCTATCCCCTCCCCTACTGCTGAGGTATTGTGCAGCCCTTCTTCCTGTCTCCTCTTCCCACGTGTGCATAGTTCTGTTTGCCTCTCTCTGCTCTGGGAAGAGCAGTGCTCTGTGCTCTGCTAGAGAGGAGGATATTTAACTCCTGTGACAACTCTGCTGTGAGTTCTAGCTGTTTATTTATTGTCTTATTGATGTGCTACTTCACCTCCCTGTTCCCTTTAGTTTTGCCCTTCAGCTTTCTCAGCTGTATAACTTACCTTGCCTCTCTCAATTAACTGGCCTTTATGTGGTAGCCAGGTTAACTGTTACTTTAAATTAAAATCTCTCCCTGCTCTGTCCCCAGAACCTGCTGTGTTTTAACCTTTTTTTTCCTGCTCTAGCCTACCTGAGGGACTACCCCCCCTGCTGAGGGTACAGGACAGGGTACCTTGTAACAGCCCTCTTTTAATAGGTCTTATTTCCCTCCCTCCCCAACACCCACCCACCCCTGGGGTAAATGTAGCTTTATAGGTATTAAAGGTCTTAGAGGAAAGGGGCTGCTCTCAGGTGCAGCTCTTTATCCAAATCAGTCATACATTGAGGACCTGAGATTAAGTTTCAGGTGAACAAGGTATATTAGAGGTATTAGATACACTTTAGTATAAGCATCTACACCAACCCTTAGTAAATACAGAATTTAAAGACCTAAACACAAGCTTTAAACTAAGATGCAGACAATAGTCCAGCAGTGAGATGGGGGCTTTCCAGTCTTTTGCATTGAGTGTCACATGTACGATTTTCTCCCAGTTGGTGAGAGGTCTTACATATGCACTAAGTGCAAGGAGCTCTTTGCTCTCAGGGAACAAGTCCGTTCTCTAGAGGCTAGAGTAGCAGACCTGGAAGACATAAGACAGAAGTACATGGACGAGACCTACAGGGATATAGTCCTGAAGTCCCACCTCCAGTCTGGCAACATCCCTGTTGCCATGGAGGAGAGAGGTCACGTGACAGGAGAGCATCACCCTGGTGTGGCAGGAAGTGATCCTGTAACTAGGACCTGTCCTCCAGGTGATGTAAAACCCTCTCGCACCGAGGATGTTTCTCCAGGGCCATGTGCCCATGAGGGGAGGGTTAGGACAGCTGTTATAATTGGTGATTCGATCACTAGGCATGTAGATAGCTGGGTGGCTGGTGGACATGAGGATCGCCTGATAACATGCCTGCCTGGTGTGAAGGTAGCGGACCTCACGCACCGCCTAGATAGGATCTTAGATAGTGCTGGGGAGGAGTCTGCTGTCTTGGTACATGTTGGTACCAATGACATAGGAAAATGTGGTAGGGAAATTCTGGAGGCTAAATTTAAGCTTTTAGGTAGGAAGTTGAAATCCAGAACTTCCAGGGTAGCGTTCTCTGAAATGCTTCCTGTTCCACATGCAGGACCCAAAAGGCAGGCAGAGCTCCGGAGTCTCAATGCGTGGATGAGACGATGGTGCAAGGACGAGGGTTTTGGATTTATGAACTGGGGAACATTCTGGGGAAAGGAGGGGCTCTTCCGAAGGGATGGGCTTCACCTTAACTGGGATGGAACCAGACTGCTGGCATTAACCTTTAAAAAGGAGATAGAGAAGCTTTTAAACTAGATAATAGGGGAAAGCAGACAGTCGCCCAAGAGTGCATGGTTCGGAAGGAGGTATCCTTGAAGGATACTACCGAAAGCAGTGATGTTCCAAAAAAAAGAGTAAAGTAGCCCAAATGCCCTTGAGTATGGTGCAGACAGAGCGTAAAGATTCCAAATTACCCATGCCTACCAATAGCCTGATTAATATTAATAAAATACAGTCTCTGTAATGCTTGTATGCAAATGCTAGAAGTCTAAACAATAAAATGGGAGAGTTAGAATATATGGCACTAAATGAGAGGTTAGATATGACTGCAATCTCAGAGACATGGTGGAAGGAGGATAACCAGTGGAACACTGATACCTGGATACAAACTATATCGTAATGATAGAACTAATCAAATTGGTGGAGGGGTTGCGCTCTATGTTAGAGAGGGCATTGAGTCAGAAAGGATTAAAGTTTTGCAGGAAACAAAATTTGCTGTAGAATCTCTATGGATTGAAATTCCATGTACGAAGGGGAAGGTGATGGCAGTGGGGGTGTACTATCGATCGCCTGGCCAGAAGGAACAAATGGATGAAATGCTCAAAAAAATCAAGGAAGCTAACAAAAGTCACAGCAGAGTAGTAATAATGGGTGATTTCAATTACCCCGGTATCAACTGGGTCAGTGTCACGGCAGGACATGCTAGGGAGATAAAGTTTCTAGATGAAATAACTGCTTCTTGGAACAGCTGGTTCATGAACCGATCAGAGGGGAAGCCATACTAGACCTAGTCCTTAGTGGAACACCAGATTCTGGTGCAAGAAATAAGGGTGTTGGGACCACTTGGCAATAGTGATCATAGCATGATCGTGTTTGATTTAATTAGTGGAGGAGGGACAGTAAACAAAACCACAGTACTACCTTTTAACTTTCGAAAGGGAGACTGATTAAATGAGGAAAATAGTTAAGAAAAAACTAAAAGGAGCAGTTGCAAAGGTTAAAGACTTACATCAAGCTTGGGTGTTTAAAAAATACTATCCTGGAAGCCCAGACCAGCTGTATTCCACGCATTAAGAAAAGTGGAAGAAAGTCCATAAAACTGCCAGCATGGTTTAAAGGTGGGGTCAGAAAGGCTGTTGCTGCCGAAAAGCATCTTTCAGGAAATGGAAAAAAAAAGAGCCAAACAACAAAAACTGGAAACAGCACAAGCACTGGCAAGTTAAATGCAAAGCATTGATAAGGCAGGCGAGATTTTGAGAAGGAACTTGCTACGGAAGCAAAAACACGAAATAAAGACTTTTTCCAAGTACATTCGTAGCAAAAGGCCTGTGAGAGTCAATTGGACCATTAGATGATAGAGGGGTAAAAGGGGCAGTAAGAGGAGAAGGCTATAGCGGAGAGACTGAATGAATTCTTTGCTTTGGTCTTTACTGAGGAAGATGTAGGGATGTTACCCAAGACTGTAGTGGTATTTAAAGGTGATACTGCAGAGGAATTGAGAGAAATAATCGCTACACCGGGAAAGCACAGTTACTTACCTGTAACAGGTGATCTCTGGGAACAGCAGGAATAAGTCTTCACATATGGGTATGTCGGTACCAACGGAGCCAGCGCGGGAATGCTCCCCAGCGTCCAATCAGAAAGCTTTTGGGAGCATCCCACAGCGCCTGCGTGCTGCCTTCCCGCCTTTCCAACTGTCTCTCCTCAGTTGAGTTTTATAGCTGAGACAAAGAGGGAGAGAGAGGGAAAGGAAGAGAGATAGAGAGAGACTACTCCTAGGGGAGGTGGGTGGGTTGTGAAGACTTATTCCTGCTGTTCCCAGAGATCACCTGTTACAGGTAAGTAACTGTGCTATCTCCAGGAACAAGCAGGAATGAGTCTTCACATATGGGGACTCCCAAGCTAAGATGCCTGGAGCCCTAAAATGTTGAAGATTGAAAACATGCTACACCTCATATGGCCAGGCATCCTGAGGATGGAGGGCAGGAGTTGAAAAGAGGAGCTGCAGAAAAAACAGCTAACCTAAGAAAGGACTACTTTGAAGAAATCCTTGTTTGTATGATCATTATCAAAAGATATATTGAAATGAACAATTACCATAATATTGGAATGAACAATCACCATATGACGCTCACCTACTGGATTGCAGGAAGTAGAGAGGCTGATGGAGTCTACTGGGAATCCAGTAGAATAATGTTCAAGGTGACCTCATTGGAGTGAAGGTGGAGGTCAACATCTGGAAGTGAAAGGTGACCCCAGGATTCAATTGGGGTAGCACAAACACGGCAGGTCTTCAGTGGGAAGCTTCAAGTAAAGCTGAGAACTCTTTTGGCTACAAAAGTATTCAGAGGTAGGAGCAAGAGGAAGACTGACCGATCTGGACAAATAGACATAGTCCTTGAGGGAGGAAAGGGTATGAGAAGAATCCCATACTCCCAGGAAAGGACAGATGTTTGAGGAATTGAATCTGAAATCCACTGAAGATCCACCATGTCTTTCCTAACTGGTGAGAGGTAGGAAGACATTGGGGCATGGAGCTTCAGGGATACGTGAACCTAAGATACGGTAGGGCTGTCAGTTCCACAGTAGTGGTTGTGTGCATAATATCTGAAACATACTGAGGAACACTATGAAGCTGTGCAAGCCCACTGTCAGAAACATACAGGAAGGTAAAACCTTCATGAGCATAGACAGTCAGAGAGATATCACGCTTGTTTTTAAGAAACCCTGTTAAATGGAAATTACACTAACCTGGTAATTGTAGTTCCTGTAGGATCCAGTTTAGTCCTCCACTTTCGGGTAATGCACCTCTCACTGCAGCCTGGAGACTGGACCAATCAAATCTTCTGTAGTACATATCCAGCAGGAGCTCCCAGAAGCCCCCCAGTGTACTAGTAACAAAGCATACTTAACGAAGCAACACATTAGAGTATCATAAAACATTGCACTTTACTATACTTTACTTTACTTCACTTCCCCCCCTGGAATAACCAACTCCCTCCCCAAACGAGGAAGTCAGAACACCGCAGAGCGCCGGAACCGGCGCCCGCAAATTTACACCGAGCTCCCCCCTGAGAAAGCTAAGGAGCTGACTGAACGTCAAAGAAAGGGAAGAGCCAGAGCGATACGCAGCACCGTCGCCAAGACCGAACGGAACGAAGAACCGTCCCCTAGTCCACCGCTCGGAACAGCGCGCCGCAAGATAACACAGATAGTCGGGAGGGAAGGAGGACTAAACTGGATCCTACAGGAACTACAATTACCAGGTTAGTGTAATTTCCATTTCCTGTGCGGATATCCAGTTTAGTCCTCCACTTTCGGGATGTAACAGAGCAGTTAAGACCGGGCGGGACCTTGCCAGCCGGCGCGCGCAGACCGCCGAACCAAAACAGGAATCCCGAGCCGCTAACACATCCAAGCGATAGTGCCTGCTGAAAGCGTGCAGAGACGACCAAGTGGCCACCTTACAGATATCTGCCGGCGGAACCAGGGAATGCTCCGCCCAAGAGGGCGCCTGAACTCGAGAAGAATGAGCTCGGAACCCCTCCGGAACCGTCCGCTGCTGCAACAGATATGCGGACGCGATCGCTTCCTTGAGCCATCTAGCAATGGAGGCCTTAGCCGCCGCCTCCCCTTTCCTTGCACCCCCAAAGAGCACAAAAAGCCGATTGGTCATTCGAAAAGGCTCAGTAGACTGTAAATGCCGTCGCCGCGTGCAACCCACATCGAGCCGGCGGAGACCCTTGTCCACCGACTCGACCGAGCTCGCCGAAAGAACTGGCAGAAACACCGCCTGAAGCAAGTGAAAAGGGGACACCACCTTTGGCAGAAAGGAAGGAACCGGACGGATCACACTCCGATCCGCGGAAAAAGACAAGAAAGGTTCTCGGCAGGACAAGGCCTGAAGACCCGAAAAGCGCTGAGCCTAGCAATTGGCTACAAGAAAAACCGTCTACGACGTGAGATCCTTCAGAGACAACCTCCGCAAGGACTCAAAAAGTTCCCGTACCAGAGCCCGCAGAACTAATGCAAATCCCACGGGGGAATCAACGCTCTGCGGGAAGGCCGTAATGAAAAAACCGCGGTCAAGAAACGCCGCACATCCGCATGAGCGCCGAGAAGGCGACCCAAGAACTTGCCTCGATAACAAGAGAGCGCTGCCAATTGAACCTTCAGGGAACTGGCCGCAAGGCCCTCCTTGGACCCATCCTGAAGAAAGCTGAAGACGACGGGCACAGCAACCGTCGCCACCCGGACTCCCCGCCGGGAGCACCAGTCCTTAAAAATCTTCCAGATTCGACCATAAGTAAGAGAAGTGGACGACTTTCTCGCCCGCAGCAGGGTGAAAATCCCTGCGGGCGAATAATCTTTTTTTTTTTTTTTTTTTTGGCCGAGCCCTCTCAATGGCCAAACCGTAAGCGAGAATCAAGCCACCTGGGGCGTCCGCAAGGGGCCCCGAAGGAGAAGGTCTGGCCGCGCGGGCAGGAGCCAAGGAACGCCGTCGCGAAGCCGGACCAGAGCGGCATACCAGGGCCTCCGGGGCCAACCCGGAGCCACCAGCGGCACTCGGCCCCGATGGCACTCGATGCGCTGGACGACCCTGCCGCTCAGCGCCCACGGGGGAAAGACATACAGGAGCCCGGAGGTCGGCCACGACTGAGTGAGAGCGTCGAGCCCCTCGGACATTCGCCCCCTCCGGCTGCTGGAGAAGCGACCCGCCTTGGCCGACTGGTAGGTCGCCATGAGACCCATGATGGGCGGACCCCACCGCCGAACTATGTGCGCCTACACCTGTGGGTTTAACTCCCACTCTCCGGGGTCCACCCGCACTCTGCTGAGAAGTCGGCCTGGACAGTTTCAGCGCCTGCTAATCGCGCTGCCGATATTGCCGGCAGACGAGTCTGCACCCAACTGAACAAGTCCGTCGCCTCTGTTTCCAGGGCCACAACGCCGGTGCCCCCTTGGCGATTGAAGCAAGCCACAGAGGTCGCATAGACCGACAAGACTCGCACTGGTCGACCGAGGCCTAGGAACTCCAGGGCCCATAGGGCTAGCCGTACCGCCTGAAGTTCGAGACGGTGGATTGACCAAGAAGCTTCCTGGGGAGACCACACCCCCTGCCTGAAGCGGGTCTCGCAGTGAGCCCCCCCAGCTGGATAAGCTCGCATCCGTTGTGAAAGAACCCCAAGAGGAGGCTCCAAGGGAAGCCCCCGCGTCAGGTTCTCGGAGGAGAACCACCATCAGAGTGACCGGCGAACTGCCTTTGGGCCTGGCAATCTCTTGTTCAACGAGCCGAACTGGTTGGACCAACGGCGGAGAAGAGCCCTCTGCAGAGGACGCATGCAGAACCGCGCCCAAGGCACCACCTTTAAGGCCGCTGCCCTCGATACGAGGCGCCTCAGGTACCACCACGTCGATGGAGCGGACAGCCCCCTAAAGAGCCGGGCAAGAGCCCGCAATGCCAGGACGCGGCGCTCGGGGAGGCCCAACAAACCCCGTGCGGTGTCGAAGCGCCTCCCCAGCTACTCGAGATCCTGCGTTGGACCCCGACCACACTGGTCTTCGTTCCCCACCCAGCCGAGGAACCGCCGCGGAGCCATCACCCTGCTCGCGCCGTGCACCTACTCCCGACTGGACCTTGCCCGAAGCAACCAGTCGTGGATAAACAGATGGGCCAGGGCGCCCTCTCTGCGCCAGACCGCCGCGACCACTACCATCACGCTCGTGAAGGTGCGGAGGCCGTGGCGAAACCAAACGGCACGGTTGGAAATGGGAAGTGGCCCCACAGAAGAGCGAAGCGGAGAAACCGTTGATGAGACAGCCGGATGGGAATGTGTAATGTGGACTGCAGCGGCTGTGGTAGATCCCGCAGCAGAAGCTCCGAGGAGGAGGGAGCGAAGCGCCGAGGGACCCAGCTAGCAATGCCGTGGGTGTTTTTTTTTTTTTTTTTTTTTTTTCCCGGTCATTCAGTCATAACATAATTAATTATTTATTTATTCATTTTTACATTTAAAACAAAAAGCAAGGAAGGCTCAGGGAAACCCAAGACTCTGCAAGCAAAGGATTCCGAAAACCCACGTGCCGCTACCACATGATTACATGTGTGAAAACTGCCGACTAGAGCTTGTTCCCTCATAAGAAACACGGAAGAGAAAAACAAAACAACTGACCGGCAGCCACAGAACTGAGAGGGGAACTGTCAGCCATACCCTGAGCGGGCATTTAGAAACTGTCAAAGTCAGTGAAAAGCAATTACAGTGACTGAAAGTAGGGACATTAGAGCGGGATCCCTCCGCAGCCATTCAGACCGCCATGGAAGGGGCTGAGAGTTGTATCCGGGGAGGGAGATAGAAGCTCAACCCAACCGTAGGCACCGTACCACGAGCCTGCCCCATGAGGCCGAGCCCAAACCATCCAGGACTCAAAACACTGACTTAAAACCTCAAGCAAATGGTATATTGACCAAGGCAGGTACCATAATCAGCAGGACGTACAAAGCACCCCGACAGCAGTTTGTGGCCCAAGGACCAAAGGTAGGAACCGCAAAGCACAGAGGCAGCCAGTCCGGATATAGCCGAAATCATCCCAGAGCAGCTGAGATAAGGCCGAAAAAAACAAAAACAGACTACTCACAGTTTTCTTACAGAAAATGATACCTGAACTTCTTGGAGGCATCCAAACTCTAGTGGGAAAGACTCAGTGCAGCGTAAGCCAATGGAGAATTCCCCTGAAGCCAAGCTCCGGAGTCCCCCAGTTCAGCTGGGGAAGCACGATGCTGAGGTAAGAGCAGAGCCGATGCAGGAGGTGCCCGTATTTCTTCGGACCGCCAATGCAGCGTAACCTAAATTATGCACAGGGAGAACTAAAAACAAATAAGTGCGCTCCGCAGGAACAGGCATTCAATCATATTCCCCTCAATAGGCAATGCCCCAGTGAGCCCTCTTTGTTGGGCCCAGTGAGGAACGGAACCCACTAGCCCTGCCCCTTAGTACGTCAGGGACTCAGCATTGAACTGTGGTTCTGAATTGCATACTGGTCTCTCTTCATGCCTTCTGCACTCTTTATGGAAATATATTCAGTTATTTAACAGTTATCTAACATTTATCTGAGAACAATTAACAAAGCGCAGCCTGTTATATCTTATGTTCATGAACAGGCAGAGAAAAAAGGATACCTCTCCCCACCAACACCAAGCAAGTCTGTGTGAAAACTGACCCAGCACTGTAGCTGTTAAAAGTCAGCCGAGAAGAAATCAGGCTTCCCTCCAAAAACTAAGGCTCATTAGCTATGCAAAATGGCCACCAGCAAAAATAAAACACAAAAAGGAGTGAATTAAAACCCCCCAAAAGCTAAGGAAATAGCTGAAACAGCCAAAGGGGAAGGTGGGAGGGTTGCAGGCAGAAGAAAATGCCTAAAAACGCTGAAAGAGCAAGAAAAAGCAATCAAGCTACCACAGAGCCGAGGACAGCAGTGGGAGAATATATTTCATGGCTGAATAAACTGCAGCCCGGCTCCTCAAACGCCAGAGCCAGTCACTGAACCTCTGCGGGACCCCCAACTCAGGCATTGGGGTTTGGAAGCCATCCCAAGGCCCCCTCTGCCCAGCGGGAGATAATGGAACAGTCACAGGGAAGCCCACACCACAGGGGCAATCCTATGCAAATCAGTCCCGATTTAAAAATAAAACGCTTATTTATTTTTTATTTATTTATTTATTTTTTTTTTTTTTTTTTGTTTACAAGAAACAAAATACTCCCCAGACTCCCTGGGGTGTCCTGAGCAAAAGCGCCAGCAAAAGGAACCCCAAAAACGCTAGGGGAACCTGTGCACAAGTGATCAAAAGTGCTACTAAAAGCACACTTTAAAAATCCAAAATGGCCGCCGCACTTTTTCACCCTCTGTAAAAAACGGCGCGAAAATACAAAGGCAACCAAATAATATGGAAAATAAAGAAAACGACCCTCTATTACAGGGCAAACGACCAATTTTAAGAAAAATTGCCCAATTGGCTCAGGAGAGCCTAGCAAAGTGCTGGCAGCTCTGACAGTGTACTGCTCACATAGAAAGAAATAAAAAGAAACCTCCTACCAGCTCAGGAACATCCAGAACTCAGCCAACTTCTCCCAGAACCAGCCACTGCTGTATCAGGTATGGCTTTACCCCTTACTGTCCAGGGGAAGCTCACTTAAGGCTGTTAAAATTAGCTAGGCATTAAGTCAGGAGCCAGCAGGTCTGACTTTCTCCTAGCCTCCTGTGCTAATGCACCAGGGAGATTTTTTTTCTTTTCCTTTTAAAGAGACAGCTAGCTATTAAATAAACAGCAAGTAAAAATCCCCAAAACAAACCCTAAAAGACTAACTAACAAGTGTTGCTCCTGCAATGGTCACTCAGTGTGCCCAGGAGGACACACTTTTACGTCTGCAGACTGCAAGAGACTGGACACACTGGGGGGCTTCTGGGAGCTCCTGCTGGATATGTACTACAGAAGATTTGATTGGTCCAGTCTCCAGGCTGCAGTGAGGTGCATTACCCGAAAGTGGAGGACTAAACTGGATATCCGCACAGGAATTTATGTTTTAACTATTGGCCCTTTAGTTTGTTTTGCAATGTTTTGGTCTCTTTGTTACTTTGTCTATGCCTTTATTCTTTATACCTGCTTTTCTGTTACTTTGGCGTTCCTTCTCTTGTTTGTGCATTGCCAACCTTTTAATTGTACACCGCTTTATGTTGTGACAAAAAGCGGTTTATCAAATTTTAAATAAAGATAAAGATAATGATGTATGGAAATATATATCTACCTATAATAAGTATCCGGATATATATATATCTACATATGTGTATCTATGAAGGACTAGAAAGGGGGCTGTTACTTCTGGAGAGAAATTTGAAATTGTGTGTATATACTTCTGGGAATTTTTCTGAAAGGAATTTTTTTTCTTTTAAAGCTAATCAATCTGTGAACCCACTATTTTTTTTGTTAAATCAGTCAGGGCCTAGTAGCAACAGTTTAAGATTCAATTTAAAACACAGAAGAGAACTTTCTGGTTACCTTTCATACCCAGTAGACAGCTGTAGTTTAAATTTCATAGTCACTCAGGGCCTAGCATCAGCAAAGTACTTTTAGTTTCAAATTAAAACACAGAAGAAAGCTTTCTGGTTAAATTTAGAATCCAGCAGAGAGCTTGTAGTTTAAATTTCTTAATAGGTTAGAGCCTAGTAGCAGCAAAGAGCTATAATTTAAATCAAATCAGAATATAGCTTACCTCAGTGGCACAGGACAAGGTACTGTGTAGCAGCCCTTTTTTAATAAGTGTTATATCCCTCCCTCCCTCCCCACACACCCATCCTCCCCTGGGATAATCACAGCTTTATAGGTACTTGCACAACTTAAAAGACAGGAGGTGCTCTCAGGTGAAGCTCATTACCCAAATCAGTCATACACTAAGGACCTGAGATTAATTAAGCTTCAGGTGAACAAGGTATATTAAACTTCTTAGGTACAGTTTTAGTGTTATAAATATCCATAGCACCCTTTAGTACATAAAGAACTTAAAGATCTAAACACAAACTTAAAACTAAGATGCACACAGCAGTCCAGCAGCGGGATGTGGGCTTTCCAGTCTTTTGCATTGAGTGTCACATGTATGATTTTCTCCCAGCTGGTGAGAGGTCTTACGTGTGCACTAGGTGCAAGGAGCTCTCTGCTCTCAGGTAACGAGTCCGTTCTCTAGAGGCTAGAGTAGCAGACTTGGAAAACATAAGACAGAGAGGTACATAGACGAGACCTACAGGGATATAGTCCTGAAGTCCCACCTCCAGTCTGGCAGCATCCCTGTTGCCATGGAGGAGAGAGGTCACGTGACAGGAGAGCATCACCCTGGTGTGGCAGGAAGTGATCCTGTAATTAGGACCTGTCCTCCAGGTGATGTAAACCCCTCTCACACCGAGGAGGTTTCTCCAGGGCCAAGTGCCCATGAGGGAAGGGTTAGGACAGCAGTTATAGTTGGTGATTCGATCATTAGGCATGTAGATAGCTGGGTGGCTGGTGGACTTGAGGATCGCCTGGTAACATGCCTGCCTGGTGCGAAGGTAGCGGACCTCACACGCCACCTAGATAAGGTCTTAGATAGTGCTGGGGAGGAGTCTGCTGTCTTGGTACATGTCGGTACCAATGACATAGGAAAATGTGGTAGGGAGGTTCTGGAAGCTAAATTTAGGCTTTTAGGTAGGAAGTTGAAATCCAGAACTTCCAGGGTAGCGTTCTCCGAAATGCTTCCCGTTCCATGCGCAGGACCCAAAAGGCAGGCAGAGCTCCGGAGTCTCAATGCGTGGATGAGACAATGGTGCAGAGATGAGGGGTTCGGATTTGTTAGGAACTGGAGAACATTCTGGGGAAAGGAGGGGCTCTTCCGAAGGGATGGGCTTCACCTTAACCGGGATGGAACCAGGCTGCTGGCATTAACCTTTAAAAAGGAGATAGAGCAGCTTTTAAACTAGATAATAGGGGAAAGCCGACAGTCGCACAAGAGCGCATGGTTCGGAAGAATGTATCCTTGAAGGATACTACAAAAAAGCAGAGAGGTTCCAAAAAAGAGTAAAGTAGCCCAAATGCCCTCGAGTATGGAGCAGACAGAACTTAAAGATCCCAAATTACCCATGTCTACCAATAGCCAAATTAATATGAATAAAATACAGTCTCTAAAATGCTTGTATGCAAATGCTAGAAGTCTACAAAACAAGATGGGAGAGTTAGAATATATAGCACTAAACGAGAGGTTAGATATGATTGGAAAATCAGAGACATGGTGGAAGGAGGACAACCAGTGGGACACTGATACCTGGGTACAAACTATATCGTAATGATAGAGCTGACCAAATTGGTGGAGGGGTTGCGCTCTATGTTAGAGAGGGCATTGAGTCAGAAAGGATTAAAGTTTTGCAAGAAACAAAATTTGCTGTAGAATCTCTATGGATTGAAATTCCATGTAAAAAGGGGAAGGCGATGGCAGTGGGAGTGTACTATCGTCCGCCTGGCCAGAATGAACAAAGGGATGATGAAATGCTCAAAGAAATCAAGGAAGCTAGCAAAAGTTACAGTGCAGTAATAATAATGGGTGATTTCAATTACCCCGGCATCGACTGGGTCAGTGTCACAACAGGACATGCTAGGGAGATAAAGTTCCTAGATGAAATAAATGTCTGCTTCTTGGAGCAGCTGGTTCATGAACCAACCAGAGGGGAAGCAATATTAGACCTAGTCCTTAGTGGAACACCAGATGTAGTGCAAGAGATAAGGGTGTTGGGGCCACTTGGCAATAGTGATCATAGCATGATCACCTTTGATTTAATTAGTGGAGGAGGGATAGTAAGGAAATCCACAGTACTACCCTTTAACTTTCGAAAGGGAGACTATGATAAAATGAGGAAAACAGTTAAGAAAAAACTAAAAGGAGCAGTTGCAAAGGTTAAAGACGTACATCAAGCTTGGGTGTTGTTGAAAAATACTATCTTGGAAGCCCAGACCAGCTGTATTCCACGCTTTAAGAAAAGTGGAAGGAAGTCCAAAAAACTGCCAGCATGGTTTAAAGGTGAGGTCAGAGAGGCTGTTGTTGCCAAAAAAAGCATCTTTCAGGAAATGGAAAAAAGAGCCAAACGATGAAACCTGGAAACAGCACAAGCACTGGCAAGTCAAATTCAAGGCATTGATAAGGCAGGCAAAGAGAGAATTTGAGAAGAAGCTTGCTGCGGAAGCAAAAACGCGAAATAAAGACCTTTTCAAGTACATTCGTAGCAAAAAACCTGTGAGAGAGTCAGTTGGTCCATTAGATGATAAAGGGGTTAAAGGAGCACTAAGAGGCGACAAGGCGATAGCGGAGAGACTGAATGAATTCTTTGCTTCGGTCTTTACTGAGGAAGATGTAGGGATGTTACCCATGACTGAAGTGGTATTTAAAGATGTGGAAGAATTGAAGGAAATATCGATACATCAGGAAGATGTCTTACAACTATTAGATAAACTGAAGAGTAGCAAATCACCTGGGCCGGATGGTATACATCCAAGGGTGTTGAAAGAACTGAAATTTGAGATTGCAGACCTGCTATCAGTAATCTGTGAACTATCATTAAAATCATCTCTAATACCTGAGGATTGGAGGATCGCCAATGTAACACCAATTTTTAAAAAGGGTTCGAGGGGTGATCCGGGAAACTACAGACCAGTGAGCCTGACATCAGTACCGGGAAAAATGGTAGAAACCATCATAAAGAATAAAATTACTCAGCATGTAGATAGTCACGACCTAATGGGAGACAGCCAACATGGCTTTAGACAAGGAAGATCTTGTCTTACTAATCTGTTATGTTTTTTTGAAGGAGTGAATAAACAGGTGGACAAAGGTGAGTCGGTTGATATTGTGTATCTGGACTTTCAGAAAGCCTTTGACAAGGTCCCTCATGAGAGACTTTTGGCAAAACTAAAGAGTCATGGGATAGGAGGCAGTGTACTACTGTGGATCAGGAACTGGTTAAAAGATAGAAAGCAGAGGGTAGGGCTAAATGGCCAATTTTCCCAATGGAGAAAGGTGAATAGTGGTGTACCCCAGGGATCTGTGCTGGGTCCGCTGCTTTTTGACATATTCATAAATGACCTGGAAAGTGGAATAACGAGTGAGGTTATCAAATTTGCAGATGACACAAAACTATTTAAAGTTGTTAAAACCCAGGAGGATTGTGGAAAATTGCAAGAGGATCTTGTTAAATTGGAAGACTGGGCATCAAAATGGCAGATGAAATTTAATGTGGAGAAGTGCAAGGTTATGCACCTAGGGAAGAACAACCCAAACTATGGTTACACGATGCAAGGTTCCACATTAGGAACCACCACCCAGGAAAAAGATTTAGGCGTCATTGTGGATACCTTGTTAAAACCCTCGGCCCAGTGTGCAGCGGCAGCCAAGAGAGCAAATAGAATGCTAGGTATGATAAGGAAAGGAATGGAAAATAAAACAAAGGATATTATAATGCCTCTATCGTTCCATGGTGAGACCGCACCTTGAATATTGTGTGCAATTCTGGTCGCCGTATCTTAAAAAGGATATAGCGATTTTAGAAAAGGTTCAGAGAAGAGCCACCAAAATGGTAAAGGGGATGGAAGGCTACTCCTATGAAGAAAGGCTAAAAAGGTTGGGGCTCTTTAGCCTGGAGAAGAGACGGCTGAGGGGAGATATGATAGAAGTCTATAAATTAATGAACGGAGTGGAACGGGTAAACGTAGATCGATTGTTTACCTTATCAGAATATGGAAAGACGGGGGGAGTGGTTACCTCCAAGATGGCGGCGGTGTGATTTTCCTTGGATTATGCCTAAACGCAAGGGCAAACACAAGGCTCAGCCCGCGGAGCCTGTACTTGCCGTTTCCTCGGGTCCTATGGACCGTTTCGTACAGCTATCGGAGCAGCAGAAGGGGGAGATTAGAGCGGGCGTTGTGGCTCCGGTGAAGGTGGATTCGGAGCTACCAGCCCTGGAGGTGTCTCTCTCCCCGGACGATCGACCGCCTCCTTGCCGTCTGACCCCCCCGGATCTCTCTCTCTCGCGAGAAGTGAGTCAGCGCGTCTGGGAGATGTTGGAGCTGCCTTGCTGGAGCGGGCTTCGCCAGATCAGAGCTCCGGAGTTCCCTCCTTGATATCGGGGGTAGGAGAGGTGTTCAGACCGCAGGTGGTGGAAACGGAGGTCTTGTTACAGCCAAGTGAGGATTCAACTGGTCTGGTTTCCTCAGTTTTTTCCTTATCTCGGATTGGTTCCTTGCAGCGTCCAAAAGAGTTCTCTCTGGAATCTATTTGGGAGGCAATATCGCAGCTTTTTTCTGTATTGTCTCAACAGCTGGCTGTGTCTTCTCAGCGTTTGGAGAGACTGGAAAGTGCTACACAAGGTATCAAGGAAGAAATGACTGATGGGTGAGAAGATTAAAACTGGGGAACAAAATGTATCTCGAAATATGACAATAACTGATTCACTTGTGAAGGATAATCTTGTGACTCAAAGGAAACTGGAAAATTTGGAAAACGCCGTTCGGGCGTCGAATATACGTTTGTTAAATTTCCCTATGGTGGCTGGTATTTCTCCGGTTGATGTGTTTAAAAAGTATTTAACTGAATCCTTATTGGTTCCAGATAAATTAATTCCCCCAGTTGTTAAAGCCTATTTTCTTCCATTAGGTAAAACTGGAGGTCGGGTGGATTTGGGGTCTCCCAAGACAGACACTCTTGATGTGTCTGCCTTGTTAGAGTCACCAGGTGAAGCCGAAATTAAGGTATCTACATTGTAAGTTACTTTTGCATTATCCTCAGACCGGGAATGGCTGTTGAAATTGTACTTCAAAAGGCGCTCTGTGTTGTTTATGGGTAAGAGAGTTGTTATCTTCCCAGATGTATCCAGAGAGACCCAAAAGAGGCGTAAGGCCTTTTTGCTTTTGAGGTCTGGGGTCCTTTCTATTGGCGCTACAATGATATTACGATTTCCTTGTAAGTGTATAGTTTATTTTAGAGCTAATAAGTATGTTTTTCTTCAGCCTGAGGACCTCTCCATGTTTGTATCTTCTCATTTGTTGACTTCCTCACCTATGGATAAACCATCGTCTTAAGAAATATGCTCCGAAATATACCCTTCCTCTTGGTAATTTGTATTAATATTACCTAGTTCTTGGAACGTGGCTTCACCTGGCCTTGTTTGTTTAAGGTTCACTTCCCCCCAGTATTGTGGGCTACACTGTACTGTGTATTTATCTTTGTTTGTTTTATTTCCTATTGTATCTTTTCTGCACAGTTAAGTTTTCTGTACAAGCTTTGCTTGGTATATAATGTAAAATTGCATAAATAAATAATTAAAAAAAAAGAATATGGAAAGACTAGGGGACATGCAATGAAGCTACAGGGTAAACTATTTAAGACTAATAAAAGAAAATATTTTTTCACTCAATGTGTAATCAAACTCTGGAATTTGTTGCCGGAGGATGTAGTAAAGGCTGTTAGTGTAGCTGGGTTTAAAAAAAGGTTTGGACAAGTTCCTGGAGGAAAGGTCCATAAACCATTATTAAGAAGGGACCCAGGATATCAATGCTTGAACCAGTACAAGCATTGTGGAACCTGTGTCCCTTGGGGAAACTGCTAGGTACGTATGACCTAGATTGGCCACTGTTGGAAACAGAATGCTGGGCTTGATGGACCTTGGTCTGACCCAGTATGGCATATCTTATGTTCTAGTGTGTCTGTATATATCTATGATAAGCTTTAAAGGGCATAGCATATGCACACTTAGCTGACAGACAGATACATCTATAGAGAGGTATATAGGTCTCTATATCTATATCTATATAGGTCTAAAGATAGATGCCTGCAATAAGCAGACAGAGCTATGCATTTCAGGACATTCACATGGAGATGTGAAAGGAAAAGATTCATCTAAGAACAAGGAGGTGGAACCTACTTGAGAAGATAGAGAATCTATTCTGCCAGAGATGGTAAAGGAATGCTATCCCGTGAATTACCAGGATGGTTACGTGAAAAAACAGAGGATAATATCAGTCTGTAAATAGCAAGTCCGGAGTCCTGTGGACCTCCAGCATGGTAAAAGGACAAACGCATAGAATGAGATACCAGGTTGAGCTACGTGAGGGACAAAGGAGGTATCAGGTGGTTTTCAGATGAATATGTGCTGTCCTTGAAGTATGAGGATACCATGAGGACAAGCTGCAAGAAAAAAAAAAAAAAAAAGGAGTATATTCCCTAAGGAATGGGATAACTCTTAGAATTTCACGTGGAGAAGGCTTATGTCCTTTTCACCTCTTTTTTTTTTAAAAAGAAGATAGTAGGGTATGAAGAACCCTCACAGTCATAGGGGATGACTGAGGAAGCCTTTTTCAACCATGATGGATAGCCATTAGAGAAACTCTATGCTCTCTAGCAAGGGCCCATAGTGGAAAGCTTCTCAGTAGGATTGCAGAGAGCATTATGCAGGAGAACTGGGATGTAGAACTGGCTGATGGAGAAAACTGACAGCCACATCTACTACGTTGCCAAACCCAGAGATTGGAGATGGCAAGGGTAGAAGATAGTGTAAGGAGCCTGTAGTGAAAAGGAGTATCCAAGAAAGAAGTAGAAAACTGTCTTGGAATCACTACTAAGGCCAGACAGGAGTGGAGGAAAAGTACAAGTAGTAAAATACTGGAACTCCTATATGGGCAGCTACTGAATAGAACAGAGAGAGTCGGTCTGTGTCAGAGAGAACAGACTGAACAAAGAGAGCAAGCTGTCTGTCTGCAGAGCTGCCCAGATAAAGAAGGGAGTTTACTCAGGAGAAGAAACTCTACAGTGAAAAGAAAAAGACAAGAAAAGTCTTTCAATGATATGGTACCACTCTTACAGGGAAAACCCTGGCGAAGAGGGTAGATAAAAGCTGAAGGACTTACCACATGGTAAGTCTTTGGAAGGAAAAAATTCATGCTGGTACAGAGAAACTATCATGCGATAGTTGTTAAACCCCTCTTCTAGTCAGGCAGAGGTGGAAAACTCTAACTTATAGACATGAATATCCTGACAGTTCTTCATACTGAAGAGTAAATGGATTTCCTGAGAATAGGAATCCCTGAGCAGAGTTTTGAATGGAAAAACAGTGAAAAACATCTGCTGAAAAGAAAATAACTGTAGTTATAAAAAGATTAATCAGAAACCTATGGTTACTGTGTTTATTCAGCCTGGTTAGAATTTGGATTCTGGATTCTTTAGACCAGGGTGAGACTTCCCCTGCTTGGGAACATCCGAATGATGGGCAGGAGAAGAGGAAAACCTCTTTCTTTTAGGGAAAGGTGGTTTGGTAGGGCATTTCCTACCTGCTGAGGAAGGAGAGGGCTTAGGATGGCCCTCAGAAACAGGAATGTCAGTGGAGCAATGAGCAACCTGACGTAAGGACTCCTTATTGAAGAGATTTTCTCCAGTACAAGGAGTATTACTCAGTCTTTGTTGTGCCCATCTGCTCAAGTCTGATGCTTGGAGCCAGGCTTTACAACATGCTCCTATGGCTATAGCAGAAGTTCTGCTAACAGACTCAAAAGAGTCTAGGGAAGCACGAGAAAGAAAGAGATATTTTGGCTATGACTAAGTAGTAAGGCATAGTCTGCAGCCTTGGGCTCTGATAGAAAAGGAGTCAAAAGAGATAATTTCTTTGTGACCTCCTGAAGGGATAGACTCATAGAAAATATATGAGAGAATCCTTGTTGCCAGCATAGATGTTTGGAAGGTTTGACGCCCAAAGGCATCCAGTGTTCTAGATGCATGTCCTGGTGGAAGAGAAGAATGTTTTTTCTTGCTTTTTACCTTCCTCATTGCTGATTCCACTACAATGGAATGATGGGGAAGTTGAGGCTTTTGAAACCCTGGAGAGGGGGGCACCTGATACAGAAGATCAGTTGCTGTAGGAGGTGAAGAAACCCTTAAAGGTTTTTCCCATACCCTCAGAAGATTCTGCAAAGAGAGATGTAAGGGAAGCATTATATTTTCCTTTTCTGCAGAAAAACCCTGAGAAGACTAATAGCCAGGGATAGGAATATTAAGGAAGGTTGCCATGTCAAGGAGAAATTTCTGAAAAGGCTCTCCGATGGGAACCATCCCTGGACAGGCTAAATTTGAAAAGGTAGGAACAGGATTTGTAATGGATGGACACTGGAACTGGCAGTTATGAGTTGAGACAGTCAGTAGTGCATTATCCATGCCAGGTATCGACGCCAAACTAGGTATAGAGAGGAGCGATCCAGTTGAAAAGAGCATGGAAGGAGCTGGTTCCGATGATACTGCAGGTACCGGCATCAATACCGATACCGGTAGTTGTGCCGGGATTGAAGTGGAAACCGACACCGAAGCAGTCATCGGAGGCTGCTCAAGCGGTACCGAGGTAACTAAAAACCCTTGGTGATTATCCTCGGTACCGTGCATGCGGAATCGGTAAACATCGGTTCCGAGACACGCCGGTACCCAGTCCTCTAGACTAGAAAGCGATTCTAGACTCGGCATTGAAGTAAGCGAGTCTATCGATGCATGCCTAGAGGGTACAGACGTCGGTGATGGTATCGGCGGTACTGCCGATACTGGAAAGTCAATCTGGGATGTATCGGTCGGTCCCGAAGGTACCGAGAACGCCAGATGACGATCCCTGGTGAAGAGCAGATCACTCAACACCGGTGCCGATGCCGGGGTATCGGTACCGCTCGAAGCGGATGCCACCACCAAGCATGGCTCAGGTATGTTCTGTGAGGGGTGAACCCCAGGAACAACCTGAAACCCCTGAAATGCTTTGGAGCCCGAAGACTCCCGCCGGGGTTTTAATGCCAATGGGGTCTTGAGGGTAAGGCCGGAGCCGTCAGCATGCTTAGCATGAGACTTACCACTCAAGAATTGGCTAGTCTTAACAGACTGTGGATTACCTGATCCTGTAGAGAAGAAATGGCCGGTGCCCTGCCATAGGGAGGGAAAACGGTATCGAGGGAAACTCGAAAGAGAATCTCTTCTCACAGCATTGTAGCCTGATGGTTCAGGGGAAAAAGGGTCAGGACCCAAACAGGTTAGACACCAGTCATTGGAGTCTAAAAAGAAAACTGTATTTCCACAGTGAAGACACTTCTTAGGAGAAGGCGGCTCCATGATGGAGAGGCCTTATAGGCCCAAAAAATTGTAAGACAGAAACTGAGGGAAAACTCTCCCTCAGTTTGAGAAAAAAGAAAAAACCCCACCGGCGGTACCGGTGGCAGCGGGAAAACAGCCACGACCACAAGAAAACAAGAATGAAAAAGTAAAGAAAAAAGGTTTCTGCGGTGGCAGGACGTCCTCCTGTCGGCTCCGCGGAAAAACGAAAACTGAGGAGAGACAGTTGGAAAGGCGGGAAGGCAGTGCGCAGGCGCTTAGGGATGCTCCCAAAAGCTCTCTGATTGGACGCTGGGGAGCGTTCCCACGCAGGCTCCGTCGGTACCGACATACCCATATGTGAAGACTCATTCCTGCTTGTTCCTGGAGATTTTTTTCACTCAACGCATAAACTCTAATTCATTACCGGAGGATGTAGTAAAGGCTGTTAAGTGTAGCTGGGTTTAAAAAAATGTTTGGACAAGTTCCTGGAAGAAAGGTCCATAAAACATTATTAGAGGACCCAGGAAAGCCACTGCTTGCCCCAATACAAGCATTATGGAACCTGTGTCTTCTGGGGAACCTGTTAAGTACATGTGATCTAGATTGGCCACTGTTGGAAATAGGATGTTGGGCTTGATGGACCCTTGGTCTGACCCAGTATGGCATTTCTTATGTTCTAATCTGGAAAATGAGAAATACTGGCTTAGCAGTCTGTACAGATCCTTTATAGGATGACAAAAGTCAGTAGTTTTCAGTCTGCATCTGCTGGCAATAGGCATAACCTATGCATCTGGACTAGAGGGA
Organism: Ichthyophis bannanicus; assembly: GCA_033557465.1. Lineage (NCBI taxonomy): Eukaryota > Metazoa > Chordata > Amphibia > Gymnophiona > Ichthyophiidae > Ichthyophis > Ichthyophis bannanicus. The sequence continues at coordinate 401,048,556 of CM066039.1, read as the reverse complement.
CAGTGAGGAAAGAATTTCCTGCAGAAAATTCCATGTCATTTCTAAATGTCATCTCAGTACCCAGGCAAACTTGCAGTTCTCTCTCAATTTAGTATCTAGTTGACATTAATTAGCATTATTAAAATACACCATACAAATACTGTTTGCTCATGAAGTCTGTGTGGAATAGGAAAAGGTAGACAAGTTAGGAAAGTCCTCTGTAAGCCACAGAGCTTTCCTTTAGTTACCAACAATCTGTGTGCTGAACTTACGTGACAAAGATGGGGTAAATAAGGTTATTGGCACTGAGGCTGGTGGTGGAGGCCTGCCAGGCTCGCAGCAAGGGATGGAAGTAGCCACTGTGAAGAAGCGAATTTGTCTGCATATTTCTGCCACTATAATCTGACAGCACTAGAAGCAAAGAGAAGAGAGACACACAGTAACATTAGATTCAGACAATAGTACTCATTTTAATCCCTATGGAGAATTTTTCCATACCTGTTAATTTTCTTTCCTTGAATCCTGCTAGATCAGTCCAGACGAGTGGATTACACATCAGTGATGTCACCACTAGTATAATACACTGGTGCAGCACAAAGCAAGCCAGTATGACACTTACGAAGCAAAATCAGCATTGAAAAACTCTAGAAGAAAAAAAGTATCAAACTACATATGGAGTATTGGTTCTCTTACCATACTTGACACTGCACCAGGCAGAGATACTGAAAATACAGTTAAAAGGCAGCAGGGTTCCAAATCTGTCCATCCATTCTCCCTCACCCCACCCCCGAGACCCTTTGGAGAACCCCTCACGGATCTAACCCTGAAGGTAGTGTTCCTGGTGGTTACTGCTTCTGCCACGTGGGTGTTAGAGCTACAAGCTGACTCCTGCAGGGAGTTTATCTTTGAGTTATTTTCCAGGGTAGGTCCTAGAGTGCTCTAGCAGGATTCAAAGAAAGGAGAAAAAAATATAAGACACCTTAACAGCCGTTATGGACGAATTTGGAAATCACAGCAACTTTAAAGATATAGAAGGAAAAATAAAAGCCACCAGATCTGCTGGAGACAGAGAAATAAATACTGAGGGAGACACCTAGGGGGTCGGACTATATCACCAGGCTCCAATCAGAGCTTTGGTAGATGTCTGTCTCCAGGATCTGCTGGCAGGGGGGACACAACCCACTTGTCTGGACTTGTCTAGCAGTATGATTTGGAAAAGAAAGTTCACACTTAATCCCAAATCAATGGGAGAAGGGTACAATATCTTAACAAAAAATCATTGTGATGGCTCAGAAAATACATAGGGGGTTAATCTGGCTCACGAATAGCAGGGATGGACATCCATCCCTGCTATTCATGGCCCTCCCTGCTGGGGTCTACATTCCCTGCCAGTTGTACGGGGAAGTTAGATGAGGCGGGAAGGGGCAGATCAGGGGGCAGAGTTTAGGGAAAGTGGTGGACAGGCACTGGCCCTGGAAGTACAGGGCTGATTCTAATGTCAGCCCTGTACGCCCAGGGCCGGAAACTTGTACAGGGAGGTTATTCCACCTCCGAGATGGAATAACTTCCCTAGACATCATGAATCGGCATGCCCGGAGCACGGGCGGGGCGGGGGGCTGCCTGCCCACCCCCCCCCCCCCAAACGACAACACTTCCTGCAGCCCGACCCTGGCCATGAGTGGCCGAATCGGGGGTTGGGCTGCAGGGAATGCTTTGAATGGAGCCGGCAGCCAGGATTGTGGCTTTACAACGGAGCCGCAATGCCATGGCAACTGGACACCATGGTGCCGTGACTCCATTGTAAATCCCTGACTGAGTTAGTCGGGCATGTCCTGTACATGATTCTGATCCCACAGGGCTAGACATGACCTACGGGATCAGAATCACGACGCCCTCTGTACGTCTGGTTCAGACTGGACGTAGAGAGGGCTACTAAGTCCGGGACGGAATTGGGTCTATAAGGTATACCTTGATAAATATATATTTACATGGAAACCTGAGCTAGAAGGTTGCTCCCAGCTCCAAGACACTTGGCTTTAGTGCCAGGAAAGCAAAGTTACTCACCTGTAACAGGTGATCTCCGGGAACAGCAGGAATTTAGTCCTCACATATGGGTATCGTCGGTACCGACAGAGCCTGTGTGGGAACGCACCCCAGCGTCCAATTAGAAAGCTTTTGGGAGCATCCCACACTGCCTGCATGCTGCCTTCCCGCCTTTCCCAACTGCCTCTCTCCAGTTGAGTTTTAAAGCTGAGACAAAGAGAGAGCGCGGGAAAGGAAAGAGATAGAGGGATACAACTCCTAGGGGAAGTTGGTGGGTTGTGAGGACTAAATTGCTGCTGTTCCCGGAGATCACCTGTTACAGGTAAGTAACTATGCTATCTCCAGGAACAAGTAGGAATGTAGTCATCACATATGGGGACTCCCTAGCTTTAGGTGCCAGGGAGAGACCCCAGAAGTTGTGTGTCCCTGAACAGGGCTCCACTCCCCCCATGGATCTCTGGAATCCTACCAGGGATGATGGGTAGGAGTTAGGTATGGAACAGGTGTTGGAGAACAGCCTGACCAAACAAGGCATCCCGGCGGGAGTCCTTGTCCAAGCAGTAATGGGCTGTGAAGGTATGAACCGAGGCCCAAGTGGCTGCTCGACAGATGTTGACAGAGTGCAGATGAGTCATTGAAGCTGCCATGGCCCTCACATTGTGAGCTGTGACTTGGCCCTCCAGAGAAAGGTTCTTACTGATAGGCGAAGGAAATACACTGAGCAATCCAGTTAGAGAGTGTTCTCTTGGATACTGGACGTCCCAAATGAGAAGAATCAAAAGCAAGAGTTGAGAGGACTTTCTATGTTGCTGTGTTCTTTGTAAGTAAAAGGCTAAATCAAGCTCTTTTACAGACCAAGGTATGAAGATTCGTCTATGCATTTGATGCATGAGGCCTTGGAAAAAACACAGGTAGGTAGACCGCTTGGTTTAGATGAAAAGGCAAGACCACCTTTGGCATAAAGTGTGGATTAGTCCTAAGGACCACATTGTCATAATGGAACCTTGTATAAGGTGGATCAGCTACTAGCACTTGCAACTCACTAATGCGGCGTGCTGATGTGATTGCAATGAGAAAGATAACATTCAAAGAAAGGAATTTTAAGGAGGTAGCAGCTAAAGGTTCAAAGGGTGGCTTCATGAGCTGCCCAAGAACCAGGTTTAAGCCCCATGCCACCGGTGGTGGCCTGATGGGAGGCTTAGTTAGAAGGTCTCTCATAAATCTTGTTATAAGAGGATAAGAGGAAATAGGTTGTCCATTTAGAGGCTTAAAGGAAGCTGCAATAGCACTCAAATGGACTTACTGAGTTAGTCTTAAGTCCTGCATTGGATAAATGAAGGAGATACTCCAGCAATGATTCCAGAGGTATCGCAAGGGGGTTAAGACCCTTCTGCGAACACCATATGGTAAACCTTTTCCACTTGAAAGCATAAGAGCGTCTTGTGGAAGGTTTCCTGGAAGCAAAAAATAATATCTTATTTGCTGAGGGATATTAAGATCATGGAGATCTAGGCCTTCAGCAACCAAGCCCTGAGATGCAAAGACTGGGGATTGGGATGCCATAACATTCTGTCCTCCTGAGATAGGAGATCTGGAGCAGACCCCAACTCCAGGGAGGGAGCTTGAGAGAGATGTAGAAGCAGAGGGTACCACACTTGCCGTGGCCAATGTGGAGCTATGAGAATCATATGGCCTCTGTCTCTCTGAAGCTTGAACAGGGTTTGGGGAATTAGGGGAATGGGTGGAGACATACAGGAAGTCTTGACCCCAATGAGGGAGGAAAGCATCCCTGGCCTGAGCCTTCTGAGCCGGAATTCTGGAACAGAACCGGGGAGGTTTGGCATTCCACGGACTTGCAAAGAGGTCTATGTCCGGGGTTCCCCAAATTTGAAAAATCCTGGTTACCTGCTCTGCATGCAGAGACCATTCATGCGGAAGCAAAACTCGACTGAGTCTGTCCAAGAGTTTTGTATGCCTGGAAAATACACTGCAAGGAGATGAATCCGATGCTCTGGTGAGGGCCCATAGTCGCAAAGCTTTGTTGCAAAGCAACAGAGCCTGTACCCCCCTGCTTGTTCACAAAGAACATGGCTACTTGATTGTCCGTATGAATGAGGACTGTCCTGTAGCTGAGCAGGGTGTGGAACACCTGCAGAGCAAGAAAGATTGCTCTGAGCTCCAAGAGATTGATATGTAGATGACTCTCCTGTGGAGACCAGGTGCCTTGGGTGGAGAGGTCTTGGAGATGAGCTCCCCAACCCATTGGAGAAGCATCTGTTGAGAGTTGTTTGGGGTAAAGGTTGTTGGAAAGGGGACCCCAGCAACAGGTTTTGAGTGGACTTCCACCACTGGAGAGACAAAATAAGGCGACTTGTGTTTGCTATTTTGTCTGACAGGCCTCCTGATGCCTTGGTCCATTGGGTGGATAAAGTCCACTGAGCTGCCCTCATATGGAGGCGAGCATAGGGAACCACATGCACAGTAGATGCCATGTGGCCTAGTAGTTGTAACATTTCTCAAGCAGTTAGATGAGGCTTTAGCACTGCTTGAGAAGCCAACTGCACCATGCGAAGACAATGGGCCTGGGGGAGATAGGCCCTTACCTTTTTGGTATCTAGGAAAGCTCCTATGAACTCTAAAGACTGAGTGGGAGTTAGACTGGATTTTGGGATGTTTATTACCAGCCCTAAATACTGAAGGATACGCATTGTGCAGGATAGAGAAGTCCTGGCCTCTGACTCTGTTGGTGCTTGAATGAGCCAGTTGTCTAAGTAAGGGAAAACGAATATCCCTAGAGTGCAGGGAAAGCGTAGTTACTCACCTGTAACAGGTGTTCTCCAGGAGCAGCAAGAATCAGTCCTCACATATGGGTGACGTCGGCGCCGACGGAGCCCTCGCGGAGCAATTTTCCCCAGCTTTCAAAGAAAGCCTTTGGGAATTGCAGCGCACATGCGCGGTCTCCTTCCCGCCCAAGGGTGCCATCTTAGCCAGTCTGATGACATAGCTAAAAGACAGCATAAAAATTTGCAAAAAAACTTAAGCAGATGATTGCAACTCCAAGGGGAGGAGGGAGGGTTGTGAGGACTGATTCCTGCTGCTCCTGGAGAACACCTGTTACAGGTGAGTAACTACGCTTTCTCCAGGACCAAGCAGGAAGTCAGTCCTCACATATGGGACTCCCAAGCTTAAGGCTACCGGAGACCCTAAGCACAAAAATGAGCTCCCTCTAGCTCAGCAGCACCGAAGGAAGGAATCTTCACTGAATTATTACCCACCGGTAGCCCCCATCCAGGATGGAGGGTAGGAGTTGCTCAAACCTCGAAGAGATTTCGGAGGACTGCCTGTCCGAAAGCACTGTCCCTGCGGGACTCCCTCTCGAGACAGTAATGGACCGCAAAAGTCTGGCTCGAAGACCAAGTAGCGGCCCGGCAGATGTCTGCCAGCGGAACAGAGCGGAGGTAAGCCACTGACGTAGCCTTCGCCCGAACACAATGAGCCGTGACTCGACTTTCTAACGAGAGTCCGGCTGCCCCATAAGCCCAAGCGATACAGTCAGCAACCCAGATGGACAGAGTACGCTTGGAGACCGGGAGCCCCAATTTATTGGGGTCAAAAGACACAAAAAGCTGAGCAGCTTTACGGTGCTCCCGCGTACAGTCAAGGTAGAAGTTCAATGCCCTTCTACAGTCCAGGGTATGTAGGACCATTTCAGCTCGGCTGGAGTGTGGCCTGGGAAAGAAGGTCGGAAGTACCACCTCCTGATTGATGTGAAAAGGGGAGACCACTTTTGGAAAAAATTTTGGGCGAGTCCGTAGGACTACCCTATTTTTGTAGAACCGAGTGTAAGGGGGATCAGACACGAGGGCCTGCAATTCACTTACGCGTCTAGCAGAAGTGAGGGCTATCAGGAATAAAGTTTTCCAAGAAAGGAAACTGAGAGAACAGGTAGCCATAGGTTCAAAAGGCGGACAGGTGATCCGCTGTAAAACCACATTCAGATCCCAGTCAGGAGCTGGCGGGCGCAGAGGTGGTTTAAGTAGAAGAAGGAGACCTCGGAGAAACCTCGCTACAAGAGGGTCACTGGAAAGAGGTCTGCCGTCCACCGGCACATGATGTGCTGAAAGAGCACTGAGGTGAACTTTGACGGAGTTGGACTTAAGTCCCAGATTAGAGAGGTAGAGCAAGTACTGCAAGATCACCGACACCGAGCAGGAGAAGGGATCCTGAGACTGCTGGGCACACCAAACGGAAAAGCGACGCCATTTAAGGGCGTAGCATTTGCGGGTAGAAGGTTGCCGAGAAGCTAGGACGACCTCTTCCACCTCTGCCGGCAGTAGAAGGGGAGCCAGGACTACCCTTTCAGCAGCCAGGCCATTAGATTGAGAGATCTGAGGTTGGGGTGTAGCAGGGACCCCTGATCCTGTGTTAGGAGATCCGGTTGAAACCCCAGAGGGAACGGATCCTCTACCGCTAATTGCAGCAGGAGTGGAAACCACGGCTGTCTGGGCCAGCGAGGAGCCACCAGGATCATGGAGGCCTCGTCTCGGAGAACCTTGAAAAGAGTTCGAGAGACTAGCGTGATGGGAGGAAAAGCATACAGAAGGATCTCCGACCATGAGAGTAGAAAAGCATCTGCCGCTACTCGAAGGGGATGTGGCTGACGAGAGCAGAAGCGAGGAAGTTGCCGGTTGAGAGGACTGGCAAAGAGATCCATCGTGGAGAGTCCCCACTTCAGAAAAAGTTTCTGAACTACCAAGGGATCCAGACGCCACTCGTGCGGCTGGAGTATCCTGCTGAGTTTGTCCGCCAGGCAGTTTTCTTGGCCTGGGAGATAAACTGCCTTGAGAAGAATGCCGTGACTGACGGCCCAAGAGCAGAGCTTCTGAGCTTCTCAGCAGAGAAGGAAGGAGCCCATGCCCCCCTGTTTGTTCACGTAGAACATGGCAACTTGATTGTCCGTCTGGACAAGGACGGACTGGTGAGAAGTCAGGTGGGAGAAAGCCTTGAGCGCCAGACGGATTGCTCTGAGCTCCAGGAAGTTGATCTGCTGAGCAGACTCCCACGCGGTCCAGAGACCTTGAGTACATGCCCCTTGGCAATGTGCTCCCCAACCCAGGAGGGAAGCATCGGTCGTCAGCACTTGAGCCGGCTGAGGTGACTGAAAAGGCATTCCGAGCACCAGGTTCGGCCGATGAAGCCACCACTGTAGAGAAGAGGCCAGCGGCCTGGAGATGCGCACTAAGTCGGCTAGTCCGCCGGTGGCTTGTTGCCACTGCTTGCGAAGGCACCATTGAGCAGGCCGCATATTCAGGCGGGCATTGGGGGTCACGTGGACGGTGGAAGCCATATGGCCGAGTAGTCTCAGGAAGTGCCAGGCTGAGACCAGGGACTGGCTGCGAAAACGGCCGGCTAGGTCCATGAGCCGTTGAGCCCTGTCAAGAGGCAGGAAGGCTCGTGCCTGAGGAGTGTGCAGTCTTGCGCCGATGAACTCGAGATCCTGTGAGGGGAGCAAAGTGGACTTTGCGAAGTTTATGACAAAGCCCAAGTACTGCAGAAGAGTCACCGTGCGGTGTGTGGCACCGGTGACTTCCGGAGAGGACGATGCTCTGATGAGCCAGTCGTCAAGGTACGGAAAGACATAGAGGCCGTGAAGCCGGAGATAGGCCGCCACCACCGTGAGACATTTTGTGAAGACTCGCGGTGCGGAGGATAGGCCAAAGGGCAGTACTCTGTACTGGTAATGATTTCCTGCCACCACAAACCTTAGGTATTGGCGGTGGCTTGGGTGGATGAGGATGTGCGTGTAGGCATCCTTTAGATCCAAGGAGCATAGCCAATCTCCCTGCTGGAGGTAGGGCAGAAGGATTCCAAGGGTAAGCATCTTGAACTTTTCCCGCACGAGGAACTTGAGGTTGCGCAAGTCCAGGATGGGTCTGAGGCCTCCTGTCCTTTTTGGTATTAGGAAATACCTGGAATAAAAGCCTTGACCTCTCAGGTGGTGGGGCACCGGTTCCACAGCCTGTTCCTGAAGAAGACTTGCTAACTCCTGAAGGAGTAAGTCCCTGTGCAGAGGGAGTCGTGGAGGTTCTCCCGGGAAATAAGAGGGAGGGACCTGTTGGAAGTGGAGAAGATAGCCTTCTCTTACGACTTGAAGCACCCAGGCATCTGAAGTGATGTTGGACCACCTGTGGGCGAAGTGAACCAGCCGGCCTCCGGTGCTGGGAGGAGCCAGCTGAGGGGGAGAGGCTATGCTGATGAAGCCAAAAACCCCCACCCTGCTGAGCAGGGGCTGGTGGTGCAGGCTTGGGGGCTTGCTGCCTACGGGACCCGTTACCCCGTCCCTTGGCCTGCTGGCCCTGTTGGGGAGCTGCGGAGGCCTGATATTGAGGGTAGTGTTTATAGGCAGCCGCCTTTCTCAGGTAAGAGGACTTCTTTCCCGAGCCCTTCTTTTTCTGGGAAGGGGCGGAGGTCTTCCTAGAAAGCCTAGTCCTGGTGAGAGTCTCCGTCTCGATTTGTGCAGCCTTTTCAGCCATGGGCTTGCCAAAGAGGTTCTCACCTCGGCAGGGGACATCGACCAACTTGTCCTGCACTCAGGGTTCAAGGTCAGACGACTGAAGCCAAGCCTGTCGGCGGGCACCGATGCCGGCTGCGGCCACTCGAGCCGATGCTTCAAAGCCATCATAGGCTGCTCGGGACATGAATTTGGAGCATTCCCGAATACCAGTTGTCAAGGCCAGGAACCTCCGCAAAGGTTCCTCGGACAGTCCAGCGGAGAATCCAGCTATCTCTTTAGCCAGGTCTCGGAGATACATGCCCATGTAGAGCTGGTAGGTCTGGACACGACAAGCAAGCATAGAGCCCTGGAAACACTTCTTACCAAGGCCATCCAGGTTACAGGCCTCCCTGCTAGGAGGCACCGAGGAGTGCATCTTTTGGCTCTTAAGCCTATGCATGGCCGATTCCACTACCATGGAATGGTGCAGCAGCTGTGCTTTCTGGAAGCCAGGACTCTTGCGGACTCGATAGATGGAATCGACCCGCTTGCTTAATACCGGCGACGAGGCCGGACTCTCCCACATGCGGAAGAGTAGTCGTTCCAGCATGGGAGGAACCGGTACAGTAAAGTGTTCCCTGGCGGGAGAGTCATACTGAAGGGCGTCGAGCTCTTCGGCTCGAGGCTCCTCCTCGGGATCCGCAGGGAAGGCCAAAGCCTTGGCCATATCCCTGACGAAGTCCGAGAACCGGGCATCCTCCGGAGGGGACTGCTTCCGAGGTTCGGACTCAGGTGAGTCCGAGGGGACACACCGAGTCCGAAACAAATCAGGTGACTCTTCCTCTTCTGACTCCCAGGCCAACTCCGAGGAGGAATCGGTGGGGTCGGCTCGGGCAGGTGGAGGCGTCGGCCGCCCCGACACCGAGGGAGTCGGCGTCGACGACCTCGGTCCCGAACGGGAGGCCGAGGGTGACCTCGACCGAGGATCGACTCGAGTTCGCATGGACTCGAGGATCGGCTCGGTCTCCGGGGTAGACTTAGACGTCGACGTCCCGGCGGTCGGGGCAGTGGCGCCAGCAAGGCTAGCGATCAGTGCCCGCTGCTGGTCCATGAAGGCAGATAGTCTGCTCTCCAAGGCCGTCAACCTGAGTCCGACCTCAGGTGACCCAGCAGCCCCCGACGGCGTCGGGCCCCGACGGCGTCGGGCCCGACGTCGGACCTCTCGGAGGCGAGTCCAGGAGGACTACAGGACTTACCCGAGCAGGCAACTCCGACTCCAGACGAGGTCGCTTCGGGAGGTCTCCTTCTCCAAAGACCCGGGACGGCTATCGGGGCTATGCGACCTGGCCCTCGCGGAGCCAGGAGCGTCCGACGCCGCCCTCGCGGGTTTTACCTTCCGTCGATGGTCCCCGGAGGGAGAACCCCTGTCGGAGGAGCTTCGGCGATGGTCAGAGCTGGAACCTCTGGACGCCGAGGCCTCCGACGAGGTCCGGGTACGGCCGGGGTCAGCGAAGATTATTTCCCGCTGGTGCCGCCGACTCCTTAACGCTTTGGAGGACATTTTGCCGCAGGCCCCACAGATCAGTTCTTCGTGATCCAGGCCCAGGCAGCGGAGGCAATTATCGTGTGTGTCAGTGAGTGACATATTTCTGTCACACTGAACACACCGCTTGAAACCACTGGCAGCCATCGGGGGAAAAAGGGCCCCTGCCAGGTCAAAGGACCGGGCTGCCAGCGAAAAACCGAAAAACGAAACTGACCAAAAATCAGAAAAACCGAAAAATAAGAGAAGGACTCGCAACAGCGTCGCGAGTCCGGGCAGGAAAAAGACCGGCGTCGAACCGAAGGAAAAAAGAGAAATAAATCACTAAAATCAACTTTTTCAGCAGGGACACGACGGGTAAGTCTGTAGGGCTCCGCGGAAAAAAGAAGACTGGCTAAGATGGCACCCTTGGGCGGGAAGGAGACTGCGCATGCGCGCTGCAATTCCCAAAGGCTTTCTTTGAAAGCTGGGGAAAATTGCTCCGCGAGGGCTCCGTCGGCGCCGACGTCACCCATATGTGAGGACTGACTTCCTGCTTGGTCCTGGAGAAATGCTGCTACTACAGCCATGCATTTCATGAACAGGCCAAAAGGAAGCACCCTGTATTGGTAGTGCTTTTGCTGAAAAAAGGAACCTTCTGTGGGTTGGATGGATGAGAACATGGGTATGCATCCTTGAGATCTAGAGAAGAGCCAATCCTGACTCTGAAGGTATGGCAGCAGAGATCCGAGAGAAATCTTGAATTTCTCCTTGACAAGGAATTTGTTCAATTCTGAGGTCTAAGATAGGTCTGTAACCCCCTGTTTTCTTTGGGATAAGAAAATAAGGGGAATAGAACCCTGTACCCTGTTGGAGGGGTACTTCTATTGCCCCTTGGGCAAGAAGGATAGTGACCTCCTGACCTAACAGGTTGATGAGAGAAGTCGGAGAATTGAACTGCTTTACTGTTGTGTGAGGGGGCATGCTTGAAAAATGAAGCTTGTACCCCTCCTTTATGATGGAGTGTCCAATGCTCTGCTGTTATTTGCCCCCATCTGGGGGCAAAATGACAGCCTTTCTGGCTCTCGGGGGACCAGAGCCTTCCACCATTCCAGGAAGGTTAAGTTCTCTAGTTGAGTCAAAGGCCCTGTGGAGGCTGAGCCTGCTGGGCCGGTTGAGGCCTAGCAGTCTTTGCTTTCTTTTGTTTGGGTGGTTGCTGAGCTTTCCTGGCAAGCTGACCTGCAGAACGTCCCTGCTGAACATAAGCAGGATAAAATCTTCTTTAGAAAAGAATGGTTTCTTAAACAATTTCTTTCTAGCAGGTTCAGCAGTGGACTTGGATAATCTATCCAAGGTGGAATTTTCAGCATCCATTTCATTGACCTTTTCCTGCCAATCTTTACCAAACAGGTTCTCACCAGTACAAGGGATATTTCCCCAATTTGTCTTGTACCCAGAGCTCTAGATCAGATGCCTGGAGCCAAGCAATTCTACGTGCACCTATGGCAATAGCCGAGGTTCTGCTTATGCACTCAAAGCAGTCAAAGGCTGCACAGTTGGCAAACTCAGAAACATCTTGGGCATGTTTGACCAAAGTGAGAAAAGCCCGTCTTCTATCCTCAGGAAGAATAGGACTTAAAGCCTCTAAATCTGTGACCTCCTTCAGGAACATTCCCATGTAGAGACTATAGGAACTGATCCTGGCAGAAAGCATGGAAGCTTGGAAGACCCGACGTCCAAAAGCATCCAGGGTTCTGCACTCACATCCTGGGGGATTAGAGGCATGCCTCTTTGCACTCTTGATCCTTCTCATAGCTGATTCCACTACAATAGAGTGGTGAGGAAGCTGAGTCTTATGGAAACCAGGACAAGGAGGGACTTGATACATAGTATCCAGTCTGCGAGAATGAGGAGAGGTGGTGAGAGGTGTCTCCCACATCCTTAACATGAGATCATATAAAATCTCATGAATGGGCAAGGTAGCTGCCTCCTTAGGAGTTTTGGGATATTGTAAAATTTCCAACTCCTTGGCCCTTGGCTCTGTTTCAGGGGCCACAGTAATGGACAGGCCCCAAGCCACCTCCCTGATAAAATCCTGGAAGGAAATATCCTCTGGAGGAGACATCCTGCGTTTAGGGAGGAGGGCTCCTCTGGGAGAAGCATTGCTGCATTGACAGAACTGTCAGAATCCTCAGATTCTTCTGAGGACTCGAAGTACAGTCTGTCCGGATGCTCTTGAAGAGCCCGATATCTGTACTGACTGAACTCGGTACCAGGAGTAACCTGTACCGGGGTATTGGTACCGGAGGCCATCGGATGACTGGGTACTGGCAAAGCAGACACTGATGCCGATGTTAATGTTGCTGCTATCGGTACGGCATGGGCACCGATACCGATGCTGGGGCTGGTAATGGTGGAATTGTCTGTCGCGGTTCTGAGGGTGTCGATGCTGCAAGGAAAGCTGCCAGACTGCGCTCAATAGCAAGGACTCTCTGGTCTGATGCTGCCAATGCCTGGATGTCAGTACCGGAGGAGACCACCAGTACCCCAGAGCATGGCACCAATAGTTTTGCCGAGGTCGAGGCCTTGAGAACATCCTGGAACCCCGATAATGCTTTGGAAGCCAAAGCCTCCCGCTGGGGTAATTTTGCTGGTGCAGAATCCTCAAAGGCAACGCCAGAGGCATCTTGATGCTTAGGAGATCTACCCTTTGAGGACTGGCTGGACTTATGTTTAGTTACCCGAGATCCACGGGAGAAAGAGCAGCCCTAGAAGACAGACATCAATGCCACTGAAGCTGCATCAGAGGGAAACAGGGCACCGAGCTTAGCAGCTCGGTTCTGCTGACCTCTTTTAGACATCATGGCGCAGGACATACAATCCGTGATGGAGTGGTCAGGACCTAAACATTTTAGACACCATTCATGGGTGTCGGTGACTGAAATGGTACCGCCACACTTGGTGCACTTTTTGAAACCTGAGGCAGGTTTCTCCATGGTAAGGAAACGTTTTTGGGCCTAAGGCCCAAAAAGGCGCATGCACCTGAAGAGAAAAAAATAAAAAAAATTAAGACAGAAAGAAAAATACCAGCAGTACCAGTAAAGCGTCGAGGAAGGCAGACATGAACACAAAAAAAAAAAAAAAATGAATTCTGCGGTGACAGAACACGACCTGCTGGCTCCGCGGAAAAGGAAGAACTGGAGAGAGGCATTTGGGAAAGGCGGGAAAGGCAGGAAGGCAGCACGCAGGCGCTGTGGGATGCTCCCAAAAGCTTTCTAATTGGATGCTGGGGAGCGTTCCCACGCAGGCTCCGTCAGTACCGACGATACCCATATGTGATGACTACATTCCTGCTTGTTCCTGGAGATCAATCTCCTCTGCAATTGTGTAATTCTAGATACATCCAGGAAAATATTTATCCTCTGCCCACAAAAGAAAAGATTTTTCTTCTTAAAACAAAGTGTACATTACTACAATCAGAGAATTGAAAGACACCAACAACATGGTGCAAGAAGGAGCTTTACAAAAAAAGCAGATCTAAGCCTGGACCTTCAGAATCAGGAACCACCCTCCGAGAAGGGAGATAATACATATTTGAGATTCCCATAGCCTCCACCTTAGAAATGCCAAGGTTTTCTTTGAGATACTTCTGAAAGAGAAAAGTGGCAGAAAGAAGTCATGCATGGGGGAAGTTTAGGAATCTCAGATTATGTGATCACTGGGCATTCTCAAAAGCCTCAAGGCCCCTGTGAATTGCCAAGCTCTGTCATAAACGAGATACAGGAAGAATGCAAAGAAATACTAGCATTCATTTTGTTTAAAGACTCATTAACAGAGGACAGTCTCTTAGCTTGTTCTGATAAATTTGCAACAGTATCCACTGAGAATTCAGAAACTAAGAGAAAGTTCAATAGAAGACTCCAAATGGGTAATTGCAACCAAAAATATCCCTTAAAACATCAGGAAAATTTGAATCTGATTTAGCAGGAAAAACGTATCTCCTTAGGCAAAGGCAAACATGAAGATAGCACAGCAGTGGTCTGTTCCTCCAACTAGTCCCTCTCCACTCCGGGTAGAAGCACCAGGAGGCGGCACTCCAACTACCACAGGAGAAGCACCACCACTCTCCACACAAGGAGCTACAGAACAGAAAGAATATTGCTCCATGGTATTCTAACGAGATCAAAGAATTGAAAAGAGCTCTAAGGAAAACAGAACAAAGATGGAGATGAACAAAAAAACCTGGAAAATCAAAACTACAAATCAAAGATGCAAGAATACCAGATACAAATAAACGCTTGCAAGCAGGAATTCCACACAAACCTAATCATGGGCTCCCTGAATAAACCACAAGAACTATTTGACATAGTATGAGCCTTAACGAACGAACAAGAGGAACACCACTCACCTAGTCAAAATTTTAATCCAACCTCAACCAAAATCAACCAGCAATACTAGAAATCACAGTCTGTGCAAACATACCCACCAATGATGATCCTTCTACATCTCGTCCATAAAAAAGTTGATCATAAACAAACAAAGTCAATACTATAACCTCCCCCCTTGCCCAATATCCTGGATCAAGATGACAATGAAACAATTGGCTCCTACACTATATAGCATAGTTAAATTTTTACTCACACAAGGCTTTATCCTGCCCATCCTCAAGCAAGCAGTAGTAAGACCAACACTAAAAAGCACCAACCTAGATAACACCAACCCTAGCTCATACTGACCCATCTCAAGCTTCCCATTTATGACAAAGATGATTGAGAAAGGGGTCCAGCTCCAATTACAAAACCATCTAGACACCCACACTCCACTTGACCCCCACCATCTTGGCTTCAACCCTAAACACAAAGTTGAAACACTATTCACATCACTCCTGGACAACATAATCACTCGGCTAGACAATGCTAAACAGGGCTTCCTAATGATATTCATAGATATCAAAGCGGCCTTTGACTCAAACCATATCACCCTTACAAAACACCTACAGGAAATTGGTCTACAAGAAACTACCCTCCAATGGTTTACCTCATACCTTACACATAGAAAAATCTAGGTAAAGTCTGGTGTCCATTGCTCAAGGCTGATTCATCAACCTCAAGGAGTCCCACAAGACTCTCTGCATTACTGTTTAATATATACTTACAGCCTCTATGTAACATAATAACCAAATACAAGATTAACTACAGGATATATGCAGATGACATGGTATATACCCTCATCGACACAGACCAACCCAATTACTCAAGGATATCATGCATCGAGGAGATGTCAAACTGGCTCAAGAAACAAAACCTCTTAAACTACAGGAAATCAGAAGCACTCTGACGAGGGGCACTGCTTTTGTCCCACCGAAAACACTACAAATATTCCACAATGACACAGCAGTAAAAAAAGAAGTCAAGTACTTAGGGATATTTATTTATTTTTATTTATTTAACAGTTTTTATATACCGTCTTTCTACTAGTCAAGACGGTTTACATGAAACATTGGTACAGTGTATTACAACTGTTTACAAGGAACAATTAACAATATAGGCTAATAGGGTTACAAGTGAACTGTATAATAAATTAAAATATGCCTAGACCAGGACCTAAACTTCCAAGCATATAAACAAAAGCAGCCTATCACAAAGAATAATGCAAAAACTCAAACCCCTACTTAACACCAATAACTTACGTACACAGTCTGCCAAGCTATTACAATAGACCAGAATGGGCATTATATCATTTACCAAGGCCTATCGAAACAGACCATCTATCCTCTTCAATTAGTACAGGCTGCACGAATAATTGGTACAAGAAGCAACCACATAACTCCAACCTTGAAACAACTTCACTGGCTACACATAATTACCCGGACCAAATACAAAGCATTGCTCACAATCTTCAAAATAATTCACAAATCACTCATCCTTCAGGCAGTCAGTAAAGATGCTTACTACACTTGATACAGGGATTGTATATCCCGAAACATGCACGTTGTGCCAGTGGACTACATTCATTGCATTTTTGTGACCGCTTAAGCTAAGTATTTATTTTTTGAAAGACTGTCAATTTTTTTCAATTGAGGTTCAAACATACATCGCCGTCTGGTGTGGATGATATTAAAAAAAAGTTTTCCTCCCTTGGCATTTTTCCCAACAAAAACAATTTTCAAAGACATCTTTGGATATATTTGGTGACTTTCTACTGGTTACAATTCATTTGGTCACTGTTTTCTGGGATTTTGCCTGTTTTTTCAATATATGCACCATCTTCTGGAATTCACTCCCCGAGAACATAAGTATTTTCAACGATCTATGGAACTTCAGAAAAGCCATAAAAAACACATTTTCCTTTTTGGAACACTATCCCCGATACCCCTAGGCCACTCACCCACCTCAGTTAAACATATACACATGTTCCCCTTTTCCGGCTGTCCTAGCCCCTTTCAGGCTTCCCTAGATTGACTCCTATAACACATGTTCCTTTCCCCAAATATCCCTATGATAATATAGCACATTTACATCAAAATATCAATACTATGTAAGTCAAATATTGTTTGTTTACCTTGTTAACATCCCAGTGTAAGGGTTTTATTTGTTCACTGTAAACTGCTTTGAATACAAGATAAGGTGGTATAGAAAACCTGTTAAATAAATAACACTACTGGAGTGGCAGGGTGGGGTAAAAATCACCCAATAGTTGGAAAGAGTCAGAGGAAGATCCAGGACTAACCAAGGGTTTAGCAGACTTGACATGTCAATCTATAGGACCAATCGCTATTACTACTTTTTTCTCCAACTGCATAGACAGTCTTTCCCTCTTAACAGGATATATGCAGATGACATAAGGTATATACCCCCACCTTGCTCCTCTGGTTCCAATGCGCTCCAAAGAGAGCCTCGCAGACACACGCTTTGCAGTAAGGCCTGCTGTTTAAGGGTCCTGCAGTCAGCTTGTTGGGTGGAAAGTACTGCCTCAAGCAGTGCCAGCGGCAACCAGCATCAGATGAGGGATTTTGGTTCTTGAATGACAATTTTTAAAAAGGGTTCCAGGGGTGATGTCTGTACTGGACAAAATGGTAGAAACCATTATAAAGAACAAAATTACTGAACACGTGGACAGTCAGGGCTGAATGGCAGAAAAAATCCGGATATAGCCAAGGAAAGTCTTGTCTCGCCAATCTGTTATATTTTTTGACTCTTTTATATGTATCTGTACAGCACTGTGTATGCTTTGTAGTGCTATATAAATGATTAGTATTTTGTCATTTGGCTCCTTTCTATTTTTCTGAAAGATGCTTTTTTGCCTACAAAAGCCTCTGACCTCACTTTTAAACCGTGATGGCAGTTTAAGCCTTCCTTCTGTCTTTCTTAAAGTGTAGAATATATCTGGTCTGGGCTTCCAAGCTTGTTTAAAGTTATGCCCATACTTGCTATAAACCTTTAACATTTGCAGCTGCTCCTTGCAGTTTTCTTAACAAAAGTTTTCCTCATTTTATCATAGCATCCCTTTTTCCTTGCTGTCCTCCCTCCATTTATTAAATCAAATGTGATCCATGTTATAATCACCATTGCCAAGTGACCCCAATACCATTATCTCTTGCACTAGATCATGTGTTCCACCAAGGACTGTAGGGCTGGTACCCTGCTGTGGGCTGCTCAGACACCAAAAGTCTGAACCAAAGCTGAACCTTACAAGATGCATTCCTTTTTTGCTGTCCCAAACTCCAGACCTGCTAACTTGCAAATGATTGCCTGCCAAGTCTTACGTACAGGAGACTACTGCTCCCAGATATGACCATGTGCAAGAGAACCTACTCCCTAGGCAGTTCATCTGCAGATGAGCCCTAGATGTGGTGTATTTAGATTTCAGTAAAGAATTTGAATCCGTTCTGCATAGGTGACCTATAAACAAGATTAAGCACCCTTGGGATAGACCCTAATGTTACTGTTTGGATTAGAAATTGGTTGAGTGGGAGGCGACAAAGGGTACAAGTAAAAGGAGCTCACTGAGGAGGTGGTTACCAGTGAAGTGCCACAGGGATATGTCCTCAGACGATTCTTTTTAACATCTTTGTTAGCGATACTGTAGAAGGGCTGTCGGGTAAGGTTTGCCTCTTTGCAGATACCAAAATCTGAAATATAGTAGACACCCAGGAAGGTGTAGATAACATGAGCAGTAATCTAGCTAAGCTTGAAGAATGGTCTAGAATTTGGCAGCTGATATTTAATGCTAAAAAATGTAGGGTCATGCATTTGGGCTGCAACAATCCAAGGGAGCGGTACAGTATAGGGGGTGATGTACTTCTGTCCACAAAAGAAGAACTGGACC
Source organism: Ichthyophis bannanicus (assembly GCA_033557465.1). Lineage (NCBI taxonomy): Eukaryota > Metazoa > Chordata > Amphibia > Gymnophiona > Ichthyophiidae > Ichthyophis > Ichthyophis bannanicus. The sequence continues at coordinate 401,030,191 of CM066039.1, read as the reverse complement.
TAGGCAGGATTGTGTCCAATCTCAAAGTAGCTAAACAGATAAGAAAAGGCAAAGGCAAAAACTAGAATGATGCTAGGGTGCATAGGGAGAGGAATAGCCAGCAGAAGAAAGGAGGCAATAGTGCCTCACCTTGAAAAAGGATATAAACAGGTTGATTCGGTGCAGAGGGTGGCTACTAAAATGGTTAATGGTCTTCGTTATAAAACATATGAGGACAGACTTAAGGACCTTAATACGTATACTTTAGAGGAAAAGCAGGACAGAGGTGATATGATTGAGACATTTAAATACCTCAGTAGCATAAATGCACAGGAGGAGAGCCTCTTTTGATTGAAAGCAAGTTCTGCTACGAGGGGACATAGGATGAGTGTGAGAGAATAGGCTCAGGAGTAATATGTGGAAATGTTTTACAGAAAGAATGGTAGATGCATGGAATAGTCTCCCAATTGAGGTGGTAGAGATGAGGACAGTATCTAAATTCAAAAAAGCATGAGACAGAGGCTCTCTAAAGGAAAAAAAAGGAGACTTGTAGTGGGTAATATGGAAGGGCAGACTAGATAGGCCATGTGGTCTTTCTGCTGTCATGTTTCTATGGCTCCACTGACCTTGGACATTTGCAACAGTGTATGAAACTGCATACTATAATCTTCTCATCTTGGATTTTTGTATGCAGAAAGACCACCTGACAATTACCTCCTGATTTGCTGTGAACACCTCATAGTATCTCATGCCAACTAATCATGGAAGTTGTGACAAAGACAAGGCATACTACAGTATGCACAACAGAATTTTCACCCCATTTTGTGCTGCCTGCCATCCTGTCTCCTTCTGCACAGGCACACAGTTTGTGTGCAAGGCCATTCCTTTACAGAATAACACTCACACAGATCTAAGCTCTGTGTTATCACACAGCTCGCCCGGATGACTGTAGCCAGCAGTGTTCACCTTAGCCACTACTGGACCTCATGCTGTTCTGGAGACTGCCTTGGACCCGGCCACAACTGTCCTACTGGTGGAGCATTAAGGTCTTACATTCCTCCTGGGTGGTATATTAGCCAGACAGCTAGTTACTCTTCCCTAAGTGCAGAGAGTCTGACCTCTGGTTGCTTACCAGTGATTCATTATTTGCATACTTGTATGCATGCATGCATTTCTATTTTCTACTTTGCCATTTATAATAAATCCTAATATATATACGGAGGGACTGGGATTTCTAGTCCTATAGGTACTCCTTGTGGTCTTGGGCAAGCCACTTAACCCTCCATTGCCCATGTTCCCTGTAAGTATTAGCGTATGTGTCTCATATCCCCTCGTGTTAAATGTATCCCCCAATTGACCGCTTTGACCTGGTGAAAAGCGGGATATAAATACAGCTAAATAAAGCTAAATACATAGTCTTGCCTCTGACGTCACTCATTGCCAGAAAGTCCCACTGAACCCTGGGGCGGGAAGCAGCTATCAACCTAGACACAACTAAGTATCCGAGTATTTATAAATAAACAAACTGTTTGCTGTGAATATTCCAGACAGGACTAGGTCCAAAATAGCTTCTTGTCCGTTCATGAACTAGTTACTCCATGAAGCAGCCATTTCTTTCATCTAGAAATTATCTCCCTAGCAAGTCCAGCTGTGACACTAGCCCAATCGATGCCGGGTAATTGAAATTACCCATTGTGTTGTAACTTTTGCTAGCTTCCCCGATTTCATTATCCATCGGTTCATTCTGGTCAGGTGAACTGTAGTACACCCCCCACTGCCATTGCCTTCCCCTTTTACATGGCATTTCTATTCATAGAGATTCTACAGTGTATTTGCTGCTTGCAAAACCTTTATCCTGCACGACTCAATGCCCTCCAACAGAGCACAACCCCTCCACCTATTTAATCTACCCCATCATTGTAATATAGTTTATACCCAGGTATCACCGTGTCCCATTGGTTATCTTCCACCAGGTCTCAGATGCCACTTATAATACATAGTATCTAAATGAGAGGTTATATATATCTTTCCCATTTTTTTGAGACTTCTAGCATATGCATATCAGCATTTTAGAGGTTGTATTTTGTTCATATTAACAATTTGGCTATTAGTTGACATGGGTAATTTAGAATCTCAGTTTTGTCTGCTCTGTACTTAAGGCATCAGGGTTATTTTAATCTTTATTGGAACCTTTCACAGTAGTATCCCTCCATCCTCTTATTTTAAGTTACTCTTCTCTGTACCTTTTCTAATTTCATCATATCCTTTTGTTTTGTTCGTTTGGATTTGTTTTTTTTTTTTGTTTTTTTTTTTTTAAAAGATATGGTGACCATAACAGCACACAAATATTCAAGATGCAGTTGCATTATATATCATCCTTGGTGAGATTCTCCATGCCTTTCCTTATAATTCCTAGCATTCTATTTGTTTTCTTGGCCACTGTTGCACACTGAGCAGAAGGTTTCAACATATTATCCACAATGACCTAAATCCTTTTCCTGGGTGGCAGTTTGTAAAATGGAACCTTGCATCGTGATCCTAGTCTCCTGCACCTCCTACCGTGGGGTGTAAAAGTCTGGAATCACTTGTGAGTTTTGCGGTTTTCGTACTAACGGGTTTTTTAAAAATTTTGCATTAGCCCAGCATATTCATCTTTCTACCATGTTAAAAGGGATACATTTGGCTATTAGAGTTGACTTTTTTGCATTCCTTGCTTCCAATTTAAATACTTTACAGACACTGGAAGATAGCTACTGTGATTTTTGTGCATCCTGCATCAAAACTGGATCGAGATTATCCAACATGCACACGTTATTTCTGACCAATCAGGAGGCTGGTTTCACTAACTAAATCACAATGCAGATATCTAGCCAACAGTGCAGCTAAAAAAAACACGTGGAATTTTTGGATTTCATACGCTTTCTGGATTGACCATGAAGATGACTTGGACCCTGACAGAGGAGCATGTTTGTGTGTCCTTTATGAGTGAGGAAGGATTTTCAAGCCGTCAGATAGCCAGGAAAGTTGGCTGCAGTGAGAGCGCTGTTAAGATTGTACAGAAGCAGCAAGAAATGGGTTCAGTGCTGGACAAGCCTCGTTCAGGTCGTCCACGTGCAACATCATGACAGGACCACTCACTACAATGCATTTCACTGACTAATTGCAAGTTGACCTCTCCTCAGCTACTTCGAGAGTGATCAGACAAGTGTGAGGTCCGTGTCAACTCAACAGTTCATCGCCGGTGCCTGCAGTTTGGTCTCCAGGGCTGCAAAGCACGGAATAAGCCACTGATGATTGACATACAAAGGCGCAACCAGATCGTGTGGGCGAGAAAGCACTCAACCTGGTTGACTGAAATGTGGGAAAAGGTGCTATTCAGCGATGAAAGCACCTTCTGCCCGTTTGGTAACCAGGCCCACACCTATGTGAGGAGATTTCCTGGAGAGGAATTCAAGCCCGAGTGTCTCAACCTCACTGTGAAGCATCCTTTGAAGGTCATGATCTGGGGCTGCATGGCTGCCAGTGGCGTTGGACGTCTTCACATCGTCGATGGAATGGTCAACGGGGCCAAGTACATCACCATACTGCAAATGTGCATGGTGCCATCAGCACACCAGCTGTTTCTTGGCCAGTTCCTGTTCCAAGATGACAATGCACCTTGCCATCGCTCCAGACAGGTGATCAGCTGGAAGCAGCGGATCTTCAAGTCAATGGACTGGCCTGCCCAGTCTCCAGATCTGAATCCAATTGAGAACCTGTGGCACAAGGTGGCCTTGGAAATATCCAAGAGGCATCTGACATCAAAGCGTCAGCTGATTGAGTCACTCATTGCAGCTTGGAACCACATTGTCACCAACGATCACTTTGTCACACTGGTTCATTCAATGCCGACAAGATGCAGTCAGGTGACCAAGAACAAAGGGTGGCCCATCAAATACTGAGCCATCACTGACACAAAAACAGCCTTTTCAAGGCCACATACATTAATTTGAAGGAAACCTGGCCTGCATCCATAATATTTTAAAGCATACTTACAATATATTGTTGGCCAACGATGTACATTACGCAATTTTCACAGAAAAAAAAAAAAAAAAAAAAAAAAAAAGCAGGACAACTATGGGGAACAAACTCAGAAAATAAGGGCCAAACCAATACTAAAAGTTGGGCCTAATAGCCAAATCTATCACTTATGAGATACACAGGAAAAAGGTGAAACCTCTTCCACAGTCCGTAATACCTGCGAGAGCATTATCCTCTGGTTGCTCACCTATTTCTTGGCTAGTGCTAGGGACATCAGGTGCAGGCCTCTTTCCAAGATTTTAGTACATTTATGTGGTAGGTTTGCCTACGCCCCCTAGTGTTTTCCACCACATAAGACACTGGAGGAAAACAAAAGATATAAGGTCACAAAATTGAAAAAAACGTTAAATTTATAATTCTAGACTTTTGCACACCACTATGTTTCCTTACCATTCCCCCAGATATATCCTAGTCTCCACTTGTTGTGTTGTCTGTCTTGATTAGACTATAAGCTCTTATGAGCAGGGACTGTCCTACATGTCTCTTGTAAGAGGGGGTGCTTGTTATGAAGGTACCATCACCTTGGCAAGTAAATTAACTGTCTTGCAAAGGATTGTGGTTATTGAAGTCCATTCACACAAAGCTTGCCTTTTAAATAAATGAAGAAACTTGTAGTTGGTCGAGTGTAAGGCAAAAATTAGAGTTTATTTATGGGGTGATTATTCCACACACAGATATACTTGGTACCACCATCCAGATAACGTCTCCAGGGTTTATTCAACATAAACAGGGCAACTGAAAAGCTTATGTAAATAAGTATCAAAGTCCTCTATGGAACAGAAAGGCTTTCTTACAGCCACTGCTATCAAACTTCGTAGCAGTGCTGAGGTGAAACCAACCAAAAAGGAAAAAAAACTTGTACAAAACACAGCTCTTTATCCATACAGAACTTTTACATTCCATGTGTGCTTGGCTTTTGCATTGCTCTGCTCTACCAACAGGTGACAATCCTGATGCAATCAGCTTGTTCAGCACACGGGCAAACTTCCCCAAAAGCTCTCTCTAAGAGAACTTTCTGGGGAGCCAATAATTAGAATGTTTCCTTTTGATGTTTGCTCTTATTTGGAGGATTTTTCTAAACAACCTACACAGGGAAAAGTCCATACAAACATTCTCTTCATCAGATATTAAACCTTGCTCCTGGAATTGCATGGGTTCAATTTCACTGTCTGACTTAGAGGGCTTTATTAAACTGACCTCTTTATGGAGAGAAACTGTTTCCCTGCTGTTTGTAATGCTCAGAGCTAGAGAAACGTTCACAGTTCATGCCTGAATCTTGGCTGGCATCAGGCTGATTCCTTTGGTATTCTGGCCAGTATGCAACAGAGCTTCGTGTCCTGTCCTCCAGTTATCTCTGGACCTCAGGGCCTTTTCTCCATATGTTCTCCAAGAGGTATTTGGGCTCCTTTTCTCCTTAGCTGCAGCAGTATTCCTTCTAGGTGCTGCTTGAGGGCCCCTGGCTGTGGATCTCCAGACCTCTGGTTTTCTCCAGTCCTCTGAAGGTTGTTTCACCCAGGAATCTCTCCAGGCATATGTACTTCTGAGCTCCTCTCTTGGACCGTCTGCTTCCTTGTCCTTGTTCCTTCAGGTCCTGGTTCTTCTCCTCCTTCTGGTTCTCCCTTCCTGAAGATTCCCTCCTAGTTTTAAAGGGCTTAGATTACAACTCCTCCCTTGCATACTTCAGGTGTTGTGGATTAAGCTCTCTCCTAGGTGGTGTTTGATTAGGGATGACAATGGTTTCTCCGATTAGACTTATGCTTTTCCACTTTAGCTCCTCTAGGGGCTTTCTGCAAACTGGTGCATCCTGGAACATGTAGTCTTTTAGGGAAACAAGCTGTCATTTCTGACCTGCCAGCACAGGTCCCTTGATCAGAGTAAATTCCCCTCTTTTGTCCTTACTCCCTGAGCTTTGATAAGCTTCCTTATCACACACTGTATAGCGCTGCACAAATTAGTAATACTCCCAAGAAAAACTGCAGGCACCAGGTGCAAATTTGTAATTGCTATGGCAACCTGGAATTTGTCAAGCCCTGCTACCACGTGAGTGGCAGTCAATACCAGCAGGTGTATCTGTCAATCTCAGGAATGTAGCCACAAGGGAACTTCTTGCACCACCTTGACAGTTGATCTAAGCAACTGCTGTTGCCTTGTCTGACAGGATCCATGCTATCTTATGTTGAATCAAGGGGAGAAAAGCCTTGAGCACTAGAAAGACTGCTTGGAGGCACAAGTGATTTATTGGCCATTGGACTTTGTCCAATGAGAGGCAGTGGACTCCCCAGCTACTCAAACCTGCATCTGAAGTGATCAATATCCATATTCCAGCCATCACATTCTCCAGATTCAACCACCAGCCAGATTCACTTGTGCTGCCCTTTGCAAGAGCAGCTAGATTATGGATCTACAACAGGAGAACCTTCTGCAGAGGATGAATGTGGACTCTGGCCAAGTGCACCAAGTCCCAGAACTTGGAGATAATCCCATATCCTGGGATGCTGCACCCTTTGAAACTCAGATTTGGAATTTATGAATCCTGTCCTCCAAGAAAACTCTGCCCTGCCTGGTGTCAAACCAGGTTCCTATGAACTCCAAGGACAGATAGTGCCAACCTGTCCTTCGCAAATTTGAGGACCCAACCCAACTCCTGAAGGAACCTCACTATCTAAGCGTCAGACAGCTCTCCTGGTAGGACTTGCCTGGCTCAAACTGTCAAGACACTGGTGCACTAGAATCCCTCTGTAAGAACCACCATTACCTTAGTAAAGACTTTGGGAACCATAGCCAATATCATGCTTTGGAATGAAAAGAGTAAAGAGTAATTAGTCCTTACCTGCTAATTAGTGTTCCTGAAGGAACTCCAGTCCAGTCCCTTTCCAATGGGTTGTGCTCCCCTTCCAGCAGCTCAGAGAGACTGAGCCAATCATCTTTTGATGACTCTGGGGTATAACTAGCACTGGCACCACCCACCAGCTCCAGTACCCTATTGACAAAGCAAACTTAAACGGAGAGACAAGTAAAAAAACACAACCAACTGTGTATAACTAGAATGTAAAACAGAGTATAAACAACCTCCCTCCTCCCAAAGAAGGGACCTCCCACATCGAAGAGGAGGTGGCTTACCTGAAACCGCAGACGCCCAAAACCAGAGATTTGACTTCACCCTGGCTCAACACCGGTCAACCCTGCAAGGTGCCAGCAGAACCTTTGTCCCTTTACACCTAGAGCCTCGATTTAACACCTCTGCACCTAAAAAGCAAAAAACACTGGGCGGGATCAGGGACTGGACTGGAGTTCCTTCAGGAACGTTAATTAGCAGGTAAGGACTAATTACTCTTTCATAAGCGTCCGTCCAGTCCCTTTCCACTGGGATGTAACAGAGCAGTTCAATCATGGGAGGGGCCTGCAAGGACGGACCGAAGCACCGCTCTCCCAAAACCAGCATCTTCCGCCGCCTGCACATGCAGACAGTAATGCTTAGCAAAGGTATGTAGGGAAGACCAAGTTGCCACTCTACAAATATCCAGTGGCGGAACCAAAGTAGATTCCGCCCATGAGGCCACTTGAGCTCGCGTAGAGTGTGCCTGGTGCCCTCTCGGAACTGACTTGCCCTTCTGAATGTATGCCGCGGCAATTACCTCCCTGATAAATCATGAGATGGAGGCCTTAGCTACCGCCTCTCCTCTACATGGGCCCCCAAACAAAAAATAACCGAACCAATTTGCGGAAAGCCGCAGTGGGGTCCAAATAACACCTCAGGATCCGATGCATATCTAAATGACGCAGGCGGGCATCGTCAGCTCCCTGCTCCACCTTGGCAAATGCAGGGAGAGAAACCAACAGGTACACTTAGATTGTGAGCCCTTCGGGAACAACGGAATAAAACGTGCCTGTTAGTATACATGTAAACCGCACTGATTCTAAAGAGCATGGTATAAAAAAAATATAAAATAAATAAAATTCACATGGAAAGGCGATACTACCTTGGGCAAAAAGGAAGGTACGGTCTGCAAAACTACCTTTTCTTTAAAGAAAGGGACACAACACAACAGCGCCTGAAGTTCCAAAATACGCCGAGCTGAGCAAATAGCAACTAGAAAAACGGTCTTGAAAGTCAAATCCTTCAAAGAGGCTTGGCCCACAGGCTCATAAGGATCTCCTGCTAGCGTATCCAAAAATAGGTTAAGGTCCCAGGGAAGAACTGACGATCTCTGCTGAGGCTGCAGGTGCCACACCGCCTTCAAGAACCAACTCACGTCCAGATGCTCACCTAAAGACGTACCCTGAACCTTGCCCCTGTAGCAGGAAATAGCCACCAACTGCATCCTCAAGGAGCTGACAGCGAGACTCTTCTCAAAACCGGCCTGTAAAAAAAAAATACCCCAAGCAATTCCGGAATAGAAACCCCCATAAGCCTCTTTCCGTGGGTCAGACACCAAATCTCAAAAATGCGCCAGACCCATAAGTAAGATAGGGAAGTCGAACGCTTCTGGGCATTTAGCAAAGTCGTGATCACTGCCCCAGCATATCCATGCTTCTGCAGCCTCCTCCTTTCAATAGCCAGGCCGTAAGCGAGAACCGATCCACCTGCAGCATCCGCACGGGACCTTGAATCAAGAGGTCCTCCCTTACTGGCAGGCGCAAGGTCCAGTTGGCCACTAACTGCATTAGGTCGGCATACATAAGAACATAACATAAGTTATGCCATACTGGGTCAGACCAAGGTCCATCAAGCCCAGTATCCTGTTTCCAACAGTGGCCAATCTAGGTCATACGTACCTAGCAGTTTCCCCAAAAAGACAGGTTCTGCAATGCTTGTACCAAGTCAAGCACTGATATCCTGGGCCACTTAATGGTTTATGGACCTTTCCTCCAGGAACTTGTCCAAACCTTTTTTAAACCCAGCTACACTAACAGCCTTTACTACATCCTCCGGTAACAAATTCCAGAGTGATTACACGTTGAGTCAAAAAATATTTTTATTAGTCTTAAATCGTTTACCCTGTAGCTTCATTGCATGTCCTAGTCTTCCTATATTCTGATAACGTAAACAGTCGATCTACGTTTACCCATTCCACTCCGTTCATTAATTTATAGACTATCATATCTCCCCTCAGCCGTCTTTTCTAGGTTAAAGAGCCCTAACCTTTTTAGCCTTTCATAGGAGTATCCTTCCATCCCCTTTACCATTTTGGTGGCTCTTCTCTGAACCTTTTCTAATAACGCTATATCCTTTAAGATATGGCAACCAGAATTGCACACAATATTCAGAGTGTGGTCTCACCATGGAACGGTATAGAGGCATTATAATATCTTGTTTTATTTTCCCTTCCTTTCCTTATGATACCTAGCATTCTATTTGCTCTCTTGGCTGCCGCTGCACACTGGGCCGAGGGTTTTAACATGTTATCCACAATGAAGCCTAAATATTTTTCCTGGGTGGTGGTTCCTAATGTGGAACCTTGCATCGTGTAAACAGTTTGGGTTGTTCTTCCCTAAGTGCATAACTTTGCACTTGTCCACATTAAATTTAATCTGCCATTTTGATGCCCAGTCTTCCGATTTATCAAGATCCTCTTGCAATTTTCCACAATCCTCTTGGGTTTTAACAACTTTAAATAGCTTTGTGTCATCTGCAAATTTGATAACCTCTCATTATTCCACTTTCCAGGTCATTTATTAATATGTCAAAAAGCAGCAGACCCAGCACAGATCCCTGGGGTACACCACTATTCACCTTTCTCCATTGGGAAAATTGGCCATTTAGCCCAACCCTCTGCTTTCTATCTTTTAACCAGTTCCTGATCCACAGTAGTACACTGCCTCCTATCCCATGACTCTAGTTTTGCCAAAAGTCTGATGAGGGACCTTGTCAAAGGCTTTCTGAAAGTCCAGATACACTATAATCAACCGACTCACCTTTGTCCACCTGTTTATTCACACTTTCAAAAAAACATAACAGATTAGTAAGACAGGATCTTCCTTGTCTAAAGCCATGTTGGCTATCTACACGCCGAGTAATTTTATTCTTTATGATGGTTTCTACCATTTTTCCCGATACTGACGTGAGGCTCACTGGTCTGTAGTTTTCCGGATCACCCCTCGAACCCTTTTTAAAAATTGGTGATCTGCCAATCTTCAGGTATTAGAGATGATTTTAATGAAAGTTCACAGATTACTAATAGCAGGTCTGCAATCTCATATTTCAGTTTTCAACACCCTTGGATGTATACCATCCGGCCCAGGTGATTTGCTACTCTTCAGTTTATCTAATAGTTGTAATACATCTTCCCGATGTATCGATATTTCCTTCAATTCTTCCGCACCTTTAAATACAAATTCAGTCTTATTAAAAAGAGGGCTGCTACACAGTACCCTGTCCTGTGCTGCTGAGGTAAGCTATATTCTTATTTGATTTAAATTATAGCTCTTTGCTGCTGCTAGGCTCTAACTTATTATGAAATTTAAACTGCTGCTCTCTGCTGGGTTCCAAATTTAACCAGAAAGCTCTCGTCTGTTTTAAATTTAAACTTAAACTGCTGCTACTAGGCCCTGACTGATTTAACAAAAAATAGTGGGTTCACAGATTAAATAGCTTTAATAGAAAATTCCTTTCAGAAAATTCCCAGCAGCATATACTCACAATTGCAGATCTCTCTCCAGAAGTAACAGTCCCTTTTTCTAGTCCTTCAAGACTCATTTCTAGTCCTGGATTAGCGACATGGCTAATCCAGGGCTATCATCACTACCCACCCCTGGTGGGTTTCGATATTCTGGAAGACCCTGCCTATAAGAGCCCACGGTGGGAACACATACAGAAGCCCTTCCGTGGGCCACCTCTGAACACATCCAGGCCCTCCGACATCCTTTCCCGTCCCCTGAAGCAGCAGCTCGCCTTGGCTGATTCGAAACGCGCCATGAGGTCCATGATGGAAGGCCCCCATTGGCAGACCACCTGTTCGTTCACCTCCGAACAGAGCTCCCATTCGCTGTGATCCACCTTGCCTCTGGCTCAGGTAGTCTGCCGTGACATTTTCTACCCCGGCCACATGCTGCGCTGACAATGCCAGTAGGTAGGCCTCAGCCCATTTCAGCAGACCATCCGACTGCCTCCAAGAGAGGGCTGCTCATGCCACCCTGGCGGTTGAAATAGGCCACTGTGGTTGCATTGTCCGACAGCACTCGGACTGCCTTTTGTTGGAGCAAATGCTCGAAGACAGAGCCAGAGCCACCGCCTGCATCTCCAACCTGTTGATGAACCACTGGGCTTCCTGAGCGCTCCAGCAACCCTGGGCAAAATTGACCCTCGCAGTAAGCCTCCCAACTGCTCAGACTGGCATCCGTCGTCAACTGAATCCATTGTGATGCTTCTAGGGGCAATGCCCATTCCAGATTCCCCTGGCAGAGCCACCACTGCAAGGCCCGCTTGGCTACTGGAGCACAGGTTAGCACTGTGGACAGGGGCTGATATTGATGGGACCAATGGCGAAGAAGGGACTGCTGCAATGGTTGCATATGAGACCTGGCCCAGTGTACCACCTTGATCGTCGACGCCATGGTCCCCAGCACTTGAAGGTAGTGCCAGACAGTAGGTGCCTTCATGGCTAGAAACCGGCGCACTAGCTGGAGTTCTATCGCCCTCCAGTCCAGTAGGCAAACCCTGCCCGTGCAGGTGTCAAACCTTGCTCCCAAATACTCCAACTCCTGAGTGGGCACCAATCTGCTGTTTGCTAGATTGATCACCCACCCTAAGCTTCTTAGGAGCTCAACCACTCTGGCTGTTGCCTGTTGACACTTGTCTTCAGACTTGGTCCGAATCAACCAGTCATCTAGGTACGGATGGACAAGGATCCCTTTCTTGTGAAGTGCCGTGGCCACCATGACCATTACCTTGATAAATGTGCAGGGGGCCGTCGCCAGACCGACAAGGCCTGAAACTGAAAATGACCCCTTTGCACCGCAAACCACAGATACTGTTGATGTGACTCGTGGATGGGGATATGTAAATACATATCTGTGAGGTCAAGAGATGTCAAACTCCCCCTGACGAACTGCCATGACGGAGGACCTGAGTTTCCATACGAAAATGAGGAACTCAGAGGCAACGATTGACTCGCTTGATGTTGAGGATGGGACAAAAGCAGCCCTCCTTTGGCAGCACAAAATAAATGGCGTACCGACCGCAGCCGAACTAGTCTTTTGGTACCGGCACGACTGCTCCCAACAATAGGAGTCGCGATAACATCTCCTCCACCGCCGTGGCCTTGGCTGGTGAACCGTGAGGAGATTGCACGAATGAAGGAAGGACCGGCCTTGCAAATTCGAGGGCATATCCGTCTCAAACTACCTCCAACACCCACTAATCTGACGTGACTTGGGCCCAGGCGGGGAAGAACTGCTGCAAACATCCTCCCACTGACAGCATCTCCGCCTGGGCCCCCCCTTGCTTCATTGTGGCTTCCTCGGACCAGAGGAGGAGGAAGAGCTACCAAAGCCCCTCCCTGCTCCTCGAAATCCCTGGAAACCCTGGCCCCTAGAGAAAAAAAAAAAAAAAAGAGTCCTCTCTGAAAGGGCATCGAACGGGCTGATCGAAACTTCCGGGGGTCCCGACCCTGAGAATGCCCAGGCGTGGGGTTGCGACTCTGCTTCGGTCTGTCCTTTGGAAGTCTACCTCCCTTAAACTCACCGAGCTCCTTAACTTGTCCAGGTCCTCTCTGAAAAATAAACTTTCCCTTAACGGGGAGCTTGCTAAGGTGGAATTTAGAAGAACCATCTGCCGCCCAATTGCGCAGCCAAAGATAATGGTGGGCCGCAACCACTGAAGCCATATTCTTAGCCAATATGATCTCATTAGGAGTTTGGCTATCAGCTAAAGTAGGCCGCTCCTGATTCAATCCTGGCCGCTTCAGTCAATCCACATGGTTGGATATTGGGCAGCTGAAGCTGCTGCGACCACCTTAGACAGGCCCGGGCTACCCATGCCCAACATACCGAAGCCTGTAGCGCCAGGGCACTAATGTCAAAGTCTTGCTTCAGCAAGGTATCCACCTTCCTGTCCTGAGCATCCTTGAGGGCTGCACTGCCCTCCACCGGGATGTTGTCTTCTTGGTAACTGCCAATATGGCAGCATCCACTCTAGGAGACCTAAGAAACTCTTACCTTCTGGTAAGGAATACAAGCGTGCCATGGACCAAACTCCCCTTAAACCAGAGTCCAGCTGGTCCCACTCCACTTGGATCATATGTCTGACTACCCGATGAACCAGGAAGACCTTTTGTGATTTCCTGACTGCCTGAATGAGTGGATCCTCCAAGGCCTCCTCCTCCAGGGGAGGGGAGGGGAGCCTACCAACATAGAGTACCTGCAAGGACTCCCCAATTAATGCCGGAAACTCTTCCCGGCGGAAGACTCAATCTTGGCCTGCTCCTCCTCCGGAGGTTCCCCTTCTTCCTCCTTGCCTTACTCCAGCTCCCAGTCAGAGGCCTCCCCTTCCCAAGCCTCCGACTGTGGAGAGTGGAGGGCTTCCTCTATTGCCAGCCTAGCTCACTTAGGGGGAACCTCTGCCTCTTCCAGCCCCAGGTCTTACCGCTGCTCGTCCGTGCCAAGAAGGCTGGCCACTCGCTCCCTGCTGACGCAAGCAGAACACCTTGTGCAGCAGTAAAACTAATTCTGGGGAAAAATCCCCAAAACTCCCCTCCTGTTGCACCCGAGGAAGTGGAGGGTCTAGGCTGGGCCTGAGGCTGACTGCTCCAAGGATGAAAGGAGAGGACAGCTTCTAGAGGTGCCCCTGACTCCTGCAAGATAGAAGATAAAGGGTCCAGAGCTTTGGAGGCCTGCAGACCCTGCTCCACAGAGGCAGCCTCCATTGTACAGCCTCTGCAAATACCAGCCTCAGATAGTTCCCCTCCTGGTCCCACAGACCAGACAATGGGGCCTAGCTGGCATAATGGCTTAACCCTGCCAGATCCTAGCCAATCTTCAGGAAAGATACATGTGGAAGAAAGGCAGCTTCTTTCCCCCTTTGTTAGTCTGTCTTTTTTTCTTTAATAAAGAAATAAAATGAAATAAACTGAAATAAATGAAATAAAAATAACCTTCCTGAAGACCCTAAACAAAACCCTGACAAGCCCGGCAGACAACAGGAGAGCAAAAAAGCATGCAAAAATGTCCTGCCCCTGGCTCCGCTGTAGAGGTGTACCCCAGAGGCAGCAAAAGCCAAAAAAAATTCACCGCCGGCAACCTGTGGCTACGCCCGACATCAGAAGACTGATGCCCAGCTCACCTCTTTCTGCAGCCACTTGTCCAGCTTCTGCTTCCGTCCTCTGGACCAGAAAGCACTTGCTCCTCTGGTCTCGTGCTCAGCTGCCCACGGGGCTTTGGCACAGAGGCGGGTCTTCTCAAAGGCAGGTCCTGCAGGCTGTGGCAAAGCCGCCAACTCCACACCCTCGGGAGCCGCAAACTACTTTTTTTTTAAACTGCTTTGCAAGCGCCGCGGTCTGCCTGGCCTCCTCCCAACGAAGGGGGAAGGGGAGGGAGGGGAATTCTCCCCCAAAGATAAGGAGCACCACAAGGTGAGCCCTAATCAAATAAAAGAAACTAAGAAAAATAAATTGAATAAAGGAAAATGCTTAAATAAAAACCTAAGTGTCTCTCCAGTAAGCTCCTTTCCCCAGGCCTACTGATACCCTCCAGCTGCTTGGAGGGTACCAGTACTAGTTTTACCCCAGAGTCAAAAGATGATTGGCTCAGTCTCCGAGCTGCTGGAAGGGGAGCACAACCCAGTGGAAAGGGACTGGACTGGAGGGACGCTTAGGAAGAAGCGTTATTACAATGTAGAAGTCATGCTCGCTTAGGTTCTACCCTTGGTTTATTCTCAGTGGTCAAACGTTTGACAATGCCTGTTAATGTTACCCCTATTAAGGTAGAAATTGAACTGCAGATTTTTCTAGATTCACTGCAATAGGTTAGACTATTCAAGTATCTTTTACAGGATTTGTTTCGGTTCTGGCAATTACATCTGCAGAATCAGCCATAGATTTGCCACTTTGGTCCACTTTTGATATCTGAGACTCAAATAGTTGAGACTTTGACCACGTTGAACAGTCATCTGGAATCATGTTCCATGGGAATTTTTAAGTCTTTAAAGGATTCTAAAAGACCAGTTGCAATGGTTAGTGCTTCCTTTTCAGAAGGGGTAGTTCCAGTTGATTTGAAAAGAGCATCTGTTTTCCCTCTGTTAAAGAATTTATCATAGATGCATCTGATCCAGCTGATTAGCGCCCAATGTAATCTATCAAATTTATCAAAAGTTATTGAAAAATAGTACTAAACACAGCTTCAGCAATTTCTTGATAATAATGTTCTGTCTGATTTTCAATTTGGTTTCCGGACAAAGTATGGTGTGGAGTCGCTTATGTTAACTTTGATGGAAAAATGTATTCCTAGTTTTGAGAAAGGTACAAGCTGTTTGTTAGCGACATTAGATATTTTGTCAGCATTTGTCACAATTGATCATGATATTTTGATTGAGACTTGAAGTGCTCAGGATAAAAGGGTTGGTTTTAATGTGGTTCAGATAATGTTCTCAAGATAGGCAAGTACAAGTTAGATCTTCAAGTGGGGTTTCTTCTTAGCAAATCTTGAAAGCCGGAGTACCTCAGGGGTCAGCGCTTTCAGCAATATACAATAGTTCTCTCTCCACTATGTAAAATCATTCATGCATTAGATGTGAATTATTGGATATGTGCAGATGATCAATTCATTCTGCCAGTGTTGTCATCAATAGATGATTCTTTGAAGCATGCTTTTCTGCATTAATACAGTTAGAGCATGGATATCTGGGAATAAATGAGCTTTGAATGTAAATAAAATTGAGGTTTTATACTTTTCATGGAGTTTACTAGAGCCAGTTTCCATCTTGATTCCTTAATTAAATCTGTTGTTTGGGATGCTGATATACTTTGACACTTGGTTGAACTTTGAAGCCCACATTCAGAAAATTAGTGAAAAGAGATTATAAAATTACATTTGCTAAAAGGTTTGAAGACTTGACAAATAATTTTTGTACAGTGATTCAAACTCTGGTACTTTTGTCGTCATTTGACTATTGTAATAGTATTCTATTAGGACTTCCTGCAGTGTCAGACAATCACAATTGGTTCAAAATTTTGCAGCTTGTCTTGTAACAGGTTGCAGTTGATCAGTAACTTCAATTTACATTGGTTACCAAAAAAAATATCAACTACAGTATAAAGTACTGCACAGGTGAATTCTCCCTGCTCCGCACAGCCAGGACCTATCAGCTGCCTGCCTGCTGGACTTTAAAAACAAGGGCACAAAGGAGGGTCTGCGCCCAAGGGCCTCATGATGGGGACCTTAGGCACCAAAAACACCTTCAGCTAACTGCAGAAAACCACAGCAGTACCAAAGCCAGCCGCTGGAATGTTTATCACATATGCTCTAACCTGTCCTAATGCCACTGATCATGTCACACTATGCACTTAATTCTGCAATACCCCAATGCAATGCAACCCCATAGAACCTGGATAATTACGTTTCGGTTACAATGTACACTAAGGTACCTGGCTTGTAACTCACGTCTCCTCAGCTTGACAGCCACTGTAAATCAACATTCACAACCTAACCGCTACATTGTATCCCTAGCCAATCCCATGTCTGACTCAACAGTATCTACACAGCAACCATCTGCTGTCTGATTGGCATAATGCAACAGGAAGTGTGCCTGAAGATCCACCTGCTCCCTGCACCGAAAGCCAACCAGCCATCCGGCAAGCACTTCTAAAATCAAGCGCTGGAAGGCACGCTCACACCTGAGATGGAGACCTTAAGTCAAATTCTTATCACTGAACTACCATCAGATACCAATGTGTGAACTAGCGAATCTACAGCTTCACCAACCAGCTGAACCACCAACAAATACGCTAACAGAACACCTCAAATCCCCCCCCCCCCCCACAATTATGGCTCACTGCAAACGCCTCATTTATGCTCTAACAGCAGCAACGCTGCTACAGTGGCAAACCATCACCAGTCACAGCTATAGGAAGTCCTTAATTCTCCTCCCACCATCCTATGTCTGGTAATCCCCCCATGACAAACCCCCTAACATCAAAACTAAGAAAGCTCACTACCTGATAAACATAAAACCCACCCCTATCAAATCTCCACACACTCTAATTCCTTGCTAGATGGTCCTATCACATGCACCCTTGTCAATGCAAGATCTATATGAAAAAAAAGAAGAAAAAAAAAAAACTTACACTATCAGTGACTACCTAGAGATGCACAAAACAGATTCTATGCATCACTGAATCCTGGCTGACACAGATCAGGTCATCCTCAATCACCCCAGCTACCTACTCTTCCTTCAACTGCCCCAGAAACCACAAAAGAGGAAGAGGAGCTCTCAACCTAGCAACTCATTTTAAATTTAAAACATTCACATCTAGCAGCTCAGATGATTCAAAAAACCACCGTAGCCAACAACTATCACACTCAGCCTCACTTACAGCCCCCAACACCAAGAATGAATGATGAACTATTCAAAGTTCTCAAAACAGTATGTGCATATGGCACCCATCAAAAGCTCCTCATAGCCCTGGGAGACTTTAACCTTGGAACTTCCCCTAACAAGGAGGCTAAGTCCTTACCAAAGGATGATCTTTTTACCAAAGGAGCATCTTGCCAAATAAATCTGAGTTCTTTAACTGGGTGACCAGAGAACTAGATCAGGAGCATGCGATGAATGTCATCTACCTGGATTTCACCAAAGCTTTTGATACTGTTCCTCATAGGCTTATCAATAAACTCAATAGTTTGGGGATGGGTCCCAAGGTAGCGAACTGGATCAGAAATTGGTTGACTGACAGATGTCAGAAGGTGATAGTAAATGAAGCCCACTTGGATGAAAGGAGGGTGATTAGCGGGGTGCCCCAGGGTTCAGTCCTGGGACTGGCACTGTTCAATGTATTTGTGAGTGATATTGCTGAAGGACTGAATGGAAAAAGTGTCTTTTTGCAGATGAGACAAAAACTTGCAACAGAGTGGACTCCGAGGGAGTAGATAACATGAGAAGAGATCTACAAAAGCTGGAAGAATAAATCTTAAACTGCCAAGCATTAGACCAATGTGAAGTGCAGTGTCATGCACTTGGGAAGCAGAAATCCAAGGGAAATGTATGTGATAGGGGGCGAGAAGTTGGTGTGCACGGACCAGGAGAAGGACCTTGGTGTAATTTCCAAGGATCTCAAGGTGGCAAAACAGTGCGACAAGGCAGTGGCAAAAGCCAGGAGGATGTTGGGTTGCATACAAAGAGGAATTACCAATAGAAAGGAAGAAGTACTAATGCCACTGTATAAGTCACTGGTGAGGCCTCACTTGAAATACTGTGTTCAGTTTTGGAGACCATATCTCGCAAAGGATGTAAAAAGACTAGCAACGGTTCAGCGAAAGGCGACCAAAATGATTTGGAGTCTGCGTCAGAAGCCTTATGAGAAGAGACTTGTAGACCTAAATATGCACACTCTGAAGGAGAGGAGGGATGGGGAGATGATTCAGACTTTTAAATACTTAAGAGTATTAATGAACAAAACAGTGAAGGAGTAGCCTAATGGTTAAGAACACTGACTTGGGAACCCAGAGAACAGGGTTTGATTCCCACTAGCACTCCTTGTGGCCTTGGGCAAGTCACTTAACTCCATTGCCTCAGAAAAATCCAAGTTATCAAAGTCTGTTTAATGTACATTACCAAGTTTATATTTCAATCAAAGTGGTTTTACATTGAAACTTAAAAGCCTGTTAAATAAAATAAACCTCTTCCAAAGACGGGGAAGCTGTAAAACTAGAGGGCATAACATGAAGCTGCAAGGGGGTAAATTGAAAGGCAATGTCAGGAAACACTTCACTGACAGGGTGGTGGATGCTTGGAATGCCCTCCCGATGGAAGTGGGGACAAATACAGTGACAGAATTCAAAATGGCATGGGACAGACAGTGGATCCCTTTATAGCAACAGGATAAAATCAAAATAAACGTATCTAATTTCTCAAACAGGGGTGCCCTACAGAGGGGTGGGTTCACCCCTAAACAAAGGCATGGGGAGGGGTGACCTGAACGGAGTGGCAGGTGCAGCTACTATTGCCACCTTGCTGGGCAGACTAGATGGACCATACTGGTCTTTATCTGTCATTTACTATGTAAGTCTTTCCTAAGTGCCATGGAAGCTTTACACTACCAACAGCTGCTAAAAACTCCCATGCACCAAACTGGAACAATCCCCGACCTTATAGTCATCCCCCAAACAATGATAGACCACAACCACATTACGCACCCCACAGTCACCCCAATACCATGGTCAGACTATCTAATAAATTTCACCATGCATTACATGGCCATTGGAAAAGGAACCCCTGCAACATTTTTAAATCTTTTGAACCTTCGGCAACTAAGACGAATTCTTGAATGAAATAATCCCCAAGCTACAGCAAGACATGGACAACTTGGAAGACACCATTAACAACTGGAACAGCTCCCTATCTGCAGCAGCAACAGCACTTTCCAGAAAGTCATCATCCACACGCAGATCAAAAACGGCTCCCTGGTACTCCAATGAAGTCAGCCTAATGACTCCTAAGACGACTTGAAAGAAAATGGAGACAAACATCAGTACAGAGCCCATCAAATCCAATACACCAACACAATGAATCAATGCAGACAAGATCTGATGATCTTAAAGTAACTAAATATGTAGTAAAAGCAACAGCAAAAGCTAGAAGGATGCTTAGGTGCATATGGAAAGGAATGGCTAGCAGAAAAAAAAAGAGGAAGTGATAGTGCCTCTAAGTCTTTGGTGCAACCTCATTTGGAATAGTGTGTGCAATTCTGGAGACCGCACCTTTAAAAGGATATAAATAGGATGGAGTCAGTACAGAGGGTGGCTACCAAAATGGTTAGTGGTCTTCATTATAAAGCATATGAGGACAGACTTAAGGATCTTAATATGTACACCTTAGAGGAAAGGCGGAATAGAGGTGATATGATTGAGACGTTTAAATACCTCCGTGGCATAAATGCACAGGGGGTGAGCCTCTTTCGACTGAAAGCAAGTTCTGCTACGGGGGGGGGGGGGGGGGACAACAGATGAGGGTGAAAGGGGGGAGATTCAGGAGTGATATTTCTTTACGGAAAGTGGTGGATCAGTGGAATAGTCTCCCAGTGGAGTGGTAGAGATGAGGACAGTATCTGAATTCAAAAAAGCATGGGACAGAGGATTTCTAAAGGAAAAAAAGGGGACTGTTGTAGTGGTTGATATGGAAGGACAGACTAGACAGAAAAATGACAGAAAGACCACATGGCCTATGTTTCTAATACCATGCAAACCTCATTATGATATCAGCTGACAAACCTAGGGAGCTTTTCAACATCATAAGAACTCACCGAAGACCCACAAAAACAGCACCCCTGAAGTACACCCCCAAATAATGGCAGATTACGTAAGAGACAAATACAACAGAATCTAACATCAGCAATTATAATTAACCAATGCCAAAACTCAATCCAGAGAACCATGGGGAACATTCAATATCCCATCCATACAGAAGATCTAAGATCTCATTTCCTCACTTACCACCACTACACTACTCAGACCTTTGTCCTGTTCAATGGATAAAAGCAACAAAAGATCAACTCAAACACGTCATCCACAAAATACCACCATTTCACTCACCCAAGGATGTGTGCCAACATCACTCAAGCAAGCGATTATATGACCTTTATTCAAAGGCACCTCCCTCAACAAAAACCACCCAGCTGCATACAGACCAATCTCCAGTTTACCATTCATTGCTAAAATCATAGAAAAAAAAAATAGTACAAAGGCAACTTCAAGACCATAGATCAACATGCTCCAATGGACCAACATCAGCACAAGTTCAGACCCAACCATGTTAGAGACACTGCTAATATCTCTATTTGACAGCATTATGAGAGGAATAGACCGCAAGAACAGGAATTATCCTCATTATCATGGACATTTCTTCTGCCTTTGACACCATCTTCCATAGCATCTTACTGTGATGTCTGCAAGAAATTGGTCTGCATAACAGCCCGCTATAATGGTTTAAATCCTACCTCTGCAACCGACAGCAACCAGTCACAAGCAGAATGACCAAATCAAAGCCTTTCCCCATAAACCAAGGTGTCCCACAAGGCTCATCTCTTCTCTATCTTATTTAGCATCTACATACAGCCCATATGCAAAATTATCAAAAAAAAAACCAAACACAAAATCCAGTATAGATTATACGCCGATGACGTCATGGTTTACCCTCCTGTTGAAATACACAAACCTGACCTCTCAACCATTAACGGCATGCATGGAAGACATGATCTGGCTCAACTATAAAAAGACAGAGGCACTATCACAAAGGACACTTCAATTACCCAACCACAAACTATCAACATACAGGAGGTGATAAAAGCAACATCAGGAAAGACTTTCACAGACAGGGATGCCTGGAATGCCCTCCCAAAGGAGGTGGCGAGGGCAACAGTAACTGAATTTAAAAAGGCATGGGACATACACAGGGAATCATATGGGCAAGAGAATGTTAGCAAAGCAAATTTAAATAACTTTGAAAATAGAGAGGGGTAATCTGCTGTGGGTGAGATTCTATTGGAGCTGGGGCCAAGCTGAGTCAGTCATGGGACACTGCAAAAGGCATGGTCATCATTTAGAGACATATTGGGGACCTGTCCCTGGTGACTAAAAAAAAAAGGCATGAGTTTCAAGAAATGGCAGCACTCCTATCTGCCCCCTCCCCCACTCCATTCTATGAAAAGGTACTGCAGAGGGGCAGAAGAATTTATTAGTTCATTTAAGAGAATTTAGACCACCTTTCTACAATTCAAAGTGATTTACATGTAACAAAACTTATATAGGGTATCCTGGTAAACATTGTATTACATCAAAACTCAAAGGCCAACACGGGCCACCAATTTTAGCAAGGTGTGGGTTGATTACATTGTGGCCCATGGGCCAGTGATTTCTATGAAGTATTGATAAAAATTGAGCCTGAGTCACCAATGGTATTTACTTTGGGGGGGGGGGCGGGGGGGGGAAGCATGCGTTTAGCTTGCTTTCCCAGTTTAATGCTCACTTTTTGCACATTGTTAATTTGCATGCTACTTGCTTACAGCATTACTGTGCAAAATCAGTGTTAAGCTTGTGCTACTAAACCCTGAGCTAGAGCTTTAAGCACTGGGCTATAAGTGCAGGGTTACTGCACTGGCCCCAAAGTATGTTCAGACCAGATACAGACGGCACAGGGATTATGCCTCCTCCATTTGCTGGAGGCTGAAAAATACTAGTTAGAACTGCATAAGACCCCTATTTGCAGTAGTCCCCAACCCAGTCCTATGGGGCCCACTGGCCAGTCAGGTTTTCGGGATATCCCTAATGACTATGCATGAGATATATATGTATTAGAGATATCCTGCCAACCTGACTGGTTTGTGGCCCTCCAGGGCTGGATTTGGAGACCCCTGCCTTACACCTCCGTCATTTAAGATTGTGAGTGGGCAAGGTGCAGATGTCCAAGACATCAAAAAGGTTAGATAGAATTTGTCACAATCCTCCTCACTTCTCACCACCACCAAAAAATTGTCTATTAGACAACTTTTTGGTGGTGGTGAGAATCGAGGAGGAATGTGACACATTCTATATACCTTTTCGATGTCTAGGACATCTGTACCTTGCCCACTCACAATCTTAAATGACAGAGGTGTAAGGCAGGGGTCTCCAAATCCAGCCCTGGAGGGCCACAAACCAGTCAGGTTGGCAGGATATCTCTAATACATATATATCTCATGCATAGTCATTAGGGATATCCCGAAAACCTGACTGGCCAGTGGGCCCCATAGGACTGGGTTGGGGACCACTGCTATATAGGACCGCATCATTAAACCAGTGGTTGTCTCTCTATTTGCTGGTAGGAGAGCATAAACCCAAGCATATACAGTAGACTGGACTAGAGAGATGAGGAAAGGTGCAATTTCTTAATCATTGTTAGTGAATCAGTGTATTACAACTGCTTCAACAGAAATGTAAATGGTGGGGGGGGGCTTCATTCTTCCACCCCTCCCAACACATACAGAAACCTCACTTCAGCACAGTAACTTCCTCAAGCTCACCTTTTCCCTTTAAGGCTAGAGCTGTCTTCTAGTACTCTGCTTCCACGGTCTTCCCAATGGCTGTGTTCTACCCAGTCTCTGCTGCTGTTACATGGCAGAAGGCAGGACAGGCTTACCCACTCAGGGGGAAGGGACTACAGAACTACAGAGATGGATCCATATTCAGGCCAGAGCCTTATTTTCATTTTTTTGGAGAAAAAATGATAATTAAATTTACCTGGTAATTGTAGTTCCTTGAGTGACAGTTCAGTCCTCTACGTCTGGGTTGTCAACCTCCTTCTGCAGCTTGGAGACTGGCATGTCAGAATCATGACATCACTGGATATAGCCTGCTGAACACTCCCATCAGCCCCAGTGTGAACTATAACAAAGCAGACTCAAAGGAGCAACAAATAAGTAGCTCACTCAATAACAAAGCCAGCCAAACTATTGCCTTAACTAGTAAACCTTTCGTACACTCTTCCCTGTGCCTTCCTGAAACTGAAGGGAATAGTGCCATGAAACACAATGCATAAATGCACTTACCAGTAATTCCTGTCACTGTCAGTGCCCCGCCACCATCAAACATATCTGGGAGGGAATGAGGACTGAACTGTCGTCACTC
This sequence comes from Ichthyophis bannanicus, assembly GCA_033557465.1. Lineage (NCBI taxonomy): Eukaryota > Metazoa > Chordata > Amphibia > Gymnophiona > Ichthyophiidae > Ichthyophis > Ichthyophis bannanicus. The sequence continues at coordinate 401,006,323 of CM066039.1, read as the reverse complement.
AAGGAACTACAATTACCAAGTGTAATCATTTCCTTATCGTTCCTCCAGTTCAGTCCTCTACATCTGGGATGTACCAGAGCAGTAAACAGTGGGAGGGACCCTGCCAGCCAGCACATAACACCAAACTGAAACAGACATCACTTGCCGCTGCTACATCTAGCCGGTAACGTTTACTGAATATATGCAACGACCACGTCGCCGCCCTATAAATGTTCCCTGGCGGAACCAATCCGTGCTCCGCAAAGAAAGATGCCTGCGCCCTAGTGGAATGAGCTTGTAAACCCACAGGAACTGCTCGACCTTGAAGATAGGCGGAAGCAATCACCTCCTGAATCCATCTCGCAATGGAAGCCTTCACTGCCGCTTCGCCTTTGCGCACTCCTCCGAACAGTACAAACAACCGATCCGACTTCCTGAACTTCAGTCACCTTCAAGAACCGCCGCAACACCCTCTTCACATCCAAATGGCACAAACTGTGGTCTAATGCTGCCATCCACCGAACACTGGCAAACACACCGTTTGATTCACATGAAAGTGCGAAACCACCTTAGGTAAAAATGACGGCACTGGATGTAATATCACCTTTTCTCTAGAAAAGGATAAAAACGGCTCCCTGCACGACAAAGCTTGCAACTCCAAGATCTGCCGGGTCAAACAGATGGCTACTAGAAACATGGCCTTCAATGTTAAGTCTTTCACTGAAGCCTGCTGCAGTGGCTCGAAGGGAAGTTTGGACAGTGCTGCCAACACCAAATTAAGATCCCAAGGTGGAACCAGCATTCTATGTGGCAGTCGTAACCAAGCAACCGCCTTGAAAAAGCACAACACATCAACATGAGCGCCAAGGCCAACACCTTGTATCTTACCCCGATAACAGGAAAGGGCTGCCAACTGCACTCGCAAGGAGCTGGCCGCAAGGCCTTTATCAAAACCATCCTGCAGAAAACTCAAAAATTGAAGAGACGGACACCGTAGATGCCCGAATCTGATGACGTGAACACCAATCCTCAAATATACCCCAGATCCTAACATACTAGAGAAGTGGAGCGCTTTCTAGCTTTGAGCAGGGTTGCCACCACCGCCGGGGAATAACCTCTTTGTTAACTGAGCCCTTTCAATGGCCATACCGTATGCGAGAACCGATCCACTTGTGGCATGAATAGAGGCCCCTGCAGCGCCAGGGCTCCCTGTCCAGGAGATGCACCAGGTCTGTGTACCACAGACGCCTTGGCCAATCTGGCACCACCAGAAGCACTCTCCCCAGATGCGCTTTGATCCGCTGAATCACCCGACTAACGCCCACGGAGGAAAAACATACAGAAGACCTGAGACCAGCCACGGATGCAATAGGATGTCGGAGGGCATAGACGCTCTCGCCTTCTGCTGAAGAAACGGCTGACCTTTGCTGAGTGGAAGGTCGCCATAAGATCCATTATGGGACTCCCAATGGCAAACTATTTGTGCAGACTTCCAGATGCAGTTCCCACTCTCCTGCATCCACCCTGACTCTGCTGAGAAAATCTGCCATCACGTTGTCCTTTCTGGCGATGTGCGCCGCCGAAATCGCCGATAGTTGACTCTCCACCCAGGCGAACAATATGTCCACCTCTTCCTCCATGGCCACACGGCCCGTGCTGCCCTGGTGACTGATGTAGGCAACTGCCACCGAGTTGTCGGACAACACTCGGACTGCTCAACCCGTCAATGTCGAACGCTTGTAGAGCCCTGAAAATTGCGGAGCTCCAGGCGGTTGATCGACCAGGAGCTCTCCAGCCCTGTGTGAATCTGCTCTCGCAATGGGCTCCAACCACCGAGACTGGCATCCATCAACAGCGGAAGCCATTCCGGCTGATCCAGCGGCCAGGGACGTCAGGAGCAACCACCGAAGCGACTGTCTGACCTTGAAGGGACACGAAGACGCTTGATCAACAAATCCGACTGGTGCGACCACCGGTGAAGGGACCTTTGCAGAGGCCACATATGGACCTTGGCCCACGGTACTGCCTCCAGCGTTGCTGCCATGGTCCCCAGCATGTGCAGGTAAGACCAAGCCGAGGGAGATGGCGAGGCCCGGAATGAGCGAAGCAACTGCCTGAGTCTGAGCTCGCGTCTCCGGCAAAACAAAAACAAAAAAAAACAAAAAACACCTTTGCTGTTTTGTGTCAAAACGAACCCCTAAGTACTCTAGATTTTGAGATGGTTGTAACCGGCTCTTGGCTGGGTTGACTACCCAACCCAGACCCTGGAGAAACCTCACTACTCGCACCTGCACTCTGCCTTGGACCTGGCCCGAATCAACCAATTGTTGAGATAAGGATGTACCAAAATTCCCTCTGCGCAATGCCGCTGCCACTACCACCATGATTTTGGTGAAAGTTTGTGGTGCCGTTGCCAATCCGAAGGGCAGCACTTGAAACTGGTAGTGTCCAAGGAAAGGTGAACCTCAAACTTTTGATATTCCACCCAAATGGGAATATGCAAGTACGCTTTGGTAAGGTCGAGCGACGTCAAGTATTCCCCGGGACGTACTGCCACAATGGACCATAACGTCTCCATCCGGAAATGCGGCACCCGCAGACAACGATTGATGCCCTTCAGATCCAATATGGGCCACAATGCACCGCCCTTCTTTGGCACCACGAAATAAATGGAGTACTGACCCACGCTGTACTCAGTCTCCGGCACCTCTACCACCGCTCCTAAGTGAATGAGCTGCCGTAAAGTAGCACAAATCACCAATGCCTTCTTTGAACCTCTGCAAGGAGACATGACGAATGAGTCCCGCACAGGCCGCACCAACTCCAGTGTGTAACCCTGATGGACAATCTCCAGCACCCACTGGTCAGTCGTATTTGGGTCCAAGCCGGCAGAAACTCCCAAAGCCTCCTGCCAATCGGAGTTTAGCCCACCGGGGCCTGCCTCACTTCATTGCTGCTTTTGTGTCGCTGAAGTAGAGCCTGCGGAGAACCCTCTAGTTGCTCCCCGAAAGCCCCATCCCCGCAAGGGAGCCTGTCCTCTGAAAGCCTCCTAAACGTGACGCGCGAAATCTGTGAAAGTCTTGAAACTGCCCCTGAAAACCCAGCCTGGACTTCCCCTGTTTTGGCTTATCCTCCAGCAGGCAACCAGTCTTGGTCTCTCCGAGGTCCTTAACATCTCTAGATCCTCTCCAAATAACAAACGTCCTCTAAATGGCAATTTTCCTAGGCGGGACTTAGACGAACCGTCCGCAGCCCAACTGCGCAACCACACTGACCTGCGGGCTGCTACAACAGATGCTGTACTATTCACTAGGGCCCTTATCAAATCGTAATGGACGTCCGCTAAATACGCCGTTCCGGACTCCAAGCGGCCGAGCTCCTTGAGCTCCTCCTGGTCTAGATGAAGCAAGAGGCAAAGCAGTTGAACCCACTGCAAGCATGCCTGTGCCACCTAAGCTCCACAAATGGACGCCTGCAATGAACACGTGTCCGCCTCAAATAACTGCTTTAGCAAACCGTCCACCTTACGGTCCTGAGCATCCTTCAACGCCACAGCCCCCTCCACCGGGATAGTGGTCTTTTTTGTAACTGCCACCACCGCTGCATCCACCCGTGGCAACCGAACCCTCTCCCTATCCTTTCCGGTGAGGGGATAAAGCCTAGTCATGGTACGCATCCCTCGGAGCCCTGCTTCCAGATGGTCCCATTCGTCCTGGATCATTTTGTCAACCACTCTGCACTGGAACCACCTGTGTTTGCCTCACTGCCTGAAAGCACAGTTACTTACCTGTAACAGGTGATCTCTGGGAACAGCAGGAATAAGTCTTCACATATGGGTACGTCGGTACCGACGGAGCCTGCGCGAGAATGCTCCCCAGCGTCCAATCAGAAAGCTTTTGGGAGCATCCCTCAGCGCCTGCGTGCTGCCTTCCCGCCTTTCCAACTGTCTCTCCTCAGTTGAGTTTCATAGCTGAGACAAAGAGAGAAAGAGGAAAGGAAAGATATAAAAATACAACTCCTAGGGGAGGTGGGCGGGTTGTGAAGACTTATTCCTGCTGTTTCCAGATTTCACCTGTTACAGGTAAGTAACTGTGCTATCTCCAGGAACAAGCAGGAATGAGTCTTCACATATGGGGACTCCCAAGCTAAGATGCCTGGAGCCCTAACATGTTGAAGATTGAAAACATGCTACACCTCATATGGCCAGGCATCCTGAGGATGGAGGGCAGGAGTTGAAAAGAGGAGCTGCAGAAAAAACAGCTAACCAAAGGACTACTCTGAAGAAGTCCTTGTATGTATGATCATTATCAAAAGATATATTGAAATGAACAATCACCATATGACGCTCACCTACTGGATTGCAGGAAGTAGAGAGGCTGATGGAGTCTACTGGGAATCCAGTAGAATAATGTTCAAGGTGACCTCACTGGAGTGAAGGTGGAAGTCAACATCTGGAAGCGAGAGGTGACCCCAGGATTCAATTGGGGTAGCACAAACACGGCAGGTCTTCAGTGGGAAGCTTCAAGGAAAGCTGAGAACTCTTTTGGCTACAAAAATATTCAGAAGTAGGAGCAAAAGAGAAAGACTGACCGATTTGGACAAATAGACCTAGCCCTTGAGGGAGGAAAGGGTATGAGAAGAACCCCATACTCCCAGGAAAGGACAGATGTTTGAGGAATTGAATCTGAAATCCACTGAAGATCCACCATGTCTTCCCTAACTGGTGAGAGGTAGGAAGACATTGGGGCATGGAGCTTCAGGGATACATAAAGCTAGGATACGGTAGGGCTGTCAGTTCCACAGCAGTGGTTGTGTGCATAATATTCGAAACATACTGTGGAACAGTATGAAGCTGTGCAAGCCCACTGTCAGAAACATACAGGAAGGTAAAACCTTCATGAGCATAGACAGTCAGAAAGATAAGTATGGAAATATATATCTACCTATAACAAGTATCTGGAGAGATAGATACATATATCTATATATCTATATCTATCTATATCTATCTATATCTGAATATATAGGTCTAAAGATAGATGCCTGCAATAAGCAGACAGAGCTATGCATTTCAGGACATTCACATGGAGATGTGAAAGGAAAAGATTCATCTAAGAACAAGGAGGTGAAACCTACTTGAGAAGATAGAGAATCTATTCTGCCAGAGATGGTAAAGGAATGCTATCCCGTGAATTACTAGGATAGTTACGTGAAAAAACAGAGGATAATATCAGTCTGTAAACAGCAAGTCCGGAGTCCTGTGGAACTCCAGCATGTTAAAAGGACAGAAACGCATAGAATGAGATACCAGGTTGACCTACGTGAGGGACAAAGGAGGTATCAGGCGTTTTTCAGATTAATATGTGCTGTCCTTGAAGTATGAGGATACCATGAGGACAAGCTGCAAGAAAAAAAAAAAAAAAAAAAAAAAAAAAAAAAAAATAGTATATTCCCTAAGGAATAGGATAACTCTTAGAATTTCACGTGGAGAAGGCTTATGTCCTTTTCCCTCTTAAAAAAAAAAAAAAGATAGCAGGGTATGAAGAACCCTCACAGTCATAGGGGATGACTGAGGAAGCCTTTTTCAACCATGATGGATAGCCATTAGAGAAACTCTATGCTCTCTAGCAAGGGCCCATAGTGGAAAGCTTCTCAGTAGGATTGCAGAGAGCATTATGCAGGAGAACTGGGATGTAGAACTGGCTGATGGAGAAAACTGACAGCCACATCTACTACGTTGCCAAACCCAGAGATTGGAGATGGCAAGGGTAAAAGATAGTGTAAGGAGCCAGTAGTGAAAAGGAGTATCCAAGAAAGATGTATAAAAACTGTCTTGGAATCACTACTAAGGCCAGACAGGAGTGGTGGAAAAGTATCAGTAATAAAGTACTGGAACTCCTACATGGGCAGCTACTGAATAGGACAGAGAGAGTCGGTCTGTGTCAAACAGAGAACAGACTGAACAAAGAGCAAGCTGTCTGTCTGCAGAGCTGCCCAGATAAAGAAGGGAGTTTACTCAGGAGAAGACACTCTACAGTGAAAAGACAGACAAGAAAAGTCTTTCCATGGTATGGTACCACTCTTACAGGGGAAACCCTGGTGAAGAGGGTAGATAAAAGCTGAAGAAGGACTTACCACATGGTTTCACTTGGTTTGCAGCTTGTCGTGCTGTGAGGGCTTGCGTGCATCAGTGATGCTGAGAGCTAAACTATCGGTAGTTTAACTACTGGCAGGGTCTCCCAAGATGGACAGGTCTCAGCTGAGGTGCCAGACGAAGACAAACCACCCATCTGGGCAGCAGCAGAATGGGATAGTGTTGACGGCGGAGGATCACATTTCTGTGACAACGGCAACAACACCAAACTTAAACTGCGCGGAAGGAAGGCCCGGCAATCTACTTCTGTATCTTGCCATGAAAACCCAATGGATAGTTACAACAAAACAAATTGTGCTATGGTGCTGGAAGATGAGACTCCCAGGTCAGAAGGCACTCAACTAGCTACTGGGGAAGAGCTGAAGACTTTTCAGAATAAAGCCAGCATTTATGATGTGGTTGGATCAAAGCCCTCGGGAAGTCTGACTGCTGATGTAGCTGCGCATGAAATGAAAGTCAGAAGCTGTAAGGATGTCTTACACATTGGAACATGGAACGTACGAAGCATGAACCAAGGGAAGTTGGAGGTGGTCAAGAATGAAATGGAACGTGTACAACTTGATCTGTTGGGTGTCAGCGAACTGAAATGGACTGGCATCGGGCACTTTGCATCAGATGATCACATGGTCTACTATGCTGGAAATGAAAGACAAAGAAGAAATGGTGTTGCATTTATAATAAAAGAAACTTGCAAGAACTGTAATGAAATACAATGCAGTCAGCGAACGCTTAATCTCTGTTCGTCTACGAGGATTGCCTATCAACACAACTATAATTCAAGTATATGCCCCAACAACAGCTGCAGAAGAGAATGAAATTGAAGAGTTCTATGAACAAGTACAAGCTGAAATTGACAGAACATGCAAACAGGATATCCTGATAGTCATGGGTGACTGGAACGCAAAAGTTGGCAACAAAGAAGAAGGCAAAGTAGTTGGAAAATATGGACTTGGCAACAGAAATGAAGCTGGAGAAAGATTGATAGAATTCTGCAAGACCAATAATCTATTCATCTCAAACACCTTCTTCCAGCAACACAAGCGGCGACTGTACACATGGACTTCACCCAATGGATTGTATAAAAATCAAATTGACTACATCTGTGGAAGTCAACGATGGAAAAGCTCTATAACATCAACAAAGACAAAACCTGGAGCTGACTGTGGTACAGATCATCAACTACTAGTATGCAAACTCAAGCTAAAGTTGAAAAAGAGCAAACCACTCATGAATGCAGCAAAATATGACCTTGAGAATATACCACTGGAATTTAAAGACTGCCTGCAAAATCGATTTGCTGCTTTAGATACAAATGACAGAGCTCCGGAAGAGTTATGGAATGACGTCAAGAAGGTTGTGCTGGAAGAAAGCGAGAAGTCTCTACAAAAGGTGAAAAAGCAAAAACGGCCAAAATGGATGACGGAAGAAACTCTGAAAATTGCCCAGAAAACGCAGAGAAGCTAAAGCCAAAGGAGAAAGAAAGACAATCGCAGAACTCAACAGAGATTTCCAACGTGCAGCAAGACAGGACAAGGAAAAGTACTACAATGACACTTGCAAGGAAATAGAAGCAGAAACTATTAGAGGAAGAACAAGATCGGCTTTCCTAAAGCTGCGAGAGTTAAAGAAAAAGTTCCAGCCTCGAATTGGAATGTTACAAGATGCTCAAGGTTCTATGTTGAATGATGCTGAGAAGATCAAGAAAAGGTGGAAGGAATATACAGAGTTTTTATATAATAAAGATCAAGTGGACCAACAGCCGTTTCAACCTATACCTTATGATCAGGAACCATTGGTGATGAAAGAAGAAGTTGAAGCAGCATTGAAAGCCTTATCAAAGAACAAAGCACCAGGCATTGATAGCATTCCCATAGAAGTATTGCAGCAATCTGATGCAGCTGTTACCGTACTTACAAGGCTCTGCCAAGAAATATGGAAGACAACATCATGGCCAACTGACTGGAAAAGATCTGTGTTTATACCAATACTAAAGAAAGGTGATCCAACTGACTGTGGAAATTATCGCACAATCGCTCTGATCCCACATGCCAGCAAGATTCTACTTAAGATTATTCAAAAGAGACTACAGCCATACCTAGAACAAGAACTACCTGAAGTGCAAGCAGGGTTCAGGAAAGGACGAGGAACGAGAGACATCATTGCGGATGTGAGATGGATCCTTGAAAAGACTAAAGAATACCAAAAGGATATCTATTTGTGCTTTATCGACTATAGCAAGGCTTTTGACTGTGTAAACCATGAGAAACTCTGGACCACATTAAGAAGCATGGGTATACCAGAACACCTGATCATTCTCTTGCGCAATCTGTACATTGATCAAGAAGCAACAGTTCGAACGGAACAAGGAGAAACAGAATGGTTTAAAATAAGCAAAGGTGTAAGACAAGGCTGCATACTTTCCCCCTACCTGTTTAATTTATATGCAGAACAAATCATCAGAGAAGCAGGACTGTATGAAGACAACAGAGGTGTGAAGATTGGTGGAAGACTCATCAACAACCTTCGCTATGCTGATGATACCACATTACTAGCTGAAAGTGAAGATGATCTGAAACATTTGCTTCTCACAATCAAAGAACATAGTCTCAAAATGGGCCTGCACCTTAATGTAAAGAAGACAAAGATCATGACAACTGGCATAATCAACAGGTTCATCGTTGAAGGAGAAGAAATTGAAATCGTGAACAACTTTAACCTACTTGGATCAACTATCAATAAAGAAGCAACAAGCAGTCAAGAAATCAGACGCATTGCTCTTGGCAGAATGGCTATGAAAGACCTAGATAAGATTCTCAAGAGCAGAGATGTCTCTCTCCATACAAAGATTCGACTTGTTCAAGCCATGGTATTTTCAATAACATCATATGGATGTGAAAGCTGGACAGTGAAAAAGACAGACAGGAAGAAAATTGATGCCTTTGAATTATGGTGCTGGCGGCGAATACTGTGTATACCATGGACTGCCCGAAGAACAAACCAGTCGGTACTAGAGGAGATCAAACCTAAGCTTTCTTTAGAAGCTCAGATGACAAGACTTCGACTTTCATACTTCGGACACATCATGCGAAGAGAGAGATCATTAGAGAAAGACATCATGCTTGGCAAGATAGAAGGTCAACGCAAAAGAGGAAGGCCAGCAATGAGATGGATCGCTACAATAACAGCAGCTATGGGTGCCAGTCTGTCAACAATGAGCCGCCTGACTGAAGACCGAACACAATTTAGGATAGCTATCCAGAGGGTCGCCATGAGTCGACTCCGACTCGACGGCACTTAACAACAACAACAAATCCCTGGAAGGAAAAAATTCATGCTGGTACAGAGAAACTATCATGTGATAGTTGCTAAACCTCTCTTCTAGTCAGGAAGAGGTGGAAAACTCTAACTTAGACATGAATAACCTGACAGTTCAGCATAGTGAAGAGTAAATGGATTTCCTGAGAATAGGAATCCCTGAGCAGAGTTTTGAATGGAAAAACAGTGAAAAACATCTGCTGAAAAGAAAATAACTGTAGTTATAAAAAGATTAATCAGAAACCTATGGTTACTGTGTTTATTCAGCCTGGCTAGAATTTGGATTCTTTAGACCAGGGTGAGACTTCCCCTGCTTGGGAACATCCGAATGATGGGCAGGAGAAGAGGAAAACCTCTTTCTTTTAGGGAAAGAAGGTTTGGTAGGGCATTTCCTACCTGCTGAGGAAGGAGAGGGCTTAGGATGGCCCTCAGAAACAGGAAAGTCAGTGGAGCAATGAGCAACCTGACGTAAGGACTCCTTATTGAAGAGATTTTCTCCAGTACAAGGAGTATTACTCAGTCTTTGTTGTGCCCATCTGCTCAAGTCTGATGCTTGGAGCCAGGCTTTACAACATGCTCCTATGGCTATAGCAGAAGTTCTGCTAACAGACTCAAAAGAGTCTAGGGAAGCACGAGAAAGAAAGCAAGAGATATTTTGGCTATGACTAAGAAGTAAGGCATAGTCTGCAGCCTTGGGCTCTGATAGAAAAGGAGTCAAAGGAGATAATTTCTTTGTGACCTCCTGAAGGGATAGACTCATAGAAAATATATGAGAGAATCCTTTTTGCCAGCATAGATGTTTGGAAGGTTTGACGTCCAAAGGCATCCAGTGTTCTAGATGCATGCCCTGGCGGAAAAGAAGAATGTTTTTTTCTTGCTTTTTACCTTCCTCATTGCTGATTCCACTACAATGGAATGATGGGGAAGTTGAGGCTTTTGAAATCCTGGAAAGGGGGGCACCTGATACAGAAGATCAGTTGCTGTAGGAGGTGAAGAAACCCTTAAAAGGTTTTTCCCATACCCTCAGAAGAAGATTCTGCATAGAGTGATGTAAAGGAAGCATTATATTTTCCTTTTCTGCATAAAAACCCTGAGAAGACTCATAGCCAGGGATAGGAATATTAAGGAAGGTTGCCATGTCAAGGAGAAATTTCTGAAAAGAAGGATCTCCGATGGGAACCATCCCTGGACAGGCTAAATTTGAAAAGGTAGCCTGGGCACCGGAGGAAGCACCTGCCCGGTGCAGAACAGGATTTGTAATGAATGGACACTGGAACTGGCAGTTATGAGTTGAGACAGTCAGTAGTACATCATCCATGCCAGGTATCGACTCCAAACTAGGTATAGAGAGGAGTGATCCAGGTGAAAAAAAAAGCATGGAAGGAGCTGGTTCCGATGATACTGCAGGTACCGGCATCGATACCGATACCGGTACCGGTAGTTGTGCTGGAATCGAAGGGGAAACCGACACCGAAGCAGTCATTGGAGGCTGCTCAAGTGGTACTGAGGTAACTAAAACCCTTGGTGATTATCCTTGGTACCATGCATGCGGAATCGGTGAACATCGGTTCCAAGACGCGCCGGTACCCAGTCCTCTAGACTAGAAATCGATTCTAGACTCGGCATCGAAGCAAGTGAGTCTATTGATGCATGCCTAGAGGGTACCAACGTCGGTGGTGGTATTGGCGGTACTGCCGATACTGGAAAGTCAATCTGGGATGTATCAGTTAGTCCTGAAGGTACTGAGAACGCCACTCAACACCGGTGCCAATGCCGGGGTATCGGTACCGCTCGAAGCGGATGCCACCAACAAGCATGGCTCAGGTATGTTCTGTGAGGGGTGAGCCCCAGGAACAACCTGAAACCCCTGAAATGCTTTGGAGCCCGAAGACTCCTGCCGGGTTTTAATGCCAATGGGGTCTTGAGGGCAAGGCCGGAGCCGTCAGCATGCTTAGCATGAGACTTACCACTCAAGAATTGGCTAGTCTTGACAGACTGTTTGTGGGTTAGCTGATCCTGTAGAGAAGAAATGGCTGGTGCCCTGCCATAGGGAGGGAAAATGGTATCGAGGGAAACTCGAAAGAGAATCTCTTCACAGCATTGTAGCCTGATGGTTCAGGGGAAAAAAGGGTCAGGACCCAAACAGGTTAGACACCAGGCATTGGAGTCTAAAAAGAAAAACTATTTCCACAGTGAAGACACTTCTTAGGAGAAGAAGGCTCCATGATGGAGAGGCCTTATAGGCCCAAAAAATTGTAAGACAGAAACTGAGGGAAAACTCTCCCTCAGTTTGAGAGAAAGAAAAAACCCCACCGGCGGTACCGGTGGCAGCAGGAAAATAGCCACGACCACAACAAGAATGAAAAAAGTAAAGAAAAAAGTTTCTGCGGTGACAGGAGGACGTCCTGCCGGCTCCGCAGAAAAAACGAAAACTGAGGAGAGACAGTTGGAAAGGCAGGAAGGCAGCACGCAGGCGCTGAGGGATGCTCCCAAAAGCTTTCTGATTGGATGCTGGGGAGCGTTCCCGCGCAGGCTCCGTCGATACCGACGTACCCATATGTGAAGACTCATTCCTGCTTGTTCCTGGAGATTAACTGGATCCTCGACCTCCTCTTCACTTACTGACTGAGATACTAGAGTCAACATTTGCATAGCCTCAGTAATTAACGTGGGCAGCTCCTCTGGAAGATCCTAATGATCTTAGCCTGATCCTCAGATTCAGGGATCTCCCCTTCCTTGAGATCCACTGACTCTGCTTCTTGCTCCCAGTCGGGAACATCAACCTCCGTCCAATCATTCTCCATAGATGACAGAACTCCTGTCTGCGGTCTCTTAGGCGCTGAGGGACCCGCCCATCCCCCCTCAGCTACCTCAAGATGCTGAGCAAGGGAAGACAGCGGCCCCAGTCCAGGCAGCTTGCCCTGTCGCCGCAAGCAAAATGCCTGGTGCATTAGCAAAACGAAATCAGGACAAAATTCCGAGATCCAAAGACCGAGGCTGACACTCCTGCTCTGTCAATTGCTGCAAGCCAGGCATTGGGACCCCCGATGCCCCTTGCGCCCCTGGAAGCCCTGTGCCGCCCAGCTGTTCAACTGTGGAGGAGAGAACCGCACAGCTGTGGCAAACTCTGGACTCAGCCACCGTGCCTCTATGGGTTCTGCACACCACACACTGCAGGCGAGTTGCCATCAGGGCAAGCCAGATAGAAGAACTGGTCCATAGGTATTAAAGGTTTTCTATCTTATGAGCTTATTCTTATGCATTTATTTTGCATATATATTTTTTTATATCACTGCAAATGAAACTGCTATCCTCCTTCACTCAGAAACTGAATTAAAAGCCTACTCACATGAGAGCCACTATATTGCAAGCGCGAGGGAATTCCCCCTCCCCCGGGGGGGTACTCTGGCGCAAACGAGAAGAAACCGAAGGGATCAAACCACTAGATCAAAGAAATAAAGAAGTGAAATCACTAGGGTACAAGCCGTCGACAAAAACCCCCAAAATAAATTCTGCACGCGTGCACCTCTGCCAGCCGGCAGCCACGTGGTCCTCACTCTCTCCCTGCTTCTCTAAAAAGGCCACCCAAGCAGAGCAGGGAACAAAAAAGGTGCGAAAACCAGGTGCTAACAAAAAACCTAGCAGCCAGTAGAGCTCCTGCCGCCGAGACAGCCGAGGTCCCGACTCACCGGTCAGTCTGCCCCCTTCACGGCTGCCTCTCCGCACCGTGCGGCACCCTGAAAAGTCCTAGAGTGCCGCCGGCAGATACTCACTGCGTTTATCTATATTCTCCCGCTTTTGCTCCGTTCATCAGCCGGAACACTGCAGCCGCGATCCTTGCTTGCCGTGTGGTGCCAGCGGTGGGTAATGGTCAGCCAGGGAGCTCTCCCCGACAAGTCAGGGAGGAGAGAGTGCCCCAAGACAGTAGCAGCCCTAGTCTGAACAAACTAATATCGCTAGGCAGGGAGCAGTAATGAAAGATCCTCACTTTAACACTTTTTTTTTTTCTTTTTTAAAGGCACAAAGCCCCAAACAGGAAAAAGAAACCAAACTTAAATTGTCTAACTAAACAGCTCTAGATTATGCTACTCATCTGTTCCTCCAGTGAGCCCCACTGGGCTCACGATGTCCTCCTGCTGCATGGAGACTGGTCACACTGGGAGTGTTTGGCAGGCTATATCCAGTGATGTTATGATTCTGACATGCCAGTCTCCAAGCTGCAGAGGAGGTTGACAAAGATAAGGAACTAGCCACTATGGCTGACAAAAAAAAAAAAAATCCAGATATTCAGCAATGAATAGCATCTGCTCTGGCCACACTATGGATAGCTACATAGCAGTGATATTCAGAGACATGATACTACTATTGTATTTATTTATTTTATTTACATTCTCTTATATACCGCGCTATTTTGCATCAGTGCGGTTTACATTGAACAAACTGAAATTACATTGAACAGGGCATTATAACTTGGAGATAACTATTTTTACAGGGAACATGGGCTATGGAGGGTTAAATGGCTTGCCCAAGACCACAAGGAGCACCTGTGGGACTAGAAACCCCAGTCCTTCCGGCCCAAGGTTGCTGTCCTCTAGTGGGATACTATCCATAATGCAGATAAACTGGTCAGATAATTTAGGACAGCAAAAAAATCTGTCCCAAGTTATCTGGCTATCTGTATGCAAAATGCAATGTGTGCTTGTGAGTCAATGTGGACTCCTGGCGACCCAGCAGCTCCTGGGTTTTCTTGGCAGTATGAACAAGGAAACAGAGGGCTAAGTGACTTGCCCAAAGCTGAATACCCCCACTGTACAGGTAAGTGCTGGCTCCACCTATGAACCACTGTAACACTATCCAGATAGCACCACCGAATATCCTTTAGATCACCTCAGCACTATCAGTATACAACTCCTGAATCTGTTGATGAGAAGGGAGAGGGGTGGGGGATAGCACTTATTAAAAGAGGGCTGCTACACAGTACCCTGTCTTGTGCTGCTGAGGTAAGCTATATTCTGATTTGATTTAAATTATAGCTCTTAGCTGCTGCTAGGCTCTAACTTCTTATGAAATTTAAAACTACAAGCTCTCTGCTGGGTTCCAAATGTAACCAGAAAGTTCTCCTGTTTTATATTTAAACTTAAACTGCTGCTACTAGGTCCTGACTGATTTAACAAAAAATAGTGGGTTCACAGATTAATTAGCTTTAATACAAAGAATTCCTTTTAGAAAAGTTACCAGAAGTATATACTCAGTTGCAGATCTCTCTCCAGAAATAACAGTCCCTTCTTCTAGTCCTTCAAGACAGAGGATCACAGAGCTCTGGTTGAGCTATTTATTCCTGTGCTGCTGAGGTAAGCTGTGACCAACTTCCTGGGTAATTAACAGTCCTTGCTTGGATAGGACAAGAGGGAGAGGCAGTTTGAAAGGAGTACTGATAAAATCAGATGCATAAAACGTTATACAGGGAAGGCAAAAAAATTTGAAGAGAAGCTTAACATAAAGGCAAAAATACAACCACCTCATAAAATCCTCAGGTACATTTGAAGCAGGAAGCCTGTGAAGGTACCATTAGATGAGGAAAGGTGTAAAGAGAGCACGCAAGAGCCATAGTAAAGACAAAATGAGTTCTTTGCCGGCATGATTAGCTCCCTGATATCTTCCTCCAGTAACAGTATCCAGTGGTAGCAATAGAGAAGAAATCAAACAAGTATCAGTTTACCAGGCCAAACTGACAAATTAAAGAATAGTAAAATTACCTGAACCAGATGGTATACATCCCAAAATTCTGAGAAACTCAAAAAATGAAATTGCAGATCTGAACTATAGCCTATATCATTAAAACTGTCTAAAGTACTTGAAGATGTGTTAAAGGATTGCAGGGGTAATTTTAGGAAACTACAGACTAGCGAGACTCTTGCTCCTCGTGCAACCAACACCTTTTGTAGTATGTGCAATTCTGGTTGCCCCATCTAAAAAAGGTATATAGCAGAATCAGAAAAAAGGTTCAGAAAAGGGCTGCCAAAAAGATAAAGATGGAGGAGTGACTATAAGGAAAGGCTAAAGAGGTTATGGCTCTTTAGCTTGGAGGAGAAATGGCTGAGAAAGATATAAGACAAGACTTGTGAATAGGTGGTATATAAAATAAATCAAACTGTGACTGTCTATAAAATCCCGAGTGGAATGGAGCCAGTAAGTGGGAATGGATTGTTAAGAATTCAAAAATAATTTTGGAGTATGCCATGAAGTTACTAAACATCACATTTAAAACAAATAAGAGGGAGTCTTATAACATGATAGGCCACTGAATGCAGATTTCACCAGCTCCAGAACTGCCCTGACAAAATCGGTTGTCATTGGAGGCAAAACATTTTGGTTTGGTCTCAAACTGAGTCCACCTGGCCTTCAGTATGCCTATTGCTAAAGAGCAAAACCAGTTAGAGATGACTTCTAAAATTTAAAAGGACAGAGAGAAGACTGGAGATATTCCAAAAAGGCACCGTTCCTTTGTCTCCATGTGAAAACATGGAAACAGCTGCCAATGGACAGCACAGAAGCTGGCAAAAGTATTCAAGTCCAAGTTTGAGCTTACGATAAAAAAACTGAACTGAGCAAGAAAACTGGACACCGGGAAGAAATTGGAGGAAGTTAGAGCAGATGTTAATATCTGACCCAGATTCACACCATGAGCTGGAGTGTACTGTACATAAGAGCTCCGATAGATGCTTGAGAGTAAAGTGGATCTCAAACTGCTCAGGCAGAACCACCTTCAGTTCATACGGGTTTCTGAGATGGCTGCAGAAAGCACCTTTGGTGTGATGCTGGAGTCTTGGTTACCCCAAGTACTGGGCTTGTGTGACTTGGAGAAGCAATTAAAAATTGAGTGGGCACACCACTTATGCCCATGTGCTAAAGGCACAGGTAGGATAAGGCCCACAGCAGCGATCACTCAAAATAAAAGTGTTCTGACTAAAAGCACACTGTAAGAAATGAGATTTGAAATATAAACACACCAAGATATTAATGTTTCAGGATTATTTAGCAACTGTTACCCAAACACAAGACGTTCTCTCCTAGGTGTTCCGAGCTAGTCAGGAAAAATATTCACCTTAACTAAGGAAGTCATGGAGTAAGGCCTTGCAAGAACTGTCTGCAAGGGGGAGCCTGGCATGCAGCACAATATATCTGTGCGCCTCAGGTATGAAAAGGTTGCAAATCACTGCTAGAGTACACCTTTCTAATCTTAAGGGTTGGTTTACTAAGCAGCACTAACGCTGCATTTTATTCAATGGGACCGTGGCACATACCATGCATGTACTGTCAGCACCGCTTAGTAAACCTACATTTCATTTCTTTTTGGAGTTTCATTCTTCTAGGTCTGAGCTCTCAAATCAAAACTGAATAAAAACAGAGGATTTTTTAAACAGTAAGCAACAGTTCTGATTCACATGATACTTCAAAATCTCATATATACAAGGTGGCCCCAAAAAAGTGAGAACATCTCATAGCATGTAAGTTATTTAAAAATTCAAAAAGACAGATGTAAACGATTGACAAATAAAAAAAATAAAAAAAAATAAGAGGGCAACCAGAAATTGTCAAAATAAAGAAGTTAAATAGTTTACTTATTTACCTTTTTTTTTTAGCTATATAAGCTTTTAATTTACAAGATGTTCTCACTTTTTTTGGGCCACCCTGTATATATACACACCACATCTCACATTTTGATCTAGCTATACCAAGCACCCTATCCCCTCTCCCTTCACCTCTTAATCAGTCTCTAGGTATGAGGTAAGTATTGCCTCATAACAATACATAGAAGACTTCAGCAAATCTAAACATATTGCAACATTTTAAACCAAGCTCACGAGTGAGAACCTCAGAATCAACTCACTGATAAAACCAAATCAGGAGTAAGAATTACATCAACGGCTCACTCGCCACACACCCACCATCCAAAATCACGATATTATAATCATAAAGTCGTATTTCCATTAAACACATTTCTAAAACTCATTTTTACAATAATCACCACTATCCAAAATCGTGAATCTAGATGGAGTAGAGTGTCCCCGACGCTTTTTCAAGATATCTTATATGAGCGTTTCGCTACCGCTGTTTCAAGGGGATCCAACTCTAAAAAATAAAAGTAAAAAATAGCTTAAAATAATGCCGCAAACTCCAAAATACTCCCTATACACACGATAACCAAGATATTAACCACTTACCAAAACTTATTTCACATATCAGCAGAACATATCAAAAACGGTTCATAGTCTCTCCCTATGGGGGCGTCGTTTGCCCCTTCTGTTGCCAATCTTTTTATGGCCTTTTATGAACAAAGGTGGTTACAATCTTCCAATTTTTGGTCTCATATTAATCTGGCGTCGTTATATAGACGATATTTTTTTGATTTGGGATGGCCCCTCCAATCTTTTGTTAGAGTTTCATACCTGGCTAAATACATTAGATCCTCATATACAATTTACTATGACTTATAGTGGTCAGGAAATAACTTTTTTGGATGTTAAAGTATTTCAGCAATCTGACTCATGGGGCACTACAGTTTTTTGTAAAACTACTGACAGGAATACATATTTACATTTTTCTAGTATACATCCTATAGGCATGTTGAAAGGGTTACCCTTTTCTCAATTTATACGTTTTAGGCGTAATTGTTCTTCAGTAGATGATTATAAAGTTAATGCTTTGCGTCTTAAACAGGATTTTTTAGATCGCGGCTATCCCTTAAATGTAGTTCATCGTGCATATAAAAGGGCGTTATATAATGATAGGTCTTGGCTGTTATCTCCTAGACCAGTGATGGCTAACCTTTTTGAGCCCGAGTGCCCAAACTGCTGCACAAAACCAAAGAATTTCCTCAAAGTGCCAGCACGTCAATTAAAGCCTCATTTGCATAAGGTGCCTCATTTGCATAAATATTTGCATAATGTTACCATACACTAACTTTTAGTAAACATGCCTCTTAATGAGTATATGGATAAAGAAAGACTAAAAGGTTTCTACATTACTATAATCCAGTACCAACCGCCAGGCACATTAGGAACTACTACAAACGCTGCCCATTTAGAACCCATAGCAAACCCGCCGTATCCTAACAGCACTACCAGGACTCACAAAGCACCATACCCTAACTATCAAAAGGCAACACTGCAAATATTAAACCAATACATTTCAGAGAACAACAATACATGACCTACTGGGGAAAGAACAAGTGGCAATGTCAAATAGGAATTATATAAACAGAATACCTCAGCTCAGTTACACATGCAGAACAGACCATCACCAAACAAGGAATCACAATTTAGAAACAGGAAGACAATAATTAAACTGGGAACCCCAAAAGCCAAACTTGGAATATACAACACTGTAGAAATAAAACTATAAATTAATTTCCTCTTGTACTAAACAAAGCGCAAAAATTAATGATGCACATTTCCCAGAGCTGACATATTCCAGTTAATAAATTCAAAATAAAGAGTTACCTTTTGTGCATTTTTTTTCAGTTGCAATTGTTCCAGCCACTTTCTTCTGGTTTCTTCGTGTCTTCTGCTAACTCTCCATCTGCTGTCCATTTGTCCTTTCTTCTGTCTTCTTGGGTTTTTTTCCATTCTCTCTCTACATCTGCTTTAACATACTAATCTTTCTCCTTTTGCTCTTTCCTCATTCCTATTTCATCTACTCAAAATTTACCCCTCCATCCTCAATCCCCACTTATTCTCCCAATACCCGGCCAATTGTAGATTTTTTATCCCTCCCACACAAAATATTTTTCCCCTCTCCATTTTACTCTCCCAGCCCCATTCCATTCTAATCCTCCAACACCAGCTCCCTTCTAGTTCCAGCCTCACCCAGCATCCATCCCCTTCTAGTCCCTGCATCAGCCCATTTCCAGTCCTAGAAACCCCCCAACCCAATACCAGTCCTAGCCCCCCCATCACCCCATTTTCAGTTTAAGCCCCCCCTATAACCCATTACCAGTCCTAACCCCCATCAGCCCACTTCCAGTCCTAACCCCCATCAACCCATTTCCAGTCAGCCCCCCATAGCCCATTGCCAGTCCTAACCACCCCATCAGCCCACAGTCCATTACCAGTCCTAACCCCATCAGCCCACCTCAAGTCCTAACCCCTCCCCATCAGCCCATTTCCTGTCCTAGCCCCCCCATAGTCCATTATCAGTCCTAACCCCCCATAGCCCATTACCAGACAGCCCCCATCAGCCAACAGCCCATTACCATTCTGAAACCCCCCCATAGCCCATTGCCAGTCCTAACCCCCCCCCCCATCAGCCCACAGCCCATTACCAGTCCTATCCCCATCAGCCCACCTCAAGTCCTAACCCCTCCCCATCAGCCCATTTCTTGTCCCAGCCCCCCCATAGCCCATTATCAGTCCTAAACCCCCCCATAGCCCATTACCAGTCCTAACCCCATCAGACCACCTCCAGTGTTAACCCCCCATCAGCCCATTTCCCGGCCTATCCCCCCCCCAAATCCCACCTCCAGTCCTAACCCCACCCCATCTGCCCCGTTCATGTCCTAGCCCCCCACAGCCCATTACCAGTCCTAACCCCACCCAACAGCCCACCTCAAGTCCTAACCCCTCCCCATCAGCCCATTTCCTTTCCTAGCCCCCCATAGCCCATTACCAGTCCTAAGCCCCCATCAACCCACTTCCAGTCCTAATCCCATCAGCCCATATAGACTTAGCCCCCCATAACCCATCACCACTCCTAACCTCCCCCAGCCCATCACCACTCCTAACCCCCCCCATCAGCCCATTTCCTGTCCTAGCCCCCCATAGCCCAGTACCAGTCCTAGCCCCTCCCCAACAGCCCAAAGCCATTACAAATCTTAACCCCCCCCGCCCCTCAACACTCCTATCCCTCCATCAGCCCATTTCCTGTCCTAGCCCCCCCCCCAGCCCATCACCAGTCCTAACCCCCCAACACCCCACAGCCATTACCACTCCTAACCCCCCCCAGCCCATCACCAGTACTAACCCCCCCCCAGCCATTACCACTCCTAACCCCCCCCCAGCGAAATTTGTTTTACAAAGAAAGCTGTCGCTGCCGGGGCCGGGGCCGCCGCGGCAGAATCGAGTGTGCCGCGGGGCCCCCCCGCCCAGCAGAGCCTGCCCTCCGTCCCCGGTATCACCTCTCTCAGCTGCCTCCAGTCACACGCGCCGGCTTTCAGAGCGCGAGGGAAGTTTCTCCCTCGCTGCTCTGTTAAGCCCGCGGGGGCTGATGGGAACTTCCCATCAGCCCCCGCAGGCATAACAGAGCAGCGAGGAAGAAACTCCACTCGCGCTCTGAAAGCAGGCGCGTTTGACTAGAGCAGTGATGGCTAACCTTTTTGAGCCCGAGTGCCCAAACTGCCGCACAAAACCAAAGAATTTCCTCAAAGTGCCAGCACGTCAATTTGCATAAATATTTGCATAATGCTAACATACACTAACTTTTAGTAAACATGTCTCTTAATGAGTGTATGGATAAAGACAGACTAAAAGATTTCTACATTACTATAATCCAGTGCCAACCGCCAGGCAAATTAGGAACTACTACAAGCACTGCCCATTTAGAACCCATAGCAAACCCGCCATATCCTAACAGCACTACCAGGACTCACAAAGCACCACACCATACCTATCAAAAGGCAACACTGCAAATATTAAACCAATACATTTCAGACAACAACAATACATGACCTACTGGGGAAAGAGAACAAGTGGCAATGTCAAAAGGAATTACATAAACAGAATACCTCAGCTCAGTTACACAGTTGCAATTGCTCCAGCCACTTTCTTCTGGTTTCTTCATGTTTTCTGCTAACTCTCCATCATCTGCTGTCCATTTGTCCTTTCTTCTCTCTTCTAGTTTTTTTTTCCATTCGCTCTCTCTACATCCGCTTTAACATACTAATCTTTCTCCTTTTGCTCTTTCCTCATTCCTATTTCATCCACTCAAATTTTACCCCTCCATCCTCAATCCCCACTTACTCTCCCAATACCCGGCCAATTGTAGATTTTTTATCCCTCCCACACAAAATATTTTTCCCCTCTCCATTTTACTCTCCCAGCCCCATCCCATTCTAATCCTCCCCCAACATCAGCTCCCTTCTAGTTCCAGCCTCACCCAGCATCCATCCCCTTCTAGTCCCTGCATCAGCCCATTTCCAGTCCTAGCCCCCCATCAGCCCATTTCCAGTCCTAGCAACCCCCCAACCCAATACCAGTCCTAGCCCCCCCATCAACCCACTTCCAGTCCTAAACCCCCATCACCCCATTTTCAGTTTAAGCCCCCCCTATAACCCATTACCAGTCCTAACCCCCATCACCCCATTTCCAGACAGCCCCCATCAGCCCACAGCCCATTAGCAGTCCTACCCCCCCCGCCCGCCCGCCCATTAGCAGTCCTAACCCCCCCCAGCCCATTAGCAGTCCTAACCCCCCTCTGGCAAATTTTTTTTAAAAAAAAGCAGGCTCTGGCTGCTGCCGCGGCAGATTGCAATGTCCCGCGGGGCCCCCTCCGCCCGCTAAGCCCCTCTGCAAGGGCTTTCAGATTCGCGAGGGAGAGCATCTCCCTCGCGTCTCTGTTAAGCCCGCAGGGGCTAATGGGAAATTTCCCATCAGTCCCTCGCGTCTAAAGGGGCTGATGGGAAATTTCCCATTAGCCCCTGCGGGCTTAACAGAGACGCGAGGGAGACGCTCTCCCTCGCGAATCTGAAAGCTCTTGCAGAGGGGCTTAGCGGGCGGAGGGGGCCCCGCGGGACGCTGCATTCTGCCCTTGCCGCGTCCGCGGCAGCAGTCAGAGCCAGCTTTTTCTTTTTTTGCGGACCTTCCCGCGTGCCAGCTGCAAGGCCTTCGCGTGCCACAGCTGGCACGCGTGCCATAGGTTCGCCATCGCTGTCCTAGACCAAAGATGGTAACAGAGTGATCAGGTGAATTTAATTTCTCGCTATGCCCCTTATAGTAGGCAAATTCAATTGATTTTACAGAAATATAGGCATGTTTTGGGTACGGTTCCAGGGTTGGAATCTAAATGTTTGCGCTGTGTTTGGCAACGCAATTCAAATTTAAAAGATATTTTAAGTCCTTCTTCTCTAAGGTTGTTGCCTGATATGTCTTCTGTCACTTATGGACACCGTAAATGTGGAGAGTGTTCCTGTTGTGAGGTGATGTGGGAGACTGACAGGTTTGAGTATAATGGTCAATTAGTTCATTTGCGAGATAATACTTCATGTCATTCAGATTTTGTGATTTATGGTATTTTTTGTCCGTGCATACTTATATATTGGTAAGACAATTCGGCGTTTCCGTGTGCGGGTCCTTGAGCATAAGAGTATGCTTCATTGTCAGCGCAAGGAAGCACCAATGGTGGAACATAGCTTAACTTTTCAGCATAAATTTAGTGACTTTCAATGCTTTGTAATCCAGCATATCCGACAAGGTTCAAAGGGTATGTCACGTGATCGGTTTCTCCTACATCGGGAACAATGGTGGATTTTTCATTTAAAAACTGTTTTTCCTAATGGTTTGAATTCTTGTATTGAGTGGGGAAGTTGTTCCTGATTAATTTATTTTGGATTGAGCTATTTCAGTTTTGTATCTCCTTTTGATTAGCTTTATGGGAGTTGTTTAGTTTGATTGGGTAATACTTTGGCTGACGGTGATAGTTGCGGGAGAGTTCCGGGTATATATCAAGAATCCGGAAGTGTATGTAGTTCTGATATCAGCGTTGGTTTGTGGATAACAATGGCAGTCTTCTAGTTCAGCTCTGAGGAGAGACGATGAACCGTTTTTGATATGTTCTGCTGATATGTGAAATAAGTTTTGGTAAGTGGTTAATATCTTGGTTATCGTGTGTATAGGGAGTATTTTGGAGTTTGCGGCATTGTTTTAAGCTATTTTTTACTTTTATTTTTTAGAGTTGGATCCCCTTGAAACAGCGGTAGCGAAACGCTCATAAGATATCTTGAAAAAGCGTCGGGGACACACTACTCCATCTAGATTCACGATTTTGGATAGTGGTGATATTGTAAAAATGAGTTTTAGAAATGTGTTTAATGGAAATACGACCTTATGATTATAATATCGTGATTTTGGATGGTGGGTGTGTGGCGAGTGAGAGCCGTTGATGTAATTCTTACTCCTGATTTGGTTTTATCAGTGAGTTGATTCTGAGGTTCTCACTCGTGAGCTTGGTTTAAAATGTTGCAATGTTTAGATTTGCTGAAGTCTTCTATGTATTGTTATGAGGTAAGTATTGACATCAAACTCCTCCGCACGGTCCTGTACATATACATTTAGCTTCTCTATTGTAACTACCCGCCTGAGTCGATGTTGCCAGTCCTTAATAGATGGTGGTTCCACAGTCTTCCAATGATGTGCTTGATTGCAGTGCATTGTGAACTGGCCTATCAAAGGGCAGCATAAGGACCTGGCCAGCCCAAAGGCACCCATGCAGGAGTCAGTTGAAAATCCCTATGAAAATTATATAAAACATCCCCAACCCATTTCCAAAACCTTTTAATGTTAATATAGGACTACCATATATGTAACATGACCTGCTCTCCAAATTGTCAACAGCATGCCCCTGACACATTAAGATAAATCTCCTCGTGGAACAAGCATATGGAGAAATTTTACTTACAGATAAAACATCCTTTCCTAAAATCCTGCTAGAGTAGTCTAGACTAGTGGGTTGTGTCCCCCTGCCAGCAGATGGCATGACGGAGAAAAATTCTCAAAGCTTTGTGACATCACCCTTGGTATAAAAACCCATCCCCCCAAGGGAAACTTCAGTATAACTATAACAAGCAGTAGAAATTCAAATAGCCAAGGAAGCACAAAACCAAAATGAGTTTATAAACGAATAATTCTTGTAACAAGCTAAATTGAACAATGTGAAACAGGACCCGCAGGCCAAGGAAGTATGTGTGGTGAGGTACAGCAATGTCACAGATACATAAAGCGAGAGTCTTAGTTAGGTGATGGACTAAACAGTTGAGGGGCAGATCCTGGACTGGTCTAGCAGGATTCCAGGAAAGGAAGTTATCAGTAAATAAAATTTCTCCTTCCAAATATATCCTACTAGACCAGTCCAGACTAGTGGGGAGTAACATAACTAAACCACTCCCAGGGAGGGAATGGAAGAAATGGCTGCAGCCAAGACAGAGGTTCTGAAGCAAGCTGATAATTGAGCTTGGAAATCCAAGCGATAGTGACGTGCAAAAGTAGAGAGGGAGGACCAGGTGGCCGCCCTGAAAACATGTAGCAGAGCTACCCTTGAGCATTCTGCCCAGGAGGTAGCCTGGGCCTGCATAGAATGTGCCTGAAGATCTACGGGCACAGGTTTGTTCAATAAAATATAAGCCGACTTAATGTTCAGCTTGATCCAGCATGCAATGGTTGCTTTGGAAGCAGCCATTCCTTCTTATGAACAAAGCCAGAACAAAAAGGTGAACAGAGACGAAATGTATTAGTGAGTTTGATGTAACGGTGTAATGCCCTACCAACATCCAACAAGTGAAGGACACTTGTCACCTGAAGACTGTTCCTTAAAAAAAAAAAAGGAAGCACAACCGATTGGTTGACATGAAAATCTCAAAGGGTCTTAGGCTGAAAAGAGGGCACTGTTCAAATGGTAACCACCTTCGGGGGGGGGGGGGGAGGAAAGACAGAAAAGGATCCTAGCAAGAAATGTCTGGAGTTCCAAAAGGCACCGTGCCGAAGTGACTGCTATTAAAAAAAAAAAAGCAAGCCACAAAACCCAAACAAACAGTTTTGAGCATCAAATCTGAGAGATGTCCTAAGGAGAGGCTCAAATGGGGCACAGGTGAGCGTGCAAAGCACTAAGGACAGATCCCAAGAAGGGATGAATGGGGGGCCCTCAGGGAGCAAACGTCCTGCAGAAAACGTCTACATGAGAAGCAAGAGACCACCCATGGAGAGGCCCCCAAAAGCATGTCAAGTCCGCAATATGCACCTTTAAAGAATTAAGGACGAGACTCTTAACAAATCCATCCTGAAGGAAGGAATGAATGTCTGGAATATCAACTTGCCAAGGGGAGAGAGAGATCTTAGAACACCAAGAAAAAAAAATGCCAGATCCGAGCATAGGCACATGAGGTAGAAGACCGTTGAGCCCATAGCAGAGTGACCACTACTTGCGATAAGTAACCTTTGCTGCTCAATAGCCAAGATGTAAGCGAGTAAGGAGCAGGGTCATCCATAAGAACCAGCCTCTGAAAAAGAAAACCTCTCCAGACACCAAGGGGTAGGGGCATTTATTTATTTATAGTCTTTTCTATACCGCGCTATTCAGCATCAGCGCGGTTTACAATAAACAATGAAATCACACATTTCCAATAGTACTTTGTGTTTACAGATGAACAGGACATTTAACTTGGCTAACAGGGGAACTATATACAATTCACAACATATACAATTCACAACATGGTCATGTGCAGGAGATCTCCTGCAGGAGATGGAGATCAGCATACCATGGATGCCAAGGACAATCCAGAGCCACCAGCACTATCTGTCCAGGGTGCAACTCTATTCAATGGAGTACATGGCCAATTAGCAGCCAAGGAGGAAAGATGTAGAGAAGTTGGTTCAAGAGCCAGGTCTGAACCAGAGCTTCTAGGCCATGAGAGTTTGGTTCCTTTCGACGACTAAAAATGATTGACATCTTGGCACTGGAAGAGGCAGCCATTAGGTCTAGAGTCAGATGACCCCACCAATGCACAATGTTCGTAATTGCCCAGAGAGCTAGCTCCCACTCGCCGGGGTCCAGAATATGACCACTCAGGAAATGCACTTGAAAGTTCTCCATTTGTGCAGCACATTGTGGGAAGAGCCAGGAGGTTGGATTCCACCCAAGGAAATAGAAGACTCATTTTCAGGGCCACTCCGGGATATTTGGTCCCACCCCGTCTATTGAGAAGTCAGTGGTGGAATTGTCTGAAAGTACTCACACTGCTCAACCCTGGAGGTGAGATTGAAAGAAGAGTAGAGTAGAGCCATATGAACAGCCCAGACTTTTAGATGACTGTTGGTCCAAGAAGCTTCTCGAATGGACCAAGATCCCTGTGCTGCCTTCTCTGGTGGTGCACTCCAACCTGCAAGGCAGGCATCGATGATGACCACCCCCCAACGCAGAGTTTCCAAGGAAAGTCCTTCAACAAGTGATGAGGACAAAGCCACCAGCGAAATCTGCAGCAAACCACTGAAGAAAGGGAGACAAATTTGATAGTCCTGGGCAGATGGGGAACAGCGTGACAGGAAGAACTGAAGCAGACACATGTGAACATGGGCCCAGGGGACTACATGGAGAGCAGAAGCTATAGTGCAAAGGAGTTGTAGGTAATTCCAGGCAGTGGGAGCTGCCAGGCACCAGAAGGCATGGGCCTGAACAGAGCTTTTTGCATCTGTTGTAAGAGGAAGATGCGACCCACTCATGTCGAAGCAGAAATAGAATTCGAGACTGAAACGGGCACAGACTGCCTTTGGCATAATTGACCACCCAACCAAGATGGTCCAGAAAGGAGATAACATGACAGGTCGCAGAAGTAACCTCCTCAAAACTCATTGCTCTGATCAACCAATTGTCTAGATAAGGATGAACCCAAATACCTTGGCAGCTTAGGGAAGCTGCCACTACTACCATCACCTTAGATAGATAAAGTGCAAGGGGCTGTGACAAGACCAAAGGATAGAGCACGAAACTGATAATGTTGATCGAGGACTGTAAAACAAATATGGCTGCTGATCTTGGCGGATTGGAATGTGAAAATATGCTTCCGCCAGGCCCAGAGATACAAGAAATTTGCCTGTTCAAACAGCTTGAATGACTGTCCTGAGTGTTTCCATCTGGAACTGCGGCATCTGAAGACAGCTATTGACTCCCTTGAGATCCAGGATAGGATAGAAGGAGCAGTCCTTGGGAATGACAAAAGTGGAAAAAGTGACAGAACCTCTTTGAGGGACGAACTGTGCAAACTGCATTGAGCTGAAGGCGGCAGTGGAGCCCAGCTGCCTTGGCTGCAAAACTGCATGGAGAATGAGGAAGACATTCGGCACGTGCTCAGTGAAGCTGAGAGCATAACTGTTACTACCTCAAGTACCCACCGGTCCGATGTTATCTGGGTGCATTTGTGGGAAAAATACCATACGTGTCCGCCTACAAGAGGCACTCCAGAATGGACCTGGAAACCGCCAACAGGAAGATTTGGCATAACCGGAAAACTTGTTGAAGAGAAACTGTCCCGGTTGCAACGGATACCCCAAAAGGACAGAGGCTTAGAATCAGCCCTATTCAAAGAATTGGATTTGCCAGGCCGGTAGCAACGAATGTCTCTGAAGCGGACTAAGATAACGTGAATGACAACAAATTGGATTTGGGCTTATCCTCCAGCAAATTTTGAGGCTTGACTTCCCCCAAATCCTTCACAAGTTTTTCCAAATCCTAACCAAAAAGGCGTCCCTTGAAAGGAAACTTGGCAAGACAAGACTTGGAAACAGCATCCGCATTACAATGACAGAGACACAGCCAACACTGAGCCACTGCAGCAGCAGCTGCTACAGACCGAGCAGATAAGCACAGTAGATCATAAAAGGCATCTGTAAGAAAGGCAGTGACAGATTCTAAATGAGATAAAACTAGATCATCCCGAAGTGACTGAAGCCAGAGCAGTGTGCATGCAGCAAGACCTCTGCAAACAGAGGCCTGCAATGCCAAAGTCGATGACACGAAAGTGGTTTAAGAGGCCCTCCAGCTTGCAATCTGTCTAGTCACAGAGGGTAGTGCCACCCTCCACAGGAATGGTTGTGTGTTTAGCGACTGCAGTGACTAGGGTGTCTACTTCAGGGGAACGCAAGCACTTGTAGAGATCTGAAGACCAAACAAACCCACCCCAAGTGACAAGCAGAGCCGAGACATCAGAAGAATCCCACTCTAAAGAGACCATCTGTTGTATTTCCAGGGGAAAGGGAAAAGCCTTAGGTTTCCTGATGCCTATAATGATGGCGTCTGCTTGAGGTTTAGGGGGACTCTGAAGGCTGTTGCACTAGAGTGAAAGGTGCAGAGCCTCTGTAATTTGAGCAACGAGAGCAGGAAGCTCTTCCTTACAGAATAACTAGGACATCCTGACTGTCTTTGAGGCTTCTGGTTATCTTCCAATGGCAAGAACTCTCCTTCTTCCCAGCCAGACTCAGAAGTGATAGAATGTTCATCTGAAGGACAGTCACCATCTTCCCCTGAAGGAGAGGATGTATCCTTGGCCAGATCTAAAGAAACCAGCCAAACTTTGGCGGGCACGCTTTCTAGACGGTGGATCAGTGGTGGTCTGAGTAGCTGAAGATTTCAAGCACCACATATCCAAGGCCTGACAGAATAGCTGCATAAACTGGAGATAGGAGCCATTATCTGAAGTTTGCATAGGCTGAATAAAGAATTGTAGAGGGTGAGCAGACTGCTCAGGAACAAAACTGGAGGAAGGGCATCTTGAGTCTTGAAGGACTACCAAAAGGGACTGCTACAACTGGAAGCAGATCTACACTTGCAAGTATAATCTTCTCTAATTAACTCTAAATCTTGGGGTAAAAGGGACTTCTTGGGGTTAAAGTTGATAAATCTGTGTAGTTGTCGGTCAGGTCTTAGTACCACCAATGAGCTTTGTATTTAAGTCAAAGCAGAGTATAGCTTAGCATAGTACATAAAATAAGGGTAAATAGACTGATTTAAGTAAAAAGCTCTCTAGAAACAAAATTTAGTTCAAATCAGAATATAGCTTAACATATAAGTAGAACAGTCTCCAAGTAGAAAGAAAAATAAACTTGTCTCTAGTGACCTTTATAATGAGCCCTTCCAATTAGGAGGCAAAAGATCTGTGAAGTTGCCTTAATAGGTGTTAAAGGCAGATGACAGATAAAAGGGGCAATTTAAAAGGCCCTTTCTATCAAACCAACTGCAGTGTGAAATCGCCCAGGAAACTGGTAAGACTACCTTAGAAGCGCATCACTCAACTAACTCTTACACACATCAACAACCCAGAACAGAGGTTTAAAATGGGAAAATACCGAACTTCATCAAATACCAAACCTTTGATGTAACATATTTAATTGTATATAGTTATTCCCCAGTTTGCACACAGTTTACCTTCCCTGTTATCTGTAAACCTAGATCAGTTATATATTGACAGGTATGTTGTTGTTTAATGTAAACCGCACTGATGATGAATAGTGCGGTATATAAAAACTGTTAAATAAATAAATAAAACAGGTCAGGGTACTGTGTAGCAGCCAATTTTTTAATAAGTCTTCTTTCCCTCCCTCCCTGATTCCAACCCACCCCTGGGATAATCATAGCTTTATAGGTGCTTAAACCTCTTAAAGGGAAGTGTGCGCCCATATTCACTCTTAGGTGCAGCTGTTTATCCTCAGGCATATATATTGAGGACACGAGATTAATTAATCTTGAGGTGAACAAAATCTATTAAACCTATTAGGTATAGTTTTATTAGTATAATCATCCCCAGCACACCTTAGTAAGTAAACTTCTTAAATACCTAAACACAACCTTAAAACTAAGATGCAGATGTGACACTCAATGCAAAAGACTGGAAAGCCCCCCCATGTATGATTTTTTCCCAGTTGGTGAGGAGTCTTACGTGTACCCTAAGTGCAAGAAACTCTTTGCTCGCAGGGAAGGAGTCTGATCTCTGGAGGCTACAGTAGCAGTCTTGGAGGACATAAGGAAGACAGAGGGGTACAAAGAAAAGACCTAAAGTGATGTAGTACTGAAGTTCCACCTCCAGTCTGGCAGTATCCCTGTTGCCATGGAGGAGATAGGTCACACAACAGGAGAGCATCACCCTGGTGTGACAGGAAGTGATCCTGTAGCTAGGACCTGTCCTCCAGGTGATTTAAACCCCTCGCACACCAAGGCAGTTTCTCCAGGGCCATGTGCCCACAAGGGAAGGGTTAGGAGAGCCGTTATAGTTGGTGATTCGATCATTAGGCATGTATGTAGCTGGGTGGCTGGTGGACGTGAGGATCGCCTGGTAACAGGCCTGCCTAGTGTAAAGGGAGCAAACCTCATGCACCACCTAGACAATATCTTAGTACGGGGGAGGAGTCTGGTACCAACATGTACCAAGACAGCAATGACATAGGAAAGTGTGGTAGAGAGGTTTTGGAGTCTAAAATTAGGATTTTAGGTAGAAAGTTCTGGATTTCAACTTCCAGGGTAGCATTCTCTGAAATGCTTCCCATTCTACACGCAGGACCCAAAAGGCAGACAGAGCTCCAGAGTCTCAATGCGTGGATGAGACAATAGTGCAAGGATAGGGGTTTGAATTTGTTAGGAACTGGGGAACATTCTGGGGAAAGGAAGAGCTTTTCCAAAGGGATGGGCTCCACCTTAACCAGAATGGAACCAGGCTGCTGGTATTAACCTTTAAAAGGAGATAGAGCAGCTTTTAAACTAGATAATAGGGGAAAGCCAACAATCGCCCAAGAGCGCATGGTTCAGAACAATGCATCCTTAAAGGATACTAGCAAAAGATTGAAGTTAGGGCATATCGACAGAGGTTCCAATAAAGACAAAAGTAACACAAATGCCCTTAAGTACAGAGCAGACAAAGCTTAAAAATTCCAAATTACCCCTGCCTACCGATAAACAGATTAATATGAAAAAAATACAGCCTCTAAAATGCTTGTATACAGATGCTAGAAGTCTAAAAAACAAGACGAGAAAGTTAAAATATATAGAACTAAATGAGAGGTTAGATATGATTGTCCTCCTTCCACCATCTCTCTGAGATATCAATCAGTGGGACACTGATACCTGGGTCAAACTATATTGTAATGATAGATCAAATTGGTGGAGGGGTTGCACTCTGTTACAGAGAGCACAGAATCAAAGAATTAAAGTTTTACAGGAAACAAAATACACTGTAGAATCTCTATGGATTGAAATTCTATGTACAAAGGGGAAGGGGAAAACAATGGCAGAGGGGGTGTACCATCAGTCGCCCGGCCAGAATGAACAAATGGATGATGAAATGCTCCAAGAAATCAGGGAAACTAACAAAAGTTACAACACAATAATAATAATGGCAGAAGAATTGAAAAAAAAAAGTCAGTATACTGGAAGATTACAACTATTTGATAAACTGAAAAGTAGCAAATCACCTGGACTAGATAGTATATGCCCAAAGGTGTTCAAAGAACTGAAATAGGAGATCGCGGACCTACCATTAGTAATCTGTGAACTATCATTAACATCACCTGTAATACCTGAAGATTGGAGGATGGCCAAAGTAATGCCGATTTTTAAAAAGGGTTCCAGGGTGATCCGGGAAACTACAGACCGGTGAGCCTGACGTCAGTACTGGGAAAAATGGTAGACATTATAAAGAACAAAATTACTGAACATGTAGATAGTCGTGGCTTAATGGGAGACAGCCAACATGGCTTTAGGCAATGAAGGTCTTGTTTTACTAATCCGTTATGTTTTTTTGAAAGTGTGAATAAACAGGTAGACAAAGGCGAGTCGGTTGTTATAGTGTATATGAATTTTCAGAAAGCCTGTGACAAGGTCCCTCATGAGACTCTTGGCGAAATTAAAAGTCATGGGATAGGAGGCAGTGTATTATTGTGGTTCAGAAACTGGTTAAAAGATAGAAAAACAGAGGGTAGGGCTAAATGGCCAATTTTCCCAATGGAGAAAGGTGAATAGTGTATCTATTCACCTTTCTCCATTGGGTCGGCTGCTTTTTAACATATTCATAAATGACTTGGAAATGGGAACAACGAGCGAGGTAATCAAATTTGCAGATGACACAAAATTATTCAAAGTTGTTAAAACTCAAGACGATTGTAAAAAATTGCAAGAGGACTATGATAAAATGGAAGACCGGATGTTCAAATGGCAGATGAAATTTAATGTGGATAAGTAAAAGTTATGCACCTAGGAAAGAGAAACCCAAGCTATGGTTACACGATGCAAAGTTCCATATTAGGAACCACCACCCAGGAAAAAAGATTTAGGCATCATCGTGGATAACATATTAAAATCCTCCGCCCAGTGTGCGGCAGCAGCCAAGAGAGCAAATAGGTACCATAAGGAAAGGAATGGAAAATAAAACAAAGGATATTATAATTCCTCTGTATCATTCAATGCTGCGACCGCACCTTGAATATTGTGTGCAATTCTGGTCAGCTTATCTAAAAAAGGATATAGTATTATTAGAAAAGGTATAGAGAAGAGCCACCAAAATGGTAAAGGGAATGGAAAGATACCCCTATGAAGAGAGACTAAAAAGATTAGGGTTCTTCAACCTGGAAAAGAGATGGCTGAGGGGAGATATGATTGGTCTATATATTAATGAACGGAGTGGATCGGGTAAACATAGATCAATTGTTTACATCATGAGAATACAGAAAGACTGGGGGACATGTAATGAAGCTATTTTAGACTAATAAAAGAAAATATTTTTTCACTAAACTTGTACTCAAACTCTGGAATTTGTTACCGGAGGATGTAGTAAAGGCTGTTAGTGTAGCTGGGTTTAAAAAAGGTTTGGACAGGTTCCTGGAGGAAAGGTCCATAAACCATTATTAAGAAGGGACCCAGGATATCAATGCTTGATCCAGTACAAGCATTGTGGAACCTGTGTTTTTTGGGGTTGTACAAGTTCCAGGAAGAAAGCTCCATAAACCATTATTAAACGGGACCAGGAAAATCCAGTGCTTATACAAGCACTGTGGAACCTGTGTGCATTTTTGGGAACCTGCCTGGTACTTGTGACCTAGATTGGTCACTGTTTATAACAGGATACTGTGCTTGATGGACCTTGGTCTGACCCAGTATGTCATATCTCATGTTCTTATGAAACATAAGAGCAAATAAAGGCGAGATGACCTATCCAGTCTGCCCTTCCATACCAACTACTAAGTTTTACAGTCCCCTTTTTTCTTTTCCCTTTAGAGATCCTCTGTGTTTGTCCCATGCTTTCTTGAATTCAGACACTGTCCTCATCTCTACCACTTCGGCTGGGAGACCGCACTCTTTCCGTAAAGAGATAATTCGGGATATAGTCTCCTTTCACCTTCATCCTAGGCCCCTCTTTTACGAAGAAGCGGTCATTCTGATCTCCACTGTGAAGTATTACAAACCAGAATTACAGGAAGGTGCTTCGTGTGCCACATAAAATAACCCTTATCAGGGCTTGAACGATTTGGGGTTTGTGCAGCAGCACCAGAAGTCGAGCTAGGAGCGGACACCCGTTGAGTCAGAAGCTCCCTCCCCGTAGGGCTGCAAGTCCGCGCCTCGCTTAGCCTCCCACCGAAACCCCAGAAACTTTGCCGGCTCTTACCCTCGCCCTCAGAGCCGCACAAGCAGACGCACCGCGCTCCGTCCCGGCCAAGAAGAACACGCCGCTCGTCACTTCCGGCCACGGCGCCCTTTAACCCAGAACTTCTCGGCCCCGCCTCCGCGAGCCCAGGCTCCTCCTGCTGCTACTTATCGTGTGTATAGCGCAACAAGATGGATGCAGCGCTGCACAGATGCCGCCATTTTCCGGAGGTTTCGCGATCGTTATCGGAGCCGCGGCCCCACTGAAATCGCGGCTTTGTAAACAAGCCCCTAAGAATCTATGTTCCACGGATCCACTAATCAAGTTAATTCCACTTGGATCTAGTATAACCTTCTTCGGCAGCAATAGCTAACTCCCTGGAGCAAGTAGGCTGAGGCACAGTCATATATGTGTGTATATTATGAACTAGAGGGCATGCATTCGGCATTCACTTCTTATATGGAACAGGTGTAAATGTTTCTGTATTGACATCCAGGGGGCTGGATCGGGGAGCCTGTCTTACCTATATAAAATAGGCACCTTTGTGGAGTTCTCTTCTAAAATCAAGCAGTGACACAATCGATGCATGGTGAATCCTATTAGCCATTTCTTTAGCACTACAAGAGGTACATAGTGCTGTACAGAGACATGTAAGAGTCAGTCCCTTCTCATAAGAGCTTACAGTCTAGTCAAGGCAGAAAATACAAGAAGTGGGGATTAGGATACATCTAGGGCAGTGGTTCTTAACCTGGGTTCGATCGAACCCTAGAGGTTCGGTGAGTCAGTCTCAGGGGTTCGGCGAAGGTCAAGACACAAGACACGCACCCGACTCATATGATTCGTGATGACAGAACGTGATGGGAGTCAGCGTCCTATCTGCATGATTTGCAAAGCCAAGTTAAGCAATTCTAGTCTAGTACCAGCAAAACTAAAGGAACACTTCCTTAACCTGCATGGAGATGGGGAATACAAGAACACAACGCTTGGCTGAATTCAAGGTGAAGAGAGCCAGATTTGATGAAAAGGCTACTCTGCCTGCTCTCGGCTTTGTACCCATCAACAAACCGATGCTCACAGCATCGTACGAAGTTGCTTACCTGATCGCAAAGCAGAGAAAACCACACACCATTGGTGAAACACTCATAAAACCAGCTGTGTTGAAGATGGCGAATCTGATGCTGGGAAAAGCGGCCAAAGTTAAATTATCCCAAATTCCTCTTTCAAATGACACCATCAGCGACAGAATAGAGGACATGAGCAAAGACATCTTGGCTCAAGTAGTTGCAGATCTGATTTCAAGCCCGGCAAAATTCAGCCTCCAACTCGACGAGAACACAGACATTTCTAATCTAAGTCAGCTTGCTGTATTTGTGCGCTATGTGAAAAATGACATGATAAAGGAAGATTTTTTATTTTGTAAGCCTCTTACAACAACAACTAAGGCAGCCGATGTGAAGAAACTTGTGGATGACTTTTTCAGAGACAAAAATCTTTCGTGGGATATGGTTTCTGCAGTTTGTACAGACGGAGCTCCAGTCATTGTGGGAAGAAAGTCACATGGAGTGGAGGAGTGGCCTAGTAGTTGGGGCAAGGTACTTCAGGCCAGAAAGTCAGGGGTTCAAATCCCACTAGAGGACAGCAACCTTGGGCCGGAAGGACTGGGGTTTCTAGTCCCACAGGTGCTCCTTGTGGTCTTGGGCAAGTCACTTAACCCTCCATAGCCCATGTTCCCTGTAAAATAGTTATCTCCACGTTATAATGCCCTGTTCAATGTAAACCGCACTGATGCAGAATAGCGCAGTATATAAGAGAATATATAAATAAGAGGAACTCATATTGTTATTATTACTATTTTAATCTTTAATTTTTTATTTTATTTTTAAAAAACCCTTCCAAACGTACCATCTGTTTTTTGAATGTTATGTTCATGCCATTAATTTTTCCATGAATCATTTGATTTTAACTTTTTATTATACATGATCGATGCTTAGTTACACCTTTTTATTTGTAAGCGTTTAATAAAACCACTTTTGAATTCCTGGTTTGCCTTACCTGCCCTTCCCTCCTCCTCCTTTTACTGGATTTACACATGGGCTGTACATTTTCGTTCCCCTCCTTTTTAGTTTTGTTTTGTATATATATATATATGTTATTTTAATATTACCATATTATCTCTCCTGATTCCTAGTGCTTCTATATTGTATTTCCAAGTACCTTTGAAGAGATATTCATTACAGTTCTCTTATTAGTAAGTTATTATTGTATTACTGTCCTTTATGTATGCAGTATGCATTTTATGTCTCCATACGTATATTTATTTATAATAGTTTTGTTAATTTTTAATCTTTAAATTTTTTATTACCCTTTATACTATTTATGTATTTTGACTTTTCACAATATCTATGTATTCACACAGTTCCTATATATTTTAACTTTGGTATAGCATAGTCACCATGCGACAATGAGATATCATCATTTTTAAAATTATATATATTTATGTTTTTAATTATATTTTTATTATTTCTGTACTTTTATGTTTTTAGTGGTCACAGTTCCCTGAAGAAGGCCCATGTGGCCGAAACACATATAGGGCTGACCCCCTAATAAAATGTGTTCCTTCCAAGGGTTCTCCATCTCCTGCTCTTCCTCGTGTCATGGTGCTGTCAGATGACATCACCAGGTGTGGCTGACTTATCCTGCTGTCCACGGAGAACCCTGCTGAGTTTCCCTTTCTAATTTTTGGTATGTGTCTGTGAGAGTCAGATAGACTGGTAGGAAGAGAAGGGCACAAATAGAAAGGATCTATGGCCAGATATATTCTGTCTGTTCCCTTCTGTTCCACTGCCAACTCTAGACTTCAATCTTTCTACCTTGCTACTCTTTATGCCTGGAACAAACTACTTGAATCTGTGTGTCAGGCTCGATGTCTGTGGACCTGTTCAAATCCAGACTAAAGGCTCACTTCTTAGAAACTGCTTTTGGATCCTGACCCCCTTAGTCTCCTGCTCCTCCTTTGTTTTCCTTACCATTCCCCTAGATCAGTGGTTCTTAACCTTGTTGGAGGTACTGAACCCCACCAGTTTCATATGCACATTCACCGAACCCTTCTTTATTGAAAAATAAAATATGATTTTTTTTCAAATTCAAGACATAGGTATATGTTTTACTGGTTCACAAAATGAATCGTGCATTAACATCACTGTGTTCAAAGAACAAAACCAATACAATGCATGAACTCACAACAAATTACATACATAACTTTTCACAAAGACATGACCTTTTTTTAATACTACCACACTGAAATGGTTTTAATTTTTAACCTTATGTATTTCAATAATGAACTTATTGTATTTATGCTATTTATTATTTTTAACATTTTAACACACACCCATCACCTAATTTCCATCAGGCTACACCGCTACAATAATAATGAATATTTACTGCAAATCAGTGTGACTTCTGCTGTTGCCTTTGAGAGACCAGTTCAGAAATGCGTGGCTTCACCTTGGCAAGTGCCACTCTCATGTCATTTTCACAGCAAAGTCTGTTCCTTTTCTTCGTTTTTATGTCCAGCATCCTCGAAAGGGATTGCTCGCAAAGATATATTGTAACAAATGGTATAAAAATTTCCAGGGCTTTCCTAGCAATAACAGGATACGTTACCATTTGTCGACACCAAAACATTGAGAGCGTTGTTGTTCTGAAGAGTTGCTGTTGAACCTGGTTCTGCTGAATTTCAATGATTTCGTCGAGGTATTCATCATTGAGATCTGCTGTCTCAACACCAAACGTGAACGGCTGTCTCACCCATGCTGGATATGACTCTCTTGTAAGGAAGTATCCGTCGAGAGACTTTGCAAGCTCATCTAAGTGCGTGGCAATTGCTTGCTTCATTTCCGTGGGTACAGAAATGTCTCCGATTCCAGACACATCTTCGATCTTACTTACACAGTGGTCCAGCAGGGGAAAGTTTGCGACGTTATCGTTCTCTGTTCGTCGTTTCCATAACGGTAGCTTTTTTTGAAAAGCCTTCAGGTTTTCTTCCGCTTCGATGATGTCGACTCCACCACCCTGCATCTGCTGATTGAGATGATTGAGAGATGCAAATATATCAACCATGTACGCTAAAATGAGAATGAACTTAGAATTTTTGAAGCAATCTGCATGACGATGTTGGTGCTCTTGCAAAAACAGGGCTAATTCCACACGCATGGCAAAAACACGATTCAGCACCTGTCTCCGGGATAACCACCGAATGTTAGAATGGTACAGAAGTACCTCGAATTCAGAGCCCATTTCTTTACACAGCTCACTGAAGATGCGGTGCCTCAGTGCACTATTTCACACATAGACCAGTCCAAGGACGTGGCAGAGGGGGTAAAAAAGCCTTTATTAATCCAAGGGGTGAGTGGTGCCAAACCCAACACTGGCCGTGTTTCGTAAGAAACTTCTTCAGGGGTATATGGCTCAACTACATATAAATAAAAAATAGAAGTAATGATAAAAACATCCATAAATGATTCATAAAAACACACAATAAAGAAATACAATAAGACTAATACAATAAAAACCTGTACATAATAACTAGGAACAACTAAACCCAAAAAACAGGGACAAAGGAGGGAAGGGGAAAAAAAGGGGGAAAAGAACGGAAAGGGGAAGGACAGAAACGGAAAAAAGGGGAGGGCAAAGGAGGAACATATTGTGTTCTGCTGCAACATGAAATAACAATAAAAATGTACATGCATAAAAATCATCATTTACAACCAATCAAACTTAAACAAGTAGAAATAAAAATGAGGTAAAAATGGGAGAGCGCCCCTAAGAGGCCCCATATCTATATACATGTAAAATGGTGAGGACACATAATTCCATAAAAAATTCCATAAAAATATATGGCTCTATAACCATCCAAATGAAAAACACAATTAAAAGCAGATAAAAAATAAATAACAATAAACAAAGCAGGAGAAAGGAGAGAATCAGTAATAAAACGATATGGTTACTATGAGTTCCAAAAACGTAAAAGGCAAATACATAATGCATAAAAACTACTAAAACTAGAATAATACCTTTAAAATAAACATATAAATGTGCCTAAAAAACATATGCATTGAGGAAGACCAAAAGGGAAAAAATATGTGTATTGAGGAAGACCAAAAGGGAAAAAAAAGGGGAAAAAACTATCGTGTTAAGAAAGGAGCAGGAGAATAAAAGTGGAAACCTATGCACCAGGATGCACCTACCACTGCATGGATTGTGGACTAAAGAACACCCTTTTTCCAATGAGATCCCTGAGGGATCATATACCTTGAGGGATAAAAGATAAAAATTAAAATACAAATCCTCATACAGTAAAAAATAAATAAATAAATATTCATACTGAAGCCAAATAAGAACAAAATAGAAAGAGGTACTTTAAAAACGATACTATTGTATTATCCAAAAAGGCGCTACAACCAATTATGTTTAAGAAACACCTGTGTATTGATACGTAAAGATGTTCTCTAGCAGATACTTGGGAGGTAAGCAATGTGTTGAATGGCTTCTGTTCAAACTGCTCTGTTTTTACTTCTATCTCAGATGCACTTTTCATCTCAATCACACAAGAAGTACGGTGCCGTGGCAACTCAATGCTATCCTGATTCACAGATCTTACATCCCTTGTTTCTATAGTTTACAGTGTTGGCGCTTTTTTTTTAATGGATAATGTCTGACTTCACATTCATAGATTTTGCCACATAGATGTCACCCTCTTTATGTTTGGTTGGCAGTTCACATGATAAGTACATAACAATGTATTGCCATTGTTAGATTACTGACTCATCCATCTCTTTAGCAGACACCCGTTTTGAGAGCAAAAGTTTACATATACTTTGTTCTGCTTCCTTCTGTATTATGTTTATTCCCAACGCACTCATTTGCATAGCATCCAAACTATAGTGTTGCGGCTTCCTCCGCTACTGTGAAATGTAGTCTACATAGTCTATATTCTTAACTCGCATAAGACCATTTTTTAAGAGAGTACATATTAATGATGGCAGTTTCTATGTGTTTTTTTAAGACATTTAGAACCCTTCTGTGGTTTGATAGTATTTGTGCAGCCCCTTTGTTTTTTCGGGTTGCCTGTTTTTATTAGCTTTTCTTCCATCTTATGTGCTTAGTTTTGTGTCCCCGGCTTAAGTTTTGATTAAAACCAATGAATTACATGGAGCTCATATTATTATTATTATTTTCATCTTTATTTTTTTAAATTATATATTTATTGATTTTTGAAAATACATTCAACTCCAAAAAATTGAATGAAGGAAACATGGTAACACATAAGTATATCCAAAACCAAACAGAATATAATCCTACCATAATACATTACCAAAATCAGCCCACTACATTACCTGGGAGAGTCTTCAGGAAAATTTTTACATTAAAAGGAAAAAAGAGCAAAGCAGTGCAAGACTTACACATCAGCCGTAGGGGAAGCTACAATCACAATGCTATCCTCCCTAGCCACTAAGAACTCCAGAAGCTGAGCAGGCTCAAAAAAGATAAATATCTTCTCTTTATACGAGACAAAACAACGAACAGGAAATTTTAACAAAAAAGTTCCGCCAAGGGAAAGGACCCTGGGCCGCAGGCCCAAAAATTCCTTCCTCCTCAGCTGAGTATTCCTAGCCAAATCTGGAAAAATACGCACACATGAGCCCATGAACTGCTGACTGAAATTCTTAAAATACAATCGGAAAATTAAAGCCTTATCAGACTCAAGGGCCAGTGTAATAAGGAGGGTAGAGCGGGCTGTGACTACCTCCAGAGAACTCTCTAGGAAACCCGTCAGGTCTCCAGAGATTCCCGGGAGGCTGCCAGTAGCTCCATGAACTTCCCTGCCAGTAGTTAAATATTGAACTCTGGTTAATGGCGGGAGATTCTCCCCAGGTATCTTCAAGACCTCCTGGAAATATCTCCGCACCATTTCCAGAGGAGAACACACAGGAGACCTAGGAAAGTTAACCAGTCTTAAATTGTTCTTCCGGACTTGGTTTTCCAGGTATTCCAACTTTCTATTGGTCACATTCCGGTCCTTCACATGGACATGGTGTAGCTCACGCAGTTGATCCAGCTCCCCACTCAGCTGTACCAGTTTCCCCTCCTGTTCCTTTTGCACACTTGAGACTTGCTGTAAATCCACCTTTAAAGAATTAATATCAGTACTTACAGATGTAGCAAACTTTTGCAAGGAGGAATTCATTGTAGCAATAACCTCCCATAGCACCTCCATAGTTACTTACACAGGCTTCACCAAACCGCCTCCACCAGCATTCTCCCTCGGGGACACATCCTCCTGGAGAGGGCTGACCAGAAAACTGGATACAGCCCGTGGTGACACAGCAAGTCCAGAGGTCCCACACGGAGCGTCTGCTTCAGCTATGGAGCCCTCCAGATCCTCCTGACTTGGCATACTGGTCAGCATGCCGGCAGGAGGCCCTCCTCTGCCGTGCAATTCGCTTCCGGGACAAGGCGGGGGGGCCCGCTGCTCTGGGGACAGTAACACCCCAGACGTGCTCAGGTCCGATGAAATCGCCGGACCTGCCGAAGACGCCGCTCGCTCTCCCCTGCCAACGAAGCCTGTCAGACAGCTGCCTGGGTGAGAATCTTCACAGTCTTGGCAAGTGCATATATCTATATGATTTGCAAGGGATTGTGGGCAATGCAGTTCATTCACACCAGACACAGCTGCTGACAATAATTTAGTTGTGCTCAAGTGTTAAAGCCAATAAGATATTTATTTATGGGGTTATTTCTCCCAACACAGATATGCTTGGTAGCACATAAATCAGGTTACTTGCTTCCAGTGTTTAACTTGGAAAAACAAAATCAAAATCAGGAAAACAACATTCAAACTTGTCAGGCATTAGCTAATATTTTCTTATCTTATATCAAACAACAAACCAAAAGCCACAAAGCAAGAAAAAAACTGTTCTTTTCAGGTTAACTTCTGATAACTTCCCACATAGATTCAGAAGTGATTCTCTCCTAGCTCACAAGCAATTAGGTAAGGCTCAATTGCTAGAAGTTATCCAGCTGAAACCCCTTAGCTGGCTTGCTTTCTACAGTGTGGCCAGAAATCCTACACAGGAGCTTTTCTGAGTAGATTAACGAACAAGTTTATATTTCTTTGTGATGGTTGCTGTACTTTATAACAGAAAATCACCAAAGGAGTTTAGACAGAGAGCAGTCCACGTAAACAGATTCTTCATCTGCTATCATTCCCCCTTCTTCAACAAGCATGGGTTCAATATCATGGATTGGCACAGATGAATGTCCCAATGGAGCACTTTCAGGAGAATACTTGTTTCCCTG
Organism: Ichthyophis bannanicus; assembly: GCA_033557465.1. Taxonomy (NCBI): domain Eukaryota; kingdom Metazoa; phylum Chordata; class Amphibia; order Gymnophiona; family Ichthyophiidae; genus Ichthyophis; species Ichthyophis bannanicus. Next base: position 400,964,138 of record CM066039.1, on the reverse strand, counting down.
CTGTCTTTCAAGGTTATAGCTAGGGCATAGATCAGTGTTCATACCTGAGCTTCCATTGCTGTTAGAGTTCCTCTCTATATAGCCTGGCCAGTATGTAGTCCAGTTCTTATGTCCAGCCTTCCAATCCAGATCCCTGGACACTGGATCTCTCTTCACATACCTTCTGGCACGGGTCTTAGGGTCCCTTCCACGTGCAGCCGTCTCCCTCACAGGTAGCGTCTGGAGATTCCTAGCTCTGCAGCACCATTCCTCTGGCTTTCCCCAGTCCAATGGTGTATGCTGGCCCTTGAAATGCCTCCCAGTATACGTACTGCTCTGGACTCTTCTAGACCTCTCAAAGGCTTTTCTCTTCCTTCTTCCAAAGGGTTTCTTTCCCTCTCTGTCCGTCCGGTTTGGCTTCTGCTTCTGATGATCTTTCAGATGAAACTGATGATCAAGCTCAAGCTGATTCTCAGGATAAGGATAATTCTCTGTAGAATAAACTCTACCTTTATTCTGCTCAGATGAGTGCTCCTCCCTAACACAGCGCAGCTGTGCTGAATCAGGCCCTGCCCTTTGAGATGAGTGCTTAGGGATTACCTCATAGCCCTCCTGATTGAACACACGCTTCCCCACTTCAGCTCCTCTAATGGCTGTTGGAAACCTGGTGCATTCTGGGACTGGTAGTCTTTTATGGGAAAATTCTGTTTTCTTATTTCTACCAGAACTGACAGGTTGCTTGTTCAGAGTCACTTCACCTTCTCTATAGCTCCTTCCTGAGCTATGATAAGCTTCCTTATCACAAGCCACACATCTGGAGCGTCCTCTGACCTGCCACACTGGAAGCAGCATCACCCGGGGGTAGGTTAGCTTGCTTTCTCTTCCTTCTGCCCATACCAACCGCAGAAGGAGTGAAGCACAGAACAAGAAAAACGCTCACAGCACAGGACCTCTTGGCAGGGAATTCAAACTGCCGCCATCTTTAATCGGCTCTCCCCATTATTTTAATCTTTAATTTTTGATTTTGTTTGTTTTTTAAAAAACCTTTCCAAACTTGAGTTTCATCTGTTTTTTGAATGTTATGTTCATGACATTCATTTTTCCATGAACCATTTGTTTTTAACGTTTTATTATACTTGATCGATGCTTAGTTACACCTTTTTATTTTTAAGCATTTAATAAAACCACTTTTGAATTTCCTGGTTTTCTTTACCTGCCCTTCCCTCCTCCTCGTTTTACTGGATTTACACATGGGCTCTACTACATTTTTGTTCCCCTCCTTTTTAGTTTTAATTGTTTTGTATATATATGTTATTTTAATATTACCGTATTATCTCTCCTGATTCCTAGTGCTTCTATATTGTATTTCCAAGTACCTTTGAACAGATATTCATTACAGTTCTCTTATTGGTAAGTTATTATTGTATTACTGTCCTTTTATGTAGGCAGCATGCATTTTATGTCTCCATACGTATATTTATTTCTAATAGTTTTGTTAATTTTTAATCTTTTAATTTTTTATTACCCTTTATACTATTCATGTATTTTGACTTTTCACAATATCTATGTATTCACACAGTTCCTATATATTTTAACTTTGGTATAGCATAGTCACCATGCCACAATGAGATATCATCATTTTTTAAATTATACATATTTATGTTTTTAATTTTTAATTATATTTTTATTATTTCTGTACTTTTATGTTTTTAGTGGTGGTCACAGTCCCCTGAAGAAGGCTTGTGTGGCTGAAACACGTGTAGGGCTGACCCCCTAATAAAATTTGTTCCTTCCAAGGGTTCTCCATCTCCTGCTCTTCCTTGTGTGCTGTTTTTCTGCAGATGGGGTGTTCATTTTGTTTTTGTATCCGACAGCTCCATGGACAGAAGTAGATCTCCGAGAGCTCAGAAAGGCAAGCCTTTCTGAGCATGTGCCAGGTAGCCCTACTTCCTGAGCCTACTCCTACCTAACCCAGTATGTTCCAGAGCTCCAGTCTTAAAGGCTAGGCCTAAAGGCTAGGCCGATGGGCTGTGGAGACATGGAGTCATCCTCATCTGAGGGGAAGCGTACAGGAACGTGTGGCTGACATATCCTGCTGTCCAAAGAGAACCTCTATTAAAGGTAAGTAACCTCATTTTCTTCTTGGACAAGCAGGATAAGCAGCCACACCTGGTGACTTTGTAGCTGCGGCAGTGGCCGCCTTGTGTTGCGGTGGATGAGACGGATGACTCATTGCAGTCAACTGATTTATTGAAGAACTTATAGGCAATACAATAGCAATACAATAGAATGACAGTGGCTTTCAGTATAACAAGAGTCCAGAGCACTGAACAATGCAGGAAAACCACCAACAACAATGTATGAAAACAACAGGGAACTGTGTAAGAGTAACCACAACAGTATAAATAAGCCAAGGACTGGAAGAATACGAGCTTGTAAGCGACAACCACAGGGGACCGCAGTGAGTCCTTGGAGTTAGTCCTGGGAGCGATGGTGTGACCAGCACCACTTGGCCGAAGGAGCTGTCCTCTAGAGTGCCCTGGTCAAGGTAGAAGTGCTTCTGGAAGGTGTACACAGATGACCAGGTGGCCATTTTTCAAATGTCCTGCATCAGGATGGAGTGCAGATTGGCGATGGTGGTGGCCATGGCTCCGAGTTGATGGGTGTGGACGTTGCCCGTGGGCTAGGTCCCTGTTTGGGCGTAGCAGAATGCTATGCGTTCCGAAATCCAAATCGATAGACTCCTTTTGGTGACGGAGTGCCCTGGCCTGTTGGGGTCGAACAAGGCAAAGAGCAGGGCGCCTTGTCGGTGGGGTTCCGTCTGAAGGGCATGCACACAGTCGAGCATAGCTCCGGGTAGAGAGTTGGCAGGTCAGTTGTCTGATTTATGTGGAACTCAGAGGCCACCTTCGGAATGGACCTGGGGTGTGTGCGCAGGGTGGCTTGGTCCTGGTAGAACAGTGGGTAAGACGGGTATGCCACTAGCTCCTGGAGCTCACTGATGCGCCCAGCCAAGTTGATGTCAATCAGGAAGATTGTTTTCCAGGTGATGTACCTGAGGGGTGTAGACAGCATGGGCTTGAAAGGGGCCTGCTTGAGGTAGTGCGGGACGATGTTGAGGTCCCATGGCAGCACCGGTTGTCGAACAGTGGACCTGAGGTTGGCTAGATCCCACACAAATTGCAAGACCAGTGGTTGGGTTGCAATGGAGGTATCATTTGGGCAGTTGTGGTAGGCTGCAATGGCAGACAGATAGCATCTTATCGACGCTGTCTCGAGTCCTGCATTAACAAGAATGGTGAGGTATTGGAGGATGCATGGAGTGGGTCAGGAGCAGTGGTCAAGCCCCTCAGAGACACACCAGATGGTGAAGAGTTTCCACTTGAGTCCATACATCTTCCATGTGGCAGGACACCTGGCTGCTAGGATGACCTGTTGTACTTCCTTGGTGACTTGGATGACAGGGTTAGTCTTACAATAGCCAGGCTGCTAGTGCTAGTATCAACAGGTTGGGGTGCAGGGCTGTGCCCTCGTCCTGTGTGATGAGGTCTGGTTGCAGTGGTAGTCTAATGGGTAGTTCCCGTGCTAGGCACTTGAGGATGGGAAAACATATCTGCCTGGGCCAGATGATCGTCCCCCTGTCCTGGATGGCCTTCTGTATTTTCATGGAGCTCAATGAAATGAAGGTGAACATGTACAGTAGCAGTAGAATCCCCCGGGGTATGGCTAACATGTCCAGAGCCAGGCTGCGGGAGGACAGGTGCTTGGAACAAAAACTGGCACACTTGGCATTCTTTTTCTTATTTTTTAAATTTATTATTTAAGAGTTTTACAAAATAATCAAGCAAATCTTGTACAGAAAAGATAAATCATCGAGAAACTATACATCAAGACAAAATTTAAAAGAATTAAACAAACATAGGGATATTTATAGTCCTCATACAAGGAGAAGTGCGGAACAAAAAATCCCACTGTTGGCAAGAGGAAGCACCAACTGGGAATGTACAAATACAAGTAATGTGTGAAAAGGAAAAGTAAGAGGGCTGCAAAGCCCCAAGGTAGAATTAACCATAACAGTGTGGTCACTAACACTAAGCTCAATGTTTAGCCTTCAAGCACCTCAGTGGGAGAAGATAGAAAAGGCAGCCTAGCATTAATAAAAGCAGATAAGTCTTCTGGTTGATAGAAAATAAATCTTTGTGAATTAAGCACTACAATACATTTACAGGGAAAACATAAGTAATAGGTTGCCCCTATCTGCAAAACTCCAGCTTTTAACAAAAGGAACTGCCTGCGCCTTTTTTAGTATCTCTTGATACATCAGGAAACATAGAAATCTTAACCCCATAAAACAAAGAAAGCTGTTTTTTTATAAAATAATTTAAGCAATCAATCTCTATCCGAGACCAAGGCAAGTGTAACTAACAAGGTAGAAACTTTAACAGAATCCAAAGTAGGTGAAGAAAGTAAATCAGAAACATTCAAAACATCCATTGCAAGGTCCCCATCGGCAGTTCCAGGCTCCTTCTTAGCCAAAGGTAAATAGAAGGCCTTAGTAATTGGTGGTATCAAATCTTGAGACACCAATAAAATATCCACCAGGAACCTTTTAAACAAATTAATCGGTGTGACCCCCGGTATAACTGGAAAATTCAACAATCTCAAATTGGAGGCATGGGCAGAATTTTCTAGGACTTCAGGTTTAGCCAGAAAAGCAGTATTATCCTTGATCAGAGCCAGTGTAGAATCAGAAACACGGTTCAGTTTTAATTCATGCTCCTCCACTTGTCCTTTAATCTGATCCACCACATTAATATAACCCTGCAATTTCCCCTCAACTTGAGTTACCTTCGTCAAGGTCCCGGTAGTTTGAAGAGTTACTGCTTCAGATAAACGAGTAATGGCGTCCCAAATACAATCCAAGGTAATTGTCTTGGGGCAAGCCAACCCCAGAGCAGATAAGGAGAAATCAGGTACAGGTAAAGCAGTCATAGATCCTTCCACATTAGGAGTTTGCAGCCCACACTGAGGAAGCCGATCCACTGCCAACAGCTCACCGGCGAGATCTTCAAAACCTCCACCTTCCACCTCGGCATCCCACCACAGACCTGCCTTTTTCCGACATTCGAGCAGAATCAACCTCCGAGGGAGGAGGAGAGAAAGCCGGGGGCTGCGGTGGAGACCTCGCATCAGGAGATAGGGTGGAATCCAAGCCCAAGGGAGAAGCAGCATCCTCACTCCGCTCTCCAATGCCTGCACAAATCTCCCGTATCGTCTCCTCGGAGAGCTGTACGAACGTATCCATAGGGCCTGTCTGGGGCTCAGGTGGGTAAGCCCTGGTCTTGCCCTTACACTTAGGCATCGATGGAAAAACACGAGCTCAGACCCCGTCAGCCATCTTGAGTAAACCACACCCCGACACACTTTTGCATTCTTCTCATTGACAAAGAGGTCCACATGTGGATGTCCCCACCTTTTGAAGAATTACGTTGCTATGAGCAGGTCAAGGGACCACTTGTGTGGGTCGAGGTGGCAGCTGAGGCGGTCTGCTAGCTGGTTGTCCTCACCCAGCAGGTAGGAGGCCTTCAGGAGGCATCCCTTAGACAAGATGAAGGACCAGAGCTTGAGCGCTTCCCTTCAGAGGGAGAGGGACCCCGTGCTCCCTTGCTTGTTAATGTAGAACATCGCCACCTGGTTGTCCATCTGGATCAAGATGTTCTGTTCCCGGATTAGGTGTTGGAAAGTTCTCAATCCATACCGGATTACCCACAGCTCCAGAAAGTTGATGTGGCATTGCGTTCCCACATGTTGCAGGCGTCTTGAGTGCAGAAACATAGCAGATGCGTGCCCCAGCCCACCTTGGATGCGTCTGTCATGATCGTGAAGTGGTGACATGGCTGCTGGAGAGGTCTGCCTCCCAAAAGGTTGTCATGTTGTGCCCACCTGCTGAGGGCCTCCTGGTCCTCTGCGGTGATAGGGACAGGGACTGAGTGTGTTGTCACCAATGTTTGTGGAGATGCCATTGGAGGTGGCGCATATGGAGTCTTGCAAGGGCAGGACTTGAGTGGTTGCTGCCATGTGGCCAAGGAGGCATAGCAGAGTCTTGGCAGTGGCGTGGTCAGCTGAGGAGACATCTTGCGTTAGGGAGATGATGGCTGCCACCCGCAGAGGCAGGAGGAATGCTTTGGCTTGGGTGGTTCTGATGTCCGTGCCAATGAACTCCAGATGCTCCGTTAAGACTACTAAAAAGTTGTATTGTTAGATATGTTACCTGTAAATAGTTAATCCTACCGTTCTATGTAAGAGTTGTTTAAATTGTTAATTGTAAACCGCCCCTGATCTCTTGAAGGGGCGGTATAGAAAAACCAAATAAATAAAATAAATAAATAAATATAAATAAATAAGATGCTGCATGGGGTGCAGATAAGACTTCTCTGGGTTCATTAGGAATCCCAGGGATGATAGTAACATGGTTATTTATTTATTTATTTATGTAAATCATGTCTATACTGCGCTCTTTAAAATCAGCGTGGTTTACAGGTAACATCAGTTTGTACAATGCAGCGGAACATGCAATGTACATTACAGAGAACAGGTATTGTAACTTGGGTTTCAACGGGGTAACTATATGCAAACGGAGCTGTTGTGTCATCGGTACGATTGTGGATTCATGACATGCTCTGAAACTATTTACAATTTAAATAACTATTTACAGGTTGGGCAGTAGTATTTCTGGATGTGGTTGCGTCAGCATGACGTGGTTGTCTGGATGACAGAAGCCAGGAGATCTTGACATGAGAAGTCAGTCATCCAGGTAGGGGAAGACACATATCCCTTTCTTGCGAAAATGCCAGCCACCACCGCTATGCACTTTGCGAAGACCCTCACAGTGGGGTAGAATCCAAAGGGGAGCACTTTATACTGATAGTGTTTCCCCAGAATGCAGAACTGTAGATATTTCTTGTGGGAATGGTGGATATTTATTTGGTTGGATTTTTATATCGCTTTTCATTAGGGAAAAGTGGTGATAGGGACATGGATATATGCATCCTGCAAGTCCCATGATGCCATCCAGTCATCTGGTTGTATGAGAGGAAGGATGGAACCCAGCGAGTACATCTTGAACTTCTACTTGTGGATGAACTTGTTGAATTTCCGGAGGTCAAGGATGGGGCAGACACCATCAGACTTCTTGGGGAAGAGGAAGTACCTGGAGTAGAATCCACAGTTGACCTTCTCTGGTGGAACTGGCAGAGGAGGTTCTATGGACCTCAATGCCAGGAGCAAGAGAATTAGCCCCAATATTCTGTTATCATGGTTGGTACCAGGTCCAGCGATGTGCGGGTAGGTATGTTGGGGAGGTTTGGAGAATTTGATCCTGTATCCTTTGGCAATGATGGCCAACACCCAGCTGTCCATGGTGATCTGTTCCCAGGCACTCAGGAAGGCGGAGAGCCATCCCTCCACCAGTGGATTGGCGCCTCATGCCTTGTTAAAAGGAGGGGATGCTTTTGTTGGATGAAGAGGTGGACTGCTTCTGTTGCTTATGATCTCTCTGGCGAGGCTTCTGGTGGTAAGAACTGTGGTAAGCTGGTTGCTGCTTGAAGTGCTGCGGCTGACATCGGTTGTAGGGGTTGTAGCGATGGGAGGAGGGGTAGGCTTTCTATGGATGTGTTGCAGGTTTCCTGTGACTCGAGCTGCGCTCTAGGCCGTTCACAGCAAGGGTTTGGAGGGTAGTGCAGTGTTCTTTTAGGTTGTTGATTATGTCCTTGACTTTATCACCAAACAGGTTGTCGCCCTCACATGGGGCATTGGCTATCTGATCCTGGGTGTTCTCCCTCAGACTGGACACTCGGAGCTATGCCATGCATCTGGCCACAATGCCTATCCCCGCTGTGCAGGCTGCTGGATCATAAGCCTCATATGCCAAGTAAATCAGATGTTTTCCGCACTCGGTGAGGTATGCAATGATCGTGAGGTGGCAGCCAATGACTCCGGGGGAAATGTAGTTAGGACACCCCTCGGTTTGTCCAGCAGAGGGTCCTGGAACAGAATCTGTTGGAACTGGTGGGCCGTGAATTTAGCATTGAGCATTATCCCCTAAAGTACCTGTGGTCTTAGCATGTGGCGCGTGGGAGTGAGTGCATGACTTCTTAGCATGCTTCATGTCAATTCCACCACAATGGACGTGCCGGAGTTGTGGTTTACCGAAAGCAGGTGCAGTCTGCACCTGGTATTTTGTCTCGAGTCTCCTTGAGGTGGCAGCTCCAGATGACGGGGTGCGCCAAATCTTGAGGAGGTTGTCCTGGAGAAGTTTGTGGACTGGGAGAGTCACCAAGGTTCTGGGATGTCAAGGTACTTAAGGACTCCAAGACTTTGCTCCTGGGGTCTGGCACATCCGTCAGGACAAGAAAAAGTTGAGCTGCTAGCCTCTGAAGGAACTTGGGGTATATGAGGTCCTCAGGTGGTGAAGGCAGCTGTGGAAGTGTTGGTGAGGGCCCCAATCCAGTGTCTGGAGAGCTGATGGAATGCTGGTCCCCTGCCATGGAGCCCTGGGTGGCAGCCTCCTCCCCTTCAGTGTCCATTGTCAGGGATTCTGGGGAGAAGCATGGAGGTGAAGGTTATGGAGAAGGTGGTGGTGTCCGTCCTCCCCATGGTGGCAGGGATATGGGAGTTTGTACCTTGTCCGTTCCCCTGGGTATTGAGGACTGCAGTTGTCGGGAGGCGTGCTGCTCCAGGAAGTAGGTGAGCAAGTCCAGTACTGCGGATGGCGACCACAATCCATGCCCTTTGCCCCACCGGTGCTGGGTGTTGTGGTCGTGTGTGGTGCGGGGCAGAGTGCCTGAGATGCAGGAGTCCAAGGAGAGTGTGGGGGCCATGCATACCTTAACTCTGCAGTATCTGCTATGGCGAGGATCACTGGATGCCCTGCTGTTCCTCTGATGCAGCAGCAGCAGCTGCTGCTGTAGTGTCTCTTTTAAGGAGCACGTTTTGAGGCTATGTTGGTGCTCCTTTTGAGCTGCGGTGGTGCTATTAGTGTGCATCGAGGTTTCCCGGAGTGCTGCGGGGGAAGTGCCACTGACAGGGAGAAGACCCCGTTTTGGCTGCATATCACAACGATCCTGCCGTCTCTCGGCATGGGGGGGGGGGGCTCAGAGAGGCTTTCCCCACATGGGGGAGAGGGATCCTCGCCAGCGCAATGACATGCATTTCTGGCTCCTTTGCTTCCTGCTTCTTGTCCAGTCATGGGCTGATGAGCGGAGCTATCAGTGCCAATCTGGAGCGGCATGAGCAGCGGGGCTCCAGGCGGATCTGGGAGGATTGGGGCTGCAGCGGGAGGCAGGGATTGAGTTTGGGTCTCTCCTCCAGTGGATGAGGGCTGGATCTGGTCCAGGGCTGCTCCGATCACCAGACTGAAGAGGGAGGCCTTTTCAGGTGCATCCCATGGTGCAGCAGAGTGTAGTTTCTTCTTGTTTTTTTCCCCACATGGGAGTTCTTGGTGTGCTGGTAAGAGAAGTGAGTGCCTTAGCATAATCTCGGAGAGCGTGGCTGCGCGATGCCATCTGCGACAAAAGGGCATAGTGGGGGCAGGTCTTGATGTGGTGGTTCACTCCAAGGCATCTAAGGCAGCGGTTGTGGGCATCTGTGTTATTCATCTTTCTGCTGTATTTCAGACATTTTTTAAAACCCGGTTTGGAGCCCATGCTGCTAGATGTTGCTTGATGTCTTCTCTTTGCTTGGATTTTCTTTATCCTTATTGTATTTTTGTAGGAGGGTTTTGTTAAGTTGTACAAGAGCTGTCGATTTCATCCTTGCTGGCAAGGTGGAAGAAGTGAAACTGGGCTAGGTAGGGGTGGGCCCGGGAGATAGGGCTACCTGGCACATGCTCAGAAAGGCTTGCCTTTCTCAGCTCTGGGAGAGCTACTTCCGTCCATGGCGCCATTGGATGACATCACCAAGTGAGGCTGCTTATCCTGCTTGTCCAAGGAGAACAGACACTTAAGAGAATTGTGGTTGCCATATAGGTCTATTTGGATATGTAGAGGTAAGAGTATGCACAACTATTATCACCTAAAAGTTGTTTGACTCGTTTTTCTACAAATAAAAAGTAAAATGGAAACCCCAAAAAGTCAGAATCTTCATTCAGGGCAGTGCTGGAGAAATAAAAATAGAAATGGCGTACTCCCTGTATTGTGAAAAATACAAAGATGCTGGAGACCTAAATTTTCAAAAGTCGACAGAGAAAACAAAAAACTTCCTATAAAACAATGAACAGGAAAAGTGTGTAGTGCTGCAGAACATATGAGATAAAGCAGGCAGAGAATCTGAATAAGTTTTATTCTGCTATCAGACCAGAAACCAGTCTGAGCAGAGACAATACTGAACAGCATCTAAATCCTGGAATTGTTTTTTTCTTATTATCCTGTCTGTATTTTGAAATGTTTTTCTATTGCTATTACTACTGTTTATTTTTTAATCTTATTTTTAACCAGTTTTAGGGCAGTTTTCAAACTATCCACATTGAACTAAAGTTTGCAGGTAAATTTTCACCTGCACATTGCACCATCCTTTTCTGCATGTACTTTTTTCAAGAAAAATAGTGTCTTTTCAAATTTATGTTCCTTATATTCCTCGCCTGACCTAGATGCAGATAGCCTGGATTAACTGTTAGCCTGTCTTAGTAGACATAACCCATAGAAGTTTAGCCACATGGAAGGAGGGAAAGTTCAAGACAGCCAACTAACCCATGTAAATAACTTTCAAAAACTGCCCTATATTATTACTTTGTCAATGCATGTGAAAATTATAATGCCAATAAAGGTTCCTCAGTTTGAATTATCAGACATCTACCTTTTGCTTACCTGAGAAGCACAAGCATAAATAGTTAAACTAGAGTTCTGTGATTCTCAGTCTTGAAGGACTACAAAAGAGGACTGCTACTTCTGGAGAGAGATCTGCAATTGTAAGTATTTACTTCTGGGACTTTTTCTAAATCTTGGGGAAAAAGGAATTCTTTAGATTAAAGCTGATTAATCTGTGAACCCAGTGTATTTTTAAATCAGTCAGGGCCTAATAGCAGCAAAGAGCTTTCAGTTTAAATTTAAAACACAGAAGAGAGCTTTCTGATTAAATTCAGAACCCAGCAGAGAGCTTCTAGTTTAAATTTAATACTCAGTCATTGCCTAGTAGCAGCAACAAGCTTTAATTTAAATTAAATCAGAATATAACTTAGTATAAAAGGCAAAACAGGGTCAGTTTTCTTTGAGCAATAAATAGAGACCTTTACAAAGAGGCCTTCTACATAGGAGGCAAGAGATCTGTGAAATTGTTTTAAATAGGTGTTAAAGCCAGGTGGCAGATCAAAGAGACATTTAGAAAGACACCCTCTGTCCAAGCAAGGACTGTGTTAATCACCCAGGAAACTGGTCACAGCTAACCTCAGAAGCACAGGCATAAATAGATCAACCAGAGTTCTGTGATTCTCAGTCTTGAAGGACTACAAAAGGGGACTGTTACTTCTGGAGAGAGAGCTGCAATTGAAAGTATTTACTTCTGGGAAGTTTTCTAAATCTTGGTGAAAAAGGAATTCTTTAGATTAAAGCTGATTAATCTGTGAACCCAGTGTATTTTTTAAATCAGTCAGGGCCTAGTAGCAGCAAAGAGCTTTCAGTTTAAATTTAAAACACATCAGAGAGCTTTCTGGTTAAATTTAGAACCCAAGACTCCCTTTATTTATTTATTTATTTAACAATTTTTATATACCGTCTTTCTACAAATCAAGACGGTTTACATAGAACATTTCGTGGCAGTATGTTTCAACTGTTTACATGGAACAAAGTAACAGGGATACATAGGTAAACAATATGAACTAATAACAATGAACAATGATCAACTATTTACAAAGGTATATACAGGGATACCACATGGTTGCATAATAGATTTTTGAGAGGGCAGGGGAGGGGAGGAGGATGTAGCGGGTTAGGTACTAAGGTGGTAGGGAAAAGTGTTTGAGGAAGAGATGAGTTTTTAACTTCTTTCGGAACTCGGCGTGGTTTGAACAGTTTCGCAGCTCGTGAGGAAGGGTATTCCATAAGGATGGAGCATAGAGGGAGAAGGCCCTGTTACTGGTAGATTGTTTGCAATGTCTTTTAATTGTTGGGATGGTCAGTAGGTTTTTGGTAATGGAGCAGTGTGTTCTTGTGTTATTGGAGAAGGGAAGGAGTGGGGAGAGGCATGGAGCTGATTTATTGGAGATGATTTTATGTGTAAGGGTAAGCACTTTGAATTTAACTCTGTGATGAATGGGGAGCCAGTGGAGATCATAGAGGACTGGTGTGATGTGGGATCGTCTGGGGTTGTTGGTTATAAGCCGCGCTATTGTGTTCTGGGCTAGTTGGAGCGGTTGTATGGTGTTCTTGGGAAGGCCATGATAGATATGGTTACAGTAATCAAGAGAAGGGATTGTGAGGGCCTGACAGACAGTACGAAAAAAGTCAGGGCTTAAGAGAGGTTTGAGGTTCCGGAGGTATGTAGCTTTGCGTATATTGTATTGGTGGTTCTCTTTATTTGATCAGTGAAGGAGAGGTTCTGATCAAGGATAATACCAAGATATTTCACTTGTTTTTTTATAGTGAGTGTGAGATCGCCAATAGTAAGGGTTGGAGGTGGGGTGTATGAGGCATTGGTAAATACCTGAAGAACTTCAGTTTTGGATTGATTAATTAGGAGGTTGTGCTGGGAGAGCCAAGATTTTAGGCTGGTTAGGCATTCACTTAGTGTAGTAAAGTTAGGGTTTGTAAGGTTAAATGGGGTGAAGCACATCATGTCATCCGCATATAATTGGTACTGAATGCCATAGCTTTGGAAAATCTTGCAGACAGGTTGAAGGAAAATATTGAATAGTAGAGCAGATAGACTAGATCCTTGGGGGACACCTTGTTTTAGGATAAATGGAAGGGAGGTATCATTTCCAATACGGACCTGTTGGGTTCTGTCATCTAAGTAGGATCGGAACCAGTTTAGGGTTGTGCCTCTCAGTCCTATTTCATGGAGTCTGTTTAGGAGTTGATGGTGAGGAAGGGAGTCAAAAGCAGCGGATAAGTCCAGGAATATGAGTAGGCATCCTTGGGTGGGATTCTGGGTGTGCAGGTACAAGTAATCTAGTAGGGAGGTAAGGAGGGTTTAACTCCATGGTTCTTTTTGAAACCATGTTTGAATAAATCAAGGGGAGAGTGATCATCAATATAGTTCTGAAGTTGGGTTTGGACTAGCTTCTCGGTTATCTTTGCAAGGAAAGGGATGCTAGAGATGGGTCTGTAGGAGGTAGGGGAAGTGGGGTCAAGTTTTGTTCCTTTTAGGATTGGACGGATAGTGGCACATTTAAGTGGAGGTGGTACAGATCCAGTCTGGAGGGAAGTTTGTACAATATATAGAATGTAGGGGCTGAGAGAGCTTCTGGTAGATTTGATCCAAGGGACAGGGCAAGGATCAAGGGCAGAGGTAGAGGCATTTAAATCTTTTATAACATTAGATACGTTATCTAATGTAAGGGGATCAAATTCATTCCATGAGTTTGAGGGGGTTGGCTCATGTGGTTGGGTGCTGTAGTCAGCAATAGGCTGGGGTTTATTGGTTGATGAGGATGGGAGGAATTTAGAGATCAGGTAGTTAGCTATAGCTTGTGCAGTTATTTTTGGTGGCTGGTCCTGCTGTAAGGGTTCATTTATTAAGGATTTGGCAATGGAGAAAAGCTCTCTTGGTTTATTAAGTGACCGTTGGATCATATTTTCATTATATTCTCTTTTATGGTTGATGGTTTCAGAACAGTAGGTTTGGAGTTTAATTGTGTAGGCAATATGTGCGTTAGGGTCATGAGAGCATCTCCATTTACGTTCAAGACGTCTAAGCTCTCTTTTGAGGCTTCTTAGTTTTGTAGAGAACCAGGGGGCTCTTCTGCGGTGCTTTTGAGGAAATTGTTTAGGTGGGAGAGGCTGCAGATAGGATTTCATTCCATTTAGAGATGTGTGACTCTTAGTTCAGGCTCTTACCATTTAGCAGGTCAAGAGATGGGATTGTTTGCTCTAGAAAGTTGGCTGCATTGAATTGTTTAAATTTATGGGCATGTTGAGGATGGGTGGGAAGTTGACTTCTGTGAGTGGAATAGGAGAAGGAGAAGAGGATGAGAGCATGATCAGACCAGGGTATGGGTTGAGTAGTGTGTAGGACCTGATCAGCGAATAGAGATTGTTGTGGGATAAATATTAGGTCAAGGATGTTTCCTTTGGAATGTGTAGGGTGTTCCAGAATTTGGGTGAAGTGGAGGGCGTTCATTGCTTGGAGGAAGGTAGAGGATTGTATTGGAGTTGTGGAGTGTAAGTTTAGATCACCTAAGATTATAAGAGGGCATAAGGCAGGTGTGGGGGTGGGGGGAGCAGGCTGTGTCTAGGATTGTGGAGAGATCAGTTGAGTCTGTCTGGGGTGCTCAGTATAAGAGGTGCAAAGATAGAGTTGAGTTGAGTTGGAGACTGTAATGGAGTCCATGCCTGAGGTAGAGGTGGATTCAACAGTGGAGAATTGTAAGTTGGATCTAGCTATAATAGCTACACCTCCTCCTCTGCCATATGTTATGTTGCATATATTGATTGAGTATGCTTTGGGGCATAGTTGGTTTATTAGAACCATGTCAGAGTCTTGGAACCAGGTTTCGGTGAGGCAGAATATATCAAGGTCGTAATCAGATATAAGGTCTGCAAGTAAGGGGATTTTATTTCTGGCTGAGCGAACATTGAGTAGGGCGCATTTGAGGGGGGATGGGGGAGGTCAGAGGAAGAGTTGGGTTTAAGGTTGGGATTTATACTAATAGGTTTGAGTTTACAAGTACGGTAGTGGGGGTTATAATGAGCGTGGGAGAGATGTGGTGGGATGTATAGGTGTCTGGGAGAGTGAATTATTGGAATGGGGGCGCTATGGGTCAGAGTTAGTGCATAAGGGAAGGTAAGCAAGGAGATGTATAGTATAATGAGGGCAAACCTCAGGGTGAATGAGCAAGAATTAGGAGGGGCCATTCTGGGATAGGTTAGGAATATGGTGGCAAAAAAGGATATGGAATAAGGGATAATGTGTGAGTGGGGGTGAATGGCAGGGGCAGTGGTATAGCTGGGATTAGCGTCTGTTCAGAGGGGTTATATAAGCAACAGTAAATATCACAGTAAATTGGATACTTTTGTATATTAGCAGCAGTGAATGTCACAGTAATTAGATACTGTTGTAGAACAAGTTACATAAGAACATAAGATATGCCATACTGGGTCAGACCAAGGTCCATAAAATATGCCATACTGGGTCAGACCAAGGTCCATCAAGCCCAGTATTCTGTTTCCAACAGTGGCCAATCTAGGTCACATGTACCTAGCAGTTTCCCCAAGAGACACAAGTTCCACAATGCTTGTACTGGGTCAAGCATTGATATCTTCGGTCACTTCTTAATAATGGTTTATGGACCTTTTCTCCAGGAACTTGTCCAAACCTTTTTTAAACCCAGCTACACTAACAGCCTTTACTACATCCTCCGGTAACAAATTCCAGAGTTTGATTACACGTTGAGTGAAAAAATATTTTCTTTTATTAGTCTTAAATAGTTTACCCTGTAGCTTCATTGCATGTCCCCTAGTCTTTCTATATTCTGATAAGGTAAACAATCGATCTACGTTTACCCGTTCCACTCCGTTCATTAATTTATAGACTTCTATCATATCTCCCCTCAGCCGTCTCTTTTCCAGATTAAAGAGCCCTAACCTTTTTAGCCTTTCTTCATCGGAGTATCCTTCCATCCCCTTTACCATTTTGGTGGCTCTTCTCTGTACCTTTTCTAAAATCGCTATATCCTTTTTAAGATACGGCGACCAGAATTGCACACAATATTCAAGGTGCGGTCTCACCATGGAACGATATAGAGGCATTATAATATCTTTTGTTTTATTTTCCATTCCTTTCCTTATCATACCTAGCATTCTATTTGCTCTCTTGGCCGCCGCTGCACACTGGGCCGAGGCTTTTAACATGGTATCCACAATGACGCCTAAATCTTTTTCCTGGGTGGTGGTTCCTAATGTGGAACCTTGCATCGTGTAACCATAGTTTGGGTTGTTCTTCCCTAGGTGCATAACCTTGCACTTGTCCACATTAAATTTCATCTGCCATTTTGATGCCCAGTCTTCCAATTTATCAAGATCCTCTTGCAATTTTTCAGTATAGCATTAAGCAGTTATATATTTTGACATGAAGAAAACTACAGATTGGTTTGGAACATTAGGCAACAATGTGTATAAACGGTAGCAAGGTGAAAAGAGTTGCTTACGTTTGGAGCTGGAATGAGTTCATGGCTAGGATTAGTTTGTGTTGCTGCTGTAGGCCTGTGAGACTCTAGTTGCTGGGGCTTGAAGGGTAGCTGGATCTCGTGTAGGGTAGTCTGCAGCAGAGGATGGAAAGCTGGAGAGCGTCCCTCACAGTGCAGCAGAATATGGAGAGCTGGAGGGCGTCCCTCACGGTGCCAGATGGCGCTTCACTTTTAAAGGGGCATCTACACCGATTGAGTAAGACGCTGGAGAGGCTGCTGTTCCCGTCATTGCCTCGGGCGCCCGTTCAGACTGCTGTGTGGAGGGCAGATGTAGATGGAGGGTAGAAGAGGATCAATGAATTCCTTGAGGTTTTGTTCTAGAGGGACTTTGCCTAAGGGCCACGCCAAAGGGCCCTCTGGCGAGGCCCTCAGGCACGGGCGCGCCTGATGGCGCCTCTTTTAAATGTGGCTCCGGCTGCCCCGATTGGGCAGATCTTCACGTGGCGGCCTGCTGGGACTCCCCCTGGAAATGGGTCACAGATTATCCACCTATAAAGCTACATTGCTACATGTAGCTACATTGCTGGCAAGCAAGGGCTGTGGGACTCCCCCTGGAAATGGGTCACAGATTATCTTAGGAGCACAGGACAGAGTACTGTGTAGCAGCCAGCTTTTAATAAGTCTTTTCCCCTCCCCCTTCCCCAACACCCACCTACCCCTGGGATAATTGTAGCTTTATAGGTGCATAAACCTCTCAAAAGATAGGAGGTGCCATATTCACTCTCAGGTGCAGCTGTTTGTCCTCACCAGGCATACATTAAGGACACAAGATTAATTAAGCTTCAGGTGAACAAAATACATTAAACATATTAGGTGTAGTTTTATTAGTATAAGTATCCCTACCAACCCTTAGTAGGTAAAGAACTTAAATACCTAAACACAATCTTAAAACTAAGATGCAGACAGCAGTCTAGCAGCAAGAAGGGGGTTTTCCAGTCTTTTGCATTGAGTGTCACATGTATGATTTTCTCCCAGTTAATGAGGGGTCTTACATATGCACTAGGTGCAAGGAGCTCTTTGCTCTCAGGGAACGAGTCTGATCTCTGGAGGATAGAGTAGCGGAAGACATAAGGAAGACAGAGAGGTTCATAGACGAGACCTACAGGGATATAGTATTGAAGTCCTACCTCCAGTCTGGCAGCATCCCTGTTGCCATGGAGGAAAAAGGTTACAAGCAAATTGTGCACAAACCCACACACAAACAAGGGAACATCCTTGATCTGATATTCGTTCCACCAGCAGTCAAGAGCTTAAATAATCATACCCAACCATCTATTATCCCAGTCCCTTGGTCAGACCATAGCCTGATCATATTTCAGATACCAACAAATCCAAACACTCTCACACAGCCAGTCACATCAACAGCAAGCTCAGGGCGATTTAAGCCGTTAGACATTGAGATCCTCACTAAACAAGCGCTGCCAAAACTTTCCAAGCCAACGGACAACCTGAACGAATTGATCTCTAACTGGAACGACACTCTCTATCAGTATGCCCATCAACCAACCATGAACAAGAAGCTCCCACCCAAGAATCGCTCCAATAAAAAACAGGATGCCCCATGGTTCTCTCCAGAACTACGCACATCTCTACTTCAACTGAGGAAGTTAGAAAGAAAGTGGAGACACACCCACAACAGCGAGGATCAAGAAGAGTATCTTACCTCAAAAATCATCGCGAACTAACTTGGGCCACAAGGAAAGAATTCCACTCCGATCTCAGCAAAGCACTAAACAGACCACGTGATCTCTTCAATTTAGTAAAAACGTTAACCAAAGAACCATCACCACCACAACAAGAATCCATACAACCACAATTATATGCAAACTTCATCCAATCCAAATTGGTCAAGGCGAATACAACTTCTTCACAAGTACTAATCCAACCCCCCCAAGCTCAAGCTTCGCTCGATAAATTCTCACCTCCATCAAGAAAAACCATCAAAGAGATTATCGCCACCATAAACACCACCACAGCACCAAATGACCCATGTCCAGCACACTGGATCAAAACCTTACGTGCCGAACTTAGCCCTTGCATAGCTAAGATCGCAAATATCTCCTATCTAACTGGGGTTTTCCCTACTGCCCTTAAACAAACATCAATTCGCCCACTGCTAAAAAATATCCAGATGGACCCAAAGAAGGAAGAGTCTTACCGCCCAATTTCCAGTATTCCCTATCTAGCCAAGATACTTGAGAAGGAAACTCAGAGGCAGATCCAACAACACATAGACACAGCAGCCCCGTTGGACCCATGCCAACACAGATTCCGAGAAGCTCATGGAACTGAAACACTCATGACTTCACTATTCAACAAACTCATTTGTGGGATTGACAACATTCACATGGCCATTGCAATGATTTTCCTGGACATATCAGCGGCATTTGACTCAGTTGACCATAATATTATGCTAGCTAGACTTCACGAAAAAGGCATCCATAACCTTGCCTGAGACTGGTGCAAATCATACCTAGAAGAGCGTTGGCAACAGGTCCGTACAGGCAACATTACATCTGAACCCTTTCAACAGAAACAAGGAGTACCCCCAAGGCTCATCTCTATCTGCGCTGCTTTTTAACATATACATGCAGCCAATCTGCCAAATCACCAGAGACTTCGGTATATCTTGCCTATTATATGCAGATGACGTGCTAATTTTCACACCGATCAATGTATCAAATCCTGATTACTCTGCACTAATCAACTGTTTCAATGCAATAACCGACTGGCTTCTCAATCAGAACATGAGAATAAATTTCAAGAAAACCGAAGTGCTCATAGCCACAAGAAACAAGCAATTTTCTCCACCAACCACCCTCATAGTAAGAGATGCAGAACTCCCGATCAAGGCCTCCATAAAGTACCTCGGTGTGATACTCGATCAACAACTCAATCTTAAGGAGCACATAAAGAACACCGTAAGAACAATCTACTACAAACTAAAAACACTGCGTCACCTGAAACCAATGCTGGAGACCAAGGATTTCCGTACAATTTTCCAAGCAATAGTCACACCGCACTTCGACTATGCGAATATCATCCTTCATGGCCTCCCCAAGAATACACTAAGTCCACTTCAACTGGCGATGAACGCGGCAGCCCGCATCTTATCTGGAGCTTCAAAAAGAGATCATATAACACCAATACTGATCGATCTACACTGGCTCCTGATAAACTGCAGAATAATATATAAAACTCTCCTCATCACATTCAAGGCCATTAATAAAATATCCCCTGCATCGATCTCAAATCTCCTCACCCACGCACCGAACAATAGATCCAGGAGACTAGTAGCAGAAAACACACCAGTTACTCCTAGTATCTCCACAAAATGGACACAACAAACCACTAACAGAGCTTTTGTGTCTTATGCTCCCAAGTGCTGGAACAAACTACTTCCTAGCATCAGATCAATCAGGGACATCACCCAATTCAGAAAGTCCATCAAGCACTACTTATTCACTTTGCACTTCAAGCTACCATACACACCCTAGAATTGTCTTCCGCCTCTCTCATCTAACTCCTACACATAACAACAACCCAGAACAAAGGTTTTAAAATGTGAAAATACTGCATCTCGTCAAACACTATACCTTGATGTAACAATGTCTGGCTTGCCTAATCAAATACTGCATCTCGTCAAACACTATACCTTGATGTAACATATTAAAATGTGAAAATACTGCATCTCGTCAAATACTATACCTTGATGTAACATATTTAATTGTATATAGTTATCCCCTGTTCACACCCAGTTTACCTTCCCTGTTATCTGTAAACCTAGATCAGTTATATATTGATAGGTATTTTGTTGTTTAATGTAAACCGCACTAATGATGAATAGTGCGGTATATAAAAACTGTTAAATAAATAAAAATGACAGGAGAACATCACCCTGCTGTGGCAGGAAGTGATCCTCTAACTAGGACCTGTTCTCCAGGTTATGAAAAACCCTCTTGCACTGAGGACATTTCTCCAGTGCCAGGTACCCATGAAGGAAGGGTTAGGACAGCCATTATAGTTGGTGATTCGATCATTAGGCATATAGATAGCTGGGTGGATGGTGGTCGTGAGGATTGCCTGGTAACATGCCTGCCTGGTGCGAAGGTAGTGGACCTCACGTGCCACCTAGACAAGGTCATAGTTAGTGCTAGGGAGGAGTCTGCTGTCTTGGTACATGTCAGTACCAGTGACATAGGAAAATCTGGAGGGAGGTTCTGGAGGCTAAATTTAGGCTTTTAGATAGGAAGTTGAAATCCAGAACTTCCAGGGTAGCATTCTCCGAAATGCTTCCCTTCCAAGCACAGGACCCAAAAGGCAGGCAGAGTTCTGGAGTCTCAATGTGTGGATGAGACAATGGTGCAAGGATGAGGGTTATGGATTTGTTAGGAACTGGGGAACATTCTGGGGAAAGGAGGGGCTGTTCCAAAAGGATGGGTTTCACCTTAACCAGGATTTATTTATTTAACTTTTCTTATATACCGCACTCTTTACTATCAGTGCGGTTTACATGTAACATATTTGTGCAGTGCAGGGGACCTGCACTGAACTTACAATATAACAGGGGGTCTTGTACAGGATTCAAACAGGGTAACTATATACAAATAAATTATTAACATATGTACATGGTTCATTCAACTATTTACATGTTGGCTCCGTTGTGTGCGTGCTGTTAGGGGTTCGGTGTTTGGTGGGCTAGGTTTCTGTGTCACGTGGAGGTTGCATGGAGGTTGTTTGCATGAGTTCCTTGACGTGGCTTGAGAGTGGGAGGTGTCCTGGGTCCACATAGTACTGTAGGAACAGGTGGTGTTTAAGTGCCCTCCTAAATTGGGAGAGGTCACTTATGGCCTGGATAGCCGGAGGTAGGGCGTTCCAGCAGGTCGGTGCATAAAGCGCGAATGCTCTGTTCCTGGTTAATTGTGAGCATTTCGTGATTTCCTTCGGGATGTTCAGGGTATTGATAGCGACTGATCTCCTTACTCTGTTTAGGGGTGTCGTATGGATGAGCTCTGTGAATGAGGTGGAGGAGCATTTATTAATGACCTTGTAAGTCAGCGTCAGAACCTTGAATGCGATCCTGCATTGGACTGGGAGCCAATGCAGATTTTTTAGGATAGGGGTTATATGTTCCCTCCTGGATGCCCCATGCAGAACTCTGGCAGCCGCATTCATTGCTAGTTGAAGCAGATTTAAGGTGTTTTTTGGGAGTCCATGTAGTATGGCATTCGCGTAGTCAAAGTGCGGGATTATTAACGCCTGATAAACTGTCCGATAATCCTCTGGTTCCAGTAGTTGTCTCAGGTGGCAAAGTGTCTTGATTTTGTTGTATATTGCCTTGACCATATTGCTTATCAGGGCCTTCATGTTGAGCTGTTGGTCGAGCGTAACTCCTAGGTACCAAATTGTATGCTTGCGTAGGAGCTCCGCATCCCGGACCTTCAGAGAGCTGGGTGGTATGAATGTTGTATTTCTTGTGAGGAAGAGGACCTCTGTTTTCTTAAAGTTTATTCTTAGTTTCTGTGAGAGTAGCCAATCTGTAACAGCATTAAAACAAGCCGCATGGGGTGATAGGTCCGGTTTGTTTAATAGGAACGGCATATATAGTAGTACATCATCGGCGTAAATTAGGCAGTTAATGTTGAATGAGCGGACGAGGTTGCATATGGGCTGCATGTAAATGTTAAACAGTAGGGCTGACAGTGACGATCCCTGTGGGACTCCTTTTTCTTGGAGGAAAGGGGAGGAGGTGGTGGGACCGGTGCGCACATGCTGCCATCTATCGGTTAGATACGAGGCGCACCATGATAGCGTGTTTCCCCGGACGCCCTTCTCACTAAGACGGGAGAGGAGTATTTCGTGACATACAGTGTCGAATGCCGCGGCAATGTCTAGGAAGATCAGGGCGAATCCTTGTTTGATATTATCCATCCCTATGGTCAGAGTGTTGAGTAGTGTGGTCAGCAGCGTTTCAACCCCGTGTGATTCACGGAAGCCGTGTTGGCAAGGGTCAAGGGGTGCGTTGATCTCAATGTGTTGGTTAAGTTGCCGATGTACAACCTTCTCGATGATCTTTGCTAGCAGCGGGATGCTTGATATCGGCCTGTAGGAATCCATCCTTGCTGGGTCCAGTTTGCTATTTTTTAGTAGTGGTCTTATTGCTGTCTGCTTCAGGCTTTGGGGGAAAGTTCCCATTGAGAAGGATAGCCCGATGAGTTTGGAGAGGAAAGGGCTGAGCTCGGTCTGCAAGGATTTTATCCAAAATGCTGGACAGGGGTCGTTAGGTGCTGTGGTGGTATTTATGGTGGATATGATGTCTTGTATGCTTCTTTCAGTTGGGGCGGAAAAAGCGGTGATGATGTGTTTGCTGTCATTTGCGGCAGCCGTTGAGGTACATCGCAGGGATGGTTGATGGAATTGTACGTGGTATGCATGTCGGGTTGACCTGCCTTGGCATGCAGTTAGTCCGCATATTCTTGAGGGTCAGGGAGGCTTGGTTGTGTGGATGAGGGCTCCTTTGCTAAGGACTTGACTAGGTTGAAGAGCTCATGTGGCTTATTTAGAGAACGTTGTAATATCTTCGCGTGATATTGTTTCATTCGTTTTGTGACATCAGCTCTGTGTCTTCTCAGGTGATCTTTGTATAATTCAAGACTCTCAGCTGATCGAGATCGACGCCATCTTCTTTCAAGTTTCCTGAGTATAAGGAGTGATGTTCGGAGTTCGGTGGAGAACCAGGGTGCATTCCTTCTTACTCTCGATGCTTTCTTGGTGACAGGTAGACTGACTGCAGCATCAAGGCTTGAATTCCACGCAGCGATCATATCATCGAGGCACTGAGCTGTGGGGTTTTGGAGCGGTTGAATTCTGTCCAAGATGTCCTCCTTGTTAAAAGGCCGGAACCGTTTTGAGAATGATTCGATGGGTTCATTTGAGGTCTGGATTTTATTTTCTGGATAGTGTGATGGTATCTGGAACTTTATTAGGCAGTGATCAGACCATGGTACAGGGCTTACGGAAAGGTCTGTCTTGTGCGTGGAGTCAATGATATCTTTTGGGGCGAATATCAGGTCCAGTTTGTTTCCCTTTATGTGTGTAGGGGCATTGACCAGTTGGATGTAACCTAACTCAGTGAGTGCCTCAGTAAAGGCTTCAGAGTGAGTGTGTTGAAGAGCTGGGAGGTTGAAGTCCCCCATCACCCAGTTTTGAGCACAAAGGTTCTGAGGGTTTCCAGCAATGTCTATGATGGTGGATAAGTCATCTGGGGAGGGAGATAGAGCCCTATAGAACAGACTAATGTTGCTGTATTTGTTTGATATGGTGATGGAATCGAGGTTTGTAGTGCTACTGGCTGTAGTTAGCTGGTATTGTAGTTCTTGCTTTGTTAGGATGAGGGCTGTGATAAGGAAGCTTATCATAGCTCAGGTAGGAGCTATAGAAAAGATGATGTGACTCTGAACAAGCAACCTGTCAGTTCTGGTAGAAGCAAGAAAACAGAGTTTTCACATAAAAGACTACCAGTCCCAGAATGCACCAGGTTTCCAGCAGCCATGAGAGGGGCTGAAGTGAGAGAATGTGTGTGCAATCAAGAGAGCTATGAGGTAATCCCTAAGCACTCATCTCAAAGGGCAGGGCCTGATTCAACACAGCTGCGCTGTGTTAGGGAGCAGCACACATTAGAACAGGATAAGAATAGAGCTTATTCTTCAGATAACAGCTACAGAGGGAGGAAGAGATACAGAGACAGCAACGGCTACAAGCACCAGTATCACCTGGAGAAACAGAAGCCAAGCCAAGCAGATAGAGAGAGAAGGAAACTCTCTGGAAGGAAGAGAAGAAAGGCCATTGGAAGGTCTGGGAGATTCCAAGGCAGTACTCATACTGGGAGGTATTCCAAAAGCCAGCAGAGTCCATTGGACTGGATTCAGCCAGAGGAATGGAGTGGCAGAGATAGGAATCACCAGTGGCTACCTGGAAGAGAGAAGACTGCATGTGGAAGGGACTTTCAGACCAAGGCCAGAAGGTATGTGAGAGGAGATCCAGTGTCCAGGGATCAAGATTGGAAGGCTGGACATCAGAATTGGGTTACATATTGGCCAGGCTATACAGAGAGGAATAATGATAGCATGAGAGGCTCAGGTATGAACACTGATCCAGACCCTATCTATAATAGAGAATGGCAGCAAGGGAATAAGCATTCTCATGATAGTGCCTTAATGAAAGACTCGTCTGTGCCAATGTATGATAATGACCCTATGATGATTGATACAGCAGATGAAAGTACAGTTTATATGGACTGTTCTCTATCTAAATGCTATTGCTAGCTGTCTATGAGCAAACACATCAGCCATCACAAAGAAACCTAACTTTGTTCTTTATTTCCACTGCAAACAGCTCTTAAAGCAGGATTTGGGCTCACACAGTAGCAGCCAGCCAGCTAAAGGCTTTCAGCTGGTCCATTGATAGTAATTAGGGCTGCACCTGATTGTGTGTGTGAGCAAGGGAGAATCACTGCTGAGATCGGCGTGGAAAAATAAGCAGAAGTTAACCTAACCAGCAAAGTTTATTCTTTACTTTGTGCCTTTGTATTTGGTAATTATTTGCTAAGGAAACATTAGCTAATTGCCTGACAAGCTGAAGGTTGTTTTCTGGTTTACTTTGTGACTTTTTGTTATCCATTTTTAAACACTGCAAGCAAGTAACCTCATTTATAGTGCTATCAAGCATACATGTGCTGGGTGAATTAAACCCCATCAATAAAAGAAGTATTTTATTGATCTTACCACTTGGTTTCACAACTCAAATTATTGTCATCAGCTGTGTTTGGGAGTGAATGAACTACAATACCCACAATACCTTGCAAGAATCATATGAATATATGCATCGTCAAGATTGTGTAAGTTCTCACCCTAGGCAGCCGTCTGACAGGGCTCCTCCACCTCTTCTGTCAGATCTGTAGCAGGGGTGAATGTTGAAGTTGGGAGGGACTAGTTTGTGCAGGATAACTGTGTCTGTAGTGGATAGCCAGGTCTCAGTGATGAGTAGGATGTCCAGGTCGTGGGTGGACAACAGGTTGGTCACTGCTGGCCATTTGTTTCGGATCGATCGTGCATTTATGAGTGCACACTTCAGAGTGTGGGGGTGGGTGTTTTGTTCACATTGGGGGGGTTTGCCTTGCTGGATGGCAACGTAGATTAGGTGTGGGCCAGATAGGCGTTCTGATACGCTTGATTGGTGGTAGGGGGGGGGGGCATGACCACCTTCTCCATGAGCTTTGTAGTATGGGGATGGAGTTATAATGGGAGATGAAGGCTAGGGTGCTATGTGTGAGTGCTAGGAGCATGCAGCAGATGGTGAGTATGGAATAGTAATGATTCATTGTGGGTGTTAACATAATGGGATGGGGTGCTGGAGGGTTTTGAGTTTTCTCTGTCACGGGGTCAGGTATAGTGTAGTTCAGACTGGTTAGCTATACAGTATCATGTAAGGTATCGTTCAGAAGACACAGTGTATTCAGCTTGGCTATCTAGGCAATAGCAGGCAAAGAATCATTCAGTAGAAGGGATGGAACCAGGCTGCTGGCATTAACCTTTAAAAAGGAGATAGAGCAGCATTTAAACTAGATAATAGGGGACAGCCGACAGTCACCCAAGAGTGCGTGGTTCGGAACAATGTATCCTTGAAGGATACTACCAAAAAAATGAAGTTAGGGCATATCAGCAGAGAGGTTCCAATAAAGACAAAAGTAGTCCAAATGCCCGTGAGTACAGAGCAGACAGAGCTTAAAGATTCCAAATTACCCCTGCCTACCAATAGCCAGATTAATATGAATAAAATACAGTTTCTAAAATGCTTGTATGCAAATGCTAGAAGTCTAAAAAATAAGATGTGAGAGTTAGAATATATAGCACTAAATGAGAGGTTAGAAGGAGGACAACCAGTGGGATATTGTGATACCCAGGTATAAACTATATTGTAATGATAGAGCTGATCAAATTGGTGGAGGGGTTGCGCTCTATGTTAGAGAGGGCATTGAGTCACATAGGACTAAAGTTTTGCAGGAAACAAAATTCGCTGTTGAATCTCTATGGATTGAAATTCTATGTAAAAAGGGGAAGGCAATGGCAGTGGGGGTGTACTATCGACTGCCTGGCCAGAATGAACAAATGGATGATGAAATGCTCAAAGAAATCAGGGAAGCTAACAAATTGCAGCACAATAATAATAATGGGAGATTTCAATTACTCCGGTATTGACTGGGTCAGTGTTATGGCAGGACATGCTAGGGAGATAAAGTATCTAGATGAAATAAATGACTGCTTCTTGGAGCAGCTGGTTCATGAACCAACCAGAGGGGAAGCCATTTTGGACCTAGTCCTTAGTGGAACATCAGATCTGGTGCAAGAGATAAGGGTGTTGGGGCCACTTGGCAATAGTGATCATAGCATGGTATAGGATGGTAAAGGAAATCCACAGTACTACCTTTTAAATTTCAAAAGGTAGACTATGATAAAAATGAAAATAGTTAAGAAAAACCTTAAAGGAGCAGTTGTAAAGGTTAAAGACATCAAGCTTGGGTGTTGTTTAAAAATACTATCTTGGAAGCCCAGACCAGCTGTATTCCACACTTTAAGAAAAGTGGAAGGAAGTCCAATACTGAGTTGTTTCGAAGCAGTGTCAGATTGGCTTCTAACTCAAAATCTCCAGATTAACAACAGCAAAACAGACGTTCTATTCGTCACAAAGAATCGGAGCTTCACGCCTCCCCCATCACTTCAGATCAATAATATAGAATTGAAAACTAAACCCACAATCCGATACCTAGGAATTACCCTCGACCAACACCTCGATATGTCAGCCCATGTTACAAACACCACAAAAGCAATCTATCACAAGATCCGAACACTAAGACACCTTCGCCCATTACTCGACTTCTCTGACTATAGATCAATATTCCAAGCTCTAATCATCCCACAGCTTGACTTTGCGAATATCATACTACAGGGACTTCCACAGTCAACCTTAAACCCTCTCAGACTTGCCATGAACACAGCTGCTAGGGTCCTAGTTGGTGCATCAAGATCCGATCATATAACGCCTATCTTGATAAACCTACACTGGCTGCCTCTCCCCGCCAGAATCACCTATAAATTTCTAATACTAACCTTCAAAGCCCTCAGAAATCAGCCATCTACACCCATCAACGCACTCCTCCACCGTACCACAATCAACAGAATAAGAAGAACTACACAGATAAACATAATTGAAGTCCCCAGGTTCATAACGAAATGTACAAAATCAACGGCCAACAGAGCATTTTCTATTTTCGCACCGATTGCATGGAATGCCCTCCCAGCAGAACTCTGAGCCATCCAAAACCTAGCGGTGTTCCAAAAAGTCCTAAAACACCACCTGTTCATACAGCACTACCCGACTTCCCAGTCTGAAAAGCATACACCTACCCCTCGGACTCCCCACCTAACTCCACCCACCGAACATTCCCCCATTGATAATGGTTAACCAGCTTTTCCCCATTCTCTCCCCATTCTGACCCATGTACAGACCCCTTACATACCTTCTGAGATTAATTGCCACTGTAATATGTACATAAGCTGTATATAGTTTCCCCTGTTCCTTCCAAGTTTGTATATCCTGTTCTATGTAAACTCAATGTGTCATTACATTGTAGTACATTTGTTTCTACTGTAAACCGCACTGATTATAATAGCGCGGTATATAAGAAATATAAATAAATAAATAATAAATAAAATAAATAAAAAACTGCCAGCATGGTTTAAAGGTGAGGTCAGAGAGGCTGTTGTTGCTGTCAGCATACATTTCATGCAGCTGTAGACTCTGGTGAATTCAGTCTCCAAAACATAAACTCTGACCCCCTGGTGATGTCAGTCTCTAGGACCTGTCTGCAGCCCCTCCTTGCTAAATCAAGAAGGGCAGACCTCAAAGGGAGTGGCCAAAGACAATAGCAGACCTCAAGGGGAAGTGCTGGAAAGGATTCAGTCCACTATAAAGGACAGACACACTTCCTGTCTCTCTCTCTCTCTCCCACCATCCAGTGGACATGAAGGACAGGAGGCTCGGATAATCAATTCCCTTCACCCCTCCCCCCCCCTCTCTCTCTCTCTCTCTCTCTCTCTCTCCATGAGGCTCTGAGCCACATGTTCGGGCCTATCTCTCTCACACTTCACACATGCACACACAGATTCATTGATGCACACTGAAACAGCTCTGTAACAATCATTATATACCTCTGTTCAATACCTATGTATTAAGCCTATTTTTACATAAAAACCTTTCTCCAAGCCACACCTGTTGGATTGTCTTATTATAAGCCCTCCTGCATCTGTGAAGTGAAATGAACCCAGGACCTACAGAAGAATAACTGACCAAAACTGACAGTTGCCAATAAAGCATCTTTCAGGAAATGGAAAAAAGAGCCAAATGACGAAAACTGGAAACAGCACAAGCACTGGCAAGTTAGATGCAAGGCATTGATAAGGCAGGCAAAAAGGGAATTTGAGCAGAAGCTTGCTATGGAAGAAAAACGCGTAATAAAGACTTTTTCAAGTACATTCATAGCAAAAAACCTGTGAGAGTCAGTTGGACCATTAGATGATAGAGGGGTAAAAGGGGCACTAAGAGGGGACAAGGCCATAGCGGAGAGACTGAAGGAATTCTTTGTTCTTTACTGAGGAAGATGTAAGGATGTTATCCATGACTGAAGTGGTATTTAAAGGTGATACTGTGGAAGAATTGAAAGAAATATCGATACACCGGGAAGGTATGTCACAACTATTTGATAAACTGAAAAGTAGCAAATCACCTGGACCGGATGGTATACATCCAAGGGTGTTGAAAGAACTGAAATACGATATTGCAGACCTACTATTAATAACACAGGTACACTACCAAAAAACTGCCTCCAGTTTTGCAACTGATTCCTATAGATTTTGGGGTGCTGAATCCAGGAAAAATAGCCAAAATGTTCCATCACGTCACGTTTTCTTGCAAAATTAGATTTCTTACCCATATAAGGAATGTTCACATAATTTCTTTTTAGCCGACTGCAGTTTATTTTCTTGGCCCAAAATAGAGGTTGTAATGGTTAACTAGAAACACTCCCTCATGATATTTTAGAGTGTTTTGTATTCATTTTATACATTAACAGGACAATTGGGAGGCGGGGGGCTAAATCCAGTACTCCCGCTGGCGCATGTTCTTTCCTGTTCGCCTCGCCTCGTTCGCTCGCTCAAACACGGTGGTTGCGACATGAACATTCCTGTCAAATTTCAGTTTCTTGCAAGTTCATTATTACCTTTTGTTTGCTCAGTCGTAATCCAGCTTTATTCCGAAGTGGTTCACTACAGTTGTAGTTTGCAGTGCTGTGTATTTGTGATGGCTCACAGAGCCAGAGGTTGCGTCAACTCTCCGGACAGTTTTTGTTTTATTTGTGGGGAATATATCATGAAAAAGCGGCAGAGGAACATTTCTGCATTTATTAAAAAAGTATATTTCGCCTATTTCGGTTTGAAGTTAGGCAATCAAGACAAACCGTGGGCTCCTCACAAAGTGTGCAAGACATGTGAGGAAGATCTACGCTTATGGATGAAAGGTAAAAAACAAGCATTTCGTTTCGGAATACCTATGATATGGCGTGAACAAAGAGACCACAGCAGTGACTGCTATTTTTGCTTTTGCATTGTGAAGGGATACAACTTAAAAAATAAGAACGTAATAAGTTACCCCAACCTTCCCTCAGCAATTAGGCCTATGCCTCATAGCAACGAAGTACCTGTGCCTGAACCACCAAAATCTTTGGAGCATATTTGTGTGGACGGTTCTGATCATGATGAGACTCATCAGATGGCTTTTCCCGATGAGTCCAGTACTTCCGAGTTTGAAACTGAACCAGATCCGAAACCTGAACTTTTCTCTCAAGCTGAATTGAATGATTTAGTCCGGGATTTAGGACTCCCAAAAGATGCTGCCCAACTGCTAGGTTCTCGGCTTAAACAGAAAAATCTATTGTCACCAGGAACAACTTTTTATTGGTACCGCAACCGCGAGACACAATTTTTGAAGTATTTCAGCAAAGAGGAAGATTTGGTATTTTGCAACGATATATACGGAGTGATGGAAAAGTTTAAACTCAAGTATGATCCTGCTGAATGGCGGCTGTTCATTGATTCGTCAAAAGACAGCATAAAAGGTGTTCTTCTTCATAATGGCAACACATTCGCTTCAGTTCCTATTGCTCACTCTGTTATTCTCCAAGAAAAATACGAGAATTTGGCCCTGATTCTTCAGAAGATTCGTTATGATGAGCATAAGTGGATGATTTGTGGAGACTTTAAAATTCTATCCATGCTATTAGGGCAGCAATCCGGTTTCACCAAATATCCCTGCTTCCTTTGCTTGTGGGATAGCCGGGCCCGCGACCTACACTGGGGGAAAAAAGACTGGCCAATTCGGGAGTATTTGAGACCCGGTGAGAAAAATGTTCTTCATGAGAGCTTGGTACCTCGTGATAAAATTCTATTACCACCTCTCCACATTAAGTTGGGTCTCATTAAGCAATTCATCAAGTCCCTTCCAAAAGATGGTGAGTGCTTTCGGTACCTTTGCTCAAAGTTCCCCCGACTTTCTGAAGCAAAGCTAAAGGAAGGAGTGTTTGTTGGCCCTGATATAAGGAAACTCATTTTAGATGGAGCATTCGCTGAAACGATGTCTGAGAAGGAAAAAGAAGCCTGGGATTCCTTCAAGGATGTTGTTCTCAAATTCTTGGGGAACAGGCAGAATGAGAACTATAAGGATATTGTTGCCAGGATGCTCAATGCCTTCAAAGAACAAGGCTGTAACATGAGCCTGAAAGTCCATTTCTTGCCCTCCCATGTGAACTACTTTCCCGAAAACTTGGGGGCGTACAGTGAAGAACAAGGTGAAAGGTTTCACCAGGACATCAAGGACGCAGAGAGAAGGTACCAAGGAAGATTGAACACCACTATGATGGCTGATTTCTGCTGGTTGCTGCTGCGGGAAACCCCAGATGAAAAATAAGCCAAGCAGCGCACCAAGAGAAGCATTCGGGGGAAGAAGAAACGGGCCCACCAGGAGATTGATTGACCCAAGAATGACTTTAAAATCTAAACTGTGTTGACAAATATCGTGTTTTTACTAAACTTTGAAATAAAAATTTGCTAGTTATTACCACAGTGTCGGATCTCATTTATTAGAATTTTATTTTCACACCATCGGGTGTTTGTCTTCATGTATTGCAATGGTGCGGTTTGCGTTTTTTCTATTCTTACATACATACCTGTACAACATTTTTTGCACATTTCTTTGCTTTGCTTTGTGTCTAACCTCGCTCTTATATGCTCAATGTTTGTGCACATGTATGTGGCTGTTTTAAGTGCAGACAATTTTGCTACCATCACAGTGTGTTTTGTTGACATTACTCTATTCTTATGTGCTGCCTTGTTACAATTTTCTTTATTCTTATTTGAATAACTACTAAACAATTAGTATAAAGAATTCATCCAAGAAACTTTTATCTCGATCGCACTCAATCTGAAACGTTCACCTCAAACTGCTAACCCAATGTAGCAAAAAATCTGTACGTGATGGAGCAAATTGGTTACCAGATTTGGATTCAGCGCACCAAAAAACGTAAAAATCAATCGAAACATTAGAGGCAGTTTAAAAAAAATTTTTTTTAGTGTTCCTGTGTAATCTGTGAATTATCATTAAAATCATCTATAATGCTTGAGGATTGGAGGATGGCCAATGTAACACCAATTTTTAAAAAGGGTTCCAGGGGTGATCTGGGAAACTACAGACCGGTGAGCCTGACGTCAGTACCGGGAAAAATGGTAGAAACCATCATAAAGAACAAAATTACTGAACATGTAGACAGTCATGGCTTAATGGGAGACAGCCAATGTGACTTTAGACAATGAAGATCTTGTTTTCCTAATCTGTTATGTTTTTTTGAAGGTGTGAATAAACAGGTAGAAAAAGGCAAGTTGGGTGATATAATGTATCTGGACTTTCAGAAAGCCTCTGACAAGGTCCCTCATCACAGACTTTTGGCAAAACTAAAAAGTCACAGGATAGAAGGCAGTGTACTATTGTAGATCAGGAACCGGTTAAAAGATAGAAAGCAGAGGGTAGGGCTAAATGGCCAATTTTCCCAATGGAGAAAGGTGAATAGAGGAGTACTGCAGAGATCTTTGCTGTGTCCGCTGCTATATAACATATTCATAAATGACCTGGAAATGGGAATAATGAGTGAGATTATAAAAGTTGCAGATGACACAAAACTGTTTAAAGTTTTTAAAACCCATAAGGATTGTGGAAAATTGCAAGATGATCTTGATAAATTAGAGGACAGGCATCCAAATGGCAGATGAAATTTAATGTGGAGAAGTGCAAAGTTATGCACCTAGGGAAGAACAACCCAAACTATGGTTACACGATGCAAGGTTCCACATTAGGAACCACCACCCAGGAAAAAGATTTAGGCGTCATCGTGGATAACATGTAAAACCCTCCGTCCAGTGTGCAGCGGCGGCCAAGAGAGCAAATAGAATGCTAGGTATCATAAGGAAAGGAATGGAAAATAAAATAAAGGATATTATAATGCCTCTGTATCCTTCCATGGTGTGACCACACCTTAAATATTGTGTGCAATTCTGGTTGCCATACCTTAAAAAGAATACAGCGTTATTAGAAAAGATGCCAAGAAGAGCCACCAAAATGCTAAAAGGGATGGAAGGATACCCCTATGAAGAGAAGCTAAAAAGGTTAGGGCTCTTCAACCTGGAAAAGAGACGGCTGAGGGGAGATATGATAGAAGTCTATAAATTAATGAACGGAGTGGAACAGATAAACAGATCAATTGTTTACGTTATCAGAATATAGAAAGACTAGGGGACATGCAATGAAGCTACAGGGTAAACTATTTAAGACTAATGAGAGAAAATATTTTTTCACTCAACGTGTAATCAAACTCTGGAATTTGTTACCGGAGGATGTAATAAAAGCAGTTTGTTAGTATAGATGGGTTTAAAAAAGATTTGGACAAGTTCCTGGAGGAAAGATCCATAAACCATTATTAAAAGGGACCTGGGCTATCAGTGCTTGATACAAAAGAAGCATTGTGGAAACTGTGTCTTTTAGGGAAACTGCTAGGTACTTATAACCTAGATTGGCCACTGCTGGAAAGAGGATACTGGGCTTGATGGACCTTGGCCTGACCCAGTATGGCATATCTTATGTTCTTATGTTTGTTAATGTTGGTTCTCTCCATCTCAGTTCCGTTGTTGCCTTCTCTCTCTCCTTACAATCATGCCAGTTTTTCATCCATCCATTTCCCCATTCTCTTGCAGTCCCCTTTATCTACCCACTTCTGCCTCTCACTTCCCCTTAGAATATTGCTTCTGGTCCATAGTCCACCCCCAGAACTGAATAATGTCATTCTGCTGTACCCCAGCACCCACCAAAATTATTCCTCTCCAGTATTTGCTCATTTTCTCTCACCTTCCCCCACAAGTTATTCACACGTCTCTCTCATCTTTCCCAGAGAGGGAGGAGAAACATCAAAAAATATTTCTTTACTGAAGGGGTGGCGGATGAATGATTCCCAGTGATGACAAAAACAGTAACAGAATTAAAAGATACACTAAATAAGCACAGAAAACCTTTATTGCTAAGAAGCAAAGGAAAGGACTGATGATAACTATGCACTGTGGTGTTGCATTAGAAGTGAAGCTGCTTAAAGTAGATATGCTGAATGGCCTTTATCTGCTGTTATATTCTATGATAATAATGGGATCAGTGCTGAGAGATTATAGTGTTGCAAGCAAGTCGCCCTTCACTCCCTCAAGAGCACAGAGGCAAGGTGGAAGGTGATAAGGAGAAAACTGACAGAGACTAGACACACAACCTCACAGCTCTGCAAGCCATGGGGCAGATGGGTTGGTAAGAGCAGGCTACCACGCCCCAGAAATCAACTGGGTTGATGCTGGCAGATTGGTGGCAGGGATAGATTAACACTATATTGTGTCCTAGGCAAATATACATTTTGTGGGCCCCTATGACAGAGTCCCATTTTCTTCCTTTTTCACAATCTTCCTAAGCCTTGCAGAAGTAGGTTAAATAAAGTGCAGGGCCTTGTTCTCGAGTGCGGCAGCAGTAGCAGGTTCTCAACAAGCAGTGGATGTAAGGGCAGCACGAGATGAGGCGTCCTAGGCGAACTTCATCCCTCGCGCCCCCTCCCCTCTCCGGCGCCCCGTGCCGGCACTGCTGTCACCCTTCTCCAGGACATGCAGCTATGGCAATGGCGGCAAACAGCTTTGTGGCATATACCTTTAAACTTTGGCACCACGTGGCTGTTTGCTTCCACCCCCTCTCCACCGTTTGATGCCAACTTCATGGCTTCATGGTTGTTTGGGCATTTTATTTTTTAGTTGCAATTGCTACAGTCACTTTCTTCTGGTTTAATATTTGCAGTGTTGCCTTTTTGATAGGTAGGGTTTGGTGCTTTGTGAGTTTTGGTAGTGCTGTTATGATATGGTGGGTTTGCTGTGGGTTCTAAATGGGCAGGGTTTATAGTACTTCCTAATGTGCCTCGCGGTTGGCTCTGGAGTATAGTAATGTAGAAATCTGGTAGTCTTTATCCAGACACTAGGAGACATGTTTACTAAAAGTTAACACTATGTAAATATTTATGCGAATGAGGCTCCTTATGCAAATGAGGCCCCGCAATGAGTCTCCACACATGACCTCGCACCCCCCCTTGGGCCACCTCTGGTCAGAGCAGTGGTGGAAAGGAAGGTGTGGATGGCCTGGATCTGTCAAAGATAGAAGAAGGAACACTGTGTGAGCAATGAAATATGGTCACGAAAGGTTAAGTCAGAATCAAGAATCATCCCCGAAGTAGCGGAAAGAGGAAACCAAAGGTATAGGTGAATCTGAAAGGACCATGGCCACTGAGGGAGAGGAAGTGCCAAAAGAAAACTATATAGCAGACACATTGAGGTGGAGACAATTTTGGGTAAGCCAGGTGGAAATCTCAGACAGGAAGGCATTAATGGGGAGAGATCTGGCTGAAGGGGGCTGGTGTGGTATAGGAGAATAATGTCATCAGTGTAGTAGTATGCTGATATCTCTAGTTGCTGGATAAGTAACGTGAGCGGTGCCAGGAAGATATTAAATAAGAGAAGGGCAAGAACTGAGCCCTGTGGAATCCACAGGGGAGAGAGACAGGGTCAGAGAAAGTAGTACCTGAGAGAACTGAGAAAGAACGTGAGAAAAGAATGGAGTGAAACCAGCGAAATACAAAGCCCCTAAGGCAAGAGAGAAGAAGACCAAAGGCTGCAGAGAGATCCAGGGATACTGCCAAGGAAAGGTCGCCACGTTCGTGTGTTACGTGAATTTCATTCAGGAAAGAGAGGATGATTGTTTCGACATTGTGACCTGGATGAAAACTGGACTGCCGGAGATGGAGAAAATGATGGACAAGCTGCGAAAAGACTGTTTTCTTGAGGATTTTAGAGAGAAAAGGAAGGTTGGGGACTGGGTAATAATGGGCTGGGTCAAGAGGATTGAGAGATGTTCTTTTTAGAAGTGGACAGACTAGGGCATGTTTCCATGGAGCAGAAAAGGTACTGGAGGAGAGGCTTGTGTTTAACACGTCGAGTAGAAATGGCAGAAAAGTGAGGAAGGATTCTAACAACCAGGAGGAGGGTACTTGGTCCAAAGAGAAATTGTATGAGATGGACTTAGACAGTTCTGCAGCAGTGAGAGGATGAAAAGACGCCCAAATATGCAAGAAAGGGGTGGAAGGTGGAGGGGAGGTGACGCCAGAGGGAGGGACAGATAGGGAGGGTGGTATGAAGATCCATTCTGTCCATCCCCGCTATTCGCCCCCCTACCAGCCCTGGCAAAAGCCTCCCCGTACAGAGGTGATATGATTGAGACGTTTAAATACCTCCGTGGCATAAATGCACAGGGGGAGAGCCTCTTTCGATTGAAAGCAAGTTCTGCTATGAAGGGACATGGGATGAGGGTGAAAGGGGATAGATTTAGGAGTGATATGCGGAAATATTTCTTTACGGAAAGAGTAGTGGATCCGTGGAATAGTCTCCCATTGGAGGTGGTAGAGATGAGGACAGTAACTGAATTCAAAAAAGCATGGGACAAACACAGAGGATCTCTAAAGGAGAAAGGAGTACTGTTGTAGTGGTTGATATGGAAGGACAGACTAGATACCTGTAGGCTATGTGGTCTTTTTCTGTTGTCATGTTTCTATACAACGCATTTGTATGGGGGGCTTAAACAGGGGTGGGAGGGGGCGTTCTGGAGGCAGATCCAGGGTGGGGCAAGGGGAAGGGCAGTCTGCAACCCTGGACGTACAAGGCCAATTCTGAGGTCGGCCTTGTACATCCGGGACTGTGAACTTAGACAGGGCACTTATTCCACCGCAGAGGATGGATGTTGGGGAGTCCTGTTGCTGGGCTGCAATTGTCAGATAAGGGGTGCAGGAAGTTCCCTGCAGCTTGTCCCTGGCTATGGGAGGCCAGATCGAGAGTCCGGCTGTGGGGAATGAAGAAAATCAGTGGCAGCCAGCATTCGCGGCTCTTGAATGGAGCCCCGGTGCTATGGCCATGGGATGCCATGGCACTGTGGCTCCATTCAGGAACCTAAATGAGGTAACCAGGCAAGTGGCAGTGCATGCATGCTGGTCGGAATCGGGGCCCGGCCTTCACGTTCAGGCCCCAGACTTGATTCTGATCCCACAGATGCAAAAGGAAGATGTAGAGATGTTACCCATGACTGAAGTGGTATTTAAAGGTGCGGAAGAATTGAAGGAAATATCGATACATCGGGAAGATGTCTTACAACTATTAGATAAACTGAAGAGTAGCAAATCACCTGGGCCGGATGGTATACATCCAAGGGTGTTGAAAGAACTGAAATATGAGATTGCAGAACTGCTATCAGTAATCTGTGAACTATCATTAAAATCATCTCTAATACCTGAAGACTGGAGGATCGCCAATGTAACACCAATTTTTAAAAAGGGTTCCAGGGGTGATCCGGGAAACTACAGACCGGTGAGCCTGACGTAAGTACCTGGAAAAATGGTAGAAACCATCATAAAGAATAAAATTACTCAGCATGTAGATAGTCACAACCTAATGGGAGACAGCCAACATGGCTTTAGACAAGGAAGATCTTGTCTTACTAATCTGTTATGTTTTTTTGAAGGAGTGAATAAACAGGTGGACAAAGGTGAGTCGGTTGATATTGTGTATCTGGACTTTCAGAAAGCCTTTGACAAGGTCCCTCATCAGAGACTTTTGGCAAAACTAAAGAGTCATGGGATAGGAGGCAGTGTACTATTGTGGATCAGGAACTGGTTAAAAGATAGAAAGCAGAGGGTAGGGCTAAATGGCCAATTTTCCCAATGGAGAAAGGTGAATAGTGGTGTACCCCAGGGATCTGTGCTGGGTCCGCTGCTTTTTGACATATTCGTAATTGACCTGGAAAGTGGAATAACGAGTGAGGTTATCAAATTTGCAGATGACACAAAACTATTTAAAGTTGTTAAAACCCAAGAGGATTGTGAAAAATTGCAAGAGGATCTTGATAAATTGGAAGACTGGGCATCAAAATGGCAGATGAAATTTAATGTGGACAAGTGCAAGGTTATGCACCTAGGGAAGAACAACCCAAACTATGGTTACACGATGCAAGGTTCCACATTAGGAACCACCACCCAGGAAAAAGATTTAGGCGTCATTGTGGATACCATGTTAAAACCCTCGGCCCAGTGTGCAGCGGCGGCCAAGAGAGCAAATAGAATGCTAGGTATGATAAGGAAAGGAATGGAAAATAAAACAAAAGATATTATAATGCCTCTATATCGTTCCATGGTGACACCGCACCTTGAATACTGTGTGCAATTCTGGTCGCCGTATCTTAAAAAGGATATAGCGATTTTAGAAAAGGTACAGAGAAGAGCCACCAAAATGGTAAAGGGGATGGAAGGATACTCCTATGAAGAAAGGCTAAAAAGGTTAGGGCTCTTTAACCTGGAAAAGAGACGGCTGAGGGGAGATATGATAGAAGTCTATAAATTAATGAACGGAGTGGAACGGGTAAACGTAGATCGATTGTTTACCTTATCAGAATATAGAAAGACTAGGAGACATGCAATGAAGCTACAGGGTAAACTATTTAAGACTAATAAAAGAAAATATTTTTTCACTCAACGTGTAATCAAACTCTAGAATTTGTTACCAGAGGATGTAGTAAAGGCTGTTAGTGTAGCTGGGTTTAAAAAAGGTTTGGACAAGTTCCTTGAGGAAAGGTCCATAAACCATTATTAAGAAGTGACCGAAGATATCAATGCTTGACCCAGTACAAGCATTGTGGAACTTGTGTCTCTTGGGGAAACTGCTAGGTACATATGACCTAGATTGGCCACTGTTGGAAACAGAATACTGGGCTTGATGGACCTTGGTCTGACCCAGTATGGCATATCTTATGTTCTAAAGGTAGGGGTTCTCCCACCACCTCCCCCATAGGGAAGGACCCCACACCCAAGCGAGATGGTGCAAAGGTATATTGCCAGACCAATACTGCTCCACTTCCCCGAAGCACTTCCGGTCCTTCCCTCCATCGTGCCAC
Source organism: Ichthyophis bannanicus (assembly GCA_033557465.1). Lineage (NCBI taxonomy): Eukaryota > Metazoa > Chordata > Amphibia > Gymnophiona > Ichthyophiidae > Ichthyophis > Ichthyophis bannanicus. The sequence goes on along the minus strand of CM066039.1, from coordinate 400,925,047 downwards.
TTCTTCACTTGGCACATTTGAGCCACCAGATAATAGAGCCCCAAATCAGGAACCCTGAGGCCCCATGCCTTTGTGCACTATAAAAGACACACCATGCACCTGTAGGGGGTGCCGGTGCCATATAAAATCGAATGTTCATCGCTGGAAATGTCACAAGTCCCCGGGAACCACCTTAACAACTAAGGTCTGGAAAAAATAAAGTAACTGGGGGAGCAGGTTCATTTTTAGAGCTGCTACTTGCCTTAGCCAGGAAATTTCCCCATCCTCCAATGCTCCAGATCCCGCCCCAATTGGCAAAACAGGGGTGGGTAGTTGGCCAAATACACCCCCTCCTCGGATGGCATCACATGCATCCCTAAATAGTGGATGGACTGTTTAATCCACTTAAAGGGATACTGAGCTTGCAAATTTATTTATTTATTTAACATTTTTTATATACCGCACTATTCATCATCAGTGCGGTTTACAATGAACAACAATATACCTATCAATACATGACTGATCAAGGTTTACAGATACAGTCAAACCTCGGTTTTCATGATTGATCCGTTCTAAGAAGTCTGACTAAAACCGAAACGTACGAAAACCGAAGCAATATTTCCTATAGGAAATAATGTAAATTCAATTAATCCGTTCCAGACACCCAGCTCCTGTCACTTCTCTCACCTGCCCGATCGTCCACAGGACAGCAAACACACAGATATTGTACTGTACGGCACTGCAACATCTCCTGCTTACATTGACAGCTACCCTGCTACCTCCGAGCCTGAGGGGGCGCTCCAGAGAACAGGCAGGCGGTGGAGAGATCGGGGCCTTCCTCTTTGTGCAATCCTTGGCTCTTGACTCTGACTCTGGCTCGAGGATGTTGCTCAGCTTCTCAACACGCGATCGGTGAGTCCGGGGGGTAGTGCTGCCGGGACTGGGCGGGCAGTGTAAACAGACCAGCGCGAGGTTGACACTTCTTCAGGAGTTGTACAGTGTACAGTATATAGTTTTCAGATCTGGCAGCACGAAAACCGAGGCGATATCCGATAACCGAGACAACATCTCAGTCAGAAAAGACGTCGAAAACCGAAATGCACGAAAACCGGGGCAAACGAAAACCGAGGTATGACTGTAACAGGGAAGATAAACTGGATGTGAACTGGGGGTAACTATCTACATAATTATACAAATGATATATACATTGAATAGGTTACATCAAGATTTGATATTTGACAAGAATACAGTGTTTTCACCTTTTTTTCACCAAATGAGTCACCAGCGTCCCGGGCAATGAGACATTGAGAACCTCAGTTTTATCAAAATTTATTTTAAATCTTGACAAGGAACTGTACTCCCACAACAACACTGGCAGTGTAGTGGGGGCTTGGTGATCATGAACAAGAGGTCATCAGCAAACAACACTATTTTATATTGCCCTGGCCCCACTGGAATGCTCTGGATATTTCCCAGGGCTCATACCCGCGTGGCCAAGGGCTCCATGGCCAATGTAAACAGCAAGGGGGACAGGGGGCAATCCTGCTGCATACCTCTCACCAATGGGAGAAAGCCTGAGAATCCACCATTAATTAAAACTGCTACCTCTGGTGCGAAGTAAAGCTCCGTAAGCCACGTCAAAAAACACTGGCCCAGTTCCACCCGTTCCAATACTGCAAACAAACATTTCCACCGAACACTATCAAAGGCTTTTTCTGCATCTGTCAAAAGCAACATAGCCTCCTTCCCCTCCCAGCATGCCAGCCAGGACAACTGCAGCACCTTCTCTCCAGCTTGCCACCCTTGGATGTAGCCGGTCTGATCTGGGTATATCACCCTGGGAAGTAAGGGGGTACTCCATTTATTTTGTGGCCCCCAAAAAGGATGGATCCTTCTGGCTGATTCTAGACCCCAAAGGAGTCAATGCCTATTTATTTATTTATTTATAGTTCTTTTATACCGCACTCTTTTTCATCAGCGCGGTTTACATTGAACAAGAATACTCACAGCAAGCAACAGACTGTTGTGAGTTTACATGTAACAGGAGATTTCAACTGGGATTCAACTTTGGGAAACTTTGTACATTTTATTTATTTATTTTATTTATTTACATTCTCTTATATACCGCGCTATTCTGCATCAGTGCGGTTTACATTGAACAAACTGAAATTACATTGAACAGGGCATTATAACTTGGAGATAACTATTTTACAGGGAACGTGGGCTATGGAGGGTTAAGTGGCTTGCCCAAGACCACATGGAGCACCTGTGGGACTAGAAAGCGTAGTTACTCACCTGTAACAGGTGTTCTCCAGGAGCAGCAGGAATCAGTCCTCACTTATGGGTGACGTCGGCGCCGACGGAGCCCTCGCGGAGCAATTTTCCCCAGCTTTCAAAGAAAGCCTTTGGGAATTGCAGCGCGCATGCGCGGTAGTCTTCCCGCCCGAAGGTGCCATCTTAGCCAGTCAGATGACATAGCTAAAAAGACAGCATAAAAATTTGCAAAAAGAACATAAGCAGACGATTGCAACTCCAAGGGGAGGAGGGAGGGTAGTGAGGACTGATTCCTGCTGCTCCTGGAGAACACCTGTTACAGGTGAGTAACTACGCTTTCTCCAGGACCAAGCAGGAAGTCAGTCCTCACTTATGGGACTCCCAAGCTCAAGGCTACCGGAGACCCTAAGCACAAAAATGAGCTCCCTCTAGCTCAGCAGCACAGAAGGATAGAATCTTCGCTGAATTATCACCCACCGGTAGCCCACATCCGGGATGGAGGGTAGGAGTTGCTCAGACCTCAAAGAGATTACGGAGGACTGCCTGTCCGAAAGCACTGTCCCTACGGGACTCCCTCTCGAGACAGTAATGGACCGCAAAAGTCTGGCTCGAAGACCAAGTAGCGGCCCGGCAGATGTCTGCCAGCGGAACAGAGCGGAGGTAAGCCACTGACGTGGCCTTTGCCCGAACGCAATGAGCCGTGACTCGACTTTCTAAGGCGAGTCCGGCTGCCCCATAAGCCCAAGAGATACAGTCCGCAACCCAGATGGACAGAGTACGCTTGGAGACCGGGAGCCCCAATTTATTGGGGTCAAAGGACACAAAAAGCTGCGCAGCTTTACGGTGCTCCCGCGTACGGTCAAGGTAGAAGTTCAACGCCCTTCTACAGTCCAGGGTATGGAGGACCGTCTCAGCTCGGCTGGAGTGTGGTCTGGGAAAAAAGGTTGGAAGTACCACCTCCTGATTCAAGTGAAAAGGGGAGACCACTTTAGGCAGAAACTTTGGGTGAGTCCGTAGGACTACCCTATTCTTGTAGAACCGAGTGTAGGGGGATCAGACACGAGGGCCTGTAATTCACTTACGCGCCTAGCGGAAGTGAGGGCTATCAAGAACAGCGTTTTCCAAGACAGAAAACGGAGAGAGCAGGTAGCCATAGGTTCAAAAGGCGGACAGGTGATCCGCTGTAAAACCACATTCAGGTCCCAGTCAGGCGCTGGCGGGCGCAGAGGTGGTTTAAGTAGTAGGAGACCTCGGAGAAACCTCGCTACGAGAGGGTCGTTGGAGAGAGGTCTGCCGTCCACCGGCACATGATGTGCGGAAAGAGCACTGAGGTGAACTTTGACGGAGTTGGACTTAAGTCCCAGATTAGAGAGGTGTAGCAAGTACTGTAAGATCACCGACACCGGGCAGGAGAAGGGATCCTGAGACTGTTGGGTACACCAGACTGCAAAGCGACGCCATTTAAGGGCGTAGCATTTGCGGGTAGAAGGCCGTCGCGAAGCCAAGACGACCTCCTCCACCTCTGCCGGCAAGAGGAGAGGAGCAAGGACTACCCTCTCAGCAGCCAGGCCATGAGGTTGAGAGACCTGAGGTTGGGGTGCAGTAGGGACCCCTGATCCTGGGTGAGGAGATCCGGTTGCACCCCCAGAGGGATTGGATCCTCCACCGCCAGTTGCAGCAAGAGCGGAAACCACGGCTGCCTGGGCCAGCGAGGGGCCACCAGGATCACGAAAGCTTTGTCTCGGAGAACCTTGAAAAGGGTCCGAGAGACTAACGGGATGGGAGGGAAAGCGTACAGAAGGCTCCCCGACCATGAGATCAGAAAGGCGTCCGCCGCCACCCGAAGGGGGTGAGGCTGACGAGAGCAGAAGCGAGGAAGTTGCCGGTTGTGAGGACTGGCAAAGAGATCCACTGTGGGGAGGCCCCACCTGAGGAAGAGCTTCTGAACGATCAAGGGGTCCAGACGCCACTCGTGCGGCTGGAGGACCCTGCTGAGTTTGTCCGCCAGGCAATTTTCTTGGCCCGGGAGATAAACTGCCTTGAGGAGAATGCCGTGACCGACGGCCCAAGAGCAGAGCTTCTGTGCCTCCCGGCAGAGGAGGAAGGAGCCCGTGCCCCCCTGCTTGTTCACGTAGAACATGGCAACTTGATTGTCCGTCTGGACAAGGACGGACTTTTGGGAGGTCAGGTGGGAGAAGGCCTTGAGAGCTAGGCGGATCGCCCTGAGCTCCAGGAAGTTGATCTGCTGAGCAGACTCCCACTTGGTCCAGAGGCCCTGAGTACGTGCCTCTTGGCAATGGGCTCCCCAGCCCAGGAGGGATGCATCGGTGGTCAGCACCCGGGTCGGCTGAGGTGACTGGAAAGGCATTCCCAATACCAGGTTCGGCTGCCGGAGCCACCACCGGATAGACGAGACCAGCGGCTCGGAGACGCGCACCAGGTCTGCTAGGCCGCCCGTGGCCTGTCGCCACTGCTGGCGGAGACACCACTGAGCAGGCCGCATATTCAGGCGGGCATTGGGGGTCACATGGACGGTGGAAGCCATATGGCCGAGCAGTCTCAGGAAGCGCCTGGCGGAGACCAGGGGCTGGCTGCGAAAGCGGTCGGCTAGGTCCATGAGCCGCTGAGCCCTGTCGAGCGGTAGGTACGCTCGCGCCTGAGGGGTGTGCAGTCTTGCGCCGATGAACTCGAGATCCTGTGAGGGGAGCAAAGTGGACTTTGCGAAGTTGATGACAAAGCCCAAGTGCTGCAGCAGAGTCACCGTGCGGCACGTGGCGGTGGTGACCTCCTGAGCGGATGCTGCTCTGATGAGCCAGCCGAAGGGCAGTACTCTGTACTGGTAATGATTTCCTGCCACCACAAACCTTAGGTATTGGCGGTGGCTTGGGTGGATGAGGATGTGCGTGTAAGCATCCTTTAGATCCAAGGAGCATAGCCAATCTCCCTGCTGGAGGTAGGGCAGAAGGATTCCAAGGGTAAGCATTTTGAACTTCTCCCGCACAAGGAACTTGTTGAGGTTGCGCAAGTCCAGGATGGGTCGGAGGCCTCCTGTTCTCTTTGGTATCAGAAAATACCTTGAATAGAAGCCCTGACCGCTCAGGTGGTGTGGCACCGGTTCCACCGCCTGATCCTGCAGAAGACCTGCTAACTCCTGAAGGAGCAACTCCCTGTGCAGAGGGGGGCGCGGAGGCTCTCCCGGAAAATAGGAGGGAGGGACCTGATGGAAGTGGAGAAGGTAGCCCTCTCGCACGACCTGAAGCACCCAGGCATCTGCGGTGATGCTGGACCACCTGTCGGCGAAGTGAACCAGCCGGCCTCCGGTGCTGGGGGGGGCCAGCGGGGGGGGAGAGGCTATGCTGAGCGAGTCAAAAACCCCCACCCTGCTGAGCAGGGGCTGGTGGCGCAGGCTTGGGGGCTTGCTGCCTACGGGACCCGTTACCCCGTCCCTTGGCCTGCTGGCCCTGTTGGGGAGCTGCAGGGGCCTGATAATGGGGGTATTGTTTGTAGGCAGCCGCCTTCCTCGGGTAAAAGGTCTTTTTTCCCGAGCCCTTCTTTTTCTGGGAAGGGGCGGAGGTCTTCCTAGAAAGCCTGGTCCTGGTGAGAGTCTCAGTCTCAATTTGTGCAGCCTTTTCCGCCATGGGCTTGCCAAAGAGGTTTTCGCCTCGGCAGGGGACATCGACCAACTTGTCCTGTACCCAGGGCTCAAGGTCGGACGACTGAAGCCAAGCCTGTCGGCGGGCACCGATGCCGGCTGCGGCTACTCGAGCCGAGGCTTCAAAGCCATCATAGGCTGCTCGGGACATGAACTTTGAGCATTCCGAATACCTGTGGACAAGGCTAGGAACCTCCGCAAGGGTTCCTCGGACAAACCAGCGGAGAAGCCGGCTAGCTCTTTAGCCAGATCCCTGAGATACATGCCCATGTAGAGCTGGTAAGTCTGGACACGACAGGCGAGCATAGAGCCCTGGAAGCACTTTTTGCCAAGGCCATCCAGGTTACGGGCCTCCCTTCCAGGAGGCACCGAGGAGTGCATCTTCTGGCTCTTAAGACGATGCATGGCCGATTCCACTACCATGGAATGGTGTGGCAACTGCGCCTTTTGAAAGCCAGGGCTCTTGCGGACTCGATAGATAGAATCGACCCGCTTGCTCAGGACCGGCGAGGAGGCCGGACTCTCCCACATGCGGAAGAGTAGTCGTTCCAGCATAGGAGGAACCGGCACAGTAAAGTGCTCCCTCGCGGGAGAGTCATACTGGAGGGCGTCGAGCTCTTCGGCTCGAGGCTCCTCCTCGGGGTCCGCAGGGAAGGCCAAAGCCTTGGCCATATCCCTAACGAAATCCGAGAACCGGGCATCCTCCGGGGGGGACTGCTTCCGAGGCTCGGACTCCGGAGAGTCCGATGGGACACACCGAGTCCGGAAAGAATCAGGTGACTCTTCCTCCTCAGACTCCCAGACCGACTCCGACGAGGACTCGGTGGGGTCGGCTCGGGCAGGGTGCGGCGCCAGCCGCCCCGACGCCGAGGGAGTCGGCGTCGGCGACCTCGGTCCCGAACGGGAGGCCGAGGGCGACCTCGACCGAGGATCGACTCGAGTTCTCATCGACTCGAGGATCGGCTCGGTCTCCGGGGTCGACTTGGACGTCGACGTCCCGGCGGTCGGGGCAGCGACGCCAGCGAAGCCAGCGAGCAGTGCCCGCTGCTGGTCCATGAAGGCAGACAATCTGCTCTCCAAGGCCGTCAACCTGAGTCCGAGCTCAGGCGACCCAGCAGCCCCCGACTCGGGCCCCGACGGCGTCGGGCCCGACGTCGGCTGACGCGGAGGCGAGTCCAGAAGGACAACAGGACTTACCCGGGCAGGCATCTCCGACTCCAGGCGAGGTCGCTTCGGGAGGTGTTCCTTCTCCAAGGACCCGGGGCGGCTGTCGGGGCTATGCGACCTGGCCCTCGCGGAGCCAGGAGCGTCCACCGACGCCGCCCTCGCGGGTTTTTCCTTCCGTCGATGGTCCCCGGAGGGAGAACCCCGGTCGGAGGAGCTCCGTCGACGGTCCGAACTGGAGCCTTTCGACAGTGAGGCCTCCGACGAGGTCCGGGTACGGCTGGGGTCAGCGAAGATTCTTTCGCGCTGATGCCGCCGACTTCTCAACGCCTTCGAGGACAGTTTGCTGCAGGGCCCACAGATCAGTTCCTCGTGATCTGGGCCCAGGCAGCGGAGGCAAAGGTCGTGTGAGTCGGTGAGTGACATATTTCGGTCACACCGACCACACCGCTTAAAGCCACTGGCAGCCATCGGGGGAAAAAGGGCCCCTGCGAGGTCAAAGGACCGGGCTGCCAGGGAAAAAAACGAAAACGAAAGCTGACTAAGTCAGAAAAACCGAAAAAACCGTTAGAGGACTCGAGACCGGCGTCGCGAGTCCGGGCGGGAAAACGACCGGCGTCGAACCGAAAGAAAAAAGGAAAAATACAGAGGAAAATCAACTTTTACGCGGGGACAAGACGGGGACGTCTGTAGGGCTCCGCGGAAAAAAGAAGACTGGCTAAGATGGCACCTTCGGGCGGGAAGACTACCGCGCATGCGCGCTGCAATTCCCAAAGGCTTTCTTTGAAAGCTGGGGAAAATTGCTCCGCGAGGGCTCCGTCGGCGCCGACGTCACCCATAAGTGAGGACTGACTTCCTGCTTGGTCCTGGAGAAACCCCAGTCCTTCCGGCCCAAGGTTGCTGTCCTCTAGTGGGATTTGAACCCCTGACCTTCCAGCCTGAAGTACCTTGCCCCAACCACTAGGCCACTCCTCCACTCCAACATATATGTTAAGGAACTATATACAATGAATAGAGTTTTTTTAATAACATCTTGTGTAAATAAGATATTTACAATTTTACTATGAGGGCTTGGAGTGTGTTAGAGGGTTGATGATGGGCACTGGAATTGGGAGAAGTGTAGAAGGAAGAGGTGGTGCTTTATGGCTTTTCTGAATTGCTTGAGGTCCGTGATTGTTCTAATGGTGGGTGGTAGGTTGTTCCAACATCTGGGTGCGTAGTGTGCGAAAGCCCTGTCTGTGGTTGTGTGTGTGCATTTTGTGGCTTCTGATGGTGTGGCTAGGGTATTTGCAGCTACTGATCTCCTGGATCTGATGTTGGGAGTGTGATTGAGAAGGTTTGAGATTGATGATGGGGCTATCGTATTGATCGCTTTAAAGGTCATGAGAAGAGCTTTATACGCAGTCCTGCAGTTTATGGGGAGCCAGTGTAGTTCCATTAGGATGGGTGTAATGTGGTCACTTTTTGAGGCGCTGTACAGGATGCGGGCAGCGGCATTCATGGCTAGTTGAAATGTATTTAGGGTGGTTTTTGGGAGGCCATGGAGTATTATGTTAGCATAGTCAAAGTGGGGTATGACTATAGCTTGGAATATGGTCCGGAAGTTGTTTGGGTCGAGCATATTTTTCAGATGACGGAGGGTCTTTATCTTGAAATAAATGGGTTTTACAGTGCGGTTGACATGTTCTTACCTATCTGTGGGTATCTCTGTTTCAGATGGAAATGTTCAGGTCCTTCATCCAAACTGTCAGGGAGCAGGAGTGTCTATCTTCCCTGGACCTAGCTGAGGCGTATTTTCATATTCCTATTCGAGAGGTTTCTATGGTTTGCTATTTTGAACAGACATTTTCAGTTTTGTGCCCTACCCTTTGGGCTGGTGACCACCCCCAGAACGTTTTCCAAAGTTACTACTACTACTATTTATCACTTCTATAGCGCCACGCACACAGCGCTGTACAGCTAACCTACAGGAGGTAGCAGCATACATGAGACAGTCCCTGCCCGTCAGAGTCATGCTCATCGGAGCTTACAATCTAGTTAGAATAGAATAGTAAATTAGTTAAACAGTGCAGAGCATCAATCGGTTCTATGCAAGCATTAATTGGTTCTACTCAAGGTACGGTGAAGTACAGTTAGGTCTGTAGCTGGTCATAAAACGTTGAGGGGGTTGGGGTGAGATGAGGAAAGAGTCAGGATCTGAATGCAATGGTGAAGAGGTGGGTCTTCAACCTGGACTTGAAGAGGGCCAGGGAGGGTGCCTGGCGCACAGACACAGGTAGGCTGTTCCAGGCGTGAGGTGCAGCAAGGTGAAAGGAGCGCGGTGCAGTGCGGGTGAAAGGCATTGATAGAAGTGATTTGTGAGCGGAACGCAGATTTCGAGAGGGGACGTAGGGAGAGATAAGAGAAGAGAGGTATTGAGGGGCCATCAAGTGAATGCATTTATAGGTCAACAGGAGAAGCTTGAACTGGATGCGGAGAAGTAGAGAGAGGTGTCGAAGATAACCCCTAGGTTGCGGCCCGAGGGTACAGGAAGGATAGTAAATGTTATGGTGGTGGCAGCAGCAACGTGTCACAAAGGGATCTGGGTGACTAACTCAGCAGGGTAAGGTTATAGGATGATAGTAGTCTCGTGACAGCCCAAGTGATATAATTTCTGGATAGTTTGGATTGTATGGTGAACCACACCAAGAAGCATCTGGTGTTATCACAGTTCCTGGAGTACCTTGTGGTGCAGTTCAATACACACTTGGGCAGAGATTCCTGACCAGTGAGAGGCAATCCAAACTCTTAGGTTGTTTAACAGCTTCCAGAGCCAGCTGGCCCCCAGAGCCTTCCTCCCCCTACCTCCCATATCACTAGCCGTATCCAGTAACTCGGATTTGTCTTCCAGCTTAACTCAGCAACCATCCTGTATATAGTGCAGATTTTTGTTTGTGTATTTAGTTACATTGCAATAATCCCCATATGTCTACATTGTATATAACACTATTGCAATATCCCTGTGTATGTTGTCCCTTCCCTCGCCTAATGTTTCACCGTTGTTATAACGTAAGACGTACCTAGTTCTCCGGATTGTCTCCCACAAAGCTCAACAACCTCTCTGCGTTTCAATGCAGTTTATTTTTGTATATAGTTATAGTGCAATAACCCTATATGCCAAAATGCATAGAGCTTCATTGCAATACCCCCGGCATGCCCCCTCCCTCGTTTAATGTAACACCTTTGTTCTACTGTAAACAGCTTTGATTTAAGGATAAAGTGGTATAGAAATCCTTTTAAATAAATAAAATATATGAAATAAATAAATTATCTGCAACTGTTGGGCACAGTGACTACAAAGATCTTGTTCCATAGGCGAGGGCACACAAGCACAAGCACCCTCTCTAGAGAATGTTGCTTGCATGGTGGTCCCCTTTGTTGCATTATTATGAGATCTGGCTTTCCTTGCTTTTGTTAGTGGTGAAATGTCTATTGTGGTGGTCCTGGTTTGTGAATTTGTTAAAGGGCATGCATCTGGAGAATCTATAGTGGTTGGTGGTGACAGCTGATGCCAGCCTCTCCAGTTGGGGAGCTCAATGCTTGGTAAGGCAGTTCAGGACTGCTGGACCGCCTGCGAACTGGCTTGGCTGATCAATCAGTTGAAGGCACAGGCTACTCGACTACCCTTGCAGCTGTTTTGGCACTTGGTTCAGGGGCAGGAAGTCCAGGTGTTCTCATACAATGTGATAGCAGTACCATATGTTAATAAATTGGGGGAGGGGGGCATCAATACAATGGTAGCTCATGAGATGCGGTTATTATTTCCTTAGGTGAAGAGTCATCTGTTGGTACTCTCAGCTCTTGGTGGGGGGGAGGTTGAAGCAGACTTCCTCAGCACACACCCTTAATCCCAGGGAGTGGAAGGTCGGACCGCAGACCTTCCATCAGATAATAGACCACTGGGGCTGCCCATCCCCTGACTTGATGGCAACGCAAGCAAATACCAAAGTGGAGGTCTTTTACAGTCAGCGAAGGAAGGTTGGTTCCAAGGGTTTAGATGCCTTTGTGAAATCATGGCCACGTGGGTCCCTTCTGTATGTTTTTCTACCATGCTCTCTGATCACAAGCTACAGGGGATAGAGCACCATCTGGGGGTTGGTGATCCTTGTGGCTCCTGACTGGCCCTGAAGGCCCTAGTATGTGGATAAAGTGAGGCTGCCGGCAGGCCAGCCCCTGTCGTTTTTTTAGGGGAGAAGACTCCTGCATCAGGAGCCTGTCCTTCTGAATGACCCAGAACCATTCTCTCTTAACAGCTTAGCCCTCAAGAGACGCTGAGATAAAAGGAACACTCTTTGATGGCCTATGTCTGCATTTGGTGCCTGTTTGAGGTGTGGTGTAAGGCAGGCCTTAACAAATTTTCTTGGAATCTAGGAGCTATTTAAACATAGGTCACAGTACATGCCCCCTCCCCTCAGTTACATTTTCTAGGTTTTAGGGCTTGATTTACTAAGACTTTTCCCATTTTCCAGGGGAAAAGGCTTAATAAATCAGATCTTAATAGGCCACAGCACAGTGCCAACAAAAGGCAGTGGCCCCACTCCTCCTCCTCCCTCTCCTGCTACCACCACTACTGACCCAATAAGCTACATCTGTGTGTGTGTGGTGCCTGCTTGCGTGTGGCAGGAGAGGGATGCACATTGTGTTCTTTACTTCCCATGCATTCATCCCTTCCCCCACCATTTACATGCAATTGGAGCCAGGAGAGCTGGTGTCTGCCTGTAGGAAATCCTACCCCCCCCCCCCCATAGACAGAAGTGGCCAGTGTCAGACGGTATTATTTAATTTCATTAGTTCCCAACCCCTGCAGACAGACGTGAAAAGGGTCCCAGTGTTGGCCAGAAGAGCTGGTGTCTGCACAGCTTGCAAAAAAAAAAAAAAAAGGTTAGTAAGTTTGCTGCAGATGGCTGAATAATTTAAAACCTACTGCCCTTTTAATTTATTCATTCCTCTGTGCAGCAAACTTACTAGCCTATTTTTTGTGCAGACACCAGCACTCCCGGCCAACACCGGGACCCTTTTCACTTCTGTCTGCAGGGACTGGGATCCCTGCAGGCAGACACCAGCTCTCCTGGCTATGATCATGGGCCATTTTGGCTCTCCTGCCCACATGCTCTGAGTCCCAGGCCCAGGTCAGATATTTTCATCACCATGACGACCTGGCACCTGGGCTTTGTAGAGCTCTGGTGTAAGGAGTGCAAGCTTTCATCTCAGCGAACAGACTTGCCTTGTCTTTTGGCTTTCCATCAGGGGGTTTTGACAAGGGGCTCTTGTTGAGCTTCTTGAGGATTCAGGTCACAGCACTGGCATGCTGCCAGGGATCGGTAGCAGGCATCCTATGGCCTCACACCATGAAGTGTCTCATTTTCCCAGAAGCATGTGGCATTTGTGTCCACCCCTCCCTATGTCTCACCCACTGTTCATCCTGGGATCTTGATCTAGAAGTCCTTTAAGCCTTATAGGTGCTCTGAACCATTGCAGAAAGCTACAGTGAAGGATTTGTACTTCAAGACTTTTTTTTTGGTGGCAGTTAACTTGACTCAGCAGATCTCATACCTGCACATTCTGTCATGCAAAGATCCCCTTTGACCCTCTCTGCAGAAGCGGTTACAATCAACCCTCTCCTGTCTTTCTTGCCCATGATGATAGCAGCCTGTCAAGGCAATCAGGAGGTGTATTTCTCGGCTTTTTCAACAGATCAATATCAGTGTATGAATAAGGACCTATAGCTAGTGTATATCTGCAAAGCCCTTCTCTGTTACTTGAATGTTACTACATCTTTCCATAAATCTGAGAGGTTGTTTGTATCGCTTTGTGGATCATGTAAAGGAGAGGCAGCCTCCATGGCCACCCTTGGGCACAGGATTAAGGAAGTGGAGGCCTCCGTTAACCTTCTGAGTGATAAGCCCACAGCTGTGGGTTTATATGCTCATTTAATCTGGGCAGTTATCCTCATGGGCACGGACCAGTTTTGTAACCCCTCAAAAGATAGCTGCCTGGCAGCTACATGGTCCTCTCTCTATATTTTTATCAAGTATTACGGCTTGGATCTGCAGGCCAAAGTAGATACAGCCATTGGGACAAAGGTTCTAAAGGCAGCCTTGTCTTATTCATGCCTGGTCAAGGCATAGCTTTGGTATGACCAGCTTGCTTAGACTAGTCTAGTCAAGTAGGATGATCTGGAAGGTAAAGTTTTACTTACCTGATAATTTCCTTTCCTAGCCTCTTGTTAAGTCAGTCCAGAACCCAACCCCTTGGGGAGTTCACTGCTACATTTGTGAATTCTCAGAATTGGTGTATATAGTTGTGGTACTAGCCCTCAGGGGATTGTCCGCTTTAGGCTTATTTGGTTAATTAGTTTTTACTGTTTGGCTTGGTTCAATGCTGGAGGAGCAGATGACTTGCTGTCTAAATAATGGAAAGTGCCCCTAGCTACACCCATCCTAATAACCAGTGATATTGTAATAGCAAACGCTGTGAAAAGCTCTTATTCAATCACTCACCCACAGAAGGAAAACTCTCAGACAGGCTGGAATGCAAACAGGATCTTTAATGTGCACACAGGATCAGACAGAGAGCCGGCACCCTCCACAAAAGGTCTGAACCCCGAGGGACGGCCTACAATGCCTTATATACAGTACAGTTTTAAACTCATTCTACAATCCCATTTGCCACAGGTATTTCCTGCCCACCAATCAGCAGCCCCTGGGGAAGGTACCTGGGTGACCTGTCCAAACCGGTATGCTCAGGTCTGCTGATTTCTGGGCTATAGGCTATTGTGCTCAGACCTGGAGTGGGGGAAGGGTGTCTACTGAAATCTCAATGCCTTCTCTTAGCAGGCCGATTACCTCATGGCTTGGGGAAAGGGCTACCTAAAGCTAGACCTCATGGCTGCCTCATTCCCCCCTTTTTAAGTAGGACCTCAACCGCTAGAAGCGGTTGAGGGCTGTATTTGGGACAGGGCCATGACAGTGGTAACCACCTTGCGTTCTACCAGGGTATCAAGGGTGGTGGTCATGAAGCGGTAAAGAATAGGGATATAACATGGCAGAATGGCATATAGCAGTAAATGAAAAGAACCCCTACCACTGGGATTTTTAGTCCCCCTGGCCAACTGAACCACTTCATAAACCACCCAGGACCCATGGACAGGTAACTAGATCACTTAGGTCTTGGATAGGGTGTTCAATGGAAACACTTGCATCAGTGAGTTTAAAACAACACATACCCTATACCCTCTATAGCAACTCCTGCACAACGTTTTTGTTCCGTGTGCAAAAGTTGCTGTTCTGACTGTAAAAGGTTGCAGGGCCTGCAGAGGCCTCTTCCCTTTGGGACAAAGGAGGGCCGTGTGCAAAAAGTCTGCAGAGGCTTTTTTCCTTTGGGGCAAAGGCTCTTTCCCTGGGATCCACCCTTATCAGCATATTAATGGCTTTTTATTCTTGCTAGTGTTGAGTCATTCTGGCTGCACCCTGCCATTCCCTTTGCTTCATTAATCACTGGCACTGTAATCTTCAGGGCATATGAGTACTTTGTATCACCAGCTTTGTTTGGCCTGTTTAACCTGTTCAGGCCTGGCATGTCTTTTCTTGTGCTGGGTCCATTTTCTGTGCACTTTCAGGCCTGACCTGTTTCTTAGCTAGGTCCATTCTCTGTGCACTTCTGTTCAGAGTATGGTTCCCCTGGCTTTACTCTTGTGCTGGGCTCTGGGTACTCATTTTCTTAGCCCACATGCTTTTTCCGTGCCATCATAATGTATTACAGCCTCAGGCAAGGATGCAGCCATACTAGACATACCTATCAGCCAATTTCCCTTCAGTCCCAATTTTTCTTTTTTCTTTCTTGTTTATGGGGGAAAGGTAATCCCACTACGGGCAATGGACAAGCAACCATTTGAGACAGATATTGAGACAGATAGGAGTCATCAGAAAAGCAGCTTCTGGTACTGTTCCCTATAGACAACATACATTGTAATATCATTTTCTTGCAGCTGGTCAATAATATTGAAAACACATAACATGAAAGTATGTCAAAAGCAGCAGTGCTTAATAATGTGATAAAGAAAGCTCTGAGAATAGTACAGCAAAATCTTGAGCTGGTGTGGGTATTGCAGTTGCTGAAGCCGAAATGGCTTGTAGATTTCCGTTACTTTCTAAGAAAACAATATTAAAAGGATAACAATAAAATCGTTAACATAAGCCCCCAAACCCCCCCCCCCCCCCCCCCCAGTCAGTCCAACAGTTCTTTTTCCTGCCTCCCAGCAGTTCTCCAGGACCTCGCAGTGTGCTTCACCTTTCTCTGAAGTTCAAGTTCTGTCTCTCTCAAAATTTGAACCTCTCATTCTCATAGGCAGACACCCTGGCCCGTTTTCGATGTTACACACTGATCCAGATAGGGACTCCTTCACACATCTCAGCGGTGGGCAGCTCTGAGTTCTCGGGATGGTCTGTTCCATCTGAACTCTGGCCAATTCTCTCTGCTGGACTCTTTGGATTGCCATTGGTGACATGGTTCCAGGCCTCATTCAGAAAAGCAGCACCAATATTGAATGAAAAGACTAAATATGCTAGATTAGATTTCACAATGAGATAAACTTAACTTCCTTCACATTTACCAAGATCACATCCTACAAATATTGCTGTTTAAACTTTCAATGGTCTTCCAGTAACTATCTCGTATGGTGTCAATTTTTCTCTGGCAGTTTGATTAACTTCTTGTTTATCTGTCACTGGAGATTCACTTGCTGGTAGTGAACATTCCATTATGCCCTTGACTGACCTTTACATGCTCCCCCTTTGCCCATGCATGCCTGGCCAGGACATGCAGAGGCAAAAAAGCATCTGGAAGTACCGCATGGCCAGTGTAGGTCCTCCAAAACCCATCAGGGTGCACCTAGCCTGTCTCCAGGTGTCCATTTCCAATTATTGAGTATGTGTTGGGGCCTAGATGAATTCCTAAATTGAATATTCTGGAGATGGCATAGTTGAATAAAGTGCTCATCATTTTTTTTTTGTTTACATATTCATTAGCCAGATACATCACTTCACATCATTGAATTACCTTCATCAGTTTACTGTCTATCAGAGTCCTTCCTCTCAATATCCCACTTCATCCCTCACCATACTTTTTATCACTTGCATCATTCCACCAACTATATACCTAAGTCCTTTTTTGAATTATACCATTTTTTTATAAATTGTTCACTTCCAGTATGCTAATGGACATGAGGCTTTTAAATAAAGTTAATCAACAAATCAATCAATTAATCAACAAATCAATCTTTGGCTTTAAAAATATAAAAGCTTCAAAAATCATGGATGTTCTCTAATCATAAGTACCTAGTGTTTTTGGGAATTGATACATAAATATTTGCTGATTCCCATGATATTTCAGGCAGGCTTTATGAAGCTGTCCCAGTGACCCCAAGCCAGTCAAGTTTTCAAGTCATCCAGAATGAAAATGCATGATATGTCAGCATACATTGCTGACCCATTATATACAAATTCATATTAATTGTGGATATCCTGTGGGTTCACCAGGGCAGCCTCAGGCAGTATTGGACTAAACCTTAAATATATGACTGACAATGCGGCTGAAATACTGAATTTCTCATGCTCTGGAAGAATGTGACATCAGACATATTGGGATCCCCTACATCATTGCATTGCGAGCTGAAAAGCAGTTTGTTTGTTTTTTTATCCCTAGGTTGAACTCAGTTAGTAAATCAACAACTGTTCAATGTTACCAAAATTGTGCACACTCCAGGGGTGACTAAGCATGCAATGTTTCCTAAATGGGTTAGTTGTGTACATACTATGACAGAAATTAACTTCATACCAAAGCCAAGGGATGATGGAGATTATTATACACACCAGCATTATTTGTGCAGTGTGCACTGTATGGATCTGTGTGAATCAGTACTAAAGGGCAGTGCACACGAGGAGTGGGGCAGCATTATCAGTGCATTATTAACTTCAAGTGTGAATTAGTGTGAACGGTGTACTGCACAGTATATGCCTTTCAGCAGTGCTAATTCTGCATTTTATCTTTCTATTTTGAAATTGCCAATGATCAGTGTATTCACCCTGAACCAAAACATACCTGAACATCAGAACAAGCTACAGTGCATACTAGAACTAATCCAGATGTTCTCATCAGAAATCATGAGTTAAAGTACTGCTACCAGTATATTTGGTACTAAAATCATTTTAAGGTATCATTGTAGTATCAGAAAAATGAATACAGTTGATCAAGGCAGTTTAATGTACTAAGCAGGAAAGAATGCAATCACCAAAACAGCATTTACTGTCTGCAGAATAAAATGTCATATCATGCAGAAGTATTACTTGTTTAATTTTGTATGTGCAGTCAAAACCAAATATATGTACCAGAGATAAAATTCAGGCTTTAAAAAGACAAGTAAAAAAATCTTCATTTCTTCATAATCTTATAAGGATTCTCTTCAGCCTTTGTTTGCTTCCAGCAGACAGGAGGCACCTCATGGTTCTAGAAGCTCAAAACTCTACAATTAAAATTGATGACAAGAGGATTGTTTGCAGGCTAGGTGTGGCTAGGTGAATTGGGGTTCTTTGTCCTCTAGGAGAAAAACTCCTAGGTGATTTTTTTTTCCCTTTTGTCCTCTCTAATGGGCCTCCATTCATCTGCTAGAAGAAGGAACTCCTCCCAGTATCTTTCTATAGCTATGCAAACTATTTCAGCAGTTTCAATCACCCCCCACTCACTGCTAAGAGGTGTGACCAAAACACCTGGTTCCCTGACCACTGATCATGCATGAAACATAGCAATGAAACTGGATATGCATCAAACAAAGCAATTGTCTTCCTTCAATGCTATACCAGTACTACAGTCCACACACAGCAAACCCCACCCCCCTTTCTAAACTGTCCCTTTCCCTGCAATCAGTAGACCTGGTGTTTTTCACTGTTTGGGGACACAGGGGCGATTTGTTAATAACTTCACCTTTTACTGATAGAGTATCAAAATCAATCCTGAAATATAAAGACCTAATGTCTGGACAAAAACTTTCTTTCCCTAATGTCACAACTAAACACAGACACTAAAGGTTTTTACATAACAGCGCATTTACTATATGGGCCAGCCATGAATCTATATAGGGAAGCTGGTCCGGATACTCCCCCACCACAATTTAGCCTCCGGACCCCATGCTCTAATCACAATTTGCAAAATCACAATTTACAGTGCAAATCTTGTAATCCCAAAGGCAGAGTTTGGTTGCACAAAACACACAGGACCACAAAGGGAAAAAGAAAAAGGGAAAACAGAAAACAGAGACGTCTCAGCAGCGAATACGTTACAAATACACATTACACACACTAGCATAGGATTTAACTTTTATAATAGCAACGAGAAACACAGCTAGCCACTCCTCCAATGTCCACCAGATGGAGCCACAGGAGCACATGGCAACACAAAAGAAACCCCCAGCAACACAAAAAGAGACCCCCAGCAACACAAAAAGCCCCCAACACTATAGGAGCACATGGCAACACAAAAGAAACCCCCAGCAACACAAAAGGAGACCCCCAGCAACACAAAAAAGCCCCCAACACTATAGGAGCACATGGCAACACAAAAGAAACCCCCAGCAACACAAAAAGCCCCCAACACTATAGGAGCACATGGCAACACAAAAGAAAACCCCAGCAACACAAAAGGAGACCCCCAGCAACACAAAGAGCCCCCAACACTATAGGAGCACATGGCAACACAAAAAAACCCCCAGCAACACAAAAGGAGACCCCCAGCAACACAAAAAGCCTCCAACACTATAGGAGCACATGGCAACACAAAAGAAACCCCCAGCAACACAAAAGGAGACCCCCAGCAACACAAAAAGCCCCCAACACTATAGGAGCACATGGCAACACAAAAGAAACCCCCAGCAACACAAAAGGAGACCCCCAGCAACACAAAAAACCCCCACTATAGGAGCACATGGGGCAAAGGCTCTAAATAAATCGCCCCGATCATCGGAGAATTGCGATCAGCGCAATTATTCTTGAAAGGCACACTTAAGGGAGTTAATACTAATATCCTAGGCAATTTTTCTTCAATAGCTTTTGGCAGCGCTGCACTTTAAATACCTTTCAAAGGGGCCCAAGGTAGCAGAATTAATTCATACTACAGTTAATTATCTTACTGGTCCACAAAAGGACTCTGATTTTATCTTACTGGTCCACAAAAGGACTCTGATTTACTGGACGAACGATGGCTTCAGAAAACCCCCCCCGGGGTCCCTACTAGGACCGTTCGTGCGGGTGATCGGGCCGCTACAGGTTCCTAGAATTTACTAGGAATTACAGACGGAGTACAGAAAGTAGCAGTACTCACCAGAGCTCTGATCAGACAGGTAGTTTGGATGCCAGTCTATCCAGCCGGTTTTCAATCGGGGATTCAGCCGCAGGGACCAACTGCCCAGACAAATCAAGGTATCCTTCCGAGCACAAGGTGGCCCGGGGCGCCAAGGACCGTTAATCACCTGGAGGGGTCGGTCCCTGACCGGTGGAGGCCCTGATCCTGCAAAAAGCAGTAGTCTTCCCACTGTGGGTGTGATGAGAGAGGCTTTTCTTTCAATTTCCTGGCCAATGCACCAAAAATGTAATAGCAAACGCTGTGAAAAGCTCTTATTCAATCACTCACCCACAGAAGGAAAACTCTCAGACAGGCTGGAATGCAAACAGGATCTTTAATGTGCACACAGGATCAGACAGAGAGCCGGCACCCTCCACAAAAGGTCTGAACCCCGAGGGACGGCCTACAATGCCTTATATACAGTACAGTTTTAAACTCATTCTACAATCCCATTTGCCACAGGTATTTCCTGCCCACCAATCAGCAGCCCCTGGGGAAGGTACCTGGGTGACCTGTCCAAACCGGTATGCTCAGGTCTGCTGATTTCTGGGCTAGGGGCTATTGTGCTCAGACCTGGAGTGGGGGAAGGGTGTCTACTGAAATCTCAATGCCTTCTCTTAGCAGGCCGATTACCTCATGGCTTGGGGGAAGGGCTACCTACAGCTAGACCTCATGGCTGCCTCATTATCAGCACTGGAAGGTTCTGGTTCTCTCTATCACCATCAGCTACTGCTAGGGGAATACTAACCACAGATCTGGATTGGTGAAGCCAGATGTAAAAAAAAAAAGTACAATTTTATTTGTGTTATATAAACTTGATTTCTTTATAAATGAGTCATAATAATAAAACTATAAAACAAAAGAGGATACCTGTACACCAGAGCAATGCACACATTTATTTGAGTATCTTACCTCAAACTCTCTTGAAAAGACATATAAACAGAAGTACTAATAAATATGTATTACTTACTATGGAGACTGTTACCCCTTTATTTTTAAAGAGTACCACCAGAACAGGTTTGAGATGCATTGAACAGGACAGTATAGAAAAATTCATACAGTTACTGATACTGTCCATATTTGGGCCAGTTCTTTGAATAGAAGACTTTAAAAATTCCAGTTCTTTCCATTCACAGCTACAATATTGCTATGCAAGAAAAACACACAACAGTTTAATCTACAGGTATCTCACACAGCTTCTTACTAGAAGTCAAAAGTATAACATTGCACCTTTTTTACATAAACTTTCTTTCAGTCCTAAAATTATAGAAGACAGTAGCATCAGTTTAGAAAAAGCATGCATTAAAATTTTGCTGTAGTACTTGAAGAAATTTACTGAGTAAGTTTATGTCTAAACAGTTAATGGTAGTTACGCACCTTTAGCAGGTGTTCGCCATAGACAACAGGAAAAGTCTTCACATATGGGTGACATCATCTAACACAGCCCATGCAGGAGTAATTCTCAGCTATTTCTAGAATCTTTTGGGAGTCTCCAAACACATGCCATCTTCCCGCCTACTACTGCAGCACCATATTCTCAGGCTGATACCATAGCTATAGTAGAATATAACTCGTAGGGGAGATGGGAGGGTGGTGAGCACCATTCCTGCTATGCACAGAGAACACTTGTTACAGGTGGGTAACTACCTTTTCTCTGTGGATAAGCAGGAAAAACGTCCTCACACATGGGACTCCCTGGTTACTGCAAACAAAAAAGGAGAAAACATCACCTGACAGGCAACATAATGCATTTTTTGTTGGAAACCTGCCTTTTGTATTTTATATCGGGGGTGTGGGGGGGGGGGGGAAGGGTGTGTGTGTGTTTTTTTTTAACAGGTAGCCTAAACAGAAAGTAATGGGCCTAGGAGGAAATGGTTGAATACCACACCTAAAACAGATTCCCTCATACGGATTGGCTGAAGTTGCTGTCACATCAGGAATCTCCTTCCAGAGAGCATGAGACATGAATGCATGGACTGATATTCATGTTGCAGCCTTGCAAATCTCTTCCATGGAGACCACACACAAGTGGGCCACCGAAGCAACCATGGCTCTAATATTATGAGCCATGACATGATCCTCAAGGCTTAGGCTAACTATTTGATAAACTGAAGAGGAGCAAGTCACCTGGAATGGATGGTATGCATCCAAGGGTGTGGAAAGAACTGAAACATGAGATTGCAGACCTGCTATTAGTAATCTCTGAACTATCATTAAAATCATCTGTAATACCTAAGGATTGGAAGATGGCCAATGTAACACCAATTTTTAAAAAGAGTTCCAGGGGTGATTCAGGAAACTAGACCGGTGAGCCTGACGTTAGTACCAGGAAAAATGATAGAAACCATCATAAAGAACAAAATTTCTGAACATGTAGACAGTCATAGTTTAATAGGAGACAGCCAACATGGCTTTAGCCAAGGAAGGTCTTCTCTTACTAATCTGTTATGTTTTTTTTAAGATGTGAATAAACAGGTAGACAAAGGTGCATAGGTTGATATTTTTATTTATTTATTTTATTTACATTCTCTTATATACTGCGCTATTCTGCATCAGTGCGGTTTCCATTGAACAAACTGAAATTACATTGAACAGGGCATTATAACTTGGAGATAACTATTTTACAGGGAACATGGGCTATGGAGGGTTAAGTGGCTTGCCCATGACCACAAGATATAGTGTATCTGGACTTTCAGAAAGCCTCTGACAAGGTCCCTCATGAGAAACCTTTGGCGAAATTAAAAAGTCAAGGGATAGGAGGCAGTGTACTATTTGGATCAGGAACTAGTTGAAAGATAGAAAGCAGAAGGTAGGGCTAAATGGCCAATTTTCTCAATGGAGAAAGGTGAATAGTGGAGTACCCCACGGATCTCTGCTGGGTCCGCTGCTTTTTAACATATTCAACAATGACCTGGAACTGGGAATAACGAGTGAGGTTATGAAATTTGCAGATGACACAAAACTATTCAAAGTTGTTAAAACCCATGAGGATTGTGCAAAATTGCAAGACGATTTTGATACATTGGAAGACTGGGCATCTAAATGGCAGATGAAATTTAATGTGGACAACTGCAAAGTTTTGCATCTAGGAAAGAAAAAACCCAAACTATGGTTACACGATGCAAGATTCCACATTAGGAACCACCACCCCCGAAAAAGGTTTAGGCTTCATCATGGATAGCATAGTTACTCACCTGTAACAGGTGATCTCCGGGAACAGCATGAATTTAGTCTTCACATATGGGTATCGTCAGTACCGATGGAGCCTGCATGGGAACGCTCCCCAGCGTCCAATAGGAAAGCTTTTGGAAGCATCCCACAGCACCTGCATGCTGCCTTCCCACCTTTCTCTCTCCAGTTGAGTTTATAGCTGAGACATAGAAAGAGAGAGATACAACTCCTAGGGGAGGTGCATGGGTTGTGAAGACTAAATTCCTGCTGTTCCCGGAGATCACCTGTTACAGGTGAGTAACTATGCTATCTCCAGGAACAAGCAGGAATGTAGTCTTCACATATGGGGACTCCCTAGCTGCAGATGCCAGGGAGAAACCCCAGAAGTTGTGTGCCCTTGTGAAAGGGCTCCACTTCCCCCCATGGATCTTTGGCATCCTACCAGGGATGGTGGGTAGGAGTTGATTAAGTATGGAACAGGTGTTGAAGAACAGCCTGACCAAACAAGGCATCCCTGCAGTAGTCCTTGTCTAAGCAGTAATGGGCTGTGAAGGTATGAACCGAGGCCCAAGTAGCTGCTCAACAGATGTCGTCGATAGACACAGAGTGAAGATGAGCTGTAGAGGCTGCCATGGCTCTCATATTGTGAGCTGTGACATGGCCTTCAAGAGGAAGGTTCTTACTCTCATAGGCAAAAGATATACACTGTGCAATCCAGTTAGATAGAGTTCTTTTGGACACTGGAAGTCCCAAATGACTAGGATCAAAAGCAACAAAAAGTTGAGAGGACTTTCTATGTTGCTGAGTTCTTTACAAGTAAACAGCTAAAGCTCTTTTACAATCCAAAGTATGAAGATTCCTTTCTGCATTTGAGGCATGAGGCCTTGGGAAGAATACAGGAAGGTAAACCGCTTGGGGTTTTTTTGTTTTTTTTTTATTAAGCATTTATAGTGAAAAACACCAAATCAGAAAAGGTAAATAATATGAATTACATAATTTGCAAGAAACATGATACAATATATAGTCCACATCAAATGGTGCAGGCAGACTAAACCAGACTTAATTCCAGACCCAGCACCTGAGCGATCATTAACAAATTTCTCCAAATGAATTATATCCGTAAATACATAGGAGGCCCCCTCAAAACCTATCAAACATTTACATGGGAAACGAAGAAAGTGGCTCCTAAGGCCAATACCTTAGGCTTGAGAGCCAGAAATTGCCTTCATCGAAGTTGAGTCTCGCGGGAAACATCGGGAAAGATATTAAGAGCCTGCCCACAAAACAGAACAGACTTTTTGTTTGGTTTTGAAGGGTTTTTTTATCGGGGAACTAACTAAGGTTTGAAATCTTCAACATTATAAGTATGAAGTGAGTGACATCATTACCACAATGCTATAAACACACCCCTTAGCAAGTGCGCACGTGCCGACGTTTTTTGTGGGCAGTCACATTGAAAGAAGCAGTAAGTGTTTTATTTTGTTCAGTTTTGAAAGTTTTTTTTATTGGAGAACTAACTGTTTGAAATTTTCAACATTATAAGTATGAAGTTAAAAGCCCGATAACACTGCATAAAGTTAACAAAAACACCTCCGAAAAAAAGCAGGTATGCCGGCGTTTTTCAAGGACTTTGTTTTGGCAGTGGAAAATTTCCCCTCCTGTAGTTGGTATGAAATTTATAAATGGTCTGTTTGATTTATTTTTTGTTTTTTTGCTTTTTATCATGGATGGATGTTTCATTTAACATTTTAAAATAAACCTCCCTCCCCCTCCCCCCCTCTTCGGTCTTTTGAAGTTTTTACCTTTGAAGGATATTTATCGGGGTATTAAGAAATTTTTAATATTATAAGTATGAAATTAAAAGCCCAATGACTTTGTATACGGTTATCAAAACCGGCGGTTCTTATGGATTCGGCTTGGTAGTGGAAACCTTCCCTGCCTGTAGTTGATATGAAATTTACAAATGGTCCCTTTTGTTTTCCATTTCGGATGGATGATTCAAATACCACCCCCCCCCCCCTTTCCCTTATTCTCTCCCTTCCCCTCTCTTCTCTCCTCTCCTCCCTCCCCTTTTCTCCCCCTTCAGTTTTAATGTTTCAGCTAAGCTGGCACTGATGGGAGTAATTCCATGGCGTTCTTAGATATCAGTATCAAATTTATAAATACATTGTATTTTAAGATTTTAACTAAGCCTGTACGGATGGGAGTAGTTCCACATCGTATTTATACAAACATTTTAATTCACAATATAGGCGACGGTGTCGGCGTTTCGTTTTGTTTTTTGTTTTTAATTTAACCACGTTGCCACGATGGTATCTTCGTTGATAGCATAGATTGTTGTAAGATTTTTGTTTGACTTGAAATTTTAATTAAGATGTAAGATAACCCCGATTATGGGTTATATAGATTTAAATTTAAATTTTGTGTCATTACTTTTAAGTTAAGGATATTTTTTCTGGAATGGGTATTTATAAGTATTTATTAAAAATTATTTTATTATATTTATCTGAGCATATTTATTGGATCATTGAGGGTGGTATGGCCATGGGTAATGAAAAGAGAGGTGCCACTTTGTTTTTGTTTGTGCATCAAGGCATATATATGTTTTTATGGTTTTTTAGTGCATATGCTGGTTTCTCAATGAATTTCCAATTTGCTGCATAGTGTATAGGAATTGGTTCCTATTTCACACGCGTTGGAAAATAATAAATCAAAGGTACAAATTTATGGATGCTTTGCTTTTTGTACTTGGGAACACACAAAAGATTTTGGTTTCTGGTGTGTACTCCACTGTTACACTTCTTTGTCCTTTTTTATGTGCGCTTTCTTCTGTCATATTTTTAATGCATATTCATTCAAACAATTTTGATCCATACATGTTCTCTTCCTCTCCCTATAAGGTCTAGCATTAGACAATTATTTTCAAGAATTTAAGCAGGTACGTGTCACTTTTAATTTCAATGGTTTTAATTTTAGTTTCCTTTTTAGTTATTTATAATATTTTTATGTTATGTATAATGCATTTATGGTTTTATATAATTTTCTACATATACAACTCTTTTTTATGCTTATATGTTGATTTTTATCTGTCTTTTAATTATTATTGTGTAGGTTATTAATATCATCCTAAGGTTGATGTATGCTTATTATGGTTTTATTATTGTTTTATTAATATGTATATTGTGATGCAGCGGGGGCTGATGAGAGCCCTGATGGAAGAAAAAAACCTGTTTGTCAGCAAGGAAAAGATGTGCACAGAGTGCAATATTCACAGGGACCAGCTAGAGGGAGCAGGAGTGCAGTCAGGGAGACTGAAGGGCCACGCCTAGCTGGTCAGGAGCACATGACAAACATTTCACAAGCCTCAAGGAGAGGAGTCCTTTATAAGGAAGAACTGCCTCAAGCTAAACAGACACAGAAAGAGCGAGGACTGGGGCAGAAGGAGAAAGAGAAAGGAGGAGGACCAGGTCAGGTAGAGAAAGAGCGAGGACCGGGGCAGAGGAGAAAGACTTATACTGATTGCAAGCAAGAAGCAAGTAGGAATCAGCCGGGAAGGAAAAGCCAGGCTGAGCAAGGAAGCCAGTATTTGGGCTGTTGCAAGAGCAGGCATTTACCAGCAGAGCTGTTCCCACGGGTGAGAGAGGAATCAAACTTTCAGAGGAAAGCTTGGCACAAAGCTTCTGAAGGGAGGAAGCCAGCCCAAGGAGAAAACCTTTCCTCATCATGCTGCTGCAATAAAAGGTATGAGAATTATATTCCTACAAAGAAACCTTTGCCCTGTAAAAGTTTTTGTGAAGGAAGTGTGGAATCTCTAAGAAGGGAAAGCCCAGTTAATACTAAGGGGACATGTGGCCAGCGCTCCAGGCTAGGCCCGAGGCACTGGAAAGTATTAAGGGAATATACAAAGCTCCAGAATATAATATTCCAGAGACTGTTAACACAGAATTAGACATACCAATTCCTGAGCCGATGCAAGTGGAACTGGTGGAACAGTTGCCAGACCCAGAGGAGATGGATTGCTCTCTCTGCATTTCCCATAGCACAGAGTCTTTGGTGGACGTATGAACTGCTTGTGGTATCTGCAGAATGTCTATTATGTGCTGAGCAGAAGAATTGTACAAATTTGCTTTAAACAGGAAGCTATGTTTGTGACCTGCTACTACTGTGAAGTTAAGTTTTCCTTAAACCTTGTGTTTTCTTTTTGTGCCTGAAGTTAAGGACATTATTTTCAGTTGTGACCAGTTTATGACCCCATGCGTAAAGGGAATAAAAGCCTTTTTTCATCCCTACCACTCTGCTTTAATTGACTGCTTTAAAGGATTGGAGTTTAAAACCACTAGACCAAGGGGCATGTTTACTAAACATTCCTAACGTGCGGGGCCGCGGTAGTGTGCGTGTGCCATATAAGGAGTGGGCGATTCAGGCAGAAAGAAGAAAAAAACCCGACTGTACGTGTGCGCGTCGCGCTAATTTGCGGGGCCCACATTAGCACGTGGGAAGGCTAAGCGGGGCGCTGCTGAGCACATATCAGAACAGAGCTGTAGCACAACGGTGAACACACTAACCAATGGTGCAGGGGCCACAGGTTCAATCCCCCATTGTGCGCAACAAAAAGGCCAGCTGAGGCAACACCTTGAATGTGTAAAAGTGGTTCAGGAGGCAAAGTACTTTTGGACGGCATAAGGCGGCACACTGTTCGTTTTGTACGGCATAAGGCGGCGCACTGTACTATCTGGGCGGTACAAGGCGGCGCACTGTTCTTTTTGGGCGGCACAAGGCGGCGCACTAATTGTGGGCAGCAGGAGGTGGCGCGCTGATGGGCATAAGGCGGCGCTCTGATGCCAAAGCAAAGGAACACAGCCACAGCACAATGGTTAAGACACTGACCAATGGTGCAGGGACCAGGGGTTCGATCCCTCACAATGCCCAGTGAAAAAGGCTAGCTGAGGCAGTATGTTATATGTTGTGGAGTGCTGTAGGAGGCTTTTTAATTTTATTTTGTGATAACTACTAGCAAACGCATTCTCACAGCATATTAATATAAGGCAGCCCATAAGGCACATGTTACAGTGCACCGTCCGCCAAGGCACCCTAGAATGTCCCCTATAGGGCAGCATGTATGTTGCGACACAGGATAATGTATAGTGCACCCTATATGGCTGTCAACCGTAACGTGCCCTATAGGGCGCCCCATAAAGCACCCTCAGAGGCACCTTATGGGTACAGTACGCTGAGGGTGGTATTGCTGGCAGCAACATAAATCTGTGGACACCCCTATCACATAACCCCACTGTGGGTTTGAACCCATGACATCTGGCTGCACAGGCAGTGACGTAACCATTGGGCTACAGCTCTATAGCTGTAAGCAGCCCCTGGCTGGCTGCAGATAGCCTGTACGTCACCTCACTGACAGTCTGCTGTTGTGAACCACCCGTACCCATGATGCACTGCACATGCAAATCAGCTGTCCACGATTGAACACAGGATGGGAAATGCACCCCTAAAGCTCCCCAGCCTGGTAGGGGGAAGTGTCCGTGTGCACCCACACAGCACCTCGGCCTGGTAGGGTGTCCTGAGTGGGTGGACAAATGTCAAAGAGTAGCTAAACACCATCACATTGTGCGGTTACTGTGCTCACCCTGAGTGTGAGATGTTGCGCCCAGGATCAGGTCCACAACACCAGCCATGGCTGAATGCGGCCATGTCAGAGCTCCAAAGCAGCAATAACCTGTGGAATAGGTAGGTGCTGCATAAACATTTTGGAGATCTCTGTCTGACTCAGTTAGTGGGGACCCCCACCCCATGGACCCCCAGGTGGATAAAACAGGGCTTCCCCTCAACAGATCCCCACCCCGATGGCAGTAGAGTGGACCATCAACCCCAGTCCTGCTAGGGAA
Organism: Ichthyophis bannanicus; assembly: GCA_033557465.1. Lineage (NCBI taxonomy): Eukaryota > Metazoa > Chordata > Amphibia > Gymnophiona > Ichthyophiidae > Ichthyophis > Ichthyophis bannanicus. The sequence goes on along the minus strand of CM066039.1, from coordinate 400,896,481 downwards.
CAGACATCCTACAGGGCAGTCCAAGCAGCTCCACACACATCCATAACACAATATCAGACAGACATTAGGCCTGGATATTCAAAGATGCACCCCACCACTATCTGATATTCACCTGCAGCAAGCCATCAGCCACTGCACCCTGCAAGGCACTCCATCACAACACATATCAGCTGTGAACAGTCTGCTGGCTGGTTCCTGATGGACATGCATGCACCCACAACTGGGGTGGCAGCACACACAGACAGATAAGTCCATGAAGAGGCCCCCACAGGACACCCATACATATCACATGGGAGAATCACAATATAGCACTATGGGGGTGCCTAGCCATGCTGTCGTCACTGCACACTCAGGGTGAGAGTGATCCCCCAGCAGCACATACAGAGGTCACCCTGTCTGTGTAGGTGGTGGCCGGGCACTATCATGCCCCTGCCAGTGCCCTATGCAGCTGCATCCTGGTCAGTCCACTCTGTCTGAGATATACCCATGGTCCCTTGCTACTCATTATGCACATTGGCAGGCCAATACTGGCAACAGTGTTGGCAGTGTGGGCTGTGGAAGGGGCATGCAGCCAACACCCACTGTATAGACAGACACACAATTCCACACCTATGCCATCATGGTGCTACTATTGAGGAGGTAATTAGCCTTGCCCACCAAACCGGTGCTGGGCACGGCAAGGCATGGATATGTACACAGTACTGCTGGGGGTCACTCCCCAGGGTGGTAAACACCGTCAGAGGCAAGGGCTGGAGCACGCACCGCAAACACCAAACAGATTGTTTGGATGGGGTCAACTAGCAGTATGTGCGTAACGTATGGATATCTATCTGCCAGTACTCCTAGCAAGCGTCTCAGAGCTGTGTACCGTATACCTCAGGTGTAGGGTTACATTGCTAGGGTATGCAGGTGCTAGTATTGGGAGATGCACGCAGGGTCCAATGTTCTGCCTCTCCAGGAGACATTGGCCAATGGGGCCTGTGGGTGTGGGTGTGTCTGCCCCTGTTGGCTGCTGCTTTACGGCAGAGATTCCCAACTCCAGTCCAGGTTTGCATCACACTGATCGGGTTTACCTGCTGTTCCTCATGAATATGCATGAGCTACATCTACATGCCATGGGGGTGGTGCATAGATATACAGCACAGGCATTTGTATGAGTGGCAGCATGGACCCTGACTGGTGTGTGGCCCACCAGGACTGCATTTGGGAGATTCTGCTCTAGGTACTGCCCCTGTACATGGTGTCTGTGCTCAGTGGGGTAAAAGATAGACGTAGTACCATTGCATATGTCCTCGCCACGAAAGGTTTGTCCTTACTATCACTGTGTAGCTGTGGGGAAAATATGTGGGAAGGATTGGCGGTAGCCCCAGCTGGGCTTTGAACCTGTGACCTTCTGTTCTTGTATGCACTGTCTGTGTGCACTGCACCACCTTGTAGCCACAGATTGGCTGGATTCCCTGGAACGTCCATGCCTGTGGATCCGGCAGGGCCTGTGTGTTGCAGTGGACTGTGCCAGCCTGCACATGGCTTGGCCTCTGTCCTCTGTGGCTAGCTGCCACTGCCCCCTGCACCACATGTACTCGTGCGCCAACATGCTGGCATGAGCTTCTCTCAGAAAAAGCAGATGACCTGATTGCAATGTGGCAGTACGGGACTGCATTTGGGGGACTTGGCTGTAGGTATGCCCATTGTTGTGGTATGTGTGCGGTGTTGGGTAACATGGATGTTTCCCCCATGCTTATGTTCCCTGCAATACAGGGGTGTCTGCTCTATCTTTGTTTAGTGGTGGGTAAAATATATGGACTGGGCTGGCAAGTGCCCCAGCTGGGATTTGAACCTCTGGCCTTCTAGTCCTAGAGGTCATGGCTATGTCCTCTGCACCACAGAGACAGTGCAGCCCCTGGAGGTAGTAAACCTGGCAGGATGGAGTCACAAACCCTGCTGTATGCATTTTTACTGTGGGCTCCTTCACCCTGTGTGGTGACAAACGTGCAAATAAAACCCGGGAATGACCACGGAACAAAGGGGGAAAACATATACCCAAGCTGGGCAACAGTGATATTAATGGGCAACCCAAGCTGGGCAACAGTGATATTAATGGGCAACCCTAGATAACACTCCCAGGACAGCTCCAGAAAAAGGGAAATGTTTTTTGGACGAGTCTCCGCTCCGTACACCTTTCCATAAATCATTACTTTTTTTAGGAACTTTCCTGGGTGTGTTATCTAGTTTTGCCCATCACTATAACTGTTCCCCAACTGAATTACTATTTTTCATATTTTTGTGGTGGTCATTTTCTATTTATAATTGCACTTTTGTGCTGTGCACATGTATCACACTGCTCACGTTTTGCAGGTTTCCCCTGTTTTACTGTACATTGCTGACGGAAATGGTTTCTCTTCCCTTTAAATGCATTCTAACGCGAGTGATTCACTCGCGCTATTTTTTTTTGGAAATTCAGCCCCGATAATGTGCGGGGCGCCTCTCCCCTCCCCTTCCCCGCCCATTAACCCCATCTCTCCGCCCCTCCGGGGCCTTCCTCCGCCCTCCGTTAGCCTTTCCACGCCTCTATCGGACATTTGCGGGCACGTACTTGTGCGGCACCCGTTACTGTGACGCGCAAGTGTGCGGGGCTTCATCGCACGTTTGCGGGGCGTTTAAGCACTCTTAAGTACCGCTTTTAGTGCGCTATTTTGCGCCGCGCTAATTAGCGGTTTTTAGTAAACATGCCCCCAAGTTTCCTTGGTACTTAAAAAGGACTCTCCTATCTAATAATAATTTTTATGCCACTGTGTGACAATATTTATGTATTTTTAGCTTTTAAGTCCACTCTAAGCCCCTGAAGAAGGCAGCGAAACACGGCCTGTGTCGGGCCAGTGGCATATAGTTTCCTAATAAAAGTGTTGGTTTACCCTTCTGAGTAATCCACGTCTTTGTATTGGTTCTGTTCCCTTTGACGTGGGACTCGTGCCTAAGTGTTGGCCAGGCAATCCTCTACATGCACCTATGGCAATAGCAGAAGTTCTGCTTATGCACTCAAAGCAGTCAAAGGCTGCACGATTTACAAACTTGGAAACATCCTGAGCATGTTTGACAAGTGCAAGGTAATCCTGCCTCTTATCAGGAAGGAGGGGGCTCATAAGCTCTAAATCTCTGGTGACCTCATTAAGGAACATTCCCATATATAATATATAGGAACTGATCCTGGCAGAAAGCATGGAAGGTTTATATGATATGCCATACTGGGTCAGACCAAGGTCCATCAAGCCCAGTATTCTGTTTCCAACAGTGGCCAATCTAGGTCATACGTACCTAGCAGTTTCCCCAAGGGACACAGGTTCCACAATGCTTGTATTGGTTCACGTACAATAATGTGGTCTCTTTTCCTGAACGCGTAGCTTCCTAACCAAACAATGTGATGGCGTTCATTGAAACTTGAAGGGAAAAACTTGAAAGCTAGGTATACTTGCAACTTCCTCCGTGTATATACTGCTCTACTGTTAAAAAAGCTTTAGCTAAGTATACTATATTCTTTATCTTCTTCTGTTAGTTCAATGGTGTTCTACTATCCACCGATGGTGCTCCCAATCAAAAAAAATTTTTTTTTTTTGTTTTCTTAATTTACTTCTTCTTGTTTAGATTATAGTGAGAACCACAGGTGCTTATCTTTAAAATGGTGTCGGGAGGTCTCAAATTCTGTACTCCTTTGGGCTCAAGCATTGATATCCTGGGTCCCTTCTTAATAATGGTTTATGGACCTTTCCTCCAGGAACTTGTCCAAACCTTTTTTAAACCCAGCTACACTAACAGCCTTTACTACATCCTCCGGTAACAAATTCCAGAGTTTACACGTTGAGTGAAAAAATATTTTCTTTTATTAGTCTTAAATAGTTTACCCTTTAGCTTCATTGCATGTCCCCTAGTCTTTCTATATTCTGATAAGGTAAACAATCGATCTACATTTACCCGTTCCACTCCGTTCATTAATTTATAGACTTCTATCATATCTCCCCTCAGCCGTCTCTTTTCCAGGTTAAAGAGCCCCAACCTTTTTAGCCTTTCTTCATAGGAGTATCCTTCCATCCCCTTTACCATTTTGGTGGCTCTTCTCTGAACCTTTTCTAAAATCGCTATATCCTTTTTAAGATACGGCGACCAAAATTGCACACAATATTCAAGGTGCGGTCTCACCATGGAACGATATAGAGGCATTATTATATCTTTTGTTTTATTTTCCATTCATTTCCTTATCATACCTAGCATTCTATTTGCTCTCTTGGCCGCTGCTGCACACTGGGCCGAGGGTTTTAACATGGTATCCACAATGACACCTAAATCTTTTTCCTGGGTGGTGGTTCCTAATGTGGAACCTTGCATCGTGTAACCATAGTTTGGGTTGTTCTTCCCTAGGTGCATAACCTTGCACTTGTCCACATTAAATTTCATCTGCCATTTTGATGCCCAGTCTTCCAATTTATCAAGATCCTCTTGCAATTTTCCACAATCCTCTTGGGTTTCAACAACTTTAGTTTTGTGTCATCTGCAAATTTGATAACCTCACTCGTTGTTCCACTTTCCAGGTCATTTATGAATATGTCAAAAAGCAGCGGACCCAGCACAGATCACTGGGGTACACCACTCTTCACCTTTCTCCATTGGGAAAATTGGCCATTTAGCCCTACCCTCTGCTTTCTATCTTTTAACCAGTTTCTGATCCACAATAGTACACTGCCTCCTATCCCATGACTCTTTAGTTTTGCCAAAAGTCTCTGATGAGGGACCTTGTCAAAGGCTTTCTGAAAGTCCAGATACACAGTATCAACCGACTCATCTTTGTCCACCTGATTATTCACTCCTTCAAAAATCTAACAGATTAGTAAGACAAGATATTCCTTGTCTAAAGCCATGTTGGCTGTCTCCCATTAAGTCATGACTATCTACATGCTGAGTAATTTTATTCTTTATGATGGTTTCTACCATTTTTCCTGGTACTGATGTCAGGCTCACCGGTCTGTAGTTTCCCGGATCACCCCTGGAACCCTTTTTAAAAATTGGTGTTACATTGGCGATTCTCCAATCTTCAGGTATTAGAGATGATTTTAATGATAGTTCACAGATTACTAATAGCAGGTCTGCAATCTCGTATTTCAGTTCTTTCGACACCCTTGGATGTATACCATCCGGCCCAGGTGATTTGCTACTCTTCAGTTTATCTAATAGTTGTAAGACATCTTCCCGATGTATCGATATTTCCTTCAATTCTTCCGCACCTTTAAATACCACTTCAGTCATGGGTAACATCCCTACATCTTCCTCAGTAAAGACTGAAGCAAAGAATTCATTCAATCTCTCCGCTATCGCCTTGTCGCCTCTTAGTGCTCCTTTAACCCCTTTATCATCTAATGGACCAACTGACTCTCTCACAGGTTTTTTTGCTACGAATGTACTTGAAAAGGTCTTTACTTTGCGTTTTTGCTTCCGCAGCAAGCTTCTTCTCAAATTTTCCCTTTGCCTGCCTTATCAATGCCTTGCATTTGACTTGCCAGTGCTTGTGCCGTTTCCAGGTTTCGTCGTTTGGCTCTTTTTTCCATTTCCTGAAAGATGCTTTTTTGGCAACAGCCTCTCTGACCTCACCTTTAAACCATGCTGGCAGTTTTTTGGACTTCCTTCCACTTTTCTTAAAGCGTGGAATACAGCTGGTCTGGGCTTCCAAGATAGTATTTTTCAACAACAGCCAAGCCTGATGTACGTCTTTAACCTTTGCAACTGCTCCTTTTAGTTTTTTCTTAACTGTTTTCCTCATTTTATCATAGTTTCCCTATCAAAAGTTAAAAGCTAGTACTGTGGATTTCCTTACTATCCCTCCTCCACTAATTAAATCAAAGGCGATCATGCTATGATCACTATTGCCAAGTGGCCCCAACAACCTTATCTCTTGCACTAGATCTGGTGTTCCACTAAGGACTAGGTCTAATATGGCTTCCCCTCTGGTCGGTTCATGAACCAGCTGCTCCAAGCAGCAGTCATTTATTTCATCTAGGAACTTTATCTCCCTAGCATGTCCTGACGTGACACTGACCCAGTTGATACCGGGGTAGTTGAAATCACCCATTATTATTACTGCACTGTAACTTTTGTTAGCTTCCTTGATTTCTTTGAGCATTTCATCATCCATTTGGTCATTCTGGCAAGGCGCTCGATAGTACACCCCCACTGCCATTGCCTTCCCCCTTTTACATGGAATTTCAATCCATATAGATTCTACAGCAGATTTTGTTTCCTGCAAAACATTAATCCTTTCTGACTCAATGCGCTCTCTAACATAGAGAGCAACCCCTCCACCAATTTGATCAGCTCTATCATTACGATATAGTTTGTACCCAGGTATCACAGTGTCCCACTGGTTGTCCTCCTTCCACCGTGTCTGATATTCCAATCATATCTAACCTTTCATTTAGTGCTATATATTTTAAGTCTCCCATCTTATTTTTTAGACTTCTAGCATTTGCATACAAGCATTTTAGAGCATTTATTTTACTCATATTAATTTGGCTATTGCTAGACATGGGTAATTTGGGATCTTTAAGCTCAGTCTGCTCCATACTTGAGGGCATTTGGGCTACTTTACTCTTTTGTGGAACCTCTCTGCTTTTGGTAGTATCCTTCAAAGATACATTCTTCCAAACCATCCGCTCTTGGGCGACTGTTCGACGTCCAAAGGTGTCAAGAGTCCTACACACGTCCTGGAGGATTAGATGCATGCCTTTTTGCACTCCTGATCCTTCTCATAGCTGATTCCACCACCATGGAATGGTGTGGTAGCTGAGTTTTTTGAAATCCAGGACAAGGAGGAACTCGATACATGGTGTCAAGCCTTCGAGAGTGAGGAGAAGTGGTTAGAGGTGTTTCCCACATCCTTAACATGAGATCATGCAGGATCTCATGAATACGTAAAGTAGCTGCCTCCTTGGGAGCTTTAGGGTATTGCAGGATTTCCAATTCCTTTGCCCTAGGCTCTTTTTCAGGAGCCACTGTGATGGAAGGACCTCGAGCCACATCTTTGATAAAATCCTGAAAGGACATATCCTCTGGAGGAGACATCCTACGTTGAGGAGAAGAAGAATCATCCTCGGGAAGAAATACTCAGGTATCGGCAGAGCTTTCAGACTCATCCGAGGATTCAAAGTACCTCCGATCTGGGTGATCGTGCAAGGCACGATACCGGTACCGATCAAAGTCGGTGTCAGAGGGGTCCGGTACCGACTTGTTGATACCAGATGGGTAAGCTTGACTCGGTCCCGGTAGAATACCTGCCGATGTCGAAGCAGTCGGTACCAGTACCGATGTCTGTGCCGGTACCGACTGAATTGTCTGAAGCGGTTTCAAGGGCATCGAGGCCGTGAGAAGAGCCACCAGACTGCGTTCAATAGCCAAGAATCTCTGGTCTATTGACGCTGCCGATGCTTGGGTATCGGTACCAGATGAACCAGCCGGTACCCCAGAGCATGGCACCAATAATTCTGCCGAGGTTGGGGCCTCAAACATCCTGGAGCCCCGGTAGTGCTTTGGAAGCCGAAGCCTCCCACCGGGGCAATTTTCCTGGTACAAGTCCCTCAAGGGCAACGCCAGAGGCATCTCGAGGCTTGGAAGATCTACCCTTTGAGGACCAGCCAGATTTATGTTTAGTTACCTGAGATCCATGGGAGGAAGACGAAGCCCTGGAAGACGTTGATGCCATAGGCACTGCATCGGAGGGAAAAAGGGTGCTAAAGTTTAGCAGCTCGGTTTTGCCAACCCCTCTTCGACATCATCCCACAGGCAACACACTCTGAAATAGAGTGGTCAGGACCTAAACATTTGAGGCACCACTCATGGGTGTCGGTGACGGAGATGGTACCGCCACACTTAGAACACTTTTTAAAACCCGAAGCGGGTTTTTCCATGTTAGAGGAAAAATTGGGCCTAGTGCCCAAAATGGCACCTGAAGGAAAAAGTAGCTGGAAGAAATTCCAAAAGTTTTTTTTTTTTTTTAGAAAAGAAGTAACCGGCGGTACCGGTGTAGCATCGAAGGAAGGCAGATGCGACCACAAAAAAGAATAAACGGGAATATTTTCTGCAGTGACAGAAAGTGCGACCTGTCGGCTCCGCAGAAAACGAAGAACTGGAGAGGGACAGTTGGGAAAGGCGGGAAGGCAGCACGCAGGCGCTGTGGGATGCTCCCAAAAGCTTTCCTAATGGATGGTGGGGAGCGTTCCCGCACAGGCTCTGTTGGTACCGACGATACCCATATGTGAAGACTACATTCCTGCTTGTTCCTGGAGATAACATGTTAGAGCCTTCTGCCCAGTGTGCAGCGGCAGCCAAGAGAGCAAATAGAATACTAGGTATCTGTTTGTATTAATTACATAATGTAAAACCACTTTGGTTGAAGGATAAGGCGGTCTAGAAAACCGGTTAAATAAATAAATAAGGAATGGAATGGAGAATAAAACAAAGAATATTATAATGTCTCTGTATTGTTCCATGGTGTGACCACACCTTGAATACTGGGCCGTTCTGGTCATCATATCTTAAAAGGGATATAGCGTTATTAGAAAAGGTACAGAGAAGAGCCACTAAAATGGTAAAGGGGATGGAGGATACCCCTATGAAAAGAGGCTAAAAAGGTTAGGGCTCTTCAGCCTGAAAGAGAGACAGCTAAGGGAAGATACGATAGAGCTCTATAAATTAATGAATGGAGTGGAACGGGTAAGCATAGATCGATTGTTTACACCATCAAAATATAGAAAGACTAGGGGGCATGCATTGAAGCTACAGGGTGACCTATTTAAGATTAATAAAAGAAAATATTTTTTCACACAACGTGTAATCAAATTCTGGAATTTGCTACCAGAGGATGTAGTAAAAGCTGTTAGCGTAGCCGGATTTAAAAAAGGTTTGGACAAGTTTCTGGAGGAAAGGTCCATAAACCATTAAGTGGACCCAGAATATACACTGCTTGACCCAATACAAGCATTGTGGAACCTGTGTCTTTTGGTGAAACTGCTGGGTACTTGTGACCTAGATTGGCCACTGTTGGAAACAGGGTACTGGGTTTGATGGACCTTGGTCTGACCCAGTATGGTATATCTTATGTTCTTAAGTGAAAGATACAGTCTGCTAGCTTAAGTGAAAGAGCGTTTGGAGACAGCAACCCCTAGTGTATTGGAATCCAAAGAAACAAAAAGCTGGATGGACTTTCTATGGGCTTTTTTCCACTCTAAGTCAAAAGCTAAAGTGCATTTGCAGTCCAACCTATGTAGCACAGTTTCACTTTTTGTTAGCATGAGGTTTTAGGAAAAAATGTTGGTAGAATAACTGACTGTTTAATATGGGAAATCCAAAACCACTTTTGGAAGGAATTTAGGATGAGTACAGAGGACCACTCTATGATGATGGAATTTAGTGTAAGGTGGATGAGCTACTAAAGCCTGAAGCTCACTCACCCTGTGTGCTGAACTGACCGCCCCCAAAAACAAAACTTTCCAACACACACACTGAAATCCCAAAACACTACAGGTAGGTTACAGGGAGACTTTAATAGAAGTAAATTATGCATTAAGCAAACAACTAAAAGCTGTGCAGAGATGGATCTTCCCTCTACACCTCCATGGTAAGCTCTAACTGCACTACAGTGAACCCTGAATTGGAAAGTCCTGATTCAGAGATGTAGAATAAATTCAAGCAGTTTTTGTGTGGGATAGGCAAAGGTATGTAGAGCATGGTCCTTATACCAGACAGCAAACCTCTTCCATTTGTATGAACATGATTTTATCCTGGAGGCCAAAAGGACATCAGTCACACCAGCTGGCAGGTTGAGTTTGGACAATGTTAGCCTTTCAACATCCAAGCCATGAGGGCCAAGGACTTGATGTTGGGATGTAACATCATTCTGCTCTCCTGCAATATCAAATCCAGTGCATAGCCCAATTGAATTGGCTCCAGACTAGATAGTTTCAGCAGGAAAGGAAAGCACAGTTACTCACCTGTAACAGGTGATCTCCGGGAACAGCAGGAATTTAGTCCTCACATATGGGTATCGTCGGTACCGACAGAGCCTGCGTGGGAACGCTCCCCAGCGTACAATTAGAAAGCTTTTGGGAGCATCCCACAGTGCCTGCATGCTGCCTTCCCGCCTTTCCCAACTGCCTCTCTCCAGTTGAGTTTTAAAGCGGAGACAAAGAGAGAGAGAGGGAAAGGGAAAGGGAAAGAGATAGAGGGATACAACTCCTAGGGGAGGTGGGTGGGTTGTGAAGACTAAATTCCTGCTGTTCCCGGAGATCACATGTTACAGGTGAGTAACTATGCTATCTCCAGGAACAAGCAGGAATGTAGTCATCACATATGGGGACTCCCTAGCTTTAGATGCCAGGGAGAGACCCCAGAAGTTGTGTGTCCCTGAGAAGGGCTCCACTTCCTCCCCATTGATCTCTGGCATCCTACCAGGGATGGTGGGTAGGAGTTGATTAGGTATAGAACAGGTGTTGGAGAACAGCCTGACCAAACAAGGCATTCCGGCGGGAGTCCTTGTCCAAGCAGTATTGGGCTGTGAAAGTATGAACCGAGGCCCAAGTGGCTGCTCGACAGATGTCGATAGACACAGAGTGCAGATGAGCCATTGAGGCTGCCATGGCTCTCACATTGTGAGCTGTGATATGGCCCTCCAGAGAAAGATTCTTACTCTGATAGGTGAAGGAAATACACTGAGAAAACCAGTTAGATAGTGTTCTCTTGGAGACTGGAAGTCCCAAATGAGAAGGATCAAAAGCAACAAAGAGTTGAGAGGACTTTCTATGTTGCTGTGTTCTTTGTAAGTAAAAGGCTAAAGCTCTTTTACAGTCCAAGGTATGAAGATTCCTCTCTGCATTTGATGCATGAGGCCATGGAAAAAACACAGGTAGGTAGACCGCTTGGTTCAGATGAAAAGGCGAGACCACCTTTGACATAAAGCGTGGATGAGTCCTAAGGACTACCTTGTCATGATGGAACCTTGTATAAGGTGGATTAGCTACTAGCGCTTGCAGCTCACTAATGCGACATACTGATGTGATTGCAATAAGAAAGATAACCTTCCAAGAAAGGAATTTTAAGGAGGTAGTAGCTAAAGGTTCGAAGGGTGGCTTCATGAGCTGGCCAAGAACCAGGTTTAAGTCCCATGCCACCGGTGGTGGCCTAATGGGAGGCTTAGTTAGAAGAAGGCCTTTCATAAATCTTGCTATAAGAGGATGAGAGGAAATAAGCTGTCCATTTAGAGGCTTAAAGGAAGCTGTAATAGCACTCAAATGGACACTTACTGAGTTAGTCTTAAGTCCTAAATTGGATAAATGAAGGAGATATTCCAACAATGATTCCAGAGGTATCGCAAGGGGGTTAAGACCCTTCTGCGAACACCATATGGTAAACCTTTTCCACTTGAAAGCATAAGAGCGTCTTGTGGAAGGTTTCCTGGAAGCAAAAAGAATATCTTTTACTTGCTGAGGGAGATTAAGATCATGGAGATCTAGGCCTTCAGCAAACAAGCCCTGAGATGCAGAGACTGGGGATTGGGATGCCATAACATTCCGTCCTCCTGAGATAGGAGATCTGGAGCAGACCCTAACTCCAGGGAGGGAGCTTGAGAGAGATGTAGAAGCAGAGGGTACCACACTTGCCGTGGCCAATGTGGAGCTATGAGAATCATATGGCCTCTGTCTCTCTGAAGCTTGAACAGGGTTTTGGGAATTAGGGGAATGGGTGGAAAGGCATAAAGGAAGTCTTGACCCCAATAAAGGAGGAAAGCATCCCTGGCCTGAGCCCCCTGAGCCAGAATTCTGGAACAGAACCGGGGAAGTTTGGCATTCCACGGACTTGCAGAGGTCTATGTCCGGGGTTCCCCAAATTTGAAAAATCTTGGTCACCTGGTCTGCATGCAGAGACCACTCGTGTGGAAGCAGAACTCGACTGAGTCTGTCTGCCCAAGAGTTTTGTATGCCTGGAAGGTACACAGCCAGGAGATGAATCTGATGCTCTCTGGCGAGGGCCCATAGTCGCAAAGCTTCGTTTCAAAGCGACAGAGAGCCTGTTCCCCCCCCCTGCTTGTTCACATAGAACATGGCTACTTGATTGTCCGTATGAATGAGGACTGTCTTATAGCTGAGCAGGGTATGGAACACTTGAAGAGCAAGGAAGATTGCTCTGAGTTTGAAGAGATTGATTTGTAGATGAGTCTCCTGTGGAGACCAGGTGCCTTGGGTGGAGAGGTCTTGCAGATGAGCTCCCCAACCCATCGGAGAAGCATCTGTTGTGAGAGTTGCTTGGGGTAAAGGTTGTTGAAAAGGGGACCCCAGCAACAGGTTTTGAGAGGACTTCCACCACTGGAGGGACAAAATAAGGTGACTTGTGTTTGCTATTTTGTCTGACAGGCATCCTGATGCCTGGGTCCATTGAGTGGATAAAGTCCACTGGGCTGCCCTCATATGGAAGCGAGCATAGGGCACCACATGCACAGTGGATGCCATGTGGCCTAGTAGTTGTAACATTTCTCGAGCAGTGAGATGAGACTTTAGCACCGCTTGAGAAGCTAACTGCACCATGTGAAGACAACGGGCCTGGGGGAGGTAGGCCCTTGCCTTTCTGGTATCCAGCAAAGCTATGAACTCCAAAGACTGAGTGGGAGTTAGACTGGATTTTGGGATGTTTATTACCAGACCCAAATACTGAAGGATACGCATTGTGCAGGATAGAGAAGTTCTGGCCTCTGACTCTGTAGGGGCTCGAATGAGCCAGTCGTCTAAGTAGGGGAAGACGAATATCCCTAGAGTGCAGAGAAATGCTGCTACAACAGCCATGCATTTCATGAACACCCTTGGTGCTGAGGCCAGATCAAAAGGTAGCACCCTGTATTGGTAGTGCTTTCCCTGAAAAAGGAACCAAAGGAACTTTCTGTGAATTGGATGGATGAGAACATGGGTGTACGCATCCTTGAGATCTAGAGAACAAAGCCAATCCTGACTCTGAAGGTATGGCAGCAGAGTTCCGAGAGAAATCATCTTGAATTTCTCTTTGACAAGGAATTTGTTCAATTCTCTGAGGTCCAAGATAGGTCTGTATCCCCCCTGTTTTCTTTGGGATAAGGAAATAGGGGAGTAAAACCCCATACCCTGATGAGGAATGGGTACTTCTTCTATTGCCCCTTGGGCAAGAAGGATAGTGACCTCCTGACCTAACAGGTTGATGAGAGGTGTCGGAGTATTGAACTACCTTATTACTGTGGGAGGGGGCATGCTTGAAAAATGAAGCCTGTACCCCTCCTTTATGATGGAAAGTTTATTTAACTGAATTTATATACAGTCTTCCTTATCGTCACTCCAGTCCAGTCCCTTTACTTCTGGGTAACGCAACCCTTCCAGCAGCTTGGAGGCTGAGCCCAACCTTTTTGGGATGGAGCGGTATAAATACCACTGGGACCACCCCCCAACTCCAGTATTCTTAGCCTCCAAGCAGCTGGAGGGTTCCGTAAGCCTAGGGCTTACTGGAGTCCTGCCTTCTCCTAATTCAGCTAATTTAACTAATTTAACTAATTTTTTTTAGTTTTGCCTTCTTATTTGGTTAAGGGAACTGTTTTACTTTGTGTTTTGTTTTTATTTCTCTGCTGTACCTTTAATTTCCCTGCAATCTCTCCTTCCCCCTCCCCCCCCCTCCTTCCCCTCCTGGCCGGGCCGGGGACCGGAGTGGATGCCTGGGCTGCCTGCTGCAGGGGGAAGAAAGCTCTCCTTTGCCTGCCGGTTTTTAACTGCACCATCTACCAGGACCTGCCCTGCCTCGCACCGAAGCTCCCGAGGCGGCTGAGCGCTGGAGGCAGCAACCCGAGTGGGATCTCTACGCCCCCCCCCCGGAGCAGCGGGGCGCGGTGGCGAGATCCGGAGCCGCGAACTCAAAGCCTTCACAAGCAGCGGCGTCCCTCGCTGTTCGCGACGCGGATCGCAGTTCTCTCTTTGTGGCGGCAGCGGGGTGAATACAGGGCAGAGGGCAGAAGCGCGATCCTCCATTCCGGACTCCACGTGGTCGCGGCCTAGCACGTGTTGAGCCAACGGAGAGGAATCGCGGAGCTGGGCCTGATTCTCAGCAAGAAGATAGGGGACAGCACTCCAAACCGCAAGTATTAGCCTTGTCGGCAGATTTTTCTTTTAATTTTAATTTAATTTTAATTATAATTAATTAATTGTAAGTTCAAGCCCATCTGGTTGCCCCCGGAATTGCTGACCTTAGTTTGGAGAGGGGACAGCACTGGGATACCCTTTTTTCTGTCCCTCCTGTATCCTACAGCGATATTACACAGTTGGTTGTGGTTTTTGGTTTGGTTTTTTGTTTTTTCTGTACAGTTTATTGCTTAGGCCTGGGCGCTTAAGCACCGCCCTATTGAGCCTCCTGGAGAGCATGACTGGCAAGTCAAAGTGCCCATCCTGTGGCACACAGAGGGGCACTTCCTCGGAGACAGGAATCTGCAGGGCTTGTGCTGCAGTGTCTACCTCCGTAGAGCAAGAAATCAGCTTGTCCATGGCCCAAGTACCTCAGGGGCCCGGGGACTCCCTGGAGGCGGAGGTGGGGTCCCAGTTACCTCCGGCTACTAGCTCAGAGGTTCTCGCCCCCCCTCTGTCTCGTGCCACTGCGGAAGGGGGGGTCAGAGATTTCTTCTCCCCTGATTTCGTTCTCTTGCTCCACCAAGCCTACTGCATGCGCAAGCAGGGGCTTGGGGCAGGGGATACAGGTCCGCCAGCAGAAGCCAGGTTAGCCAGACCTATGAGAGCAAGCGGTCAGGATTCAGGGATACCACTAAAGCGCACCAGGCTAATGAGTGAAGATATCCTCCTACCCCTTTCTCAGGGCACGCCAGAGGAGGACAGCTCGGAAAGGGACTTAGAGGAGGAAGAGGAGGAGTTGGAAGAAGGGGAGATACCGGAGGAGGACCATTCTCGCATAGTTAGAGTTTTTCGCCGAGAAGAGCTCCCTTCCTTAATCAATGAGTCCCTGAAAGCCCTCAACGTAGCCTCAGACTCCCCAGCAGAGGACGAGGCATTAGAGGATCCCTTAATTCAGGCCATCAGAAGGTCCCAGAAAGTTTTCCCTGTCCACAGGGTGGTACGTCAGATGATACAGGAGGAATGGGATCAACCAGAGTCAGGTTTGAGAGGGGTACGAACCATGGCTCGCCTCTACCCTCTCCCAGAGCCAGACAAAGAACTGCTGAAGTCCCCCAGGGTGGATGCAGCGGTATCGGCAGTCACTAAGATGACTATCCCAGTTGAGGGCGCCACGGCCTTAAGAGATGCTCAAGACAGGAAGTTGGATACGCTCCTGAAACAAGCCTTTGACATAAGCGCTCTCGCCTTGCAGGCCTCCGTGTCAGGAGCTTGGGTGGCTCGGGCCTGTTTAAGGTGGGCACAACAGATCCAGGCAACAGAGGGATCAACGACCGAAATACAGGCCAACTCGGCCAGGGTGGAATCCAGAGCAGCCTATTTGGCGGATAGTCAGTATGACCTCATCAGCAGCTTAGCCAAGAACATGGCCTCGGTGGTGGCGGCTAGACGGTATCTGTGGCTACGGAATTGGGCAGCGAATGCCTCCTCAAAGACGCGCCTGAGTCGACTTCCCTTTAAGGGGAAGCTGTTATTTGGGGAAGATTTAGAGAAGCTAGTAAAGGACCTGGGGGAGTCAAAGGGAGGCAGGCTCCCGGAAGACAGACAGAAACAAGGGCGCTCCCTACCCCCAGTACGTACCCAGACTAGGGACCCCCGGAGGTTTCGCCCAGCCAGGTCAACCCCTTTTCCCAGGGGCCGTTTTCCCTCAAAGGGACAAGGTTTCAGAGGGTTTCGAGGGGCAGGTCGAGGTTTTGGAGCATCCTCCTCCTCCTTCTCAGGGTCCAGAAAACAACGAGATGACGGGGGCCCAGGAGGGAAGGCGGCCGATAGGCGGGCGCTTGAGGCTGTTTCTTCCCGCCTGGTCCCGAGTCACGTCCGATCAATGGGTCCTAGAGGTGATCAGAGAAGGCTATGCTCTCGAGTTTGCAGAACAAATACCTCCGGCCTTTGTCCGATCTCCCTGCGGTTCTTCTACAAAGAGGGCGGCGGTAGAGGCAACTCTCGCGCGCCTAATAGCGCTCGGGGCCGTCATCCCAGTCCCACCAGACCAGTGCGGCTCGGGTCGGTACTCGATTTACTTCGTGGTACCAAAAAAGGAAGGGTCCTTTCGACCGATCCTGGATCTAAAACAGGTCAACCGCTGCCTCAGGGTGCCACACTTCCGGATGGAGACTCTACGTTCAGTCATAGCAGCCGTGAGGGGCGGGGAGTTCCTAACATCCCTCGATTTGACAGAAGCCTACTTGCATATCCCGGTCAGGAAGTCCCACCAACAGTTCCTGAGATTCGCAATACCAGGAGGCCACTTTCAATTCCAGGCCCTACCCTTCGGTCTAGCTACGGCTCCCAGGACATTCACCATGGTAATGGTGGTGGTAGCGGCCTTCCTTCGGAAGGAGGGAATATTAGTACACCCTTACTTAGACGATTGGCTGATCCGGGCAAAGTCCGAAGAGGAAAGTCTCTCGACAACAGCCAGAGTGATCCAGGTTTTAGAGGATTTGGGGTGGGTCATCAATCGTGCAAAGAGCAGGTTGACTCCCTCCCAGGAACTCGAGTACCTTGGGGCAAGATTCGACACCAACAGCGGCAGAGTATTCTTGTCACGAACAAGATCAAGGGAGCTAAGACTTCTAGTCATGCAGTTTCTAGGCAGACGAAACCCCTCGGCGTGGCATTATCTTCAGGTTCTGGGAACAATGGCGGCTGCAATAGAGGTAGTACCATGGGCCAGGGCCCACATGCGGCCATTGCAGCGGTCACTGTTACGTCGGTGGTCTCCCCAGCATCATCCTCTGTCTCTGCAGTTACCTTGCGCGCTGCGGACCAAACAGGCACTCCACTGGTGGAGGTGCCCAAGGAATCTGAATCGCGGGATGCCTCTCGAACCCCCTCAATGGTTACTATTGACGACGGATGCCAGCCTGTCAGGCTGGGGAGCACACTGCGGGGACCAGTTCGTCCAGGGTCGCTGGACACCGTTGGAATCGCAATGGCCCATCAACAGACTGGAATTGCGGGCCGTCACTCTAGCGCTCAAGGCTCTCGAGGCCTTAGTACAAGGAAGAGCAATTCGCGTGCTCTCCGACAATGTCACCGCGGTGGCCTACATCAATCACCAGGGAGGCACCAGCAGCCCCGTCCTCGAGAAGGAGGCGGGCGTTCTCTTCCAGTGGGCGGAAGCCCATCTGCAAGCGCTTTCAGCTCAACACGTGGCGGGCGCGGACAACGTCACAGCCGACTTCCTCAGCAGGTGCAAGATAGACCACGGAGAGTGGGAACTGGAACAGGAAACCTTCAACCAAATAGTAGCTCGATGGGGAGTCCCAGTCATGGACCTTATGGCACGGTTCTCGTCAGCCAAAGTGGACAGATTCTTCAGTCGGAGGAAGGAAAGAATGTCCGAGGGCTTGGATGCCCTGTCCCAAAAGTGGCCTTCGGAAGGTCTTCTCTATGTATTTCCTCCTTGGGCTCTGATCGGAAAGGTTCTCCAGCGGGTAGAGTCCCACCAAGGATTAGTAATCCTCATAGCCCCGGATTGGCCTCGCCGACCCTGGTATGCGGATCTGGTGAGGATGATCGCTGACCATCCTTGGCGGCTCCCTTGCAAAAGGGACCTGCTAAGACAAGGTCCGGTGCGAATGCCACACGTGGATCGGTTCTCGCTTACGGCTTGGCTATTGAAAGGGCATGCTCGACACTGTTGCAGGCTAAGAAGCGCTCGACCTGTCTATCCTACGTAAGAGTTTGGCGCATCTTCGAATCCTGGTGTGCGGAGCACCGACGGAAACCACTTTCGGCCTCAGTCCCGGAGGTCCTGGAATTCCTGCAGGCAGGATTTGACAAGGGTCTGGCTCACAGCTCCTTAAGGGTCCAGCTGGCGGCCATCGCTTGCTATAGAGGCAAGGTCCGTGGCAAACCCCTAGGGGCCCACGCGGACGTCTCCAGGTTCCTAAGGGCAGTTAGACGGCTACGCCCTCAAAGGAGGGCGATCATCCCCCCCCTTGGGATCTTAACCTAGTGCTAAATGCCTTGATCGGGGATCCCTTTGAGCCATTAAAGAGGGCCTCCTTAAAGGATTTAACCCTAAAGACAGTTTTTCTGGTCGCCGTCTGTTCGGCCAGGAGGATCTCGGAATTACAGGCACTGTCTTCTCAGCCCCCCTTTCTGTCCTCTCTCAAGGACAAAGTAGTTCTGCGCACGGTTCCTTCCTTCTTGCCCAAAGTTATCTCTCCTTTTCATGTGAACCAGACGGTTACCCTCCCGGTCTTCTCCGCGGAGGGGCAGGAAGTCAGGGATAGCAAGCTTCGACTCCTAGACATCCGGAGGGCTCTGAAGCGATACCTCTCGCACAGCGCCCTTCCAAAAGTCCGACCGACTATTCATTCAGTTCGGAGGCCCGCACAAAGGGGAGGCGGCGGCCAAGGCCTCCATCTCTAGGTGGATCAGAGAAGCAATTGCTTCCGCCTATATCCTGAAGGGGAGGCAGGTTCCCGTGGGCCTGCGTGCGCACTCCACTCGGGCTCAGGCTACCTCTTGGGCGGAATTCAGTCTAGTTCCCCCGCTGGATATTTGTAGGGCAGCGACTTGGTCCTCACTCCATACCTTCTCCAAGCACTACAGGCTGGACGTTCAGAGTGCAGCAGACGCTCGATTTGGTCTGGCGGTTCTTCATTCCGGTATGCCGGACCCCACCCAGGATTGAACTGCTCTGGTACTTCCCAGAAGTAAAGAGACTGGACTGGAGTGACGATAAGGAAATAGTAATTAGATCTTACCTGCTAATTAGTGTTCCTGAAGGAACGACAGTCCAGTCCCTGATCCCACCCGGTTCCGGCTAAAGTTAAGGTCTATTGTTTATAGAAGAGCATCGGACCGAACGCAGGCCCGGTTCGGCAGGCTCGGGTATCCTCCCTCCGCCCGTTGCCATTCCTCATATCCTTTCCTATGCCATCCTAAAAAAAAAAAAATTGCAATAAGTTGGTTGGTTAATATTCCTTTGAGGTGTTTTGTTAGGTAGGTTGTTGACGGAAGTTCGTTATATCTGCTTTTTCATTCGAATACTGGAGTTGGGGGGTGGTCCCAGTGGTATTTATACCGCTCCATCCCAAAAAGGTTGGGCTCAGCCTCCAAACTGCTGGAAGGGTTGCGTAACCCAGAAGTAAAGGGACTGGACTGTCGTTCCTTCAAGAACACTAATTAGCAGGTAAGATCTAATTACTATTTTCTACAAATCAAAACTGTTTACATAAAACACTAAAGGCAATATATGTTTCAACTGTTTACATGGAACAAAGTAACAGACATATACAGGTAACATGAGAACTAATTACAAGAACAGTGAGCAACTATATACAACGGTAAAATACCAGGATATCACGTGGCTGTATGATAAGTTTTTGATAGGGCAAGAGCGGGGAGGAGGATGAAAGGTAAGGTACTAAGGTGGTAGGGAAAAATGTTCAAGGAAAAAAAGTTTTTAGCTTCTTTCGGAACTCAGAGTGGGTTGGACAGTTCCGCAGCTCGTAAGGGAGGGAGTTCCATAGGAATGGAGCATAGAGGGAGAAAGCCCTGTTACTGGTAGATTGTTTGCAATATCTTTTAGTTGTAGGGACAGTCAGAAGGTTTTTGGTAATTGAGCGGCGGGTTCTTGTGTTAATAGGGAAGGGAAGTAGTGGGGAGAGGCATGGAGCTAACTCATTGGAAAGCGTAGTTACTCACCTGTAACAGGTGTTATCCAGGAGCAGCAGGAATCAGTCCTCACATATGGGTGACGTCGGCGCCGACGGAGCCCTCGCGGAGCAATTTTCCCCAGCTTTCAAAGAAAGCCTTTGGGAATTGCAGCGCGCATGCGCGGTCGCCTTCCCGCCCAAGGGTGCCATCTTAGCCAGTCAGATGACATAGCTAAAAAAGACAGCATAAAAATTTGCAAAAAAAACTAAAGCAGATGATTGCAACTCCAAGGGGAGGAGGGAGGGTTGTGAGGACTGATTCCTGCTGCTCCTGGAGAACACCTGTTACAGGTGAGTAACTACGCTTTCTCCAGGACCAAGCAGGAAGTCAGTCCTCACATATGGGACTCCCAAGCTTAAGGCTACCGGAGACCCTAAGCACAAAAATGAGCTCCCTCTAGCTCAGCAGCACAGAAGGAAGGAATCTTCGCTGAATTATTACCCACCGGTAGCCCACATCCGGGATGGAGGGTAGGAGTTGCTCAAACCTCAAAGAGATTACGGAGGACTGCCTGTCCGAAAGCACTGTCCCTGCGGGACTCCCTCTCGAGACAGTAATGGACCGCAAAAGTCTGGCTCGAAGACCAAGTAGCGGCCCGGCAGATGTCTGCCAGCGGAACAGAGCGGAGGTAAGCCACTGACGTAGCCTTTGCCCGAACGCAATGAGCCGTGACTCGACCTTCCAAGGAGAGTCCGGCTGCCCCATAAGCCCAAGTGATACAGTCCGCAACCCAGATGGACAGAGTACGCTTGGAGAACGGGAGTCCCAATTTATTGGGATCAAAAGACACAAAAAGCTGCGCAGCTTTACGGTGCTCCCGCGTACGGTCAAGGTAGAAGTTCAATGCCCTTCTACAGTCCAGGGTATGGAGGACCATTTCAGCTCGGCTGGAGTGTGGTCTGGGAAAGAAGGTCGGAAGTACCACCTCCCGATTGATGTGAAAAGGGGAGACCACTTTTGGAAGAAATTTTGGGTGAGTCCGTAGGACTACCCTATTTTTGTAGAACCGAGTGTAAGGGGGATCAGACACGAGGGCCTGCAATTCACTTACGCGTCTAGCGGAAGTGAGGGCTATCAAGAACAATGTTTTCCAAGAAAGAAAACGGAGAGAACAGGTAGCCATAGGTTCAAAAGGCGGACAGGTGATCCGCTGCAAAACCACATTCAGATCCCAGTCAGGTGCTGGCGGGCGCAGAGGTGGTTTAAGTAGAAGGAGACCTCGGAGAAACCTCGCTACGAGAGGGTCGCTGGAAAGAGGTCTGCCGTCCACCGGCACATGATGTGCTGAAAGAGCACTGAGGTGAACTTTGACGGAGTTGGACTTAAGTCCCAGATTAGAGAGGTATAGCAAGTACTGCAAGATCACCGACACCGGGCAGGAGAAGGGATCCTGAGACTGTTGGGTACACCAAACGGAAAAGCGACGCCATTTAAGGGCGTAGCATTTGCGGGTAGAAGGTCGCCGAGAAGCTAGGACGACCTCTTCCACCTCTGCCGGCAGGAGAAGGGGAGCAAGGACTACCCTCTCAGCAGCCAGGCCATTAGATTGAGGGATCTGAGGTTGGGGTGTAGCAGAGACCCCTGATCCTGAGTGAGGAGATCCGGTTGTAACCCCAGAGGGAATGGATCCTCTACCGCTAATTGCAGCAGGAGTGGAAACCACGGCTGTCTGGGCCAGCGAGGGGCCACCAGGATCACGAAAGCTTTGTCTCGGAGAACCTTGAAAAGAGTTCGAGAGACTAGCGGGATGGGAGGAAAAGCATACAGAAGGCTCTCCGACCATGAGAGTAGAAAAGCGTCTGCCGCAACTCGAAGGGGATGTGGCTGACGAGAGCAGAAGCGAGAAAGTTGCCGGTTGAGAGGGCTGGCAAAGAGATCCATCGTGGGGAGGCCCCACTTTAGAAAGAGCTTCTGAACTACCAAGGGATCCAGGCGCCACTCGTGCGGCTGGAGGATCCTGCTGAGTTTGTCCGCCAGGCAATTTTCTTGGCCTAGGAGATAAACTGCCTTGAGAAGAATGCCGTGACTGACGGCCCAAGAGCAGAGCTTCTGTGCTTCCCGACAGAGAAGGAAGGAGCCCGTGCCCCCCTGCTTGTTCACGTAGAACATGGCAACTTGATTGTCCGTCTGGACAAGGACGGACTGGTGAGAGGTCAGGTGGGAGAAGGCCTTGAGAGCCAGGCGGATCGCTCTGAGCTCCAGGAAGTTGATCTGCTGAGCAGACTCCCACGTGGTCCAGAGGCCCTGAGTACGTGCCCCTTGGCAATGTGCTCCCCAGCCCAGGAGGGACGCATCTGTCGTCAGCACCTGGGCCGGCTGAGGCGACTGAAAAGGCATGCCGAGCACCAGGTTGGGCCGATGAAGCCACCACTGGAGAGACGAGGCCAGCGGCTCGGAGACGCGCACTAGGTCTGCTAGGCCGCCTGTGGCTTGTTGCCACTGCTTGCGAAGACACCATTGAGCAGGCCGCATATTCAGGCGGGCATTGGGGGTCACATGGACGGTGGAAGCCATATGGCCGAGTAGTCTCAGGAAGCGCCTGGCGGAGACCAGGGGCTGGCTGCGAAAACGGTCGGCTAGGTCCATGAGCCGTTGAGCCCTGTCGAGCGGTAGGAACGCTCGTGCCTGAGGAGTGTGCAGCCTTGCGCCGATGAACTCGAGATCCTGTGAGGGGAGCAAAGTGGACTTTGCGAAGTTTATGACAAAGCCCAAGTACTGCAGAAGAGTCACCGTGCGGCATGTGGCGTTGGTGACCTCCGGAGCGGACGCTGCTCTGATGAGCCAGTCGTCGAGGTACGGAAAGACAGAGGCTGTGAAGCCGGAGATGGGCCGCCACCACCGCGAGACATTTTGTGAAGACTCGCGGTGCGGAGGACAGGCCAAAGGGCAGTACTCTGTACTGGTAATGATTTCCTGCCACCACAAACCTTAGGTATTGGCGGTGGCTTGGGTGGATGAGGATGTGCGTGTAGGCATCCTTTAGATCCAAGGAGCATAGCCAATCTCCCTGCTGGAGGTAGGGCAGAAGGATTCCAAGGGTAAGCATTTTGAACTTTTCCCGCACGAGGAACTTGTTGAGGTTGCGCAAGTCCAGGATGGGTCTGAGGCCTCCTGTCCTTTTTGGTACTAGAAAATACCTGGAATAAAAGCCTTGACCTCTCAGGTGGTGGGGCACCGGTTCCACCGCCTGTTCCTGTAGAAGACCTGCTAACTCCTGAAGGAGTAAGTCCCTGTGCAGAGGGAGTCGTGGAGGTTCTCCCGGGAAATAGGAGGGAGGGACCTGGTGGAAGTGGAGAAGATAGCCTTCTCTTACGACTTGAAGCACCCAGGCATCTGAAGTGATGCTGGACCACCTGTGGGCGAAGTGAACCAGCCGGCCTCCGGTGCTGGGAGGAGCCAGCGGAGGGGGAGAGGCTATGCTGAAGGAGTCAAAAGCCCCCACCCTGCTGAGCAGGGGCTGGTGGTGCAGGCTTGGGGGCTTGCTGCCTACGGGACCCGTTACCCCGTCCCTTGGCCTGCTGGCCCTGTTGGGGAGCTGCGGGGGCCTGATATTGGGGGTAGTGTTTATAGGCAGCCGCCTTTCTCGGGTAAAAGGACTTCTTTCCCGAGCCCTTCTTTTTCTGGGAAGGGGCGGAGGTCTTCCTAGAAAGCCTAGTCCTGGTGAGAGTCTCCGTCTCGATCTGTGCAGCCTTTTCTGCCATAGGTTTGCCAAAGAGGTTTTCACCTCGGCAGGGGACATCGACCAACTTGTCCTGCACCCAGGGCTCAAGGTCAGACGACTGAAGCCAAGCCTGTCGGCGGGCACCGATGCCGGCTGCGGCCACTCGAGCCGATGCTTCAAAGCCATCGTAGGCTGCTCGGGATATGAATTTTGAGCATTCCCGAATGCCAGTGGACAAGGCTAGGAACCTCCGCAAAGGTTCCTCGGACAATCCAGCGGAGAATCCGGCTAGCTCTTTAGCCAGGTCTCGAAGATTCATGCCCATGTATAGCTGGTAGGTCTGGACACGACACGCAAGCATAGAGCCCTGGAAACACTTCTTACCAAGGCCATCCAGGTTACGGGCCTCCCTGCCAGGAGGCACCGAGGAGTGCATCTTCTGGCTCTTAAGACGATGCATGGCCGATTCCACTACCATGGAATGGTGTGGTAGCTGTGCCTTTTGGAAGCCAGGGCTCTTGCGGACTCGATAGATAGAATCGACCCGCTTGCTCAGGACCTGCGAGGAGGCCGGACTCTCCCACATGCGGAAGAGTAGTCGTACCAGCATGGGAGGAACCGGTACAGTAAAGTGTTCCCTGGCGGGAGAGTCATACTGGAGGGCGTCGAGCTCTTCGGCTCGAGGCTCCTCCTCGGGGTCCGCCGGAAGGCCAAAGCCTTGGCCATATCCCTGACGAAGTCCGAGAACCGGGCATCCTCCGGAGGGGACTGCTTCCGAGGTTCGGACTCAGGCGAGTCCGAGGGGACACACCGAGTCCGAAAAGAATCAGGTGACTCTTCCTCTTCAGACTCCCAGACCGACTCCGAGGAGGAATCGGTGGGGTCGGCCCGGGCAGGCTGCGGCGCCCGCCGCACCGACGCCGAGGGAGTCGGCGTCGGCGACCTCGGTCCCGAACGGGAGGCCGAGGGTGACCTCGACCGAGGATCGACTCGAGTTCGCATGGACTCGAGGATCGGCTCGGTCTCCGGGGTCGACTTAGACGTCGACGTCCCGGCGGTCGGGGCAGCGGCGCCAGCAAGGCTAGCGAGCAGTGCCCGCTGCTGGTCCATGAAGGCAGACAGTCTGCTCTCCAAGGCCGTCAACCTGAGTCCGACCTCAGGTGACCCAGCAGCCCCCGACTCGGGCCCGACGTCGGCGGTCTCGGAGGCGAGTCCAGAAGGACCACAGGACTTACCCGAGCAGGCAGCTCCGACTCCATGCGAGGTCGCTTCGAGAGGTGCTCCTTCTCCAAGGACCCGGGACGGCTATCGGGGCTATGCGACCTGGCCCTCGCGGAGCCAGGAGCGTCCACCGACGCCGCCCTCGCGGGTTTCACCTTCCGTCGATGGTCCCCGGAGGGAGAACCCCTGTCGGAGGAACTCCGGCGACGATCCGAGCTGGAACCTCTGGACGCCGAGGCCTCCGACGAGGTCCGGGTACGGCTGGGGTCAGCGAAGATCCTATCCCGCTGATGCCGCCGACTTCTCAACGCTTTGGAGGACATTTTGCCACAGGCCCCACAGATCATTTCTTCATGATCCGGGCCCAGGCAGCGGAGGCAATTATCGTGTGTGTCAGTTAGTGACATATTTCGGTCACACTGACCACACCGCTTTAAACCACTGGCAGTCATCGGGGGAAAAAGGGCCCCTGCGAGGTCAAAAGACCGGGCTGCCAGTGAAAAAACCGAAAACGAAACTGACTAAATCAGAAAAAACCGAAAAAGAAGAAGAGGACTCGTGACCGGCGTCGCGAGTCCGGTAGAGAATATTACGAATAAAATCAACTTTTTCGCGGGGACAAGACGGGTACGTCTGTAGGGCTCCGCGGAAAAAAGAAGACTGGCTAAGATGGCACCCTTGTGCGGGAAGGCGACCGCGCATGCGCGCTGCAATTCCCAAAGGCTTTCTTTGAAAGCTGGGGAAAATTGCTCCGCGAGGGCTCCGTCGGCGCCGACGTCACCCATATGTGAGGACTGACTTCCTGCTTGGTCCTGGAGAAATGATTTTATGTGTGAGGGTAAGCACTTTGAATTTAATCCTGTATTGAATGGGGAGCCAATGGAGATCATATAGGACTGGTGTGATGTGTGAACGTCTGGGGTGGTTGGTTATAAGTCGTGCAATCGTGTTCTGGGCTAATTCAAGTGGTTGTAAGGTGTTCTTGGGGAGGTCATGATATATGAGGTTACAATGATCAAGAGATGGGGTTGTGAGGGCCTGACAGACAGAACGAAATGAGTTAGGGCTTAAGAGGGGTTTGAGGTTCCGGAGGGTATGTAGCTTTGCATATAGTGTTTAGTAGTTCTCTTGATTTGATTAGTGAAGGAGAGGTTCTGATCAAGGATGACACCAAGATATTTCACTTGGTTTTTTATAGTAAGATTGAGGTCTCCAATATTGGTTGGAGGTGGGGTGTATGAGGTATTAGAAAACACCTGTAGGACTTCAG
This sequence comes from Ichthyophis bannanicus, assembly GCA_033557465.1. Classification (NCBI taxonomy): domain Eukaryota; kingdom Metazoa; phylum Chordata; class Amphibia; order Gymnophiona; family Ichthyophiidae; genus Ichthyophis; species Ichthyophis bannanicus. The sequence goes on along the minus strand of CM066039.1, from coordinate 400,870,437 downwards.
TCTTGGATTGGTTAATTAGGAGGTTGTGCTGGGTTAGCCAAGATTTTAGAGTAGTAAGGCAATCGCTTAGTTTAGTAAAGTCTGGGTTAGTAAGATTAAATGGGGTGAAGCACATCATGTCATCCGCATATAATTGGTACTGAATATATCATAGTTTTGGAAGATGTTGCAGACAGGTTGAAAGAAAATATTGAATAGGAGAGTGGACAGACTAGATCCTTGGGGGACACCTTGTTTTAGGGTAAATGGGAGGGAGGTATCATTTCCAATACGGACCTGTTGTGTTCTGTCATCTAAGTAGGATTGGAACCATTTTAGGGTTGTTCCTCTGAGTCCTATTTCGTGGAGTCTGTTTAAATGTTGATGGTGAGGAAGGGAGTCAAAAGCAGCGGATAAATCAAGGAATATGAGTAAGCATCCCTGGGTAGGATTCTGAGTGTGCAGGTAGAGGGAGTCTAGTAGGGAGGTAAGGAGGGTTTCAACTCCATGGTTCTTTTTGAAACCATGTTGGAATAAGTCAAGGGGAGAGTGGTAATCAATATAGTTCTGGAGTTGGGTTTGAACTAGTTTCTCGGTTATTTTTGCAAGAAAAGGGATGCTAGAAATGGGTCTGTAGGAGGTAGGGGAAGTAGGGTCAAGTTTTGTTCCTTTTAGAATTGGCCGGATAGTGGCACACTTAAGTGGAGGTGGTACGGAACCAGTCTGTAGGGAGGTTTGAACAATAGATAGGATGTAGGGGCTGAGAGAGCCTCTAGTAGATTTGATCCAAGGGACAGGGCAAGGGTCAAGGGCAGAGGTAGAGGCATTTAAGTCTTTTATAACATTAGAAACATTTTCTAGGGTGAGGGGATCAAATTCTTTCCAAGAGGTTGGGAGGGTAGGTTCAAGAGGTTGGGTACTGAAATCAGGGGTGGATTGGGAGTTATTGGTTGAGGAGGGCGGGAGGAATTTGGAGATAAGGTGGTTAGCTATAGCCTGTGCAGTTATTTTTGGTGATTTTTGGTGGCTGGTCCTGCGGTGAAGGTTCATTTATTAAGGATTTGGCAATGGAGAAAAGTTCTCTTGGTTTGTTAAGTGACCGTTGGATCATGTTTTCATTATATTCCTTTTTATGGTTGAGGGTCTCAGAGCAGTAGGTTTGGAGTTTATTTGTGTAAGTAGTATGTGCCTTAGGGTCATGTGAGCATCTCCAGATACGTTCAAGACGCCCGAGTTCTTTTTTGAGGTTTCTTAGCTTTGTTGAAAACCAGGGTGCTCTATTGCGGTGCTTTTGAGGGAATTGTTTAGGGGTTAGAGAGGCTGCAGATAGGATTTCGTTCCATTTAGAGATGTGGGACTCTTGGTTCAGTTTCAAATCATTCAGTAGGTCAAGAGATGGGATTGTTTGCTCTAGAAAGTTGGCTGCATTGAATTGTTTAAATTTTCGGGTATGTTGAGGATGGGTAGGAGGTTGGGTTTTGTGGGTAGAGTAAGGAAAGGAGAACATAACATAAGAACATAAGATATGCCATACTGGGTCAGACCAAGGTCCATCAAGCCCAGTATTCTGTTTCCAACAGTGGCCAATCTAGGTCATACGTACCTAGCAGTTTCCCCAAGGGACACAGGTTCCACAATGCTTGTATTGGTTCAAGCATTGATATCCTGGGTCCCTTCTATAAGAACATAAGATATGCCATACTGGGGAGAAGAGGATGAGAGCATATGCCATACTGGGGAGAAGAGGATGAGAGCATGATCAGACCAATGTATGGGTTGAATAGTATGTATGACTTGATCAGCGAAAAGAGCTACTTGTGGGATAAATATTAGGTCAAGGATGTTGCCTTTGGAGTGTGTAGGGTGATTTAGGATTTGAATGAAGCGGAGGGCATTCATAGCTTGGAGGAAAGTTGAGGATTGAGTTGGTGTTGTGGAGTGTAAATTTAGATCGCCCAAGATTATAAGGGGGCGTAAGGCCGGTTGGGGGAGCAGGCTGTGTCTAGGATCGTAGAGAGATCAGTTGAGTCAGTCTGGGGTGCTCAGTATAAGAGGTCTAAGGATAGAGTTGAGTTGGAGACTGTAATGGAATCCATGCCTGAGGTAGAGATAGATTCAATCTTTGAGAGTTGTAGGTTGGATCTGGCAATAATAGCTACACCTCCTCCTCTGCCATATGTTCTGTTACATATATTAATTGAGTATGACTTGGGGCATAGTTGGTTTATTAGAACCATGTCAGAGTCTTGGAACCAAGTTTCAGTGAGGCAAAGTATATCAAGATCGTAATCAGTTATAAGGTCAGCAAGTAGGGGGATTTTATTTCTGGCTGAGCGAACATTGAGTAGAGCGCATTTTAGGGGAGGATGGGGGAAGTCAGAGGGAGAGTTGGGCTTGGGGCTGGGAATTATGTTAATCGGTTTGAGTTTGCATGTGCGGTAGTAGGGGTTATGATGAGAGTGAGATAGATGTTGTGGGGTGTATAGGTGTCTAGGAGAGAGGATTATTGGAATGGGGGCACTATGGGTCAGAGTTAGTGCGTAAGGGAAGGTAAGCATGGAGATGAATAGAATGATGAGGGCAACCCTCAGGGTGAATGAATAGGATTTAGGAGGGGCCATTCTGGGGTAGGTAGGAGTATGGAGATAACAGGAAATGGACAAGGATAATGTGTGTGAGGCGGAGGATGGCAGGGACAGAAGACTGGCTGGGAGTAGGGTCAGTTCAGGGGGTAATAGAGGAAGCAGTGAATATTACAGTGAATTAGATACTTTTAAAATAGTAGCAGTGAATGTTACATCCACTGCTACAAAAGTACCTAATTAATGTAACAGCAAAGCAGCAGTTATGACAGTTGTAACAGTTGTAGCATTGAATAGTTGTAACAGTTTAGCAGCCGTAAATATTGGTAGCAGTGTAAGACACAGTAATTAGGTACTCTAGTAGCACAGGGTATCACGGAATAGCATTAAGTAGTTATAATTATTATTGACATAAGGAAAGTTAGAGATTGGCTTGGAGGACACAATGTGTATTAAGGGTAGTAAGAAGAGTTTAAAGATCATTCAAAAGTAGCTTTACAGCCTATTCTGTATGACTAGCGTACAGCTTAGAGCATGAATTCAGCAGGTATGTGCTGTTGAGACTATCTCGTAAGTCGTCCGGTTGTTTCCGAAACTTCAATTTGGTGAATTAGGTTTTGTAGAGCGGCGGCTCTGGATGTGTCCTTGTTCTGTGTTGCTATAAAGGGAGCTGTGGTCGCTCTCTGTTCGTGGTCAGGAGGTGGCAGGACACAGGCGGGGAGGAGGGCTCAGGATCTCATATACCCGCACATTCGGGCCCGTGCCGAAGGGCCCTCTGGTGAGGCCCTCAGGCACAGGCCCACCAGGCACAGGCGTGCCCGATGGCGCTCTCTTTTCAAAGGCCTGCCGGCTGCCCCGATTGGGCAGCAGCTGTTGGGGGAGGCGGTCCTGGTGCCCCGGCCGGCTCGATCCTCGCCGGGAGAGCAAGAGTTGGTCCGGGGTGCTGGAGGGGCGAAAAGTGTCCAATGCTCTGCTGTTATCTGCCCCCATCTGGAGGCAAAGTGACATAACCTTCCTGGAATGGTGGAAGGCTCTGGTCCCACGAGAGCCAGGAAGGCTAAGTTCTCTAGCTGAAAGTCAAAGGCCTTGTGGAGGCTGAGACGGTTGAAGCTTAGCAGTCTTTGCTTTCTTCTGCTTGGGTGGTTGCTGACCTTTCCTGACAAGCTGACCTGCAGAAGCTCCCTGCTGAGCATAAGCAGGATAATATCTTTTCTTCTTAGAAAAGAACGGTTTCTTGAATGATTTCTTTCTAGCAGGATCAGCTGAGGACTTGGATAATCTATCCAAGGTAGAGTTGTCAGCATCCAACTCATTGGCCTTTTCCTGCCAATCTCTACCAAACAGGTTCTCACCAGTACAAGGGATATTTCCTAATTTGTCTTGTACCCAGAGCTCCAGATCAGGTGCCTGGAGCCAAGCAATTCTATGTGCGCCTATGGCAATGGCAGAAGTTCTGCTAATGCATTCAAAGCAGTCAAAGGCATCTTGGGCATGTTTGACCAATGTGAGAAAATCCTGTCTTCTATCCTCAGGAAGAATAGGACTCAAGGCCTCTAAGTCATCTGTGACCTCCTTCAGAAACATTCCCATGTAAAAACTATAGGAACTGATCCTGGCAGAAAGCATGGAAGCTTGGAAGATACGACGTCCAAAAGCATCCAGGGTTCTGCACTCACGTCCTGGAGGATTAGAGGCATGCCTCTTTGCACTCTTAATCCTTCTCATAGCTGATTCCACTACAATGGAGTGGTGAGGAAGCTGAGTTTTCTGGAAACCAGGACAAGGAGGGACTCGATACATAGTATCCAGTCTGCGAGAATGAGGAGAGGTGTTAAGAGGTGTCTCCCACATCCTTAACATGAGATCATGCAAAATCTCATGAATGGGCAAGGTAGCTGCCTCCTTAGGAATTTTGGGATATTGTAAAATTTCCAACTCCTTAGCTCTTGGCTCTGTTTCAGGGGCCACAGTAATGGACAGACCCCGAGCCACCTCCCTGATAAAATCCTGGAAGGAAATATCCTCTGGAGACGACATCCTGCGCTTAGGGGAGGAGGGCTCCTCTGGGAGAAGCATTCCTGCATTGACAGAACTGTCAGAATCCTTAGATTCTTCTGAGGACTCGAAGTACCATCTGTCCGGATGCTCTTGAAGAGCCCGATATCCGTTCCGACCGAAGTCGGTACCGGGAGTAATTGGTACCGGGGCATCAGTACCCGAGGGCATCGGATGACTGGGTACCGGCAAAGCAGACACCGATACCAATGTTGATGCTATCGGTACTGACACCGATACCGATGCTGGGGCCAGTGCCGGTAGCAGTACCGGCCGGATTGTCTGTCGCGGTTCCGAGGGCGTCGATGCCGCAAGGAGAGCCGCCAGACTGCGCTCAATAGCCAGGACTCTCTAGTCTATCGACGCTGCTGATGCCTGGATGTCGGTACCGGAGAAGACCGCCAGTACCCCAGAGCATGGCACCAATAGTTCTGCCGAGGTCGAGGCCTCGAACATCCTGGAGCCCCAATAATGCTTTGGAAGCCGAAGCCTCCCGCCAGGGCAATTTTGCCGGTGTAGAATCCTCAAGGGCAACGCCAGAGGCATCTCAATGCTTAGGAGATCTACCCTTTGAGGACCGGCTGGACTTATGTTTAGTTACCTGAGATCCACGGGAGGAAGAGGAAGCCCTGGAAGAAGTCGATGCCACCGAAGCTTCATCAGAGGGAAACAGGGTACTGAGCTGAGCTTAGCTCGGTTCTGCCGACCTCTTTTAGACATCATGGCGCAGGACATACAATCCGTGATGGAGTGGTCAGGACCTAAACATTTTAGACACTATTTATGGGTATCGGTTTCGGAAATGGTACCGCCACACTTGGTGCACTTTTTGAAACATGAAGCAGGTTTCTCCATTTGTAGGAAATATTTTTGGGCCTAAGGCCCAAAAAGGCACATGCACCTGGGAAAAAATAGGAAAATGTCCTAGTGTGTGTGTGTATATATTTTTTTAAAGACAAAATAATAAGAAAAAACCGGCGGTACCGGTAAAGCGTCTCGGAAGGCAGACACGACCACAAAAAAGAAATAAAGAAGAATTCTTCTGCGGTGACAGGAACAACGACCTGCTGGCTCCGCGGGAAAAAGAAGAACTGGAGAGAGGCAGTTGGGAAAGGCGGGAAAGCAGCACGCAGGCACTGTGGGATGCTCCCAAAAGCTTTCTAATTGGACGCTGGGGAGCGTTCCCGCACAGGCTCCATCGGTACCGACGATACCCATATGTGATCCCTACATTCCTGCTTGTTCCTGGAGATATCAAGGCTGTCTGGGTCAGTAGGGAGCAATGAGAATCATCAAGCCTTTGTCTGTTTTGAGCTTCAGGAGGGTCTTTACAATGAGAGGTATTGGAGGATAGACATACAGAAGACCCTCCCCCTAAATCTAGGGGGACAAGCATCCAAGGATACTATGCTGTGCAATCTTACTCTGGAACATAACTGATCCACCTTGGCATTTTGAGGAGTCTTGAAGAGATTCTTTTGAGGGGGTGCCCCACTCCCAAAAGTTGGGGGGCTGCAACCTCCCTGTCCAGGGTCCATTTGTGCAGTTGAAGGACTCAATTCAGTCTATCCACCAGAATATTTTATTTTATTTAAACGGACTTGGTATACCGCTTTCTCATGAAATCAAAGCGGTTGGCACAGCAAACAATCAAAGAAGGGGGGTTGTCAGTAGCATGCAGTGGTTGATTTGTCGCAGTGTACTGTGTGAGGGAGTGTGGTTGATTTGATGTGAAGCTATATACATTGTGTGCTTATGATACATATTTACAGATTCATATTTACAATGGTGGCTTTGCTATCTGACTTGGTTGATCAAAAGTCATTCTATGAGGTCCTTGAAATGGTTTTTGAATAGTTCAGTTTTGAGCTGTTTTCTGAAGTCTTTGATGTTGTTTGTTGCTCTGAATGTTTATTTATTTAAACAGACTTTTGCTCATCTAATTCCATCCCATGGGCAATGGCAAAGTTCCACATCCTGACTCTTTCCCAACACAGGAGGTACGAGCCTGTTTCTCCCTGCTTGTTGATTTAGAACAGGGGTCTCAAACACGCGGCCCGCGGGCCGCATGCGGCCCGCGAGAGACCTTTGTGCGGCCCGCGATGCAGAGGAAACAAAAAACCCCCCGGCTTCTGCTGCTGCCGCCGCACAAAGGTCTCTCGCGGGCCGCATACAAGAAAATATTAAATATATTTCCAAAAGAAAAGAGCCATAAAGTTCCCCTGTGAGGAGGTTCACTGATCCCCCGATTGCAGAAAAGAGAGAGGAGAGGAGTCGGAGAATGGCGATGAGGAAAAAAAGCTGCAGACATCCGCGATTATGCATGTGCCGGCCCGAACACAGTAGCAGGAGACAGGAGGATGGCGCCGACGGAAGGCTCGCAGGTTGACCACGTGGAGAAAGCCGGAAAAGTATGCGGAGGCTCGTCGGAGGAGAGAAATGCTGTAGTGAGCACCGCGGTGACCCGAGAGGAGCTTTGAGAGTGGTTTGAGGAGCTGAAGGCTGAGGTACAAATGGCAAAAAAGGAACTGGGGGAGATGCTTGCTGGCATGAAGGAGGGGGTCGAGGAGCTGACTTACAGAAGCCCAGGGTTTGTTTTGTTTTTCATTTTTAAATTTACTTGGGCTGATGGGGGGGAGGGGGTTAGGACTAGTAATGGGGGGGGGGTTAGGACTGAAAATGGGGTGATGGGGGGATAGTACTGAAAATGGGGTGATGGGGGTTAGGACTGGTAATGGACAGATGGGGGTTAGGACTGGAGGTGGTCTGATTGGGGGGGCTAAGACTGAAAATAGGGTTATGGGGGGGCTAAGAATGAAGATGGGGTGATGGAAGGGTTAGGACTGGAAGTGGGCTATGGGGGGGTGCTAGGACTGGAAATGGGCCAAGTAGAAGGGGGAGCTTGAACTGCAAATAGCTGATGGGGACAGGGTCTTGGAATGGAAATGGGCTGAATGGAAGGGGGCTTGGAATGGAAATGGGCTGATGGGGAGGGGGGCTTGGAAAGGAAATGGGCTGATGAGGGGGGGGGGCATACGACTGGAAATGTGCCGAGTAGAAGGGGGAGCTTGAACTGCAAATAGCTGATGGGGACAGAGTTTTGGAATGGAAATGGGCTGAGTGGAAGGGGGCTTGGAATGGAAATGGGCTGATGGGGAGGGGGCTTGGAAAGGAAATGGGCTGATGAGGGGGGGGGGCTACGACTGGAAATGGGCCGAGTAGAAGGGGGAGCTTGAACTGCAAATAGCTGATGGGGACAGGGTCTTGGAATGGAAATGGGCTGAGTGGAAGGGGGCTTGGAATGGAAATGGGCTGATGGGGAGGGGGGCTTGGAAAGGAAATGGGCTGATGAGGGGGGGGGCTACGACTGGAAATGGGCCGAGTAGAAGGGGGAGCTTGAACTGCAAATAGCTGATGGGGACAGGGTTTTGGAATGGAAATGGGCTGAGTGGAAGGGGGCTTGGAATGGAAATGGGCTGTGAGGGGAGGGAGCTAGGACTGGAAATGGGCTGATGATGCGGGGACTAGAAGGGAGCGGATGCTGGGTGGGGCAGGAGCTAGAAGGGAGTTGATGTTGGGGGACGATTAGAATGGGATGGGGCTGGGAGAGTGAAATGGAGAGGGGAAATATATTTTGTGTGGGAGGGAAGAAAAATCTACAATTGGCCGGGTATTGGGAGAGTAAGTGGGGATTGAGGATGGAGGGGTAAAATTTGAGTGGATGAAATAGGAATGAGGAAAGAGCAAAAGGAGAATGATTAGTATGTTAAAGCAGATGTAGAGAGAATGGAAAAAAACTAGGAAAGAAGAAAGGACAACTGGACAGCAGACAATGGAGCGTTAGCAGAAGACACGAAGAAACCAGAAGAAAGTGGCTGGAACAATTGCAACTGAAAAAAAATGCACAAAAGGTAGAAAAATATCTCTTTATTTCGAATTTATTAACTGGAATATGTCAGCTCTTGGAAATGTGCGTCTTTAACGTCTGCACTTTATTTAATACAAGAGGAAATCAATTTATAGTTTTATTTCTACAGTGTTGTACATTCTAAGTTTGGCTTTTGGGGTTCCCAGTTTAATTGTCTTCCTGTTTCTAAATTGTGATTCCTTGTTTGGTGATGGTGTATGTTCTGCATGTGTAACTGAGCTGAGGTATTCTGTTTATGTAATTCCTATTTGACATTGCCACTTGTTCTCTTTCCCGAGTAGGTCATGTATTGTTATTCTCTGAAATGTGTTGATTTAATATTTGCAGTGTTGCCTTTTGATAGTTAGGGTATGGTGCTTTGTGAGTCCTGGTAGTGCTGTTAGGACATGGCAGGTTTGCTATGGGTTCTAAATGGGCAGTGTTTCTAGTAGTTCCTAATGTGCCTGGCGGTTGGCACTGGTTTATAGTAATGTAGAAATCTTTTAGTCTTTCTTTATCCATACACTCATTAAGAGGCATGTTTACTAAAAGTTAGTGTATGGTAACATTATGCAAATATTTATGCAAATGATGCCCTTATGCAAATGAGGCCTGCGTCTTGTGCGGCCCCCGGGTTACTCTACAAGTCCTCATTTGGCCCTCAAAGCAATTTGAGTTTGAGACCCCTGATTTAGAACATGGTTGTCCTAATACAAAGTAGCAATTTGGTTGGTTAACCAATCTTTGAAAGCCTTTAGAGCATCTGCTATAGCTCTTAGTTCCAAGAAGTTGATTTGATGGAGGTTCTCTTGGAAGGATCAATCATCCTGAGTGTAAAACCCATCGAGATGAGCTTCCCAACACAGTTTGGATGCATCTGTCATCAAAACTTTTTGTGGTGGAGCAATTTAGCCCTTTTGCGTCCACATAATTGTTTTGTAACTGAAATTTTTTTCTGTTTATTTTTTTAATTAAGATTTGAGCTAAATGATGCAGAATATAAAGGGTTTTTTTGAAAATATTTTATTTCTAAGAAACAATATTTACTGTTGCCATATGGCAACTATGGTCCTGAATGGCTGAAAAGTAAAAACAGTCTTGGCATCAGTTTCATTTAGTGCTGGGTGTGATAGTTTAAATAACAGGTTTTTTTCAGATGTCAAGCACAGATACACATCACATTTCACACAGTGTGCGGATTTTTTGGAAATATAGAATCCAGTGAAAAATTTGTGGGAAAATTTGAAGGTTGCCATATGGCAACAACAGCCATGAAAGGGGAGACCTTTGAGTAAAATTGTGATGGATAGTCCACCATTGTAAAGACCAAATGAGTGGGTTGGTGATACACAGATGAGTCCCGGGTCCACTAGATTCTTCCACTGAGCCTGCCTCATTTGGAGGCATGTCAAGGATGTTAACTGTTCTAGGACCCATGGCTTCCACAGTACATGTAACATTTTGCAAGCTGTTACCTGCTGACTCGCAACACTATCACTGTTAACCGTTAAAGCCTGTCATGAAGGAGGAAGGCTCTTGCCCTAGTCGTATCAAGCAGGGCTCCTATGAATTATAATTGTTGGGAGTTTTGCAGGTGGGATTTTGGGTAATTTATGATGAACCCTAGCAGTTCCAGCACCCAAATGGTCAACTGTGTTGATTCTCTCCCTCTTTGAGTGGTACTCTTGATCAGCTGATCATGCAAGTAGGGGAAAACAAACACTCCCAGCACTTGAAGGTAAGTTGCTACTACATGAGACATTTCGTAAAGACCCAAGGTGCTGACGCTAGGCTAAAAGGCAGAACTCGGTACTAGAAGTGGTGCTCTCCTAGAACATATCTGAGATACATACATCCCTCTCGCAGGATGTTTCTGTGAGTACATGCATCCTTTAGATCCAGGGAGCACAGCCAATCTCCTTTCTGAAGATAAGGGAGTAGAGTACCTAGAGAAATTATTCTGAACTTTTTCTATCACTAAGAACATAAGATATGCCATACTGGGTCAGACCAAGGTCCATCAAGCCCAGTATTCTGTTTCCAACAGTGGCCAATCTAGGTCATACGTACCTAGCAGTTTCCCCAAGGGACACAGGTTCCACAATGCTTGTATTGGTTCAAGCATTGATATCCTGGGTCCCTTCTTAATAATGGTTTATGGACCTTTCCTCCAGGAACTTGTCCAAACCTTTTTTAAACCCAGCTACACTAACAGCCTTTACTACATCCTCAGGTAACAAATTCCAGCGTTTGATTACACGTTGAGTGAAAAAATATTTTATTTTATTAGTCTTAAATAGTTTACCCTGTAGCTTCATTGCATGTCCCCTAGTCTTTCTATATTCTGATAAGGTAAACAATCGATCTACGTTTACCCGTTCCACTCCGTTCATTAATTTATAGACTTCTATCATATCTCCCCTCAGCCGTCTCTTTTCCAGGTTAAAGAGCCCCAACCTTTTTAGCCTTTCTTCATAGGAGTATCCTTCCATCCCCTTTACCATTTTGGTGGCTCTTCTCTGAACCTTTTCTAAAATCGCTATATCCTTTTTAAGATACGGCGACCAGAATTGCACACAATATTCAAGGTGCGGTCTCACCATGGAACGATATAGAGGCATTATAATATCTTTTGTTTATTTTCCATTCCTTTCCTTATCATACCTAGCATTCTATTTGCTCTCTTGGCCGCTGCTGCACACTGGGCCGAGGGTTTTAACATGGTATCCACAATGACGCCTAAATCTTTTTCCTGGGTGGTAGTTCCTAATGTGGAACCTTGCATCGTGTAACCATAGTTTGGGTTGTTCTTCCCTAGGTGCATAACCTTGCACTTGTCCACATTAAATTTCATCTGCCATTTTGATGCCCAGTCTTCCAATTTATCAAGATCCTCTTGCAATTTTCCACAATCCTCTTGGGTTTTAATAACTTTAAATAGTTTTGTGTCATCTGCAAATTTGATAACCTCACTCGTTATTCCACTTTCCAGGTCATTTATGACTATGTAAAAAAGCAGCAGACCCAGCACAGATCCCTGGGGTACACCACTATTCACCTTTCTCCATTGGAAAAATTGGCCATTTAGCCCTACCCTCTGCTTTCTATCTTTTAACCAGTTCCTGATCCACAATAATACACTGCCTCCTATCCCATGACTCTTTAGTTTTGCCAAAAGTCTCTGAGGGACCTTGTCAAAAGCTTTCTGAAAGTCCAGATACACAATATCAACCGACTCACCTTTGTCCACCTGATTATTCACTCCTTCAAAAAAACATAACAGATTAGTAAGACAAGATCTTCCTTGTCTAAAGCCATGTTGGCTGTTTCCCATTAGGTCATGACTATCTACATGCTAAGTAATTTTATTCTTTATGATTTCTACTACCATTTTTCCTGGTACTAGGTATGTGTTCTTGGGATACTGTCCAATCCTAGACCTTAGAGGACCTATGTTTTCTTAGGGATCAGGAAATACCTGGAATAAAATCCTCATCCTCTTTGTTCTAGTGACATGAGCTCAATTGTGAGATCTGACAAGAGGGCAGTGATTTCTCTCTGAAGTAGGTCCTGATGCCATGGGTCCATATCATGATCCCTCAGGAGGCAATTTGGAGGAAATAGCAAATAGATGCAACTTGTAACAGATTTGGATAATTTGCAAAACCTAAATGTCTGAGGTTAAGAGGAACCACCTCTAAGCAAAAAGAGTGAGCCTCCCTCCAACAGGAAAGTTCTCCTTTGCAATTACAGGTAGAAAGGCTAAGCTCTTCAGGAACCAGTCAAAATGCTACCCCAGGTTTTGGCTGAGGAGCAGGCTGGGTCTTCTGAGACTTATCACGCTTTACTTGTGATCAAGAAGCCTGCTTTGATGGGGAATATTAGGAACCAGGAAAGTACTTATGTCTATGAGAGTAATAGGTCTTTTTCTGGTTATCACTCTGAAACCTCCCACAGTAAAAAGGCCATTCGAAAATATGGATGGAGAGATTACAAAGAGTGACATGCAGCTTTTTAATGAAGCCAGTTTTCTCTTCAGCTTTTTCTCCAAAGAAACTGTCTCCACAGCACAGTTTGGCACGTCAGCAAGCTTGTCCTGCACTGATTGTTCAAGGTCTGAGGACCAGAGCCAGGTGAGTCTCCAGGCACCATTAACCCATTGCAGACACTCATGCTACCATTTCAAAGATATGATAAGATTGCTCAGACCATGAACTTTGAGCAGGCCTTAGGTATGTCCCACAAGGGAACAATACTGTTCCAATCTCTCTGAAGGGAGATACAGGAATAGATTAACTAAGTCACTCATATCCTTCAAAAAAATACACCCATATGGACCTGGTAAGACGCCAAGTGGACTTTAAGCAGTGAACTCTTGAAAAACCTTCTCCCAACAGAGTCCAACTGTCCAAGCTTCCCTTCCCAGGGATGCCAAGGAATAAATCTTGGAAGTTTAGACGTTTTAAAGGCAGAATGAGGAAGAAGCTGGGACTTCTCGAATCGGGGAGCTTTTTGCACTCTATACATGGAGTATATATGTCAGAAGCTGTAAAAATGTCTTACACATTGGAACATGGAACGTACGAAGCATGAACCAAGGGAAGTTGGAGGTGGCCAAGAATTAAATGGAACATGTACAACTTGATCTGTTGGGTGTCAGCGAACTGAAATGGACTGGCATGGGGCACGCTGCATCAGATGATCACATGGTCTACTATGCTGGAAATGAAAGACAAAGAAGAAATGGTGTTGCATTTATAATAAAGAAGAAACTTGCAAGAACTGTAATGAAATACAATGCAGTCAGAGAACGCTTAATCTCTATTCGTCTACGAGGATTGCCTATCAACACAACTATAATTCAAGTATATGCCCCAACAGCTGCAGAAGAGAATGAAATTGAAGAGTTCTATGAACAAGTACAAGCTGAAATTGACAGAACATGCAAACAGGATATCCTGATAGTCATGGGTGACTGGAACGCAAACGTTGGCAACAAAAGGCGGCAAAGTAGCTGGAAAATATGGACTTGGCAACAGAAATGAAGCTGGAGAAAGACTGATAGAATTCTGCAAGACCAATGATCTATTCATCTCAAACACCTTCTTCCAGCAACACAAGCAGTGACTGTACACATGGACTTCACCCAATGGATTGTATAAAAATCAAATTGACTACATCTCTGGAAGTCAACGATGGAAAAGCTCTATAACATCAACAAAGACAAAACCTGGAGCTGACTGTGGTACAGATCATCAACTACTAGTATGCAAACTCAAGCTAAAGTTGAAAAAGAGCAAACCACTCATGAATGCAGCAAAATATGACCTTGAGAATATACCACTGGAATTTAAAGACTGCCTGCAAAATCGATTTACTGCTTTAGATACAAATGACAGAGCTCCGGAAGAGTTATAGAATGACATCAAGAAGGTTGTGTTGGAAGAAAGTGAGAAGTCTCTACAAAAGGTGAAAAAACAAAAACAGCCAAAATGGATGACCGAAGAAACTTTGAAAATTGCCCAGAAACGCAGAGAAGCTAAAGCCAGAGGAGAAAGAAAGAATCACAGAACTCAGAGATTTCCAACGTGCAGTAAGACAGGACAAGGAAAAGTACTACTACGACGCATGCAAGGAAACAGAAGCAGAAACTATTAGAGGAAGAACAAGATCGGCTTTCCTAAAGCTACGAGAGTTAAAGAAAAAGTTCCAGCCTCGAATTGGAATGTTACAAGATGCTCAAGGTTCTATGTTGAATGATGCTGAGAAGATCAAGAAAAGGTGGAAGGAATATAGAGTTTTTATATGATAAAGATCAAGTGGACCAACAGCCGTTTCAACCTGTACCTTATGATCATAGAAACATGATGACAGAAAAAGCCCACATGGCCTATCTAGTCTGTCCTTCCATATCAACAACTACAACAGTCCACTTTTTACCTTTAGAGATCCTCTGTGTTGGTCCCATGCTTTTTTGAATTCAGTTACTGTCCTCATCTCTACCACCTCCACTGGGAGACTATTTCATGGATCCACTCCTCTTTCCATAAAGAAATATTTCCGCATATCACTCCTGAATCTATCTCCCTTCACCCTCATACCATGTCCCCTCGTAGCAGAACTTGCTTTCAATTGAAAGAGGCTCTCTCCCTGAACATTTATGCCACAGAGGTATTTAAACATCTCAATCCTATCACCTCTATCCCGCCTTTCCTCTAAGGTGTACATATTAAGATCCTTGAGTCTGTCCTCATATGCTTTATAATGAAGCCCACTAATCATTTTAGTAGCCACCCTCTGCACCGACTCCATCCTGTTCACATCCTTTTGAAGGTGTGGTCTCTAGAATTGCACACTATACTCCAAATGAGGTCGCACCAAAGACTTATACAGAGGCATTATCACCTCCTTATTTCTGCTAGCCATTCCTCTCCGTATGCACCCAAGCATCCTTCTAGCTTTTGCTGTCGCCTTTTCTACCTGTTTAGCTACTTTAAGATCATCAGACACAACCACGCCTAGGTCCCGCTCTTCTTTAGTGGACAAAAGTACTTCACCTCCTGATCGGGAACCATTGGTGATGAAAGAAGGAGTTGAAGCAGCATTGAAAACCTTATCAAAGAACAAAGCACCAGGCATTGATAGCATTCCCATAGAAGTATTGCAGCAATCTGATGCAGCTGTTACCGTACTCACAAGGCTCTGCCAAGAAATATGGAAGACATCATGGCCAACTGACTGGAAAAGATCTGTGTTTATACCAATACTAAAGAAAGGTGATCCAACTTGACAATACCTCACAAGACCTAGATGTCCTAATTTCCACGTGGAACAGCAAACTCAGCGCGATCGCAATCCGCCCTCCCACGACTAAAGCCCCAAAGAAAAGACCATCCGCACCATGGTTCACACCTGACCTAAGGGCGTCATTAACCCTCCTACGAAGATCGGAAAAAACGGTGGAGGAAATCACGTACCAGCAGTGACCAAACAGCATACATCCAACTCCTACACACTCATCGCAGGGCTGTCACAGACAAGATGAAACAACATCACACCAACACTCTGAAACGTTCATTAAACAAGCCGCACGACCTCTTCAACCTGGTCAAGTCTCTTGCCAGAGAACCAACCCCGGAGCACACAGGATCTATACACCCACAGGATTATGCCATCTTTATGCAATCAAAACTATGCAAAACCGACAAGATGGTGATACCGGACCCCCCTGATGCTCAAGCATGCGCAACGTATCTAACCACCTTTACCACTCCGTCTAAGAGAACTATTGAAGACACCATTGCTACCCTAAATACCTCCACTTCATACTCAGATCCATGTCCGGCATTCTGGATAAAAGATCTGCGATCTGACCTTGCCCCAATCTTAGCTAAAATGATAGGACTATCATTTAGCACCGGGTCGTTCCCATCCATGCTCAAACAGACCTCTGTTAGACCGCTGCTTAAGGACACCAAATTAGACCCTCTAAAAGTCGAGTCTTACAGACCCATATCCAGTATCCCGATGCTCTCTAAAATTGTGGAAAAAATAGTCTACAGGCAGCTACAAGATCATGTGGACACCAATGCACCTCTAGATCCATCACAACACGGGTTCAGAGAGTCACATGGAGTGGAAACACTACTCACTACTCTTTTCAACACCATAATCTCAGGCATTGACAACTCACGTACAGGTTTCGCACTTATCTTTTTAGATATTGCGGCAGCCTTCGACTCAGTCTGCCACGAGATCCTCCTGATGCGGCTACGAGAGAAAGGAATCACCGAAACAGCGCTGGATTGGTGCAGATCTTACTTGTCTGGAAGATGGCAACACGTACGAGCAAATGGAACCACATCCGAGCCATTCCTACAAAGTCAAGGAGTCCCTCAAGGATCCTCCCTATCGTCACTTATGTTTAACATTTATATCCAACCCATTTGTAACATCATTAGATCCTTTAATGTGAGTTGCATGATTTACGCTGACGATGTCCTACTGTACCTGCCAATATCCCTGGATTGCCCGGACCTCACCCCACTAACTAAGTGTTTCAACGCAATATCCGAATGGCTTCTCTCCCAAAATCTGCGCATCCAACATAAGAAAACAGAGGTCCTATTCATCTCTAGAGATCTTAAGTTTATTCCACCTAACCACTTGGAAGTAGACAATGCCAAGTTGCAAGTTAAATCAGCCATACGGTATCTCGGAGTCACATTGGATCAGAACCTCAACATGAAGCAGCACATAGCAAAAACAGTAAGAGCGATCTACTTCAAGATCAGATCCCTCAGACACATACGCCCTCTACTCGAGCTGAACGACTTCCGTACCATCTACCAAGCCCTCATCATCCCTCATTTTGATTATGCAAACGCCATCCTACAAGGTCTCCCTCAGGCAACCTTACATCCCTTACAACTCGCTATGAACAGCGCTGCGCGAATCCTCTTAGGAGCACCAAGGAGAGAACACATCACACCCCTCCTGATGCAGCTACACTGGCTCCCCATTCAAGCCAGGATTAGCTTCAAGATCTTAGTGATGACTTTCAAGGCCATCAATGGTTTATCCGCTTCTTCAATATGTGACCTCATACAACTACCCATGCCCAACAGGATAAGAAGAACTGCTGCAGCCAACATGCTAGCAATACCAAAATCTATGACAAGATGCGCCATATCAACTTCTAATAGAGCCTACAGCCTGAGCGCCCCAAGCCTCTGGAACTCCCTACCACCACACATCAGAACTATCCCCAACTTGAGCCAGTTCAGGAAGGCCTTAAAACACCTCCTCTTTATTAAACACCTCACAGCCTCCCCCGAACCCCAGCCACCAGGTATGAACAACACACAATAACTCCATCTCACATATATACAGTTACCTATTTCAATGTTTCAAATATGTATATAGTTTCCCCCGTTATCCAAGTTGATTGCTCCTGTTCATTGTAATGACCTGACTCTTGTTTATTGTCGGATACTGTTTGTTTTATGTAAACCGCGCTGATCGCAAATAGTGCGGTATATAAGAAATGTAAAATAAATAAATAAATAAATAACTGACTGAAAATTATCGCACAATCGCTCTGATCCCACATGCCAGCAAGATTCTACTGAAGATTATTCAAAAGAGACTACAACCATACCTGGAACAAGAACTACCTGAAGTAAAAGCAGGGTTCAGGAAAGGGTGAGGAACGAGAGACATCATTGCGGATGTGAGATGGATCCTTGAAAAGACTAAAGAATACCAAAAGGATATCTATTTGTGCTTTATCGACTATAGCAAGGCTTTTGACTGTGTAAACCATGAGAAACTCTGGGCCACATTAAGAAGCATGGGTATACCAGAACACCTGATCGTTCTCTTGCGCAATCTGTACATTGATCAAAAAGCAACAGTTTGAACGGAACAAGGAGAAACAGAATGGTTTAAAATAAGCAAAGGTGTAAGACAAGGCTGCATACTTTCCCCCTACCTGTTTAATTTATATGCAGAACAAATCAGAGAAGAAGGATTGTATGAAGACAACAGAGGTGTGAAGATTGGTGGAAGACTCATCAACAACCTTCGCTATGCTGATACCACCACATTACTGGCTGAAAGTGAAGATGATCTGAAACATTTGCTTCTCACAATCAAAGAACAGTCTCAAAATGGGCCTGCACCTTAATGTAAAGACAAAGATCATGACAACTGGCATAATCAACAGGTTCATCGTTGAAGGAGAAGAAATTGAAATTGTGAACAACTTTAACCTACTTGGATCAACTATCAAAGAAGCAACAAGCAGTCAAGAAATCAGATGACGCATTGCTCTTGGCAGAATGGCTATGAAAGACCTAGATAAGATTCTCAAGAGCAGAGATGTCTCTCTCCATGCAAAGATTCGACTTGTTCAAGCCATGGTATTTTCAATAACATCATATGGATGTGAAAGCTGGACAGTGAAAAAGACAGATAGGAAGAAAATTGATGCCTTTGAATTATGGTGCTGGCGGCGAATACTGTGTATACCATGGACTGCCCGAAGAACAAACCAGTCGGTACTAGAGGAGATCAAACCTAAGCTTTCTTTAGAAGCTCAGATGACAAGACTTCGACTTTCATACTTTGGACACATCATGCGAAGAGAGAGATCATTAGAGAAAGACATCATGCTTGGCAAGATCGAAGGTCAACGCAAAAGAGGAAGGCCAGCAATGAGATGGATCGATACAATAACAGCAGCTATGGGTACCAGTCTGTCAACAATGAGCCGTCTGACTGAAGACCGAACACAATTTAGGATAGCTATCCAGAGGGTCGCCATGAGTCGACTCCGACTCGACGGCACTTAACACATGGAGTCCAGCTTTCTACTAACAGGAGATACTGTGAGGTGGTTTTCCCACATTCTCATCTGTATTCTGAAGAATACAGTACATGGGCACTGTCACCACCTCCTTAGAGGCAGAGACATACTGAAGGATCTCCAATTCTTCTGCCCTGGACTCATCCTCAGTCTCCAAAGAAAAAGTATAGTTACTCACCTGGAACAGGTGTTCTCCAGGGACAGCAGGAATCAATCCTCACATATGGGTGATGACAGCACCGACAGAGCCCATGCAGAGCATTTCCCCAGCTTTCAAAGAAATCCTTTGGGAATACCACCATGCATGCGTGGTCCCCATCCTGTCCAAGGGTGTCATCTTGATCAGTCAGATGACAAAAATACCAAGAACAGTGAGCAACTCCAAGGGAAGGTGGGTGGGTTATGAGGACTGATTCCTGCTGCCCCTGGAGAACACCTGTTACAGGTGAGCAAATAGAAATTACACTTACCTGGTAATTGTTGTTCCTTGAGGAACTCCAGTTCAGTCCTCCACCTCTGGGTAGTGCACCTCCTCCTGCAGCATGGAGACTGGACATGTCAAATTCGTGACATCACCGAATATATCCTGCTGGTCTCTCCCATCAGCCCCCAGTGAACTATTGGCAAAGCAGACTCAACAGAGCAACAAATAAGCAGCTAAAGTATTTATTACAACTCTAAACGTAACCTTTAACTTCTAAACTAAAATCCCCTAAGGGGAAAGCAACAACCTCCTCCTTGCCCCTGTCCTCTCCACCCCCCCCCCCCCAGCTCAGCGTAAGACAGACAAGGAAGGGGGAAAGACCAAAGAAGATCAGAGAAAAAAAAAAATTAAAGATACCACTGCAATCTCCAGCATATCAACAATATTACACGCTTAGTGGGGGCGCTAGCGAGCCCGAACTGACATGGCAGCATCTCCCCGAGGCTCCATGCCAGGCATCCCACAATTACTGGAGGGGAGGACATGAATCCGTGATTTGGGGGATAGGTTGAGTGGCTGAGTGCAGCGGAAGACAGGGTGAGGCGGAAAAGGGAGTGAAGGCCGGTATGTGATCGCCGCCGCTTAAATTATGCCCCCTCGACCTGCCGACAAGAGAGGCCTGGTCTGTGAAGCTCCGGTGGAAGGAAAGGCTGATTGATGTTGCTCTGCACAGGCCCTGATCGCTAGCCTCAATGTTTTGCCTGCTTCCCTGGGCTCCCCACTTGGTGAAATTAATTGGTTCCCCGATGTAGCTGCTGTGTGAGAGAGCTGTATCTGAAGTGCCCTGCCGAGGAACGGGGGTTGCTGAGCCTTCTGCTGGAGTCCTTTGCAGGGGATTGCTGCAGTGAGTACTGGAGGGAGAGCTGACTTAAGTGGCTGTATACTTTCTCCCTGTACATTAAGCTATGGGGGCTGTTGCTTTGGACAATACCAGGAGGAAGGAATTGGGCATGAACTGCAGAGGAATAAGTGTGCTGCCCTGAGTTCTTAACTGTGGGTTCCAATTTATAATTCTGCTATCTTTTCTTCTTCAACTGAGCACATGGCTCTGCAGCAATGAATGAATAGCTCCATCTGGTGGTTGAATAGGGTCGTGGTGTCCCAGCTTTGCAATAGATGCTGAAAACATCCCAGGACACTATCTGTGGTGGTGGGAGGCAGCTGTGCGTAAGCTATGGCGTCCACCAGAAAGAAAACAGCTGATCTAAAGGAATTTGCTTATGGCAGTGCGCAAACAGAGCCTCAGGAGAGGGATAAGCAGATGACAGAGGGCCCGACTGGGAGTGTGGTAGTGTCTGATTCTGGCAAGAAGGACCCCCTCGCAGCGAGTGCTATTGTGGCTATTACAAAGGAAGAAAACTTGTGGTTCAATGAAATTAAAACGGACATTGCTGGGTTCAAAGGAGAAGTAGAGGGGATGTTCTCACAGCTGAGAGCTGATATAACCGAAGTAGGATGTCAGGTGGCGGAAGTTGAAGGATGTCTTGAGACATTGGAGGCGCGCACTGAATTGTTAGAAAAAGGGATGAAGAGTTTGGAAGATGACAAGGAGAGTATGGCATTGAAGCTGGAAGACTTGGAGAACAGAGCCAGATGACAGAATCTGCGCATAAAGGGTGTCCCTGAGGTAGACGCGTACCAAGATTGAATGAAAACAGCGAAAGCTATCTGTGAGGCGACCCTGCAAGAGGCAGGGGAAGAAGTGGTGGAGGTGGTGCTGGATTGAGCACATAGATCGCTTGGAGCAGCGCGACGGGAGCAGCCTAGAGACGTTATCATTTGCTTCCATGATTACCAGATTAAGGACAAAATAGCCAACAAGATGCGTTCCATGGGAAAGTTTAAATGGCAAGGAACGGACGTTGCTATATATGCTAATCTGGCCGCAGCTACGCTGCAGCGCCAGAAGTCCTGGCGGGAGTTTACTACTCAGCTACGAGAGGACAATATACGATATAAGTGGCTATTCCCGGTGGGGCTTGCCTTCACCGTTAATGGGACGACTCGGCGTGCGGAGACCTTGCTGGCACTGAAGGAAGCTATGAAGGAGGCAGGCATCCAGCAGATTCCAGAGATGGCGCAGACGAGCGGCACACAGCAGCGAGTTCCTGACAGGCGGTGGCATCGGGTAGACAGACGGGAGAGGAAGTCTGCCCGTGGGGGAATGAATACACCCTTCCGAAGTTGAGGGATGAATTTTTATGTTTAAATATGTTGTGGGGAGGGGTGATGTGGATATGTCAAGAGTGGGGAGGTGGGGATGACTGTGTATGGGGAAGACAATGTCTATGGGATTGAGTATGTTTCAGGCTGTGGGGTTGGGAGTTCTGGTAAAGTTGGCTAGCGGAGAGGGGGAAGGTAGGTGAGTGGGGGTGCAGCGACATTGGGTTCTGGGGGGTCCAGATTGGGGTGGATGTGGGAGGAGCGAGCACGGTAGAGGGCTATAGGGGTGGGTGTTGAAGGGCAGGGGGGAAAGGGGTTGGGGAACAGGGAGGGGGGAGGAGGGCAATCATAATCGGTTAAGTGTAGGGGTGTGGGGGGTAGGGGAGGGGGGAGGGCTCACTATGGAACGGTGCACACTGATAGTAAAAGTGATACCTGAGAATGGAACGTGAATTAAAGATCCTCACGCTTAATGTGCATGGTCTCAACTCCTCCAATTAAAATAAACCCAAACAAATCACAAATCCCATAAATATGCAATCCAAAAAATAGAGAATGTGTATGCTAAACTATAATTTTTGTCGGAACTATTGCCTTGAGGATGACAAACACCCTCTCGAAGCAATAATGTTCCTTTTGATCTTTTTTTAAAAAATGGGGACGCAACCCTAAACCACCCTAAAAGATATTTAAATCATACAGGGTCAATATCGATTTAGTGATTAGGTACGTAGCGCTTCTGACAGAGGTGAGAGCAGGAGCTCTCCTTTCCTCCCCGAGCCCACCAATCAGCAGCCAGGCCCAACGGCTTAAGATCCGCCATTGCCGGGGCCTCCGATGAGCAGCGCTTCTGACGGGGGTGAGAGGAGGAGCTCCCCCCTTCCTCCCCGAGCCCACCAATCAGCAGCCAGGCCCAACGGCTTAAGATCTGCCGTTGCCGGGGCACGCCCGTGCCTGAGGGCCTCGCCAGAGGGCCCTTTGGCATGGCCCTTAGGCGTTGGTCCGTGGCGTCTGTTTCTGGAGTCTATATTGATGTCCTGCTTATATATCAGGGTAACTTGCTGTTCCGTGTCCTTCTCCTTCTCTTATCTGTTTGACTGTTTCTGTCCTATCTTATAATGGCGTTCTCTTATTTCCTTAAATGATGTAGTATTGTAAATTGCTCTAATATCTTTTGGTCTGAGCGGTATATCAAATTCAAATAAACATAAACAAACATAAATTAGCTATAACGGTGACACAAGCCAATGTATATGAGCAGGGGGCTGTTTAGCTTGGCTTTCCTGTTATATTAACGGGCGTCTGAAGATTAAGGTATGAAACCCATAAGCGGCGATGATCAGTGCCCCAACAGAGGTTTAAAATCGCAAAAAAAACTTCATCAGTCCGAAATATAGATGAATAGGAAGGCTACTTAACTTTCTTGTTCCGTCATCGGGCATCAAAAATTTGTTACTGAATCCCATCAGGCAGTGGTAGTTGATACCCCTGCGAAGGCTATAAACCGCAAGAATGGCTTCATCAATCCGCAATGTGTTCAAAAAGTTCTTTGAAAACTTAACCCAACGTTGCGTTTCGGGCTTCCGATTCTCACAGCCCTTCTTCAAAAATCCATTGCAATTGTGAAGAAAACAAACTCATCCAAGTAAATTTATTGGGCTACAGAAAATGACATCACTAATCGATAGACCAATCACGATCATGAATCCTTCACACGGAGGCTACCCCAAGATTAGAGAATACTCCACCAGTCTAAGGAGGAATTTAAACCCTCCAGTGCCACAGTTCAGACGATAAATCCAGAATTGTTCCCGATATGAAAGACGTGCTCCCCGATCTCCACCCCGAAGCTTAGCTGGAACATGATCCAGGACTCTCCAACATAGATCCTGGAAAGTATGGTGGAAGTCCTGGCAATGCTGAACTACAGGTGCTGTAAAGACCTTCATAGTAATCCTGGATCAGTGTTCTTGCAAACATTGCTTCATGCTACGAATAGTTTTTCCAATGTAGAATTTATTGCAGGGACAAATCAAGACAAACCACAAATGTGGTCTGGCAAGTCGTATAAAAATTACTATATAATTTTTGATGTGTTAATGGGTTCTCCCAAAACTGACCTTCCAACGTCGTAGTACAAAACTCGCAATGTTTTCGCCCCTTATTGCTATTACATCCTATATACGGGACTCGTTTCAATTCCTGTCGCTATTACATCAGCAACATGATGTGGATTTACCTGCTTGGTACCTGGTCACGATGGATGTACAGGCACTATATACCAACATAAATCAAGATGCAGCTCTACAAATGGCAGCTTCTGTACCTCTGATTTTACCGGATCGTTTACCTAAACATTTTGTTATGGAATTGTTCTCTGGTGTTGAAAAACAGTATTTTTAGATTTGGGGAGGTCTTCTATCAACAAATTTATGGGATTGCAATGGGGGCCACTGTGGCTCCATCAATTGCAACTTTCTATATGCACGAGTTTGAGACACAACACATTTATCCATCTGGGTGGTTTGCACATATACGGATGTGGACGAGATACTTAGATGATGTGTTTATCTGGACTGACTCAGAACGACTGCAGCAATATTTTTGTCTGGATTAACACTCTGTCTGATGATTTAAAATTCACTCCTAAGTATGACCTTGATTCTGTTGAGTTCCTGGATCTTAAATTGACCAAAAGTGGCAATTCCTTTAACACGACACTGCATAGAAAATCAGTTCAGCGTAATATGCTGTTACACTTTAGAAGTTACCATTCGATGTCGTTGAGACGAGGATTACCAGTGGGTCAGTTTATTCAATTACGTCCAATTTGCTCTACTATCCATGAATATCGCCGACAGGTGCATGATTTGAAAGCACGCCTTCGAGAGCGGGGTTATCCATCATATTTGGTTAAAAGAGCATACTCTAGGGCAAGCCATATACATACCGAGTGGTGGAAGTCGCCCACAGTGATTGAAGGAAAAGAAAATCTGGATGACTCGGACCAATTTGTAGGGGTGTTGCCATTTATGCCCCATGCTACAGAAGTAGTGTCCGTTTTGAGGAAACATTGGGAACATTTTATCCTTGCATTCTAAATTTGATAAACCCTTGATGGTGGCCTTCAAAAGGAGATGGAATATCGCGGATTGGGTGGTTCATACCATCAATGAACCCCCTCCCCCATCGATAATGGGACATTTCCAATGCCAACATTGCGAGTTTTGTACTACGATGTTGGGAGAACCCATTAACACATCAAAAATTATATAGTAATTTTTATACGACTTGCCAGACGACATTTGTGGTTTATGTCTTGATTTGTCCCTGCAATAAATTCTACGTTGGAAAAACTATTCGTAGCATGAAGCAATGTTTGCAAGAACACCGATCCAGGATTACTACGAAGGTCTTTACGGCACCTGTAGTTCAGCATTGCCAGGACTTCCACCATACTTTCCAGGATCTACGTTGGAGAGTCCTGGATCATGTTCCAGCTAAGCTTCGGGGTGGAGATCGGGGAGCACGTCTTTCATATCGGGAACAATTCTGGATTTATCGTCTGAACTCTGTGGCACCGGATGGTTTAAATTCCTCCTTAGACTGGTGGCGTATTCTCTAATCTTGGGGTAGCCTCCGTGTGAAGGATTCATGATCATGATTGGTCTATCGATTAGTGATGTCATTTTCTGTAGCCCAATAAATTTACTTGGGTGAGTTTGTTTTCTTCACAATTGCAATGGATTTTTGAAGAAGGGCTGTGAGAATCAGAAGCCCAAAATGCAACGTTGGGTTAAGTTTTCAAAGAACTTTTTGAACACATTGCGGATTGATGAAGCCATTCTTGCGGTTTATAGCCTTCACAGGGGTATCCACTACCACCGCCTGATGGGATTCAGTAACAAATTTTTGATGCCCGATGACGGAACAAGAAAGTTAAGTAGCCTTCCTATTCATCTATATTTCAGACTGAAGTTTTTTTTGCGGTTTTAAACCTCTGTTGGGGCATTGATCATCGCCACTTATGGGTTTCATACCTTAATCTTCAGACGCCTGTTAATATAACAGAAAAGCCAAGCTAAACAGCCCCCTGCTCATATACATTGGCTTGTGTCACCGTTATAGCTATTTTGTTATGATTAAGTACCTAATCACTAAATCGATATTGACCCTGTATGATTTAAATATCTTTTAGGGTGGTTTAGGGGTTGCGTCCCCATTTAAAAAAAAAAAGATCAAAAGGAACATTATTGCTTCGAGAGGGTGTTTGTCATCCTCAAGGCAATAGTTCAGACAAAAATTATAGTTTAGCATACACATTCTCTATTTCTTGGATTGGTCTCAACTCCTGGCAAAAGAGACGGGCAGTGGTAAGAGAAGAAGGAGTCCGAGTCCAGGCAAACGTACTCTTGCTGCAGGAGACCCATTTAAAGAGCTCTCGGGGGGAGGAAGGACTTTATCAGGGTAAATACGATAAAGGCTTTTTTGCTGCCAATTGCAGTTCCTATAAAAAAGGGGGTGTGGGGATACTGTTTTCCAAGGACCTCCTGGTGGACACTAAGGAAGTTATTAGAGATCGGGAAGGGCAGTATGTTCTTTGGTGTGGGCTCTTGGAAGGGAGAGGCTACCATTTGCTGTGTGTATGCGCCTAACATAGCTCAAGGCCCTTTTTCGACCGTATTCTTCCAATTATAGAGAAGCACAAACAGGGGAGCCTGGTCGTAGGTGGGGATTTTAATGTAGTTGTGGATCCACGCCTGGACTCCTCAGGGGGAGGAAGGAGTTGGGATAAACTGGGAAGAAGGAAGTTGGCTAAATTGATGTCCGCATTGGGATTGGTAGATGTTTGGCAGTATAGTCATGTTGGAGAAAGAGCTTACACCTTTTTCTCACATCCTCACCAAATGTATAGTAGAATTGATATGTATAGTAGAATTGATATGTATAGTAGAATTAACCTCTATATACAACCTATTTGTGCAATCTTCCAACGTCACAATCTAAGATATTTTATCTATGCGGACGACATCATGCTGTTCGCTCCTTTAGACATAACTAACCTTAATTTCCTCAATATCGCCTCCTGCCTCTCTGAAGCTGAAAAATGGCTCCACTCTATCCATATGGATATTAATTACAAAAAGACTGAAGCACTCTTCGTAACAAGAAATACCACCTTCACCCCCCCAACTTCCATCAACATTCTGAACATTACTCTACCAGTCAAATCTGAAATTAAATACCTTGGAGTGACACTAGACAAAACCCTAAGCATGACTAACCACATAAAGCAGACTGCCAAAACTATATTTTTCAAACTGAGAACCATACAGCAACTCCGACCCCTCATTGACATCAACGATTTCAGAACAGTTGTCCAGGCTCTCATTATGCCACACTTAGACTTCTGCAATGGCATCCTCCAAGGAACATCCAAAAAGAATTTACATCCTTCAAAGAGCCCAAAATGTCACTGCTCGAATCATTGTTAAAGCTAAAATATTCGATCATATTTCTCCTATCCTACACTCTCTTCACTGGCTACCCATTTATAGTAGGATTCAATATAAAACACTTGTCACAACTTTTAAACTCATTAATGACCTAGCCCCATCACAGTTGGCAACTCTACTCCAAACCCCACAAGAAAACAGAACTAGAAGAAAAACTAACCTCAACATGCTACTAATTCCCATTGCCGTGACAAAATCAAAACAAATAACCTCCAACACTGCCTTTTCATTTTATGCTCCCAGCCAATGGAATAAACTGCCCCTAAACCTAAGAGAGATTAAGGATCTCACATCTTTCAGGAAGGAACTAAAAACCTACCTCTTTACTCAACACTATAGCAACCTACAACCTGAAATCAAATTTACTACACAAGAACATACAACTAACCAAACACAAGTTTACCCCACCTAAATCCAGACTCCATTTGAATATCCCCTCAAGTCAGCATCCTCCCAATATTGTACTTATGACTGCAAATAACTCTTGCTAACCATGTAAATAACTTGCCATTTTTGGTTCCTTGTAACATAGTTATGTTCCTTTTATTAATAGCTTACACACTGTTTTCTATGTATCATAGTTCTTATGTAATACTTAATGTTTAATGTAATGCAATATTGCACTGTTCTGCTGTATTGTTGTTTTGAGTTCCTTGTAAACCGCCCTTGATCTCTGGAAGGGGCGGTATAGAAAAGCACATAAATAAATAAATAAATAATGTTGTGGATAGACTAATGGGTTAGATAGGGTGGGCGCTGCGGATATTGGTGTTGTGTCATGGACGCATCATGCTCCGGTAATACCTGCTCTTGTATTTTATAAAGAGCGTACTGGACTCCGGTTTTGGAGATTGAATGAATCGCTGTTGGCAGATCCGGAGGGGGTGGCCAGTCTGAGGGAATGCATTACAGAGTATTTTCAATTAAATGGGGGAGTGGAAGTATCCCGGGAGATAGTGTGGGACGGTATGAAAGTGGTAGTCCGGGGGCGTTTGATAGCAATGGCAGCAAAGAAGAGGAGGCAGGCGGGAGTGGTGGAGGAAGGGTTGAGAGCTCAGTTACAACAATTACTTAGGGAGCACCAGAGGACTGGGAGTAGGGCGGTGTTACAACAAATGATTAGGGTGGGGGAGGATTTGGAGGCGTTAAGATTGGGGGAACTAGCCTTCCAAATGAAAAGGCTGCAGCATGCATATTATGTTGGGGGTAATAAACCAGGTCGGTATTTAGCTCAGCAACTTAAAAGAAGGCATGTGCAGCAGCAGATATATAAGCTGAAAAATGAAAGGGGCGAATGGGAACATGGGACTATCAATATCCAGGCGATTTTCAGTAGGTATTATAGGGCCCTGCATAAGGCGGAGCTGAGAGGATCGGAGTTGGAGATCAGACAATATTTGGGAAAACGTACTCTCCCGAAATTGAAGGAGATGGAACAGCAATGGATGGATAGAGCAATTGAGGAAGGGGAGGTGCGGGTGGCAATAATGGCCTTAAGGAAGGCAAAGCCCTGGGTTTGGACGGTCTTACGGCCCGGTTTTATAAGACTTTCAGTTCCGAAATCTGTGGGGAACTTACCAGGGTCTTTAATGGCAGTGGCAGGTACAGCCTTGGTGCCTAAACCGGGGAAGGATAAAGGGGTGAGTGAGTCATACTGACCTATTTCTCTAATTAATTTGGACGCAAAGGTTTTGGCTACCCGTTTGCAGAACTTTTTACCTAAGTTGATAAATAATGACCAAACGGGCTTTATCCCCGGCAGGCAAGCCAGTGACAATATCTGGAAGCTATTAAATGTTTTTTGGGTGGCTCAGAAGGCGGGACTGGATTCTTTGGTGGTGGCGGTAGATGCCGAGAAGGCATTTAATAGAGTTGAATGGCCCTTTATGTTCGCTGTGTTACAAAGAATGGGGATTGGGAGAGGGTTTCAAAACTGGATAGGTGCATTATATGACCAGCCGAGAGCTAGGATTCAAGTGAATGGTACTTATTCAGCAGAGTTTGAACTGGAGCGGGGCACTCGACAGGGGTGTCCTTTGTCCCCTCTGTTATTTGCACTAGTCATTGATCCTTTAGCACAACGGATTAGAGAGCATGATTTCATTAGGGGTATCCAAGTGGGTAGTGGAGAATATAAAATTTCTCTTTTTGCCGATGACATTATTTACACTGTGAGTAGGCCGCAGAGTCGTTACCAATGTTATTGGCAGAAATACGGGAATATAGTCTGGTTTCGGGATATAAAATGAATATGGGTAAAACTGAGATCTTGAAGATTAGGCTGGGTCCCCATATGGAGGCTCAGTTGAGGCAGGATTACCCCTTTCGGTGGGCTAAGCAGAAGTTAAAATATTTGGGGGTCTGGATTTGCTGTGACTGGCGACAATTGAGAAGATTAAATTATGATCCTCTAGTTGCCGAAATTCTGAATGATCTTGTGAGGTGGGATAAGGCCACCTTTTTCCTGGGTGGGGCGAATTGCCATTGTTAAAATGAATCTGCTGCCTAGGATACTTTATCTGTTCTTGGCATTGCCCATTGAGTTGTCAGTGGCACAACTGAAGCTGTTGCAGCAAAGAATTTTCTCTTTCATCTGGAGGAGACGTCCGCCCAGGCTAAATAGAAGGGTGATGTTTAAGCATAGAAGACAGGGTGGACTGGGTGTCCCGGATTTGCTGCGATATTATACAGCAGCACAGTTGCAGGCGCTAGTCTATTGGAGGATAGGGCAGGAGGCCCGAGGGTGGGTGCGAGCAGAGGAGGCCTTGAGTGGGCAAAGTGCATTGGCAGACCGCATGTGGTTTACCGGCCAGGGGAGGGGGGATAAGGCAGGGGATGAGCTGAAGATGAGTCCCTTTACGGAGCTTACCCTAAAGGTGTGGAAACGGGAGAAAGCACATCTGGTGGGGGTTAGGGTAGCTATCCAACTTCAGAAAATTAGACAGTGTAGTGGCTTCCATTGGGGGGGGAGGGGGGGGGAAGAGCCGAGGTCTATAAAAAATGGGAGGATAAGGGCTTGGTGTGGATGGGGCAGTTGTTCTTGGAGAGTGGCCAGCTGTCTACTTTTGAACACCTGCAGGAGCAATACGCCCTGGGGAAGGAGAATTGGTTTGGTTACTGTCAATTAGCACATTTTGTGCAGAACAGTTTGAAGGGGGTGGAAAGAGGAACAGTGCGAACCCCTTTTGAAAGGGTGTTACTGGGGGGGAATCTCGGGGTCTAAGGGTGTTACTCCGTGGGGGGGAATCTCGGGGTCTTGTATCACAGATCTATAGGGGATTGGAAAGGGGGGGTGCTTATGCGGCGTATCAGGTGGCATGATAGAAAGGGCTAAATGGCCAATTTTCCCAATGGAGAAAGGTGAATAGTGGTGTACCCCAGGGATCTGTGCTGCATCCGCTGCTTTTTGACATATTCATAAATGACCTGGAAAGTGGAATAACGAGTGAGGTTATCAAATTTGCAGATGACACAAAACTATTTAAAGTTGTTAAAACCCAAGAGGCTTGTGGAAAATTGCAAGAGGATCTTGATAAATTGGAAGACTGGGCATCAAAATGGCAGATGAAATTTAATGTCGACAAGTGGAAAAGATATGCACCTAGGGAACAACCACCCAAACTATGGTTACACGATGCAAGGTTCCACATTAGGAACCACCACCCAGGAAAAAGATTTAGGCATCATTGTGGATAGCATGTTAAAACCCTTGGCCTAGTGTGCAGCGGCAGCCAAGAGAGCAAATAGAATGCTAGGTATCATAAGGAAAGGAATGGAAAATAAAACGAGATATTATAATGCCTCTATATCGTTCCATGGTGAGACCGTATCTTGAATATTGTGTGCAATTCTGGTCACCGTATCTTAAAAAGGATATAGCGTTATTAGAAAAGGTTCAGAGAAGAGCCACCAAAATGGTAAAGGGGATGGAAGGCTACTCCTATGAAGAAAGGCTAAAAAGGTTGGGGCTCTTTAACCTGGAAAAGAGACGGTTGAGGGGAGATATGATAGAAGTCTATAAATTAATGAACAGAGTGGAACGGGTAAACGTAGATCGATTGTTTGTTATCAGAATATAGAAAGACTAGGGGACATGCAATGAAGCTACAGGGTAAACTATTTAAGACTAATAAAAGAAAATATTTTTTCACTCAACATGTAATCCAACTCTGGAATTTGTTACCGGAGGATGTAGTAAAGGCTGTTAGTGTAGCTGGGTTTAAAAAAGGTTTGGACAAGTTCCTGGATGAAAGGTCCATAAACCATTATTAAGAAGGGACCCAGGAAATCAATGCTTGACCCAGTACAAGCATTGTGGAACCTGTGTCTTTTGGGGAAACTGTTAGGTACGTATGACCTCGATTGGCCACTGTTGGAAACAGGATACTGGGCTTGATGGACCTTGGTCTGACCCAGTATGGCTGTTCTTATGTTCTAATGGTATGGCATCATAGCCTAACAAAATCCTGGAAAATCATATCCTCGGGAGGTGACTTGCGCCTCTCATGAGGACAGGGGGGTGTCTGATGGAAGGTTTGGGGACCTGCCCTCCAACAAGTCATCAGATTTCATATCTGTGACCCAGCCTTCTGATTCAGACTCAGAGAGGAAATTAAAGTACTTCTGAGACTCAGCCTGAATTGCTGTCCTGCCTTTTGGGGATTGGGAGCTTCTTTGGAAGCAATGATGCACAGATGCCTCCCTAAGCCTCGGGGAAGCATCGGACCCCAATGCACTAGAAAGAAATCTACCAGGCAAACACTGACATTGGGGCCCTTCAATGCCCTGAGGTTGACGCCTCTCCCACAGGAAAGCTATGCTTATCAAAGATCGGCTGGACTACTGTCAATGTCGATGCAGCAGATGAGGCACAGATATGCTGCATGGCAAACAGTATTATTATGCGTTCCTCAAGAGCCCTCAAGTGGTGCTTCTCCATGGCTGCTGTCTCCCAAGGTGTGGGATCCCAACTACATTGGTCGCTGTTCCCAGAATCTGAGAGATGGCTGGCACTGCTCCTCTGATGTTGTGGAGGATAGGCTCTCCTCTCTTCAGGGCTGCTTAGAAGGGCTCTCCTGCAAACCTTCTCTGCTCTCACTGCCATGTGTCGGAGGGCTTCAACGCCGATACACTGAACCTCCTTTCAATGCTCAGCGCAATCACCCTTCGGCATCTATGCAGATGAATACTCCACCTTCAGACAGACAGACAGACTTGATTGATGTCTCAAGAGTTCCTTAATATCTACGCACCACCAGCATCTGATGCAGCCTTTGACACCATTGAGACTGATGCAGCCAATGCTGATGGATAAGACTTATGAGCACCAAAAATTGTTTTGCACTGCTTCGTTTGACCTTTGAGCCCTCTTTGTCATCTGCAAACAAAAATTATAATAAGAGGGCTAATGATCAGGTCTAAGGCACTGAAGGCACCAACTATGGGTATCCAGGGCGGATATGGTCCTTGAGCACAGGGAACACTTCTTAAACCCACTGAGAAGTTTCAGTGACATATTGGCCAGAAAATTAGCTGTAGCAAAATCAAATGGCTCGATTTTGAAAGAGAAAGATTAACTCCTGGCCAAAGCAGCTACACCTAAGGGGGTAATGGTACTAAGGAAACAAAAGGAAATCTTAAATAGTAAAAAAAAAACCCTAAGAGTTAGGCAGTTAGTGAAAAAGCAGAAAATGGCTGAAAACAATACTGAAGCATTACTGACTGAAGATCTTAATCAGACACGCATGCGTTGGGCTCCACGGAGAGACGAAGACTGAGATAATACGGCACAGTGGCAGCAGGTGGGAAGATGAAATGCGTGGACAGAGGAAGGAGGTGGGGATTACTCCCACACGGGCTCCATCACATGACATTGCCCATATGTGAGGACTTTTTTCCTGCTTGTCCACAGAGAAGTGCTACTTTCCCTAGCTAATATCTACTATTTTATCTATGAGATGCCAGTTTACCTGCTTGAAAGAAAAAATACAAGCTGCATCCATCAATTCTTAAGTTTAAAACTTGGATAAAAGGCAGTTAGTCAAGATTTGTAAATATGATGTATGCAGCATAATAAGCTAGCAACGCAAGTGAAGACAATCTAAATACACTAAGAACTTCTGCAAGAATTTTTATTTATTTATTTATTACAAGTTCTTATATACCGCACTATTCGGCATCAGCGCGGTTTACATTATAACATAAAGACCATAACAACAAGCTGTTTGGTTTACATCGAACAGGAGTACAAACTTGGAGAACCGGGGTAAACTATATACAAGAGATAATTACATAGAACAGAATAGAGTCTTAATAATATAAGAACGGCATGGTGTGTCATTTTCCTGATGTTTACAATAGTGGCAGGCAAGAGCAGGACCAGCTCATCCACTAGATGACCAGTCCAGACGGGCAGCGTCAGCGGCACACAACTGGCCATGCTGCCCCCCCCCCCCAACTGCCACTGATTCTGCGGGAGGGGAGGGGAGAAGCAGGCAGCAGCAGTATTTCCAATTGGCTGCTTTTTGCCACCGCTTTCTTGCCTGCGGCAGACCATGTTCTTCAGCACATATGACACACCACTTCTGACCCCCCTCTGACAGTAAGTTGCTGAATGACACGGCCTGCTGCAGGAAAGAAAACAGCAGCAAAACACACCACTTTTTGAAATACTGCTGCTGCCTGCATCCTCCCCCCCCCCCCGCCAAAACAGAAGCAGCTTGGGGGGGGGGCCAGCAAGGCTGAGGTTTCTACCTTGGGCCAGCCCTGGGCAAGAGTCTCAGCTTATCATATAAGCAGTAGGCACTGCTCTAGTATTAGAGGATTACTTTTCAGGTTTTTATCTACCTTTCTGCATTCATTTTGAAAAAGCTTATTCTAAACTAGCATTTCTTTCATATATAGATTTTTCCATGGTCTTCTGCTAGAGATCTATATCTTCTGAACAGGCTGTTCCCATAAATTCAGAGATGTAGGAACAGCTAGAGGGAGGGACTTAAGGTGGTTTGGTGGTGTAATGCAAGGGTTAGTGCACAGAACTGTGAAACCTGGAATCCCACCTTCAACACTTGCTGCATGAGAGATTCTTGCAAGGTAACCATTTTACTTACCAGTTAATGTTCTTTCCTTGAGTCCTGCAAGATCAGTCCAGACAAGTGGGTTGTGTTCCCCTACCAGCAGATTGAGACAAAGAACTAGTGATATTGCTCCTATGCACCTCAGCCACCAGAGGCTCCTTCAGTATTTGTCCCAAAGCAAATGGGAGAAACATGGCAAGCCTCACACAACCTCAATCATGGGCAACAATGAGTAATCAACAGTAAAGAACTAAGTACAGGAAAGCATAAACAGAAAGCTGTCCGAAGAAGATGAACCTGCAGAGCAAAGTGAAAAAAAAATCATAGCAGAACAAGGGTACTGCAGCAGCAGAACAGAGAAAATACAGTTTTAGAGGGTAGGCCCTGGACTGTTCTAGCAGGACTCAAGGAAAGGAAATTAACTGGAAGGACCGTTTATTTACTTCTCGCTTCTTTGCATTTTGGTCCACAAAGGAGCACACGCACTCTCGCAAAACAGCCACCAGAATCCACCCAAATTGCATCCCAAGACGACAGAACCGGGAGACCCAACAAGAACAATGACAAGGTCAAGCCTTGATACGCACCCTCAGAGCCCCAGGCAGAGAATCTGTGCCAGGCTCAGCTCTATTCCCCTGAAACTGTTTCACTGGCAGGCTTTGCAGCACTGCATTTAAGGTGGCTGGTAGGCCGATCCCTCCAAATGCCTTCTGCGATCTTTGGGAGAGAGCAGGGGGGACAGAGGAGGAGGAGGAGGAAGAAGGGGGCACTGAGGTTGTGCGAGGCTGCTGCACTCTTCCAGATCCTTACAATTTGTGGCTGCTGAACAGGCTCTTATCATAAGAGCATGGAGCTGAACCAATTTTCTCTCCTCCTATGGCTACAGAAAAAACAGTCCAGTGGAGTCTCCCATGTCACGCTCAAGTGAGAGAGTCACCTTTCTGTACTCAAGGTGCTCGTTCACAAATGTTTAATCACTTTTCCTCTCAATCCTCAGATTTTCTACAGAGGAGAAAATCCATCCACCATCAGTTGAAGGGATCTCTGGTGGCTGAGGTGAATAGAGACATGAGTGATATCATCGATATCTGGACTTTTCATTGGTTCTGTCTCCATCAGTCTGCTGGTAGGGGAACACAGCCCATTTGTCTGAAGTGGTTTAGCAGGATGATATGGTAACAGTTTAGTTTACCTTAAACTGTACTACAGATATGGAACTATAACACATCATGAGTACTGCGGAAGCAGCACATGAAGAGCCATAAACTTGCTCAGATCGCATAGTTAGATCTTACATCTCCATGCCATGAACTTAGCATCCTAAATTCATATTTCATGTGCTCCTTGTGGTCTTGGGCAAGACACTTAACCCTCCATAGCCCATGTTCCCTGTAAAATAGTTATGTCCAAGTTATAATGCCCTGTTCAATATAATTTCAGTTTGTTCAATGTAAACCACACTGATGCATAATAGCACGGTATATAAGAGAATATAAATAAATAAAATAAAATAAATAAATGTAAGAGGGGGGAGGGGGCACGGCTGATAAGTCTCTGGCCTTGTAACAAAAGAAGAACATAAGATATGCCATACTGGGTCAGACCAAGGTGCATCAAGCCCAACATTCTGTCTCCAACAGTGGCCAATCTAGGTCATATGTACCTAGCAGTTTCCCCAAAAGACACAGGTTCCGCAATGCTTGTACTGGTTCAAGCATTGATATCCTGGGTCCCTTCTTAATAATGGTTTATGGACCTTTCCTCCAGGAACTTGTCCAAACCTTTTTTAAACCCAGCTACACTAACAGCCTTTACTACATCCTCAGGTAACAAATTCCAGCGTTTGATTACACGTTGAGTGAAAAATATTTTCTTTTATTAGTCTTAAATAGTTTACCCTGTAGCTTCATTGCATGTCCCCTAGTCTTTCTATATTCTGATAAGGTAAACAATCGATCTACGTTTACCCGTTCCACTCCGTTCATTAATTTATAGACTTCTATCATATCTCCCCTCAGCCGTCTCTTTTCCAGGTTAAAGAGCCCTAACCTTTTTAGCCTTTCTTCATATGAGTATCCTTCCATCCCCTTTACCATTGTGGTGGCTCTTCTCTGTACCTTTTCTAAAATCGCCATATCCTTTTTAAGATACGGCGACCAGAATTGCACACAATATTCAAGGTGCGGTCTCACCATGGAACGATATAGAGGCATTATAAAATCTTTTGTTTTATTTTCCATTCCTTTCCTTATACCTAGCATTCTATTTGCTCTCTTGGCCACCGATGCACACTGGGCTGAGGGTTTTAACATGGTATCCACAATGACGCCTAAATCTTTTTCCTGGGTGGTGGTTTCTAATGTGGAACCTTGCATCGTGTAAACATAGTTTGGGTTGTTCTTCCCTAGGTGCATAACCTTGCACTTGTCCACATTAAATTTCATCTGCCATTTTGATGCCGTGTCTTCCAATTTATCAAGATCCTCTTGCAATTTTTCACAATCCTCTTGGGTTTTAACAACTTTAAATAGTTTTGTCACATCTGCAAATTTGATAACCTCACTAGTTATTCCACTTTCCAGGTCATTTATGAATATGTCAAAAAGCAGCAGACCCAGCATAGATCCCTGGGGTACACCACTATTCACCTTTCTCCATTGGGAAAATTGGCCATTTAGCCCTACCTTCTGCTTTCTATCCTTTAACCAGTTCATGATCCACAATAGTACACTGCCTCCTATCCCATGACTCTTTAGTTTTGCCAAAAGTCTCTGATGAGGGACCTTGTCAAAGGCTTTCTGAAAGTCCAGATACACAATATCAACCGACTCACCTTTGTCCACCTGTTTATTCACTCCTTCAAAAAAACATAACAGATTAGTAAGACAAGATCTTCCTTGTCTAAAGCCATGTTGGCTGTCTCCCATTAGGTTGTGAGTATCTACATGCTGAGTAAGTTTATTTTTTATGATGGTTTCTACCATTTTTCCCGGTACTGACGTCAGACTCACCGGTCTGTAGTTTCCCGGATCACCCCTGGAACCCTTTTTAAAAATTGGTGTTACATTGGCGATCCTCCAGTCTTCAGGTATTAGAGATGATTTTAATGATAGTTCACAGATTACTGATAGCAGTTCTGCAATCTCATAGTTCAGTTCTTTCAATACCCTTGGATGTATACCATCCGGCCCAGGTGATTTGCTACTCTTCAGTTTATCTAATAGTTGTAAGACATCTTCCCGAAGTATCGATATTTCCTTCAATTCTTCCGCACCTTTAAATACCACTTCAGTCATGGGTAACATCCCTACATCTTCCTCAGTAAAGACCGAAGCAAAGAATTCATTCAGTCTCTCCGCTATCGCCTTGTCGCCTTAGTGCTCCTTTAACCCCTTTATCATCTAATGGACCAACTGACTCACAGGTTTTTTGCTACAAATGTACTTGAAAAGGTCTTTATTTCACGTTTTTGCTTCCGCAGCAAGCTTCTTCTCAAATTCTCTCTTTGCCTGCCTTATCAATGCCTTGCATTTGACTTGCCAGTGCTTGTGCTGTTTCCAGGTTTCGCCGTTTGGCTCTTTTTTCCATTTCCTGAAAGATGCTTTTTTGGCAACAGCCTCTCTGACCTCACCTTTAAACCATGCTGGCAGTTTTTTGGACTTCCTTCCACTTTTCTTAAAGCGTGGAATACAGCTGGTCTGGTCTTCCAAGATAGTATTTTTCAACACCACCCAAGCTTGATGTACATCTTTAACCTTCGCAACTGCTCCTTTTAGTTTTTTCTTAACTGTTTTCCTCATTTTATCATAGTCTCCCTTTCGAAAGTTAAAAGGTAGTACTGTGGATTTCCTTACTTTTCCTCCTCCTCCACTAATTAAATCAAAGGCGATCATGCTATGATCACTATTGCCAAGTGGCCCCAACACCCTTATCTCTTGCACTAGATCTGGTGTTCCACTAAGGACTAGGTCTAATATGGCTTCCCCTCTGGTCGGTTCATGAACCAGCTGCTCCAAGAAGCAGTCATTTATTCCATCTAGGAACTTCATCTCCCTAGCATGTCCTGACTTGACACTGACCCAGTCGATACCGGGGTAATTGAAATCACCCATTATTACTGCGCTGTAACTTTTGTTAGTTTCCTTGATTTCTTTGAGCATTTCATCATCCATTTGGTCATTCTGGCCCAGTGCTCGATAGTACACCCCCACCTGCCATCGCCTTCCCCCTTTTATATGGAATTTCAATCCATATAGATTCTACAGCAGATTTTGTTTCCTGCAAAACTTTAATCCTTTCTGAGTCAACGCCCTCTCTAACATAGAGCGCAACCCCTCCACCAATTTGATCAGCTCTATCATTACGATATAGTTTGTACCCAGGTATCAGTGTCCCACTGGTTGTCCTCCTTCCACCATGTCTCTGATATTCCAATCATATCTAACCTTTCATTTAGTGCTATATATTCTAACTCTCCCATCTTATTCTTTAGACTTCTAGCATTTGCATACAAGCATTTTAGAGAATGTATTTTATTCATGTTAATTTGGCTATTGCTAGACATGGGTAAATTGGGACCTTTAAGCTCTGTCTGCTCCATACTTGAGGGCATTTGGGCTACTTTACTCTTTTGTGGAACCTCTCTGCTTTTGGTAGTATCCTTCAAGGATACATTCTTCTGAACCATCCGCTCTTGGGCGACTGGCGGCTTTCCCCTAATATCTAGTTTAAAAGCTGCTCTATCTCCTTTTTAAAGGTTAATGCCAGCAGCCTGGTTCCATCCCGGTTAAGGTGAAGCCCATCCCTTCGGAAGAGCCCTTCCTTTCCCCAGAATGTTCCCCAGTTCCTAACAAATCCAAACCCCTCATCTCTGCACCATTGTCTCATCCACGCATTGAGACTCCGGAGCTCTGCCTGCCTTTTGGGTCCTGCGTGTGGAAAAGGAAGCATTTCGGAGAACGCTACCCTGGATGTTCTGGATTTCAACTTCCTACCTAAGCGCCTAAATTTTGCCTCCAGAACCTCCCTACCACATTTTCCTATGTCATTGGTACCGACATGTACCAAGACAGCAGACTCCTCCCCAGCACTATCTAAGACCTTATCTAGGTGGCGCATGAGGTCCGCTACCTTCGCACCAGGCAGGCATGTTACCAGGCGATCCTCACGTCCACCAGCCACCCAGCTATCTACATGCCTAATGATCGAATCACCAACTATAACGGCTGTCCTAACCCTTCCCTCATGGGCACATGGCCCTTGAGAAATTTCCTCGGTGCGAGAGGGTTTTACATCACCTGGAGGACAGGTCCTAGTTACAGGATCACTTCCTGCCACACCAGGGTGATGCTCTCCTGTCACGTGACCTCTCTCCTCCATGGCAACAGGGGTGCTGCCAGACTGGAGGTGGGACTTCAGGACTATATCCCTGTAGGTCTCGTCTATGTACCTCTCTGTCTGTCTTATGCTTTCCAAGTCTGCTACTTTAGCCTCTAGAGAACGGACTTGTTCCCTGAGAGCAAAGAGCTCCTTGCACCTAGTGCACACGTAAGACCTCTCACCTACTGGGAGAAAATCATACATGTGACACTCAATGCAAAAGACTGGAAAGCCCCCATCCCGCTGCTGGACTGCTGTCTGCATCTTAGTTTTAAGTTTGTGTCTAGATCTTTAAGTTCTTACTTACTAGGGGCTGCTATGGGTATTTATACCAATAAAACTGTACCTAATACGTTTAATATACCTTGTTCACCTGAAGCTTAATTAATCTCAGGACCTTAGTGTATGACTGATTTGGGTAATGAGCTTCACCTGAAAGCACCTCCTGTCTTTTAAGATGTGTAAGTACCTATAAAACTATGATTATCCCAGGGGAGGGTGGGTGGGAAATAACACTTATTAAAATAAAAAAGAGGGTTGCTACACAGTACCCTGTCTTGTGCTGCTGAGGTAAGCTAAATTCTGATTTGATTTAAATTATAGCTCTTAGCTGCTGCTAGGCTCTAACTTCTGAAATTTAAACTACAAGCTCTCTGCTGGGTTTGAAATGTAACCAGAAAGCTCTCCTCTGTGTTTTAAATTCAAACTTTAATTGCTGCTACTAGGCCCTAACTGATCCAACAAAAAACAGTGGGTTCACAGATTAATTAGCTTTAATACAAAGAATTCTTTTTAGAAAATTACCAGAAGTATATACTCGCAGTTGCAGATTTCCCTCCAGAAGTAACAGTCCCCCTTTCTAGTCCTTCAAGATAGAAAGCTACAGTCACACTTCAGTTCCGGTGGTCCAAATAATCTTTGAAATTGCAGAGAGATCATTCGGACCACTGGAAATGAAGTGTATCCATAGCTTTCTGTTTCATTACAAGGCCAGAAATTTATCAGCCCCTCCTTGTAGTTCATTCACAAACAAGGTTATTTTCCCCCTTTTCCTGAATTTATTTTCCTGCTATTATCCATTTTTGAGAAATCTACACTATTACATGAAACCTGAGCTTTTGAGAAGAAAAAGCAGGAAGAGTTAGCTATGTTTGCAACACTGACAAAACATACAGCAAAACAAGTGTCATAGCAGGGTTATTGAGCAGCTAAACTTTATCTTAAATGCATAAAGCAGCCAAATATAACCGATCAAAAGGCAGCTCCAGAGGTACAGCTAGGAAGGAGAGGGGTTACAAATTAACTAACTGGTTAGCACCAATTTTCATCACTAAGTCATTAGGCATAACTAGGAACACTAAGTCACAGAAATGGCAGACAAATCTGGTTGATCAAAATTTTGACCAGCTACTTTTAAAAAAACTCTCAGCCAAAAAGCTAGTGTCCTGGGTTTGGCTGAAAATTCACTTAAAAAAACAGCCAACTAAAATTAAGTGATTTTATCCTCTCAGCAGTTTGAACAGTTATCAATTATCTACTTCTTCCTCCTCATTTTGATTTTCCTCCTCCAGTCTGTCCTCATCTTCCACATTTTCTTCCTCCCGGTTCTTCTCCTGATCAGAGTCTGTTTTCTTGTCTTTATCTTTTCTCTTTTGCTCAGTGGCTTCCTTCTTGCCCCTCTGTTCACGCCTGTATCCTATAAGCATGGAAGAATACAGTATAATTACTGCAAAACAAGAACACACAGGCATAGATAGTGCATAGAAGAGTGTGTCTGCCCCAAATTCCACGGCAGTTTCTTAAAATTGTATTTAAGAATCAAGAGAATCCATTTTAATCCTTAAATTACCTAAGGGATTTGTGAAAAGGTGATTTCTGTTAGAGAACTTATTTCATGGCACAATTTGAGAATATGATTCTCCGTTTATCCTCATGTATGTAACATAGTAAATGACAGTAGATAAAGACCAGCATGGTCCATCTAGTCTGACCGGCAAGAGTAGGTGCACCTGCCGCTCTGTGCAGACCACCCCTCCATGTAGGACACCCCTGTTTGTTGAATAATTAGATAGTTTATTATAAGAGCATAAGATATGCCATACTGGGTCAGACCAAGGTCCATCAAGCCCAGTATCCTGTTTCCAACAGTGGCCAATCTAGGTCATACGTACCTAGCAGTTTTCCCAAAAGACACAGGTTCCACAATGCTTGTACTGGGTCAAGCACTGATATCCTGGGTCCCTTCTTAATAATGGTTTATGGACCTTTCCTCCAGGAACTTGTCCAAACCTTTTTTGAACCAGCTACACTAACAGCCTTTACTACATCCTCCGGTAACAAATTCCAGAGTTTGATTACACGATGAGTGAAAAAATATTTTCTTTTATTAGGCTTAAATAGTTTACCCTGTAGCTTCATTGCATGTCCCCTTGTCTTTCTATATTCTGATAACGTAAACACTTGATCTACGTTTACCCATTTTAACCTGTTGCTGTAAAGGGATCCACTATCTGCCCCATACCCTTTTGAACTCTATCACTGTGTTTGCCCCCACCACTTCCATCGGGAGGGCATTCCAAGCATCCACCACCCTTTCAGTGAAAAAGCATTTCCGGACATTGCCTTTCAATTTACCCCCTTGCAGCTTCATGTTATGCCCTCTAGTTTTACAGCTTACCCGTCTTCAGAAGAGGTTTGTTCGTTCATTATTTCTCTAACTATTTAAAGGTCTGAATCATATCTCCCTTGTCCCTCCTCTCTTCCAGAGTGTACATATTTAGGTCTTCAAGTCAAGTCTGTTGCTGAATGTTTTTTTCAATTATCTTTGACAGGAAAGGCAGGCTTGCTATGGGTCTGCATGCAGATGGATCACTGGGGTTGAAGTTGCCATTTTTTAAGGTGGGCAAATGGAGGAGAATTTGAGTTTAGGTACATTTCCTTGTAGGATGGAGTGTTGGGAGATTCTGAGCAGGGTGTGACTGAGCTCTTCCTTTGATGCCTTGATCCAGCTCACTGGGCATGGATCAAGTGGTGACGTGGTTGAGTTTAATGTGATGAAGGCAAATTCTATGTTTTCTTTGTTAATTGAATTGAAGGTAGACCAGGGCTTGCAGGTGTTGATTGAGGATGGGGTCTGTGATGGAGGCTGGTATGTGGAGTTCTTTTAGTAGTGCAATGCAAATGTTTGAGGATCAGGGAGGATTTCCAAAGTGGTTGTGTATGAGGGCTGGGTTAGATTTTTTACTATATGGAAGAGCTGTTTTTCTTGTTTCTCCTTCCTACTGAATTCTCTCAAAATATACTACCATGAAGGGACCGCCAGTATTTTCTCTCAAATCCATTTCTATATAAATGACTAAGGACTACAGAAAGCTAGTTCCCTCCAGGGCTACTATGAAAGCAGTTATTCCCTCGTT
The DNA here is from genome assembly GCA_033557465.1 of Ichthyophis bannanicus. NCBI lineage: Eukaryota > Metazoa > Chordata > Amphibia > Gymnophiona > Ichthyophiidae > Ichthyophis > Ichthyophis bannanicus. The sequence goes on along the minus strand of CM066039.1, from coordinate 400,827,511 downwards.
TTGTAAGACTGCTTAATCCTTACTAGTGTTCCACAACATCATGGCAGTCTGACACAGATAACACAGGTACACTAAAAAATTTTTTTTTAAACTGCCTCTAATGTTTCGATTGATTTTTACGTTTTTTGGTGCGCTGAATCCAAATCTGGTAACCAATTTGCTCCATCACGTACAGATTTTTTGCTACATTGGGTTAGCAGTTTGAGGTGAACGTTTCAGATTGAGTGCGATCGAGATAAAAGTTTCTTGGATGAATTCTTTATACTAATTGTTTAGTAGTTATTCAAATAAGAATAAAGAAAATTGTAACAAGGCAGCACATAAGAATAGAGTAATGTCAACAAAACACACTGTGATGGTAGCAAAATTGTCTGCACTTAAAACAGCCACATACATGTGCACAAACATTGAGCATATAAGAGCGAGGTTAGACACAAAGCAAAGCAAAGAAATGTGCAAAAAATGTTGTACAGGTATGTATGTAAGAATAGAAAACGCAAACCGCACCATTGCAATACATGAAGACAAACACCCGATGGTGTGAAAATAAAATTTCTAATAAATGAGATCCGACACTGTGGTAATAACTAGCAAATTTTTATTTCAAAGTTTAGTAAAAACACGATATTTGTCAACACAGTTTAGATATTAAAGTCATTCTTGGGTCAATCAATCTCCTGGTGGGCCCGTTTCTTCTTCCCCCGAATGCTTCTCTTGGTGCGCTGCTTGGCGTATTTTTCATCTGGGGTTTCCCGCAGCAGCAACCAGCAGAAATCAGCCATCATAGTGGTGTTCCATCTTCCTTGGTACCTTCTCTCTGCGTCCTTGATGTCCTGGTGAAACCTTTCACCTTGTTCTTCACTGTACGCCCCCAAGTTTTCGGGAAAGTAGTTCACATGGGAGTGCAAGAAATGGACTTTCAGGCTCATGTTACAGCCTTGTTCTTTGAAGGCATTGAGCATCCTGGCAACAATATCCTTATAGTTCTCATCCCACCTGTTCCCCAAGAATTTGAGAACAACATCCTTGAAGGAATCCCAGGCTTCTTTTTCCTTCTCAGACATCGTTTCAGCGAATGCTCCATCTGAAATGAGTTTCCTTATATCAGGGCCAACAAACACTCCTTCCTTTAGCTTTGCTTCAGAAAGTCAGGGGAACTTTGAGCAAAGGTACCGAAAGCACTCACCATCTTTTGGAAGGGACTTGATGAATTGCTTAATGAGACCCAACTTAATGTGGAGAGGTGGTAATAGAATTTTATCACGAGGTACCAAGCTCTCATGAAGAACATTTTTCTCACCGGGTCTCAAATACTCCCGAATTGGCCAGTCTTTTTTCCCCCAGTGTAGGTCGCGGGCCCGGCTATCCCACAAGCAAAGGAAGCAGGGATATTTGGTGAAACCGGATTGCTGCCCTAATAGCATGGATAGAATTTTAAAGTCTCCACAAATCATCCACTTATGCTCATCATAACGAATCTTCTGAAGAATCAGGGCCAAATTCTCGTATTTTTCTTGGAGAATAACAGAGTGAGCAATAGGAACTGAAGCGAATGTGTTGCCATTATGAAGAACACCTTTTATGCTGTCTTTTGACGAATCAATGAACAGCCACCATTCAGCAGGATCATACTTGAGTTTAAACTTTTCCATCACTCCGTATATATCGTTGCAAAATACCAAATCTTCCTCTTTGCTGAAATACTTCAAAAATTGTGTCTCGCGGTTGCGGTACCAATAAAGTTGTTCCTGGTGACAATAGATTTTTCTGTTTAAGCCGAGAACCTAGCAGTTGGGCAGCATCTTTTGGGAGTCCTAAATCCCGGACTAAATCATTCAATTCAGCTTGAGAGAAAAGTTCAGGTTTCGGATCTGGTTCAGTTTCAAACTCGGAAGTACTGGACTCATCGGGAAAAGCCATCTGATGAGTCTCATCATGATCAGAACCGTCCACACAAATATGATCCAAAGATTTTGGTGGTTCAGGCACAGGTACTTCGTTGCTATGAGGCATAGGCCTAATTGCTGAGGGAAGGTTGGGGTAACTTATTACGTTCTTATTTTTTAAGTTGTATCCCTTCACAATGCAAGAGCAAAAATAGCAGTCACTGCTGTGGTCTCTTTGTTCACGCCACATCATAGGTATTCCGAAACGAAATGCTTGTTTTTTTACCTTTCATCCATAAGCGTAGATCTTCCTCACATGTCTTGCACACTTTGTGAGGAGCCCACGGTTTGTCTTGATCGCCTAACTTCAAACCGAAATAGGCGAAATATACTTTAATATATGCAGAAATGTTCCTCTGCCGCTTTTTCACGGTATATTCCCCACAAATACACTGTACATAAGTACACTGTACACAATACACTGTACACAATACACTGTACACAAGTACACTGTACATAAATGGTTTACCTCTTACTTAAGTAATAGAACACAAAATGTAAGAATTGGTAACCAAACATCAACCATATATAAACAAGAAATTGGTCTCCCACAAGGCTCTGCACTATCAGCCCTTCTATTTAATATTTATATAAAACCTGTCAGTGATATCTTTAAAAAATTCGGTGTATACTATCATCTATACGCAGATATTATGATGTACATCCCATTCACGATTCCTAATTTACCAATAAAATTACTATCAGAATGCTTCAATGAAATTACAACATGGCTAAAAGCCCAAAACCTTCACATTAATCATTCAAAAACAGAAGTCCTAATTGTAACAAAAAATCAATCATATATCCCCCCAACCCATATAACATTACAAAGCCATGACATTAAAATAAAAAATGAAATAAGATACCTAGGTGTCATTCTAGATACTCACCTGACGATGAACACCCACATCAGAAACACCATAAAGAAAATATACTTTAAACTTAAAATCCTTAAACAATTACGCCCGCTAGTACACCAACTAGACTTCATTAATATAATCCAAGCTACAATAACACCGCACTTTGATTTTGCCAACCTAATTCTATTAGGTATATCGAAACAAAACATAAAAAGAATCCAATTAGCACAAAACGCAGCAGCCAGAATTATAATGAAAGTACACTCAATCCAGCACATAACTCCAATATTAGCTTCCCTACACTGGTTGCCAATTCAAAGTAGGATAATATACAAAACCACAATAACCACATACAAAGCTTTAAACAACATGGCCCCAATCCCATTAAGCAATCTAATTAGCATGGAATCTCAAAAAACCACGCACAGAAAAGGATACTCAAACAAACTAAATACCCCTAATGATTTCATAAAAGCAAATAAATTAACCAACAAAAGAGCTTTTTCTCATGCTGCCCCCTCTATTTGGAATTCCCTTCCGGAGGACTTACGAACTATAACTGAAATCATGGAACTCCGTAAAAAACTAAAAACCTATTTATTCTCCATGCACTATGGCAACATAGATAACCCCTGGATACACGCAGATAAAGGTTAAAATATGACAGAGTAATACTTATCCCAAAAATTTAACAGACATTACGCTATTATAAACTCTACGATCCAACTCTGAGTACCCCTAACATGTACCTGTATATAGTTTTTTGTACATAGTTTAATAAGCCAGTTTTGCTATTTTGCATTAGTTCAAGCTGTTACCCATTACTTTTATTGTTACAAAAATGTTCGATGTAAAACTAAGCTTTTTGCTATGTGGTATGTTGTTTTATTGTGAACCGCAACTGAACTCTGGAAGTTGCGGGTTATAAATATATGTTAAAATAAATAAATAAATAAAATAAACAAATAAAACAAAAACTGTCCGGAGAGTTGACGCAACCTCTGGCTCTGTGAGCCATCACAAATACACAGCACTGCAAACTACAACTGTAGTGAACCACTTCGGAATAAAGCTGGATTACGACTGAGCAAACAAAAGGTAATAATGAACTTGCAAGAAACTGAAATTTGACAGGAACGTTCATGTCGCAACCACCGTGTTTGAGCGAGCGAACGAGGCGAGGCGAACAGGAAAGAACATGCGCCAGCGCGAGTACTGGATTTAGCCCCCCGCCTCCCAATTGTCCTGTTAATGTATAAAATGAATACAAAACACTAAAATATCATGAGGGAGTGTTTCTAGTTAGTTAACCATTACCACCTCTATTTTGGGCCAAGAAAATAAACTGCAGTCGGCTAAAAAGAAATTATGTGAACATTCCTTATATGGGTAAGAAATCTAATTTTGCAAGAAAACGTGACGTGATGGAACATTTTGGCTATTTTTCCTGGATTCAGCACCCCAAAATCTATAGGAATCAGTTGCAAAACTGGAGGCAGTTTTTTGGTAGTGTACCTGTGTAATCATTCTTTATTACCATGATCGATCAAATTAGTTAGCGTGCAGATGTTGGCATTCAAACAGGTTACAGTCCCATTTATCTGATTAGAGCCCAGAGTGCCATATAGAATAGGGATACTCCGTTTTTCATTGCCCTTTACCCTAGTGGTCTGTGCTCTCCTCACGTCTCCATTATTCTTGATTATGGCATTACAGATCACTTTTTTGCAGATGATTTTAGTTGAGGATAAAAAAGGGGATTTGATCAACTCTCTGCCATTGGTAAACTGAATAACTGTTTAAAGGGGCTGGGAGGATGGTTGGAGGGGAATTAGTTAAATCCTGACAAGACTGAATTCCTATGGTATAGCACAAGGGTCTACAATTCTCCAGGACCAAGCAGGAAGTCAGTCCTCACTTATGGGTGACGTTGGCGCCGGAGCCCTCGCGGAGCAATTTTCCCCAGCTTTCGCAGAAAGCCTTTGAGAATTGCAGCGCGCATGCGCGGTCCCCTTCCCGCCCAGGGATGCCAACTTGCTCAGTCTTCTTTTTTCCACGGAGCCCTACAGACGTAGTTTGTTACCGCCGCTGAAAAAGTTGATTTCTTTAGTTTGATTTCTGGTTAAATTTTTTCTCGGTTCGTGTGTCCTCTTCCCGCCGGGCTTTTGAGCCCATTCACTTTTTTTTTTTTTTTTTTATTCCAACTGGCGTTCCCGCCACTTTTTCCTTCTTCCCTGGCAGCGCGGTCTTTCGACCTTGCAGGGGTCCTTTTTCCCCCGATGGCTGCCAGCGGGTTTAAAAAGTGTGATCGTTGTGTCAGACTCATGTCTCTTACTGACACAAATGACTGCTGCCTCCGCTACCTGGGGGCCGAGCATGACCCTATGAGTCGCGGCCCGTGCAGCAGGATGTCCTCGAAGGCCCTGAGGAGTCGGCAGTCGCAAAGGGATCATATCTTCTGACTCTGCGCGGACCTCGTCAGAGGCCTCGACGTCTCGTGGCTCCGGCTCAGACCATCGGAGTTCTTCTCAACAGGGCTCCCCCGGCCAGGAACACCGGCGGGAGAAGAGGCCCGCGAGGGTGGAGCCGGACGGCAATCCTGGTTCCTCGAGGGCCAGGTCGCTCAGCCCGGCCCGACTCCCCGGGCCCTCGGAGGGGGAGAGGCCTTCGAAGCTTCCTCGTCTCGAAGTGGAGACTCCTGGACACGTGAGTGATATAGTCCTCCTGGACTCCCCCACGGATGAACCGCCGTCAGGGCCCGAGTCGGCGGATGCTGGGTCTTCTGAGCTTGGTCTCAGACTGACAACCTTGGAGCGCAGTATCTGCCTTCATGGACCAGCAGCGGGCATTGATCACCGGCCTCGCCAGTGCATCTGCCCCGACCACCGGGACGTCGACGCCCAAGTCGACCCCGGAGGCCGAGTCGATCCTCGAGTACATACAAGCTCGAGTCGATCCTTGTCCTAGGTCTCCCTCGGCTTCCCCGGGCCCCGCGCGCACGGAGCCGCTCGACTACTCCTCGGAGGAGTCGGGCTGGGACACGGAGGAGGATGAGTCACCCGGTTCCTTTCAGACCCGGTGCGTCCCCTCCGACTCGCCCGAGTCGGAGCCTCGGAGGCGGTCCCCTCCCCGGAGGATACCCGGTTCTCCGATTTCGTGAGGGATATGGCCAAGGCCTTGGCTTTTCCTGCGGATCCGGAGGAGGAACCCCGAGCCGAAGAGCTCGAGGCCCTTCAATATGACTCCCCCCCCTAGGGAGGCCTTTACTGTACCGGTTCCCCTGATGCTGGAGCAGCTTCTCTTCCGCATGTGGGAAAGCCCGGCCTCGACGCCGGTGTTGAGCAAGCGGGTCAATTCCATGTATCGAGTCCGCAAGAGCCCCGGGTTCCAGAAGGCGCAACTACCGCACCACTCCATGGTGATGGAATCGGCCATGCATCGACTTAAAAGTCAAAAGATGCACTCCTCGGTGCCTCCGGGTAAGGAGGCCCTCGGTAGGAAGTGCTTCCAGGGCTCTATGCTTGCTTGTCGGGTCCAGACATATCAGTTGTATATGGGTATGTATCTCTGCGACCTGGCGAAAGAAATGGCGGGTTTTTCCGCCGGTCTCTCCGAGGAACCCTTGCAGCGGTTCCAAGCCCTGTCCACAGGGATTCAAGAGTGTTCGAAGTTCATTTCTCGAGCGGCCTATGATGGCTTCGAAGCATCGGCTCGAGTAGCCGGAGCCGGTATCGGGGCTCGCCGCCAAGCTTGGCTTCAGTCCTCCGACCTCGAGCCGTGGGTGCAGGACAAGTTGGTCGATGTCCCTTGCAGAGGGGAAAACCTCTTCGGCAAGCCCATGGCCGACAAGGCGGCGGAGCTCGAGTCAGAGACTCTCACCAGGACTCGCCTTTCCAGAAAAACCTCTGCTCCTTCTCAGAGGAAGAAGGGCTCGGGGAAAAAAGCCCTTTTACCCGAGGAAGGTGTTCGCTTATAAGCAGCACCACCCACAATATCAGGCCTCGATAACCCCTCATCAGGGGCAGCAGCCTAAGGGGCAGGGTAACGGATCCCGGAGGCAGAAAGCCCCCAAGCCCACCACGCAGGCTCCGGCCCAGCAGGGTGGGGGTTTTTGACTATGCCAGCATAGCCTCTCCCCCCCAGGGGCCCTCGCTCAGCACGGGGGGCCGGCTGACCCACTTTGCTCACAGGTGGTCAGCCGTAACATCCGATGCCTGGGTGTTGCGGGTGGTTCAAAAGGGCTACCTCCTACATTTTCACCAGGTGCCACCCCCTACTTCCCGGGGGAGCCTCCCAGACCCCCGCTGCACAAGGACATACTCCTTCAGGAGCTGCAAAGTCTGCTTCAGGAACTGGCGGTGGAGCCAGTGCCCCAGCATCTGTGCGGTCACGGTTTCTACTCGAGGTACTTCCTGGTGCCAAAGAGAACAGGAGGCCTCAGACCCATTCTGGACTTACGCAACCTCAACAAGTTCCTGCAGCGGGAAAAGTTCAAGATGCTTACCCTTGGAACCCTACTGCCCTACCTCCAGCAGGGAGATTGGCTATGCTCCTTGGATCTAAAGGATGCTTATACCCACATCCTTATTCACCCGGACCACCGACAATACCTAAGGTTTGTGGTGGCAGGGAACCATTATCAGTACCGAGTACTGCCCTTTGGCCTATCCTCCGCTCCCAATGGTGTTCACGAAGTGCCTGGCAGTGGTGGCAGCCTTCCTAAGGCTTCAAGGCCTCTTCGTCTTCCCATACCTGGACAACTGGCTCATCTGAGCATCATCTGCTCCAGAGGTCGCCCAGGCCACCCAGCGTACGGTGGCTCTGCTTCAGCACTTGGGCTTCGTCATAAACTTCGAGAAGTCCGCTTTGCTTCCCTCTCAGGACCTCGAGTCTTCTTGCCTCTGGAACGGGCCAACAGGCTTATGGCTCTAGCCGGCAGGTTCAACAGCGAGTCGCCGGCCCCTGCCAGACAGTTCCTGCAACTGCTCGGACACATGGCCTCCACGGTCCATGTCACTCCGAATACAAGTCTACATATGAGACCTGCTCAGTGGAGCCTTCACACTCAGTGGCATCAGTCCACAGAGAGACTGTCGGACCTGATACAGATTTCCGACCGTCTGGTCTCCTCCCTGCAATGGTGGCTTCACCTGCCCAACCTAGTGCTCGGCATGTCCTTTCAGTCGCCCCCACCGTACCGGGTGCTCACGACAGATGCTTCCCTCCTGGGCTGGGGGGCGCATTGTCGGGGGACATGCACTCAAGGCCTTTGGACACCTTGGGAGGCCGCCCAGCAGATAAATTTTCTAGAGCTACGGGCGATCCGCCTAGCTCTGCAGGCCTTCTCTCACCTGACTTCGGTCAGTCCGTACTGGTGCAGACGGACAATCAGGTTGCCATGTTCTATGTGAACAAACAAGGGGGCACGGGCTCCCTCCTATGTCAGGAAGCCCGGAGGCTGTGCTCTTGGGCTGTCGATCACGACATCCTCCTCAAAGCTGTTTACCTGCCAGGGCAGGACAATTGCCTGGCAGACAAACTGAGCCGGATTCTGCTGCCGCACGAATGGAAGTTGAACCCCATGGTGGCCCAGCAGATCTTCCGCCGGTGGGGCTCTCCCACTGTGGATCTCTTTGCCAGTCCCCTGAACAGGCAGCTCCCCAGATTCTGCTCCCGGCACCCTCACCCTCTTCGAGTGGCGCCAGATGCTTTCCTCATCCCGTGGTCCACGGGTCTGCTGTATGCCTTCCCTCCCACACCACTGGTGTCCCGGACCTTGTTCAAAGTTGTCCAGGACAGGGCCTCCGTGATCCTGGTAGCGCCCCGGTGGCCGAGACAACCGTGGTTCCCTCTGCTTCTACAGCTAGCGGTGGACACCCCTCTTCCCCTGGGGTTTCAGCCCGATCTCCTGACCCAGGATCAGGGTACTCTTCTGCACCCCAACCTCAGGGCCCTGCACCTGATGGCCTGGCTGCTGAAAGGGTAGTCCTAGCCCCACTGCTGCTACCTCCGGAGGTGGAAGCCGTCGTCCTAGCATCTCGGCGACCTTCCACCCGGAAGTCTTACGCCCTCAAATGGCGTCGCTTCTCGGTCTGGTGTTCTCAGCGATCTGAGGACCCCTTCGCCTGTCTAGTATCGGTGGTACTGCAATATTTGCTTCACCTCTCCGATCTAGGTCTCAAATCCAATTCTGTCAGAGTCCACCTCAGTGCTCTCTCTGCACATCATTCACCGGTTGAAGGCCAGCCTCTCTCTTCGCACCCCTTGGTGGCGCGTTTCCTCAGAGGCCTCCTTCTGCTTAAACCTCCGTTGCGCCCTCCAGCTCCTGACTGGGACCTCAACGTGGTTCTGCAAAGGCTTACCTGCCCGCCTTTTGAACCCATGGCTACCTGCCCTCTTCGTTTCCTCTCCTGGAAAACTCTTCTTAGTAGCCCTCACTTCCGCGAGGCGCACAAGTGAGCTGCAGGCCCTAGTGTCGGGGCCTCCGTACACTAGGTTCTACAGGAATAGGGTGGTCCTGCGGACCCACCCTAAGTTCCTTCCAAAGGTGGTCTCCCACTTTCACATCAATCAAGAGGTGGTTCTTCCGACCTTCTTCCCCAGGCCGCATGCCAGCCGAGCTGAGACTGTCCTGCACACCCTGGATTGTAGAAGAGCCTTGTCCTTCTACCTTGACCGTACGCGGGAGCATAGAAAAGCGGTTCAGCTTTTCGTGTCTTTTGATCCCAATCGGTTGGGGGGGTGCCTGTCTCTAAGCGCACTCTGTCCACCTGGGTGGCCGACTGTATCGCCTGGACTTACGGGGCAGCCAGCCTCTCCTTGGAAAGTCGCGTCACGGCTCATCGGGTCAGGGCGAAGGCAGCGTCCGTGGCTCACCTCCGCTCTGTTCCGTTGGCAGACATCTGCCGGGCCGCTACTTGGTCTTCAGGTCAGACATTTGCGGCTCACTACTGCCTGGAAAGGGAGTCCCGCAGGGACAGTGCTTTCGGTCAGGCAGTCCTCCACCATCTCTTTGAGGTTTAGGCAACTCCTACCCTCCGGCCCCGGTGTTGGCTACCGGCCGGATGCGTATTCAGAGAAGATTCCTTCCTTCTGTACTGCTGATTTTCAGGAAGCTCTTTAGGCTTGAGATCTCCGGTAGCCTTAAGCTTGGGAGTCCCATAAGTGAGGACTGACTTCCTGCTTGGTCCTGGAGAAAGTAGTTACTCACCTGTAACAGGTGTTCTCCAGGAGCAGCAGGAATCAGTCCTCACTACCCTCCCTCCTCCCCTTGGAGTTGCAGTCATTCTTACTGCATATCTTGCAAATTTTTTGCTGTCTTTCCGCTATGTCATCAGACTGAGCAAGATGGCATCCCTGGGCGGAAAGGGGACCGCGCATGCGTGCTGCAATTCCCAAAGGCTTTCTGCGAAAGCTGGGGAAAATTGCTCTGCGAGGGCTCCGTCAGCGCTGACGTCACCCATAAGTGAGGACTGATTCCTGCTGCTCCTGGAGAACACCTGTTACAGGTGAGTAACTACTCTTTCTGGTCCTGGAGGGCTACAAAACAGTCAGGTCTTCAGGATGACCCTAATGAATATGCATGAGATAAATTTGAACACAAAGGGGGCAGTGCATTCAAATATGCATATTCATTAGGGCCATCCTGAAAACCTAACTGGTCTGAGGCTCCTAGTATAGCAGGTGAAAGATCTGTGGTCTCTCCTATTTTACAGGGATGTAGACTACAAAGCAGCAGAGTGGTTAAGAGCGTGGGGTCCTGTTAAATATAAATATCTCACTGGAGGCATCAACGCTTCCTTTATGGCCTTACAATTACCTAGAATTCAGACTTTTATGCCAGAGCAGGTATTAAACAGGCTAAGCCATGGGTTTCTTATTACTCTATGGCATTATTGCAATAGCTTATATGGGAGAGTATTTGAGAAACAGATAAAGCACTTACAGCATATACAGAATACCCAGTGTAGTGGCTGTTAAGCAAAAAAATTATTCCTTTGTTATGCCATCCTCACTGATTGCCAGTACTATACCAAGTTGATTTTAACATCTTGTTCTGGATAAGTAATGTTTTCAATTATAATTGGCCCAAACTACTTGAGAAAAAACACGAGTTTTCATGCCTGTTAGATCACTTTGTCCAGCTCAACGAGTATATCTGCTGCTCCCAGCTGGGATAAGATTGGAGACTACCCAGCAGAGAGCTTTGGCATTTGCAAATCAAACTGTGGAATTGGGTGCCGTTGGATATCCATGTGGAACAATTATTTTTATAGTCAAAAACAGCTTAAGGTCTAGTTATTTGGTCAAGCAGTTCTATTTTGTACTACTTAGATGTTTTTAAAACAAAGCGTAGTTACTCACCCGTAACAGGTGATCTCTGGGAACAGCAGGAATTGAGTCTTTACATAAGGGTATTGTCAACACCGACAGAGTCAGCGTAGGAACACTCCCCAGCGTCCTATAGGAAAGCTTTTGGGAGCATCCCACTGCGCCTGCGCTGCTGCCTTCCCAACTCTTCCTCTTCAGTTGGGTTTGTAGCTGAGACAAAAGGAGAGAAGGAAAGAAAAAGGGAGTGAGAGAGATACAACTCCTAGGGGAGGTGGGTGGGTTGTGAAGACTCAATTCCTGCTGTTCCCAGAGATCACCTGTTACAGGTGAGTAACTACACTATTTCCAGGAACAAGCAGGAATGTAGTCTTCACATATGGGACTCCCAAGCTTAGAGATGCCAGGGAGATGACCCCAGAAAGCAGCAAAACCCAAGCTGGAGGTGGGTTATGCTTCCTCCCAAGGATCTCTGGTATCAAAACCTGGGGAGGGGGGGGGGTTAGGAGTTGTTCTAAGTCTGAAAGAGCTGCTGGAGAACAGCCTGGCCAAATGAGGCATCCCGACAGGAGTCCTTGTGTAAGCAGTAATGGGCTGCAAAAGTGTGGACAGAGGACCAAGTGGCTGCCTTTGCAGATGTCGTCAATTGACACCGAGCAAAGGTTGGCGATAGAGGCAGCCATTGCGCTCATGTTGTGAGCTATGACATGACCTTCAAGAGAAAGTCCCTTACTCTCATAGGTAAAGGATATGCAATCTGAAATTCACTTGGAGAGTGTTCTTTTGGAAACTTGTAAACCCAGGTGAATGGAATCAAAGGCAACAAAAAGGTGTGAAGCCTTTCTATGTTGCTTAGTTCTCTGAAGGTCAAGCGTAGTTACTCACCTATAACAGGTGATCTCCGGGAACAGCAGGAATAAGTCTTCACATATGGGTATCATCAGTACTGATGGAGCCCACTCGGGAACGCTCCCCAGCGTCAAATAGGAACGCTTTTGGGAGCGTGCATCCATACATGCACACTGCCTTCCCGCCTATCTACCTCCCTCTCTTCAGTTGAGTTTAAAGCTGAGACCGAAGGAGAGAAGTAGATAAAAATAGAGAAAGAGAGAAAGACAACTCCTAGGGAAGGTGGGTGGGTTGTGAAGACTTATTCCTGCGGTTCCAGGAGATCACCTGTGATCACAGGTGAGTAATTATGCTATCTCCAGGAACAAGCAGGAATGAGTCTTCACATATGGGGACTCCCTAGCTGTGGGTGCCAGGGGAGATCCCATAAAATGCGTGTCCCTGGGACAGGACAGCATTTCCCAAACCTGGATCTCCAGCATCCCCTGGGGGATGGAGGGTAGGAGTTGAATAGAGCAGAGCTGTAGAGGAACAGCGAATCTAAAGACTACAGGGAAAAAGAGTCTTTAGAATGTATGTCAAATATCAGTAGATATTTAATGAACTAGCACAATATAGAGCTTACCTACTGGATTGTAGAAAGTAGACAGGAGATGCAGTAGCGGAATCTTCAAGGTAACTCCACTGCAGTGAGGAAGAAGTTCCAATCTGGAATGGGCAGGTGACCCAGGTGTCAACCGGGGCAGGAGGAGATCGGCAGGCCTCCAATGAAAAGCTTTATGGGAAAAGCTGAGAACTCTGGTAGATACAGAGTCATAAACATTGAGGACTAACAAAAGAAAACTGACCGAACTGGAAAGTAGCCCAGTCCGGAGGGGAAGAGAGGGTATGGAAAAAAGCGCCTATTCCCAAGGAGAACAGAAGTGTACGCAGGAATACTGAAAATGTGCACTGTTTTTCCTAGCTGGTAGGAGATAGGAAGACATTGAAGTTTGAGACTGCATAGAAAAGAAATGTATAACAAAAATAGAAGCTGTTGACGTCACAGCAGTAATTGTTAGCATAACCAGTCCCAGTTACTGAGCCGTATTATAATAGGCAAGTTGACTGTCAGGACCCCATAAGAAATATAAAAACCTAAGCACCGACAGTCAGGGAGATAGGTTAGGCATAGAGCGCTATGGACATCTCCCAATATGCGCATACCTAGATATAGATATAGATATATATGTATGTCTTTCCTTATATATATACTTATCTATACGTATGAGAAGATATATGTCTAGACAAGTGTGATACATATAAATCTACATATAGAAATGCAGATAGATATATGTACAGATAGAGGCGGGATGGCTGATGCCCACCCAGGGTATAAAACCATGTATGCACAGGAAAACAATTTTAAGAATGCATGCCCGCAGCTGAGCCACAGAAACATTCACATGGGGATGTGATGGGAAAAATCCATCCCATAACAGGGGGTGAAACCCACCTGAAAAAATATAGAGGAGCTATTTCTGTAGGTCAGTGGAAGAACCAGCATGGTTGTGTGAAAACCAGAGGATAACAGCAGTCTGGTAAGAGTACTGCAGCAGTACCCTAGGACTCTGATATGTCCGAAGGACAAGAAGAACGCAGAGACGAAGATACCAAAGTGACCCAGCCAAGGGGTTCAGGGGTATCACGTACGGTAAAAGAGTATGTGTTGTCCAAGCGGAGTAGAAAGCATAATGCCAAGCTGGAAGGAACAGGAGTATATTCCGGTCAGATTGGAAATTCCGTGGACACATGTAGAAAAAAACTTGTCCGCTGGATATGAAAGTCCCTCAGAGACAGAGTTCAATGCTCTGTAGCAAGGGCCCATAGCAGAAAGCTGCTCTGAGGATTGCAGAGAGCATTGTGCAGGAGAATTATAGATAAAACTGACAGGTCAGGTGTGTTAGCCAAGTAGAAAGGGAAATCACCCTCTACCGCTGTGGCCCGTCCTTTTTAATCGTTTTGTTAAACATTTAAACCAGAGATGGTGTTAGGACATTCATTCGTGTTTTCGTAAGCCGCTTCAAATTGCCTACTCTCGTAAATCTAATTTACGTGATATTTTGATGAAGACCACTGCACCTCAAGATAGACCATTTTTGAGACATGAGAATGCCGGACATTTTCCATGTGGAACCTGTTCTTTTTGTCCTAACACCATCTCTGGTTTGACGTGGATAGACAACCGGACAAATAAAAGTTACTACACCCGATGGCATACAGACTGCACTACTGATTATGTAATCTACTTAATTATATGTCCCTGTCAACTACCATATGTCGGTAGGACTTCAAGATCTTGTAAGCTGCGTTTGGGTGAACATGCCTCTCGTCTACGTACACAGCAGCTAGCTGCACCATTGGTTCAACATTGCTTAGATCGATCGCACGCATTTGAAGATCTTTTTTGGTGGATCTTGGATCATGTACCCCCTAATCCTAGGGGAGGTGATAGGGTTCAATCCCTGCAGAATTTGGAGCAAAAATGGATTTTTCGGCTACATTCTGTACAACCTGAAGGATTAAACCAGCAATTGGACTGGCACACTATTTTTTGACTTCTCAGATAAAGAGCAGTTACCTGATTGGTGGTCTCTTCTCTCTGTTCTGATTGGTTCCTTTATACACCACACCTGAGAAACGCGCTCGGCTAAATGACAGCGCCTGGGTTATAAAAACCAGTTGTTTTAGCATTGTTTAAGGCTTATGCTTCTGCTGACAGCGGTTTGACCTGAAGCAGGGGGTTTATGGATATACCCCCGAAACGTGGCACGTCGAAGAATCGGACCTGCTGTATATAGCCTATGCTGTTAAAGCTAAGTACCAGCCATTTTTTGAAGAGCTGTTTTAAATGTTTAACAAAATGATTAAAAAGGACGGGCCACAGCGGTAGAGGGTGATTTCCCTTTCTACTTGGCTGGCCATTCCAACAAAAAGATTTCAAATATATTTTCTGGTTTCTTTCACTGAGTTTTGGGGTTTTTAGGTTCAATTTATACTCAGGGTGAAGGTGTTTTGGTTTTTACTAAGGTCAGGTGTGTTGCCATAACCTAGGAAAAGATATGGCTAGAAGAAGATAAGCTGCAGCGAAGAGTATTAAGCAAGCTAGTTTCAAGTAGCTTGCAATGAGCACTAAGGTAAACCCTGGAACTCCTGCACATACAGCAACTGAACCAAACCAGAGGGGATTCTCCTGCACGAAAACAGAGAGAAAACAGACAAAGGCAGCGGAGAAGATTTCCGTTCCTGTCTGATGAGATGTTCAGAGCACGCCTTGAGGGAAAACAGTCTACACTGTGTTCCAGTATGGCACCAACTCAAGCAGGGGAGACCCTGGAAGAGAGGGGGGTCGGAAAGTGGCTTACCCAATGGAAGGTCAGCTGAGGGAAATAATGTCCTTATGGGGCAGAACTATCATGGGATAGTTGCAACCTCCCTTCGTTGTAGTAGAATGGGAAAATTCAGTAACCCATGGACAAAAATACCCCAAGAGCACAGCATACTGGAAAAGAAAAAAACCAGCGTAGAGTTTGAAGAATAAACTTCCGCTGAGGAGAAGTTAACTGTAGAGTGCAATATACAAGAACCTATGGGTGCTGGTTACTGGGTAGAGTCTGGAGACTTCAGACTAGGATGAGATGTCCCTTGCTTGGGTACACCGGGAGGGATGGGTAGAAGGATGAAACTTTCTCTTCTTCGGGATAGACGGTTTGGTAGGACATTGCCTACGTCCTGGGGAAAAAGAAGGCTTAGGATGGTTTCCAGAACCAGGGAAGTCAGTGGAGCAATGAGCAACCTGACGTAAAGCCTCTTTATTGAAGAGATTCTCTCCAGTACAAGGAGAATTACCCAGTGTGTGTTGTGCCCATCTGCTCAAGTCTGAAGCCTGCAGCCACGCTGTACTGCGCGCTCCAATGGCAATAGCAGAGGATCTGCTAACAGACTCAAAAGAGTCTAGAGAAGCCCGGGAAAGAAACCAAGAGATATTCCTGCTATGATTAATAAGCAAGGAATAGTCAGAGGCCTTAGGTTCCGACAAAAAGGGAGACAAAAGAGACAACCTCTCTGTGACCTCCTGAAGCGTGAGACTCATAAAAAAAATATATGAAATAATTCCTGAAGCCAACATAGAAGTTTGGAAGGTCTGACGTCCAAAGGCATCAAGTGCTTTAGATGCACGACCTGGTGGGAAAGAAGAATGCTTCTTCTTACTTCTGACCTTCCTCATTGCTGATTCCACTACAATGGAATGATGCGGAAGTTGTTTTTTCTGAAACCCCGGAGAGGGAGGCACCTGATACAGAACATTCATGGCTGTAGAAGGCGCAGGAACCTTTAAAGGTGATTCCCAAATCCTCAGAAGAAGGTCCTGCAAAGACTGATGCAAAGGAAGCATTATGGTTTCCTTTTCTGCAGGATCTTGGCCAAGAGTAGGACCAGGAATAGGGATGGCAAGAAAGGTTGCCATATCAAGGAGAAATTCCTGAAAAGAAGGATCTCCCAGAGGAACTATTCCTGGGTAGGCTGAGGTTGAATGAGCAGACCTACTGGACTGGTGCATAAAAGGAATCCTGCTAGATGGAGAACGATACTGACAGTTCTGATTCGAGGCAGTTACTACTGCATCGTCTGTTCCCGGTATCGATTCCAAGCTAGGCATGGAAAAGATCGATGGCACCGATGGAACTGCAGGAAACGACATCGATGCCGGTACTGGCATCAGGGACGGTAATGCCCTCGTAGCAGGCATCGGAGGTTGCCGAAGCGGCACCGAGGTAACCAGAGAGCTTCGGTGATTATCCCCGATACTGCGTAGTCGGAGGCGACAAGGATCGGCTCCGAAACGCGTCGGAATCAAGTCATCTAGACTGGATATGGATTCCAGACTGGGCATCGAGACGAGCGTCGATGGTGGAATCGGCGAAGCTGCCACATGAAGGTCAATCGGAACCGTATCTATCGGCACCGAAGGCACCGAGGACGTCCAAGGATGACGCCCGTGAAAAGAGGAATACCCGACACCGGCGCCGATATTGGGGTATCGGCACCGCACGAAGCCGGTACCCCAATAAGCATGGCGCCCAGGACACCAGATGACGATCCCCGGTGAAGAGTGGAACACTCGACACCGATGCCGAGTTACCGCTCGACGCCGGTATCGACCCCGCGGTTGGCTGGGATACAGGAAAGCTAGACCGGGTCGTATCGAGCGGCCCCGAAGGCACCGAGGACTCCAGACAACGATCCCTGGTGAGGAGCGGAGCACTCGACACCGGTGCCGATGCCGGGGGATCGGCACCGCTCGAAGCCGGTACCAACCCCGTGCATGGCTGGGAAGCAGGAAAACCAGTCTGGGTCGGGTCGATCGGTCCCGAAGGTACCGAGGATACCAGACGACGAGCCCTGGAGAAGAGTGGAGCACTCGACACCAGTGCCGATGCCGGGGAAGCGGTACCGCTCGAAGCCAGACCGCAATCCCTGGTGGAGAGTGGAGCACTCGACATCGGAGCCGATGCCGGGGGAGCGGTACCGCTCAAAGCCGGTACCAACCCCGCGCATGGCTGGGATGCAGGAAAGCCAGTCTGGGTCGAATCGATCGGCCCCGAAGGCACCGAGGACACCAGCTGACGATCCTTGGTGAGGAGTGGAGCACTCGACACCGGTGCCGATGCCGGGGAATCGGTACCGCCCGAAGCGGATACCATCCCCGAGCATGGCTCAGGTATGTTCTGTGAGGAGTGAACCCCAGGAACAACCTGAAACCCCGTAAATGCTTTGGAGCCCGAAGACTCCCGCCGGGGTCTTATTGCCAATGGGGTCTTCAGGGCAAGGCTGGAGCCGTCATCATGCTGGGCATGAGACTTGCCCTTCAAGAATCGGCTGCTCTTAACAGACTGTTTGTGGGTTACCTGATCCTGGAGAGAAGAGTAAACCGAGGACCTCACCCGAGGAGGAAAAACGGCATTGAGGGATACCCGAAAAAGAGAAAGGTCTTCTCCCAATGCTAAAGCCCCATGGACCCAGGGAAAAAGGGTCAGGGCCCAAACAGGTTAGACACCAGGCATTGGAGTCTAAAAAGAAAACCAAGTCTCCACAGTGAGGGCACTTCTTAGGGGAAGAAGGCTCCATGTTGGAAAGGCCTAGTAGGCCTCAAAGGATAAAAGAAAAAACTGACGAGGAAATTTCTCGAAGGAAAAGAGAAGAATAAAGCACTGGCGGTACCGGTATCGGCAGGGATGACAGCCGCGACCACACAAAACAAGAAAATAAGATTATAAAGAAAAATGTTTCTGCAGTGACAGGAGGTACGTCCTGTTGGCTCTGCGGAAAAACGAAAACTGAGGAGAGGCAGTGGGAAAGGCGGGAAGTCACCGCGCAGGCGCGAGGGATGCTCCCAAAGGCTTCTGATTGGATGCTGGGGAGCATTTCCGTGCGGGCTCCGTCGACGCCGACGTACCCATATGTGAAGACTCATTCCTGCTTGTTCCTGGAGATAACCTCTTCCACTTGAAAGCATAAGAGCGTCTAGTGGAAGGTTTTCTGGAAGCTTAAAGGACATCCTTTACTTGCTGAGGAAGGTTAAGATCATGAAGATCTAGCCCTTCAGCAAACAAGCTCTGAGATACAGAGACTGGGGATTTGGATGCCAAAACCTTCCGTCCTCCTGTGACAGTAGATCTGGAGCAGACCCTAAGTCCAGGGAGGGGGCTTGAGAGAGATGTAGAAGCAGAGGGTACCACACTTGCCGTGGCCAATGTGGAGCTATGAGAATCATCCGCCCTCTTTCTCTCTGAAGCTTGAACAGGGTTTTGGGAATTAGGGGAATGGGTGAAAAGGCATAAAGGAAGTCTTGACCCTAGTGAAGGAGGAAGGCATCCCTGATCTGAGAACCCTGAGCTGGAATTCTGGAACAGAACCGGGGAAGTTTGGCATTCAATGGACTTGCAAAGAGGTCTATGTCCAGGGTTCCCCAAATTTGAAAAATCTTGGCCACCTGGTCTGCATGTAGAGACCATTCGTGTGGAAGCAGAACTCGACTGAGTCTGTCTGCCCAAGAGTTTTGTATGCCTGGAAGATAAACTGCCAGGAGGTGAATCTGATGCTCTCTGGCGAGGGCCCATAGTCGCAAAGCGACAGAGAGCCTGTTCCCCCCTGCTTGTTCACGTAGAACATGGCTACCTGATTGTCCGTATGAATGAGGACTGTCTTGTAGCTGAGCAGGGTATGGAACACTCGAAGAGCAAGGAAGATTGCTCTGAGTGATTGATATGTAGATGAGTCTCCTGTGGAGTCCAGGTGCCTTGGGTGGAGAGGTCTTGCAGATGAGCTCCCCAACCCATTGGTGAAGCATCTGTTATGAGAGTTGCCTGGGGTAAGGGTTGTTGAAAAGGGGACCCCAGCAACAGGTTTTGAGTGGACTGCCACCATAGGGGGGACAAAATAAGGCTATTTGTGTTCGCTATTTTGTCTGACAGGCACCCTGATGCCTGGGTCTATTGAGTGGATAAAGTCCACCAGGGCTGCTCTCATATGGAGGCGAGCATCATAAGGAACCACATGCATGGTAGATGCCATGTGGCCTAGTAGTTGTAGCATTTCTCGAGCAGTGAGGTGAGGTTTTAGCACTGCTGGAGAAGCTAACTGCACCATGTGAAGGCAACGGGCCTGGGGGAGATAGGCCCTTGCCTTTTTGGTATCCAGCCAAGCTCCTATGAACTCTAGAGACTGATTGGGAGTTAGACTGGATTTTGGGATGTTTATGACCAGACCCAAATACTGAAGGATACGCATTGTGCAAGATAGAGAAGTCCTGGCCTCTGACTCTGATGGGGCTCAAATAAGCCAGTCGTCTAAGTAGGGGAAGACGAATACGCCCAGAGTGTGGAGAAATGCTGCTACCACAGCCATGCATTTCATGAACACTCTTGGAGCTGAGGCCAGGCCAAAAGGAAGCACCCTGTATTGGTAGTGCTTTCCTTGAAAAAGGAACAGAAGGAACTTTGTGAGTTGGATGGATGAGAACATGGGTGTATGCATCCTTGAGATCTAGAGAACAAAGCCAATCCTGACTCTGAAGGTATGGCAGCAGAGTTCCTAGAGAAATCATCTTGAATTTCTCCTTGAACAGGAATTTGTTCAATTTTCTGAGGTCTGAAATAGGTCTGTATCCCTCTGTTTTCTTTGGGATAAGGAAATAGGGGGAGTAAAACCCTGTACCCTGTAGATGAATGGGTACTTCTTCTATTGCCCCTTGGGCAAGAAGTATAGTGACCTCTTGATCTAACAGGTTGATGAGAGAGGTCTGAGAATTGAACTGTCTTACCATTGTGGGAGGGGGGCATGCACAGAAAGTGCAGCTTGTACCCCTCTCTTATAATGGAGTGTCCAATGCTCTGCTGTTATCTGCTCCCACCTGAGGGCAAAGTGACATAACCTTCCTGGAATGGTGGAAGGCTCTGGTCCATTGAGGGTCAGGAAGGCTAAGTTCTCTAGATGAAAGTCAAAGGCCTTGTGGAGGCTGAGACTGCTGAGACGGTTGAGGCTTGGCAGTCTTTGCTTTCCTTTGTTTAGGTGGTTGCTGACCCTTTCGGACAAGCTGACCAGCAGAACGTTCCTGTTGGGAATAAGAGGGATAAAACCTCTTATTTTTCAAGAAGAAAGAAATTTTTCAAGAAGCCTTTCTGGCAGGATCAGCTGTGCCTTTGGATAGCCTATCCAAAGTAGAGTTATCAGCATCCATCTCATTGGCTTTCTCTTGCCAATTCTTGTCGAATAGATTCTCACCTGTAGAAGGGATATTTCCCAGTTTGTCCTGTACCCAGAGCTCCAAATCGGATGCCTGGAGCCAGGCAATTCTTCGTGCACCTATGGCAATGGCAGAGGTTCTGCTTATGCACTCAAAACAGTCAAAAGCTGCACGATTGACAAACTTTGAAACATCTTGGGCATGTTTAACCAGTGTGAGAAAAGGAATATTACTACTAAATTTTTTTTTTTTTTTTAAAAGAACGAACCACCGGCGGTACCGGTATAGCATCGGGAAAGGCAGACGCGATCACAAAAAAATAAAGAATAAGGAAACAATTTTCTGCGGTGACAGGAACATGACCTGCTGGCTCCGCGGAAAAACGAAGAACTGGAGAGAGGCAGTTGGGAAAGGTGGGAAGGCAGCACGCAGGCGCTGTGGGATGCTCCCAAAAGCTTCCTAATTGGACGCTGGGGAGCGTTCCCGCGCAGGCTCCGTCGGTACCGACGATACCCATATGTGAAGACTACATTCCTGCTTGTTCCTGGAGATTAATAATTCTTTTTATTATCTTTCTGTTTGCTGTAAACCGCCCCTGATCGCTGGAAGGGGCGGTACAGAAAAATGTTCAAATAAAGTGTCCTAATAGTCGTAGCATCTCTCGAGCTGTTACTTGGCTTTTGCTGTTGTATTCCTTTGACCAGCTCAATGAGGCAGGCACAGTGATCCTGTGCAAGGAAAGCTCAGGTCTGTCAATTGTCTAAGAGCACACTGATGAACTCAAGACTTTGGGTCAGAGCGAGGTGGGGCTTTGGAACGTTTATGACAAAGCCCAGATGTTCCAGCACCATGGTGGTGCAATGAAGGAAGAGTCTTAATCATTTAAGTAAAGACGAATACTCTCCAAGGTGAGTAGGTAGGCAGTGACCACTGCCATGCATGTTATGAAGACCCTTGAGGCAGAGGCTAGATCAAAGGGGAGAACCCAATATTGATAATGGTTTCCTTGAAATATGAAGCGCAGATACTGTTTGTGCAAGGGGGTGCATCAGTAAATTTTTATTTATTTAATATACATTTATATACTGTGTTTTCCCAAGTATCAAACACTGTTTACAAGGAACAATATGAATTGTACAAATACTCAATTCACTTACATTATAACTGTTGGAACTATTTACATTAAACTGTTGGGTTTACAATATGAATTGTACAAACATGTACTCAATCCGCTTACATTAAAGCTATTTACATTAATTTTGGATACTCAATTTACTTACATTAAAGCTGTTGGAACTGTTTATAATAAGCTGCTGGAAAAACTGTATCATCAGTTTTTTACATAGGTTATATAGCGTGTGCTTGTGAGATAATGTGCCATCAGGCTGATGGGGAGATTAGCTACTCAGGCAGACTGTTGCAGGATTGAGATGTGTTTTCTGTAAATACGTGTATGCCTTTTTTTAGGTCTAGAGAAGATAGCCAATTGTGTTTCTGGTTTAAGTCTCTCAGATCCAAGATGGGCTTCAAGCCTCCTGTTTTCTGTGGAATAAGTATGGAGAGTAGAAGCCCAACTTTTCTTGAAGAGGAGGAACTCTTTCTAGGCTTCCTGGGACAACAGGGGGTCACCTCTTCTTTTAAGAGTCCTCTGAAGGGGCTGCATGGGATAATCCCCTGTGAAGCTGGTGGGGGGGGGGGAGTAAGGATTCAAAGAGAAGCTGATAACTCCTTTGGACAATTAGAAGTGTCCACTGCTCTGATATTACGAGGTGCTGCCTGTGGGCATAGTGACAGTATGCCTGCTATGTTGAGGGTCTGGGGGCCCTCCAGGTGCAAACTGTGCTTGTGCAACTGGTTGAGTCTTAGGAGGCCTTGTTTTTCTTGGGATGGTGAGGACCCCCTGCTGCCTCTGCTGAGGATACTGAGCTCGATAGGCAACAGAAGGCAGGTGAGGATAGTATCTCTTCGTTTGAGAATAAAGAGACTTCTTGGGAAGAGCCTTCCTTTTGGACGGGTAGCTGTTTTCCTGGAAAGGCATTTTAGGGCAAGATCTTCTGTTTCAATTTCACCTGCTTTCTCCCTCCAATCATTGCCAAAAAGTTTTTTTCCAGTACATGGTATATTGGCCAGTTTATCCTGAACCAATTGCTCTAGGTCTGATGCCTGTAGCCAGGCCATTCTGCGAGCCCCAATGCAGACTGCTGAAGCTCTGCATGTGGATTTGAAAGCATCAAAAGAGACCCTGGTAAGAAACTTAGAAGAGTTCTGGACTTGCTTGATGAGTATATGGAATGCAATCCGCTTATCCTCAGGAAGCAGGGGGGGGGGGGGTGTTGTGTGTGTGTGGTGTGTGGTGTGTGAAAGTCTCCAGATCTCTGGTGACATCCTTCAGAAACATGCCCATATATAGCATGTAAGAGTTAATTTTGGAGGCCAACATGCATGCTTGGAAACACCAACGCCCGAACGCATCGATTGTCCTCAAGTCTTTGCTGGGAGGCATGGATGAATGATTCTTTGAGCTCTTTATTTAGCACATTGCCGATTCCACCGCCACTGAGTGGCGAGGGAGCTGAGGTTTTGGGAAGCCTGGGCACTCTGGTACTTTGTATATGGTATAGTCTCTTGCTGACCGGCAGAGCAGTGAGCGGGACCTCCCACATGTGGAACATAAGATCCTGCAAGATACGATGCACCAGTAAGTTAACTGCTTCCTTAGGGGTAGGAGGGTATTGGAGTATCTCCAATTCCGCTGCCCTGCTGCCATGTCATGTATGAAGTCCTGAAAGGACATCTCTTCTGGAGGGGACCGATGCCATTCCTGAGGCGGCGAAGGGTCTGAATGTGGGGAGGTTCTCGGGAATCAAGCAAACCCCCCCCCCCCCCCCGGTCAGATTCTGAATTATTTAAAACAGAGTCCAGCAAGAAATCAAAGTATTGGTGGTCTTGGGTTCAACCTCAATGCTTCGTGGAAGTCTATGGTCGATGCCGATACAGATGCTCTGAGGTATTGGAACCGAGAGGCATGGGAGCCTCAGTCTGTTGGATACCAGGGGTATCAGGTAGTTCCAACAGAGGAATCGGGCTCAGGGGCTCTGATGATGCAGGTTCGAGGGCCAGCATCGGGCCAGATAAGCCTGGCTTTAGGCTTGGTGCCAAAGTATACACTCCTGAAGCTCTCAATGTTATTGGTACCGAGGCTGCCAGGAGTGCTGCCAAACTCCTCTAGAGAGCCAGTATGCACTGATCTAGGGAGATGGCCAGTGTCTGGGTGGAATCGCATAAAAGGCTCTGGAGCCACCGTCCCAGAATATGGAACCGGTACATCTTCTGGAGGACAATGCCTTGGGAGTATTCCGGAGCCCCATTTTTGCTTTGAAGACAGATCCCTCTGCTAGGGCTTCTGTATCGGAAGCACCTCTAGGGAAGTATCGATGTTTATGCTGCGCCCTTTCCCTAGCATCAGAATCAGTCTTTGATGCCAAAGATTTGGAAATGCCCCCAAATTGTGTCTTACTCTTGGGTTTGGACTTTGAAGAAGCCTGAGAAGAAGTTGATGCCCACAAAGTGGGAGCCACTGAGATGGACAGGGGTGGCTCTATAATGAGGCCAAGTAAGGCAGTGGCCTCAGGCGGCAACTTTTAGGGGGGCGGCAAAAATTGCCCCCCAAAAGACCGCCTCACTCGGCCTTCAAACCCCTTCCCCAAAAAACGATCACTGGAGCCACTGCCGGAAAAAGGTGCACACACTTTGGGTTGGGGAGCGCTCATGCAACAGCTGAAGCGTGCGCTTGTTGGGTCACAGGCTGTCACTAGGTTCGCCTCTGACTCCGCACCCTCCCGCCTCCGAGGAGCCGCTCCTATAAAACCGCAGTTGTCGCCTTTCTCCTTTATTCGGCAAGAAAAGAGGGGGAAGAGAGAGACCCCAGGTCTGGAAATATGGCTCTGCTGGACAACGCTGCCACGGCTCACAGGCAGCCGAACGGGGGTGGATCGTCGTAGTCGTCCTCCTTCTCGGAGCTGGTGGAGATGAATGTGGATGACCGGGTGTATGTGACCCGCCATGCCACGCTGCTGTGCCGGACTCGCTGCTTGGGTGCATATTCCCGCATGAGCAGCAGCTGCAGGAGCTGGCGTGTGATGGCAAGAGGCACTTCTTCCTCGACCGCGACGGCTTCCTCTTCCCTACATGCTGGACTACCTGCGGGACCTGCAGCTAGTGCTGCCCGACTACATCCCAGAGCGGAGCCGGCTGCAGTGCGAGGCAGAGTACTTCCTGCTGCCTGAGCTGGCCAAGTGCTGAACCTGCCGTGCGTCAGTAAGGAGAGCTCGCTGGGCGACAACCCCCCTGCCCCCAGCACCCTCGCTGCTGGCTGCAGCCGCCGCTACCTACCTGGAGCCCGAGTGCGATGTGGTGCCGCCAGTTGCTGCCTCGCCGGCCGGGGCGCCTTCGCCCACTCTGGACCCTTATCACTTTACAGCCTCATCCAGCCCGGCCTCGGTGCCCCGCCTGACGCTCTCTCAGTCTATGGAAGGTCGGCGGTCGGGTTACATCACGGTGGGCTATTGGGGCTTGTACACCATCGAATGGGACACACAGGCGGCCACTAAGTTCCGGCGGGTGGCTCGCATCACCGTCTGCAGGAAGACATCGCTGGCCAAGGTGGTGTTCGGCGACACGCTGAACAAGAGCTGTGACCTGGACTGGCCACCCGAGCGCTATACGTCATGCTACTACCTCAAGTTTATTTTCCTGGAGCAGGCCTTCGACCGGCTCTCCGAGGCTGGATTCCACATGGTAGCGTTCAGCTCGACAGGCACCTGTGCCTTTGCCAGCAACGACCAGAGCGAGGACAAGATCTGGACCAGCTACACAGAGTATGTCTTCTGTAGATACTAGAGCGGAGGACTGTGTCCTGCTGCCCCCAACTCTGTATAATTGCTGCCTCCTCTTCCAACTGTCCCTGGAAACAGAAGAGAGAAGAGGCTGAAATGGATCAGCATCTGGACCTGAAGAGGGGTGTGTGTGTGTGTGGGGGGGGGGGGTGGTTATGGATGTCTGAGGCTGCTTTCCTCCGAGAGCTATGCGACTGAAATGAAGAACTACTCCTTATAAAAACTATACACGCTTCGTGGCCATGTATCTGGACTAGTGGGCTGATCGGGAGGGGGGCTAGAACTGGAAATGGGCTGATGGGGGGGTTAGAACTGGAAATGGGCTAATAGGGGGTTAAGAATGGAAATGGGCTGATTAGGGGGGGCAGGCCTGGAAATGGGCTGATTAGGGGGGGCTAGGACAGGAAATGGATTTATCGGGGGGGGGGGGGGTTAGGACTGGAGTCGGCTGATAAGGGGGATAGGACTTGAAATGGGCTGTGATTGGAAATGGGTTAATGGGGAGGGGAGGAGAGTGCTGCTGGCCCCGGAAGAAAACTAGGGGCTAGGGCTACAAATGGGCTGATGCAGGGGGTTGGGAGAATATGACTGGAAAAGAGCGGATACTGAGAGGGTCTGCCAGTGGAATTAGGGGGCTGGAAAGGAGCTGATATGGCGGGGGAAGGAGGGGGCTGGAATGGAGCTGACACCTGGGATGTACTGAAAGGGGACTGGAAGGGAGCTGACACTTTGGGGATGGGAGTGGTAAGTGGCTGGGTAATGGGGAGGAGGCTGGAAAGGAGCTGACGTGCGAATGGCACTAGAAGGGGAATGGACAGGGGGTAGGGCGACTGGAAGGGAGCTGACTGGGGGGGGGGGTGGCACAGAGTGGACGTGAGCCGATACCTGGGATAGTATTTGGACTAGAAGGGGCTGGACAGTGGGGAAGAAGGGGGACTGGAAGGGAATGGACACCAGTGGCAGTTGTGGGAATGCAAGGCATTTGACATTGGAAAGTACAGGGAGGGGAGGACACTGGGGAGGGTTACTGGAACTGGAAATGGGCTGATGGAAGGAAGTGAAGAAAACAAAAGAAGAGATAAGAAATGGCAGATGGACCATAGACCACAGAAAGAGCTAAGAGAAGACAGAAAAGCAGAAGCCTCAGATTGGGACCAGCATGATCAGAGAATAAAATGGTCAGACAACAAAGGTAGAAAAAAATTTGTATTTAATTTTAATGATTGGACTTGGCGCTATCTTTATATTTTACACAGTATTGGGGAACTGCATCTCTTATTTATCTGATGTTGCACTGCATGTGGACTCTGGCTTCTTGGGGTTTCAGTTTAAATTTTGTCTACATATTTTTATTTTAGATTATGGTTATTTATTCTGTACTTGGTGAGGGTCGATGTTGTGAGTGTGTGACTGAGGCCAGGTGTTCTGTTAACATGGAGTTTGTACATAAAGATCTATACTGTACTGTAATTTGACTTGTTCAGCTTTCAAATAGGTGTATGGATGTTCCAGGGCCCACTGTAGTATTTACAGTGACACTTTTTTTGAATGAGCTCCTTATGTATGTTTTGGAAGTTTGTGCTGATATGGTATGGTAGGATTGCTCTTTGTTGTAGGGTTTTGTATTAGTTCACAATATGCCCGGTACTGGAGAATAGTGATGGTTATTAGTGAGATGATCAGAATCAGATTTTTTTTTTTAAATTTTGAGTTCTGTGGGTGAATGTTCTGGTTCTGCTCTGCACCCACTATGGATGCAAAATATATGTTGAAAAAGAAAAAGCAATTACCATAAAGCAGTTTATAACAAAATAAAAATGAGTTATAATTTAGTTTTATAAACTGTGCTTTTGGTTCTTGCTCTTTTAGTTCCTTCATGTGCAAACAGGACCGTACCTAGCCCTGTGCAAGCAGTGCAGCTGCACAAGGCGCAAAGGCTTGGGAGGGTGCATTTTGGCTGTCTGCTGTTGCCCTGCCACCACTGGCAGGACAATAGCAGGCAGCCAAAATGCACCCTCAAGCCTTTTCGCAGCACTTTAAGTAGGTCTGGTCCCTTCCTCCTCCGACACGATGTCAGAGCAGGGCGGGACAGATCTGCTTAAAGTGCCGGTGCTTTTCAGATTGGGTGCATGCCCCCCCCCCCTCCTCCTCCCCATATCTCTGTCCAGTGCTGCCTGCTTTTTCCCTGCTGCCAGTGCCGCTGTGAAGAAACAGAGGGCAGCAGCAGGCAGTGCTGGACGGAGGTATGGGGAGGAGGAGGGGGCGTGCGCCCAAGCTGCAAGTTGCACAGGGCGTGATTGCAGCTTGGTACGGCCCTGTGTGCAAATATCTTGCATTCCCTCCATATAACCTAATCGACTTTTTGGTTTGATTCAGTCCCTGATTGGAGTTCTGAAAAAGCCCCGCCCCCCTCTAAGGGGGGGGGGGGCCGCACCATCTCATTCTTTGCCTCAGGCAGCAGATTGCCTTGAGCCGCCTCCTGGAGACATAATCCAAGGCAAAACAACAAAGCACAGTTACTTACCTGTAACAGGTGATCTATGGGAACAGCAGGAATTAGTCCTCACATATGGGTACGTCAGAACCGACTGAGCCTGCGCGGGAAAGCTTCCCAGAAAGGAAAGCTTTTGGGGCCTCCCACAGTGCATGTGCGCTGCCTTCCCGCCTTCCTGACCAACTCTCCTCAGTTCGAGTTTAAAGCTGAGACAGTAGAGAGGAAAGGAAAGAGAGAGAGAGAGATACAACTCCCAGGGGAGGTGGGTGGGTTGTGAGGACTAATTCCTGCTGTTCCCAGAGATCACCTGTTACAAGTAAGTAACTGTGCTATCTCCAGGAACAAGCAGGAATGAGTACTCACATATGGGGACTCCCTAGCTAAGATGCCGGGGAGATCCCCCTCCAAGGGTTCCTCATCATCCTATGGATCTCAGGCATCCATTCAGGGAAGGTGGGCAGGAGTTGTTTAAGAATGGAACAGGAGTCTGAGGACAGCCTGACCAAACAAGGCATCCCGGCGGGAGTCCTTGTCCAAGCAGTAATGGGCTGTGAAGGTATGAACCGAGGCCCAGGTGGCTGCTCGACAGATCTGATCGATGGATACCGAATGAAGATGAGCCATAGATGTGGCCATGGCTCTCACATTGTGAGCTGTGACATGGCCTTCCAGAGAAAGGTTCTTACTCTGGTAAGCAAAAGAAATACACTGAGCAATCCAGTTGGATAGTGTTCTTTTTGAGACTGGAAGTCCTAAATGAGAAGGATCAAAAGCAACAAAAAGTTGAGAAGACTTTCGATGTTGCTGTGTCCTGTGGATGTAAAAGGCAAGAGCTCTTTTACAATCTAACGTATGTAGATTCCTCTCTGCACTGGATGCATGAGGAGCTGGAAAAAAGACAGGTAGATATACCTCTTGATTAAGATGAAAAGGTGAGACCACTTTAGGCATAAAGTGAGGATTTGTCCTAAGGACTACCTTATCATGATGGAACCTTGTATAAGGTGGATTAGCCACTAAAGCCTGCAGTTCACTGATGCGGCGAGCAGAAGTGATTGCAATAAGGAAAATGACTTTCCAGGAAAGAAATTTCAAGGAGGTAGTAGCTAAGGGTTCAAAGGGTGGCTTCATAAGCTGACCAAGAACCATGTTTAAGTCCCATGCCACCGGAGGAGGTCGAATGGGAGGTTTAGTTAAAGTTAGACCTCTCATAAATCTTGCAATAAGAGGATGAGAGGAAACAGGTTGTCCATTGATAGGCTGAAGAGATGCTGCAATAGCACTCAAATGGACCCTTACAGAATTTGTTTTAAGTCCTGCATTGGAAAGATGCAGGAGATATTCGAGTAAAGAAATCAAAGGTAGGGCTAGAGGGTTAAGACCCTTTTCAGCACACCAAATGGAAAATCTTTTCCATTTAAAAGCATAAGAACGCCTGGTGGAAGGTTTCCTAGAGGCATGGAGGATATCCTTCACCTGTTGAGAAAGATTGAAGTCTTGAAGGTCTAGGCCTTCAGTAACCAAGCTCTGAGGTGAAGGGACTTGGGGTTTGGGTGCCACAAAGTCCCCTCCTCTTGAGACAGAAGGTCTGGAGCAGCTCCCAGATCCAGGGAGGGTGCCTGGGAGAGATGCAGAAGTAGAGGGTACCACACTTGGCGTGGCCAGCGTGGAGCTATGAGGATCATAGATCCTTGATCCCTCTGAAGTTTGAATAGAGTCTTGGGAATCAAAGGAATGGGTGGAAAGGCATACAGGAAGGCCTGACCCCAATGAAGGAGGAAGGCATCCTTGGCCTGAACCCCCTGACACAGAATTCTGGAACAGAACCGGGGAAGTTTGGCATTGCACGGACTTGCAAACAGGTCTATGTCCGGGGTTCCCCATTTCTGAAAGATTCTGAGTACCTGATCCATGTGCAGGGACCATTCGTGTGGAAGCAGAACTCGACTGAGTGTGTCTGCCCAAGAGTTTTGGATTCCTGGGAGGTATACTGCCAGGAGATGGATTTGATGCTCTCTGGCGAAGGCCCACAATTTTAGAGCTTCGTTGCAAAGCGACAGAGAGCCAGTCCCTCCTTGTTTGTTTATGTAGAACATGGCTACTTGATTGTCGGTATGAACAAGGACTGTCATGTTGATGAGGAGGGTATGAAAGACCTTGAGAGCAAGGAAAATTGCTCGCAGCTCCAAAAGGTTGATATGAAGGGTGGTCTCCTGTGGAGACCAAGTGCCTTGAGTGGAGAGGTCTTGGAGATGAGCTCCCCAACCTGTTTGGGAGGCATCTGTAGTGAGTTGCTTGGGGTAACAAAGGTTGGAAGGGGGCCCCCAACAACAGATTTTGAGTGGATATCCACCATTGGAGAGACCAAAAAAGACCTTTTGAGGTTGCTATTTGGTCTGAGAGAGCTCCTGATGCTTGGGTCCACTGGGTGAACAAAGTTCATTGAGCTGCTCTCATATGTAGGCGAGCATAAGGCACCACATGAACTGTGGATGCCATGTGGCCTAGCAGTTGTAGCATCTCCCTGGCAGTCAAGTGGCTTCTGGACTGAATTTGAGAGGCCAAGTGCACTAGACGGTGGCAACGGGCCTGAGGAAGATAGGCCCTTGCAGTGGTGGTATCTAGCCAGGCCCCTATGAATTCTAGGGACTGAGTAGGGGTGAGTTGAGACTTTGGCAGATTGATGACGAGTCCCAGATAGTGCAGTATGCGTCTGGTGTGGTCCAGGGAAGTCTGAGCCTCGGACTGAGATGGAGCTTGGATGAGCCAGTCGTCCAGGTATGGGAAGACAAATATTCCCAGAGTGCGTAGAAATGCAGCCACTATTGACATGCATTTGGTGAACACTCTTGGAGCAGAGGCTAGACCGAAGGGGAGTACTCTGTATTGGAAATGCTTTCCCTGGAACAGAAATCGTAGAAATTTTCTGTGGGATGGATGGATGGATGAGTATATGTGTGTACGCATCCTTTAGATCTAGAGAACAAAGCCAATCCTGACTCTGTAGGTATGGAAGGAGAGTACCTAAAGAGAGCATCTTGAATTTCTCCTTGTATAGAAATTTGTTCAATTCTCTCAGATCTAGAATGGGTCTGTGCCCTCCTGTTTTCTTGGGGATGAGAAAATAAGGGGAGTAAAACCCTGACCCCTGTTGAAGAAGAGGAACCTCTTCTATTGCCCTTTGGGCAAGAAGGGTGGTCACTTCCTGACCCAACAAGTACAGGAGAGATGGGGGAGAAATGAATTGTCTCACCATGGTATGGGGAGGAAGGCTGGAGAAATGTAGTTTGTAGCCCTCTCTGATGATAGAGAGGGTCCACTGTTCTGATGTGATTTGTTCCCATCTGGGAGCAAAATGAGTTAACCTTCCTGGAATGGTGAGAGGCTCTGGTTGTTGCAGAGCCAGAAAGGTTAAGTTCTCTAGAATCAAGTCAAAAACTCTGAGGGGGTTGGAACTGCTGGACTGTAGCAGCCCCTGTAGACTTTGTTCTGGCCTGTTTAGATTGCTGACGCTTAGGAGCAAAGCGAACTTGGGAAGATTGCTGGCCAGTATTTGTGGAAAATCTGGTCTTTTTATAGAAAGGCTTCTTAAAAGGTTTTTTCTTGGCAGGGGTAGAGGTAGACTTAGAAAGTCTATCTAAAGCAGCATTCTCTGCATCCATTTGAGTGGCTTTGATTTGCCACTCCTTGCCAAACAGATTTTCACCTGTACAGGGCAGATTGCCCAAGCCATCTTGTACCCAGGGTTCCAAATCAGAGGCCTGGAGCCAAGCAAGTCTGCGAGCAGCTATGGCAATGCCCGAGTCTCTGCTAGCTCCCTCAAAAGAGTCAAAGGCTGCTCTGTTGGAGAACTTTGAAACATCTTGAGTATGCTTTAGCAAAAGGAGGAACTCCTCCTTTCTATCCTCTGGGATAAAGGGGAGAAAATGACGTATCTTCAGTGCAATCTCTTTCAAAAACATGCCCATATAGAGGCTGTATGAATTGATTCTGGCAATAAGCATGCTAGCTTGGAAGATTTTTCTACCAAAAGCATCCAGAGTCCTACATTCTCTTCCTGGAGGGGTAGAAGAGTGCCTTTTGGTACTCTATCTTTTTCATAGCAGACTTCACCACAATAGAGTGGTGAGGGAGCTGAGTTTTTTTGAAAACCAGGAGAAGGAGGAACCCGATACATGGTGTCCAAACGTCGAGAATGTGGAGATAGGGTGAGAGGAGCCTCCCACAAGTCCATCATGTGTTCTTGAAGAATTTCATGTATGGGTAAGGTGGCTGCCTCTTTGGGAACCTTAGAGTATCCTAAAATATCTAATTTTTTTGCTCTAGGTTCCTTTTCAGAGGTTACAGAAATGGAGAGTCCTTTAGCTACTTCAATAATGAAGTCTTGAAAGGACAAATCCTCTGGAGGAGACATTCTCCTTTTTGGAGAAGAGGGCTCCTCAGGAAGAGTAAAAGAGACATCAGCAGAATCATCTGAGGTATCAGAATCCTCAGAAGATTCAAAGTACCGCCTATTAGCTTCCAGAGATCGATACGCATACCGACCGGTATCGACATCGGGCGTACCGGGAACCGGATTGGTATCGAGAAAACCTCCGGAACCGGAGACCAGAACCGGCATGCTACTGGAAGTAGATGCTCTGGGTACCGGTATCGGTTGTGGTACCAGAACCGGAGTCAGAACCGATTGTTGCGGTACCGAGGGCGTTGCAGCGTTAATGAAAGCCAGTATGGCTTGCTGCATGGATTGTACAGTAGTACCCATAGACGCCACAACTGCCTGGATGTCGGTACCGGTGTTGGCCGGTAGCCCAGAGCAGTCTAACAGGTGATCGGTCGAGGCCGTGCCATCGATGTCAACCTGTAACCCCATAGGAGGAGCTTTGGAAGCCGGAGCTTCCCGCCGGGGTTGTTTGGCTGGGGCAGGGTCCTCAGGGTCAAACCCAAGGGCCTCTTGCTGCTTAGAGGGAGATTTGCCCTTTGAGGACCTGCCTGAAGAATGTTTGGTTACCTGAGATCCATCAGGAGAGAGGAAGACCTGGAGGATGTTGATGCTGGAGTATCCGTAGAAAACAGCATATGAAACTTGGCTGCTCTGTTCTGTAAGCCACGTTTGGACATCAGAGAGCAGGATGGACAATCCGGAATGGAATGGTCAGGCCCCAAACATTTAAGACACCATTCATGGGTATCTGTGACTGAAATAGTACTGGTACACTTGGTGCATTTTTTAAAACCAGAGGTTGGTTTCTCCATGAGGGAGAATCTGAGAAGGCCTAGAGGCCTCACAGAACAAACACACCAAGTGGGGAAAAAGTAATTATTATTTTTTTTTTTAAAGAAATAAAGGAAAAAAGACCGGCGGTATCGGTCCGGAATCGGGGAAGGCAGACACGCGGTCAAAGAAACAAATTAAAATAATTTCTTCAGCGGTGACAGGAACACGACCTGCTGGCTCCCCGGAAAAAGAAGAACTGAGGAGAGTTGGTCAGGAAGGCGAGAAGGCAGCGCGCATGCGCTGTGGGAGGCCCCAAAAGTTTTCCTTTCTGGGAAGCTGGGGAGCTTTCCCGCGCAGGCTCCGTCGGTTCCGACGTACCCATATGTGAGGACTCATTCCTGCTTGTTCCTGGAGATACTGTTTTGCTCGTTTGAGGCTCCTCAGTCATATGCTGGCACAAAGGATAAGTGAGTTTATGTTCAGGACCTAAACATTTTAGACACAAGTCATGTTTATCAGTGGCTAAAATGGTACTGGCACACTTGGTGCATTTTTTTTAAACCACTTCCTGACTTTTCCACATCTGAAATGTCTTCAAAATTGAAAATAAGGCTATGGACACACCTAGAGGTCTAGTTTAGCCGTGAGAAGCATGGTTAAAATCAGTAGAAAATAAAAATTAAAAAGGAAAAATATCAGGACTAGCGTCTGATTCAACAGAACTGGCATCAACAAAGGCAGAAGCATGAAGTACCCTGAAGGGCACAAAAAAAAAAAAGTTTTTCGGCGGTGACAGGATATATCCTACTGGCTCCGTGGAAAACAAAGAACTGAGAAGAGGAATTGGGAAGACAGGCATGCAGGCACAGTGGAGTGCTCCCAAAGGCTTTCCTATTGGACGCTTGGAAGCATTCTTGCACAGACTGTCAGTGACATTCACCCACATGTGAAGACTGCATTCCTGCTTGTTCCTGGAGATTATACTACTCTACATTTATTTATTTACATTCTCTTATATAGCGCGCTATTCTGCATCAGTGCGGTTTACATTGAACCAACTGAAATTACACTGAACAGGGCATTATAACTTGGAGATAACTATTTTACAGGGAACATGGGCTATGGAGGGTTAAGTGGCTTGCCCAAGACCACAAGGAGTACCTGTGGGACTAGAAACCCCAGTCCTTCCGGCCCAAGGTTGCTGTTCTCTACTGGGATTTGAACCTCCGACCTTCCGGCCTGAAGTACCTTGCCCCAACCACTAGGCCACTCCTCCACTCCATGCTAGCAGATTTAGAATGCCTGTACTGCGCACTCTTTCATAATTCAAGTGTTCATCACAATATCAACAGAACCCACCCATGAATTCTGAAAATGCTCAGTGCTCCAGTCTTCTGGACCAGCCAGAAAACATAGTTAGTTACTCACCTGTAACAGGTGTTCTCTGAGAACAGCAGGAATCGGTCCTCACATATGGGTGACGTCGGCACCGACAGAGCCAGCACGGAGCATTTCCCCAGCTTTCAAAGAAAGCCTTTGAGAATGCTACCACGCATGTGTGGTCCCCTTCCCGCCCAAGGGTGCCATCTTGTTAAGTCAGATGACATAGCTAAGACTGCAGTCAGGCAAAAACAAAAGATGGCAACTCCAAGGGGAGGAGGGAGGGTTGTAAGGACTGATTCCTGCTACTCCCGGAGAAAGAGTAGTTACTCACCTGTAACAGGTGTTCTCCAGGAGCAGCAGGAATCAGTCCTCACATATGGGTCATCGGCGCCGATGAAGCCCCCAGCGGAGCATTTCCCCAGCTTTCCATGAAAGCCTTTGGGAATGCTGGCACGCATGCGCGGTTCCCTTCCTGCCTAAAGGTGCCATCTTACCTCAATCAAATGACATAGCTAAGAAGAGCACACAAAAATGTAAAAACACAAACTATGTACAACTGCAACTCCGAGGGGAGGAGGGTGGGTTGTGAGGACTGATTCCTGCTGCTCCTGGAGAACACCTGTTACAGGTGAGTAACTACTCTTTCTCCAGGACCAAGCAAGAAGTCAGTCCTCACATATGGGTGACTCCCTAGCTCTGGGCTACCGAGGAACCCAGGCTGAACAAGAGAACTCCCTCTAGTATCAGCAGTAAAGAAAGGCTTTTCAAGGATACAACCACCACCGGTAGCCCAACAGAGGGCAGGAGTTGCCTAAACCTCAAAGAGATTCCGGAGTACTGCTTGGCCAAAAGCACTGTCCCTACGGGACTCCCTCTCCAGACAGTAATGGGCTGCAAAAGTCTGGCTTGAAGACCAAGTTGCAGCCCTGCAGATGTCTACCAAAGGCACAGAGTGGAGATGAGCCACTGAGGCAGCCATTGCCCTGACACGATGGGCCATGACCCTACCCTGCAAAGGAAGGTCAGCCACCTTGTAAGCCCAGATGATACAGTCAGCCACCCAGATGGACAAGGTACGCTTGGACACTGCCAACCCCAACTTATTGGGGTCAAAGGATACGAAGAACTGAGTAGCCCTTCTATGCCCCTGCGTACGGTCAAGGTAGAAGGATAAGGCCCTCCTACAGTCCAGGGTATGCAGGACTGCTTCAGCCTGGCTTGCATGAGGCCTAGGGAAGAATGTTGGAAGAACCACCTCCTGATTGAGGTGGAAAGAGGAGACAACCTTAGGGAGGAACTTGGGATGAGTCCTGAGAACTACCCTGTTCCTATAAATCCTGGTGTAAGGCCTATCACAGACCAGGGCCTGAAGCTCACTTACTTGCCTAGCCAAGGTAAAGGCTATCAGGAAGAGTGTCTTCCAGGAGAGGAAGCGCAGTGGACAAGTAGCCATCGGCCCAAAGGGTGGGCGAGTCAGTTACTGCAAGACCACATTCAGCTCCCACTCAGGAGCAGGACGACGGATGGGGGACTTGAGCAAAAGCAAGCCCCTGAGAAAGCGGGACACCAAGGGGTGACCTGACAAAGAATGTCCCTCCACCAGTGAGTGGTGAGCTGCTAAAGCTGAGAGGTGGACCCGAACAGAATTGGACTTAAGTCCCTGATTGGATAAGTGAACATAAGAACATAAGAAATGCCATACTGGGTCAGACCGAGGTCCATCAAGCCCAGTATCCTGTTTCCAACAGTGGCCAATCTAGGTCATACGTACCTAGCAGTTTCCCCAAAAGACACAGGTTCTGCAGTGCTTGTACTAGGTCAAGCATTGATATCCTGGGTCCCTTTTTAATAGTGGTTTATGGACCTTTCCTCCAGGAACTTGTCCAAACCTTTTTTAAACCCAGCTATACTAACAGCCCTTACTACATCCTCCGGTAACAGATTCCAGAGTTTGATTACACGTTGAGTGAAGAAATATTTTCTCTTATTTGTCTTAAATAGTTTACCCCGTAGCTTCATTACATGTCCCCTAGTCCTTCTATATTCTGATAGCGTAAACAATTGATCCACGTTTATCCGTTCCACTCCATTCATTAATTTATAGACCTATCATATCTCCCCTCAGCCGTCTCTTTTCCAGGATAAAGAGCCCTAACCTTTTTAGCCTCTCTTCATAGGAGTAGCCTTCAATCCCCTTCACCAATTTGGTGGCTCTTCTCTGTACTTTTTCTAATAACTCTATGTCCTTTTTAAGATACGGTGACCAGAACTGCACACAATATTCAAGGTGCGGTCGTACCATGGAGCGATACAGAGGCATTATAATATCCTTTGTTTTATTCTCCATCCCTTTCCTTATGATACCTAGCATTCTATTTGCTTTCTTGGCCGCCGCTGCACACTGGGCGGAGGGTTTTAACATGTTATCCACGATGACTCCTAAATCTTTTTCCTGGGTGGTGGTTTCTAATGTGGAGCCTTGCATCGTGTAACTATAGTGTGGGTTGTTCTTTCCTAGGTGCATAACTTTGCACTTGTCCACATTAAATTTCATCTGCCATTTGGATGCCCAGTCTTCCAATTTATCCAGATCCTCCTGCAGTTTCCACAATCCTCTTGGGTTTTAACAACTTTAAACAGTTTTGTGTCATCTGCAAATTTGATAACCTCACTAGTTATTCCCTTTTCCAGGTCATTTATGAATATGTCAAAAAGTAGCGGACCCAGTACAGATCCCTGGGGTACTCCACTATTCACCTTTTTCCATTGGGAATATTGGCCATTTAGCCCTACCCTCTGCTTTCTATCTTTTAACCAGTTCCCGATCCACAATAGTACACTGCCTCCTATCCCATGACTTTTTAGCTTTGCCAAAAGTCTCTGATGGGGGACCTTGTCAAAAGCTTTCTGAAAGTCCAGATACACTATATCAACCGACTCACCTTTGTCTACCTGTTTATGCACACCTTCAAAAAACAGATCAGATTAGTAAGACAAGATCTTCCTTGTCTAAAGCCATGTTGGCTGTCTCCCATTAGGCCATGACTATCTACATGCTGTGTAATTTTGTTCTTTATGATGGTTTCTACCATTTTCCCTGGTACTGACGTCAGGCTCACCGGTCTGTAATTTCCCGGGTCACCCCTGGAACCCTTTTTAAAAATTGGTGTTACGTTGGCGACCCTCCAATCTTCAGGTATTACAGATGAGCAAGTAAGTGCAGCAAGTACTGAAGCACTACCGGCACAGTACAGGAGAAAGGATCCTCTGTACGTAGCTGACACCACACAGAAAACCTCTTCCATTTGAGAGCATAGGCTTTCCTAGTGGACTGTTTTCTAGAGGCTAGGACAACCTCAACTTCCTGAGGCAGGCCCCAGTGAGCCAAGACTACCCTTGCAGCCTCCAGGCCATCAAATTGAGAGTCTTGTTATTGGGGTGTAGTAAGGAACCCTGCTCCTGAGAAAGGAGGTCGGGTTACAACCCCAGAGGCAGTGGGTGATCCACCGCCAGTTGAAGCAGAAGAGGAAACCAAGGCTGTCTCGGCCATCTGGGAGCTACCAGCAGGACCGAGGCCTTGTCCCGAAGAATCTTGAAGAGTCCGGGCCACCAAGGGCGTGGGAGGAAACGCATACAGGAGGCCCTGAGACCAGGACATCAGAAAAGCATCTGGTGCGATCCTCAAAGGATGTGGTTGCCTGGAACAGAACTTGGGTAGCTGCTTGTTTAGTGGACTGGCAAAGAGATCTATCCAAGGGAGACCCCATTTAGGAAGATCTTTTGAACTACAAAGGGATGCAGCTGCCACGCGTGGGGCTGCAGAATCCTGCTCAACCGGTCAGCCAGGCAGTTCTCCTGGCCTGGAAGGTACACCGCCTTGAGAAGCATGTGGTGCTTCAGGGCAAAGGAACAAAGGTCCTGAGTCTCTCGACAAAGGATCTGGGATCCAGTGCCACCCTGCTTGTTCACATAAAACATGGCCACCTGGTTGTCTGTTTGAATCAAGACTGAGCGGTGAGCCAGGGCTGGAGAAAAAACTGAGCGCCAAGCGGATAGCTCGAAGTTCCAGCAGATTGATCTGTTGGGCTGCCTCCCACGGAGACCAGAGGCCTTGGGTGCACTTGTCCAGACAATGAGCCCCCCAGCCCTTTAGAGAGGCGTCGGTGGTGAGGACCACTGAGTATTC
The DNA here is from genome assembly GCA_033557465.1 of Ichthyophis bannanicus. Lineage (NCBI taxonomy): Eukaryota > Metazoa > Chordata > Amphibia > Gymnophiona > Ichthyophiidae > Ichthyophis > Ichthyophis bannanicus. The sequence continues at coordinate 400,788,567 of CM066039.1, read as the reverse complement.
TGGCATTTGAAAGCATTCCTTTGAGTAGATTGGGTGGATGTAGCCACCAGCTGAGGGGGGCCAAAAGGGGTTTGGACACCTTTATCTTGTCTTGTAAGTGGTCTATGGCTGGAGACCACTGAGTCCGAAGGCACCACTGTGCAGGCCTCATATGGAGCCTGGCATTGGGAGTCACATGTACTGTCGAAGCCATGTGACCCAGAAGCCTGAGGAAGAGTCTGGCGGAGACCAGGGACCTGTTCAGAAACTGCTTTGCCGCATCCATCAGCCTTTGAGCCCTGTCTTCTGGCAAGAATGCCTTTGCCAGTTGAGAATCCAACCTTGCCCCTATGAACTCCAAGTTCTGGGAGGGGAGCAAAGTGGACTTGGCGAAGTTTATGACAAAGCCCACCTTCTGAAGCAGAGCAATGGTGTTTAGGGTGGCTTGTCTGGCTTCCAGGGACGTCTGACCCCTGATGAGCCAGTCGTCCAGATAGGGAAAGACAGATGCCTTGATTTCTCAGGTAGGCCGCAACCACTGCCAGGCACTTGGTAAAGACCCTGGGAGCGGAGGACAGGCCAAAAGGTAGTACTCTGTACTGATAATGGTTTCCTCCCACAATGAACCTGAGGTACTTTCTGTGGTCTGGATGAATGAGGATGTGAGTGTACGCATCCTTTGGTTATGCTCCTTAGATCTAATCTCCCTGCTGGAGGTAGGGCAGAAGTGTTCCAAGACTAAGCATCTTGAACTTTTCTTTCTCCAGGAACTTGAGGTTTCTGAGGTCCAGAATGGGACGAAGGCCACCGGTTCTTTTGGGTATCAGGAAATACCTGGAGTAGAATCCGTGACCTTGCAAGTGGGGAGGCACAGGCTCCACCACCCTGTCCACCAACAGACCTTGAAGCTCTTGTAGAAGGAGGTCTGTGTGCAGGGGAGGCCTTGGAGGCTCCCCTGGAAAATATGGTGGTGGCAGTTGGTGAAAATGGAGGGCATAGCCATTGTGGACTATGTCCAGCACCCAACTGTCCCCGGTGATAAGGGGCCACTGGTGTGCAAAGAGGACGAGGCGACCTCCTGTGCAGGGTGGGGAGAGCAGTGGAGGAGAGGCTACGCTCAAGGAGTCAAAAACCCCCATCCTGCTGAGTGGTAGCAGGGGCCTGAGGGTCCTCTGCCTATGGGGTCCATTACCCTGGCCCTTGGCTTGCTGACCCTGGGGGGCAGCTTGGGCAGCCTGATACTGAGGGTACTGTTTGTAGGCAGTGCCTTTCCTCAGGTAAAAGAACTTTTTACCCGAGCCCTTCTTCTTATGTGAAGGGGCAGAGGTCTTCGACAGCCTTGTCCGGGTAAGGTGCTCTGTCTCGAGCTGAGCGGCCTTCTCGGTCACGGGTTTGCCAAAAAGGTTCTCACCTCAGCAGGGGACATCGACCAACTTGTCCTGAACCCATGGCTCGAGGTCCGATGACTGCAGCCACGCCTGGCGTCGAGCCGCGATGCTGGCAGCAGCTACTCGGGCCGAAGCCTCAAAGCCATCGTAGGTGGCGCGGGAAATGAACTTAGAGCATTCCCGAATCCGAGGACAAGGTCTGAAATCTCTGCAAGCGTTCCCCGGAGAGACCAGCAGAGAAGCCGGCCAGTTCTTTGGCCAGGTCCCGCAAGTACATGCCCATGTACAGCTGGTAAGACTGGACACGGCAAGCAAGTATTGACCCCTGGAAGCACTTCCTACCGACGCCATAGAGGTTGCGGGCCTCCCTGCTGGGGGGCACCGCGGAGTGCATTTTCTGGCTCTTCAGACGATGCATGGCCGATTCCACAGCCATGGAATGGTGTAGTAGCTGTGCTTTCTGGAAACCAGGGATTTTGCAGAGTTGATAAATGGAATCGACTCACTTGCTGAGAACCAGCGCCGAGGCCGGGGCCTCCCACATTCGGAAGAGGAGCCGTTCCAGCATCGGAGGAACCTGGACATTAAAGGCCTCCTTCGGAGGAGAGTTGTACTGTAGAGCATCGAGCTCCTCGGCTCAAGGCTCTTCCTCGGGATCGGCAGGAATAGCCAAGGCAGCGGCCATATCCCGTACGAACTCCGAGAACCTAGTGTCCTCCGGAGGGGATCTACTCCGGGGATCAGACTGCGGTGAGTCCGACGGGACGCACCGAGTCTTAAAAGTATCGGGAGACTCCTCGTCCTCCGTCTCCCAGGCAGACTCGTTTGAGGAGGAGTCAGGGTCCGACCCCGCGGAGCCCCGAGCCACCCGCCCCGACGCCGGGAGCACCGGCGTCGACACCCTCGGTCCCAAAGGGAGGTCAAGGGAGACCTCGACCGAGGATGACTTCGAGCCACGAGGGTCTCGAGTATCGGCTCGGTCTCCGGGGTTGACTTCGAAGTCGACATCCCGGTGGTCGGGGCAGATGAACCGGACAGGCTGGCCATCAGTGCCCGCTGCTGCTCCATGAAGGCAGACAGTCTGCACTCCAAGGCTGTCATCCTGAGACTCAGCTCGGGAGACGCAGCAGCCACCGACTCGGGCCCCGGCGGTGCCGGGCCCGTTGTCAGCTCTCTGGGAGGAGAGTCCACGAGGACTACGGGGCTTACGTGTCCAGACTCCGGCTCCACGCAAGGAACTTTGGCAGGCTTCTCTTGGTCCACGGGCCCGGGACGGCAGTCGGGGGTCTTAGACCTGGCCCTCAAAGGGACCAGGGACCTCCTCCGACGCCGCCCTTGCGAGCCGCTTCTTCCTCTTACGTTCCCGGTCGGGGGACCCCCTGTCCAAGAAGCTTCGACGGCGCTCGGGATCGGAATCCCGAGATGTCGAGGCCTCAGACGAGGTCCAGGCCTGGCCAGAGGCAGAGTCAGAGAAAAACCTTTTTTGATGCTGTCGACTCTCTAGTGCCTTGGAAGACATCTTCCCACATGGCCTACATGACTTTGGGTCGTGGTCAGGGCCGAGGCACCAAAGGCAGCAGTCGTGTGTGTCGGTGAGACAATTTTTTTACACCGATCACACTTTTTGAAACCACTGGAAGCCATCGGGGAAAAAATAACCCCGAGGTCAAAAGACCGGCCTTCCAGTGAAAAATGAAAAAAGGGCGCGAACGCCTGCCACGAAGGGCAAAAACCGAAAAATGAAGAAAACGGGCTCGATACCGGTGTACCGGACCCGGCGGGAGGGAAACCGGCGTCAAACCGGAGAAAAAATAGCAAAAATCGCCGAAGAAAAAAAATCACTTATCTGGGAGAACAGGACACACGTCCGATGGGCTTCTCGGAAAAAAAAGAGACTGAGATAAGATGGCACCTTTAGGCGGGAAGGGAACCGCGCATGCGTGCCAGCATTCCCAAAGGCTTTCATGGAAAGCTGGGGAAATGCTCCGCTGGGGGCTTCATCGGCGCCGATGACCCATAGGTGAGGACTGACTTCCTGCTTGGTCCTGGAGAACACCTGTTACAGGTGCGTAACTACGCTTTCTCCAGGAACAAACAGATGTCATATGGGACTCCCTAGCTCCAGGCTGCCAGGGACCGCACCACATAGTGCCAATGGCGACTGGTCATGTGGCTGTGAGTTGCAGAAGGTGAGCCCCTGCTGGGAGACTCTGCAAGACCCTAGCGTCCAGTAACACTATCACTCTGGTAGCCTGAACGCAGAGGGTTGAAGGGCAGGAGTTGCTTATATTCCAAGAATATTCAGCAACAATACCTGACAGAGGCACAGCCCCTATGGGATTCACTTTCCAGGCAGTAGTGTGCTGCAAACGTACAAATGGATGACCAATTGGCTGCTCTGCAAATTTCCATCACCACATCGAATGGAGGTGGGCCACCAACGTGGCTATCGCCCTCACTTGATGTGCTGTGATCCTGTGCTCACAGGAGGGGCAATTCAGTCCACCATCCAAGAGGATAGGGTACGCTTGGTTACAGGGAGCCCCAGTCTGCTGGGGTCATAGGACACAAAAAGCTGAGGCACCTTGCAGTGGCCCTGGGTCTGCTGCAGATGGGACAGGGCCTGTTTACAGTCTAGTGTGTGGAGTATGAGCTCCTCCCTGCCGGCATGAGGCCATGGGTAGAAGGTGGGGAGCACCACCACCTGGTTGAGGTGAAAAGGGGTTAACACCTTCTGGAGGAACTTAGGTTGAGTACAGAGCACTACCCTGTTCTTGAAGAACATGGTATATGGGGGGTCCACCACCAGCGCTTGAAGTTCGCTGACTCTGCAAGATGTCAGGGCCACCAGGAAGGCCACCTTCCAGGATAGGTATCTGATGTGGTAGATGGCCAATGGCTCAAACTGTGGCCTAGTGAGATGGGAAAGCAACACCCATGAGGTCCCATTCTGCTGCCAGAGGGTGGATAGGGGGCTTAGAAAGCAAAAGGCCCTGAGGGAAATGAGAAACTAGGGGCTGACTAGATAGGGGCTGACTAGATAGAGGCTCCCCCCCCCCCCCACTGGGTGGTGGCGAGTGGCTATGGTGCTCAGATGCAACCGGATTGAGTCAGATTTCAGACCTGTACGTGACCGATGCACTAGGTACTGCAGTATCAGCTGGTCATGGCAGGAGAACAGGTTCTTATCTGTGCATCACAGAGCAATCCTGAGCCATTTAGAAGCATAAGCCCTCCTTGTGGAGGGCTTCCTGGAGGTTAGCAGTATTTCCTCACCCTCTTGTGGTAGGTTGAATGGGGCAAAGGCTCCCCTCTCATCAGCCAGGCTGTTAGAGTCAATGACCCCACATGGGGGTAAAGAAGAGAGCCCTCCTCCTGCATCAGAAGGTCTGGAGCTTGGCCCAGTGGTACTGAGAGTGTCACCGCCAGCAAGAGCAGTGCGGGAACCAGGGTTGCTTGGGCCAGCTGGGGGCAATCAGTATCACTGATGCTCTCTCGTTCTGAATTTTGAACAGTCTTGGCGACAAGGGGAGTCTGTGGGACTGCATATAGCAGTACCTTGGACCATGAGATCAGGAATGCGTCTGCCGCTACCCTCTGCAGGTGCAGCTGCCTGGAGCAGAAGCGAGCCAGCTGTGTATTGTTGGGAGAGGCGAAGAGGTTCAGATTGGGCCAGCCCCAAAGACAGAAGAGCTTCTTCGCCACTGCAGGGTCGAGGCACCACTCGTGAGGGTGTAGGACTCTGCTGAGTCTGTCTGCCAGGTAGTTGTCCTGCCCAGGAGGTAGACCGCTTACAGGAGCAAGCCGTTGCACACTGCAAAGCCAAGGAGGGCTACCACCTCCTGGCAGAGGGAGTACGAACTTGTGCTCCCCTGCTTGTTTATAGAGAACATTGCGGCCTGGTTGTCCATCTGGACCAGCACAGGTCTGTCTGCAAGAGGGAGCGGAACGCATGTAGGGTAAGGCCTACCACCCAGAGGTTCCACGAGGTTGATCTGTAGTAGAGACTCCTCCCTGGAGCAACAACCCTGAGTGGGGTGAACTCCACAGTGAGCTCCCCAGCCCTAGAGAGGCATCTGTGGTCAGGGTACACTGCAGTGGGGGTGCTTGGAAGGGCATTCCTGCCCAAAGCAGGCTCTGGTTCTGCCACCAGTTGAGGGATCTCGCCAGCTGGCGGGAGACTCTGAACCTGTCCCGCAATGGCCCATAGCCTGGGTCCACTAAGAATGCAGGCACCACTGGGCTGTCCGCATGTGCAGGCAGACTAGAGGTGTGACATGGACCGTGGAGGCCATGTATCCCAGCAGGCGGAGAAGGCGAACCGGCACCATTGTGTGGTGCTGGACCTCCCCTACCAGCTGTTTGAGGTGTTCTGCCCTGTCCTGAGGAAGGAGGGCTCTGGCCTGCACTGTGTCCAGCTGAGCACTGATGAACTCTAGAGAGAGATGTGATTTGGGGTAGTTGATTTATTTAGACAGTTTTGTATACCACCTTATCCTTCAATCAAAGTGGTCACAACACAATTAGGGGATACATTTAACACGAGGGGATATGAGACACATACGCTAATACTTACAGGGAACATGGGCAATGGAGGGTTACATGGCTTGCCCAAGACCACAAGGAGCACCTGTGGGACTAGAAACCCCAGTCCTTCTGACCCAAGGGTGCTGTCCTCTAGTGGGATTTGAACCCCCAACCTTCCGGCCTGAGGTCACTTGCCCCAACCACTAGGCCACTCCTCCCTCCCTTATGATGAACCCCAGGTGCTGCAGGAGGATGTACATTCTGTGCCTTGACTGGCCTCTGCGGCTGTGCCACCCTTGATAAGCCAGACGTCCAAGTAGGGGAAGACAAACACCCCTTGTAGGCACAGATAGGCAGCTACTACTGCTAGGCACTTTGTGAACACTCTTGGCGAGGAGGCTACCAATACAGGGTTCTTCCCTTCGGCCTAATGGCTTCCCCCTACCATGAATCTCAGGTATTACCGTTGAGATGGCTGGACCAAGATGTGTGTGTAGGCATCCTTTAGGTCCAAGGAGCAAAGCCAGTCTCCCTGGTGGAGGTGAGGCAGCAGTGTCCCAAGGGAGAGCATTCTGAACTTCTCTCTAACCAGAACTTGTTCAGGTCTCAGAGGTCCAGGATGGGCATGAGACTCCCGGTTCTATTGGGGACAAGAAAGTACCTCGAGTAGAAGCCCTTGCCCCAAAGGGGCTGAGGAGCAGGCTCTACTGCCCTATCCCTTAGTAGACCTGCTAGCTCAGAGCAAGAGGGCCTGGTGAAGTAGAGGTTGCACTGGCTCTCCTGGAAAATGCCCCGGAGGTGGTAGTTGGAAGCAGAGGTGGTAACCCTCCATCACTTGGAGTGCCCACTGGTCCAAGGTGACCTCAGGCCACTTGTGGGTAAAGAGTGCCAAGTGACCCCCTGTGGGCTGGTAAGGGTCTCCCAGGGGGAGGAAGGCCTTGCCCTGGGAGTCAAACTCCCGCTAGGTTGAGCTGGAGCTGGTGTCTGTGGCTTGGAAGCCTTTGACTTCTTGGGTCCATGACCCTGACCCTTGCCCTTGGGGTCCCTGGTGCTGCTGGCTTGGAAAGACCTGGTAGTGGTAACTCTGATGGAAAGGGCCCTTCTTCCTCAAGAAAGTTGGCCTTTTTCCCATGGCTTGAGTGCCTCTGCCTGGTCACCACCTCGGCCTCAATCTCGGCCACCTTGTAAGCCATAGGTTTTCCAACTAGATTCTCCCTGGTGGAGGGGACATCCAGCAGTTTTTCCTGGATCCACTGCTTGAGGTCCAAGATCTGCAGCCAGGCCTGGTGCTGAGTACCGATGCCTGCGGTTGCTGCCCGGCCTGCAGACTCAAACCCATCAAATGATTTGGAGCCTGTCTCAGAAGCCTTATGGGAAGAGACTTGAAGACCTAACTATGTACACTCTGGAGGAGAGGAGGGATAGGGGAGATATGATTCAGACTTTTAAATGCTTAAATAGAATTAATGAACAAACAAACCACTTCTAAGATGGGGAAGCTGTAAAACTAGAGGGCATAACATGAAGCTGCAAGGGGGTAAATTAAGAGGCAATGTCAGGAAATACTTTTTCACTGAAAGGGTGGTGGATGCTTGGAATGCCCTCCCGATGGAAGTGTTGGGGGCAAATACAGTGACAGAATTCAAAATGGCATGGGACAGACAGTGGATCCCTTTACAGCAACAGGTTAAAATCAAAATAAACTATCTAATTTCTCAACAAACAGGGGTGTCCTACATGCAGCGGTGGGTTCACCCATAAACAAAGACATGGGGAGGGGTGACCTGCACGGAGCGGCAGGTACACCTACTCTTGCCATCTTATTGGGCAGACTAGATGGACCATACTGGTCCTTATCTGCCATCATTTACTATGTTACTATAGGTGGCCCAGGACAGGAAATTGGAGCAGTCCCGGATTGTGGCTACCAAGGTCTGGAACCGCTGCAGGGGCTCCCCAGCAAGCCCCAGTGAGAAGCCAGCGAACTCCTGGATGAGGCTCTTAAGATACATCCCTATGTAGAGCTCATAGGTTTGTATCCTGTGGCCCAGCATGGACCCTTGGAAACACTTACGCCCCAGGGGGTCGAGAGCCCTGGCCTCTCTACCCAGGGGTATAGAAGAGTAAGTTTTCTGGCTGTTGAGCTTTTGCATCGAGGACTCCACCACCATGGAATTGTGGGGAAGTTGGGCCTTCTGGAATCCTGAACTCCTCTTGACATGGTAGATGGCATAGAGGTGTCTGCTGACCACTGGCACCGAGGTTGGGGTCTCCCACATCTGTACGAGCAGCCGTTCGAGGATGAGTTGCACCAGCACTGATAGAGCCTCCTTTGGCTGAGACTCATACTGGAGGATCTCTAGCTCTTCGGTGCACGGGTCCTCCTCGGGTCCTACAGCGAGGGAGCCGCTTTGCTCGGAGAACACCCGGCTGCTCACTACCTCCACTCCTGCCCAATCGGGGCAGTGGGAGGTGCTCCTGCCCATATCGGGGCAGTGGGAGAGGAGGAGCTGAGCTCCCAGGAGGGCCTTAAAAGGCGGCGTCCCTACAGCGAGGGAGCCGCTTCGCTCGGAGAACACCCGGCTGCTCACTACCTCCACTCCTGCCCAATCGGGGCAGTGGGAGGTGCTCCTGCCCATATCGGGGCAGTGGGAGAGGAGGAGCTGAGCTCCCAGGAGGGCCTTAAAAGGCGGCGTCCCTACAGGGCGCGCCCGCGCCTGGCGGGCTCGCCAGAGGGCCCTTTGGCGTGGCCCTTAGGCGGTGGCCATTGGCGTGACCCACTCCACGGAAAAGCATTGCAACGGGAAAGGCCCATACATCAATGACAACAGGATCACAATCGCCCTTGGCTTGAGCCCCCAGAGATGGGTATGAGCTCGCCGACGCCACCAACCTAGCATCCCGAACCCCCCCTGGACTCAACGAACCTGAAAAACACGGAATATCAACACCTCCGGCATCACTCTGCACAGCCCACCACACTGTGGACCAACACCACGTAAGTAGATCTCAAGGAATACTACTGCTAACCACTACCTACAAACTGACACAACTGACACTTAAATCCAGACTGTGGAATCTGTGGTAACCTGACTGTGAAAACCATCCACAGGGGTGCAGCTACGCATATAGTAAAGGGTTAATCCGTAAAAATCTTCTGACTGATCTACGACACTACTACTAATAACTGCCACCATCCTTGCCATCGTCATTGTGACAATTTAAACCTAGTAAAACCTAGTAAGACCAAGCAATGAGCACACTAGTAGATTTGTCCACATATAAGTACAAATGTTGCTAATGTTGATACTAATGTTACGCTGTTACCATTGCTAATGTTACGCTGTTACCATTGCTAATGTTCATACTGGCTGAATAGGCTACTAATATAGTGCTGCTATTGTTTGCCTATTCAGCTACTATTGTGCCATTTGTTTATACTGCCACATACTGCTGCTACATAGGGCTGCTACATGCTGCTGTGACATAGTGATATTTGTTTATACTGTTACATAGTGCTATTCATTTATACTGTTACATAGTGCTGCTAATGTTCATACTGTTGGTCGATACTGCTACTATTCCTAACGTTGACACTGTCACTAAAACTGCTACATACCCCTGCTGCTAATGTTCATACTGTTGGTCGATACTGCTACTATTCCTAACGTTGACACTGTCACTAAAACTGCTACATACCCCTGAAATCCTACACCTGCTACCGAAACGTTCGCCCGCTACTGTTGACACTTTACCCTGCGAGTACTCTTAGCCGTGCTAGTACTAACTATATCATCATTTACTGTCAATAACTACGCCTCCTATTGCTCCTAATATAGTTACCAGGAGTACTAACATAGCTGGCAGGCTAAACTGCACTGAAAAATTTACAATACATAGCTATAAAAATGAAAACTCTGATCTTATACATTGGGTTATGCCTCCTTACGCTAATCCATGCATACACATTCAGTCCAAACCTATACCAATCACACCTATGCACAACACTCTACCTCCTCTACACCTTACAAATGCCGCAACCTCTCCTACTCACACCATACATCCACAACAGAGACATAGCGACACTCACAGTGAATCACAAGACCTACACTAACAGTCACACAAGAAATCGGAGGCGCCACAGGCCTAAAGCAACATTGGCCCACACACACAAGCCACTAACAATCTGGCTACACAAGAACTCCACAAATCATGTAATATCACCCTCATCAATGCTCGCTCCATCAGGAACAAGACCCACATAATCCATGACATCATCACAGATGAGAAACCAGACATCCTATGTATAACTGAAACATGGGTCACCGACACCGATGCAGCCATATTAAATCAAATCAGCAAACCTGGATACAACCTTTACAACTGTCCCCGAGCCCACAAGAAGGGAGGAGGGATCCTCATAATAGCCAAAGACAACCTGCAATTCATAAGCACATATCAGTCCTCAAACACAAACATAGACCTCCTAAAGGTAGAAAACACTGCGGTATCCATCTGCTTGATATACAGACCCCCCTCACCACAACATGAGATTCTTGCCTCAGCATTAGAAAACATATCCTCAACGCAACCAAAAAAATTCCAGATCATACTAGGGGACCTTAACCTTACATCAACGACAACCACACATGCAAACACCTTCATGGAGGCTATGACCCAGCTAGGGTATCAACAGCTAATAACAGAGCCCACCCATGAAAAGGGAAACACACTAGACATGGTTTTCATACCTACAGGAGAACATAAAAACGTTGAAAAGCCCCTGATTGAGATCATCCCATTACCCTGGTCAGACCACCACCAAATCAATATGCGGATAAAGCTTCCCACCGTGGCTAAAGACACAAAGGCAAGAAGAATAGCAACCCAACAAAGAAGATTTAACAAACCAAATATGGAATGTCTCATCAAGACCATCAAATCCCACGTAGACTTGGGAAAAACAGACCTCAATGAATTAACGCATAGCTGGGATTCCGGAATTCAAGCCATGGCGATCCCTAAAGAGAAACTCACAACAAACGCAAACAAACATAAATCGGAACCTTGGTACAACATAACGCTGTCCAAAATGAAAAGAGACCTTAGAAAACATGAAAGGAAGTGGAGAATTACCAAAACCAACGAGCTCAAATCTGTGTACCTCAACCTCCTCGCAAAATACAAGGAAGAGGTAAACAAAGCCAAGAGGATGCACCATACCAACATCCTAAGCAAAGCCATCAACAAACCACGTGAACTCTTTGAACTAGTTAAATCATTAACTAAAACAGCCCAACCCGAACATCAGGGTAGCCCCATACATCCACAAACGCTTGCAAACCACTACGAAAGCAAGCTCACCACCAAAAGCTCCACCCTCTATCTACACACCCCATGCCATCAAACAGAGGATGAGCCCAAACAGGCATGGAGTACCTTCCACAACATCGATATGCAACAATCCATAAACATAATAACCTCAATAAATACCACCACCTCCCCACTCGACCCCTGTCCAACGGCATGGATCAAAGCAGCAAAAAAAGAAATAAACCAGCAAATATCCCACATCATAAACCAGTCACTAAGTCAAGGAATAATGCCTGCCCAACTGAAGCAATCAATAATAAGACCAATACTAAAGAACAACTCGCTCAATAAGGAAGATCAGACATCATACCGCCCCATCTCCGGCATCTCATTCCTCGCAAAGATCATTGAAAAAGCAGTACTCATACAACTTCAAGAACACCTTGATGACTGTGATACCCTAGATGCGCAGCAATACGGGTTCAGAAGAAATCATGCAGTTGAGACTCTTTTGATAGCGCTAATGAACAATCTCCTCGAAGGCCTAGAAGACAAAAAGAAAATGTTTATACTCATTTTCATTGACATCTCTGCCGCCTTCGACACTGTACACCATGGGATCCTCCTCAATAAATTGGAATCTATAGGAGTAATGGGAACCCCCCTCAAATGGTTCTCCTCTTACATAACGAACAGAAGGCCACAGGTACAATTCAACGGGGAGAAAGCTGAACCGTTCTCGCAAACACAGGGCATACCCCAGGGTTCAGCCCTATCGGCATTACTGTTCAACGTTTACATGCAACCCCTCTGTGACATCTTCAAAAAGCATAATATTAAATACCACATCTATGCAGATGATATTATGCTGTACACGCAACTAGATACCGAGGACCCTCATTATACTCCGCTCGAAAATTGTCTGGAGGAGATGTTAAGATGGCTACAAAACAACAACATGACAATTAACCATAAGAAAACAGAAGTCATGTATATATCCAGCAAACCAAACTTCAACCCCCCTCCCACAATCACTCTCTGCAACAACACGTATAGCACGAAGAAGGAAATCAAATATCTCGGAGTAACACTCGACTGCAACCTGAAAATGGAGACACACCTACGCAAAACGAATAAAGCCATCTTCCATAAACTTAGAGTGATACAACCACTAAGGAAAATACTTGAGCCCAGTGATTTTCGGTCAGTAGCACAAGCCCTCATAATGCCACACCTAGACTACTGTAATGCCATCCTTCAAGGTCTGCCTAAAAAATCACTAAATATACTTCAGATGGCCCAAAACGTGACGGCCAGGATCATAATGGGAGCAGGCATTACTGAACACATTACCCCCATCCTGATAGAACTACATTGGCTCCCAATTGCAGCTAGGATACAATACAAGATGTTAGTGACCACCTTCAAACTAATAAACAACATATCCCCATCATCACTTATCAGCACGCAACCTACAAATAGGGACAGAAGAACTATCAACTCGGGCAACCTACAAGTCCCCACCAACTTCAGAACAGTGAAAACAAGTACGAGTCGTAGAGCGTTCTCATTCTCCGCACCAACTATTTGGAATCACCTCCCGTGTGAGCTGCGTTTAACCAAAGACATCACCAAATTCAGGAAGGAGCTAAAAACTCACCTATTCCGATGTCATTACAATCAGCTATGACCATCAACTGAGAGTATTCAAAACTGCTATATGTATAATTATGTAAATATGTATATATAGATGTAAGAATGTATAAGTCACCCCCTAAGACGCTAACCATGTGTGCTGTGACCCCAGTTCTTTGTTCATACCACACACCCCCAGTCTTGATTGACAATCCCCGACCATGAATCAAACCGCTGCTGATCGCTGGAAGTAGCGGTATATAAATGTGCAGTAAATAAAAAATAAATAATAATAAATTGATGGGGACCAAAAGGGCTCAGGCCATGTCCCACACGAAGTCATGGAAAGCCACGTCCTTGGGTGGGTAATGGCGTTGGAGTTCCAGGGGAGATGGCTCCAAGGTGGTGTGTCTGTGTCGAGAGATCTTGGGAGACGCCTTGACGTTGGTCTCCCAGTCTGACTCAGGGCATTGCGGAGTCTGAGGCTCTGAGCTCCTATGCCTCAAGGCCTGTGTTGGGGTATTGAGACCACCCTGCCCTGTCTTGGGTCAGATTCCTGGAAACTAGCTGGGGAGGACCGGACACCCGAGGATTGGAACCTCCTGGTGCCAAGAGCTGGCTTGAGGCCGATAACGCTCAGGGCCCGGATGTCGGGGCAGATGATGCGGACAAACCAGACATCTGCTGCATGGTCAGGATGGCAGATGCTCTGTTCCAGGACTGCCAGAAGGCTCTGCAGCTTTCAGCACAGGCACCGAGGGTTTCAGGCCCCACCTGGTGCTCTGGCACACGCATCCTCTGAGGACTGTGGCCCTCAAGGAGCCTTGCATGATTACTGCCAGCTGAGGACTCCTTCCCAGAGACCTCAGGAGGGTGCTGCTCGGAGTCACCCGAGTCCCGCTATGGGACCTTACCAGGTTTCCGCAGTGGAACCTTAACTAGCTTCGAGGATTTTTAATTTTTCTTGCCAGGGTCTGGCATCTTCTGGAGGAGCTGCTACCGCCATGGCCTCCAAAAGATGCCCAGGCCTCACGGGAGATGCTCGGCTTCAGGCTCAGCATTGGGGAAGCTGGAGCAGAGCTGGACCACGGGAACATCTCCTGCAACTCCGTTTCTTGTTGGTCCTAGGGTTCATGGCTTGACAGGTCGCAGGAGGTACTGTTGTGGTCCGGGTCAAGGCAGTGCAAGCAGCAGTCATGGGTGTCTGACAGACATAATTTGACTGCACCAATTACACTTTTTAAAGCCACCAGGAAACATTGTGGATCACACCCAGACGGGGTCGACAACCCCTGGGCGTAAAAGGGTGCAAATGCCAGTCGAGGCAAGCCTCGACTGAAAAAGGGAAAAGAGCCAAGAACAGCACCGGCTCGAGGCGGGAAGAGGAACTGGTACGCAAAGCGGGAAAAACTCAAAGGATATTTAAGGAATTTTTCCGGGGACACAGGACATGCATCCATTGGCTCAGTGGGGGGAAAAAAAAACACAAAACTGAACAAGATGGCACCCTTGGACGGGAAGGGGACCCACACATGCGTGGTAGCATGGCTTTCTTTGAAAGCTGGGGAAATGCTCTACACTGGATCCGTAGGCACAGACATCACCCATAGGTGAGGGCTGACTTTCTGCTTGTTCCTGGAGAATGTGCATAATGTGAAATGTTCACATGCCCCAAAGTTACAAGTTTAACAAAAAAGCTTTACCTACCCACCCTCCACAATCCTGCTAACACAGAACAGCCAAAAGTCATTTAAAGTTACTGCACAAAAATCTAGAGGCAGGAGTACCTTCCAGAGATTCTTTTAAAGGATTCACAAATCGTTGAAACTCCATTTCTTCCATGGCCGCTAACACATCTCCAGAGTTCAGGGTTTTCCGCTTCCCCTTCATTGCAAAATTGTTTGCACTGTAGTAAGGAAAAGTAACAATGTAAAGTGGGACACAAATGAGCCATCCTCAAATAGCCCTCCTACTCCCTTTGAAGAAAATGAAGAGTGAATGAGAAGCATACTTGAACAGCAACAGTACTTTAAGTTTTTTTTTTTTGTTTTTTTTTTAAATATATCATTTTCCATTTTGCCTTTGCTCAAGCAGTTTACATCCTGCTGGTTGAAAGCATGTATATTAGTACGAGGTACCATACACTATTAGACTAACTAAAACTGAGAAAGAGTTAATTCTGTTCAGAACCTTGCTTAGAAATAAAACTTCATATATTAGCTTACTAGGTGAAGGTTTACATCAATAAAGAAAGGGCAGGTTGTACCCCAGCCTCTCTGACTCAGGGATACCAGATAGTCTCAGAGTTATTGGCTAAAATACTCTCAGGGTTAGTAATTAGTAGATATCAAGAGGTATTAGCAGTAAACAATTATGTCAATTAGGTTATTCTATATCTTGGAATCCTGTATTCTTCCTTATAATGGCCATGTAAAGTAAACAATTATGTCTTGGACTCCATTTATGGCTCCACATTGACCCACACCGAATAAGTTGACCTACAATATGATAAACATACATGACGTATAATGATAAAGTGAAATTATGCTGTATCATCTACAAAAGTCTTATAAATAAAGTGAACCATGGCTGAGAAGTTAGAGTAAACAGGGAGAACGTGCTTCTCTCAGTTTCTCTCCACAAAGCTTTGGTGTATTTTTCTATAGAACTGTGTTGTATTTATTGCTGTATTTGATAACCTTCCCATTGTTTGTGAATGTAGTTATTTGTAGCTTCAAGAGCCCAGTGAGGTTACTGGTGAGGAGAGAGTTAAGTAAGCTCTTCAGTTGGTGCCGTGACTCATCTACAGATTTCAACATTCCTGACAAGGAGGGAAGGTGTTTGTGAGTATTATCTGGTGCCAGCAATGAGCAATCTGTTAGGTGAACAGGTGTGGTCTCAATTGTGTGAATGGCATGTTGAAGCTATGGGTTTAGCTTTTCAGACAGGTAGCCCTTCTTATTGTATGCGTGAACAATATGGAAATAGGGCTACTAATTATGTTGTGCACTGGCATGCACTGACTAATGATAATGTTTCCTTTGGAAGGAACATTTTCTGTAGATAAGCTTTGTTATCTGAAATGTGCTTTGCAGACTAGACACAGAATATGCGATGCTCATGAAGGGCTAGTGTTTAGTTGGTGGCAGCGAATGGCAGATAAATTGAAAAATGAATTGTTTGTATTAGTGAATGTTGATACGAGTGAACCACTGGAGAAAGCAGAGGTGGCTGCATTTGAAGATGTTCCAGGTGTATTTCCGTCGTCTTCCCCTGTCTGTTCTGAGAATTATGTAGTTTCTGAAGGGAAGATAGTCACTCGTTCAGCGAAATTAAAATATGAGATAAGAGATAAGTTAAGAATATTGGGAAATACACAGATCACGAATTTTGGGACTTGCAATGTGTCCCAACTCAGAGAAATGAATGATCTTAGTCGTGAAACGAAATGTACTGTACGTATCATAGATTCCTTAGAGGAAACATTAAGAAATAATATTTCTGCTACAAAGGAATTAGGAATTTCTAGTAAACTTGTTGATATTGAAAAGGGTCTGAATAAGCGTTTTATGACCTATAGAGAGAAATGTATTCAACTACATAGTGCTATAAATTTTTTTCAAACTGTGTTGCGTCAGTATAATGGTTCATGTCCTACTTGGGCTGCTTTAGATAATTTGCTTAGAACTGCGTTCTATAACCCAGCTGATTTTTATTCAGTTTGTGACGTACCTTGTGATAGATTTCCAAGAGAAAACTCGAAGGGATAATTTTGTTTTAGTGGTTTAAAAAAATGATTTTCTGTTAAAATCACTTACAGTAGTAGTAGTGCACTTATAGCAAACCTGTGAAAAGAACTGGTTGAGATTACACATCTTTAAGGCAGGATTCATTAATTGTTTTTATGTTTAATCCCATGAGTAAAGGTATTTTTTTTACAACTTCAACAACAACAGATTGGCCAGCAAGGACAGCTGATGTAAGTCTGAAAAAGTACTGATATAAGTTTGAAAAGTGCCTGGTGCAGTGAGCTGACATTTGATGTGAAATGACTGAGTTGCTCAATCTGACGATTGCTCAACCTCCCAAGAGCAAGGGGAGGGGTAAGATTGGAGCGCGAGAAAGTCATAGGAATCTTCAGCGAGACAGTTCAGATACGCTTGTCATTGAACTTTTGCAAGCAAAAACTGTCTCTGGAATCAGAGCAGGGGGATGGTCAGAAGAGATGCTTTCCCTGCTATTCTTTGCAGATGTCACAACTATTTACCCTGATCCTGGAAGACTTCTATCTGCTCTGTGGGCTGCCCCGGGATAAAATGTCACACATTGTCAGTTGTGTTTCTTTCCTCTGAAGTGCTGTTTTCCTGCAGATGCAAGCATCGTTATCTTGGAAAACTTTTATCTCTAGTGCTTGGATCAGATATCGGATGCCTTTCATCCTGCCTGTACGGGTCGCCGTGAGACCTGAAGTTTTGTTTCTTAGACTGTCAGCTGTGTCCATTGCCAGCCATACCGTGCCAGCCATACCTTGTCACTTCAGTATGTGAGACTTCAACTCTTTTTGTGCTACAAGCGAGATTTGATGGCTGTACGGTAAGACGCTGATAAACTTGTACAAGAACCTGTACGCAGTTCATAATGTGATTTTGCCAATTTCTCCCTGGACTTTTCGTTGTGGATTTGCGATTTGCTTATGACTTGGCAAAGAGAAAAAAAAAATGCAGTTTTGTTTTTATCTACTCTTTTTGAAGGTTAGTCTTGCATATTTGCAAAGGCCCTAGAAACTGCATTATCTGATGAAGAAACTCAACCATTCCTTTTTAATTTTCTTATGTGAATGATTTGTTTTTAATGTAAACTGAATTACTTATGTCATTGGTCAGATTTGTGCCTTTTATTAGTTTATACTGTTAAGTTAGGTTTGAGGGTTAAATCTGTCTCAACTGCATTTTGTTGTTTTTTTTTAATATGTTGTTATTGTTTAGCTTCCACCTTATCGCAGTAGAAGGTTTGTTTTTGAATGCTACAATATACTGGGAAATGCACCATGTTTTAGATGTAAACATGTACTGGGAAGATTGCCATGATTATTGTAAACTATTCAAATGGTTTGTAGTTTTTTTTTTTTTCTGATGTTTCTATTATCTGTGTGCTTTGCAAGTCTTCACGATTGGTTGTAAACCAGAGCAAACTAATGAAATAACTTTGGGACTCCCGCAATGGCTATATTGTTTAATAGCAGTATTTTTTTCCACTTAAAACTTCCTGGTTTCTGGTTCTGCAGCGACGGCTAGCAGACAAACTTGCCGATGAACAACCATTTTGCAGACACGTGAACAGAGAACCGGCAAGCGGTTTTTCAAGCATTAGTGTTACTGACTTGCAGTATTTAGCACTGGTTAAGATGCCTTTATTTTCTCTTTTATCTCCTTTTGAAGATATCTCTTTTGAAACCCCGTTTTGAACTTCGTGACGTTTCGGGCAGCTGGGAAACAGAATCATCTGTTTATTTTGCCCTGCTCATCTTTTGTTTTTTATTTGCCTTGTTTTTGCAGGAGACGTTTTACCGCTGTGGTTATGCAATTTGTCTTTTGGTTATTATTGTTTTTGGTACAAAAGTAATCTGTTTTAACTGTTTCAGGACTGGTACTGTAGGGATAGTTTAGGGAAAGATGTTGAGACTCCTGCCTGCTGAATTCATTTTATTTTATTTTGTTTTTGCAACCTGTTTTGGTATCTGTTCTGTATCAGAGGAGGGAGACGGTGTCCCTACTAGGGCACTATGATACAGCCTCCGATCAAATAAAGCTTTTCCTTTTTAGCCCTTATGGCAGTGTGTGTTTCCCGGACACTATTTGAAATAATTAATGGATGCCTTGGCAGTTATCCCAGACACCAGGTGTTGCGCAACGCTATCTTAACTTATTGTGTACGGTTGCACTCAGCCTTGTTTGTTTTCCTTTTATTGCAAGTGACTTCTTAACGAGATGGCAAGTACTTTATATCTGGGATCCGCAGACTTATTTTAGCAGTAGTGAAGTCACCAGGTTGGGTCCTGCTTACGACTGCATCCGAAGACACTCCCAGTTCCGGAGTTCCTGGTCCATGTCGTGTGTTCTTGGTGGGATATTCAGCTTGTAAAGTGAGACGACATTCTCAACGAATGCATCTTATACGGTGGCCCCCTCACAAGTCCAGGAAGTGGCTTCCTGTGTCGGTGAATCAAGAGTTGCAATGCAGAGTCTTATTGGACAACAGTGATATTGAAGAAAAGGACTTTTATGATTCAAAGTATTTTCTGAAAGAACAGAGACATTACAAAGAGATTATTGTATTAAGTAAATTCTAAATGGACGATTCATGTAAAATACTTTTATATAGCATTTAAAATGTTTTTATGTATTTATAGTAAGACCTAGAGGGATGAAGATAGTTTAGATTAGTATTTTCCTGATATGTATGTAATGACCTTTAGGTACTGAACCTCTACTTAAGTAATTGTGATTTAGAGGGCCGGTATAGCAATAGTATATCTCCTCATCCTCTTAAGAAGAGTATTAAGAAGAATAGGTATATATTTAGTTTGTCTTAGAATATTTTTGAGAATGTTTTTATTGCTATGCATATTTCCTAATCTGGTTCTAGATGTGCTGTGGTAATTTATTGATGAAGCAGTATTATATTCAGAATCATGAGGATGTTAGAAGGAATATCCAAATATTTTTGAGGCACACTTATACTTGATGGGAAAAATATTGTAAGTTATCAAAGTTTGTTGCTTGTCTTCCAACAGTGACAGCTCCTCAGCATGGAAGTTTTACCAGGAGTTAGGCCTAAAACCTTTAAGGAGTTTTGTGACATATAGTCATATACAAACACAAATACAAACACAGAACCTAGAATAATTAAAGATATAGGTATGAAGATCCTATGTACAAGTTCTTATATTTCAGTAATTTACAAAGTAATGTCAGTTAATGGGAACCAAGTGTGTAGTTCTAGCTACCCTTTTTGGATTCCTCTAGTTTAGACCTAGGCATACCTAACCAGAGTTAAAGTGAAATAATTTAATGGTCATGCCTCAGAGGGTTTTGAGTAATTGTATACAGAATATATCTTGTCCTCAGTGAGTTTCTGAATCTCACATCTTAAGCAGTTAAGCATTTTTGCTGTGGCTCATTGTATTTGTTTTGCAAGCCAGCCAGTGCTGGTATCTGCCTCTCAAATATTGTCTGCTTGGTAATTTAGTTTTTTGTGGTTTGGCAAAAGTAGAGCATCTTTTGCATGTCTGTTCAGCTCCTTCAATCTTCTGTTCTCCTGCTGTAGTTCTTGTAGGCTCGCCCCACGACAGCCATGTTTCTTTTGTTTTTGTAAGAAGGGCTACAGATATTTTTTCAAGTTGTCCAAGTTGTTTTTGCATTGTTAATTTTGGACTGTGCATTTTGGGGGGGTTTTTTCATGTGCAGAATGATCACATGTGCTTTGAGGTTTTTGCATGTTTTCCCAAAACTGTGAATTTTTCTCTCTGCACTTCTGATTCTCTTTCTTAACCTCTTCAAACACTGGTTTACTGTTTAGTATATTGTGAAACATAGTCTTCTGGTATTTTATTTTTGTTAAGCTGGTTTTTGTAATCTCCGATTTGAGAATTGATGTTTCGGTTAGTATTTTATAGTGCAGAGTTTCCCAGAGGTTGATTAGGTGCTTGCTATATAGCCCTGATGGATACCCTATAGTGAATTGAACTATTAATTTGTTGTCAATTTCAAACAGATCTTTAGGAAGAAAAAGGGGTGTTTCCCCTCAGGATGCAGTCATAGTGACTGCTCTGTTGTTTCTTTTTAGGCAATTAGTGTGTATTGCAAGGTCCAGTAAACATAGTGTCAGCTTATGCAGTGTCAGACGGTTGCCTGGGTGAGAATCTTCACACTCTTGGCAAGTGCATATTTCTATATGATTTGCAAGGTATTGTGGGCAATGTAGTTCATTCACACCAGACACTGCTGCTGACAATAATTTAGTTGTGCTCTTGGGTAAAGCCAATAAGATATTTATTTATGGGGTTATTTCTCCCAACACAGATATGCTTGGTAGCACATAAATTAGGTTACTTGCTTTCAGTGTTAACTTGGAAAAACAAAGTCAAAATCAGGAAAACAACAAATGAAAAGGCACAAAGCAAGAAACAAACTGTTCTTTTCAGGTTAACTTCTGATTACTTCCCACATAGATACAGAAGTGATTCTCTCCTAGCCCATAAGCAATTAGGTAAGGCTTAATTGCTAGCAGTTACCAGCTGAAACCCCTTAGCTGGCTTGCCTTCCACTGTGTGGGTCAAATCCTGCTTCAGGAGCTTTTCTGAGTAGATTAAAGAACAAATTTGTATTTCTTTGTGATGGTTGCTGTACTTTATAACAGAAAGTTACCAACGGAGTTTAGATAGAGAGCAGTCCATATAAACAGGATCCTCATCTGCTATTATTCCCCCTTGTTCAACAAGCATGGGTTCAATATCATGGATTGGCACAGATGAATCTCTCAATGGAGCATTTTCAGGAGAATACTTATTTCCCTGCTGTCTTTCAAGGTTATAGCTAGGGCATAGATCAGTGTTCATACCTGAGCTTCCATTGCTGCTAGAGTTCCTCTCTATATAGCCTGGCCAGTATGTAGTCCAGTTATTATGTCCAGCCTTCCAATCCAGATCCCTGGACACTGGATCTCTCTTCACATACCTTCTGGCACAGGTCTTAGGGTCCCTTCCACGTGCAGCCGTCTCCCTCACAGGTAGCCTCTGGTGATTCCTAGCTCTGCAGCACCATTCCTCTGGCTTTCCCCAGTCCAATGGTGTATGCTGGCCCTTGGAATACCTCCCAGTATACGTACTGCTTTGGACTCTTCTAGACCTCTCAAAGGCTTTTCTCTTCCTTCTTCCAAAGGGTCTCTTTCCCTCTCTGTCTGTCCGGTTTGGCTTCTGCTTCTGATGATCCTTCAGATGAAACTGATGATCAAACTCAAGCTGATTCTCAGGATACGGAGGACAATTCTCTGGATATCCAAGGTGATCACGAAGATGGTCATCTGTAGAATAAACTCTACTCTTATTCTGCTTAGATGAGTGATCCTCCCTAACACAGCGCAGCTGTGCTGAATCAGGCCCTGCCCTTTGAGATGAGTGCTTAGGGATTACCTCATAGCCCTCCTGATTGAACACACGTTTCCTCACTTGAGCTCCTCTAATGGCTGTTGGAAACCTGGTGCATTCTGGGACTGGTAGTCTTTTATGGCAAAATTCTGTTTTCATATTTCTACCAGAACTGACAGGTTGCTTGTTCAGAGTCACTTCACCTTTTCTATAGCTCCTTCCTGAGCTATGATAAGCTTCCTTATCACAGCAGTCAGGAACTGAATGGTTTTTAGTAATTTCTCCTA
Source organism: Ichthyophis bannanicus (assembly GCA_033557465.1). Taxonomy (NCBI): domain Eukaryota; kingdom Metazoa; phylum Chordata; class Amphibia; order Gymnophiona; family Ichthyophiidae; genus Ichthyophis; species Ichthyophis bannanicus. Next base: position 400,766,293 of record CM066039.1, on the reverse strand, counting down.
GCAAAGAAAATGCTGTATGCAGAGTACTAGTTGATTTTTGTTGTAGTATGCTTGATAATAATGGACAGATAGTGAAAGGCCAATTAGATAAAGTTAGTAACTGTACTTTAATTTCAAGTGAGACTTATGTAAATTCCTTTTCAGCTCTCACTGATTCTGTTCCTTTATTTTGGAATTCAGTATTCAGGCCTTTGCAAGGCCTGTTAGCATCTTTGTTTGGTATTTTGGGATGTTTCATTTTAGAAGTATTACTCCTGTATGTACTGACAGTTGTTTCTCTATGTCAGCACTAGTTTCATTCCACCTCTTCATCTTTCACAGCTTTCTAAATCAGAAATCAGTAGGATCACTGACCCCTGCAATAATGTTATGGATTGGCCCAGAATCCAGTTGTATTTCCACTTCAATGGCAATATATGAGTTTCCTTACTTAGAAATGATTCTTTACAGAATCAGAGGAGGGACTGAAAGCATGTATATTAGTACGAGGTACCATACACTATTAGACTAACTAAAACTGAGAAAGAGTTAATTCTGTTCAGAACCTTGCTTAGAAATAAAACTTCATATATTAGCTTACTAGGTGAAGGTTTACATCAATAAAGAAAGGGCAGGTTGTACCCCAGCCTCTCTGACTCAGGGATACCAGATAGTCTCAGAGTTATTGGCTAAAATACTCTCAGGGTTAGTAATTAGTAGATATCAAGAGGTATTAGCAGTAAACAATTATGTCAATTAGGTCATTCTATCTCTTGGAATCCTGTATTCCTCCTTATAATGGCCATGTAAAGTAAACAATTGTGTCTTGGACTCCATTTATGGCTCCACATTGACCCACACCGAATAAGTTGACCTACAATATGATAAACATACATGACATATAATGATAAAGTGAAATTATGCTGTATCTACAAAAGTCTTATAAATAAAGTGAACCATGGCTGAGAAGTTAGAGTAAACAGGGAGAACGTGCTTCTCTGTTTCTCTCCACAAAGCTTTGGTGTATTTTTCTATAGAACTGTGTTGTATTTATTGCTGTATTTGATAACCTTCCCATTGTTTGTGAATGTAGTTATTTGTAGCTTCAAGAGCCCAGTGAGGTTACTGGTGAGGAGAGAGTTAAGTAAGCTCTTCACTGGTAACATGGAGTGATGTGCAATAGAATGTTCCACTGCTTGAAAAATACTACCATGAGCTCAAAAGATACATACCCTAATACCGTTTCTAAAAAGAATGAAGCATGTATCACAGCAGACAAAAGCTGTAGAACGCACCCTTACAGTGTAACATAATGGCATCTTAAAATGCTCTATAGGTGGGATTTCTGTTAGTGGCTGGATTGTGGAAGGAGGGTAGATGTTTATGGGGAAGGGTCCTGGAAGGTTGTGTGTTGATCAGCATGTAAAGCTGGAAATGTCAGGAGATATAAATTTGTAGAATATCGGGAGCAATGGACCCAAGGATGTGGGAGAGAACGTAACATCTGTGTGGGGGAGCTGGGCTGGCTCAACCATTAGGCAAGATTAGGCAGTTACCTAGGATGGCAGCTTCTGAGGGGCAGCAAGGAATCAGTGCATTCTTTTTACTTTCAGGAAGAGTGGGCACATATACATACAAAGCAAACTTAGTATTTACAAAGCATGATGATCAATTATGTATATTTACAGGATTGTTGCGAGTTTAGTGTTGGGATGATCATGACTGTGGAGTTCAATTATCAAAATCTTTTTGGGGGGGAGGGAAGGTTTAAGGATAAAGATTTACCTATGGTGCTCAATATCCTTACACATACTATGGTGTGGAGGTATGTGTGGTGGGCAGGTGGGTAGGGAAATATGCACAGCTGTTTAGGTGGGATATCGTTTGGGAGACAGCGGTATGGATGGGTGTGGGGAAGATACAGGGAGCTTGTGTTTTGGGATGGTGAATATGCATGGATTTTTTTTTTTTTTCGGGAGGGGGGTCTGTGATAGAGGCTTGTAGTGATATTCTTTCTTCCCTCCCCCCAAATATGCCTCCCTTCTCATGTTGAAATTGTAGATAAAAGCCCTTGGCTAAGTAAAACAGAATTACTTACCTGTGTGTGGGAGTCCGGTGCCGTAAAATATTTAGGTGCCCATTACTGTTACCCTTTTGAAGAATCGGTTAGACGGACTGCTGAAGAGATCTTGAGTTTAGCCCGGGAGCTGACTACGAAGTGGTCCCCTTTAATGCTTTCTTGGTGGGGTCGACTGGAAACCGTGAAAATGATGATCACTCCCAAGGTCAACTACATTTTGGAGATGCTTCCTAGTATTCTCCCGATTCACGTCTATCAGCAGCTCGAGCGGCTGCTTCTTCAATTCCTTTGGAAAAATAGCACACCGAGGATCTCCAAAGAGAAGCTGAGGCTCAGTCGTGAGCAGGGTGGAGTGAATTTCCCTAACTTTCAATCTTATCATTATGCCTTCCTCCTCAAACAAGGCTCTAGATGGCTAGAGCCCCCAATTGCTGGTAGACCAGTATGGGTAACCTTGGAAGAGCGGCTCTTGGCACCAATTCCATTAGAGTGTGCTCCAGGGATGCAGTTCTCAAGCACTTCATCGCACCCTATAGTCATTGTTGATACACTTAAGGCCTATCAGTTTTTTATCAAGGTCGGCGGATCTGATTGTAGTTCTCGAGCTCACCTCCCCATTTGGAATAATCCTCTATTTAGAATCCAGAAGAAGTCCTTTGCTTGGAAAACGTGGTATACACGCGGGATATGGCGAGTGAGTCAATTGCAGACTACCAATAGATGGAAGAGTTTTGAGATGCTTCAGCAAGAATTTGGCCTCCCGCTTACTTGTCTTTTTCAATGGTACCAGCTTCGACATTGCTTAGTAGGTGCGGGAATAGATCCTAAACAGGGCTTATCCACTCAAGGGGCAATTGAAATTCTTCGCGACATAACGCAAGCGCCAGGTATAGTGTCACAGATTTATAAGAGATTGACCCAATCCTCATCGCTTTTGATGCAGCCGATACAGCAGAGATGGGAAAGGGAGACGGGGAAGAGACTATCTGATGTCCAGTGGAGAAACTTCTGGTGCAAGCAAGTAAGAGTTTCTAGATCCGCCTCCCTTACTCAGACTCTGTTTTATTTCGCTCATCAATGTTTTTACACACCGATCAAACTAGCTCGGTGGGACAATACTCTCAACCCTCTCTGCTGGACCTGTAATGTGGAGACTGGCACCTTGAAACATATAGTATACGAATGCCTGGGGGTCCGGACTTACTGGACTTCAGTTTGGAAACAAGTACAACTTATTTTGAAATTCAGAGAGCCCCTCTCTTGGCGGATAATAGGTTTGCGGTCCACAGCGGGTATACCTTCTTTGCCTAAGGAAGGTACCTTTCTCTTAGATTTTATGATGGGTATAGCAATATGTTTAATTATCAGTCATTGGAAGTCCACTGCCCTTGTACATGAGCGCGAGTGGTGGAACCGCGTCTGCTTGTATAGTCAGTTTGAGCAGCATTCTGGTAAAACTAAAATGCTACCGGGGAATCAGTCTTTTAAATGGCAATTATTAAATGACTACATTGAGGCTGCTAAGCTGAGTAGTTGACCAAGCTCGCGACTTGTTATGGTTTTGACTTCACTGATCGTGCATCTTAAACCCTGGAGGGGAGGGTGGGGGGAGGAGGGTTTCAGGGGTTCTTTCTTTTTTCTGTATTGTTGGGTAAGAGGTAGTTTGTTTTACTTAGTAGATAGAATTGTGTGACATTTGTTATGTTTGTACTGTTTTGGAAAATGAAAATAAAGCTTTTAAAAAAAAAAGAATTACTTACCTGTAAGAAGGTATACTCTGTGGATAGCACACTGCAAGTCCCTACAGATAGGAAGGAGCAAGTGCAGGGAAAAGCCTCTTAGACAAACTGAGAAGCTTTTCAAAGGCCCAAATGCACATAGGTGCAACTTCCCATTTAATGTTACTTGAGAACCTACTCAGTCTTTGTAAAAGTTTAATTAGGAGGCAACTCCCAAGGGAGGAGGGCAGGTACATGAGGACCTGTATCTTGCTATCCACAAGATAGTCAGGGCCTAGTAGCAGCAGTTCAAGTTTAAATTTAAAACACAGAAGAGAACTTTCTGGCTACATTTCATACCCAGCAGAGAGCTTGCAGTTTAAATTTCATAAAAAAGTCAGAGCCTAGCAGCAGCAAAGAGCTGTAATTTAAATCAAATCAGAATATAAAACTTAGTATAAAAGGCAAAACAGGGTCAGTACTCTGAGCAACAAATAAAATCTTCTAGAGACTTTTACAAAGAGGCCTTCTACCTAGGGGACAAGAGACCTATGAAGCTTTTTCAATAGGTATTAACACCAGGTGGCAGGTCAAAAGGCCATTTTGAAAGACTCCTATCCAAGCAAGGACTGTTAATCACCCAGGAAGTTGGTCACAGCTTACCTCAGCAGCACAGGACAGGGTACTGTGTAGCAGCCCTCTTTTAATCAAAAGACAGAGTATAATTTCAAAGTCATTTACATGAGAAAACAGACCTGGCTAAAAACTGAGCTCTTCCATCTGGCTAAAAGTATAATCATGTTTCCATGCAATGTATACATTCCCAGGGTGTGTTTAGGAAGCAGACAAAATAGCATATGTATATTTTATATTCCACCAACACACATGCTATTATACTCCTAATCATCTACCCATGCAAACAGTTGAAAAGTACAGACACACTTACACTACCCAGATTGTAACTAATTTTCATTGTGAGACTAAGTACTTTGCATCTACATGGGATTTTGAAAATTGCCCCCAAAATGACTAAAGGTAATTTATAAATTAATAAAACACATGTTCAATATCATGCATTAAATATTCTACTTCAGTTGCATTTGACAATGCTACAAACTCCACAAAATGTATTACTTTTTCAACAGAAGCCATATATCATCATTTTTCTGTTTCCATTTGTACTTGTCCAGCTGCAGGATAATCAGCTTCATATCTTTTCTTAAGGCCTCTTAAGTATATTCTCAAACTGCTTGACTCCAAACGAGAGTTTCTAGCAGTCTGAACCAGTCTTGTTGCTAAATGTTACACAGCTTTCTGTCTTAAAACCTCAGGAGTGTTTCTTTGATTTTTCAAAATTGGTTTGACAATCTGAGTTATTATTTGCTTTGCATCCAACAAGACGGACTGAGGTAATGAGGAAACATCAGCAGCTCTTAATCCATAGTTTTTTTTTCCTCTGCGTCCTTTAGAAAGTATGTAGGTATACAATATCTTTTCCTGGTTTCCAATGCTACTTCTCAGATGCTTAACTTCAAAATGGTTTTCATTATTGGAATATAAGGTATCTATATGGCACAATTCCAGAAAATGAGTGGCAAATAGTGTAAATGCCTTCAAGTTCAGCAGATATTCACAGACTGCATAACAAATACCAATGCCTTCCTCTGTACTGGTACCTCTGCCTAATTCATCAATTATTATAAGTGATTTGTCATTGGTATAATGTACAATATAGGTTCTCTCATTCATTTCCTTCATAAATGTTGATGAATTGGTTTCTATATCATCATCCATTCCTATTCTTGTAAAAATCTGGTCGGCAATCCTAAAAGATGCATATTCTGCTGGTACATGAGAACCAATCTGGGCCATAATCTGACAAAGGGCAAGATGTTTAAGGTATGTTGATTTTCCACTCATGTTTGGTCCAGTGATAATGACAAAAATTACTGCCTTCTATCCAAGCAAGGACTGTTAATCACCCAGGAAGTTGGCCACAGCTTACTTAAGCAGCACAGGACAGGGTACTGTGTAGCAGCCCTCTTTTAATAAGTATTATTTCTCTCCCTCCCCCAACACCCACCCACCCCTGGGATAATTGTAGCTTTATAGATACTTACACATCTTAAAGGAAAGGAGCTGCTCTCAGGTGAGGCTCGTTATCCAAATCAGTCATACGCTAAGGACATGAGATTAATTAAGCTTCAGGTGAACAAGGTATATTAAACGAATTAGGTACAGTTTTATTAGTATAAATATCCATAACAACCCTTAGTAAGCAACTAAGTTTAAAGATCTACACACAACCTTAAAACTAAGATGCAGACAGCAGTCCAGCAGCAAGATGGGGGCTTTCCAGTCTTTTGCATTGAGTGTCACATGTATGATTTTCTCCCAGTTGGTGAGAGGTCTTACATGTGCACTAGGTGCAAGAAGCTCTTTGTTCTCAGGGAACGAGTCCGTTCTCTAGAGGCTAGAGTAGCAGACTTGGAAGACATAAGAAAGAGAGAGGTACATAGAAGAGACCTACAGGGATATAGTGCTGAAGTCCCACCTCCAGTCTGGCAGCATCCCTGCTGCCATGGAGAGAGGTCACGTGACAGGACAGCATCACCCTGGTGTGGCAGGAAGTGATCCTGTAAACTAGGACCTGTCCTCCAGGTGATGTAAAACCATCTTGCACCGAGGAAGTTTCTCCAGGACCATGTGCCCATGAAGGAAGGGTTAGAACAGCCGTTATAGTTGCTGATTCGATTAGGCATGTAGATAGCTGGGTGGCTGGTGGACATGAGGATCGCCTGGTAACATGCCTGCCTGGTGCGAAGGTAGCGGATCTCACGCACCACCTAGATAAGGTCTTAGATAGTGCTGGGGAGGAGTCTGCTGTCTTGGTACATGTCGGTACCAATGACATAGGAAAATGTGGTAGGGAGGTTCTGGAGGCTAAATTTAGGCTTTTAGGTAGGAAGTTGAAATCCAGAACTTCCAGGGTAGCGTTCTCTGAAATGCTTCCCGTTCCATGCGCAGGACCCAAAAGGAAGGCAGAGCTCTGGAGTCTCAATGTATGGATGAGACAATGGTGCAGAGATGAAGGTTTTGGATTTGTTAGGAACTGGGGAACATTCTGGGGAAAGGAGGGGCTCTTCCGAAGGGATGGGCTTCACCTTAACCGGGATGGAACCAGGCTGCTGGCATTAACCTTTAAAAAAGAGATAGAGTAGCTTTTAAACTAGATAATAGGGGAAAGCCAACAGTCGCCCAAGAGCGCATGGTTTGGAAGAATGTATCCTTGAAGGATACTACCAAAAGCAGAGAGGTTCCAAAAAAGTAAAGTAGCCCAAATGCCCTCGAGTATGGAGCAGATAGAGCTTAAAGATCCCAAATTACCCATGCCTACCAATAGCCAGATTAATATGAATAAAATACAGTCTAAAATGCTTGCATGCAAATGCTGGAAGTCTAAAAAATAAGATGGGAGAGCTAGAATATATAGCATTAAATGAGAGGTTAGATATGACTGGAATATCAGAGACATGGTGCAAGGAAGACAACCAGTAGAATCTCTATGGACTGAAATTCCATGTAAAAAGGGAAAGGGGAAGGCAACGGCTGTGGGGGTGTACTATCGACCGCCTGGCCAGAATGAACAAATGGATGATGAAATGCTCAAAGAAATCAAAGAAGCTAACAAAAAAGTTACAGCACAGTAATAATAATGGGCGATTTCAATTACCCCGGTATCGACTGGGTCAGTGTCACAGCAGGCATGCTAGGGAGATAAAGTTCCTAGATGAAATAAATGACTGCTTCTTCGAGCAGCTGGTTCATGAACTAACCAGAGCAGAAGCCATATTAGACCTAGTCCTTAGTGGAACACCAGATCTAGTGCAAGAGATTAGGGTGTTGGGGCCACTTGGCAATAGTGATCATAGCATGATCGCATTTGATTTAATTAGTGGAGGAGGGATAGTAAGCAAATCCACAGTACTACCTTTTAACTTTCGAAAGGGAGACTATGATAAAATGAGGAAAATAGTTAAGAAAAAACTGCTAGGTACGTATGACTTAGATTGGCCACTGTTGGAAACAGGATACTGGGCTTGATGGACCTTGGTCTGACCCAGTATGGCATATCTTATGTTCTTATGAAAATAACTGCTACCTGTAACTTTTTTCTCCAAGGACAAGCAGGATATGAAGCCCTCACAGACTAGATACCCTAGCTACAGGCTGCCTTCAACAACAAAAAAAAAAGGTTAAAAAGTGTGTACTTACAATGTGATACAATAGCACATTTCCCCTTTCCCCATATGCAGCATTGGGCATGTTTGAAAGGGAACACTTTTGAAAGAACCATGGTACATAAGAACATAAGATGCACCATACTGGATCAGACCAGGGTCCATCAAGCCCAGTATCCTGTTTCCAACAGTGGCCAATCTACGTCATAAGTACCTAGCAGTTTCCCCAAAAGACACAGGTTCCACCATGGTTGTAGTGGGTCAAGCATTGATATCCTGGGTCCCTTCTTAATAATGATTTATGGACCTTTCCTCCAGGAACTTGTCCAAACCTTTTTTAAACCCGGATACACTAACAGTTTTTACTACATCCTCCGGTAACAAATTCCAGAGTTTCATTACACGTTGAGTGAAAAAATATTTTCTCTTATTAGTTTTAAATAGTTTACCCTGTAGCTTCATTGTATGTCCCCTAGTCTTTCTATATTCTGATGACGTAAACAATCGATCTACGTTTACCCATTCCACTCCAGTCATTCATTTATAGAACTCTATCATATCTCCCCTCAGCCGTCTCTTTTCTAGGCTGAAGAGCCCTAACCTTTTTAGCCTCTCTTCATAGGGGTATCCTTCTATCCCCTTTATCATTTTGGTGGCTCTTCTCTGTACCTTTTCTAATAATGCTATATCCTTTTTAAGATACGGTGACCAGAATTGCACACAATATTCAAGGAGCGGTCGCACCATGGAATGATACAGAGGCATTATAATATCCTTTGTTTTATTTTCCATTCCTTTCCTTATGATACCTAGCATTCTATTTGCTCTTGGCCGCTGCTGCACACCTGGCAGAGGGTTTTAGCATGTTATCCATGATGACGCCTAAAGCATAGTTACTCACCTTAACAGGTGATCTCCGGGAACAGGAGGAATTTAGTCTTCACATATGGGTATCGTCGGTACCGACGGAGCCTGCGCAGGAACGCTCCCCAGCGTCCAATTAGAAAGCTTTTGGGAGCATCCCAAAGCACTTGCGTGCTGCCTTCCTGCCTGTCCCAACTGCCTCTCTCCAGTTGAGTTTAAAGCTGACACAAAGAGAGAGAAAGAGGGAAAGAGAGATAGAAAGATACAACTCCTAGGGGAGGTGGGTGGGTTGTGAAGACTAAATTCCTGTGTTCCCGGAGATCACCTGTTACAGGTGAGTAACTATGCTATCTCCAGGAACAAGCAGGAATGTAGTCTTCACATATGGGGACTCCCTAGCTTTAGATGCCTGGGAGAGACCCCAGAAGTTGTGCGTCCCTGAGAAGGGCTCCACTTCCCCTGATGGATCTCCGGCATCCTACCAGGGATGGTGGGTAGGAGTTGATTAGGTATGTAACAGGTGTTGGAGAACAGCCTGACCAAACAAGGCATCCCGGCAGGAGTCCTTGTCCAAGTAGTAATGGGCTCTGAAGGTATGAACAGAGGTCCAAGTAGCTGCTCGACAGATGTCGTCGATAGACAGAGTACAGATGAGCCATTGAAGCTGCCATGGCTCTCACATTGTGAGCTGTGACATGGCCCTCCAGAGGAAGATTCTTACTTTGATAGGCAAAGGAAATACACTGTGCAATCCAGTTGGACAGCGTTCTCTTGGAGACTGGAAGTCCCAGATGAGAAGGATCAAAAGCAACAATTGAGAGGACTTTCTATGTTGCTGTGTTCTCTAAGTAAAAAGCTAAAGCTCTTTTACAGTCCAAAGTATGAAGATTCCTTTCTGCATTTGATGCATGAGGCCTTGGAAAAAACACAGGCAGGTAAACCGCTTGGTTCAAATAAAAAGGCGAGACCACCTTTGGCATAAAGTGTGGATGAGTCCTAAGGACTACCTTGTCATGATGGAACCTTGTATAAGGAGGATCAGCCACTAGTGCCTGCAATTCACTAATGCGACGTGCTGATGTGATTGCAATGAGAAAGATAACTTTCCAAGAAAGGACTTTCAACGAGGTAGTAGCCAAGGGTTCGAAAGGTGGCTTCATAAGCTGGCCAAGAACCAGGTTTAAGTCCCATGCCACCGGTGGTGGCCTAATGGGAGGCTTAATTAGAAGGCGGCCTCTCATAAATCTTGTTATAAGAGGATGGGAGGAAATAGGTTGTCCATTTAAAGGCTTGAAAGAAGCTGCAATAGTTTTAAGTCTTGCATTGGATAAATGAAGGAGATACTCCAGTACCGATTGCAGAGGTATCGCAAGAGGGCTAAGACCCTTCTGCGAGCACCATATGGTAAACCTTTTCCACTTGAAAGCATAAGAGTGTCTTGTGGAAGGTTTTCTAGAAGCATAAAGGATATCCTTTACTTGCTGAGAAATGTTAAGATCATGGATATCTAGGCCTTCAGCAACCAAGCCCTGAGATGCAGAGATTGGGGATTGGGATGCCATAACATTCGGTCCTCCTGAGACAGGAGATCTGGAGCAGACCCTAACTCCAGAGAAGGAGCTTGGGAGAGATGTAGAAGCAGAGCATACCACACTTGCCGTGGCCAATGTGGAGCTAAGAGAATCATACGGCCTCTGTCTCTCTGAAGTTTGAACAGGGTTTTGGGAATCAGGGTAATGGGTGTAAAGGCATAAAGGAAGTCTTGACCCCAATGAAGGAGGAAAGCATCCCTGGCCTGAGAGCCCTGAGCCGGAATTCTGGAACAGAACCGGCGAAGTTTGGCATTCAACGGACTTGCTAAGAGGTCTATGTTTGGGGTTCCCCAAATTTGAAAAATCTTGGTCACCTGGTCTGCATGTAGAGACCATTCGTGTGGAAGCAGAACTCGACTGACTGTCTGCCCAAGAGTTTTGCATGCCTGGAAGATAAACTGCCAGGAGGTGAATCTGATACTCTCTGGCGAGGGCCCATAGTCGCAAAGCTTCTTTGCAAAGCAACAGAGCCTGTTCCTCCCTGCTTGTTCACATAGAACATGGCTACTTGATTGTCCTTATGAATGAGGACTGTCCTGTAGCTGAGCAGAGTGTGGAACACCCAAACAGCAAGGAAGATTGCTCTGAGCTCTAGGAGATTGATGTATAGATGAGTCTCCTGTGGAGTCCAGGTGACTTGGGTGGAGAGGTCATAGATGAGCTCCCCAACCCACTGGCGAAGCATCTGTTGTGAGAGTTGCCTGGGGTAAAGGTTGTTGAAATGGGCACCCCAGCAACAGGTTTTGAGTGGACTGCCACCATTGGAGGGATAAAATAAGGCGATTTGTGTTTGCTATTTTGTCTGACAGGCACCCTGATGCCTGGGTCCATTGAATGGATAAAGTCCACTGGGCTGCTCTCATATGGAAGCGAGCATAAGGGACCACATGCACGGTAGATGCCATGTGGCCTAGTAGTTGTAACATTTCTTGAACAGTGAGATGAGGCTTTAGCACTGCTTGAGAAGCTAACTGCACCATGCAAAGGCAGCGGGCCTTGGGGAGATAGGCCCTTGCTTTCCTGGTATCCAACAAAGCTCCTATGAACTCTAGAGACTGAGTGGGAGTTAGGCTGGATTTTGGGATGTTTATGACCAGACACAAATACTGAAGGATACACATTGTGCAAGATAGAGAAATCCTGGCCTCTGACTCTGAAAAGGCTCGAATGAGCCAGTCGTCTAAGTAGGGGAAGACTAATATTCCTAGAGTGCGAAGAAATGCTGCTACCACAGCCATGCATTTCGTAAACACTCTTGGAGCAGAGGCCAGACCAAAAGGAAGCACCTTGTATTGATAGTGCTTTCCCTGATAAAGGAACCGAAGGAACCTTCTGTGTGCTGGATGGATGAGTATATGGGTATACGCATCCTTGAGATCTAGAGAACAAAGCCAATCCTGACTCTGAAGGTACGGCAACAGGGTTCCCAGAGAAATCATCTTGAATTTCTCTTTGAACAGGAATTTGTTCAGTTCTCTGAGATCTAAAATAGGTCTGTGTTCCCCTGTTTTATTTATTTATTTATTTGCATCTCTTATATACCGCGCTATTACAATCAGTGCGGTTTACAGTGGAACAGAACATAAAACAATGTAGCAGTTACATTGGGTTTACAATAAAACATGGGATACAAACTTGGAAAAACAGGGGAAAAACTATGTACAGTGTTATAGAAGTGGAGGATTAAAGATCAAATGGCATGGTTAAGGGTTGTAATGTAAAGAGTGGATATGTAACAGGAGGGGTATCAGGCTAACGGTTTTTGTAGTTGGGGTTGCGTTAATTGTGAATCTTGGAGAGTACGTGTATTATGTCGGGGTTGGCTAGGGGGGATAAGGATAAGGAAATAGGGGGAGTAAAGCACAGTTACTTACCTGTAACAGGTGATCTCTGGGAACAGCAGGAATAAGTCTTCACATATGGGTACGTTGGTACCGACAGAGCCTGCGCGGGAACGCTCCCCAGCTTCCCAAAAAGGAAAGCTTTTGGGAGCATCCCACAGCACCTGCAGGCTGCCTTCCCGCCTTTCCTAACCACCTCTCTCCAGTTCGAGTTTTAAAGCTGAGACAAAGAGAGAGAGGGGAAGGAAAGACAGATAGAGAGATACAACTCCTAGGGGAGGTGGGTGGGTTGTGAAGACTTATTCCTGCTGTTCCCAGAGATCACCTGTTACAGGTAAGTAACTGTGCTATCTCCAGGAACAAGCAGGAATGAGTCTTCACATATGGGGACTCCCCAGCTAGAGATGCCCGGGAGATCCCCACGATTGTGAGACCCTGAGAAGGGCTTTACCTCCTCCCATGGATCTCAGGCATCCAACCAGGGATGGAGGGTAGGAGTTGATTAAGCATGGAACAGGTGTTAGAGAACAGCCTGACCAAACAAGGCATCCTGGCGGGAGTCCTTGTCCAAGCAGTAATGGGCCGTGAAGGTATGAACCGAGGCCCAGGTGGCCGCTCAACAGATCTGGTCGATGGACACAGAATTTAGATGAGCCATAGAGGCTGCCATGGCCCTCACATTGTGAGCTGTGACATGGCCCTCCAGAGAAAGGTTCTTACTCTGGTAGGCGAAAAAAATACACTGAGCAATCCAATTTGACAGTGTCCTCTTAGAGACTGGAAGTCCCAAATGAGAGGGATCAAAGGCAACAAAGAGTTGAGAAGACTTTCTATGTTGCTGTGTCCTTTGCAAGTAAAAGGCAAGAGCCCTCTTACAATCCAGGGTATGAAGATTCCTCTCTGCACTTGATGCATGAGGACCTGGAAAAAAGACAGGTAAATATACCTCTTGGTTAAGATGAAAGGGCGAGACCACTTTAGGCATAAAGTGTGGCTTGGTCCTAAGGACTACCTTATGATGGAACCTTGTATAAGGTGGATTAGCCACTAAGGCTTGCAGTTCACTGATGCGGCGAGCTGAGGTGACTGCAATAAGAAAGATAACCTTCCAGGAAAGAAATTTCAAGGAGGTAGTGGCTAATGGTTCAAAGGGTGGCTTCACGAGCTGACCAAGAACCAGATTCAAGTCCCATGCCACTGGAGATGGTCTAATGGGAGGTTTAGTTAAAAGAAGGCCTCTCATGAATCTTGCAAAAAGAGGATGAGAGGAAACAGATTGTCCATTGAGAGGCTTGAGAGATGCTGCAATAGCACTCAAATGGACCCTCACTGAATTCGTCTTGAGGCCTGCATGGGAAAGATGCAGGAGATACTCTAGTAAGGAATTTAAATGTATTGCTAGAGGGTTAATACCCTTCTCAGCACACCAAAGGGTAAACCTTTTCCATTTAAAAGCATAGGAACGTCTGGTAGAAGGCTTTCTGGAAGCATGAAGGATATCCCTTACTTGCTGAGAAAGATGCCAATCTTGAAGGTCTAAGCCTTCAGCAACCAAGCCCTGAGATGGAGAGATTGGGGGTTTGGGTGCCACAACGTTCCCCCCTCCTGGGACAGGAGATCTGGAGCAGACCCTAAATCCAGGGAGGGAGCTTGGGAAAGATGCAGAAGTAGAGGGTACCACACTTGGTGTGGCCAACGTGGAGCTATGAGGATCATAGTCCCTCGATCTCTCTGAAGCTTGAACAGGGTCTTGGGAATTAGGGGAATGGGTGGAAAGGCATACAGGAAGTCTTGACCCCAATGAAGGAGGAAGGCATCCTTGGCCTGAACTCTGACACGGAATTCTGGAACAGAATCGGGGAAGTTTGGCATTCCACGGACTTGCGAAGAGGTCTATGTCCGCGGTTCCCCAAATTCGAAAGATTTTGACTATCTGGTCCATATGAAGGGACCATTCGTGTGGAAGCAGAACTCGACTGAGTCTGTCTGCCCAAGAGTTTTTAACTCCTGGAAGGTATACTGCCAGAAGATGAATTTGATGCTCTCTGGCGAAGGCCCACAATCTCAGAGCTTCGTTGCAAAGCGACAGAGAGCCAGTTCCCCCCTGCTTGTTCACATAGAACATGGCTACTTGGTTGTCCGTGTGAATGAGGACTGTTTTGTAGCTGAGCAGGGTATGGAAGACTGAGAGCTAAGAAGATTGCTCTCAGCTCTAAGAAGTTGATGTGTAGGGAGGTCTCCTGTGGGGACCAAATGCCCTGGGTGGAGAGGTCTTGAAGATGAGCTCCCCAACCCTTTGGAGAGGCATCTGTTGTAAGGACTGCTTGGGGTAACAACTGTTGGAAGGGGGACCCCAGCAACAGATTTTGAGTGGACTTCCACCACTGGAGAGACCAAAAGAGGCGCCTGGAGGTTGCTATTTTGTCTGACAGACTTCCAGATGCCTGGGTCCACTGGGTGGACAAAGCCCATTGAGCTGCCCTCATGTGAAGGTGAGCATAAGGGACCACATGCACGGTGGATGACATGTGGCCTAGCAGTTGTAACATCTCTCGAGCAGTTAGGTGGGTTTTTAACTGAATCTGAGAGACTAACTGCACTAAGCGTAGGCAACAGGCCTGGGGAAGATAGGCCCTTGCAGTTGTGGTATCCAGCAAGGCCCCTATGAACTCTAGAGACTGAGTAGGGGTCAGTTGGGACTTTGGAATGTTTATAACCAATCCCAGATACTGCAGAACACGCATTGTGCAGGCTAGGGAAGTCGGGAAGTCTGGGCCTCTGACTGGGATGGAGCTCGGATGAGCCAGTCGTCCAGATATATGATAAGGAAAGGAATGGAAAATAAAACAAAAGATATTATAATGCCTCTATATCGTTCCATGGTGAGACCGCACCTTGAATATTGTGTGAAATTCTGGTCGCCGTATCTTAAAAAGGATATAGCGATTTTAGAAAAGGTTCAGAGAAGAGCCACCAAAATGGTAAAGGGGATGGAAGGATACTCCTATGAAGAAAGGCTAAAAAGGTTGGGGCTCTTTAACCTGGAAAAGAGACAGCTGAGGGGAGATATGATAGAAGTCTATAAATTAATGAACGGAGTGGAACGGGTAAACGTAGATCGATTGTTTACCTTATCAGAATATAGAAAGACTAGGGGACATGCAATGAACGGAGTGGAACGGGTAAACGTAGATCGATTGGAGTGGGGGAGTAGCCTAGTGGTTGGGGCAAAGTACTTCAGGCCGGAAGGTCGGGGCTTCAAATCCCACTAGAGGACAGCAACCTTGGGCCGGAAGGACTGGGGTTTCTAGTCCCACAGTTGCTCCTTGTGGTCTTGGGCAAGCCACTTAACCCTCCATTGCCCATGTTCCCTGTAAGTATTAGTGTATGTGTCTCATATCCCCGTGTGTTAAATGTATCCCCCAATTGTGTTGTGACCGCTTTGATTGAAGGATAAGGCGGTATACAAAACTGTCTAAATAAATAAATAAATGAAGCTACAGGGTAAACTATTTAAGACTAATAAAATAAAACGTGTAATCAAACTCTGGAATTTGTTACCTGAGGATGTAGTAAAGGCTGTTAGTGTAGCTGGGTTTAAAAAAGGTTTGGACAAGCTCCTGGAGGAAATGTCCATAAACCATTAAGAAGGGACCCCAATGTTCCCTCTAATTTTCTGTAGGCTGTGTGCGCATAATATATCAGCTGTGTGCAGCTTTTGAAGGAAGGTTAAATTGTGCGCCACATAACGACACTCGGAGTTATATACTTTAAAATTTGACTACACGTCAGAATACAGTATGTACACCACATTCTTTTTAATCAAATTAAATGAAAATAGATGATTACTAAATGAAGCGGGAAATTTCTAGTAATTACAATCATAACTTTTAAATTTTAAGACGTCTGTGTTGTTTTCTATCAGAATCAGCCGTAATTTTTGTGCGCTCTGTTGTAAAGTATGTGCGCTCACTCGGTGAGGTGTGTGCGCGCGCACACGCGCACAGCTTAGAGGGAACAGTGCCTTGGTCTGACCCAGTATGGCATATCTTATGTTCTTACGTTCAGATATGGGAATACGAATATTCCTAGAGTGCGTAGAAATGCAGCTATTACTGCCATGCATTTTGTGAACACTCTTGGAGCAGAGGCCAGACCAAAAGGAAGCACCTTGTATTGATAGTGCTTTCCCTGATAAAGGAACCGAAGGAACCTTCTGTGTGCTGGATGGATGAGTATATGGGTATACACATCCTTGAGATCTAGAGAACAAAGCCAATCCTGACTCTGAAGGAATGGAAGGAGAGTACCTAGAGAAATCATCTTGAATTTCTCCTTGCATAGAAATTTGTTCAATTCTCTGAGATCTAAGATGGGTCTGTAACCCCCTGTTTTCTTTGGGATGAGAAAGTAGGGGGAGTAGAACCCTGAGCCCTGTTGAAGCAGAGGCACTTCTTCTATTGCCCCTTGGGCAAGAAGGGTAGAAATCTCTGACCCGGAAGGTCGAGGAGAGATGTTGGAGAATTGAACTGTCTCACCATGGTGTGAGGAGGAAGGTTTAAGAAATGAAGTCTGTACCCTTCCCTTATGATGGAAAGGCTCCACTGCTCTGCTGTAATTTGCTCCCATCTGGGAGCAAAGTGAGCTAACCTTCCTGGAATGGTGAGAGGCTCTGGTTCCTTTAGAGCCAGAAAGGCTAAGTTCTCTGGTTGCAAGTCAAAGGCCCTGAGGAGGCTGAGGCTGTTGGGCTACAGTAGGCCTTGCAGCCTTAGACTTGGCCTGTTTAGGTTGTTGACGCTTTGCAGCAAAACGACCTGCAGAAGATGTCTGCTGACCATAAGCAGGATAATATCTTCCCTTCTTGGGAAAATATGCCTTTTTGAATAACCTCTTCTGAACAGGATTAGAGGTAGACTTTGAAAGCCTATCCAAAGCAGAATTTTCTGCATCCATTTGAGTGGCCTTTGCTTGCCAATCTTTGCCAAACAGGTTTTCACCTGTACAAGAAAGATTTCCTAATCCATCTTGGACCCAGGGTTCCAAATCAGAAGCTTGTAACCAAGCAATTCTGCGTGCACCTATGGCAATGGCCGAGGCTCTGCTGGCCCCCTCAAAAGAGTCAAAGGCTGCACAGTTAGAGAATTTGGAAACATCCTGGGCATGCTTAAGCCAGGTAAGAAAGTCCTCCCTTTTATCTTCTGGAAGAAAAGGGAGGAAAGTTTGCAGATGATCTGTAACTTCCTTCAGAAACATCCCCATATAGAGACTATAGGAGTTGATTCTGGCAACAAGCATACTGGCTTGGAAGATTTTCCTGCCAAAAGCATCTAAGGTTCTACATTCTCTTCCTGGAGGAGCAGATGAGTGCCTCTTTGCACTCTAACCTTTTCATAGCAGACTCCACCACAATAGAATGGTGAGGAAGCTGAGTTTTATGAAATCCAGGACAAGGAGGGACACGATACATGGTATCCAACCTACGAGAATGAGAAGAGATGGTGAGAGAGGAGTCTCCCATATGCCTATCATGTGGTCATAAAGGATCTCATGAACTGGCAAAGTGGCTGCCTCTTTAGGAGCCTTAGGATATTGAAAAATATCCAATTTTTTGGCTCTAGGTTCTGTCTCAGGGGCTACTGAGATAGAAAGGCCCTTGGCCACTTCCCTTATGAAGTCTGGAAAAGACAAGTCTTCTGGAGGGGACATTCTTCTTTTTGGAGAAGGCTCCTGAGGAAGGATTACTGATGCTTCGACAGAGGCCTCCGATGCATCAGAGTCTTCGGAGGAATCAAAGTATCGCCTGTCTGGATGCTCCTCTAAAGCCCGATACGCATACCTTGTGGTATCGACATCGGGAGTCATCGGTACCGGATCGGTACCTATAGGCATCATTGGACAGGGTACCGCTGCAGTCGACACCGAAGCCGATGTCGATGCAACCGGTACCGGAACAGATATCGGAGCCGGTACCGACAACGAAGCTTGTTGCGGTACCAGTGGCGTCACAGCTTGTATGAAAGCCGTAATGGCACGCTGCATGGTCAGAACATTCTGATCCATCGATGCCATGAATGTCTGGAGGTCGGTACCGGCAGATTCTACTGGTACCCCAGAACATTGCAACAGGTGATCGGTCAAGGCCGTGTCATCGATGTCAACCTGTGACCCCATAGGAGGAGCTTTGGAAGCCGGAGCTTCCCGCCGGGGTACTTTTGCCGGTGCCGGATCCTCGAGGGCAAGCCCGGAGGCATCTCGATGCTTAGAGGGAGATCTACCCTTCGAGGACCGGTTGGACTAATGTTTGGTTACCTGAGATCCATAGGAGGAAGAAGTAGTCGTGGACGATGTCGATGCCACCGAAGCTGCATCAGAGGGAAACAGTGTACTGAGCTTGGCTGCTCGGTTCTGTAAACCTCTGTTAGACATCATGGAGCAGGATGCACAATCCGTGATGGAATGGTCAGGACCCAAACACTTAAGACACCAGTCATGGGTGTCGGTAACAGAAATGGTACCGCTGCACTTAGTGCATTTTTTAAACCCGGAGGCGGGCTTTTCCATGAGGAATTTTTCTGTTAGGCCCAAAGCAGAAAAATACACTGAAATGGAATGGAGTATTTTTTTTTTTTTTTTTAAAGAAAAGAAAGAAAAGACCGGCGGTACCGGTCCGACGTCGAAGGCGGCAGACGCGTGACTAAAGAAATAAAATAAAACAAACAACTTCTTCAGCGGTGACAGGAACACGACCTGCTGGCTCCGCGGAAAAGAAGAACTGGAGAGAGGCGGTTAGGAAAGGTGGGAAGGCAGTGCGCAGGCGCTGTGGGATGCTCCCAAAAGCTTTCCTTTTTGGGAAGCTGGGGAGCGTTCCCACGCAGGCTCCGTTGGTACCGACATACCCATATGTGAAGACTCATTCCTGCTTGTTCCTGGAGATAACCCTGTACCCTGTTGAGGAATGGGTACCTCTTCTATTGCCCCTTGGGCAAGAAGCATAGTTACCTCTTGATCTAACAGATTGGTGAGAATTGAACTGTCTTACCATTGTGGGAGGGGGCATGTGGAGAAAGTGAAGCTTGTATCCCTCTTTTATAATGGAGAGAATCCAATGTTCTGCTGTTATCTGCCCCCATCTGGGGGCAAAGTGACACAACCTTCCTGGAATGGTGGAAGGTTCTGGTCGGTTGAGGGCCAGGAAGGCTAAGTTCTTTAGATGGAAGTCAAAGGCCTTGCGGAGGCTGAGACTGCTGGAACAGTTGAGGCTTAGCAGTCTTTGCTTTCCTTTGTTTAGGTGGTTGCTAAGTCTTCCGGACAGACTGACCTGCAGAATGTCCCTGCTGATAAGAGGGATAAAACCTCTTCTTTTTGGAGAAGAATGGTTTCTTGAAAGATTTCTTCCTTGCAGGATCAGCTGTGGCTTTGGATAGTCTATCCGAAGTGGAGTTATCAGCATCCAACTCATTGGCCTTTTCTTGCCAATTTTTGCTGAATAGATTCTCACCTGTAGAAGGAATATTGCCCAGTTTGTCCTGCACCCAGAGCTCCAAATCAGAGGCCTGGAGCCAGGCAATTCTACGTGCACCTATGGCAATGGCAGAGGTTCTGCTTATGCACTCAAAACAGTCAAAAGCTGCACGATTGACAAATTTACGAGAAATATCCTGGGCATGTTTAACCAGTGTGAGAGAATCCTGCCTCTTATCCTCAGGAAGAAGAGGGCTCAAAACCTCTAAATCTCCTGTGACTTCCTTAAGGAACATTCCCATATATAAATTATAGGAACTGATCCTGGCAGAAAGCATGGAAGCATGGAAAGTACAACGTCCAAAGGCATCCAAAGTTCTACACTCACGTCCTGGAGGATTAGAGGCATGCCTCTTTGCACTCCTGATCCTTCTCACAGCTGACTCCACTACAATAGGGTGGTGAGGAAGCTGAGTCTTCTGCAAGCCAGGACACGGAGGTACTCGATACATGGTATCCAGTCTACGAGAGTGAGGAGAGGTGTTAAGGGGGGTTTCCCACATTCTTAACATGAGATCATGTAAGATCTCATGGATAGGCAAGGTAGTTGCCTCCTTAGGAGCCTTGGGATATTGTAGAATATCCAACTCCTTTGCCCTAGGCTCTGTTTCAGGAGCCACAATAATGGACAGACCTCGAGCCACCTCTCTGATAAAATCCTGAAAGGAGATAACTTCTGGAGGAGACATTCTACTTTTGGGAGAGGAAGGCTCCTCGGGGAGAAGTACTCCGGTACCGACAGAACTGTCAGAATCCTCAGACTCCTCCGAGGATTCAAAGTACCTTCTGTCCGGATGCTCTTGTAGAGCACGATACCCGTACCGACCAAGGTCGGTGCCGGAGAGGATCGGTACCGGTGTATCGATACCAGAAGGCATGGCTTGACTGGGTGCCAGCAATGCAGACACCGATGTCAATGCTACCGGTACCGATGCCGGCGCCGGAACCGGTTGAACTGTCTGACGCGGTTCCGAGGGTGTCGATGCCGCAAGGAGAGCCGCCAGACTGCATTCAATAGCCAGGAACCTCTGGTCTATTGATGCTGCCGATGCCTGGGTATCTGTACCGGAGAAAACAGCCGGTACCCCAGAGCATGGCACCAGTAGTTCTGCTGAGGTTGAGGCCTCGAACATCCTGGAGCCCCGATAATGCTTTGGAAGCCGAAGCCTCCCGCCGGGGCAATTTTGCTGGTACAGAACCCTGAAGGGCAACGCCAGAGGTATCTCGATGGTTATAAGGAGATCTACCCTTTGAGGACCGGCTGGACTTATGTTTAGTTACCTGAGATCCATGGGAGGAAGACAAAGCCCTGGAAGACGTCGATGCCACAGAGGCTGCATCGGAGGGAAAAAGGGTGCTGAGCTTAGCAGCCTGGTTTTGTCGACCCCTCTTAGACATCATGGCACAGGCCATACATTCCAAAATGGAGTGGTCACTCATGGTTGTCGGTGACGGAGATGGTACCGCCACACTTGGTGCACCTTTTGAAACCTGAAGCAGGTTTTTCCATAGTAGGGGAGATTTTGGGCCTAAGGCCCAAAATGGTGCGTGCCCCGGAAAAGAAAAGTTTGGAAAAAATTATATATATATATATATATATATATATATATATATATATTTATTTATTTATTTTTTTTTTAAGAACGAACGAACCGGCGGTACCAGTATAGCATCGAGGGAAGGCAGACGCGACCACAAAAAAGAAGGAGAATAGGAAAGATTTTCTGCGGTGATAGGAACGACAACCTGCTGGCTCCGCGAAAAACTAAGAACTGGAGAGAGGCAGTTGGGAAAGGCGGGAAGGCAGCACGCAGGCACTGTGGGATGCTCCCGAAAGCTTTTTAATTGGACGTTGGGAAGCATTCCCGTGCAGGCTCCGTCGATACCGACGATATCCATATGTGAAGACTACATTCCTGCTTGTTCCTGGAGATATCTTTTTCCTGGGTGGTGGTCCTAATGTGGAACCTTGCATTATGTAACCATAGTTTGGGTTGTTCTTTCTAGGTGCATAACTGCACTTGTCCATATTAAATTTCATATGCCATTTGGATGCCCAGTCTGCCAATTTATCAAGATCCTTTTGCAAGATCCTTTCCGCTAGGAAAATTGGCCATTTAGCACTACCCTCTGCTTTCTATCTTTTAACCAGTTCCTGATCCACAGTAGTACACTGCCTTCTAATCCCATGACTTTTTAGTTTTGCCAAATCTCTGATGAGGGACCTTGTCAAAGGCTTTCTGAAAGTCCAGATAGACAAAGGTGAGTCGGTTGATATAGTGTATCTGTTTATTCAACCTTAAAAAAACAACCCCCCCCAAAAAAAACAACAACCCATAACAGATTAGTAAGACAAGATCTTCCTTGTCTAAAGCCATGTTGGCTGTCTCCCATTAAGCCATGACTATCTTCATGTTCAGTAATTTTGTTCTTTATTATGATTTCTACCATTTTTCCCAGTACCGACATCAGGCTCAGCAGTCTGTAGTTTCCCGGATCACCCCTGGAACCCTTTTTAAAAATTGTTACATTGGCCATCCTCCAATCTTTAGGTATTACAGATGATACTTCACAGATTACTAATAGCAAGTCTGCAATCTCATATTTCAGTTCTTTTAACACCCTTGGATGTATACCATCTGGTCCAGGCGATTTGCTACTCTTAAGTTTATGAATTAGTTGCAATACATCTTCCCAGCGTATCAATATTTCCTTCAATTCTTCCACAGTATCACTTTTAAATACCACTTCAGTCATGGGTAACATCCCTACATCTTCCTCAGTAAAGACCGAATCAAAGAATTCAGTCTCTCCACTATGGCCTTGTCCCCTATGCCCCTTTTACCCCTCTGTCATCTAATGGTCAAAATGACTCTCACAGGTTTTTTGCTACGAATGTACTTGACGGTCTATTACGCAAGCTTCTTAAATTCTTTCTATGCCTGCATTATCAATGCCTTGCATTTAACTTGCCAGTGCTTGTGCGGTTTCCAGTTTTCATCATTTGGCTCTTTTTTTCTATTTCCTGAAAGATGCTTTTTTTAGGCAAGAGCAGCCTCTCTGACCTCAACTGTAAACCACGCTGGCAGTTTTTTGGACTTCCTTCCACTTTTCTTAAAGTGTGGAATACAGCTGGTTTGGGCTTCCAAGATAGTATTTTTAAACACCCAAGGTTGATGTAAGTCTTTAACCTTTGCAACTGCTCCTTTTAGTTTTTTCTTAACTATTTTCCTCATTTTATCATAGTCTCCCTTTTGAAAGTTAAAAGGCAGTACCGTGGATTTCCTTACCATCCCTCCTCTATTAATTAAATCATGCTATGATCACTATTGCCAAGTGGCCCCAACACCCTTATCTCTTGCACTAGATCTGGTGTTCCACTAAGGACTAGGTCCAAAATGGCTTCTGCTCTGGTAAAAAGCATGTCTCATTAAGTTAACAGGAGGGCTGTGTGCATCATATGGGGCATGGGGAGTGTTGAGAGTGTGTATTTTTGTCATGTGGTAGGGTAGGGTAGGAAGAAGAGGAGGAGGAGTGGCACTATATGTAAAAACTACTATTAAAGCTTTGGAATTACAGAGCTTAAAAGGGAGAGAGGAGGCATTGTGGGTTAAACTAGAAAGAGGGAAAGAGAAATCTATTTGCATTGGAGTGATATACAGACCTCCCTCACAAGAGGAAGAGGTGGACAGAGAGTTAATTGAAGACATACGCAGCATTGCTAGGAAAGGGGAAGTGCTACTGATAGGAGATTTCAATATGCCAGATGTTGATTGGCACATTCCTGCTGCAGTATCATCTAGAAGTAAGGAGATCCTGGATTCTCTACAGGGAGAACTATTCAGGCAATTGGTAACAGACCCCACACGTGAAGGGGCCATACTGGACTTGGTGCTTACCAATGGTGAAAGTGTTTCTGATGTTGTAGTGGGAGATCATTTTGCATCCAGTGATCACCAGATGGTGTGGTTCAGTATTAGGACTAGGGCTGTTAGAATCCATTCCAAGGTGAGGATCTTAGACTTTAGGAAGACTAACTTTGCGAAGATGGGCCAATACCTCAGGGAGTCGTTAGTGGGATGGGAACAGCTGGGGGATGTAGAAAAACAGTGGGCAAAACTGAAAGGGGGTATTTTAAGGGCAACCAACCTTTTTGTTAAAATGGTAAATAAAGGCAAAAGGAACAGGAGACCGCTATGGTTTTCGAAGGAAGTAGCTGAAAAAGTGAAGAAAAAGAGGGAGGCCTTCATGAAATACAAGAGATCACAGAGAGCAGAAGACAGGCATCTGTATTTGGAAAAACTTAGAGAAACTAGCAAAGTAGTCAAGAAGGCAAAGATTCAAAAGGAGGAGGAAATAGCCAATGCAATAAAATGGGGGGATAAGACATTTTTCAGATATATTAGTGAGAAGAGGAAGAGCAAAAGTGGTATTGTCAGACTCAAGGGTGCAGGGGGGGAATATGTAGAAGCTGATAAGGATAAAGCGGAATTGCTTAACAAATATTTTTGTTCTGTGTTCACAGATGAAGAACCAGGAGCAGGACCTCAGAAAACACCCACAAATAAGAACAGAAGCGAGGGACATCTTGAACTATTTTCAGAAGACTGTGTTCGTGAGAAACTAGCTCAACTTAAAGTAGACAAAGCGATGGGACCGGATGGGATACACCCTAGAATACTGAGGGAACTTGGGGACGTTCTAGCAGCTCCACTGACTGACCTTTTCAATGCCTCGTTGGAGTCAGGAGTGGTGCCAAAGGACTGGAGAGAGGCTCATGTGGTGCCTTTACACAAAAGCGGAAGTAAGGATGTGGTTGAAAACTACAGGCCGGTTAGTTTAACTTCGGTGGTGAGTAAATTATTGGAAACGCTGCTGAAAGAGAAAATAGTGAGGTTTCTGGAGTCCAGCGGATTACAGGATCCGAGGCAGCATGGATTCACCAGAGGCAGGTCTTGTCAGACAAATCTGATTGATTTTTTTGACTGGGTGACCAGGGAGTTGGACCGAGGGAGAGCTCTAGATGTGGTGTATTTAGATTTCCGTAAAGCCTTTGACACTGTTCCTCACAGGCGACTTATAAACAAACTGAGCACCCTAGGGATGGACCCTAAAGTTACTGCTTGGGTTAGAAATTGGTTGGGTGGGAGGCGACAAAGAGTACAAGTAAATGGAGCTCACTCTGAGGAGAAGGATGTTACCAGTGGTGTGCCCCAGGGATCTGTCCTTGGTCCAATTCTTTTTAACATCTTTGTTAGTGATATAGCGGAAGGGCTGTCGGGTAAGGTTTGCCTCTTTGCGGATGATACCAAAATCTGCAATAGAGTAGACACCCAGGAAGGGGTAGATAACATGAGGAGGGATCTAGCTAAGCTTGAAGAATGGTCTAGAATTTGGCAGCTGGGATTTAATGTTAAAAAATGTAAGGTCATGCATTTGGGCTGCAGCAATCCAAGGGAGCAATACAGTATAGGAGGTGAAGTACTTTTGTCCACTAAAGAAGAGCGGGACCTAGGCGTGGTTGTGTCTGATGATCTTAAAGTAGCTAAACAGGTGGAAAAGACGACAGCAAAAGCTAGAAGGATGCTTGGGTGCATACGGAGAGGAATGGCTAGCAGAAAAAAGGAGGTGATAATGCCTCTGTATAAGTCTTTGGTGCGACCTCATTTGGAGTATGGTGTGCAATTCTGGAGACCGCACCTTCAAAAGGATGTGAACAGGATGGAGTCGGTGCAGAGGGTTGCTACCAAAATGATTAATGGGCTTCATTATAAAGCATATGAGGACAGACTTAAGGATCTTAATATGTACACCTTAGAGGAAAGGCGGGATAGAGGTGATATGATTGAGATGTTTAAATACCTCCGTGGCATAAATGTTCAGGGAGAGAGCCTCTTTCAATTGAAAGCAAGTTCTGCTACGAGGGGACATGGGATGAGGGTGAAGGGAGATAGATTCAGGAGTGATATGCGGAAATATTTCTTTACGGAAAGAGTAGTGGATCCGTGGAATAGTCTCCCAGTGGAGGTGGTAGAGATGAGGACAGTAACTGAATTCAAGAAAGCATGGGACCAACACAGAGGATCTCTAAAGGCAAAAAGTGGACTGTTGTAGTTGTTATGGAAGGACAGACTAGATAGGCCATGTGGTCTTTTTCTGTCGTCATATTTCTATGTTTCTATGTGTGGGTTGGATGATGTGTGGCGTCTGTGTACATATGTCTGAGGGCAGGGCTCGACAAACCCCAGGCACCAGATCACCCCTGTGACAAAACAAAACAAATCAGACTTGGCGCCTAGGACTCAGACTGGCCCTGATGTGGATTCTATTTCCCACAGGCAGAACTACTGCAAAGGCCATGTAGTCTGCATTTCGGCCCGCTGGAGATGGCATCACCACAAGCAGGCAGCACTTTTGCCCACCTCAAAAATTTAGCGGCAGGGGAACTTTGCCATGCAGGGGGCTTACATTTAATGAAGGCTGGGAATGAGTGAAAGCGGGCAGGGAGAAGAGCCTGGGATAGGGTTTATGGTTTATTTAAAAACTTGATATACTGCCCTTCTACAGCTTGTCAGAGCGGTTTAGAACAAAAATAGCAAGAATAAGAAAAGGAATGCTAATTAAATGAGTAAAGGAGTTAGATACATATAGGGGAAAACTATAGGCTGGGGAAGGTGCAGAAATCTCAATGTGAGCCAGGTAAGACATATGAGAGATATCAAAGTTGGGGTGTTCTAGGCAATCTCAGGAGCAAGATTAAACGTCTGTTGAAAAAGATGTTTTGAGTGCTGCTTTACATTTAAAAAAAGACAAATCAAGCAGCGGAGTCAAAGGGAGTGAGTTCCATAACGATGGTCCCAAAAAAATAGAAGGTGGAATTCCAAGTACTATCAAGATGGGCCTGTGATGGAGATAGTAGGTGGAGGTGGTTCGCATGTAGAGAACAAAGGGACCGAATTGGCACTTGGCACATATGGTATAATGTAAGAGGAGAGATAGGCAGGTGTTCTGGAATAGAGAATCTTATGAATAATAGTAAGCAGCTTGTATTGGGGGTGGTATGGGATAGGAAGCCAATGAGATTAGATGAATAATGGGGTAACATGATCGAACCGCAAAGAGTGGTGAAGACGATGAATTGCAGTGTTTTGAACTAAGTGTTTCAATTGGTACTTTGGTAATCTGGAAAAAAATAGTATTACAATAGAGTTTTGAGATAACTAAGGAAAGCAAAAAGGGTAACATTGGCAGAAGGTGGCAAACAAACAAATGGCATGCTTTTGATGGATAGAAAAGTAGCATCAACGGATAGTATTTATAATGTGAGAATCGAAGGAGAATGTACAGCTAAGTGTAACTGCTAAGTATTTGAGTGATGAAACTGTAGGAATAGCGATACCTTGAAGAGATGGGGCTATAGAGGGAGGTAGGAATAAACTGGATAACCATAATGCAGATGTCTTCATGGGATTGAGCTTTAAATTGCTGGTTTTCAATCAGAAGCATACTAGGGTAAGACAGGCATTAATAGAAGCGAGGTCTTGAAGTAGGGTGGGTGTGGAAAAACAGCATAATGTCATCCCCATAAAAATATACTGAAAAATCCTGTTGCTGAATAAGCATGGCAAGTGGTGCCAGAAAAAAACTTTAAATAATAAAGAAGCCAACATGGATTCCTGTGGGACTCCACAGGGTAGAGAGAAGCTGGAAAAGGAGGTAGATTGAAAGTCAATATAGTATGTACAAGAGGAAAGAAAAGAACAGAACCAGTGAAGGACTATGGACTGAAGAACAGCGGAAGAGAGACATGACAGAAGTAGTGGGTGGTGAATCAGATCGAATGCACTGGAAAGATCTAATGAGATTGCAATTGTAATACTACCTTTCTCCCAAGACGTATGAGTTTCATTAAGAACTGAAAGTAAGATAGTTTCCGTGCTGTGACCTGGCCTGAAACCGGAGTGGTGAGGTGTAAAATTTGTATGCTTGAGATGCTGCAAGTGGTGCAAAAAGAGTAGTTACTCACCTGTAACAGGTGTTCTCCAGGAGCAGCAGGAATCAGTCCTCACATATGGACGTCATCGGCGCCGATGAAGCCCCAGCGGAGCATTTCCCCAGCTTTCTATGAAAGCCTTTGGGAATGCAGGTACACATGCGCGGTTCCCTTCCCGCCTAAAGGTGCCATCTTACCTCAGTCAAATGACAGCTAAGAACAGCACACAAAAATGAAAAATAAACTATGTACAACTGCAACTCCAAGGGGAGGAGGGAGGGTTGTGAGGACTGATTCCTGCTGCTCCTGGAGAACACCTGTTACAGGTGAGTAACTACTCTTTCTCCAGGACCAAGCAGGAAGTCAGTCCTCACATATGGGTGACTCCCTAGCTCTGGGCTACCAAGGAACCCAGGCTGAACAAGAGAACTCCCTCTAGTCTCAGCAGTAAAGAAAGGCTTTTCAAGGACACAACCTCCACCGGTAGCCCAACAGAGGGCAGGAGGGCAGGAGTTGCCTAAACCTCAAAGAGATTCCGGAGTACTGCCTGGCCATAAGCACTGTCCCTACGGGACTCCCTCTCCAG
This sequence comes from Ichthyophis bannanicus, assembly GCA_033557465.1. Taxonomy (NCBI): domain Eukaryota; kingdom Metazoa; phylum Chordata; class Amphibia; order Gymnophiona; family Ichthyophiidae; genus Ichthyophis; species Ichthyophis bannanicus. Next base: position 400,737,878 of record CM066039.1, on the reverse strand, counting down.
GCAGTAATGGGCTGCAAAAGTCTGGCTTGAAGACCAAGTTGCAGCCCTGCAGATGTCTACCAAGGGCACAGAGCGGAGATGAGCCACTGAGGCAGCCATTGCCCTGACACAATGGGCCGTGACCCTACCCTGCAAAGGAAGGTCAGCTGCCTTGTAAGCCCAGGTGATACAGTCAGCCACCCAGATGGACAAGGTACGCTTGGACACAGCTAACCCCAACTTATTGGGGTCAAAGGATACGAAGAGCTGAGTAGCCCTTCTATGCCCCTGCGTACGGTCAAGGTAGAAGGATAAGGCCCTCCTACAGTCCAGGGTATGCAGGACTGCTTCAGCCTGGCTAGCATGAGGCCTAGGGAAGAATGTTGGAAGAACCACCTCCTGATTGAGGTGGAAAGAGGAGACAACCTTAGGGAGGAACTTTGGATGAGTCCTGAGGACTACCCTGTTCCTGTAAATTCTGGTGTAAGGCCTGTCACAGACCAGGGCTTGAAGCTCAGTTAATCGCCTAGCCGAGGTAAGGGCTATTAGGAAGAGTGTCTTCCAGGAGAGGAAGCCTAGTGGACAAGTAGCCATCGGCTCAAAAGGTGGGCGAGTCAGCTGCTGCAAGACCACATTCAGCTCCCACTCAGGGGCAGGAGGACGGATGGGAGGCTTGAGCAAAAGCAAGCCCCTGAGAAAGCGGGACACCAAGGGGTGACCAGAGAGAGACTGCCCCTCTACCAATGAGTGGTGAGCTGCTAGAGCTGAGAGGTGGACCCGAACAGAATTGGATTTAAGACCTAGATTTGACAAGTGCAGTAAGTACTGAAGGACTACTGGCACAGTACAGGAGAAAAGATCTTCTGTACGTAGCTGACACCAAACAGAAAACCTCTTTCATTTGAGAGCATAGGTTTTCCTAGTAACCTCCTGAGGCAGGCCCCAGGGAGCCAAGACTACCCTTGCAGCCTCCAGGCCATCAAACTGAGAGACTTATTTTTATTTAGTTATTTATTACAGTTGCTTATATACCGCACTATTCGGTATCAGCGCGGTTTACAATATAACAAAACGACCAAGACAACAATCTGTTTGGATTTACAAGGAACAGGAGTACCAACTTGGCTAACTGGGTTGAACTATATACACGAGAATAATAATTACAACAGGAGATTGGGGTGCAGTAGGGAACCCTGGTCTTGTGTGAGAAGGTTGGGTTGCAACCCCAGAGGTAGTGGAGGATCCACCGCCAGTTGAAGCAGAAGAGGAAACCAAGGCTGTCTCGGCCATCTGGGAGCTACCAGCAGGACCGAGGCTTTGTCCTGAAGAATCTTGAAAAGGGTTCGGGCCACCAAGGGTGTGGGAGGAAACGCATATAGGAGGCCCTGAGACCAAGATATCAGAAAAGCATCCTGTGCTATCCGCAGAGGATGTGGTTGCCTGGAGCAGAACTTTGGCAGTTGCTTGTTCAGTGGGCTGGCAAAGAGATCCATCAAAGGAAGACCCCATTTGAGAAAAAGATCTTCTGAACTACCGAAGGATGCAGCTGCCACTCGTGGGGCTGCAGAATTCTGCTTAACCTGTCTGCCAGGTAGTTGTCCTGGCCTGGAAGGTACACAGCCTTGAGGAGCATGTTGTGCTTGAGGGCAAAAGACCAAAGGTCCTGAGCCTCTCGACAAAGGATCCTGGACCCAGTTCCGCCCTGTTTACATAAAACATGGCAACTTGATTGTCTGTCTGAATCAGGACAGACTGGTGAGCCAGGGTAGGAGTGAAAGCTCCGAGTGCTAATCGAATAGCTCTGAGTTCGATGAGACTGATCTGTTGTGCAGCTTCCCAGGGAGACAAGAGGCCCTGGGTGCACTTGCCCAGAAAATGAGCTCCCCAGCCTTGCAGGGAGGCATCTGTTGTCATCACTACTGTGTACCCTGGAATCTGAAAAGGCACCCCTTTCAGTAGATTGGGTGGGTGCAGCCACCAGTTGAGGGAGTGCAGAAATGGTCTGGACACCCTTATCCTGTCTCTGAGGCTGCCTGTGGCCTGTGACCACCGAGTCCGAAGGCACCACTGTGCAGGCCTCATATGGAGCCTGGCATTGGGGGTCACATGTACTGTCGAAGCCATGTGGCCTAGAAGCCTCAGACAGAGTCTGGCAGAGACCAGGGACCTACTGAGAAACTGACTTGCCAAAGCCATCAACCTTTGGGCTCTGTTTTCTGGCAAGAATGCCTTTGCCAGGAGAGAGTCCAACCTTGCCCCTATGAACTCCAAGTTCTGGGAAGGGAGCAAAGTGGACTTTGCGAAGTTTATGACAAACCTCAGGCGTTGTAGAAGAGCAATGGTCCTGAGGGTGGCTTGATTGGCCTCCTGACCTGTCTGACCCCTGATGAGCCAGTCGTCTAGATAGGGGAAGACAAAGATGCCCTGATTTCTCAGGTAGGCCGCCACCACTGCTAGGCACTTTGTGAAGACTCTGGGGGCGGAGGTGAGGCCGAAAGGCAGCACTCTTTACTGACAATGGTTTCCTCCCACGATGAACCTCAGGTACTTTCTGTGGTCTGGATGAATGAGGATGTGAGTGTACGCATCCTTTAGATCTAAGGAGCATAGCCAATCTCCCTGCTATAGGTAGGGCAGAAGGGTTCCAAGAGTAAACATCTTGAACTTTTTTTCACTAGGAACTTGAGGTTCCTGAGGTCCAGAATGGGACGAAGGCCACCGGTCCTTTTGGGCACCAGGAAATACCTGGAGTAGAATCCGTGACCTTGCAAGTGGGGAGGCACAGGCTCCACCGCCCTGTCCACCAACAGACCCTGAAGCTCCTGACGGAGAAGGTCTGTGTGCAGAGGAGGCCTTGGAGGCTCCCCTGGAAAGTATGGGGGTGGCAGTTGGAGGAAGTGGAGGGCATAGCCCTTGTGGATTATCTCCAGCACCCAACTGTCCCCGGTGATAAGGGGCCACTGGTGGGCAAAGAGGGCGAGACGACCTCCTGTGCAGGGTTGGGAGAGCAGTGGAGGAAAGGCTATGCTCAAGGAGTCAAAAACCCCCACCTTGCTGAGTGGTAGCAGGGGCCTGAGGCTTGGGGTCCTCTGCCTACGGGGCCCATTACCCTGGCCCTTGGCTTGCTGACCCTGAGGGGCAGCTTGGGCAGCCTGATATTGTGGGTACTGTTTGTAGGCAGTGCCCTTCCTCGGGTAAAAGGGCTTTTTACCCGAGCCCTTCTTTTTATGAGAAGGGGCAGAGGTCTTCCTCGACAGCCTTGTCCGAGTGAGGTGCTCGGTCTCAAGCTGAGCGGCCTTCTCGGTCATGGGCTTGCCAAAAAGGTTTTCACCTTGGCAAGGGACATCGACCAACTTGTCCTGAACCGATGGCTCGAGGTCCGATGACTGCAGCCATGCCTGGCGTCGAGCCGCGATGCCGGCTGCCGCAACTCGGGCCGAAGCATCGAAGCCATCATAGGCGGCGCGGGACATGAACTTCGAGCAGTCCCGAATCCGAGGACAAGGACTTAAATCTCTGCAAGGGTTCCCTGGAGAGACCAGCAGAGAACCCGGCCAACTCCTTGGCCAGATCCCGCAAGTACATGCCCATGTACAGCTGGTAAGACTGGACACAGCAAGCAAGCATCGAGCCCTGAAAGCACTTTCTACCGACGCCATCGAGGTTTCGGGCCTCCCTGCCAGGAGGCACCGCGGAGTGCATCTTCTGACTCTTCAGACGATGCATGGCCGATTCCACAACCATGGAATGGTGTGGTAGCTGTGCCTTCTGAAAACCAGGGCTCTTCCGGAGCCGATAGATCGAATCGACTCGCTTGCTAAGAACCGGCGCCGAGGCCGGTGCCTCTCACATATGGAAGAGGAGCCGTTCCAGGATCGGAGGAACCGGGACAGTAAAGGCCTCCTTTGGAGGAGAGTCATACTGCAGTGCGTCGAGCTCTTCAGCTCAAGGCTCTTCCTCGGGATCCGCCGGAATAGCCAAGGCAGTGGCCATATCCTGGATGAACTCCGAGAATCGGGTGTCCTCCGGGGGGCGGGGGGCAGGATCTACTCCGGGGCTCAGACTGTGGAGAGTCCGAAGGGACGCACCGAGTCTTAAAGGTATCAAGAGACTCCTCGTCCTCCGTCTCCCAAGCCGACTCGTCCGAGGAAGAGTCGGGGTCCAACCCTGCGGGGCCCTGGAGCACCCGCCCTGACGCTGGAAGCACCGGCGTCGACGCCCTTGGTCCCGAACGGGAGGTCGAGGGAGACCGCGACAGAGATCGACTCCGAGCCACGATGGACTTGAGTATCGGCTTGGTCTCCGGGGTCGACGTCGACGTCCCGGTGGTCGGGGCAGATGCGCCAGACAGGCTGGCCATCAGTGCCTGCTGCTGCTCCATGAAGGCAGACATTCTGCTCTCCAAGGCTGTCATCCTGAGACTCGGCTCGGGAGACGCAGCAGCCACCGACTCGGGCCCCGGCGGTGCCGGGCCCGACGTCAGCTCCCTGGGAGGAGAGTCCACGAGGACTACAGGGCTTACGTGTCCAGCAGACTCCGGCTCCACACGAGGAACTTTGGCAGGCTTCTCCGGTTCCACAGGCCCGGGGCGACAGTCAGGGGTCTTAGACCTGGCCCTCGAGGAGCCAGGGACCTCTTCCGACGACGCCCTCGTGAGCCATTTCTTCCTCTTGCGTTCCCGGTCGGGGGACCCCCTGTCCGAGGAGCTTCGACGGCGCTCGGGATCGGAATCCTGAGATGTCGAGGCCTCAGACGAGGTCCGGGCCCGGCCGGAGGCTGAGTCCGAGAAAAGCCTTTCCTTTTGCTGCTGGCGACTTCGTAGTGCCTTGGAAGACATTTTTCCACAGGCCCCGCACGACTTAGGATCGTGGTCGGGGCCGAGGCACCGAAGGCAGCAGTCGTGTGTGTCGGTGAGAGACATTAGTTTCTTACACCGATCACACTTCTTAAAACCACTGGAAGCCATAGGGGGAAAAAAAAGAGTCCCCGCGAGGTCAAAAGGACCAGCCTTCCAGGGAAAAAGAGAAAAAAGGTCGTGAACGCCAGCCACGAAGAGCAAAAACCGAAAAAGAAGAATCAGGCTCAATACCGGTGTACCGAACCCGGCGGGAGGGAAACCAGCGTCGAACCGTTAGAAAAAGAGAGGAAAAAAAAAAAATTGCTGAAAAATCTAATTTTAACCGGGAAAAACTGGACACACGTCCGGTGGGCTTCACGGAAAAAAAGAGAGACTGAGGTAAGATGGCACCTTTAGGCGGGAAGGGAACCGCGAATGCATGCCTGCATTCCCAAAGGCTTTCATAGAAAGCTGGGGAAATGCTCCGCTGGGGCTTCATCGGCGCTGATGACACCCTTATGTGAGGACTGACTTCCTGCTTGGTCCTGGAGAAACAAGATTTTCTAAGAGTTTAGATAAGAATGGAAAGTTGGCGACCAGATGAAAATTAGCTGGATCTAAAGTAGGATTTTTCAAGATAGGCCAGACCACTGCAGTTCTCCAAGGAAGAGGAAAAATACCTGATTAGAGGGGGGTGTGGGGTGAGGGGGGGGGGGGAGTACAATGGATTGGAGGATAAAGAGATGAGATGAATGTATGGGAAGTAAAGGGCACAATGTGTATGTGCAAAAGCCACACCACACACACGCGCAGGCACTCCACCCCCAAGCAACACAATCCCAACACTCCATCCTCAGTACCATAGATGTGTAGCTTAAAAGAGTCAGTGGAGATCATGGGAGGAGGAGGAGGAGGAGTGGGGCCACTGTAATCCTCCTTGCCACATTTCACACTTTGTCACACTCTACCAGTCATTACCTTTATGTATTTTCTACCTGTCTCAGTGTTGTATATAACTGCACCAGTTTAGTTAATGTGGATTGCACATAGTTCTCTGTAAACCGTCTTGACTTGTAGAAAGACGGTATAGAAAAGATGTTAAATAAATTGGCACAGTACGGTAGCCCATTAGAAAAAGGGAAAACAGTGGTGGGCCATTAGAAAATGGGAAACAGTCTTAGTAAATAAGGAAAATGTAACCGATATTCACTTTTTTGGGGGCTGGGGGCATGCACTATGACATATGTTTCCACAGGCAGCTCCTGGATATTTAGACCGGCTCCTAGGTTAAGAAAATTTGTAAAGGCCTGTATGAGGACATTAAAGCGTAGTTACTCACCTGTAACAGGTGATCTCCAGGAACAGCAGGATAGAGAAAGACAACTCCTAGGGGAGGTGGGTGGGTTGTGAAGACTTATTCCTGCTGTTCCTGGAGATCACCTGTTACAGGTGAGTAACTACGCTATCTCCAGGAACAAGCAGGAATGTAGTCTTCACATATGGGGACTCCCCAGCTAAAATGCCTAGGGATGACCCCAGCATGTTGCGGATCTAAGTAAGATGGGCCATGCTTCCTCCCAGGGACCTCAAGCATCCAAGATTGGATGGTGGAAAGGAGTTGATCTATGAATGGAAGAGATGCTGTAGAACCGCCTGACCGAACAAGGCATCCCGACAGAAGTCCTTGTCCAAACAATAGTGGGCAGTGAAAGTATGAACAGAAGCCCAAGTTGCTGTTTTGCAGATCTCATCAATAGCAACTGATCGAAGATTAGCTGTTGAGGCTGCCACGGCTCTAACATTGTGAGCCGTGACATGGCCTTCAAGAGGGATTCCTTTACTCTGATAGGTAAAGGAAATACAGTCTGCAATCCACTTAGAGTTCTTTTAGAGACTGGGTGTCCTAAATGACTAGAGTCAAAAGCTAAAAAAAGCTGAGAAGACTTTCTAAATGGCTGAGTTCTGTGAAGATAAAAAGCCAGAGCTCGTTTACAATCTAAGGTATGAAGATTTCTTTCCGCACTGGAGACATGAGGCCTAGGAAAGAAGACTGGAATATAAACTGATTGGTTTAAATGAAAAGGTGATACCACCTTTGGCATAAAATGAGGATGAGTCCTCAAGACTACTTTGTCATGATGAAACCATGTATAAGGCGGGTCAGCCACTAAAGCCTGCAGTTCACTAATGCGTCTTGCAGAAGTGATAGCAATTAGGAAAATGACTTTCCATGAAAATCTTTAGCTCCGAAGTAGCTAAAGGTTCAAAGGGTGGCTTCATGAGTTGACCGAGAACAATATTAAGATCCCATGCCACCGGAGGTAGTTTGATGGGAGGTTTAGTTAAAAGGAGACCCCTCATAAATCTTGAAACAAGAGGAAGAGAGGAAATTGGTTGTCCATCAAAGGGTTTATGAGATGCAGCAATAGCACTAAGATGGACCCTAACAGAATTGGTCTTGAGACCAGAAGCTGATAAGTGAAGGAGATAGTCCAGAAGGGACTCTACCGGTACCAAGAGAGGATTAAGTCCCCTCTGGGAACACCAGATTGAGAACCTCTTCCACTTAAAAGCATAAGAACGCCTTGTGAAAGGTTTTCTGGAAGCCAGAAGAATATCCTTCACTTGTTGTGAAAGGCCTAGATCTTGAAGTTCTACGCCTTGAGTAGCCAGGCCTTGAGATGAAGGAACTGGGGATTGGGGTGCAGTAGGGATCTGTTCTGGGCCAGAAGATCCAGAGCACTCCCCAACTCCAGAAGAGTGGCTCAAGAGAGAGACCTAAGAGAAGAGGATACCATGTTTGCCTTGGCCAGCAGGGAGCTATGAGTATCATGCGACCTCTGTCTCTCTGAAGTTTGAATAAGGTTTTGGGAATTAGGGGAATTGGTGGGAAGGCACAGAGAAAATCCTGGTCCCAATGGAGCAGGAATGCATCCCTCGCCTGACAATTCTGAGCTGGCAGTCTGGAACAGTACCGGGGAAGTTTGGCATTCTGTGGACTTGCAAAGAGGTCTATGTCTAGTGTTCCCCAGACTTGAAACACTCGGGCAAGTTGATATGAGTGGAGAGACCACTCGTGTGCCAACAGGACTCGACTGAGCCTGTCCACCCAAACGTTTTGAATGCCTGGAAGGTATACTGCCAACAAATGAATGTGATGCTCTCTGGAAAAGGCCCAGTTGCAAAGCTTCGCTGCATAACTGCAGAGAGCCTGTTCCGCCTTGTTTGTTTAGGTAAAACATGGCCACTTGATTGTCGGTTTGCACTAGAACTGTTTTGCTTACGAGATGAAAGCAAAAGACTCAAATAGCATTGGAAATGGCCCTTAGTTCTAGGAGGTTTATTTGAAGAGAAGCCTCCTGTGGGGTCCAGAGACCCTGGGTGGACAGATCACCCAAGTGGGCTCCCCAACCCAACTTGGATGCATCTGTCATCAGGACAGCCTGAGGTAGGGGTTGCTGAAAAGGAGAGCCTACTGTAAGGTTTTCCAGAGATTGCCACTAATGCAGAGATGCAATCAGGCGTGTGGTAACTCTGATCTTGTCTGACAGGCATCCCGAGGCCTGGGACCATCGGGAAGCTAAGGTCCACTGGGCCGCTCACATATGAAGGCGTGCATAAGGAATCACATGGACTGTAGATGCCATGTGTCCTAGAAGTCAAAGCATCTGTCGAGCAGTGAGGAAGGTTTGTAGCACTGCTTGAGATGCTAGTTCGATGATGCGCAGACAGCGAGGCTGAGGAAGGAAAGCCTTTGACTGCTGTGTGTCCAAGCGAGCCCCTATAAACTCGAGGGATTGAGATGGGGTGAGCTGGGACTTTGGAAGGTTTATGATCCATCCTAAGTACTGCAGTATTTGCATTGCTCGGGAAAGAGCATGACTTGCCTCTGGAGCTGACGGAGCTCGAATGAGCTAATCATCTAAGTAAGGGAAGACAAAAATTCCCAAAGCCCTCATGAATGCTGCTACTACTGCCATGCATTTTGTGAAGACCCTTGGAGCAGAGGCCAGCCTGAAAGGAAGGACCCTGTATTGAAAATGTCTCCCTTGACTAGGAATCAAAGGAATTTTCTGTGATCTGCATGAATAAGGATATGCATGTAAGCATCCCTTAAATCCAGAGAACATAGCCAATCTTGTTTGTGAAGGTATGGAAGAAGAGGGCCGAGGGAGATCATCTTGAACCTTTCTCAGACTAAATATTTGTTCAGTTCTCTGAGGTCCAGGATTGGTCTTAGTCCCCCTGATGTCTTTGGAATGAGAAAATAGGGGGAAAAGATTCCTGTGCCCTGCTGGGACTTTAGAACCTCTTCTATAGTCCCTTGGGCCAGAAGAGTGGTGACCTCTTGCCACAACAGGTCTGAGACCGGTGGTTGAGATTTGAACTGTTTTATTAGCGTGGATGGGGGCAAGCTGAGAAAATGAAGCTTGTATCCCAGACTCATTATAGATTAAGTCCAATTTTCTGAAGTGATTTGTTGCCATCTTTTGGCAAAATGGCAAATACGGCCTGGAATATTTAAAGGTTCTGGGCTTAGAACAGGAAGAATGGCTAAGTTCTCTAGACAACAGTCAAAGACCCTGAGGAGGCTGGGTCTGCTGAGCTTGTGTCTTTCTTTGTCTAGTTTGTTGTTGCCCCTTCTGGGGAACATGTGTTTGCTGGGTGGAAGATAGAGAAAAAAGGTTTTTTGAAAAACTCTTAGCTGGGTTAGCTGTAGATTTTGACAACCTGTCTAAAGTTGTATTATCAGTGTCTATTTCATTAGCTTTAAGCGGCCAATCCTTGCCAAAGAGATATTCTCCTGCACAAGGAATGTTACCCAGCTTATCTTGCAGCCATTCCTCCAAGTCTGAAGCTTGGAGCCAGGCAATACGATGTGCTCCTAGGGCTATAGCAGAAGTCCTGCTAATACATTCAAAACAGTCAAAGGTAGCACGATTCATAAACTTAGAGACATTTTGAGCATGTTTGACCAAAGCCAAATCTGTCCGTTTATCCTCTTGAAGAAAAGGGTTCAAAAGCTTCAAGTCTTTTGTAACCTGCTCAGGAAACATTCCCATGTATAATATATAGGAACTGATTCTTGCTGATAGCATGGACTCACGACCTGGTGGATTGGAAGAGTGTCGTTTAGCACTCTTAATCCACCTCATGGCGGACTCTACCACCATAGAATGATGTGCTAACAGTCTTCTGAAACCCTGGGCAAGGTGGTACTCGATACATAGTGTCAAGACGTCTAGAATGGGGAGATACTGTTAAAGGAGCTTCCCACATTCTTAACATTAGATCATGTAAGATCTGGTGTATAGGAAGCATAGCTGCCTCCTTTGGAGCCAAAGGATATTGAAGAATTCTCAATTCTTCTGCTCTAGGCTCCTTTTCTGGTACTACTGTAATGGCAAGACCCTTTGCCATATCACGTACAAAATCATGAAGACATATCCTCAGGAGGGGACATTCTGCGTTGAGGAGAAAGATGACTCTTGCAAAGGTTCAGCTCTGGTACCGGAGGAATCATCTGAGTCATCGGAATCGGAAGACTCAAAAGAAGTACTGGGTTCTCCCGAAGCAGATGGCGTCGGTACTGCTCGATGTCGGTACCGAAACGAGTCGGTACCTGATCCCTCCATACTGGAGAGAGATTCCAGACTTGGCATTGGGGGAAGTATGCCTGTTGAAACAGGTACCGAGGGCACTGGCACCAGCATCGGTACCGGAACAGTCTGCAGCGACTTTAGCGGTACCGAAGTAGCTAAGAGAATCGCTAGACTGCGTCCGATAAGCGTAGTTACTCACCTGTAACAGGTGTTCTCCAGGAGCAGCAGGAATCAGTCCTCACATATGGGTGACGTCGGCGCCGACGGAGCCCTCGCGGAGCAATTTTCCCCAGCTTTCAAAGAAAGCCTTTGGGAATTGCAGCGCGCATGCACGGTCCTCTTCCCGCCCAAGGGTGCCATCTTGCTCAGTCAGATGACATAGCTAAGAGACAGCAAAAATTAGCAAAAACGAAAGCATAAAACTGCAACTCCAAGGGGAGGAGGGAGGGTTGTGAGGACCGATTCCTGCTGCTCCTGGAGAACACCTGTTACAGGTGAGTAACTACGCTTTCTCCAGGACCAAGCAGGAAGTCAGTCCTCACATATGGGACTCCCAAGCTTAAGGCTACCGGAGACCCTAAGCACAAAAACGAGCTCCCTCTAGCTCAGCAGCACAGAAGGAAGGAATCTTCTCTGAATACGTCTCCAACTGGTAGCCCAACATCCGGGACGGAGGGTAGGAGTTGCCTATACCTCGAAGAGGTTACGGAGGACTGCCTGTCCGAAAGCACTGTCCCTGCGGGACTCCCTCTCCAGGCAGTAATGGGCTGCAAAAGTCTGGCTTGAAGACCAAGTAGCGGCCCGGCAGATGTCTGCCAACGGAACAGAGCGGAGGTAAGCCACTGACGTAGCCTTCGCCCGAACACGATGAGCGGTGACTCTACCTTCCAGCACGAGGCCCGCAGCCTCGTAAGCCCAAGCGATGCAGTCCGCAATCCAGATGGACAGAGTACGCTTGGAGACAGGGAGCCCCAACTTGTTGGGGTCATAAGACACAAAGAGCTGAACAGCCCTTCGGTGCTCCCGCGTACGGTCAAGGTAGAAGTTCAGCACCCTTCTACAGTCCAGGGTATGCAGGACCATTTCAGCTCGGCTGGAGTGTGGCCTGGGAAAGTAGGTCGGAAGTACCACCTCCTGGTTGATGTGAAAAGGGGAAACCACTTTAGGAAGAAACTTAGGGTGAGTCCGTAGGACTACCCGGTTCTTGTAGAACCTAGTGTAAGGAGGATCAGATACCAGGGCCTGCAGCTCACTAACGCATCTAGAAGTGAGGGCCACCAAGAACAAGGTTTTCCAGGAAAGAAAATGAAGAGGACAGGTAGCCATAGGCTCAAAAGGCGGACAGGTAAGCCGCTGTAAAACCACATTGAGATCCCAGTTCGGGGCTGGCGGGCGCAAAGGTGGTTTAAGGAGTAGGAGGCCCCGGAGAAAATGAGCCACCAGAGGGTGGCTGGAAAGAGGCCTACCATCCACTGGTAGGTGGTGCGCAGAAATAGCACTGAGGTGGACCTTGACCGAGTTGGACTTAAGTCCAAGATTGGAAAGGTAAAGCAAGTACTGCAAGACCACTGATGTTGAACAGGAGAAGGGGTCATGCGACTGCTGAGTACACCAGACGGAGAACCGACGCCACTTAAGAGCGTAGGACTTCCGGGTGGAAGGCCTCCTGGAGGCCAAGACGACCTCTTCCACATCTGGAGGTAGCTGGAGAGGAGCAAGGACTACCCTTTCAGCAGCCAGGCCATCAGATGAAGAGACCGAAGGTTGGGGTGCAGGAGCGTCCCCTGATCCTGCGAGAGAAGGTCGGGCTGAAACCCCAGAGGAAGAGGGGTGTCCACCGCCAGCTGCATCAGAAGTGGGAACCAAGGTTGTCTCGGCCACCGGGGAGCCACTAGGATCACCGACGCCTTGTTTCTGAGAACTTTGAAGAGCGTCCGAGACACCAGAGGCATGGGTGGAAAGGCATACAAGAGGCCTGTGGACCATGGAATCAGAAAAGCATCCGCCGCTACCCGGAGAGGATGCGGCTGTCGAGAGCAGAATATGGGAAGCTGCCGGTTCAGAGGACTGGCGAACAGATCCATGGTGGGGAGGCCCCACCGGAGAAAGATCCGCTGAACCACAAGCGGATCCAATCTCCACTCGTGCGGTTGGAGGATCCTGCTCAGTTTGTCTGCCAGGTAGTTTTCTTGACCTGGGAGATAGACAGCTTTGAGGACGAGGTTGCGATGGACGGCCCAAGAGCAGAGCTTCTGTGCTTCCTGACAGAGAAGGAAGGAGCTGGTTCCGCCTTGTTTGTTCACGTAGAACATGGCAACCTGATTGTCTGTCTGGACAAGTACCGACTGGTGAGAAATCAGGTGAGAGAAGGCTTTGAGCGCTAGGCGGATGGCCCTGAGCTCCAGGAAGTTGATCTGCTGAGCGGACTCCCAAGGAGTCCAGAGACCCTGAGTACAAGTCCCTTGGCAATGTGCTCCCCAACCCTGGAGAGAAGCATCGGTCGTCAGGACCCAAGAATGTGTAGGGGGCTGAAAAGTCACCCCCAGCACTAGGTTTGGCAGATGAAGCCACCATCGCAGAGAGGAGACCAGCTGGTCGGAGATCTGTACGGAGTCCGCTAGGCTCCCAGTGGCCTGATGCCATTGTTTGCGAAGGCACCATTGAGCAGGTCGCATGTTCAGGCGGGCATTGGGGGTTACATGGACCGTGGAAGCCATATGGCCGAGCAGTCTCAGAAATTGCCTGGCCGAGACCAGGGAATTGCTGTGAAAGCGGCTGGCAAGATCCATGAGCCTCTGGGCCCTGTCCAGAGGCAGGAAGGCCCGCGCCTGAAGAGTGTCCAACCTGGCGCCGATGAATTCTAGATCTTGAGAGGGGAGCAAAGTGGACTTTGCGAAGTTTATGACAAAACCCAAGTGCTAGAGCAGAGCCACAGTGCGATGAGTAGCCTGAGTGGCTTCTTGGGCAGACGGGGCCCTGATGAGCCAGTCGTCCAGGTAGGGGAACACAAAGAGACCTTGAAGTCTCAGATAGGCCGCCACCACTGCTAGGCATTTGGTGAACACTCTGGGGGCAGAGGATAGGCCGAAAGGCAGTACTCTGTACTGGTAATGGTGTCCGCCCACAACAAACCTGAGGTATTGTCTGTGGTCGGGATGAATAAGGATATGAGTATACGCATCCTTTAGATCTAAGGAGCATAGCCAGTCTCCCTGCTGGAGGTAGGGCAGCAGGATTCCAAGGGTAAGCATTTTGAACTTTTCCTTTGCAAGGAACTTGTTGAGGTTTCGCAAGTCTAGGATGGGTCTGAGGCCTCCTGTTCTTTTCGGAATCAGGAAGTATCTGGAATAAAACCCTTGACCCTTCAGGTGGTGGGGCACCGGTTCCACGGCTTGTTCCTGAACAAGACTTGCTAACTCCTGAAGGAGTAAGTCCCTGTGCAGAGGGAGTCTGGAAGGCTCCCCTGGAAAGTAGGAGGGAGGTACCTGGTGAAAATGAAGAAGATAGCCCTTTTGAACTATCTGAAGCACCCAGGTATCTGTGGTGATGTTGGACCACCTGTGGGCAAAGTGGACCAGCCGGCCTCCTGTGCTGAGAGAAACCAGCTGAGGGGAGAGGCTATGCTGAGAAAGTCAAAAAACCCCACCCTGCTGAGCAGGGGCCGGTGGTGCAGGCTTGGGGGCTTGCTGCCTACGGGACCCATTACCCGTCCCTTGGCCTGCTTTCCCTGTGGGGGAGCTGGTGAGGCCTGATACTGAGGGTAGTATTTATAGGCAGCACCTTTCCTCGGGTAAAAGGGCTTTTTCCCCCGAGGCCTTCTTCTTTTGAGAAGGGGCAGAGGTCTTCCTTGAGAGACGAGTCCTGGTGAGAGTCTGTCTCGATTTGTGCAGCCTTCTCATCCATGGGCTTGCCAAAGAGGATATCACCTCGGCAGGGGACATCGACCAACTTGTCCTGTACCCAGGGCTCGAGGTCGGATGTCTGAAGCCAAGCCTGGCGGCGTCCACCGATGCCGTCCGCGGCTACTCGAGCCGAAGACTCAAAACCATCATAGGCTGCTCGAGAGATAAACTTGGAGCACTCCCGAATACCAGTAGACAAGGATTGGAACCTCTGCAAAGGTTCGTCGGAGAGACCAGCAGAGAACCCGGCTATTTCCTTAGCCAGGTCTCGGAGATACATGCCCATGTAGAGCTGGTATGTCTGGACTCGACAAGCAAGCATAGAGCCCTGGAAGCACTTCCTACCGAGGGCATACAGGCTTCGGGCTTCCCTACCCGGGGGCACCGAGGAGTGCATTTTTTGACTCTTCAGTCTATGCATGGCCGATTCCACCACCATGGAATGGTGCGGTAGTTGTGCCTTTTGGAACCCGGGCTTCTTGCGGACTCGATAAATGGAATCGACCCGCTTGCTTAACACCAGCGACGACGCCGGGCTCTCCCACATGCAGAAGAGAAGCCGTTCCAGCATGGGAGGAACCGGTACAATAAAGGCCTCCTTCGGGGGAGAGTCATATTGGAGGGCATCGAGTTCTTCGACTCGAGGCTCCTCCTCGGGATCCGCAGGGAAGGCCAAGGCTTTGGCCATATCCCTCACGAAGTCCGAGAACCAGGTATCCTCCGGGGGGGACCGTCTCCGAGGTTCGGACTCGGGGGAGTCCGAAGGGACACACCGAAAGGAACCAGGTGACTCTTCGTCCTCAGATTCCCAGGCCGACTCCTCGGAGGAGGAGTCGACCGGCTCCGGTCGGGTGGGCACTGATGCCATCCGCCCCGACGCCGAGGGAGTCGGCGTCAACGACCTCGGTCCCGAACGGGAGGCCGAAGGAGACCTCGACCGAGGATCGACTCGAGCCCTCAGACTCAAGGATCGGCTCGGTCTCCGGGGTCGACTTGGAGGTCGACGTCCCGGCGGTCAGTGCAGAAGCGCCAGCGAGGCCAGCGATCAATGCCCGCTGCTGGTCCAAGAAGGCAGACAAACTGCACTCCAAGGCCGTCAACCTGAGTCCGAGCTCAGGAGACCCAGCAGCCCCCGACTCGGGCCCCGACGGCATCGGGCCC
Source organism: Ichthyophis bannanicus (assembly GCA_033557465.1). Classification (NCBI taxonomy): domain Eukaryota; kingdom Metazoa; phylum Chordata; class Amphibia; order Gymnophiona; family Ichthyophiidae; genus Ichthyophis; species Ichthyophis bannanicus. Next base: position 400,722,396 of record CM066039.1, on the reverse strand, counting down.
GACGTCGGGTCCTTCGGAGGCGAGTCCACGAGGACAACAGTACTTACGTGAGCGGGCAAGTCCACCTCGAGTCGAGGATGTTTTGACGGCCTTTCCGACTCCAAGGACCCAGGACGGGAATTGGGGCTATGCGACCTGGCCCTCGAGGAACCAGGAGCGTCCACCGATCCCGCCCTCGCGGTTTTCTTCTTCCGATGATGCTCCCGGGTAGGAGACCCCCCTTTCAGAGGAACTGCGACGATGCTCAGGACCAGAGTCCCGAGACGTCGAAGCCTCTGACGAGGTCCGAGCCCGGCCGGAGTCAGAGAAGATACGCTCCCGCTGGTGCTGCCGACTCCTCAATGCTTTTGAGGACATTTTGCCGCATGGCCTGCAGATCATGGGGTCATGATCTGGGCCGAGGCAGCGGAGGCAGAAGTCATGAGTGTCTGTAAGAGACATAAGTTTCTTACAGAGGTCACACTTTTTGAAACCACTGGCCGCCATCGGGGGAAAAAGGGCCCCTGCAAGGTCGAACGACCGGGCAGCCAGGGAAAAAGGAAAAAAAAAGCACGAAATCTGTCACGAAGGACAAAAAACCGAAAAATAAAGGACGGACTCGCAACCGGCGTCGCGAGTCCAGGCGGGAAAAGAACCGGTGTCGAACCGAAGAAAAACAGAGAAAAATCAACTTTTCTGCGGGGAATCACAGGCAACGTCTGTAGGGCTCCGCGGAAAAAAGAAGACTGAGCAAGATGGCACCCTTGGGCGGGAAGAGGACCGCGCATGCGCGCTGCAATTCCCAAAGGCTTTCTTTGAAAGCTGGGGAAAACTGCTCCGCGAGGGCTCCGTCGGCGCCGAAGTTACCCATATGTGAGGACTGACTTCCTGCTTGGTCCTGGAGAAGCAAGGAGTCTTTTGTCCATTGCTACTGCCGATGCTGGGGCGCCGGTACTGGAGGAAGCAGCCACGACCCCCGAGCATGGCACCAGTAGTTCCATCGAGGTCGAGGCCTCGGGAACATCCTGGAGCCCTGATAAAGCTTTGGAGCCCAAAGAATCCTGCTGGGGCTGTTTAGCCGGTGAAGTGTCCTCAAGGGCAACGCCTGTGGCATCTCGATACTTAGAGGGAGATCTACCCTTCGAGGACTGGCTAGTCTTGGAAGACTTATGTTTAGTTACCTGAGATCCCTGGGAAGAAGTAGAAGCCCTGGAAGACATCAATGCAACAGACATCGTGTCTGAAGTAAATAGGGCACCAAGTTGATTTGCTCGATTTTGAAGATTTTTTAGTCAACTTCCTGCAGGAGAGACACTCCGTAAGGCAATGGTCAGGACCTAAACATTTAAGACACCAGTCATGGGTGTCAGTAATAGAAATTGTACCGCCACATTCTGAACATTTTTTTTTTTTAAACCAGTGGCTGGTTTTTCCATGGTAAGGAAAAAGAGGGCCTAATGCCCAAAATGGCGCCAAGCACCAGAGCAGGGAAGAACCCCTGAAAAAAAGTAATAAATTAAGTTATTTTTAGAAGAAAAGAAAAGCACCGGTGGTACCGGTAAGCGTCGACGGAAGGCAGACGCGACCACAAAAAATATAAATTTAAGAGAAGATTTTCTGCGGTGACAGGGGACACGTCCTGTTGGCTCCGCGGAAAACGAAGAACTGAAGTGAGAGAGGTAGATTTATTTTATTTATTACAATCTTTATTTTACAATCTTTATTTTATTTAGCACAATTAGTTGGGCGGGAAGGCAGCACGCATGCGTGGTGGATGCTCCCAAAAGCTTTCTTTTTGGGATGCTGGGGAGCATTACCACACAGGCTCTGTCGGTGCCGACGGTACCCATATGTGAAGACTACATTCCTGCTTGTTCCTGAAGATGAGATGCTTCACCGCCAACACCCATTGTTTTATCAATGCACAACCTCAAAATAAACCACAATAAAACAGATGTAATCCAAGTCACCGAAATCAGAAACTTTACTCTACCTGAATTCATAACAATTGGTGAAAGTGACTACAGGTGAAACATGAAGTACACTATCTGGGCGTCATTATTGATCAACATCTCTATCAGTCATCCCGTATCAACAACATTAACAGGAACATATACAAGCTTAGATCACTACTGCACCTTAAATCTTCATTCGATTACAGTGACTTCTAGACTATTCAAGCTCTCACCTTTCCCCACATTACTTATTGCAACATCACCTTTCAAGGCCTCCCTAAATCCACCATTCACCCACTATAGCTAGCCTTTGAACACAGCAGAGCACATTCTCTGCAACACATCAAGAGCAGACCACATCATTCCAAGCAGTTGCACTGGTTACATGTCAGAGAGAATTAAATACAAATCCCTGCTTGATTGTCAAAGCAACTCATAACCTATCTGCAATATATCTCCAATCACAAACAAAAAATACCAAAACAGGAGAACTAGTTCACCTAACACCCTATGCATACCAAGATCTCCTGCACTACTTCAAAGAGAGCATTCTCTCTTTGCGCCAGCACTGTGGAACATGATTCCTGACAACTTTCCTGCCACAAACTAATAACTTTCAGAAGGATGCTTAAGACACTCCTCTTCCTTGAGTGCATTGCCGATGAAGAACTATTTATATAGCCAGCACACTCATTTACATATGGAAATAATTCTCTGATGTAATATTTAACTTATTGTTGTATATACCTTTACACAATTTAACCCCCACATTTTTCACCTCCCCCCTCTTTAAATTAATGTTCTATTTGAAGCCACGTTCGCCTTTTATTTGTCGAGTCAGTTGATAAAGTATCTGGACTTTCAGAAAGCCTTTGACAAGGTCCTTCATCAGAGACTCTTGGCAAAACTAAAAAGTCATGGGATAGGAGGTGAAATACTATTGTGGATCAGGAACTGGTTAAAAGACAAAGCAGAGGGTAGGGGCTAAATGGCCAATTTTCCCAATGGAAAGGTGAATAGTGGAGTACCCCAGGATTTATGCTGGGTCTGCTGCTTTTTATTTATTTATTTACAGTTCTTATATACCGCACTCTTTGGTATCAGCGCGGTTTACAGATAAATTTTCGCATTGGAACAATCCTTTGCTTACATTATAACAGGGTCAGTAACTTGGAAATAACAGGGGAAACTATATACATACTATATACAGATATTTCACCTGTGGATAATTTACAATTCAGGTTACATATTGGGATCTTGACTTTGGGTGTGCAGAGAGTCTGGTTCGTGTTCTGTAAGGACTATGTTGTTGGAGTGTCAGAGGCTGTGTGAGTGATTTGAGAGATGGGGGGAGAAGGCGTAGGGTTAAGGCCTAAAAGGTGAAGACAGAATAGGTAATGTTTAAAGACCTTTCTAAATTGAGAGAGGTCTTTTATTGATCGGATATGTGGAGGCAGATTGTTCCAGCAATTTGGAGCGAATAAGGTAAAGGCCCTGTCTCTGGTGCTTGGTTACATTTGGTGTACTCCTTTGGTACAACAAGGGTATTAGCGGCCGTGGATCTTCTTAGCCTGTTCGTGGGGGTGTTGATAAGAAGTGAGGAGAGGGAAGGTGGGGCTATTTGATCGATTGCTTTAAAGGACAGCAATAGTGCTTTGTAAGTTATCCTGGCTTGTAGGGGTAGCCAGTGAAGGTCTGTTAGTATGGGAGTGATGTGGTCTCTTATGGAGGTACAGCAGAGGATGCGGGCTGCTGAGTTAATTGCCAATTGAAGTGGGTTGAGGGTGCTCTTGGGCAGCCCATGCAGGATGACGTTAGCGTAGTCGAAATGTGGTGTTACAAGGGATTGGAAGATTGTTCTGAAGTCATTAGGGGCGAGTAGAGGTCTTAAGGGTTTCAGCGTTCTTATTTTGTTGTAAATGGATTTGACGGTCTGCTTTATGTGATCTTTGAAGGACAGTTCTTGATCTATGGTGACTCCCAGGTAGCGAATCGATGATTTACACGGTAGTTCCGCGTCTCTCACCTTCAATGTTGTGGGAGGGGGGGGAGAATTTCTTATTCCTGGTTGCGAATAGGACCTCAGTTTTCTTGAAGTTTATTCGTAGGTTCTGGGATAATAGCCAGTCTGTAATCGCGTTGAAGCAAGCGATTATTGGGGAGAAGTCGGGGGCATTGATTTTTATTGGAGTGAATATCAGTACATCATCTGCATAGATCAAACTGGAGGCGTTGAATGCTCTGATGATTTCAGATTGGTTGCATATATACGTTAAATAGTAGGGCTGATAAGGAAGATCCTTGGGGCACACCCTGTTGATGGAAGGGATCAGATGTTGAGGATCCTATCCGAACCTGTTGCCAGCGGTTAGTTAGGTAGGATCGACACCATTCCCAAGCTGAACCCTGAACTCCCTTTTCTTGAAGACGGTGGAGCAGTTGCACATGGTTAACCGAGTCGAAAGCTGCCGAGATATCAAGGAAGATAAGGATGAATCCATTTTCAATTTTGTCAATCCCTCTTGATAGGGTGTTGATAAGTAATGTGAGTAGGGTCTCTATGCCATGGGACTCACGGAACCCGTGTTGGCAGGGGTCAAGAGGGGCTGAAATATCTATGTGCTGCTGCAATTGAATTTGTACCACCTTCGATGATTTTGGCTAGAAGGGGTATACTTGAAATTGGACGATATGAGTCAGTTTTCGCTGGGTCGAGTTTGTTTTTCAGGAGAGGGCGTATTGAAGTTTGCTTGAGAGATGTTGGGAATGATCCGGTTGTGAAGGAAAGTTGCATATTCATGCATAACATATTCATAAATGACCTGGAAAAGGGAACAAGTGAGGTTATCAAATTTGCAGATGATAAAACTATTTAAAAGTTGTTAAAGCCCAAGAGGATTGTGGAAAATTGCAAGAAGATCTTGATAAATTGGAAGAGTGGGCATCCAAATGGCAGATGAAATTTAATGTGGACAAGTGCAAAGTTATGCACCTAGGAAAGAACAAACCCAAACTATGGTTACACGATGCAAGGTTCCACTTTGGGAACCACTACCCATGAAAAAGATTTAGGTGTCATCGTGGATAACATGTTAAAACCCTTCGCCCAGTGTGCAGCGGCAGCCAAGAGAGCAAACGGAATGCTAGGCATCATAAGGGAAGGAATGGAAAATAAAACAAAGGATATTATTAATGCCTCTAAGTCATTCCATGGTGCTACCGCACCTTGAATATTGTGTGCAATTCTGGTTGTCGTATCTTAAAAAAAGATATAGTGTTATTAGAAAAGGTACAGAGAAGCGACACCAAAATGGTAAAGTGGATGGAAGGATACTCCTATGAAGAGAGGCTAAAAAGGTTAGGGCTCTTCAACCTGGAAAAGAGACGGCTGAGGGGAGTTATGATAGAGGTCTATAAATTAATGAATGGAGTGGAACGGGTAAGCGTAGATAGATTGTTTACGCCATCAGAATATAAAAAGACTAGGGGACATGCAATGAAGCTACAGGGTAACCTATTTAAGACTAAGAGGAAATGATTTTTTCACTCAACGTGCAGTCAAACTCTGGAATTTGTTACCGGAGGATATAGTAAAAACTGTTAGTATAGCTGGGTTTTAAAAAAAGCTTTGGAGAAGTTCCTGGAGGAAAGATCCATAAATAATTATTAAAAGGGACACAGGATATCACTGCTTGACCCAATACAAGTATTGAGGAACCTGCTAGGTACTTATGACCTAGATTGGGCACTGTTGGAAGCAGGATACTGGGCTTGATGGACCTTGGTCTGACCCAGTATGGCATGTTGTATGTTCTTATCTAACCCAAACTATGGTTACCCGATGCAAGGTTACACATTAGGAACCACCACCCAAGAAAGCACAGTTACTTACCTGTAACAGGTTATCTCTGGGAACAGCAGGAATAAGTCTTCACATATGGGTACGTCGGTACCGACGGAGCCTGCGCGGGAACGCTCCCCAGCGTCCAATCAGAAAGCTTTTGGGAGCATCCCTCAGCGCCTGCATGCTGCCTTCCCGCCTTTCCAACTGTCTCTCCTCAGTTGAGTTTTAAGCTGAGACAAAAAGGGAGAGAAAGAGGAAAGGAAAGAGATAGAGAGTTACAACTCCTAGGGGAGGTGGGTGGGTTGTGAAAACTTATTCCTGCTGTTCAGAGAGATCACCTGTTACAGGTAAGTAACTATGCTATCTCCAGGAACAAGCAGGAATGAGTCTTCACATATGGGGACTCCCAAGCTAAGATGCCTGGAGCTCTAGCATGCTGGTGATTGAAACATGCTACACCTCATATGCCCAGGCATCCCGAGGATGGAGGGTAGGAGTTGAAGAAGAGAGGAGCTGTAGGAGACAGCTGACTTAAGATAGGACTACAGACAAGGAGTCCCTGAATATATGATAATCATCATGAAATATATTGAATGAACAATCACAATATGGACCTCACCTACTGGATTGCAGGAAGTAGAGAGGCTGATGGAATCTACTGGGGATCCAGTAGAGGAATCTTCAAGGTGACCTCACTGAAGTGAGTTGAAGGTCAAAATCTGGGACAGACAGGTGACCCCAGGATTCGATTGGGGAAGTACAAAAACGGTAGGTCTTTAGTGGGAAGCTTTATGAAAAAAAGCTGAAAACATTTGGCTACAGAGTTATAGTTAGGAGCAAAAGAGGAAGACTGACCGATTTGGACAAAACTGGCTTAGTCCTTGAGGGAAGAAGGGGTATGGAGACAAAAAAAACCCGTAATCCCAAGGACGGACCGATGTCTGAGGAATTGAGAACCTCAGATCTACTGAAGATCCCACATGTCTCTCCTAACTGACGAGAGGTAGGAAGATAAAGGAATAGGGAGCTTCAGGGATACCTGAACCTAGGGTTATGGTAAGAGCTGTCAGTACCACAACAGTGGTTGTGTGCATAATAGCCTAAACATACTGTGAAATAGTATGAATATGTGGAAGCCCACTGTCTGGAACAGATAGGAAGGAAAAATACCTTTATGAGCACAGACAGTTAGAGAGATAAGTATGTGAGTACATATCTACCTAAAGGAAGTATCTCGACAGATACACACATATTTACATCTATATATGTAGATATGCATCTATATTTTATTTATTTATTTATTTATTTATTTAATACACACTTATATACCGCTACTTCCAGCGATCAGCAGCGGTTCGATTTCATCTTTGGGGGTTGTCAAATCAAGACTGGGAGGAGGGGATAGTATATACATTAGATCTGAGGGAATATCACAGCACACAGGGATAGTGTCTTGGGGAATGGACTACACATTTTTACATTATACATACATATTTACATATTTATACATATAGCGGTTTCAAAAGTGTATCATTATCTGATTGCTTTGCTACGACTCTAACGGAACTTAAGAGTCATAGTTGATTGTAGTGGCTTTTGAATAGGTGAGTTTTTAGCTCCTTCCTGAAATTGGTAATGTCCTTGATTAAATGGAGCTCAAATGGGAGTTGATTCCAGATAGTTGGCGCCGAGAATGAGAAAGCTCTGCGACTCGTACTTGTCTTCACAGTTCTGATGTTGGTGGGGACTTGCAGGGTGCCCGAATTGGTGATTCTCCTGTCCCTATTTGTAGGTTGCGTGCTGATAAGTGAGGAAAGGAATGAGGGGGCTATGTTATTGATAAGTTTGAACGTGGTTACCAGCATCTTGTATTGTATCCTGGCTGCAATTGGAAGCCAATGTAGCTCGATTAAAATGGGAGTAATGTGTTCAGCAATGCTTGTTCCCGTTATGATCCTGGCTGTCACATTTTGGGCCATCTGAAGGATACCATATGTAGATATATATCTACACATGTAGATATAGATATATATCTACACATCTACACACGTAGATAGCGTAGTTACTCACCTGTAACAGGTGTTCTCCAGGAGCAGCAGGAATCAGTCCTCACATATGGGTGATGTCGGCGCCGACGGAGCCCTCGCGGAGCAATTTTCCCCAGCTTTCAAAGAAAGCCTTTGGGAATTGCAGCGCGCATGCGCGGTCCTCTTCCCGCCCAAGGGTGCCATCTTGCTCAGTCAGATGACATAGCTAAAAGACAGCAAAAATTAGCAAAAACGAAAGCATATAACTGCAACTCCAAGGGGAGGAGGGAGGGTTGTGAGGACTGATTCCTGCTGCTCCTGGAGAACACCTGTTACAGGTGAGTAACTACGCTTTCTCCAGGACCAAGCAGGAAGTCAGTCCTCACATATGGGACTCCCAAGCTTAAGGCTACCGGAGACCCTAAGCACAAAAATGAGCTCCCTCAAGGTCAGTAGCACAGAAGGAAGGAATCTTCTCTGAATATGTCTCCAACCGGTAGCCCAACAACCGGGACGGAGGGTAGGAGTTGCCTATACCTTGAAGAGGTTACGGAGGACTGCCTGTCTGAAAGCACTGTCCCTGCGGGACTCCCTCTCCAGGCAGTAATGGGCTGCAAAAGTCTGGCTTGAAGACCAAGTAGCGGCCCGGCAGATGTCTGCCAATGGAACAGAGCGGAGGTAAGCTACCGACGTAGCCTTCGCCCGAACACGATGAGCTGTGACTCTACCTTCCAGCACGAGGCCGGCTGCCTCGTAAGCCCAAGCGATACAGTCCGCAATCCAGATGGACAGAGTATGCTTGGAGACAGGGAGCCCCAATCTGTTGGGGTCATAAGACACGAAGAGCTGAACAGCCTTTCGGTGCTCCCGTGTACGGTCAAGGTAGAAGGTCAACACCTTTCTACAGTCCAGGGTATGCAGGACCATTTCAGCTCGGCTGGAGTGCGGCCTGGGAAAGTAGGTCAGAAGTACCACCTCCTGGTTGATGTGAAAAGGGGAAACCACTTTGGGAAGAAATTTAGGGTGAGTCCGTAGGACTACCCGGTTCTTGTAGAACCTAGTGTAAGGAGGATCAGAAACCAGGGCCTGCAGCTCACTAACGCGTCTAGCAGAAGTGAGGGCTACCAAGAACAAGGTTTTCCAGGAAAGAAAACGTAGCGGACAGGTAGCCATAGGCTCAAAAGGCGGACAGGTAATCCGCTGCAACACCACATTAAGATCCCAGTCCGGGGCTGCCGGGCGCAAAGGTGGCTTAAGGAGAAGGAGGCCTCTGAGAAACCGAGCCACCAGAGGGTGGCTGGAAAGAGGTCTACCATCCACCGGCATGTGATGCGCAGAAAGAGCACTGAGGTGGACCTTTACCGAGTTGGACTTTAGTCCAAGGTTGGAGAGAGCGAGCGAGCGAGCAAGTACTGCAAGACCACTGATGCTGAACAGGAGAAAGGATCTTGAGACTGCTGAGTACACCAGACGGAGAACCGACGCCACTTGAGAGCGTAGGTCTTGCGGGTGGAGGGCCTCCTGGAGGCCAAGACGACCTCCTCCACTTCTGGAGGTAGCTGCAGAGGAGCAAGGACTACCCTTTCAGCAGCCAGGCCATCAGATGAAGGGACCGGAGATTGGGGTGTAGGAGAGTCCCCTGATCTTGCGACAGGAGGTCGGGCTGAAATCCCAGTGGAAGAGGAGTGTCTACCGCTAGCTGCATCAGAAGCGGGAACCAAGGTTGTCTCGGCCACCGGGGAGCCACTAAGATCATCGATGCTTTGTCTCTGAGAACCTTGAAGAGCGTCCGAGACACCAGTGGCATGGGAGGAAAGGCATACAAGATGCCGGTGGACCATGGAATTAGAAAAGCATCCGCCGCTACCCGGAGAGGATGCGGCTGTCGAGAGCAGAATCTGGGTAGCTGCCGGTTCAGAGGAATGGCAAACAGATCCATGGTGGGGAGGCCCCACTTGAGAAAGATCCGCTGAACCACCAGCGGATCCAACCTCCACTCGTGTGGCTGGAGGATCCTGCTGAGCTTGTCGGCCAGGTAATTTTCTTGACCTGGGAGATAGACCGCCTTGAGGATGATGCCGTGGTGGACTGCCCAAGAGCATAGTTTTTGGGCCTCCTGACAGAGAAGGAAGGAGCCTGTTCCGCCTTGTTTGTTCACGTAGAACATTGCCACCTGATTGTCTGTCTGTATCAGCACGGACTGGTGAGAAACCAGGTGAGAGAATGCTTTGAGCGCTAGGCGGATGGCTCTGAGCTCCAGGAAGTTTATCTGCTGAGCAGACTCCCAAGGAGTCCAGAGGCCTTGAGTACATGTCCCTTGGCAATGTGCTCCCCAACCTAGGAGAGAAGCATCGGTCGTCAGGACCTGAGAATGCACAGGGGGCTGAAAAGTTACTCCTAGGACCAGGTTTGGCAGATGTAGCCACCATTGTAGAGAAGAGACCAGCTAGTCGGAGATCTGTACGGAGTCTGCTAGGCTCCCGGTGGCCTGATGCCATTGATTGCGAAGGCACCACTGAGCAGGACGCATGTTCAGTCGGGCATTGGGGGTCACATGGACCGTGGAAGCCATATGGCCTAGCAGTCGCAGAAAATGCCTGGCTGAGACCAGCGCATTGCTGTGAAAGTGGCCGGCGAGAACCAGGAGCCGCTTGGCCCTGTCCAGAGGGAGGAAGGCCCGCGCCTGAAGTGTGTCCAACCGGGCGCCGATGAACTCGAGATTTTGAGAGGGGAGCAAAGTGGACTTTGCGAAGTTTATGACAAAACCCAAGTGTTGGAGCAGAGCCACAGTGCGATGAGTGGCTTGAGTGGCCTCCTAGGAAGACTGGGCTCTGATGAGCCAGTCGTCCAGGTATGGGAACACAAACAGACCTTGAAGTCTCAGATAAGCCGCCACCACTGCGAGGCATTTGGTGAACACCCTGGGTGCGGAGGATAGGCCAAAGGGCAGCACTCTGTACTGGTAATGATTTCCTCCCACAACAAATCTGAGATATTGTCTGTGGTCTGGATGAATGAGGATATGAGTATATGCATCTTTCAGATCCAAGGAGCATAGCCAGTCTCTCCCTGCTGGAGGTAGGGCAGCAGGATTCCAAGGGTAAGCATCTTGAACTTTTCCTTTGCAAGGAACTTGTTGAGGTTTCGCAAGTCGAGGATGGGTCTGAGGCCTCCTGTTCTTTTTGGAATCAGGAAGTACCTGGAGTAAAACCCTTGACCCTTCAGGTGGTGGGGCACCGGTTCCACGGCTTGTTCCTGAACGAGACTCGCTAACTCCTGAAGGAGTAAGTCCCTGTGCAAAGGGAGTCTGGGAGGCTCCCCCGGAAAGTAGGAGGGAGGTACCTGGTGAAAGTGAAGAAGATAGCCCTTTTGAACTATGTGAAGTACCCAGGTATCTGTGGTTATGGTGGACCACCTTTGGGCAAAGTGGACCAGCCGGCCTCCTGTGCTGAGAGAGACCAGCTGAGGGGGAAAGGCTATGCTGAGGAAGTCAAAAACCCCCACCCTGCTGAGCAGGGGCCGGTGGTGCAGGCTTGGGGGCTTGCTGCCTACGGGACCCATTACCCCGTCCCTTGGCCTGCTTTCCCTGTGGGGGAGCTGCTGAGGCCTGATACTGAGGGTAGTATTTATAGGCAGCACCTTTCCTCGGGTAAAAGGGCTTTTTCCCCCCGAGGCCTTCTTCTTTTGAGAAGGGGCAGAGGTCTTCCTCGAGAGACGAGTCCTGGTGAGAGTCTCCGTCTCGATTTGTGCAGCCTTCTCATCCATGGGCTTGCCAAAGAGGTTATCACCTCGGCAAGGGACATCGACCAACTTGTCCTGTACCCAGGGCTCGAGGTCGGACGTCTGAAGCCAAGCCTGGCGGCGTCCACCGATGCCGGCCGCAGCTACTCGAGCCGAAGCCTCAAAACCATCATAGGCTGCTCGAGATATAAACTTGGAGCACTCCCGAATACCAGTGGACAAGGTTTGGAACCTCTGCAAAGGTTCGTTGGAGAGACCAGCAGAGAACCCAGTTATTTCCTTAGCCAGGTCTCGGAGATACATGCCCATGTAAAGCTGGTATGTCTGGACTCGACAAGCAAGCATAGAGCCCTGGAAGCACTTTCTACCGAGGGCATCCAGGCTTCGGGCTTCCCTACCAGGGGGCACCGAGGAGTGCATTTTTTGACTCTTAAGTCTATGCATGGCCGATTCCACCACCATGGAATGGTGCGGTAGTTGTGCCTTCTGGAAGCCGGGGCTCTTGCGGACTCGATAAATGCAATCGACCCGCTTGCTTAATACCGGCGACGACGCCGGGCTCTCCCACATGCGGAAGAGAAGTCGTTCCAGCATCGGAGGAACCGGTACAATAAAGGCCTCCTTCGGGGGAGAGTCATATTGGAGGGCATCGAGTTCTTCGACTCGAGGCTCCTCCTCGGGATCCGCGGGGAAGGCCAGGGCCTTGGCCATATCCCTCACGAAGTCCGAGAACCGGGTATCCTCCGGGGGGGACCGTCTCCGAGGTTAGGACTCAGGGGAGTCCGAAGGGACACACCGAGTCCGAAAGGAACCAGGTGACTCTTCGTCCTCTGATTCCCAGGCCGACTCCTCGGAGGAGGAGTCGAGCGGCTCCGTTCGGGCGGGCACCGATGCTATCTGCTCCGACGCCGAAGGAGTCGGCGTCGACGACCTCGGTCCCGAATGGGAGGCCGAAGGAGACCTCGACCGAGGATAAACTCGAGACCTCATGGACTCGAGGATCGGCTCGGTCTCCGGGGTCGATTTGGAGGTCGACGTCCCGGTGGTCAGGGCAGAAGCACCGGCGAGGCCAGCGATCAATACCCGCTGCTGGTCCAAGAAGGCAGTCAGACTGCTCTCCAAGGCCGTCAACCTGAGTCCGAGCTCAGGAGACCCAGCAGCCCCCGACTCGGGGCCCGACGTCGGGTCCTTCGGAGGCGAGTCAACGAGGACAATAGTACTCACGTGAGCGGGTAAGTCCACCTCGAGTCGAGGATGTTTTGACGGCCTCTCCATCTCCGAGGACCCAGGACGGGAGTCGGGGCTATGCGACCTGGCCCTCGAGGAACCAGGAGCGTCCACCGATCCCGCCCTCGCGGGTTTCTTCTTCCGATGATGTTCCCGGGTAGGAGACCCCCTCTCAGAGGAACTTCGACGATGCTCAGGACCAGAGTCCCGAGACGTCGAAGCCTCTGACGAGGTCCGAGCCCGGCCGGAGTCAGAGAAGATACGCTCCCGCTGATGCTGCTGACTCCTTAAAGCTTTTGAGGACATTTTGCCGCAGGGCACACAGATCAGGGAATCATGATCTGGGCCGAGGCAGCGGAGGCAGAAGTCATGAGTGTCTGTAAGAGACACAAGGTTCTTACAGAGATCACACTTTTTAAAGCCGCTGGCAGCCATCGGGGGAAAAAGGGCCCCTGCGAGGTCGAATGACCGGGCTGCCAGGGAAAAAGGAAAAAGGCGCGAAATCTGTCACGAAGGACAAAAAACCGAAAAATAAGGGACGGACTCGCAACCGGCGTCGCGAGTCTGGGCGGGAAAAGAACCGGCGTCGAACCGAAGAAAAAAGAGAAAAATAGAGAAAAAAAATCAACTTTTCTGCGGGGAATCACAGGCAACGTCTGTAGGGCTCAGCGGAAAAAAGAAGACTGATCAAGATGGCACCCTTGGGCGGGAAGAGGACCGCGCATGCGCGCTGCAATTCCCAAAGGCTTTGTTTGAAAGCTGGGGAAAATTGCTCCGCGAGGGCTCCGTCGGCGCCACCCATATGTGAGGACTGACTTCCTGCTTGGTCCTGGAGATATTTATCTACATATCTACACACACATATACATATCTACACACACATATACATATACATCTATATATCTACATATCTACACACACACACACACATATATATGTGTGTGTGTAGATATGTAGATATATAGATGTATATGTATGTGTGTATGTGTGTGTGTGTAGATATATATGTATATATATATATGTGTGTGTGTGTGTAGATGTGTAGATATATATGTATATATATATATGTGTGTGTGTGTGTAGATGTGTAGGTGTAGATATATATATGTGTGTGTGTGTGTAGATGTGTAGGTGTAGATATATATGTATATATATATATGTGTGTGTGTGTAGATGTGTAGGTGTAGATATATATGTATATATATATATGTGTGTGTGTGTGTGTAGATGTGTAGGTGTAGATATATATGTATATATATATATGTGTGTGTGTAGATGTGTAGGTGTAGATATATATGTATATATATATATGTGTGTGTGTGTAGATGTGTAGGTGTAGATATATATGTATATATATATATATGTGTGTGTGTGTAGATGTGTAGGTGTATATATATATGTATATATATATATATGTGTGTGTGTGTAGTTGTGTAGGTGTAGATATATATGTATATATATATATGTGTGTGTGTGTAGATGTGTAGATATATATTTATATATATATATATGTGTGTGTGTGTAGATGTGTAGATATGTATATATATGTATATATATATATATATACATGTATATACATATATATACATATACATATATATACATATATATACATATCTACACATCTACACACACACACATATATATATATATATATATACATATATATCTACACACACATACATATACATCTATATATATGTGTGTGTGTAGATATATATATATATGTGTGTGTGTAGATATATATATATATATATATGTGTGTGTGTAGATATATATATATATATATATATATGTGTGTGTGTAGATATATATAGATATAGATATATATAGATGTTTATGTATCTACACACACATATATACATCTATATCTATATATATCTACACACACACGTTTATGGCGAGATCCAGGGGGCATAGCATATGCACACATGGCTGACAGACATATGTATCTAAAGAATACATATAGACATATGTACATATATGAATATATAGGTCTAAAGATAAATGTCTGTAATTAAGCAGAAAGAGATATGTCTACAGGAATCTTCACATGGGAGATGTGAAGAGGAATGATTCATCTCATAACAAGAAGGTGGAACCTACTTGAGAGATATAGAGAATCTATTCCCTCTGGTTAAGATGGAGTAGGAACGCTATCCAGTGAAATAACCAGGATGGTTGCGAGAAAACAGAGGATAATATTAGTCTGTAAACAGCAAGTCCTGAGTCCGGTAGAACTCTAACATGGTGAATGGACAGAATACGCATAGGAAGAGACACCAGGTAGACCCACTTGAGGGACAAGGGGTGGGGTATCATGCGTTATTTAGTTAAATATGTGCTGTCCATGAAGGATTAGGATACCATGAGGACAATCTGCAAGGAAAAAGAGCATATTTCCTGTAGGGATTTGGAAACTCTTTAGACTGTCACGTAGGAAAGGCTTATGTCCTTTATTAAAAGGAAATAGAAGGGTGTAAAGAACCCTCACAGTCATGGGTGATGACTGAGGAAGCCTTTTTCAACCATATAGGATAGTCAGAGAAAAAACCCTCATGCTCTCTAGCAAGGGCCCATAGTGGAAAGCTTCTCAGTAGGATTGCAGAGAGCATTATGCAGGAGAATTGGGAAATAAAACTGGCTGTTGGGGAAAACCAGCTGCCACTTCAGTATGCTGCTAACTCCAGGGATTTGGAGATGGCAGAAAAGAAGCGATAAGGAATATTCAAGATAGATGAAGCACTATCTTGGAAGCACTACTAAGGCTAGACAAGAAATAGTGGAATACAAGACTGGAACTTGTAGTGAAGTACCAGTAGTCCAATCACTGGAACTCCTGCATGGGCAGCTGCTGAATGGAAACAGCAGAGAGAATCTTTCTGTCTTTAACAGAGAGAACAGACAGAACAATAGGAGAAAATCCTGATCATGTCTGATGAGCTGCCCAAATGAAAAAAGGGGAGGTTAACTCCAGAGAAAACTCTACACTGGAAAAGAAAGACTAGAAAGGCTAAAAAAAACCTTCCAGTGGTATGGTACCACTCTTATAGGGGAACCCTGGAAAAGAAGGTAAAGAAAAAATAGGAGCCGAGGAGAGACTTGCCATATGGTAAGTCTGTAGAAGGAAAAATTCATGGTGGCACAGAAAAACTATCATGAGATAGTTGGCAAATCTCTCAAGGAAGGAAGAGGAGGAAAAACCCTGTGATCCATAGACATGAATATCCTGACAGCTCAGCATACCTAAGAGCAAGTGGATGTCCTGGAAACAGGAATCCAAGTGTAGAGGTTTAAATGAAAAAACAGTGAAAAATCTTCTACTGAGAAGAAGTGAACTGTAGGTTATAAGATATTAATTGGAACCCTATTGAGGGTTAATTTTCCTGGCTTGAGTTTGGATTCTTCAGACCAGGGCGAGGTTTCCCTTGTTTGGGAACATCTGCATGATGGCAGGAGAAGAATAAAACCACCTTCTTTTAGGAAAAGGAGGTTTGGTAGGGCATTTCTGACCTGCTGGGGAAGGAGAAGGTTTAGGATGGCCCTCAGAAACAGGGAAGTCAGTGGAGCAATGAGCAACCTGACGTAAAGACTCCTTATTGAAGAGATTTTCTCCAGTACAAGGAGTATTACCCAGTCTTTGTTGTGCCCATCTGTTAAAGTCTGAAGCTTGGAGCCAGGCTCTACGTTGTGCTCCTATGGCTATAGCAGAGGTTGTGCTAACAGACTCAAAGGAGTCTAGGGAAGCAAGAGAAAGAAACCTAGAGATATTCTAGAGAAAGAAACCTAGATATTGGCTATGACTAATAAGCAAGGAATAGTCTGCAGCCTTGGGCTCTGAAAGAAAAGGAGTCAAAAGAAATAATTTCTCTGTGACCTCCTGAAGGGATAGACTCATAAAAAATATATGAGAGAATCCTTGTTGCCAGCATAGATGTTTGGAAGGTTTGATGTCCAAAGGCATCCCAGAGTTCTAGATGCACGACCTGGCGGGAAAGAAGAATGCTTCTTCTTGCTTTTTACCTTCCTCATTGCTGATTCCACTACAATGGAATGATGGGGAAGTTGAGTCTTTTGAAACCCTGGAGAGGGGGGCACCTGATACAGAAAACCAGTTGCTGTAGAAGGTGGGTAAGCCCTTAAAGGTGTTTCCCATATTTTCAGAAGATCCTGTAAAGATTGATGTAAAGGAAGCATTATATTTTCCTTTTCCCCAGAAGAGCCTTGTGTAGGATCATAGCCAGGGATAAGAATAGCAAGGAATGTTGCCATGTCAAGGAGAAATTTCTGAAAAGAAGGATCTCCAATGGGAACAATCCCTGGACAGGCTAAACTCGAAGAACTAGCCTGGGTACCGGAGGATGTACCTGTCCGGTGCAGAAAAGGATCTCTAATGGATGGATACTGGTACTGGCGGTTATGACCTGAGACAGTCAGTACTGCATCGTCCATGCCAGGTATCGACTCCAAACTGGGTATCGAAAGGAGCGATCCCGGTGAAAAAAGCATGGAAGGAGCTGGTCCCGATGATACTGCAGGTACCGGCATCGATACCGATACCGGTAGCTGTGCCGGAATCGAAGGCGATACCGACATCGAAGCAGTCATCGGAGGCTGCTCAAGCGGTACCGAGGTAACCAGACACCCTTGGAGATTATCCTCGGTACCGCGCATCCGGAATCGGTAAGCATCGATTCCGAGACGCGTCGGTACCCAGTCTTCCAGACTAGATATCGATTCTAGACTCGGCATCGAAGGAAGCGAGTCTATCGATGCATGTCTAGAGGGTACCGACGTCGGTGGTTGTATCGGCGGTGCTGCCGATACGGGAAAGTCAATCTGGGACGTATCAATCAGTCCCGAAGGTACCGAGTACGCCCGATGACGATCCCTGGTGAGGAGTGAATCGCTCAACACCAGTGCCGATGCCAGGGTATCGGTACCACTCGAAGCGGATGCCACCACCGAGAATGGCTCAGGTATGTTCTGTGAGGGCTAAGCCCCAGGAACAACCTGAAACCCCTGAAAAGCTTTGGAGACCGAAGACTCCCGCCAGGGTTTTGAAGCCAATAGGGTCTTGAGGGCAAGGCCGGAGCTGTCATCATGCTTGGCATGAGACCTACCACTCAAGGATTGGCTAGTCTTAACAGACTGTTTGTGGGTTACCTGATCCTGTAGAGAAGAAATGGTCGGTGCCCTTACACTGGAAGGGAAAACTGTGTCGAGGGAAACTCGAAATAGAGAATCTCTTCTCATAAAATTGTAGCCTGATGGCTCTGGAGGAAAGGGGTCAGGACCCAAACAGGTTAGACACCAGTTATTGGAGTCTAAAAAGAAAACTGTTTCCACAGTTAAGGCACTTCTTAGGAGAAGGCGGCTCCATAATGGAGAGGCCCTTACAGGCCCAAAAATTAAGACAGAAACTGAGGGAAAAAACTCCCTGAGTTTAGGAAAAAGAAAAGAAAAAAACACCGGCGGTACCGGTGGAGTCGGGGGAACAGCCGCGACCACAAGAAAACAAAAAGTTAAAGATTTAAAGAAAACATTTTCTGCGGTGACAGGAAGACGTCCTGCTGGCTCCGCAGAAAAACGAAAACTGAGGAGAGACAGTTGGAAAGGCGGGAAGGCAGCACGCAGGCGCTGAGGGATGCTCCCAAAAGCTTTCTGAATGGATGCTGGGGAGCGTTCCCGCGCAGGCTCCGTCTGTACCGACGTACCCATATGTGAAGACTCATTCCTGCTTGTTCCTGGAGATAAAGATTTAGGCGTCATCATGGATAACATGTTAAAACCCTCCGGCCCTGTGTGCAGCGGGCGGCCAACAGTTGTGATAAGGAAGCTTATCATAGTTCAGGAAGGAGCTATAAAAGAGGTGAATTGGCTTTGAACAAGCAACCTGTCTTTGCTGGTAGAAATACTAAAACAATGTTTTCATAAAAGACTACCAGTCCCAGAATGCACCAGGTTTCAAACAGCCTCTAGAAGAGCTGAAGTGGGGAAACGTGTGTTCAATCAGGAGAGCTATGAGGTAATCCCCAATCTCCAAGGGCAGGGCTTGATTCAGCACAGCTGAGCAGTGCTAGGGTGGAGTATCCCTCTAAACAAGTTAAAAGTAAAACATTCTACACAGAATCAGATGGAGTTCCAGATCAAGAAGCAGCAGCAGCAACGGGGAAGAAAGAGGAGAAAGACATCTTGGAGGTCTAAAGAAGGAGCCCACAGCAGCACGGGAGTCATTCCAGAGGCAAGCATACTCCATTGGACTGGAGGAAGCCAGAGGAGTGGGGTTACAGAGCCAGGAATTCCCAGACGGCACATTCGAGGGAGACGGCTGCATTTGGAAGGGGCCCTAAGACCAGTGCAAGAAGGTATGTGAAGAGAGACCCAGTGTCCAGGGATCTTGATTGGAAGGCTGGACATAAAAGCTGGACTACTTACTGGCCAGGAGATCTGGAGAGGAAACCTAACAGCAAAGGAAGCTCAGGTATGAACACTGATCTATGCCCTAGCTCTTCACTTGGAAGTCAGCAGGGAAACAAATGTCCTGAGAGTGATCCATTAAGGAATTCCTCTGAGCCAGACCATGATATTGATTCTATGATATTTGAAGGAGATATTTTAAATGATCAGAACGAATACATGGATTGCTCTCTGACTAGCCTGCTGTGGTAAAATACTTTCACAAATACAACAACCATCAAAAGGAACTATAACTTGTTCTTTTATCTACCCAGAAAAGCCTGCAAGAAAGCTTTAGGGTAGGATTTGAGCCACGTAGAGAAAGTGAACCAGCAAAGGGGTTTGCAGCTGGCTAATTATTGGTAATTAAGCCATGCACAGTTGCACGCGAGCTCTGAAAGGAAACTGTGTGTGAAAATAGAAGAAAGTTATCCTTGAAAAAGAACAGTTTTTGGTTACTTTTTGGGTTTTGTTTTTGCTTTTGGAGCACTGTTAAAAGTTATTAGCAGGAGCCCTCAAAAAGAACTTTTCTGTTTCCCATCAAGGTCTTTTATTGTTTGATTGTTTAAGAAGTTCAGTTGCTGATATCATGATTTGTTTTTCCTAAGTACAATACTGAAAGCAAGTGTCCTTTTGTGTTACCAAGTAAATCTGTGTGGGAGAATTAACCCCATGAATAAAATATATTTTTCTTTGCTTACACTCGAGCAACACAACTCATTATTTTGTGAACGGCTGATTCTGGTATGAATGGACTACGTCCCCCACAATACTTTGCAAGTCATAATAGTATTTTGCCTTTGCCAAGACTGTGGACATTCACGCCCAGCGCCCCCGTTTACACAGTGCAAATAGAATGCCAAGTATCATAAGGAAAGGAACGGAGAATAAAACAAAGGATATTATAATGCCTCTGTTTCGTTCCATGGTATGACTGCACCTTGAATATTGTGTGCAACTCTGGTCGCCGCATCTTAAAAAGGATATAGCATTATTAGAAAAGGTACACAGAAGAGCCACCAAAATGGTAAAGGGGACGGAAGGATACCCCTATGAAAAGAGGCTAAAAAGGTTAGGGCTCTTCAATCTGGAAGAGAGACAGCTGAGGGGAGATATGAGAGGTCTATAAATTAAAGAATGGAGTGGAACAGGTAAACAGAGATAGACTGTTTAGGACATCAAAATATAGAAAGACTAGGGGGATGCAATGAAGCTACAGGGTAACATTTAAAATAAGAGAAAATATTTTTTTCACTCAACATGTAGTCAAACTCTGGAATTTGCTACTGGAGGATGTAGTAAAAGCTGTTAGTGTAGCTGGGTTTAAAAAAAGGTTTGGACAAGTTCCTTGAGGAAAGGTCCATAAATTATTAAAGTGGACCCAGACTATCCACTGCTTTCCCCAATACAAGCATTGTGGAACCTGTGCGTCTTTTGGGGAAACTGCTAGGTACTTGTGACCTAGATTGGTCACTGTTGGAAACAGGATACTGGGCTTGATGGACCTTGGTCTGACGCAGTATGGCTTATCTTATGTTCTTATAACCAAGGAGACCAACCTCATGGCCCTCACCTTGAGGTGGCTGATGGACCATACCACTTCTCTGTGGTTGCAATGGTGCTGGGCCATCCAGTCATGGCAATGGTCTCTTCAGTCCAAGAGGCTGGCATCTGTCGTCAGGATACATGAGACGTCATCCAGCAGCATGCTGCCCGCCACCACAGGCTGGCCTTCACCATCATCCTTCACCGGGAAGGGGAGCCTGAGCTTGAACTCCTGAGAACTTGAGGACTACCAAGTCAGCAAGGATCATTGAAATGGCCACATATCAGCATGTGCCCATGGCACCATCTTGATTGTTACCACCATCAATCAGAGGAGTTTAAGAATCCCGACTCTGGAAGTCTGCTTTGAAGAGAACAGTGCCAGGCAATCCAACAGCCATTTGACTTTTCTCTCTGGCAGGAAGACTGCGCATTTGAGTATCGCAATGTGTTCCCAGGAACTCCAGGGACTGGGAAGGCATCAGTTGGCTCTTTCCCTGATTGATCACTCCGCCAAGGATTTCCAAAATGGACAGCACTTGGGTCACTGAAAGAACAGGCTCGGATGAGCTAGTCATCCAGATAAAGGTGCACATGCACACAAATCCCTTGGAGTTGTAGTGCCATAGCTACCGCCACCATGACCTTTGAGAAAGTCCGTGGGGCAATGGAGTCTGAATGGGAGGGTGGCAAACAAAGCAAGAGCCAAGCACAGCAAAACGCCAATACTTTGCTGATCCTCCCAGTTCAGGATATGAAAAGACGATTCAGCCAAATCCAGATATGCCTGAAACTCCCCTCAGCACACATCCTGAATCACAGATCGCAAGGTTTCCAACCGAAAGCGCAGGATGCACAAGTGCTCATTGACACCTTTTGAGGTCCAGAACGGGCTGGAAGGATCCATCCTTTGGCACCACAAAATAGACGAAGACCTGGGAGGAAGTGACATCTCTCTGGATGGCTGCCTGAGCCGTGAGCTCTGGAGCCATACCCAGTATTTGTTAGCGTTTCTTCCTCCGTAAGAAACAAATAAAGAGGTTAAAAGAAATCGCAACCTACAGAGCTTAAAACACTGCAGAAAGCTGCGGACTTAAGAGAGTTCACGTATGGAGTTAGGCAGAAGGAGTGGAGCAACTTGGTGGGGGGGGGGGGGGGATACCAGAGGAGGAAAGAATGCCGATGGAGAAGGGAAAGTTGTGGTGCAAAATGTAACATGCACTGAGCTAAAGGCTTGATTTACTAAGCTGAAAGAGGAACTGGCAGCAGTAAAGACGGAGGATGGAGAAATATACGGGGAACTTAAAGAGGAAGTGGGTGAGCTGAAACAAAGTGGAAGAACATGATCAGCAAATAGAGAAAATGAAACACCAACAGGAGTCAATGGACAGCTATCACACTGATATGGACAAGTGGAAAGATCAACTACTATACAAAACAGAGGACTTTGAGAATCGCATGAGGTGAAAATTTGAGAATAAGGGGAGGGGGGATCCCTGAGGACCCAGAGTTCGGGGACAGTAAAAACATGGCAGAGGCAGTGTGCTTGGCAGTTTTTCAGCAAAATGAAAACTTGGAGGTGCCAGAGAGTATTGCGCTAGATCGTGCACATCGCGCTTTGGGGCCAAGTAGGCCTAACAGGCCAAGAGACTAACTTCATAGTCCTTAACATACGCAGCAAAGAAAAGATTGTCACAGTAATGCATAAGATGGATGAAAAGGAATACATAGGCAAAGATATAATATTGTTCTATTTGCGGACTTAATAGCTAGAACATTACAGAGGAGGAGAGATGCTTCTAATTTATTTATTTATTTAACACTCATTTTTATACCGCATCTTCCAGAGATCAGTTGCGGTGTACAAATAACAATTAACAAAGCTAAGTTTGTTTTACATAGAACATCTTAATTTTACATAGAACATCTTAAAATATCATAAATTAAACAAAGAAGTTTACACTAGAACCATGTGAAAACAATTTAACTAACAAAGTGTAGTGTCTATATACATAAGACAGTACATAACTGATACAACTATATACATGCGTAGGTATTAGGGCATAAGAGATAGGATCGTCATTTCGTTAGAGCTGTGTGTTGTCCATTTAGGTGGGAGGTTTGTGCTTTAAGTGGTCAGTTACCTGATTAGCCTTTATCTAATTTGAGTGCAAGGTTTTCCATGGTATTGTAGTGTTTAGTGAATAGATAAGTTTTTAATTTTTTGCGGAATTCCATGATCTCTGTTAGTGAACGTAGATCCTCTGGTAGGGAATTCCAGATAGTTGGGGCTATATGTGAGAAGGCTCTATTGTTGGTTAATTTGTATGCTTTTATGAAGTCCTTCGGAATTTTTAGTTTATTTAACTGTTCTTTTCTGTTAGTAGGCTTAGGTGTTTCTTTGCATATTAGATTACATAGTGTAGTCGGCGCCATGTCGTTTAATGCTTTAAATGAGGTTATTATTGTTTTATATATTATCCTGCTTTGTATTGGTAACCAGTGAAGAGATGCAAGTATTGGTGTTATGTGTTGGAGTGAACTTATTTTTAGTATAATTCTTGCTGTTGCATTTTGGGCTAGTTGAATTCTTTTAATGTTCTGTTTTGAAATGCCTATAAGTATTAATAACAAAAACACTGCGTCAAGGAGTGAAATACTGTTGGCTGTACCCTTTTGATCTTTTCTTCGGCAAGGGTGCTAAGAATTGGCAAGTGCGAAATTAGGAGGGGGCAAAGCAAGCACTACAGAATGCAGGTTTATCGGAGACATCCACGGGCCAACAGAAGGCTAGAGAGCAAGAGGGTGGACCTTTGTCACTGATTGGACAGCACGGGAAACAGAAGACAGGATCTCAGGGAAGCCCTCAACAAGCAAGGGACAGTCGGCTTGATATATCACCATTCTGAAGTAAAGGGTGCATGGTGGACATTGTTATTACACAAATGGTCTGTGATGGGTTAACAGACCAAGGTGGAAACGCCAACTGCAAGCTGGCAGAGACATAAGAGGATGAATATGAGTTATTATGATTGAGTCAAATATTAAAACAAACCAACATACAATGTGAGTTGTCAGTTAAACTACAGAAGAATATAGAATGTTATACTGGTATTGAGTATGACCTAAATGGCATAGAAGAGGGATGGGTGTGGATATAAATGTTGATGGGGGAGGGGGGGAGATTATGTGAATGTGTGAAGGGAAAGATTAATATAATAAGTATGGAAGTAGGGGAAAAGATTGTTATGAAGGAAAATGGAAGGATGCAAAGGGGTAAGGGGATGCATAGTGTCTTTGGGGGGGGGGGGTGGATGCTTGGATCTAGAGGAATGAGCACTACTCCAGATAGTACCTCAGGGGAGAGGGAGGACCGGGGGGGGGGGGGGGGGACATAAAAGGGCTACAATGGCTGGGAGAAGTGAGAAGGGGGAAAGGAGAACAATGGGTGGGGGGAACAGTGACAATAGTTACAATGAAAGTGAAAGAGTTGAGAACATGGCATAAACAGAAGCTGATGGAGCATGAGGGGATTAGGCTGAAGGCTGTGTGCATTCAAGAAACCCACCTGAAAATGGGCCAGGAAAAGTTACTCCAAACAGATACCCATATGTAATATTGGCGGAATGAAGAGCTGAACCTAGGAAGGGAGGGGTGGGAATAATAAGTGCAAATATGCAGGACAAGGTGGTGGGAGAATAATCGGAATAAGGAAAGGATGTGTGTAGGAGTGAAAATATGGATGACAGGGGAGGAAGTTTGGGTATTAAGTATATATGGCCCTAATGAAAAGCAAAGGGAGTTTTATGATAGAATGGTGGTAGAATTGGAAAAATTAGCGGGGAGTACCTATGATAGTAGGAGGAGATTTTAACCTCATTGTGGACAAAGGCTGACAGGAAAGGGGCCCCTGCCCGCTTCAAAGGTCTGTTAGACCAGGACCTTCACCATCTTCTCCAAATCAGCCCCAAAAAGACGTTTCCCTTTAAAGGCCAGTTAGGTTAACCGGGCTTAGGAAATGTGCCCGCCACCCCCAGTGCAGGAGACTCATCCAATGCTGCATCATCATGGACAGGGCACTATCCCTGGCTGCTAAACATACCAAGTCTTACATGGAATCAGCAAGGAAGGCCATAGCTGACTCCAAAAGAAGGGTAGTAATCACCCGGTGGAAGAGACTGAATCCACTGGAGAAGGGCTAGATGCACCAGGCCTGTACATACCACCAATTGAAGAATAGCAGCTAAGAACTGGTTCTTCAATAACGAAGCCACCTTTTGGTCCAGAGTATCCTTTAAGGCCGATCTGCCTTTCACAGGAAGGGTGGTCCATCTGTAAACACCATGATCTGCTCATCCACCTTGGGCATATCAAACCACACAACGCACTCCTTCTCTGGGAGAACATACATCTTAAACACCCTTAGCCCTTTAGGCTGTGAGTTGAGGAATCCCACTCAGACTGGATCATGCCCTCGAACACCTCTGGTAACAGGAAGACCATAGTGGATTTCCACATCCCTTGCAGGAATGGATACACCTTCAGCTTGTGCTCTGTGCCTGGAGCATCCGCCAAGCTCAAGGTGGATGAGACCCTGGCAACCAACGCTGCTAGTTCCTCCTTCTGGAACACCGGCCTCTTTACAATCCTCCAAAGGCAAGAGCATTTTTTCATCCACATCAGAGCCCAGAACCGAGATATCTGAATCCAAGTTGCAGTTGATGCCCATCTCCAAAGGGCATCCGTCGCCAGGAACACTTAGCCATAAGCAATCAAACAGGGCTTCCACTCTCACTGCGCTAGGGGGAACCCAGAAGCCACAGGGTCTGAAAAGGAAAATGATTCCAGGAAGGATAATCTAGACTCTGGAAAAAAACTTTCCTCTTGGAAACCACCTCCCAACAGGGGATATAGCTGCTGCCCAACCCCTAGAGGACAGGGAGTGGCCCACAGCGCAGTTGCTGGAACCTCTGGCTGGCTGGTCATCCTTACCACAGTGCCATATGCCACCCCCCTGCCCTGGGACTAACTGCATCCTCCTGCTGAGATGGGGAAAAACTCTCCAGGGATGATTCAGAAACTGCCGGGCTAGAAGAGCAGAGTCCAGAAGGCATACCTCGCTTGCCACAGGTCAAATAATGTTTCCTATATGAAGGCACAGAGTTAAGGCAAGTGCAAAAGCAGCATGTGCTAAGGCTGTGGTGGTCGTAAGGCATGCGTTCACAGCTCTTGTACAGCAATGTGTGAAACGGGCGCCTGGGTAGGAAAGAGAAATTAGACTTACCTGCTAATTGTTGTTCCTTGAGGAACTCCAGTCCAGTCCCGTACCTCTGGGTAGTGCACCTCCTCCAGCAGCTTGGAGAGTGAGCATGTCATCTTTTTGATGACACTACTGTATTAATTAGTACCCCCTCCATCCCCTGGAAAGGATACCCTGCCCCCCTCCAGGATGGGGAGGCCTATCTGTTGAGCGCTTGAGCAACTCCAACCAGCGGGAAGCGAGCAACTGACAGCTCTTCTGGTCCACCCCTCCCCCAAACACTGATTACACACCTTTCCATGGCTCCCCCTGGCCACTTCCTCCACCAAGGGAACCAGCTTCAGGACCAGGGTGTGTATAGATTATCACAGAAAGCATTCAGGGAGGGTTCCGGGACTGGACTGGAGTTCCTCAAGGAACACTTAGCAGGTAAGTCTAATTTCTCTTTCTTTATCGTCCCTCCAGTCCAGTCCCACCCCGCACCTCTGGGATGTATCAGAGCAGTTAAACTAATGGGAGGGACCCGCACAACCAGCCTGAAGCACTGCCGATCTGAAACGAGCGTCCCCCGCCGCCTGGACATCCAAGTGAAAATGTTCAGATAAAGTATGCCACCCTATAGATCTCCACCGGTGGAACTAAACTATACTCTGCTCACGAGGCTGCCTGAGCCCTCGTGGAATGCATCTGCAACCCTGCCGGCACTGCTCTACCCTTCAAGATGTATGCAGGTGTGATTGCCTCACTGATCCATCTGGAAATGAAGGCTTAGCTGCCGCCTCACTTTTGCACGACCCGCCAAACAGAACCAACAGACGGTCTGAACTCC
Organism: Ichthyophis bannanicus; assembly: GCA_033557465.1. Taxonomy (NCBI): domain Eukaryota; kingdom Metazoa; phylum Chordata; class Amphibia; order Gymnophiona; family Ichthyophiidae; genus Ichthyophis; species Ichthyophis bannanicus. The sequence goes on along the minus strand of CM066039.1, from coordinate 400,695,530 downwards.
AAAAGGACGAAGCCCTTCTCACATACCTTTGCATCCAAGTGGCACAGCTGTGGAGTGACAGAGCCCATATCCGCTCTTGCCCACATCTGAGCTCTCCAGAGCCGGTAAGGAAACGGCCTGATTTACATGAAATACTCACACCACCTTGGGCAAAAATGAAGGTACAGGGCGCAGGACCACTTTCTCCTTGAAGGAAAGGAATGGCTCCTGGCATGACAGGGTCCGAAGCTTCGAAATCCTGCGTGCCGAACAAATCGCCACCAGGAATACCATTTTCAGAGTCAAATCCTTCAGGAAAGCTTGACTCAATGGCTCAAAGGGTTCCCCAGACAGCATGGTCAGCACCAGATTGAGATTCCAAGGCGGTACCACTGCCCTCTTTGGCAGAGGTGGGTCACCGCTCCTAGAAAGCTCAGCCCATCTGGGTGTGTACCCAACGGCACCCCGTGGACTTTCCTGCGATAACTGGAAATTGCCGCCAGCTGCACCCTCAAGGAACTGGCAACTAGACCCTTATCAAAACCGGATTGCGAGAACACCAAGATGTCCGGGACAGAGGCAGTGGAAGGGTGTGCCTGCCTCTCTCTGCACCATGATTCAAAGATGTGCCCTACGCAGATGAATGCCAGGTTCATAGACCAGCTCTGGGCTTGTAGCAAGGTCGCTATCCCCAAGCCCGATTATCCTTCAACTTCGCCTTTTCAAGAGCTATGCTGTAAGCGATAATTGATCCACCTGGGGCATACAAAATGGCTCCTGCGTCAAGAGGTCCTTCCAATCAGAAGCCACCAGAGTCAATCTGCCAGTATCTGAATCAGGTCAGCATACCACTGGCACCTCAGCCAGACTGGTGCCACCAGAATTACAAATCCCCGGTGCACCTCTAGCCACTGCACTAACTGGCCTATGCAGTATTACTTATATTTTTGGATATCTCGGCTGCCTTTGATTCAATTAACCATCGTATCCTTATTGAAAGACTCAAACAGATTGGTATACATGGCACTATTCTTGCATGGTTCCAATCATATCTAACTGATCGATCGCAACAGGTAAAAATAGGAAACCATACATCTAAAACCTATACGCAAAAACAAGGAATCCCACAAGGTTCTGCATTGTCAGCTCTACTCTTTAACATATATTTACAACCTATATGCCACATCATTCAACAGTGCAAATTAAAATATGCAATTTATGCTGATGTTATGATTTATCTCCCTATGGACATAGATTCCCTGGACTTCTCCAATATCAAATCATGCTTCATTAAAATGATGCAATGGCTAAATGAACACAATCTACACATTAACTGCAAGAAAACAGAAGCATTATTTGTTTCTAGAAATCAAAAATTTACCCCCCCCCCCCCAACGGAAATAAAAATTGAAAACATAAGCATCCCCATAAAAGATGAAATAAGATACCTTGGCGTTATCATAGACAGAACGTTAAGTCTAACACACATCAGGAATACAACAAACACAATATATAATAAATTAAGATATCTTAATAATCTAAAACCATCATCATCAAATCTGGACTTCAAATCAGTCCTTCAAGCCCTGATCCTGCCTCACTTAGATTTTAGTAACAATTCAAGGTATTCCAAAACATGCTTTACACCAACTAAAAGTAGCACAACATGTTGCTGCAAGAATGCTTATAAATGCAGGTCCAACTGAACACATAACCCCTATACTGTACAAACTTCACTGGTTACCTATACAAAGTAGGATAAAATATAAAGTTATAACAACGTTCAAACTGATATGATGGGGCTATACCTCTTATCTAACTGATCTACTGACAATTCATTCAAGGACCAGAACAGTGAGACAAAGGAACCTGAACACACCAGTTGTTCCAAACAACTTTTCAAAACTCAATAAAAACTACAACAAATAGGGCATTCAGCTTCAATGCTCCTTTAATATGGAACGCTCTGCCGGATAAACTCAGATATCACAGATCTTTCAGCATTTCGAAAAGATCTTAAAACTCACCTATTTATAGAGTACTTTGGAGACTCATTTCCAATAGATGAAATATTTCCCACTTAAACTCATGTATACTCATATTCATTAATTCACAACTTATTTTTTCCTTTTTCTTACTCTATCATACAATACCCAATTCTCTACATTATCACATTTACTCTCTACACTAATAATTCTAGTGAACTACAATACATTTTTCCTTGCTCAGATAAGATATGATTTTTGAAATTTGTAAATATTTAAATCTGCATATATGTTTAAACTATCTATATACCTAATCAGCATTTACTCAGCATTGTAACCCTCAAATTACCATTTTTATTATATACAATTTAATGTTCACTGTAATTTCAATTGTTTGAATAAGTTTCAATGTAATGTTTAAGTTTTGTTCTATGTAAACCGCTTTGATTTTTCTGAAAGGCGGTATATAAAACCGTTCAATAAATAAACAAATGTGCACCCATGGGGAAAAATAGAGAAGACCCTCTTTGAGCCACTGCTGAATGAGAGCATCCAGAACCTTGGACTTCCTCTCTTCTTCTGCTGAAAAACCGGCAGGCCTTGGCAGACTAACATTGCCATTAGGTCCATGACCGGTGTGCCCCATCAGCAGACCACCTGCTCGAACACCTCCTGATTGAGCTGCCACTCTCCAGGGTCCATGTGCACTCGGCTGAGGTAGGCTGCTGTCACACTGTCAACTCCTGCTACGTGCGCCGCTGATAACACCTGGAGACGAATCGCTGCCCATCCGAACAGCTTTTCGGCCTCCTCCTCCAGGGCTGCACTGCCTGTGCCTCCTTGCCGGTTGATGTAAGCCACCGTGGTTACATTGTCCGAGAGGACTTGGACAACCTTCCCCTGCAACCATGGCTCGAAACTTTCTAGCACCAAGGTCACCGCTTGCATCTTGAGCCTGTTGATCGACCACAGGGCCTCCTGCGGACTCTTGTCCCTGAACAAAGCGTCCTTCGCAATGGGCTCTCCAACCTGACAGGCTGGCATCAGTCAGAGGAACCCACACCGGGGACTCCTTCCAGGCTCCCCACATGCAACCATCAACTGAGGGCTCTCCTGGCGCTCTGCGGGCAGGGGAGTACTTGGAACAGGGGTTGACACTGATGGGACCATCATCTGAGCAGAGCCCTCTGCAGCGGTTGTATGTGCGTCCTTGCCCATGGGACTAGCTCGTGAGTGGCCGCCATGGTCCCCAGAACCTGGAGATGCCGCCACTCTGATGGTCTTGCCATCTTCAGGACCTGCCATATCCACTGTCATAGCTCCTGCGCCCAGCAAACCGGCAGGAAAATCCTGCCCACACAAGTATCAAAGCATGCTCTCATATACTCTAGCTCCTGGGCTGCCTGTAACTGACTCTTGGCCAGATTGACCCCAACCGAGACTTTGAAGGCGCTCTCCCACCCGTGCTGTTGCTCTTTTCACTATCGTCCCTGGACTTCGCCTGGACCAGCCAATCGTCTAGGTACGGGTGGACGAGAACCCTTTCCTTGAGGAGAGCTGCCGCCGCCACCACCACCATGACCTTGGTGAAGGTATGGGGGATGGTCGCCAGAGCGAAGGGCAATGCTTGAAACTGGAAAAGGCCCCCCCCTGGCACCGCAAAGTGGAGGAACTGCCGATGTTCTGGACGGATGGGAATGTGCAGATACGCCTCTGCGAGATCGAAAGTAGCCCAAAATATTTGCTTTCTACCGCCATTATTACTGTGAAAATGCAGTACCAGGAGACTGTAGTTCATGCCCTCGAAGTTGAGAATTGAGCGAAAGGAACCTTCTATTTGGGCACCACAAAATACATGAAGCATCGACCGCAGACATACTGGTCTCGCAGAACCACTTCCATGGCTCTCACCTGCAGGAGACAAGACAAGGTCTCTTCGACTGCTGCCAAAACCGCTGCACCCACTTTGGGCGATCAAAGGAGCTCGTTCTTGCTCCGGCAGCGGGTATAGGCGCGTCATGGATTGCACCCTTTTAAGGCCAACCTCTGGCAGATCCCACTCATCCTGGATCATCTGTCCTTACCATGTACTGGTAAGACTTTCTGCGATTTCCATACCGCCTGGAACAGCGGATCCTACAGCGCCTCTTCCTCTGCCAGGTGGTTAGGCATATTCAGGGCCTTGAGGGTCTTCAAGGTACACAAAGAATGTGAGCCCTTTGGGGACGGAGGAATTGTATCAGTACCTGTTTGTAGTGATTGTAAACAGCCCTAATGGCCTTTGGTTTGGGCAGTATATCGAGAAATTGCATAAACAAAGATGAGCACTGGTAGCTCCTCCCGGTGGAAAACCCGAACAATCCTGGCCTGATCCTCCTGTTCTGGGCTCTCCCCTTCTTCCAACAACTCCTGCAGATCTAGCTCCGTGTCAAGGTCTTCCCCATCCAGCCCTTCCAACAGTAGTGATTGCTGACACTCCTTTTAAGCCTCTAGCCCGCTTAGATGCCACTGTGCTCGACTCATGCTCTTTTGTGTCCGACATCCTCTTAGCCCTGTGTTCCGAGGCTGAGGAGCCACTTGGTAGGCAAAACGCCTTCTGCAAAAGAAAAACTCCAGTGAGAACTCCCCCAGGAGCCCTACTGCTCCCTGGGGGAGCCGAATCCGTTGAAGTTAACATGGCACCCCCTACTCCCCCCCCCCCCCAGGGTCTCTTGCAACTGGAAGGGACTCTCCTGCCTCATCTCATCCTGCAGGTCCTGCTCCCATGACAACCTCTTGCGTGCACGTTTAGGAAGACGCCTGCCTCCGAGACCACACCACATTGGGGACTGCACATCTTGAGGATTTTTAGATTAAGATACAACACTGCAGCGCAAAGATATGAAATGGACTTTGCCCTGATCCAATCAAACTGACACGTTCTCCCAGTAAAGTTTAGGTTTTTCTTCTAATACTACAAATGGCTGTAAGAGTACAGCTTCCCTTACAAGCAATATTACAGATTTAATAGGTAGATAATCTGGGCTAAGCAACAAGAGATGATCATGTCAGGTTACTCACTGATCAGACAGATTGGAAGGATTTCATTTGCATCCAATCCACTATCTTTCAAATTACATACATTTCTTGTATGCAGGTACTTCCTGTTTTCCCCAGAGCTGTAGCTGCTACAAACCTATATGCAGCACCTCTTTTTTTTTTTAATACTTATCTTTATTTTTGTTTCTGACTTTTTATCTGACCCTTCTCAGTAGAAAGTAACAATGTCTCAACCAAGTGTCAGTTAAATTACCTGACCTAGCACAACAGCCCTCTGAAAATACACTCAGCAACAAACAATGGCCTATCTGATTAGGCCTTTCCCACATGTCTGCATCAAGTCATCATGCACTGAATCAGTTTTGAGCTGTATAACACAAGGAATGCTTAAGGATTAAGTGGGGTTCACGCTCCTTGATACCATCCTATACCAGGCACTGCGGTCTGGCAGGCATGCTGGGAAGGGCTGGGGCACTCCCCAGGAATGCCCTCAATCTGTACCCAGGTAGGTAAAAGGATCCTCAGCACAGTGCACCCTTCACAGGCTCAGGCACAGAGCATTAGAGTACTTGAACTAAAATAAAATCAAACCAAAATCTAATTTATTTATTTTATTTATTTAACAGTATTTTTAAACCGCCTTATCTTATTAATCAAGGTGGTATCACAGCAAACAATCGGGTAAAGTGAGTGTGTTAATCATGCAGTGAGGGTGCAATTTAGTTGAGTGTGTGTTGTATCGTGTGCTAGATTGGGGTGAGCTATGTACAAGGTGTGGTGTGTTGCGTGCTAGAATGGTTTGAGCTATGTACAGTGTGGGCTATATACAGTGGTGCTGTAAAACATTATCTGTACAGGCAGCAATATGTGCTGTTATACATTCTCTTAGGTTATGTGATGTGTCCATAGTGTTCTATGAACAGCATGGTTTTTAGCTGTTTTCTAAAGTCTTTGAGGTCTGTAGTTGTCCTCAAGTCGTCTGGTAGTTTGTTCCATATAGTTGGAGCAGCCATGGAGAGAGCTCTGTCTGTTGTGTCCTTGCGTGTGTGTTTGAATTCACCTGGGGTGCTGACTCGGTTGCGTGTTTGTTTTCTTCTAGGACGAGTGCTGTTGTCTGGTTGAATGAGGGTGTGTAGGCTGTTGGCTGATGTGTGCTGATTTATCTTAAATAGGTTTATGATAGTTTTGTATCTGATGCGTGCACCGATTGGGAGCCAGTGTAAGTCTTTTAAGGTGGGTGTGATGTGGTCCTGTCTTGCAGTACCGGATATTATTCGTGCTGCAGTGTTTTGTGCTAGCTGGAGTGGTTTGAGGGCTTGTTTCGGTAGTCCCAAGTATATCGGATTGCAGAAGTCCAGTATTGGGGTTATCAGTGCTTGGAGGACGGTACGAAAGTGTTCTGGGGCAAGGAGTGGTTTCAGTCTCCTGATGATTCGCATCTTGTAGTAGACTTTTTGTATTGTTTTGTCTATGTGTGGCTTGAGGTTTAGCTTGTTGTCCAGAGTAACTCCAAGGTATCTCACTTCTGATTTTATTGGAATAGTAGTGTTTTGTATCTTGATGTTTGGCGGGTGTATGAAGCTTTGGTTCCGAGTGATTATTAGAGCTTCAGTCTTGTTGTAGTTTATTGCGAGGTTGTTGTTTTGACACCATCTTGTCATTTGGGTAAGGCAGTCTGTTATCTTGGAGAAATCCGGGTTGTCGATTTCTATCGGGGTGTATATCATGATGTCGTCTGCATATATTGTGTATTGAATGTTGTTCTCTTTCATGATGTCGCATATCGGTTGGATGTAGATGTTAAATAGGAGGGCTGAAAGTGCGGATCCTTGAGGTACTCCTTGGCGGACATTTATGGGTCGGGAGGTGTTGTGTCCCACCTTGACCTGTAGCTGTCTTTCGGTTAGGTATGAGTGGAACCATTTCAAAGTGATACCGTATATACCAGTGTTCTTTAGTCTTTCCAGGAGCGTGTTGTGGTCCACTGTGTCGAAGGCTGAGGAGATGTCGATGAAGATCATTATGATTCCCTTCCTGTTGTTGTCAATTATTCTTAGGATGCTGTCAAAGAGGTAGATCAGTAGCGTTTCGACTCCGTGGTTGGGACGAAAGCCGTGTTGGTTGTCGTCGAGTGTTTCATGTTTGTCGATGTGTTCCTGGAGTTGTAGTTGTACCGTTTTTTCGATGATTTTTGCCAGGAAGGGTATGCTGGAGATCGGTCGGTATGCTGCTGGATCCTTTTTGTCGAGTGTTGTTTTCTTTGTTATTGGTCTTACTGAGGCAAGCTTTAGTTGCTTTGGCATGAGTCCTTGAGTGAGTGAGTTGTGTACTATTTTGTGTATGGTGTGAATGAAGTTTGATTTGGTGGCTTTGACCCATGATACTGGGCATGGGTCTGTAGGAGCAGTGCTTGTGTTGATTGTAGAGATGATGTGGGATATCTGCTCTGTTGAGGGTGAGTAGAATGTGCCCCAGGTTTTGGTGTGTATGTCTGTCCTGGTGGTCCCACTGGGTGTTGTATGCTCTGTGGAGTGGAATTTGTCTTTGATGTGGTCGGCGAATTCCTGTGGGTCCACTTGTACTTCCCCTTCTGTTTGCTCTTTTGTGAGGATCTTGACTATTTCAAAGAGCTCTCTGGGCTTGTTGATGGAAGTATTTATCAAGTTTGTGTGGAATTCCCTCTTTGATTGGTTGATGCATTCATTGTTTTTGTTTTTGTTTTGTTAGGTAGAGATGTTGGTCGGCTGCTGTTTTGTTTTTTCTCCATCTCCGTTCAATCTTCCTGAGCTCCCTCTTTTCCTGACGTATTTTTGCTGAGTACCAAGGTTTGTTTTGTCTCCTGTTGTGTTGGTGTTTCTCGTGCCCTCCACCGGATGGTTTGGCGGCGTTAGCTAAGATGCTGTTCCATCTGGAAACTTGTTCCTCCAGGTCATCTGTAGGAATGTTCAGGTGTTGTGTTGTGTTCTGTATGAATTCGTCCCTGTCGAAATTCTTGAATCGTCTTTGTGTGTGTGAGTTGTTTGTTCTTTCGTTTGTCTGGTCCTCTTGAGATCGTATCTTTGTCTCAATTAAGTAATGGTCAGACCATGGCACTGGGGTAATGGTGGGTGGAGAGATTAGGTCTCTTGAAGTTATGTAATTGGATGCGAAGATGAGGTCTGGAGAAGATCCATGTCTGTGCGTTGGAGCGTTGATTATCTGTGTGAATTGAAGTGATGTCATTGCTTGCAGGAAGGCCTCTGCGTCTTTGGCATTGGTGGACTTGAGGTTGAAGTCTCCAATCAGTAGTGCTGGTTTGTTGTTTGTTGTTATGGCACAGGCTTCTTCGAGTATGAAGGCTAATTCATCGGGTGGAGCTCTGGGTGCTCTGTAGGTTAGGCAGATTGCAATGTTTTTGTTTTTGATGCTGATTGTGTTACATTGCTGAGTATTGGAGAAGCTATGTGTCTTGAATTTTAGTTTTGTCTTTGCTATTATTAGGACTCCTCCTCCACGCTTGTGGGTTCGTGGGCAGTTGTACGCTGAGTAGTTGTCCGGTACGAGTTGGTTGAGTAGTACATTGTCGGTAGGGTTGAGCCACGTCTCTGTGAAGCATATTATGTCGGGCTGTCGCTCCTCTATGTGGTCTACAAGAGTGTGTATCTTGTTGCATACTGATCTGGCGTTTATGAGCTCAATCGTTGTTACCTTTGTTGAGTAGGTTGCTGTTACATGTGCTTCCTTTGTGCAGGATTGGGAGTTTGATTTGTGTCTGTTTGGTCTTTTTGTCTGGGCAGTTCTGAGTGTTTGTTTGTGTGTGTGGTGTGTTTCTAAATATGGCAATGCTGTTGGTGGGTACCGCGTTGTGTTTGCTTGTGGGTAGTGTAGGTGTGTGGTTGGTGGGAGGAGTTGAGTGACGAGTAGGTAGAGTGGGAGGAAGTATGTGACGTGCATTTTGGTCTTTTGTGATGTTCTGTTAGGGTGATGCCTTTTTTCTTAAGTCCTCGTCTGTTGCTTGCTTTGCTGTTGTTTTTCCTCTGGTGTTCTGTTGTATGTGTGGCTGTGATTCTCCCTTTGTGCTCACTCTTGCCGCGCTGTTCCTAATTAAACTGAAATTAAAAAGAAACTGCAAATGGCCCTCTAAGGAAGAGGCTGCTCTGTCCTGCTTTATTCTCCAGTGGCTGCCTCTCCCAGGCACCCAAAACACAGCAGGGGGTTAAACACATGCGGGCCTAAATAAGAAGAAATCGTTCCTAAATGCAGCAGGGGGAGTTTCCCACACCGCTGCAGGCTCCCAAACATGCGGCTGCAGGTCGCTTTCTGTCTCCTCGTGTTCTGGCGGTTGCTAGGGGTTTCTGCTGTCCTCCCCAACCCCACTCTTACCTTGGCACCTCTTTGCCGCATGGATTTTCTACCCCTCGCGCTCAGCCTTCCTTCCCAGCTTCGGTGCTGAGGGGGGTGACTCGGGGTTGCCAGCTTTCACGCCTGTCAAGCAACTGCAGCCCCTGCAGCAGCTCCTCACCCAACGGGTTCGGGAGCAGCCAGAAGTCTCGGACTGAGGAAGGCCCCCCACAGAACTACCCCCCCCCCCCCCGAAATCCTAGGGGGAGAGGGGGAAGGAGGAATATCCTCCCCTCAGCCCTGTTGTCCCCCGGGTTCTCTGTTTCTTCTGTTTTTTGTTTTTTACTTCTGCCTTTAAAAACACAAAGAAACCTGCACCTTAACAGGGGAAATAAAAGCAAACTAACTAAATCTATCTTCTTTGTTGTCTCTTCAGTGAGTCCAGCAACCTGGCTCACAACGTCCTCCAGCTGCTTGGAGACTGAGCTTACTGGGGCTGGTGGGCGGTGCCAGCTGCATATGTACATTAGTGTCATCAAAAATATGACATGCTCAATCTCCAAGCTGCTGGAGGTGGTGTAGGACTGAAGGGACGATAAGAAATGTGCACTGGAGCTGCTCAGACTGCATGCTAGGATTGCACTACCTCCAGGCACACAATAGTAAAAAGCGCTAGTAACGTGTGCAGAAAACAGCGGAAACCCCCACATCATGTCAGTCACTAGCAGTCTGCCCCTGATGGACCGAATCAGTAGCCCATGACAAGGTCAAGCCTTGGTACTCACCCCCTGAGAGAAATCAGGCAGAAAGCTGTGCCAGGCTCAGCTCTACTCCCCTGAAACTGTTTCTCTGACTTTGCACTATTCAAAAAAATCCTCTTCAGGAGCCAAAACAGAAGAAAAAAAATCCAAGTTAGGCAGAACACACACACACACGTCAACAAAAAGAAAACAAAATAGAAAGAGCATCCCAAAAAAAGAACCAAACACAGCAATGCCTTTATAGAGGAAAAAGATCTCAGCTGCCCTCCTGTGTAATCAGCAAAGGTGAGCGCTAGTTAGTCAGCACAAACATAAGCCAACCCTGCTCAAAACCTCTAAGGTGGGAGAAGAAACTATAGTACCAGTCCATAAATCACCTAAAAATGACAACCCCCCCCCCCAGAACTCCAAAAAGGAAAAAGAGTTATCTTCTCCGTATACCTATGCTGGTGTCCACAAAATGTTCCACAAGGTATCGGCAACATCAGCAACATAGCATGTATGTCTTTATAGGTATATGGAGAAGATAACTATTTTTCCTTTTTGGAGTTTAAAAATAAAACCAAAACAGTTATTTTGAAGTGATTTATGAACTGGAACTATAATTTCTTCTCCCATCTTAGTGGTTTTTGACCGCTGATGTTATGAGCAGGGTTGGCTTATGTTTGTGCCGACTAACTAGCTCACCCTCTTTGCTGATTATACAGGAGGGCAGCTGAGGTCTTCTCCTCTATAAAGGCATTGCTGTGTTTGGTTCTTTTTTTGGGATGCTCTTTCTTTTTTTTTCCTTTGTTGAAGTGTGTGTGGGTTTTTTTTTCTGCCTAACTTTTTTTTCTCTGGCTTTTCAGGTACTACATTTAAGGTGGCTGGCTGGCAGGCAGATTCCTCTGAGAGTCTCTTGCAATCTTTGCTCTCTCTCAAAGGGGACAGAGGAGGAGGGAAGGGGCATCAAGGCTGCTGAACTCTTCCAAATCCTTCCATTTTTCTGGCTGCTTAACAAGCCCTTATCAAGGTAAGAGTGTGAAACTGAACCAATTTTCCTTCCTCCTATGGTTACCAAAGACCACAGTGGAGTTTCCGATGTCATGCTCAAATGAGTCACCCTCAAGGTGGTCATTCATGAGTGTTTAAATCAATCTTTCCCTGTCAATTCTTCAGATTTTCTTCCAAAAGGGGAAAATCCATCCACCATCTGCTGGAGACAAAGAAATATTGAAAGACCTCTGGTGGCTGAGGGGACAGAAGCATGGGAGTGATGTAATTGAAATCTGGGCTTTTAATTTGTTCTGTGTCTCCACCAATCTGCTGGCAGGGGAAACACAAACACAACCAACCTGTCCGGACTGGTCTAGCAGGATGATATGGAAGAGTCTTTAATTAACGTATCTCGAGTTTATCCCCTTTTCCCTTCATTATATACCCCTTTTGTTCTGGAGCTTCCTTTTAAAATGGAAGAGGCCTGTCCCCAAAGAATTTATGCCACAGAAGTATTTAAATCTCTCACCCCCTTCTCCCTTTCCCCCCCCCCCCCAAAGTATAAAACAGAGAACTTTACATCTATCACCATATTCTTTATGACGAAGATTGCCTTCTGGATAGATTCCATCCTTTATGTCTTTCAAGATGTGGTCTCAGAACTGCATATAATGCTCCAACTGAGGTCTCAGAGGTACCATCTCCTTTTGCTGCTAGCCATGCCTCTCTATGCACCCAAGCACCCTTCTGGCTTTTACTATCACCTGCTTGGCCACCTTAAGATCAGATACAAATTGCTCCTATGCCCTGCTCTTCTTTCATGTATACCACCCCTTGTGTTTTTGCAGCCCAAATCCATGACCCCGCATATTTTAAACACACTAAATTTCAAGTGCCATATTCTAAGCCAAATTTTGTTAAATCTCTCCTAAAGCTATCCACAACTTACCGAAATCTGCATGAGGATAGATGCTCTGTATCTACAAAATCCATTCAAAAAATCAGATCTCATAAATAGGACTAACTACTAGCACTTACAACATAAAAACATGAAAAATCACTATTTAAATGTAGGAACATCCGTTAAATCAGGGGATGGAAAACCCCTTCATATAATCGGATCTCTCCCTTTAATCTTTTTTATTTTACTCAATCAATTCAACAGTCATTTAAAAGAATAACGCAGACCCAAAGAGCCACCATGCTAAGAAAAAAAAATAAATAAATAAAAAAAAATATATGTTTTTCTTTCTCAAAAGACCAAATATTTAAGGTCAAAAACTTAGCTGGCAATGGGGTCCTCCAGCACATGTTCACCATTCGAAATGTTCGTTCTAAAGCAGAACAACTCCCCGTTCATGAACAGCTCCTTCGAGAAAGCACGTCTTCAGGAAAAGCACATCATCAAAGCTTATAAATTCACAGCCATAACCCAGCGCCGCGTTTCGGGTTCTCCAACCCTGCATCAGATGGTACAGAAACAGGAAGCTTTCTCGGGTTCTCCAACCCTGCATCAGATGGTACAAAAACAGCTAAGCTTCAAAATCCTGGCTGTTTCTTTCATAAAACGTCCTCTCAAAGACAAGAATGGCGTCTGACGTCACAATTCAAACCAACCATTTTTAACCCTGAAAAAGAAAAGCCGTAGCCTATCAGGTGGGTAAAATATCAGGTGGGTAAAATACTCCACCAATCAAGTTCTTGATTAAGTCCTTCGGGGATAACTGACTTCAAAGAAAAAATCCAGCGTTGCTCCAAAATCTGCAAACGTTGTTCCCGGTCTCCTCTACGGGGACTATCAGGCGCTTGATCCAAAATACACCAGAAAAAGTCAGTAAAAGTATGATTCTTTTGGAGACAATGTGCCACTAAGGGAGCAGAAAGCGTCTTAGTATGAATGCGAGATTTATGTTCTGAGAGACGCTTTTTCACAGGGCGAATCGTACGACCTATATAGTGTAAACCACAAGGGCATGTGAGAACAAACTACAAAAGATGACGTGCAATCTGTATGCCATTTCAATGGAATGGTTCGTCCCGTAGAGATGTGTCCATGTAGCTCCAGTTTGTGATTGTAAACAATATTGGCAACGAGAAGATTTACAAGAAAAATGCCCCACAGCTGATTGTGATCCCTCTGGGTGCTCAGATCTTGTAATAGGGTGGACAACAAAATCTCTAATATTTGCACCACGTTGGTAAGCGATCATCAAATCCGATTGAAAAACGGGGTCAAGCTGCAAAATATGCCAGTGTTTACGCAAAAGAGCTACAACTTGTGGTGAGCCTATCATGTAAGGTAGAACCCCAATTATCTTCTTACCATCCTCATTAGATGATATTAAAGTAGATTGGTTATCAGAGGATTGAGCAGAAGTCAAAGTCCTTCTATGAGTGGCAGAATGTAATAGCCAATCTCGATGTGCATGATATGCCTTTTTGTAAGCTCTCTGAACCACATGTTCCGGGTAACCCCGATGTAATAAACGGTGATATAGGTCCTTTGCATGTCTTAAAAATTCTTCTTTTGTGGTACAGTTCCGCTTTATTCGAAAGAACTGTCCAAACGGAAGGGCTCGCCTCAAGGGGCCTGGATGAAAACTTTGAAATTGTAATAAAGAATTTCTCTGCACAGGCTTCCGATAAAGCAGGGGTCACCAACCTCCAGAGGGCCGCGGGCCGCTTAGCCGACTACCGGCAGACTCGCGGGCCGCAGCCCCCTCCCCCCCCGCGCGAAAACAAAACTGCTCATACCTAACCTTCAATAATCCATGTCAGCTCCCTCCCTTCTTCTGCAGCCGCGGCTCCCTGCCTCTTAGGGAACCGCGGCTGTGCTTGTAAAATCATCGCGGAGCCCTTCCTGTCTTGACGGGCTCCGTGCAGCATTGTCCCGCCTCTAAAGGAAGTTGTTTACCACTTCCTTTGGAGGCGGGACAATGCTGCACAGAGCCCGTCAAGACAGGAAGGGCTCCGCGATGATTTTACAAGCACAGCCGCGGTTCCCTAAGAGGCAGGGAGCCGCGGCTGCAGAAGGAGTCGGTGAGTTTGCCTTGGCGGGCCGCACCGGGGTAGGGTCTCGCGGGCCGCACGTTGGTGACCCCTGCGATAAAGTGTTGAACAAAGCGTTTGACCAGATTTATATAGACAAACATCTAGAAACTCTATGGTGTGATAGTCATATTTTGCAGTAAACTGAAGATTAGTTTTCCTGGTATTCAGCCAATTCAAAAATAGTAATAAAGATGGTTGGTCCGCCGTCCAAATGAAAAAAATATCATCTAAAAAACGGGCCCAAAATGGTATGTTCTTAAACCAATCAGAAACGTACAAAACCTCCTCTTCAAAAACTGCCAAATAGATCGTGGCAATGGAGGGAGCCACAGTTGCACCCATCGCTATCCCATAGGTTTGTTGATAAAAATCATTTTCATACAAAAAATAGTTATGGTTAAGCACCATAGAGAGAAACTCCAAAAGTAAGGCTCGTGGAAGCCGATCTGGTAACAATAATGGAAATGACTAAAATGTGTAACACCTCAGTCTGATCTATATTAGTATAGAGAGCCGTTATATCAACCGTAACCAGCCATGTTGTAGAAAATGAAAACTGGCATTGAGATAGTAAGGTCAAAAAGTGTGAAGTATCCCGTATATAAGACTTAACTGTATTAGCGGATCTTTGTAAAAACCGGTCACAGAACTTAGACAAAGGTTCGAGAACCGAGTCCCGACAAGAAACTATAGGCCGATATGGAGGGGCCACCAAAGATTTATGGACTTTGGGGACCATATAAAACACTGGCGTCTTCGGATGTTTCGGTGTCAAAAATTTAGCCTCCTTATTTGTCAGTTGTCCCTGAGCCTTAGCTTGTGTCACCAAATCTGAAATCCTTCTTTGCAAATCACTTAAAGGATCCCGAGATAGTCGCAGATAATATTTGACATCAGAAAGGTGCAGTAAGACTTGTTGGTGGTAGTACTGCGCGGAAAGTACAACTATTGAACCCCCCTTATCGGCATTACGAATTACTATTTCTGAATTAGATCGTAATGCCAGCAATGCCTGCCATTCTTCCCGATGCAAGTTGGAATATTTTGGTAATGTGGCCTCTATTCCAGCCAGATCCGCTAAAACCAAACGTTGAAAAGTTTGTAACGTGGAAGGAGGGGGAGTAGGAGGTATCCAAAAAGAAGGTCCCCATATCACTGAATCATCCGAAATTGGCTCAGGTTTATCTGAGAAATAATAAAGAATATGCAATTTGCGAAAAAACTTATACAGTGCCCGATGCATTTTAAAGGCATCAAAACAAGAAGTCGGAACAAAAGAAAGGCCCCGATTAAGAACGTTTTCCTCCATAGGGGTTAATAAATAAGAGCTGAGATTTATGACCACCAGGGTTGATATGACCCGATGTTCCGCCGACGGTAGCGGCGGGAGGACCACGGCCGACCCGGAAAACGGCCGCCCCTTCCCCCACCTCGCCGAAAATCCTGATCTGTCCCACCAAAAGGTACAGAAGTGGCAGAGGAATCACTTGAAGCAATATCTTCAGAAGAATTTTCAAAAGTAACATGCTTAGTACGGGAAAAATGCTTTCTCCAAGTATAAACACAATCGTTATCATAATCTTGTTTATCACGATTGTATTTGTCCAATTTCAAAGAACGTAAGTATTCATAAAAAGAATTAGTCTGTTGAAGAACTTGTTCATACTGAGAAAGTCCATAAATCTTTGGTGGCCCCTCCATGTCGGCCTATAGTTTCTTGTCGGGACTCGGTTCTCGAACCTTTGTCTAAGTTCTGTGACCGGTTTTTACAAAGATCCGCTAATACAGTTAAGTCTTATATACGGGATACTTCACACTTTTTGACCTTATTATCTCAATGCCAGTTTTCATTTTCTACAACATGGCTGGTTACGGTTGATATAACGGCTCTCTATACTAATATAGATCAGACTGAGGTGTTACACATTTTACAGTCATTTCCATTATTGTTACCAGATCGGCTTCCACGAGCCTTACTTTTGGAGTTTCTCTCTATGGTGCTTAACCATAACTATTTTTTGTATGAAAATGATTTTTATCAACAAACCTATGGGATAGCGATGGGTGCAACTGTGGCTCCCTCCATTGCCACGATCTATTTGGCAGTTTTTGAAGAGGAGGTTTTGTACGTTTCTGATTGGTTTAAGAACATACCATTTTGGGCCCGTTTTTTAGATGATATTTTTTTCGTTTGGACGGCGGACCAACCATCTTTATTACTATTTTTGAATTGGCTGAATACCAGGAAAACTAATCTTCAGTTTACTGCAAAATATGACTATCACACCATAGAGTTTCTAGATGTTTGTCTATATAAATCTGGTCAAACGCTTTGTTCAACACTTTATCGGAAGCCTGTGCAGAGAAATTCTTTATTACAATTTCAAAGTTTTCATCCAGGCCCCTTGAGGCGAGCCCTTCCGCTTGGACAGTTCTTTCGAATAAAGCGGAACTGTACCACAAAAGAAGAATTTTTAAGACATGCAAAGGACCTATATCACCGTTTATTACATCGGGGTTACCCGGAACATGTGGTTCAGAGAGCTTACAAAAAGGCATATCATGCACATCGAGATTGGCTATTACATTCTGCCACTCATAGAAGGACTTTGACTTCTGCTCAATCCTCTGATAACCAATCTACTTTAATATCATCTAATGAGGATGGTAAGAAGATAATTGGGGTTCTACCTTACATGATAGGCTCACCACAAGTTGTAGCTCTTTTGCGTAAACACTGGCATATTTTGCAGCTTGACCCCGTTTTTCAATCGGATTTGATGATCGCCTACCAACGTGGTGCAAATATTAGAGATTTTGTTGTCCACCCTATTACAAGATCTGAGCACCCAGAGGGATCACAATCAGCTGTGGGGCATTTTTCTTGTAAATCTTCTCGTTGCCAATATTGTTTACAATCACAAACTGGAGCTACATGGACACATCTCTACGGGACGAACCATTCCATTGAAATGGCATACAGATTGCATGTCATCTTTTGTAGTTTATGTTCTCACATGCCCTTGTGGTTTACACTATATAGGTCGTACGATTCGCCCTGTGAAAAAGCGTCTCTCAGAACATAAATCTCGCATTCATACTAAGACACTTTCTGCTCCCTTAGTGGCACATTGTCACCAAAAGAATCATACTTTTACTGACTTTTTCTGGTGTATTTTGGATCAAGCGCCTGATAGTCCCCGTAGAGGAGACCGGGAACAACGTTTGCAGATTTTGGAGCAACGCTGGATTTTTTCTTTGAAGTCAGTTATCCCCGAAGGACTTAATCAAGAACTTGATTGGTGGAGTATTTTACCCACCTGATATTTTACCCACCTGATAGGCTACGGCTTTTCTTTTTCAGGGTTAAAAATGGTTGGTTTGAATTGTGACGTCAGACGCCATTCTTGTCTTTGAGAGGACGTTTTATGAAAGAATCAACAGCCAGGATTTTGAAGCTTAGCTGTTTTTGTACCATCTGATGCAGGGTTGGAGAACCCGAGAAAGCTTTCTGTTTCTGTACCATCTGATGCAGGGTTGGAGAACCCGAAACGCGGCGCTGGGTTATGGCTGTGAATTTATAAGCTTTGATGATGTGCTTTTCCTGAAGACGTGCTTTCTCGAAGGAGCTGTTCATGAACGGGGAGTTGTTCTGCTTTAGAACGAACATTTCGAATGGTGAACATCTGCTGCAGGACCCCATTGCCAGCTAAGTTTTTGACCTTAAATATTTGGTCTTTTGAGAAAGAAAAACATATATATTTTTTTTTTCTTAGCATGGTGGCTCTTTGGGTCTGCATTATTCTTTTAAATGACTGTTGAATTGATTGAGTAAAATAAAAAAGATTAAAGGGAGAGATCCGATTATATGAAGGGGTTTTCCATCCCCTGATTTAACGGATGTTCTTACATTTAAATAGTGATTTTTCATGTTTTTATGTTGTAAGTGCTAGTAGTTCTTAGTCCTATTTATGAGATCTGATTTTTTGAATGGATTTTTATTCACAGATCTAGCATTTGGCAATTTTTTTGGATTGCTGTATCTACAAAAGGCAAATCTTACCCAAGAGCCATTCAGCATTATTGCACACAAAAACCTAACAGAAAATTGGACCAAAGAGAAATCCCTGTAACCAGGGGCAGTTCTATCATTAGGCTAACTGAGGTGGTGGCCTCAGGCAGCAGTATTTGGGGGGCGGCACTCCAGCTGTGTTTATTTCGGATTTTGCCACCTCTGGGCTGCCGCTACCTTCCTGCTGCTCTTTTTACAACTTAAGCTCGTCCGAACAAGAAAGCAGTGGGAAGGCAGCGGTAGGCCAGAGGCAGCAAATTCAGAAATAAATACAGCCGCAACTTCTGGCAGGCATTCCAAGCGTCGCAGTCGCTGTTGGATGACATCAGTCTGGTCTCTGATCCTAGAGCATCCTGAAGTTTTCCAATTTCACGGGAGTCCTTCCCTTACCGTGGCACTCCCCCCCACCGCCCCAACTCGAATCAAATGCCACATTCAGAAGCGGGATGGTGCGGAAAGAGTAGTTACTCACCTGTAACAGATGTTCTCCAGGGACAGCAGGAATCAGTCCTCGCATATGGGTGACGTCGGCGCCGATGGAGCCCTCATGCGGAGCAATTCCCCAGCTTTCAAAGAAAGCCTTTGAGAATGCATCACGCATGCACGGGCCCCTTTCCGCCCAAAGTGCCATCTTGCTCAGTCAAATGACGGCAAGATTAGAAAAAATTAACAGGACTACAACTTCAGGGGAGGAGGGAGGGTCGTGAGGACTGATCCCTGCTGTCCCTGGAGAACACCTGCTACAGGTGAGTAACTACGCTTTCTCCAGGAACAAGCAGGAAGTCAGTCCTCACATATGGGATGCCCTAGCTATAGGCTACTGAGAACCCATAGCTGAAAAATGGCTCCCTCTAGAAGAGCAGCAGCAGCTGCAATAGGAATTCAGCCGAGAACGCAACACCCCCCGGTAGCCTGACACCAAAGGGTCAGAAGGTTGGCGTTGCCTAAACCTCAGATAGGTTAGGAAGTACCTCCTGGCCGAAAGCACTGTCCCGTCAGGATTCCCTATCCAGGCAGTAATGGGCCGCAAATGTCTGGCTTGAAGACCAAGTTGCGGCACGGCAGATGTCTGCCAGCGGAACAGAGTGGAAGTGGGCCACAGATGCGGCCTTAGCCCTGACACAATGGGCCGTGACTAAACCCTGCAACGGGAGGTCGGCCGCCCTGTTCACCCAGGCAATGCAGTCTGCCACCCAGGTAGACAGCATGCGCTTGGAGACAGGTAACCCCAGCTTACTGATGTCATAAGAGATGAAGAGCTGAGTAGCCCTTCAATGTCCCTGGTACGCTCCAGGTAGAAGAACAATGCTCTTACAATCCAGGGTATGCAGGACTGCCTCTGCCCAGCTGGAATGCGGCCTGGGAAAGAAGGTTGGAAGAATCACCTCTTGGTTGAGGTGGAAAGAAGAGACCACATTTGGAAGGAAGTTAGGGTGAGTACAGAGGACCACCCTATTCCTATAAAACCGTGTATGGTTTATCAGTTACGAGAGCTTGCAGCTCACTCACACGTCTGGTTGATGTGAGTGCCACCAGGAAGAGCAACTTCCATGAGAGGAAGTGCAGATGGCAAGAGGACATCGGCTCAAAAGGTGGGCGAGTAAGCTGCTGCAAGACCACATTTAAATCCCAGTCAGTTGCCGGAGGACGAACTGGGGTTTCAACAGAAGCAGACCTCTGAGGAATCTGGACACCAGGGGGGTGAGCCGAAAGAGGTTGCCCCTCCACTGGCAAGTGGTTTGCTGAGAAAGCACTCAGGTGGACCCTGACAGAGTTAGACTTGAGACCTAATTCTGAGAGGTGGAGCAGGTACTGCAGCACCACTGGTACAAGGCAAGAGAAAGGGTTTTCATTGTGCTGGTTACACCACACCTCAAACCTATGCCACTTGAAAGCATAGGATTTCCTAGTGGACTGCCTCCTTGAGGCCAGTAACACTTCTTCTACATTCCGAGGTAGGAGGCGAGGAGCCAGCACTACCCTTTCAGCAGCAATGCCATCAGGTTGAGGGACCTAAGGTTGTGGTGCAAGAGAGTCGGGCTGCGTCCCCAGTGGGAGTGGGGTTTCCACTGCCAGCTGGAGAAGAAGCGGAAACCAAGGCTGTCTTGGCCATCTGGGGGCTACCAGAATGACAGAGGCCTTGTCCCGAAGGATTTTGAACGGAGTCCGGGCCACCAGAGGCGTGGGAGGAAACGCATACATGAGGCCCCCTGAGCAGGAGATCAGGAAAGCATCTGCAGCCACCCTAAGGGGATGTGGCTGTCTGGAGCAAAATCTGGGCGGCTGGTGATTTTGCAGACTGGCAAATAGATCTATGGACGAATATCCTCAACGGTGGAAAATATGCTGGGCCACCACCAGATCCAATTGCCATTCGTGAGGTTGGAGAATCCTGCTTAGTTTGTCTGCTAGGCAGTTCTCCTGACCAGGCAGGTACACTGCTTTGAGAGACATACCTTGCCTGATGGCAAAGGAACAGAGGTCCAGTGTCTCCTTTCATAGGATACAAGGCCCTGTACCTCCCTGCTTGTTCATGTAGAACATTGCTACCTGGTTGCCGTCTATCAATACAGACTGATGTGAGAGGACATGACAAAAGGTTTGAAGAGCTAGATGAATCGCCCACAGCTCTAAGAGGTTGATTTGGTGTGCAGACTCCTGTTGAGACCATAACCCCTGAGTGCATGATCCTTGGCAATGGGCTCCCCAGCCCAGCAAGGAGGCATCTGTCGTTAGCACTCTTGTGTGCGAGGGAGTCTGAAAAGACACTCCCTCGAGCAAGTTGGGTGGCTGATGCCACCACTGCAATGATTTCACCAGTCTGCCTGGCTACTGGTATCCTGTTTGAGGCTGCAGGTGGCTTGTGTCCACTGATCTGAGGCACCACCGAGCTGTTCTCATGTGGAGACGGGCATTTGGGGTCACATGCACCGTGGAAGCCATGTGGCCCAGGAGGCGTAAGAAGTATCTCGCTGAGACATGAGCCTGAACTGTTGTGCCAGTGCTAGCAGCTTCTGTGCCCTGTCCTCCGGCAGGTAAGCCTGCGCCTGACGGGTGTCCAGTCTTGCTCCTATGTACTAAGTTTTGAGTGGGGAGCAAAGTAGACTTTGCGCGGTTTATGACAAAGCCTAGACATTGCAACAGGTTGATAGTGTGTGACGTGGCCTGTTGGGCCTCCTGAGGTGACTGGCCCGATGAGCCAGCTGTCCACGTAAGGGAAGACAAATTCCTTGACTTTTGAGGAAGGCCGTCACTACAGCCAGGCATTTTGTAAACACTCTGGGAGTAGAGGCTAGGCCAAAGGGTAGAACTCTGTATTGGAAATATTTTCCTCCCACTACAAATCTCAGATATTGTCTGTGGTCTGGATGTATGAGGATGTGTGTATAGGCATCCTTCAGGTCTAAGGAGCATAGCCAATCTCCCTGGTGGAGGTAAGGCAGCAACATCCCAAGTGAAATCTTGAACTTTTCCCTCATCAGGAACTTGTTTAAGTTTTAGGTCAAGGATGGGTCTGAGGCCTCCTGTTTTCTTTGGTATGAGAAAATACCT
Source organism: Ichthyophis bannanicus (assembly GCA_033557465.1). Classification (NCBI taxonomy): domain Eukaryota; kingdom Metazoa; phylum Chordata; class Amphibia; order Gymnophiona; family Ichthyophiidae; genus Ichthyophis; species Ichthyophis bannanicus. The sequence continues at coordinate 400,673,796 of CM066039.1, read as the reverse complement.
GGAGTAGAAGCCCTTGATCTGCAGGTAGTGGGGCACCGGTCCTACCACCTGATCCTCTAGAAGACCTGCCAACTCCTGTAAGAGGAGGTCCCTGTGAAGGGGGCGTCAGAGGCTCTCCTAGAAAGAAGGAGGGTGGTATCTGGCTGAAGTGAAGCAAATAGCCCCTTTGGACTATTTGCAGGACCCAGATATCTGAGGTGATGGCTGGCCACCTGTGGGCATACAGGGTTAGCCTGCCTTCTGTGCACGGCCTTACCACTGGCGGAAGAGAGACTATGCTTTGGGAGTCAAACACCCCCTCCCGGCTGGGTAGGAGTCAGGGCCTGGGGGGTCTTCTGCTTACGCAGGCCATGCCCGTCCCTTGGCCTGCTGCCCCTGTTGGGGAGCTGGGGTGGCCTGGTAAGTGGGGTAGTTGCGGTAAGCAGTACCCTTCCTCGGGAAAAAGGGCTTTTTCCCCGAGCCCTTCTTAGAAGGGGCAGAAGTTTTCTTTGAGTCTCTTGTCTGGGTCAAGTACTCTGACTCGAGCTCAGCAGCCTTCTCAGTCATGTGTTTGCCAAAGAGGTTGTCACCTCGGCAAGGGACATCGACCAACTTGTCCTGAACCCATGGCTCCAGATCAGACGACATTAGCCAGGCCTGGCGGCATGCACCGATGCCGGCCACGGCTACTCGGGCCGAAGCAGTCATAGGCCACTTGAGATATGAACTTCGAGCACTCCCGAATCCTGGTGGACAAAGGCATTGAAGTGCTGTAAGGGTGCCATGGAGAGGCCAGCTGAGAACCCGGCAATCTCTTTTGCCAGGTCCCTCAAGTACATGTCCATGTACAGCTGGTAGGTTTGGACACGGCATGACAGCATTGAGCCCTGGAAGCATTTTCTGCTGAGGGCATCCAGGTTCCATGCCTCCCGGCCAGGAGGCACCGAGGAGTGTGTTTTTTGGCTCTTGAGCCTGTGCATGGCTGATTCCAGAACCATGGAGTTGTGCGGCAGCTGTGCCTTTTGGAACCCAGGGCTCTTGTGGACTCTATAGATAGAATCGACCCGCTTGCTGAGCACCAGCATCGAGGCCGGCGACTCCCACATGCGGAGCATCAGCCGTTCCAGCATCGGAGGAACCGGCACAGTAAGGGCTTCCCTCGGGGGAAAGTCATATTGGAGGGCCTTGAGCTCTTCAGCTCAAGGCTCCTCCTCGGTATCCGCTGGGAATGCCAAAGCCTTGGCCATGTCCCTGACGAAGTCCGAGAACTGGGTTATCCTCCGGAGGGGACCTTCGAGGCTCCGAACCCGTTGAGTCCGAGGGGACATACTGGGTCCGATGGGTGTCTGGGGACTCTTCATCTTCCGTTTCCTATGCCAATCCCTCTGAGGAGGAATCGAGTGGCTTTGGCCCCGACTCCGAGAGCACCGGTGTCGACGACCTCTGTTCTGAGCAGGAGGTCGAGGGAGACCTTGGCTGAGGATCGAGTCCGAAGAGTCTCGAGGATCGGCTTGGCCTCCAGGGTTGACTTGGACGTCGAGATCCTGGTGGTCAGGGCAGATGGACTGGTGAGACCGGCTATCAGCGCCCGCTGCTGCTCCATGAAGGCAGACATACTGTGCTCCAGGGCCGTCATCCTGAGACTGACACCGGCTCTCCTGGAGGGGAATCCACAAGGACAACAGTGCTTACCCTCCTCGGCATCTCCGGCTCTGTGCAAGGTAGCAGGCTGCTCTGGCTCCGAGGTGGCGGTTAGGACTCCACGACCTGGCCTTCGAGGGCCCAGGGCAATCGGAGACATCCAATGACACCGCCCTCGCGGGTTTCTTCTTCTTCCGGTGTTCCTAGGAGGGAGACCCCCGCTCAGAAGACCCCCCGAGACGTCAAGGCTTCTGATGAGGTCTGGATCTGGGGGGATGCGGACTCCGAGAAAATCCTCACACGCTGCTGCTGCCTACTTCAAAGTGCCTTAGAGGACATCTTCCCACAAGGGCCACAGACCTTCGGGTCATGGTTTGGCCCGAGGCAGTCATGTGTCGGTGAGGGGCATTAACGTTTTACACCGATCACACTTTTTAAACCCACTGGCAAAAGGGCCCCTGCAAGGTCGAAGGACTGGGCTGCCAGTGAAAAGAAAGAAAGAAAGAGCGTGAACACTAGTCACTAAGGACAAAAACGCAAAAAATTGACCGGACTTGATACCAGTGTACCGAGCCGTAGGTGGGAAGGGTAACCACCGAACCAGCTGGAGAGAGAAATTCTTTTGAAGTTTTGACACACTTTTTCCGTAAGGAATTAGGGACAACGTCCATTGGACTCCGTGGAAAAAGGGAGACTGGGCAAGACGGCACCCGTGGGCGGGAAGGGAGACCGCGTATGCGTGATGCAATCCCAAAAGGCTTTCTTTGAAAGCTGTGGAATTGCTCCGCACGAGGGCTCCGTCGGCGCCGTCGTCACCCATATGTGAGGACTGACTTCCTGCTTGTTCCTGGAGCAGCTCAAATTTCAGCGTTTCATCCCCCTATCAGCATCGGCAGAGGCAGGCCTCCAAGGAAATACATCACAAGGTCTTGTATTTTATATATAATAGAATTACTAAAAAACTGAAATATCATACTTGCTATAATATGGATTTATTGCAATGTTTCATAGAAACAATAAGTCTGAGGCAGCAGCTATTGAAATAAAAACAAGCTGCTGCCCCACAGACTTACTGTTTCTATGAATCACTGCAATAAATCCCTATTATAATAATATAGCAAGTATGATATATAATATTAGAACAGTGAAGCTAATTGAATGGAATCATTAATCTAATATCCTCTAACAGGCCATGTAATAATGCAACACCTTGGGGTTTTAGTTTAAATTTTGTCTATTTTTTATTTTTTCCTTTAGATTATGGTCACATATTCTATACTTGGTGAGGGTCTGTGTTCTGAGTGCATGACTGAGGCCAGGTGTTCTGTTGATTTGTACATAGGGATCTATACTGTAACAATTTGACTTGTTCAGTTTTTCAAATAAAGCGTATTGGTGTTCTAGGGCCGGCTGCAGTATTTATAGTGCTACTTTATCTGGGTAGGCCCCTTGTTGTATGAGTTTTGGAAGTTTCTGCTGGTATGTGGTAGGGTAGATTTGGCCTTGGAGATCTTTGGTGACTTTTTCCATTGTTTCCCCCCCCCCCCCCCCCGTTATGTGTTACACCGCTTTGACCCGGTGAAAAGCGGGATATAAATACAGTTAAATAAATAAATAAAAATAATTAGTTCCCAATATGCCTGGTACTGGAGAATGTTTTGTTGGCGAGATAACCAGAATTCGATTTTTTATTTTTAATATTTTTAGTTCTGTGGGTGAATGTCCTACCTCTGCTCTGCACCCATTGTTGAGGAGGGGGTTCTGTGAATGCAAAATATATGTTCAAAAAGAAAAAGCAAGCACCATAACACAGTTTATAACAAAATACAAATGAATTATAAATTTGGAGTTATAAATTGCTGTGGTTCTCGCTTTTAGTTCTTGGGGTGCGAACATCTTGCATTTGCTACATACTGTCTTATCAGGCTTTTTGGTTTGGTTCAGTCTCTGACTGGAGTTTTGAGAAAATTCCCCCCCACCACTCCAGGGGGGGGGGGCACCATCTCATCCCTCACCCTCAGGCAACAGATTGCCTTGAGCTGCCCCTGTCTGTAACACATCAGAGCTAATGTTCTTATTCTCAGAGAGAACATCATTTAAGACTACCCTTTGTCACCTCCCCCTCATCACAAATAAATTTAGACAACTTACTTTTTAACAAAAGGATGCTATGTGGAACGCTATCAAAGGCTTTGCTGTAATCTAGCATTTTCCCTCAATCCAACTCTCTGGTCTCTAGGCAAAGAGATAATCAGATTTGTCCGACAAGAGCTACCATTAGTAAAACCATGCTCTCTCAGATCCTGCAATCCACTGGATTCAAGAAACTGCACTATACTCTTATTTTATTTGACTTTTTTTATACCGCTTTTCACCGGGGCAAAGCGGTGTACATTACAACAAGTTGTTATACATAGCATATGTTAACTACTCTGTAAATAAGTTCCATAGTTCTATCGATATTACATAGAACAGTGAAACTTATATACGTTATATTACCTTGACGGTATGAAATATACATTGAAGATCTTGACAGAAGTGGTAAATACATTGCAAACAGGTCGACTGATTATGGGTGGGTGCTGTGTGTATGGGGGGGAGGGGAGTAGTTATGTGATATGACCAAAATGTTCATTAAATAGGTGTATTTTGAGTAGTTTTCTGAATGTGGAGAGGTCGTTTGTTGAGCAGAGGGTTCCAGGGAAGGAGTTAGAGAGGGATGGTGCATACAGACCATATGCTCTGTTGCAGGCATACTGGGTGCTTTTTTTTTTCTTGTGGTATTTGTAGCATATTTGTGTTTTGCCTCTTTGATCTGGATGAGCTGGTGGTCTTCAGGAGGGATTGTAGGTAGAAGATGATTGGTTATTGATGATCTTGAATGTTAGGAGTAGAATTTTGTAGAGTATGCAGCTTTGTAGCAGCAACCAATGGAGTTGTTTGAGGATAGGAGTTGTGCTCATACATTGACGCACCTTGAATTGTGCATGCAGCGGTGTACAATGCAGTGATGAGGGGGAGCAGAGTGGATTTTGGTAGTCCTTGGTAAACTGAACTGCAGTAGTCGAAGTGTGGTATTATATTTTTATTTAATATCTATTCTATACCGCTCTCTTTAAAATCAGTGCGGTTTACAGGCAAACAACCTATACAATGTGGTAGAAACCTGCACTGTACATTACAGTGAACAAGTAGTGTAACTTGGGACTAACGTGGGTAACTATATACAGGCTGGGCATGTCTGATTGTGGTTTATCACTAGCCTGGGAGTAGTGTAGGAGGATGAGATGGTGTTTCAGTGCCTTCCTAAACTGGGCAAGGTCCGTAATGGACTGGATGGTGGTTGGGAGGGCGTTCCAGCTTGTGGGTGCATAGAACACAAAGGCCCTGTTCCTTGTTGCTTGCAAGCATTTCATGATTGCATTTGGGATTATAAGCGTGTTGGCAGCGAATGACCTTCTGGATCTGTTGGTAGGAGTGGGGTGGATGAGGTCTGTGAGTGAGGCGGAGGAGCAATTGTTGATGGCTTTGAAGGTTAGTAATAGTATTATGAAGGAGAGTCGGCAGTTGACAGGCAGCCAGTGGAGGTGCTTCAAGATTGGGGTTATGTGATCCCTCCTTGAGGCTCCGTATAGTATTCTGGCAGCGGCGTTCATTGCAAGCTGAAGTGGGTTCAGCGTGTTCTTTGGGAGTCCATGTAGAATTGAGTTGGCATAGTCGAAGTGGGGGATTATGCGTGCTTGATAAATTATAGCCTGGAAAGCTGTGCGGAAGTTGGATGGGTCCAGCAGGGGGCGCAGATAGCGGAGGGTTCAGATTTTGAAGTATATTTGTTTTGTTATATTATGTGAGCTTTAGAGTTGCTGGTCAAGAGTAATTCCCAGATACCTGGACTTTGTACTTGCACGTTTATGTTATTTAGGGTTATGGATGTTGGTGGTTGGAATTTGGCGTCTTATGCTATGAATAGCGCTTCCGTCTTCTTGTAGTTTATTTTTAGTTAGTTGTTGGTTAACCATTGGGATATTTCTGAGAAGCATGGTTTTATTCTATCATGTTGGTGTACTGGTGTTGATTTGGGCATATATCATTATGTCATCTGCATAAACATGGAATTGAATGTTATGTGCACGGATGATTGTACATAATGGCTGCAGGTAGATGTTGAATAAGAGCTGATAGGGAAGACTCTTGTAGGACACCTTGGGCTTGCAGGTAGGGGAAGGAGGCAATGGATCCCATGATGACTTGTTGCCGATCACAAAAGGTATGACTGAAATCAGTCCAGTACCTTTGTCTTGGATTCCGATGTACTGAAGTCTGTGTAAGAGGATGCTGTGGTTGATGGTGTCGAAGGCGACCGAGATATCCAGGATTATTCTAACTCTCCCATCTTATTCTTTAGACTTCTAGCATTTGCATACAAGCATTTTAGAGAATGTATTTTATTCATATTAATTTGGCTATTGTTAGACATGGGTAAATTGGGATCTTTAAGCTCTGTCTGCTCCATACTTGAGGGCATTTGGGCTACTTTACTCTTTTGTGGAACCTCTCTGCTTTTGGTAGTAGCTATCAGCTCTTATTCAACATCTAACCTTGGTTTGATTTATGGGTTCCTTTTATTAGGGCATTTAAGAGATAGGTTAGAAAGGTTTCGACACCATGGTTTGGTCTGAAGCCGTGTTGAGGATCAAGAGGAGCATAGTTGTCCTTGAAGGATACTACCAAAAGCAGAGAGGTTCCACAAAAGAGTAAAGTAGCCCAAATGCCCTCAAGTATGGAGCAGACAGAGCTTAAAGATCCCAATTTACCCATGTCTAACAATAGCCAAATTAATATGAATAAAATACATTCTCTAAAATGCTTGTATGCAAATGCTAGAAGTCTAAAGAATAAGATGGGAGAGTTAGAATATATAGCACTAAATGAAAGGTTAGATATGATTGGAATATCAGAGACATGGTGGAAGGAGGACAACCAGTGGGACACTGATACCTGGGTACAAACTATATCGTAATGATAGAGCTGATCAAATTGGTGGAGGGGTTGCGCTCTATGTTAGAGAGGGCATTGACTCAAAGGATTAAAGTTTTGCAGGAAACAAAATCTGCTGTAGAATCTATATGGATTGAAATTCCATATAAAAGGGGGAAGGCGATGACAGTGGGGGTGTACTATCGAGCACCTGGCCAGAATGACCAAATGGATGATGAAATGCTCAAAGAAATCAAGGAAGCTAACAAAAGTTACAGCGCAGTAATAATGGGTGATTTCAATTACCCTGGTATCGACTGGGTCAGTGTCACGTCAGGACATGCTAGGGAGATAAAGTTCCTAGATGAAATAAATGACTGCTTCTTGGAGCAGCTGGTTCATGAACCGACCAGAGGGGAAGCCATATTAGACCTAGTCCTTAGTGGAACACCAGATCTAGTGCAAGAGATAAGGGTGTTGGGGCCACTTGGCAATAGTGATCATAGCATGATCGCCTTTGCTTTAATTAGTGGAGGAGGGATAGTAAGGAAATCCACAGTACTGCCTTTTAACTTTCGAAAGGGAGACTATGATAAAATGAGGAAGACAGTTAAGAAAAAACTAAAAGGAGCAGTTGCGAAGGTTAAAGATGTACATCAAGCTTGGGTGTTGTTGAAAAATACTATCTTGGAAGCCCAGACCAGCTGTATTCCACGCTTTAAGAAAAAGTGGAAGGAAGTCCAAACAACTGCCAGCATGGTTTAAAAGTGAGGTCAGAGAGGCTGTTGCCAAAAAAGCATCTTTCAGGAAATGGAAAAAAGAGCCAAACGACGAAACCTGGAAACAGCACAAGCAATGGCAAGTGAAATGCAAGGCATTGATAAGGCAGGCTAAGAGAGAATTTGAGAAAAAGCTTGCTGCGGAAGCAAAAACGCGAAATAGAGACCTTTTCAAGTACATTCGTAGCAAAAAACCTGTGAGAGAGTCAGTTGGTCCATTAGATGATAAAGGGGTTAAAGGAGCACTATGAGGCGACAAGGCAATAGCGGAGACACTGAATGAATTCTTTGCTTCGGTCTTTACTGAGGAAGATGTAGGGATGTTACCCATGACTGAAGTGGTATTTAAAGGTGCGGAAGAATTGAAGGAAATATCGATACATCAGGAAAATGTCTTACAACTATTAGATAAACTGAAGAGTAGCAAATCACCTGGGCCAGATGGTATACATCCAAGGGTGTTGAAAGAACTGAAATATGAGATTGCAGACCTGCTATCAGTAATCTGTGAACTATCATTAAAATCATCTCTAATACCTGAAGATTGGAGGATCGCCAATGTAACACCAATTTTTAAAAAGGGTTCCAGGGGTGATCCGGGAAACTACAGACCGGTGAGCCTGACGTCAGTACTGGGAAAAATGGTAGAAACCATCATAAAGAATAAAATTACTCAGCATGTAGATAGTCACAACCTAATGGGAGACAGCCAACATGGCTTTAGACAAGGAAGATCTTGTCTTACTAATCTGTTATGTTTTTTTGAAGGAGTGAATAAACAGGTGGACAAAGGTGAGTCGGTTGATATTGTGTATCTGGACTTTCAGAAAGCCTTTGACAAGGTCCCTCATCAGAGACTTTTGGCAAAACTAAAGAGTCATGGGATAGGAGGCAGTGTACTATTGTGGATCAGGAACTGGTTAAAAGATGGAAAGCAGAGGGTAGGGCTAAATGGCCAATTTTCCCAACGGAGAAAGGTGAATAGTGGTGTACCCCAGGGATCTGTGCTGGGTCCGCTGCTTTTTGACATATACATAAATGACCTGGAAAATGGAACAACGAGTGAGGTTATCAAATTTGCAGATGACACAAAACTATTTAAAGTTGTTAAAACCCAAGAGGATTGTGAAAAATTGCAAGAGGATTTTCATAAATTGGAAGACTGGGCATCAAAATGGCAGATGAAATTTAATGTGGACAAGTGCAAGGTTATGCACCTAGGGAAGAACAACCCAAACTATGGTTACACGATGCAAGGTTCCACATTAGGAACCACCACCCAGGAAAAAGATTTAGGCGTCATTGTGGATACCATGTTAAAACCCTCGGCCCAGTGTGCAGCGGCGGCCAAGAGAGCAAATAGAATGCTAGGTATGATAAGGAAAGGAATGGAAAATAAAACAAAAGATATTATAATGCCTCTATATCGTTCCATGGTGAGACCGCACCTTGAATATCTTAAAAAGGATATAGCGATTTTAGAAAAGGTACAGAGAAGAGCCACCAAAATGGTAAAGGGGATGGAAGGGTACTCCTATGAAGAAAGGCTAAAAAGGTTAGGGCTCTTTAACCTGGAAAAGAGACGGCTGAGGGGAGATATGATAGAAGTCTATAAATTAATGAACGGAGTGGAACGGGTAAACATAGATCTATTGTTTACCTTATCAGAATATAGAAAGACTAGGGGACATGCAATGAAGCTACAGGGTAAACTATTTAAGACTAATAAAAGAAAATATTGTTATTGTTCATGTTATTGTTCATGAAAAGTTAATTGTACATAGTTAATGTAAAACCATGTTCATTATATGTTAAAGTGTAAACCGCCTTTGATCTCTGGAAAAAGCGGTATAAAAGAAAAGCAGAAAAGCATAAATATTTTTTCACTCAACGTGTAATCAAACTCTGGAATTTGTTACCGGAGGATGTAGTAAAGGCTGTTAGTGTAGCTGGGTTTAAAGAAGGTTTGGACAAGTTCCTGGAGGAAAGGTCCATAAACCATTATTAAGAAGTGACCGAAGATATCAATGCTGGACCCAGTACAAGCATTGTGGAATTTGTGTCTCTTGGGGAAACTGCTAGGTACATATGACCTAGATTGGCCACTGTTGGAAACAGAATACTGGGCTTGATGGACCTTGGTCTGACCCAGTATGGCATATCTTATGTTCTTATGTTCTTATAAGGTGATTCTGGAATTGTTGCTGAATGTTTTTTTCAATTATCTTTGACAGGAAAGGTAGGCTTACTATGGGTCTGCATGCAGATGGATCACTGGGGTTGAAGTTGCCATTCTTTAAGGTGGGGCAAATGGAGGGGAATTCGAGTTGTTTAGGTACATTTCCTTGTAGGATGGAGAGTTGGGCGATTCTGAGCAGGGTGACTGAGCTCTTCCTTTGATGCCTTGATCCAGCTCACTGGGCATGGATCAAGTGGTGACATGGTTGAGTTTAATGTGATGGTGAATTCTATGTTTTCTTTGTTAATTGAACTGAAGATAGACCAGGGCTTGCAGGTGTTGATTGAGGATGGGGTCTGTAATGGAGGCTGGTATGTGGAGTTGTTCTTTTGGTAGTGCATTGTAAAGGTTTGAGGATCATGGAGGATTTCCGATGTGGTTGTGTATGAGGGCTGGGTTAGATTCTTTACTATATGGAAGAACTGTTTTGGTCGGTTAAGTGATTTGTTTATTTATGATTTTTGTATGGAAGGTTCTCTTGCAGAAGTCAGTTTCCCCAACGGTATTCAAGTAGTAGAAGTATGTAGGAGTTGTTATCCTCTGTTGACTGTCTTTCTCCATTTTCGTTCTGTTTTTTGGAGCTGCCTTTTGAGCTACAAGTTCTTTAGAGTACCACTGTGTCTTTTGCTGTCTTGTTGGAGTGTCGTTGGTTTGTGGTTTCAGTGGCTGCTTGTCAGATTACTTGATTCCAGTTTGATATTAGGGTGTCTATGTCTGAAGCTGAGTTGTCCAGGAGGGGGGGGGGGGTACTTCTTCAATGAAGGCTTTTTGGTCAAAGGTTTGAATTGTCTATTGGCTTGGTTCTGGTAGGTGCGAGTGGCTGAGGTGGAAAGTGAGAGTTGGAAGTTTATAATCACATGGTCAGACCATGAAATGGGCGGGATAGTTGGGAGTAGGGGTGTGTGATATGGATGGGATTTGAATTTGTGAAGATAAGGTCCAGCGGGTTTCCTTTATCATGTGTTGGGTTTGTACTATTTGAATGAAATCCATTGTGGACATGGCATCTAGGAAAGATGTGGTGTGGATGGTAGAGGTTGAAATTTCCAGAATTAGGTCCTTGTTTGGGTGTGAGCATTCAAGTTTGATCTCTAGTATCTTTGGGAAGTTTTCGGATGAAGTGGAAGGGGATCTGTAGATGAGGCAGATAGTTAGGTGGCTGTATGATATTGAAATGTGGTCTATTCCATCTGTGCTACTGGTACCTAATTGATTGAATTTGAGATATGATTTTACCAATATCATTACTCATCCACCTCTCCGATGAGCACACAGGCAGGAGAACATTGAGTAGTGTGATTTCAGCTAGTTTAGCAGCACTGTGTTTCGATGAGCTATGTTTCTGTGATATATAGGATATCTATATTATTGTAGGTATATAGTCATGGATTATTGGAGTTTGTTCCTGACTGAGCGTGTGTTGATAAGCAAGCATTTATAAGACTGAATTGTTGGGTGTGTTGTATGTGTGGAGGATTGTAGAGCCGTTTGTTGGGATGTGGATTAGATTGTTTAGGTTCCTCTGCTTTATAGTGTGGCTGGTATAGTGGAAGCAATATGGTTTGCATGTGGGTGTGAAAGTGTATATCAGGGCTAATGTGTCTGTGGTGAGGCATAGAGCAAGGATTGCTAGTAGGGCGTATGTAACATATAACATAGTATATGATGGCAGATAAAGACCTGTATGGTCCATCTAGTCTGCCCTGCAAGGCAGCAAGAATAGGTGCACCTGCCGCTTTGTGCAGATCACCTCTTCCCATGCCTTTGTTTAGGGGTGTACCCACCGCTCCACGTAGGACACCCCTATTTGTTGAGATATGTGGTGGCAGTATTTCACAGAAAGAGAGGACAGAAAAAATGACAGCAGTTAAAGACCATATGGCCTATCCAATCTGCCCTTTCATTCCAACTACTAAAAACTTAAAGATTCCCCCTCCCCCCCCCAGAGATCTGTTGTGACTGTCTGATGCTTTCATTGATTCTGATACAGCCCTCATCACTATCCATTCCACCAGGAGGCTATTCCGTAAGGACATAGGACATGCCATACTGGGTCAGACCAAAAGGTCCACGAATGGTCAATCGAGGTCACAAGTACCCGTCAGGTTCCCAAAAGATGGACAGATTATCCCAGGGGTAAGTCGAGGACTTCCCCAGTCTGCTTTAATAATGGTTTATGGACTTTTCCTCCAGTTGAACCAAATCATGCATTTTAGATATTTTGGTTAATATGAGAATCATGCTAGAACTTCAGAGATGGATTGCAATAGCCTTATAATGAACATCATGTTTAACTCTGAGCTATGCTAAAACCAACCTTTTTTTGAGGGGGAATATAAACAGAATAGGCGATGCTGCAGAATATAACACTGATGCTGAAGTACAGAAGTTGCGTTAGGCTGCAACCTCTCAAAGCTGACCTATGCACCAGACCCAGAAGAAAGGGAACTGCAAACACCATCACCAACCCCAAGAGAATTTGCCAAATCAAGACAGGACACTTCAAGAAGAGCACTGTCCCTGGCGGCACCCACCCTGTGGAACTCTCTCCCTGACCATCTGAGATCAGCCACGGACCTCAAAGATTTCAGAAAGATGCTCAAAACAAAATTCTTCATGGAACACTACAAGGACATCACCTGAACCAGACTCTGCCCTAGCCAACCCTGCAACCCATATGAACTGTACATAGACCTGTACATAGCTCACTTGTATATAACTCAAATTAATCTCTCACCCCACTCATGACGATGTTTCCACTGCATGTTTTCACACTATAACCCCCCCCTCTTGATTGATGTGCTAACTGCTTTGATTTAGAAACATAGAAACATGATGACTGAAAAAGACCACATGGCCTATCTAGGCTGTCCTTCCATACGATTTAATGCTAAAGCGGTATATTAAATCCGACTAAATAAATAAGTTTTGCAGAATTTGCATGTTTATCATGGAAATCCAGATTTTCATGAAAATAAATAGTTACACAATACAAATGTGATTGAAATTAGTCAATACAATGTTCAGGGACACCTGGGTACATGCCAGCATTCCAAGGACTTCCATGAAGACCTAAAGAGCCCCCTCATATTTATATTTGTGGTACTTTATATACCATCCCTTTAGTGGGTAGCCAACAAAATGGAAATTACACTTACCTGATAATTGTTGTTCCTGTAGTGACTCCAATTTAGTCCTCTACCTCTGGGTTGTGCACCTCCTCTTGCAGCTTGGAGACTGGACATGTCAAAAACGAGACATCACTGGGATGTAGCCTGCTGCTCTCTCTCATCAGCCCCAGTGAACTATTGACAAAGCAAACTCAAAGGAGCAATAAATAAGTAGCTATTTTATTCATTAGAACTTCAACAAGAAATCGAATCTACATTAACATACATACTAAGGAATTTCCCACTGGATGAAAATACCCTTTTCCTTGTACCTCTTCCTTTCTTTCTTCGTCATACATAGCACTAGAACAGAAGAACAAGAAAGGATAGTAAAGTATAGCAAACTGCACCTACCGGTAAGGGAACACCTTCGCTTAAAGAACTCCACTGCCAAGAAACAAACCCGGGCAGGAATGAGGACTAAACTGGAGTCACTACAGGAACAATTACGAGGTAAGTGTAATTTCCATTTCCTTATCGTTCCTCCAGTTTGGTCCTCCACCTCTGGGATGTAACAGAGCAGTAATCATTGGGAGGGACCTTTCCAGCCAGCTTGCAACACTGCCGATCCGAATACAGCATCCTTTGATGCCAATACATCGAGGCGGTAGTGTTTGCTGAAAGTATGGAGAGACAACCAAGTGGCCGCTTTACAAATTACTGCAGGCGAAACCAAACTGTGTTCCGCCCATGAAGTGGCTTGTGCTCTGGTAGAGTGAGCGCGCAACCCTGCTGGTACCTGTCATCTACCCAGAAGATATTGTGGTAAGGAGAGTGCAGCTCAGCATGGAAATAAAAGAGAAAGAAGAACTTTTTCTTCTTTTCTGGGGATGGGTGCACTAGAACACATACACCACAGCAAAATCCCTGAGAGAAACCAAGAGGGTAGAGCTAGGTTTAAGCCACTCCCAGACTCCATGACAACCTCAGGTAAGAGTAGGAGGTACAAGTGGGTGGAGTCAGAGAGGGAGGTGCCCTGCTCAACGTTTAAGTTTGAGAAAACAAACAAAGTTGGGAGAAGCAGCCAAGGGAAAGGCAGCCAAGGGAGAAGCAGTCACAAAGAAAGCAGCAGCAGAGACAAGAGCAGCCAGCACTGCAGCCAAGGAAGCTACAGAGAAGGTTCCAGGCAGAGGACCAAACAGACTGGCAAGAGGGAGAGAGAGAAAAGGTTGGCTTTGAGAAGGCTAAGGCAAGAGTGCTTAGACTCCTCTCATGAAGGGTCTGTCTGCAGGCAGCAGAAGCCCCAGGAAGGGAAGTGGAGGTCTTACCCTGATTCCCTGTCTAGCTCAGAGGCAGAGAGAGTCACAAGCCACAGAAGCCTCAGCCAGGAAGGTGCTGCAACAAGACTCCAAGGTAGGAGAAGGAAAGCAGTAAAGCCAAAACCCTGTGTTTCTTGCCCTGACTCTGAAGAGAGGTTTAGGCCTGAGAAAACCCGGATTAGGAAGAAGGGGTTTTCAGGAGAAACTGAACAGGAGAAGCCCGTTGAAGTCCTACCTAGAGAAGGGGCTATTCAGTGGAATAGGCTGTTTAACCTGTTAAAGAACATTAAACATAAAGTGCCTGAGCGTTTTCAAACTTTGCCAAGATACAGCTCAGCAGAAAGCATGGAGGTAGAAAGTAAAGAAAGTGACCTGACTTCAGCTTGTTCTGAGATGGACTGTGATATGTGCATTGTGGCTAAGTAATGAAAGCCTGAGAGCAGTGAGAAGTTAGGAATTGTAAATACATGTGCTTTATGATTTCGGAATTGAGAAGCATCATAAAGGGAAAAGAAAAGAAAACCTGTGTAAATAATTCTACTACAACACTGGTTGTAAGCTTTGCTTTAATAGGAGAAGATTATCCTTTATTTTCTTTGACTTGAGTGTACAACTGCTTTAAGATTTGTTATCCGCTTGCCACGGAAGCTAATAAAATTCCTGTGTGCTTTGAAACAACCACTTGGTTCATTTATCTCTATACACAACTACAATCCTTGGTAAAGAGGAATTCAAGATGGCTTCCCGTCCCTACTAGGCGACCGCCTGGTAGGGGAGCGACCGCCACAATATGCAGAAGCAATAGCCTCTCTAATCCATCTAGAAATGGATGCTTTCGCCACCACTTCCCCTTTACGGGAACCTCCAAACAAGACAAATAAATCTGATTTGCGAAAGGCCTCAGACACTTTCAAATACTGCCGTAGCACTCGCTTTATGTCCAAGCGATGCAAACCTCTATCCGCAGCATTTCCCTCCAGTGAACCTAAAACTGGAAGAGAAACCGTCTGATTCAGATGAAATGGAGACACTACTTGGGCAAAAAGGAAGGAACTGGCCGCAACACGACCTTTTCCTTAGAAAAAGACAAAAATGGTTCTCTACATGAGAACGACTGCAGTTCTGAAATTCGCCTTGCCGAACAAATGGCTATCAAAAAGACCGTCTTCAAGGTTAAATCTTTAACAGATGCCCTGTGCAATAGTTCAAAAGGTTCTTTGGTTAACGCCCCTAAAACCAAATTGAGGTCCCACAGCGGAACCACAACTTGGTTCTCACGGTTGTCCACCCCCTTCGCTGGCCCCCTCATTTTCTGGTTCCGCTGTTCCTCTAGTTTCTACTTTTCGTTACCTCGGTGTTCACTGATTCGGATCTCTCCTTTCGGTCACACCTTTCTCATATCACTAAATCATCTTTCTTTTTCCTTCGTCAAATTCGTGCGGTATGCCCTTTTCTGTCCCCTTCAGCCCTCTCCACCCTGTTGTCTCTGGTTATGTCTCGCGTAGATTTCGCCAACTCTACTCTCATTGGACTCCCTAAGTATCAATTATCTCAGTTACAACAGATACAGAACACTGCCGCTCGCCTTGTCTGTCATGCCTCTCTTCGGGATCACGTTACACCTTTACTTTTCCACCTTCACTGGCTACCTTTTCCTTACCGTTCTCAATTCAAGTTGCTCACTTTGGTTCACAAGGCTCTCCATACTGGTACCCCTCAATATCTTGCTGACCTCCTTTTTCACTCCCCCGGTATACTCCTCGGTCTTTCCATCTCAACCGTCTCACTCTTCCTTCCCCTTCTCGTGCCCACCTTCATTCCACACGCTCCTCTGCTTTCTTCTTTATTGGTCCCGCCCTTTGGAATTCCCTACCCTCTTCCCTCCGTTTAGAGTCCCACCATTCCACCTTCAAACATTTGAAAACCCACCTTTTCTCCCTTGCTTTTGATGTGCCCTCCCCTTTTGTGTAACCTCCACTCCCCCACTGCCCTCTACCCTCCTTGTTCCCTTTCCTATCCCTCTTCTGTCTCTCCTGTCTATACTATGTTTATGTTTATTGTTTATTAAAATACTTTCTATACCGCCCCATACCAATGGCGTCTGGGCGGTTTACAAAACTAAAAGAATAATTACATTACAGGCTGTTAAAAAAGTTAAAAAGAACGCCAATTAAAATATTAAAAGCGACAGAAAAGAGGCAGAGGATAGAAAACATAGCAAAATAGAAAAACATCAACAAAAGGAGGAAGAGGGAGACAAAGACGGGGGAGGGAGATCAAACGCCAGACTAAACAAATGGGTTTTGAGTTGCTGTTTGAAGGCATGATATGATTGCTCTGCGCGGAGGGGGGGGGGGGGGGGAAGTGAATTCCAAAGCCTAGGACCCAGAAAATAGAAAGCCGAAGAACGTGTGGACTCCAAGTGGGCTTGAGAGGGAGAAGGAAGGGACAGACGATTAACGTGGATAGAACGGAGCAGGCGATGGGGAGTGCGGAAATGAAGAAGACCTGCAAGATAAAGAGGGGTACCTGTGTGAGTCACCCTATGCACAAACGTGAGAACCTTATACTGTATACGAAATGAAACTGGTAACCAGTGATGGTGCAAAAAGTAGGGGAGTGACGTGGTCGTAATGAGAAGCACAAGATAGACGGACAGCTGCATTCTGGACACGTTGTAAACGGGAGAGTTGAGATTGTGGTAGACCAGCTAGAGAAACATTACAGTAATCAAGTCGGGACATTACAAAAGAGAGAATAAGAGTAGCAAAAGCAGAGGGCGAAAGAAAAGGACGCACGGGCCGAAGTTGTTTTAGGGATAGAAAAGAACGTTGAACTATTGAAGTGATGTGTTCTTTGAATGAGAGAGAAGAGTCAAGAATAACACCAAGATACCTAAGAGATGAAACAAGAGGGATGGGCTGGGAAGAGAAGGAAGGAGCACAGGTGGGGGAAGGGCTCCCGAGGGTAAACCAGATGGCAAAAGACTTAGTAGGATTGACCTGGAGAAAGTTAGAGGTGAACCAGGAGGCAACAGCAGAAAGACAAAGATTAAGAGGAGAAATATTGGGTGTATGTGAATCAGTGTGGTGCAGGAGAATGATATCGTCCGCGTAATAGTACGCGGAGATACCAAACTGCTGGATCACGAGTGCAAGAGGGGCCAGGAAGACATTGAAAAGGAGGGGAGCAAGAACAGATCCCTGAGGCACACCACAGGTAAGAGAAGTGGAAGCTGAGGAAGAAGATCCAACAACCACAGAAAAAGAGTGACAGGAGGGAAAAGAACGAAACCAGTGAAGAACTGTACCAGAGAGACCAGCGTCTTGAAGACGGGCAAGAAGGGTGCAGTGATCCACCAAATCAAAAGCTGCAGAAAGATCGAGGGAAACAGCAAGAGTAAAGAGACCATGATCGTGAGCAGCATGCACCTCGTTGAAAAGGGAAAGGAGGATAGACTCTGTACTGTGACCAGGACGAAAACCAGACTGCCGAGGGTGAAGAGCAAGAGAAGCCTCAAGGTGAGCAGACAGCTGAAGACAGACAAGTTTCTCGAGGAATTTAGAAAGGAAAGGAAGATTGGAAACAGGGCGACAGTTAGAAAGAACTGTAGGGTCAGAAGTGCGTGATTTTAGAATAGGGCGAACAATAGCGTGTTTCCAAGGTGTAGGAAAAAGACCAGAAGATAGACTAGCATTGAAGAGGGAGAGAATATAAGGAGAGAGAGATAGGGAAGGTTCCAGAAGCCAACGGGAAGGAATAGGATCAGCAGGACAAGTTGTTTTCCGGATAGAGAGGAAGGTAGTTTGGAGAACAAACTGGGGAAATCATCAAGAAAGAAGACCAAGAGTGAGATAAGATAGGTACAGGAGGGAGAGGAGGTAAAGGGGGAAGTGGAGAAGGCGGGGAGGACCCTACTACAGGGGAGAGGGGGGGAGGACAGGAGGGGAAGGACTGACGAAGGGTCTGGACCTTGGAGACAAAAAAGGAAGCAAGGGAGGAAGGGTCAGGGGAGGCAGAGGAAGGAGGGGGAAGGGGAGGAAAGACAGAGTGGGATGCTGTGAGGGAACGAAAAATAGTATATAGTTGCCGGGAAGAATTAGAGGAAGAAGAAATAAGCGTGGAGTAGTAGCTGCGTTTTGCAGAGTGAAGGAGGGTACGGTAGTGGTTATGACAAGAGCGGAAATTAAGGAGAGAAGAGGAGGATGGATGCTTGCGCCAAAGGCGTTCTGCCCGACGAAGATATTTCCGATGCAGGAAGAGACCGGAATGAAACCAAGGGTGCCGGGGACAATGACGGGAAGGTAAGTGGGTGCGAAGAGGGGCAATGTCATCAAGGGCAGCAGACAGAGAAGAATGCCAGAGATGGGCTTGGGCATCAGAGAGTGACACAAAGTCACTAGGGAATAAGGAAGCAGAAGGAGGGAACTGAAGAAGTGTATCAGCGGTAAGCTTACGAGTTGGTGTAATAGAGGTAAAGCCAGAACCAGAGGCACGATGGGGAGGCAACAATGAAGAGTCTGAAGAACCTGACAAAGGGGACTGGACAGGAATAGTAAAAAGAAGGCAAAAATGATCAGACCAAGGGAGGGGCAACGAGGAAAGAGGGAGGGAGGGATAGAGGAAGAGTCGGATGTAATGAGGAGATCCAGGGAGTGACCTGCAACATGAGTGGGGAAGGAAACAAATTGACGTAAGGACAAATCAGACAAAAAAGTGAGAAAGGAAAGATCCCTTGTTGAAGAGAGTAGATCAACATGAACGTTGAAGTCTCCCAAAATCAGGAGATTTGGGTAAAGAAGTGAGGCCTCGGAAATAGTGGCAAGAAGAGTCCCATAGAGGCACAGATAGGGAGGGGGGAGCATAAATAAGAAGAAAACAACAAGGATGGGGAGAGGAATTTAGTCGGAGGAGCAGGGATTCTGGATAAAACAGGGAAGAAGAGGCGGGAACTTCCGTGAGGAGGAGAGAGGAGCAATATACCACCGCAACACCCCCTCCACTCCTACCCCGACGAGATGTAGATAAGAATGAATAACCAGGTGGGAGGCAACGATTAAGGAAAGATTCCTCGCCCTCTCTTAGCCAGGTCTCGGTGAGGAAAAAGAGGTCCAAAGTGTGGTGCGAGATAAGATCATTGACCAAGAGTGTCTTAGAACAGAGTGACCGACAGTTTAACAAAGCGAGCTGTAACAGCATGAGGGAAGACGGGGATAGAGATGGGGCCAACGGGCGTGACAGCGCCAGCGAGCAGTATGTGAGGTTAGAAAGCTGACGTGCCATAGAACCAGAAAGAGCAGTGGCAGACATAGCGGGGCGCCAGCCCCAGTGAACAGGGATAGCTGACACAGCAAAAAGAAAAAAACAGATAACAGGAACGCACCCTTAAAGCCTTTAAGGCCTCCCCCGCAAGATGAAGCACACAGGGGAGGAGAAAAACAACCAGAGCGAGGAGGGTTTGCAGACGAGGTCAAAGAGCACGCTCTAGGAGATGCAGAGCAGCTGAGGGATTCAGACTTCTCGCCCCGTCCCTCGCCCCAAGGAGCTCGCCCAAGGAGCAAGTCGTGCCTCTTGTGCGTACGCCTCTGCGGCGCAGGGCGCCGCACCGGAGCAGATGTTATGCACGGTGAGCACCTGCGTCACTTCTGGTGGGAGGAACCAGGAAGGAGGGAATGCAGCCAGTACCTGGGGAAACAGGGAGACACAACAAGGACACTGCAGGATAGCGAAGCAGCAAGGAGCAGGCAGCAAACAGGCAACAGCAGACAATGAGCAGCACAAGCAGATGAACAGCAGTCAGGTTTTTATATGGTTTTTATACGAAATTGTAACTTCCTTTTCCTTTCTATGGCCTCAGCCTTTTTTAAATATTGATTTTTAATTGTACATCGCTCTGATTTTTGGAGAAGGGCGATTTTATCAACAAACATAAACAAACAAACTCACTCTACGAGAGGGTCGCAGTCTAAACACTGCCTTCAAAAAAATGTAACACATCCGCGTGTGCTCCTAAAGCTACTCCTTGCACCTTGCCTCTATAGCAAGGGATGTCAGCTGCACTCTTAGGGAACTGGCTGCAAGACCTTTATCAAAACCATCTTGCAGAAAACTTAACACCAAAGGCACTGAGCCCATAACCGCCCGCACCTCAAAAATGCGCCATATTCGAACATACGTCAGTGAAGTAGACTTCTTCCTAGCCCGAAGCAAAGTCGCGATAACTGCACTGGCATATCCTTTCTTCTTTAGCCTCGCCCTTTCAATGGCCAAACCGTAAACGAGAACCGATCCACTTGAGGCATCCGTAATGGACCTTGCAGCAACAGATTCTCCGACGCCGGCAACTTCCAAGGCTCCCTGTCGAGCAATCAGATGAGATCGGCATACCACCGACGCCTTGGCCAGTCCGGAACCACCGCAGTACTCTTCCTTCGATGAGCCTCGATACGCTGTACAGCACAGTTACTTACCTGTAACAGGTGATCTCTGGGAACAGCAGGAATTAGTCATCACATATGGGTACGTCGGTACCGACGGAGCCTGCGCGGGAAAGCTCCCCAGCTTTTCAGATGAAAAGCTTTTGGGGCCTCCCACTGCACATGCGCGCTGCCTTCCCGCCTTCCTGACCAGCTCTCCTCAGTTCGAGTTTAAAGCTGAGACAATAGAGAGAGAGGACAGGAAGATAGAGGAATAGAGAGACAACTCCTAGGGGAGGTGGGTGGGTTGTGATGACTAATTCCTGCTGTTCCCAGAGATCACCTGTTACAGGTAAGTAACTGTGCTATCTCTAGGAACAAGCAGGAATAAGTCATCACATATGGGGACTCCCTAGCTGAGATGCCTGGGGGATCCCCCTCCAAGGGTAACCATCTTCGGATGGATCTCAGGCATCCATTCTGGGAAGGTGGGCACGAGTTGTTTAAGTATGGAACAGGTGTTTGAGGACAGCCTGACCAAACAAGGCATCCCGGCGGGAGTCCTTGTCCAAGCAGTAATGGGCTGTGAAGGTATGCACCGAGGCCCAAGTGGCTGCTCGACAGATCTGATCTATGGATACAGAGTGAAGATGAGCCATAGAAGTGGCCATGGCTCTCACATTGTGAGCTGTGACATGGCCTTCCAGAGAAATGTTCTTACTCTGGTAAGCAAAGGAAATACACTGAGCAATCCAGTTGGAAAGTGTGCGTTTGGCGACTGGAAGTCCCAAATGAGAAGGATCAAAAGCCACGAAAAGCTGAGAAGACTTTCGATGTGGCTGAGTTCTATTGAGGTAAAAGGCGAGAGCTCTTTTACAGTCAAGAGTATGAAGGTTCCTCTCTGCACTGGATGCATGAGGAGCCGGAAAAAAGACAGGTAGATATACCTCTTGATTAAGATGAAAAGGCGAGACCACTTTAGGCATAAAGTGGGGATTCGTCCTAAGGACCACCTTATCATGATGAAATCTGGTATAAGGTGGATTTGCCACCAAAGCCTGCAGTTCACTGATGCGGCGAGCCGAAGTGACTGCAATAAGGAAAAGGACCTTCCAAGAAAGAAATTTCAGGGAGGTAGATACCAACGGTTCAAAAGGTGGCTTCATAAGTTGACCCAGAACTAAATTCAAGTCCCATGCTACCGGAGGAGGCCGGTTGGGAGGCTTAGTGAGGGTTAGGCCTCTCATGAATCTTGCAATAAGAGGATGAGAGGAAACAGATTGTCCATTTATAGGTTTTAAGGATGCTGTAATAGCACTTAAATGGACTCGTACTGAATTCGTCTTGAGGCCTGCATTGGAAAGATGCAGGAGATAGTCTAGTAGAGAATTCAAAGGAAGTGCCAGAGGGTCAAGACCCTGTTGAGCACACCAAATGGAAAAACGTTTCCATTTGAAAGCATAGGAACGCCTGGTAGAGGGTTTCCTAGAGGCATAAAGGATATCTTTCACTGGTTGAGAAAGATTAAACTCTTGAAGGCTTAAGCCTTCAGTAACCAAGCTCGGAGATGTAGGGACTTGGGGTTTGGATGCCACAAAGTCCCCTGCTCCTGAGACAGAAGGTCTGGTGCAGCTCCCAGGTCCAGGGAGGAGCCCTGGGAGAGCTGTAGAAGGAGAGGGAACCACACTTGGCGTGGCCAGCGTGGAGCAATGAGGATCATGGATCCGTGATCCCTCTGAAGTTTGAACAGAGTCTTGGGAATCAAAGGAATGGGTGGAAAAGCGTACAGGAATTCCTGACCCCAATGCAGGAGAAAGGCATCGTTGGCCTGAGCTCCCTGACACGGAGTCCTGGAACAGAACCGGGGAAGTTTGGCATTCCACGGACTTGCAAAGAGGTCTATGTCCGGGATCCCCCATTCCTGAAAGATTCTGCGTATCTGGTCCATATGTAGGGACCATTCGTGTGGGAGCAGAACTCGACCGAGTCTGTCTGCCCGAGAGTTTTGAACTCCTGGAAGATATACTGCCAGAAGATGAATTTGGTGCTCTCTGGCGAAGGCCCATAATCTGAGAGCTTCGTTGCAAAGCGACAGAGAGCCCGTCCCTCCTTGTTTGTTGATATAAAACATGGCCACCTGATTGTCTGTCTGAACTAGGACAGTCAGGTTGGCAAGGAGGGTATGGAAGACTGTGAGGGCAAGGAAGATTGCTCGCAGTTCCAGAAGGTTGATATGAAGGGTGGTCTCTTGGGGAGACCAGATTCCCTGAGTGGAGAGATGTTGAAGATGAGCTCCCCACCCTGTTTGGGAGGCATCTGTTGTGAGGGTTGCTTGGGGCAACGAAGGTTGGAAGGGGGTCCCCAACAACAGATTTTTGGAGGATGTCCACCACTGGAGAGACCAAAACAGACGTTTTGAGGTGAGTACCTGGTCTGACAGCAGTCCCGATGCTTGAGACCACTGGGTGGCCAATGTCCATTGAGCTGCTCTCATATGGAGACGAGCATAGGGCACCACATGAACCGTGGAGGCCATGTGGCCCAGAAGTTGCAGCATTTCTCTGGCTGACAAGTGACTTCTGGACTGAGCCTGGGAGGCCAAGCTTATTAGCCTTTGGCCTCGGACCAGAGGGAGGTAGGCCCTTGCAGTGGTGGAGTCCAATTGGGCCCCTATGAATTCCAGGGACTGAGTAGGGATGAGTTGGGACTTGGGAACGTTTACCACAAGTCCCAGATATTGAAGAATACGCCTTGTGCGGTCCAGAGAAATCTGGGCTTCTGATTGAGATGGAGCTCGGATGAGCCAGTCGTCCAGATATGGGAAGACAAAGATTCCCATGCCTCTGAGAAATGCGGCAACGACTGCCATGCATTTTGTGAATACTCTTGGAGCAGAGGCCAGACCGAAGGGTAGTACTCTGTACTGGAAATGTTTTCCCTGGAACAGAAATCTTAGATATTTTCTGTGGGATGGATGGATGAGTATATGAGTGTACGCATCCTTGAGATCTAGAGAACAAAGCCAATCCTGACTCTGAAGGTATGGAAGGAGAAGGCCCAGAGAGAGCATTTTGAATTTCTCCTTGAATAGAAACCTGTTCAATTCTCTCAGATCTAGGATAGGTCTGAAGCCCCCTGTCTTCTTTCTTATGAGAAAGTAAGGGGAGTAGAAACCTAACCCCTGTTGTGGAGGAGGAACCTCCTCTATTGCCCCTTGGGCAAGAAGAGAAGAGACTTCCTGACCCAACAGGGTCAGAAGAGATGGGGGAGAACTGAATTGCCTCACCATGGTATGGGGAGGAAGGCTGGAGAAATGAAGTTTGTAGCCCTCTCGGATAATAGAGAGGGTCCATTGCTCTGATGTTATTTGCTCCCATCTGGGAGCAAAGTGAGCTAGCCTTCCAGGAATGGTGAGGGGCTGATTGTGCTAGAGCCAGAAACGGCAAGTTCTCTAGAGGGAAGTCAAAACCCCTGAGGGGGTTGAGCCTGCTGGGATGTAGCAGACACTGCAGGCTTTGACTTTACCTGCTTAGATTGTTGACGCTTAGCCGCAAGGCGAGGCTGAGCAGATTGCTGGCCAGTATTTGTGGGAAATCTGGTCTTTTTATAGTAAGGCCTTTTAAAAGGCTTCTTTTTGGTAGGGGTAGAAGTAGACTTGGAAAGTCTATCTAGAGTGGCATTTTCTGCATCCATTTGAGCAGCTTTAATCTGCCAGTCTTCCCCAAATAAGTTCTCACCGGTACAGGGCAGATTCCTGAGGCCATCTACAACCCAGGGTTCTAGGTTAGAAGCCTGGAGCCAAGCGAGACGTCGGGCTGCAATAGCAATTCCCGAAGCTCTGCCTGCAACTTCAAAGGAATCAAAGGCTGCCCTGTTGGAGAACTTGGAGACCTCTGAAAGTTGTGTCACCATAGAAAAGAAGTCCGCCCTTTGATCATCAGGGATAAAGGGGGCAAAATTCTGTATTTTTAGGGCAAGTTGCCCAAGATACATGCCCATATAAAGGCTATAAGAGTTGATCCTGGCTATAAGCATACTAGCCTGGAACATCTTTCTTCCAAAAGAGTCTAGGTTCTTACATTCTCGCCCTGGAGGGGTAGAAGAATGCCTCTTAGGACTCTTTATTTTCTTCATGGCAGACTTCACCACAATGGAGTGGTGAGGCAGCTGAGTTTTCTGGAACCCAGGCGAAGGAGGGACCCGATACATGGTGTCCAACCTGCGGGAATGGGGAGACAGTGTTAAAGGAGTCTCCCACAAATCCATCAAGTGTTCTTGAAGGATTTCATGGACAGGCAGAGTGACTGCCTCTTTAGGAGCTTTTGAGTATCCTAAAATGTCCAATTTTTTTGATCTGGGTTCTCTTTCAGAAGATATAGTAATAGAAAGTGCTTTAGCTACATCAACAATGAAATCCTGAAAGGATAAATCCTCTGGAGGAGACATCCTCCTCTTGGGAGAAGAGGGCTCCTCAGGAAGAGTAAGCTCAGCAGAGTCATCAGAGGAATGGAATTCATCAGAAGAATCTGAGTACTCCTTCTGTGCTTCCAATGTACGATACGCATACCGATCGGTATCGACATCGGGCGTATCGGGCATGGGATCGGTACCGGGCGAAAGCCGGAATCCGGCATGCAAAACCGATCGACGTTTAGAAGTCGATGGTCTTGGTTCCGGTGTAGATACCGGAACCGGGGTCGGTACCGATGAAATCGGTACCGAGGGCGTCGCAGCCTTAATGAAGGCCAGTACGGCTTGCTGCATGGTCTGGACAGTACTGCCCATAGACGCCACTACTGCCTGGATGTCGGTACCGGTATGGGCCGGTACCCCAGAGCAGTCCAACAGGTGATCTGTCGAGGCCGTGCCATCGATGTCAACCTGTGACCCCATGATTGCTTTGGAGGCCGGAACCTCCCGCCGGGTTTTTTGGCCTGGGCAGAATCCTCGAACTCAGAACTGAGAGCCTCTCGATCTTTAGAAAGAGATTTGCTTTTAGAGGATTTGCCCACAGAAGTTTTGGTTACCTGAGATCCATCCGGAGAGGAAGACCTGGATGACTGTGATGCTTCTGAAGGAAACAGCACATGGAGCTTGTTAGCCCGGTTCTGCAAACCGCGTTTAGACATCTGGGTGCAGGATGGGCAGTCCGGTATGGAGTGCTCAGGTCCCAAACATTTGAGACACCATTCATGGGTGTCTGTGACAGAAATGACAGCACTGCATTTGGTACATTTTTTGAAACCAGGGACTGGCTTCTCCATGAGGAGAATTTGTGTAGGCCTTAAGGCCTAACAACGGGTACCAAGCTGTGCTGAAGAAAATAAAAAAGTCTTTTTTTTTTTTTTTTTATATAGAAAGAAAGAAAGACCGGCGATACCGGTTTCGGTATGGGGAAGGCAGGTACGCGGTCTAAAGAAACAAACAAAAGTAACAAATTCTTCAGCGGTGACAGGAACACGACCTGCTGGCTCCGCGGAAAAAGAAGAACTGAGGAGAGCTGGTCAGGAAGGCAGGAAGGCAGCGCGCATGTGCAGTGGGAGGCCCCAAAAGCTTTTCATCTGAAAAGCTGGGGAGCTTTCCCGCGCAGGCTCCGTCGGTACCGATGTACCCATATGTGATGACTTATTCCTGCTTGTTCCTAGAGATCACCCAACCTATGAGCGCCCACGGAGGAAATACATATAGCAGACCCGTCGGCCATCTTTGCATCAGCGCGTCGATCCACTTCCGACATCCTCTCTTGTCGTCTGCCAAAGAATTGACCCACTTTTGCTGACTGAAAGGTTGCCATCTGGTCCATGATCGGCGTACCCCACCTGCAAACCACTTGCACAAACACGTCCGGATGCAGTTCCCATTCTCCTGCATACACTTGGACCCTGCTGAAAAAATCCACCATCACATTTTTTCCTGCAATATGTGCTGCTGAAATCGCTGGCAATCAAAGTTCTACCCAAGCGAACAGCGCTTCCACCTCTTCCTCCATGGCTGCACTTCCTGTGCCACCCTGCCGATTGATGTATGCCACTGTCGCTGAGTTGTCCGACAGCACTCGCACTGCCCATCCCTTCACCTTCTCTTTGAACTTCTGCAGTGCGAGGAAGACCACTCTCAGTTCCAGACGATTGATTGACCATGTGTTCTCTGGAACGGACCAGACACCCTGCGCAAAGAATTCTCCACAATGTGCCCCCCATCCTGCGAGACTTGCATCCGTCAACAATGGGAGACACTCCGGCTGCTCCAGAGGCATCACGGCTTCCAAAGATCCCGGTAGTAGCCACCAGCACAGTGACTGTCGAACCTTGAGGGGACAGGGAAGTCGTTTGCTCAATGAGTCATTCTGATGTGACCAACGGCAGAGTAGTGCCCGCTGCAGAGGTCTCATATGATATCTGGCCCATGGCACTGCTTCCAAAGTCGCCACCATTGTTCCTAACAACTGAAGATAACTCCACGCCGAAGGCGCCTGAGCGGCTCTGAACTTGTGTACCAATTGCCGAAGGATTTGAATCCGGCGATCTGGTAGAAACACTGATCCCTTTTGAGTGTCGAAGTGTATCCCCAAATATTCGAGATTTTGGGACGGCACCAAGCGGCTTTTGGTCGGATTGACCACCCAATCAAGACTCTGCAAGAACTTCACTACCTGGTCTGTGACTTGAACACTCTCGGCCTTGGATTTCGCTTGAATTAACCAATCACCCAGATAAGGATGGATGGATGAGAATTCCTTTTCTCCGCAACGCCGCCGCTACCACCACCATGATCTTGGTGAAGGTTCATGGCGCCGTTGCCAACGCTTGGAATTGATAGTGCCCCCAGGGTAAAGCGAAGCACAGAAACCTTTGATGAGCTGTTCTGATCGAGGTGTGTAAATATGCCTCCGTAAGATTGAGGGACATCAAAAACTCCCCTTGGTGCACCGCTACAATGACGGACCTTAACATTTCCATCCTGAAATGCGGTACCGAAGACAGCGACTGACCCCTTTGAGATCCAATAGGTCTTAGCGTTCCGTCCTACTTTGGCACCACGAAATAAATTGAGTATCGACCCGTGCCGTAATCTGTAATCGGTACTGGTGCTATCGCTCCTAGTTGTAACAACCGATCTAAAGTATTGCGTACCGCTAAGGTTTTCTGCTGACCTTTGCAGGGAGACATTACAAAGGAATCTTGAACCGGTTTTGCAAATTCTAGCATGTAACCTTCGCAAATTATTTCCAAAACCCACTGATCTGACATTATTTGGGTCCAGGCAGAAAGAAATTCCCAGAGTCGCCTGCCTGACTTTCCACCAGGATCCGCCTCACTTCATTGAGGTCTCTGAGGTGTGGCTGCAGTGGCTGCTGAAAAGCCTCTGCCTGATCCACGAAACAAAACCTTCCTCTCTGGAAACCCCCCAGGCGAGAAGTTCGAAATCTTCTAAAATCTCTAGACTGACCCCGAAAGGCCTGCAGGGCCTTACCCAGTTTAGGCTTATCCTCTGGGAGACAATCACCTTTCGACTCCCCTTATCAAGGTCTTCTCCAAACAACAACTTTCCCTTGAACGGGAGCTTACTGAGTTGCGATTTAGAAGAGCCATCGGCCGCCCAGTTTCTCAACCACAGGGACCTGCGGGCGGCCACCAAAGAAGCCATGCTATTAGCTAGGGCTCTGATCAGGTCGTAATGAACATCTGCCAAATAAGCCGACCCCGACTCTAATCGATCCAGCTCACGCAGGACTTTCCTGCTCCAGCTGCAAAGACTGCCTCAACCTTTGCGACCATCTGAGGCATGCTCTTGCCACCCACGCTCCACAAATGGAAGCCTGTAATGACAAAACATCGGCTTCAAAAGGATTGTTTCAATAATACATCCATTTTCCTGTCCTGTGCATCCTTTAAGGCCGCACTTCCTTCCACCGGAATCGTGGTCTTCTTGGTCATTGCTGACACAGCCACATCAATACGTGGAGACCGAAACTTTTCCTTGTCTTTATCTGCCAATGGATAGAGTCTATTCATAGTCCTAATTCCTCTCAGCCCTGTTTCCGGTTGGTCCCATTCGTCCTGTATCATCCTGTCTACCAACCGATGTACAGGGAAGACTACTTGGGTCTGCCAGACGGCCTGGATAATAGAGTCTTTGCCACTTTCTTCTTCCGCAGGTTGTTCCGTAGCGAGAAGAAGTGTCTGCAGGGATTCCGTGATAAGTGCCGTGAGCTCATCCCTCCGGAATACCCTAATAATTTTCCCCTGATCCTCTGGCTCAGGAATCTCTCCCTCCTCCAATTCTTCCATTCCAGGTTCGAGGTCTATCTCCGCCTCATCCGCCTCCTGCCACTCTAAATCTGAAGGCGAAGATTCTCGCGGCTGAGATCTTTTGGGAGGCCTTGAGACATTGCTGCTAACTCCTGCAATCCCGGCCTATTGCAGCAGCACAGAGGGCGGCAAAGGATCCGGAAATTTCCCCTGATGCCTCAAACAGAATGCCTGATGCATTATTAAAACAAAGTTTAGACAAAAGTCTCCAGGCTGTGGCCCTGCTCCCACCGCAGGAGGCACCCCTGACGGTCCGGCTTGAGCGTCCTGGTTTATTTCCGGTTGAGTGGACAGCGAGAGCTCTCCCTCGGCCCCAGCTGATCCCCCATGAGGCGTAGAGCCTACGCTAACCTCCACCTGCTGTTCTACGCTAGTGGAAACTGCCGTGCATCCTCGACAGATTCCCGAGTCAGCGATAGCCCCTCTGCAGGTGCCACAGACCACACACTGGGGATGTGATGCCATCAATCACCCCCAAATCCTTCCAAGTGGGCAATGGTAATTAGCAAACAGACTTTAATAAGAAATCAATTAAAGCAATTTAAAGAACTCAAACTAAAGATGTCAAAAAAAATGCTGAAGGGCTTCACAGTGATGTGATCTCCTGCGCCTGTCACCACCACGCGGCGAGCACGCCGACAAAATGCCCTCTGCCGAGAATAGCAAATGGCGCCAAAACCCCGCCGGAACAAACCGCTTACTTCTGCGGTCCGTTCCTCGGCTGCCGGCCTGACCCCCTTGCCCCCACACACTACCTTGCAATGCTGTTCTGCAGATGCGTGGCTTCCAGCTGTGCGGCTCCGCTCAGCTAAGGAGCGAGCGTAGAGCCGCTGGACAAGCTTCCTGTCATTCAGCGGCTGACGAAAGTAGCTGCTGCGGCTCGTGAAGCAGGGGATTGCACAGTGCAGAGCTCTCGTCCGGATAATCAGGGAAGAGAGAGATTTGACCCCAAAAAATCCAACAAAACGTACTTCGAGGAAGGAGACCCCAGCCCAGCAAAGGCAAACAGCTGAGTCTTTTTTTTTTTTTTTTTAAAGGCACAGTAACCCAATTTCAAAGAATTTAAAACATAATGGCCAATCAATTAGATCAGTTAAACCAAATTAACTCAAATTAAACTATTTCTACTCTAAACGCTCCTTATATGTCACTCAAGTGAGCCCAGCACTTAGGCTCACTACGTCCTCCTGCTGCATGGAGACTGGGCATACTGGGGCTGATGGGAGAGCGCAGCAGGCTACATCCAGTGATGTCACATTTTTGATATGCCCAGTCTCAAAGTTGCAGGAGGTGCACAACCCAGAGGTGGAGGACTAAACTGGAGGAACGATAAGGAAAAGGGTATGCAATAAACAAATAAAATTCCTATAAAACAACCCTCAGCTAATCGCATGAAAATAATCAAAGAAAACATTTCACACCACACTTTGTCCCCGCTCTCCTGAAGTAACTGGAATTCTTACCATGAAGTTGCATAAAGAACAAAGACACTGGCAGCTCGAGAGATAGCACTACGAGCTTCCTTAGAAACATTCACACCCTCAGGAAGCTGAAAAAGAAAAAAAAAAAAAAGGGCAAGGTGGAATTTTAATAGCATTGGAAAACCTTAGATAAAATGCACTTAGTGTAAGGGGATGTTTTAATATTTTTTCAAATCTGTTATAAAAGCTTTCAAGGTTTCTTCTTACAAGGTCCCGATACTTCCTTCCTGCCTCGTTAGATGGGGAAGAGCTACTACTTATAAGACACACATCTTGGGAGTGTTTTTAAATAAAACCTTATCAATGGATTCAATCTCTAAAGTCTATTAGAGGGGAAGTATCTCTATGAGATAAGTTTAAATGAACCTGAGCTGCCCACATAATGGGGGACTTTTCCCAGAAAGCATGTTAAACCTCTTTAAAGCCCTCCTCTGGCAGATACAACCCCCCCCCCCTCCTCCACAACTTAGGACCACATTTACTAATGTGTTAATTAATGTGCATTAATGCACATTGATATCAGAGTTAAGTACCTACTTAGTAAATAGTCCCACTCAGAATAATAGGCTTCCAAAATAAAGAGTAGAAAATTTCAGGACTGGATGGTATCCACTTCAGGAGCGTTGAAAATTCAAAAATGAAAATGCATACTGTGAGAGCCAGAGGAGAAAGTTAACACAGTAATACAAGAAAAATCATTGAACTGTCTAAATGCTGGCATTTGTACTGAGGTGCGTACGTGCAGTTTTGAGAGGTATGTGACATCATATTGAAAAGTATGTGGAAAAAAAACCACATCAATAAATGGTGGACAGAGAGAGGGTAAAAGGCAATCAGGAGAGATAAACATGGCAGCTTAGCATGAAGAACACATGGCCCCCAGTATAGCTGTCAGAACATGGGGAGTTGAATTTATTTATTTATTTACATTCTCTTTTATACCGCGCTATTCTGCATCAGTGCAGTTTACATTGAACAAACTGAAATTACATTGAACAGGGCATTATAACTTGGAGATAACTATTTTACAGGGAACATGGGCTATGGAGGGTTAAGTGGCTTGCCCAAGACCACAAGGAGCACCTGTGGGACTAGAAACCCCAGTCCTTCCGGCCCAAGGTTGCTGTCCTCTAGTGGGATTTGAACCCCCGACCTTCCGGCCTGAAGTACCTTGCTCCAACCACTAGGCCACTCCTCCACTATTTCTTGGGAACTGAGGGGTGGGAGAGAACCAAGCAAGAAAACCAGGTAAAGGGGGCAGAGGTCAGATAACAATATAAATCTGACAAGGCCCAAACTGATAATTGCAGACATGGGCCCAAAAAAGGTCAAAGGAGAGAGGTACAGACATGAGTAGAATAGCATCACACAAGTGGGGCCCCAGACAGCTGGAACAAGAATGAGCTAATTAGAGAAGAATGCCCCGATAGTACGAATTGTCCTGAGCAAGGGTATATAATATGACAGGACCAGATACACGGGGAGTTGGTTTCCTGCACAGTGGAGGCTGTGTGGGGTATGGATTTCCTGGGTTCTCTATGGTCCCAGTATTCCTGTTGTCGTGTTTGAGAGTTTTGTGCACATGCTGTTTTTGTCTTGTGTATGTCTGTTCTTGTGTCCAGTAAGGCCTGTCATACATTCTCTCACTCGCTGTTGAGTCAGGAAGCCAGACAGGCAAGGCAGGCAGGACCAAACATTCTGACTTGCAATTGTTTAGAAATCTGCATCTAAGATAAGACAGAATGACCCTGTTTGTTTGCTGTGAGAAGTGGTAAGATCTAATTCCACTGGACTGCTTTCCTTTGTTCTTAGTTTTCTGTTTCTGTAAGATAGGGAATAATAAAAGGATCCTTTGGAAAGAAAAAATCTGTGAGATAGTTATTACCATATACGAGTGTGTTTTCCTGTATAAGGAGAGATTTTGTTGGGAAGTGTGGGTTCTCTCTCTGAGATTTTTTTTATTGGGAAGTGATATGTCCTTCCCGAGTGGTTTCCCTTCTAGACGGGGGAAGGTGTCAGCTTGGGAACTGTCCGGCCAACAGTCCAGCTGACCCTTGGTTCCGTACAATACCCATTAGTAATTTGCAACCATCACTAAAATCATCTATGGTACCTAGAGATTGAAGGGTGGCTAATCATTTTTGAAAAGGGTTCCAAGTGTTCCAGCGAGCTTGATGTCAGTGTCAGACGAAATGACAGAAAATATTCTAAAGAGCAAAGTTATTCAACACAGACATTCATGGTTTCATGGGGCAGAGCCCAAGTGGATTTAATCAAGGGCAGTCTTCTTTTACCAGTGTGCTACAATTTTAAGGCATAAGTAAACATGTGAACAGAAGAGATAGGAGGCAATGTTCTATTGTGGATTTGAAACTGCATAAAAGTGAACAGAGTGAGCATAACTAAATGGTCAATTTTTTTAATGAAGGGGAATAATGGAGTGGCCCAGGGATCTGTACTGTAATGGCATTTAACATATGAATGACCTGGAAATGACAATGAACCAAGTGATCAAATCTGTAGAGTCAATGAGTCAGTTGTTACATCACAAGCAGATTGTGAGAAACTGTAGGAAGACATTGGTACATGAAATCTAATATGACCAAGTGCAAGGTGATGCCAATGGGGAAATATAATTCCTATAGCTACCTGATGCCAAGCTCCACACGACTACTATTATAATCATTTGTATAGCATACACAGTGCTGTACAGACATGTAAAATGAGCAAGAGTCAAAGATCGTCCGGATAAATCCAAAGTTCTTTTATTGAAGTGGTCCCCAACGCATTTCGGCATTAAATGCCTTCCTCAGGGGGTAACAGCTAAAACAAACAAAAACTCATAATAATAAATGACATTAATAGTAAAAAAAAGCCCTAATAACACTAAAGACTTAAAGCTCAAATTGAACCTTAAACTACAAACCTCTTGCTCCAAACTTAAACGTAAACGCAGGACAAAAGAGTACACAGGGAAATATTAGAAAGATTCATATGTATGAAAACTATGTAACAAAGGAAATGTATAAAAAACCTATATATAAAAACAAACGGCCAAAGGAGACAGTATTAAAAGGCATAATACATAAATATGTACTCACATTAGACCAATTCTAAATTTCCTAGTATATCATAGATAAATGGTGATGTCGTACTGCTTCTGAAGCGCTAATGTAGCAGAGCTTCAATCATGTATTCACAGAAGGTAAATCGTCTTTGTATGATGAGAAAACTAAAAAACATATGTACACTAAGAAAATTGCTCCAAACAAACATTATCTAAAGGTAGAATAATGAAGTATAGTTAGAAATACACCGGTTTTTACAATGGATAACAGATAATAGTTAATAATGAATGATAATAAACAATACCTTTATAAATGTAGTTGCATTAAATTCAGTAGCGATCAATAAGCTATGTTACTGCAAAATGTAAGCCATGGACATAATACTACGTTACTGCTGAACATTGTCCCGAATGCATACTGGAGACTAAACACCGCGAGTCTGTCGCATTTTATCATATTGCTAATTTTAGGAACGTGCAGATAGAGTACATTACGTGCTGTATTAGTGCTATTGTTCTAACCCAACTTATAGTACATACTATGGCAAATGGGTAACTAAAAAACTATTAATTACTTCTATTCATAAAATTTGTAAAACTGTATGAAATCAGAAGGTCAAGTAATTGTAGAACTAATATTGTCAACATAAACTAAAGCATGGGGAATAGTTGAGCTTACTTAAAATAAGGTTGTCAGTCGCAGATATGATTCCAAACTGCTATTTGTTATAAACTGAAGATGTGAATGTATCTTTCTAAAAACACCCAAATTAAATACTAAACTTGGCGTTCCTATGTTTCTCTCAACGGACTCGTTGTTAAAACTATGGTGTAATCCTATAGTTTGTCTATTGGAGTCACAGTTTAACATGGTGCATATATGTTGTCTCAGAACGTCTTAGTCTTATATTAATGTAAGGGCTGTGTAATTGAAATCATGACAATGTTATAAAGGTTAATAAGACTATTTGCTAAAGCCCCGTTATAGCACTAAAGGTTATTTGCTAGAGTGGCAGCTTATTTTATGCCGATATGAACGACTGTATGATTAAAATCATAGCAATGTTATAAAGGTTCCATCGAAATGTTTGCTGTAGCTCTCTTAATACATTTGAGATCATATGTTAGAATAGCGGCTTAGCTTGGTATGTATTTTTAAAAAACTATGTAGACACATTCACGACGTTACTGAAAATGTCTCTTCAAATTGAATGCTAAAACCGCATAAGAACAGTGTGGAATGTTGGCTGGAATATCTTCTTACAAAGTTGCTCTAAAAGACAATATTATCTAAAAATAATATACTGAAGTATAGTATAGAACTGCACTAGTGTTGCAATAGATAACAAATAAAGAGTAATAATGAATTATAATTAGAGTTGTAGTGAGATAAAATTCAATGACGGTCAATAGACTACATATCTAAAAAATATGAACCATGGACTTAATATATGCTACTGAACAATGTTGTGAAAGCAAACTAAAGACTTAAACACCGCAAATCTGTCACATTTTATCATAGTAACATAGTAAGTGACGGCAGATAAAGACCAGCATGGTCCATCTAGTCTGCCCAGCAAGATGGCAAGAGTAGGTGCACCTGTCGCTCTGTGCAGGCCACCCCTCCCCATGTTTTTGTTTAGGGGTGAACCCACCACTCCATGTAGGAAACCCCTATTTCTTGAGACGCTAGATAGTTCAGAAGTTAGATGGTACTGTTTATTTTGCTTTTGTCCTGTTGCTGTAGAGGGATCCACTGTGTTTGTCCCATGCCGTTTTGAATTCCTTCACCGTGTTTGCCCCCACCACTTCCATCGGGAGGGCATTCCAAGCATCCACCACCCTTTCAGTGAAGAAATATTTCCTGACATTGCCTTTCAATTTCCCACCTTGCAGCTTCATGTTATGCCCTCTAGTTTTACAGCTTCCCCGTCTTTGGAAGAGGTTTGTTTGTTCATCATTTCTCTTTAAGTATTTAAAGGTCTGAATCATATCTCCCCTGTCCCTCCTCTCCTCCAAAGTGTACATATTTAGGTCTTCAAGTCTCTTCTCATAAGGTTTCTGACGCAGGCTCCAAATCATTTTGGTCGCCTTTCTCTGAACAGTTTCCATTCTTTTTACATCTTTTGCAAGATAGTCTCCAAAACTGAACACAGTATTCCAAGTGAGGCCTCACCAGTGACTTGTACAGTGGCATAAGTACCTCTTCCTTTCTGCTGGTAATCCCTCTTTGTATGCAGTCCAACATCCTCCTGGCTTTTGCCACTGCCTTGTCGCACTGTTTTGCCACCTTGAGATCATATTGCAGATTCTAAGACTATGCAGATAGCACTAATGCAGCATGTAAAGTAGTCTAACGTGGTAATCCAACTTGTAATGCACTGTATGTCAGATAGGTGACTGAAATGATATATATATTAACTCTCTCTTCATAAAAATTGTAGAACTGTGTAAAACCCAAACGTTGAGCAATTATGAAAGAAATTAAAACAATGTAAACTAATGCATAGAGAATAGCAGAGCTTCTACTTCAAATAAAGTTATCATTGTCGCAAACGTAATCGCAAACTACTGTTCATCAGGGCTTACTATCTAGTAAAGACAGACGATGACATCTAGCGGAGTGGCAAGGAAACACATAGGCAACCAAGCAGATCAGGATCCAAAAACAGACTCAAAGAGGTGAGTTTTCAGCCTGGATTTGAAAAGCGCCAGAGATGAAGCCTGATGCACAGACTTGGGTAGTTTGTTCCAGGAGTAAGGAGCAGCAAGGTGGAAGGATCAAAATCTGGAGTTCGCAGTAGAAGAGAAGGGCACAGATAAAAGGGATCTGCTAGAAGAGCAGAGTTCCTGAGGAGGGGTGTAGAGAGAGATAAGAAAGGAAAGGTAGTGAGGAGCAGCAGAATGAGTGCACTTATAGATCAGTGGGAAGTTTGAACTGGATACAGAAACGGATAGGGAGCCAGTGAAGCGACTTGCGAAAGGAGATTATATGAGCATGTAGAGGTTGGTAGAAGATAAGCACGCAGCTGAGTTTTGAACAGATTGAAGGGCAGCGAGATGATTTAGAGGGAGACCAGCAAGAAGGTAGATGGGAAGTGACTAAAAGTGGCAACATGTAAGGATGGGAGCCAACTCCTCGGATCCGTTTCAACAAACCCAAGGAGTACCCCAGGGCTCGTCCCTATCCACACTATTATTCAACATCTACATGCAGCCGATCTGTGAAATCATTCGATCCTTTGGAATTTCCTGCTTGATCTATGCAGATGATGTCCTCCTGTTTACGCCGTTCGACGTCTTGCATCCTGACTTTACTGCCTTAGTCAACTGCTTCAACACAATCACAGACTGGCTCCTCGAACAGAACCTTCGTATAAACTTCAAGACGACAGAGGTATTGTTCATAACAAAGAACAGAAACTTCTCCCCACCTAAAACATTAAAGGTCAGAGACGCAGAGCTCCCAAGTAAGCCCACGATATGCTACCTGGGTATTACGCTTGATCAACGTCTTGACTTTAAAGCGCACATAAGCAATACCATCAAGGCTATATATGCCAAGCTTAAGATGTTATGTCACCTAAGACCAATGCTGGCATATGACGACTACCGGTCAGTATTCCAAGCCCTGTTACTCCCTCACTTCGACTATGCGATCATTCTACACAGGATCCCCAAGAGTTCCCTAAACCAGTTGCAGCTCGCAATGAACGCCGCGGCACGTGTCCTCTGCGGAGTCTCAAGGAGAGACCATATCACCCCTACTTTAAAGGACCTTCACTGGCTACCAATAGAAGGCAGAATCACCTACAAGGCGCTACTCATTACATTTAAAGCCATCAATAGGGTATCCCCCCCAACCATCACCGCACTCATTACCCACACCCCCGATAACAGGACAAGAAGGTCAATAGGCGCCAACACACTAGTAACCCCGACTGAAGTGACGAAATGCACGAAAACAACCAGAAGCAGGGCATTCTCTTTCTACGCCCCAAGGTGTTGGAATAATCTCCTGTCCAACATCAGATCAATCAATGATCTCTCGCAATTCAGGAAAGCCATAAAACATCATTTATTCCTACTATATTACTCGCAATCCAACTGTACCCCTTCACCTTGCACAAACACAACCACCCAACAGCCTTAAGAATGTATAAGTGACACTAGTAAGCTGACATTGTTCAGATGTAAATAGTTCAATGTTATGAATCCAAGTTACTATGTCCTGTTCGATGTGAGCACAAGGCACTTCCCCGCCTTGTGTAAAATTGTTAACTGTAAACCACGCTGATGTCAAATAGCACGGTATAGAAAATCTAGAAATAAATAAATAAAAAGAGTGGATAAGTGTCTTAGTAGTATGTGTAGAAAGGAAGGGACAAATTTTGCCAATGTTATACAGAAAGAAGCGACAGGTTTTAGCTGTTGGATGTGTGCAGAGAGAGAGAGTAGAGTCAGTCAAAGATGACTCAGATTGTGAGCTGAGGAAACAGGGAGGAGTTTAGTATTATGAACAGAAATAGAGAAGGGAGGGGGGTCACGTGACTGTGGGAGATGAGCAAGACGTGATCTAGTAAAACTCCTGACTTAAGGCCCCAAAAACCTGCATAAATGCCGGAAAAATATCACAAAACTAAAAATACAACACAAAAAACGCAGTACCACTGGAAAAGGGGATGGCACTTAAGGTGAGCACGACTGTCGGGGTATGCCGCATGACCCGATATGGGCCTGCTCAGCCAAGAAGATTAGCCTGGCGCACAAAATGGCCACAGATACACTACGAGCCAATATTCCAGGAGCTGGAGATTTGGCAGCAGAAATTTCTTGGGAAGTATCAGCCGCCTTGGAGGACAAGCTTAATCGCCTCCAATATGTGGATGGAATAAAAGAGCAGTTTGAGGCACAACTGCACAGACTCAATGAAGTGGAGCAGAGGGTGGCTGTGCAGGAAAACACAGTGGAACATTTGGCCGAGCCAGTTACACAGTTCTCCAGAAGCAAGCAATGACTTCTGGAGCAAATTGAGGATCAAGAGAATTGCTCCCGCCGAAACAATATTTGGGTAGTGGGACTCCCAGAAGTCATAACATACGTGAGAAATAGAGGGATCTTCCACTGACATTTGGTCGAGTGGCGCTATTTAAAATAGACATATTCCCTAAAATCGTGTACCAGCTCCATATGTTACCACTGTGGATTAGGTGGAGGGAGGTGGAGCAACTGAAGAGTGTGCTTCGCTCCTTGTGGCGAGGCAGACATGCCCACATTGGACATGCTAAACTGATCCTACCTGTGACCCAAGGCGGAGTGGAACACCCAGATTTGAGAGTCTATAATGTAGCTACTTTAATGCTCTGGATTAAGGAGGCAATAAACAGTATTAGTCGATATGCCCCTCAGGGATTACTGGATTAATGGTGTCAACTGTATGGCTTTGTGAACACACTCCATCATCCCAAACTGCTATCATTGGAAAAGGACCATTGTTTTTTCATCGACTCCTTCCGTAGGGCATGGCAATGGTGGGCATTGAGGGCTCGACCTAGCTGGAGAGCGACACCCTTTCGGCAACTCAGAAATAATCCAGGCTTTGCAGTGGGGGTAAGAGATGGCTTGTATGAGGTGTGGGAATTAGAAGAGACCCCCCTGGACATGGTGCGATTAAAGTGGGGAGGGGGATCATTCCCGACTTTTGAGAGATTGAGGGAGTTGCCTGGGCTGCCAGCCTCACACCAGAATTGATATTTACAACTCAAGCATTATTGGAGGCAATTAGAAAAGACATCCGCAGTGGGCCTGAAAGACATAATAGCAGATGAGGATCTATGCAATCTGGCCCTGCAGTGGAACGAATGTCCAACTTACTCAGGAGGGGGTCGACACTCGAACCTCCTGTACCTGAAAACACCAGAAGCGTAACCAATTGATTGAGGTGAAAAGACAAGGAGTATCTTGGGCAGAAAGAAAGGTACTGGCCTAAGGCATCACCTTCTCCATGGAAATAGTTAGAAAAGGAGGCAGACACCATAGCGCCTGCTGCTCAGAGATCCTCCTAGCTGAACAAATAAACCACCAAGAACACTGCCTTCAGCATGAAATCCTTCAGCAAGAAGTAGTGAGGGGCTCAAAAAGTGCCACCGCTAGATCAGATAAAACCAAGTTGAGGTCCCAAGAAGGGACAATGGAATGAAGCGGCAGCATCAGTTGCTTGACCGCTTTTAGAAAATGGACGACATCTGGATGACTTGCCAGGGACAGCCCCTTGAGCCTTCCTTTATAAGAGATGGTTGCCAGCTGTATTCAAAAGGAGCTGCAAGCTGAGCCTTTGTCAAAGCCCGTCTGCAAAAAAGGCGAAAACCTCCAGCACAATGGCTGTCAGTGGTCTACAATTGTGCTGTTCGCACCATCCTTCAAAAATTCTCCATACCCTAACGTACGCTTGAGAAGTTGATTGCTTGTGGGCCGTTAGCAACATCACCACCACTGAGGCTGAATAGCCCTGCTGTCTCAACTGACTCTTGGCAAAGTTGACCACCTAACCAAGATCCTGGAGAGATTTTATGATCCGTGCCGTGGCTTACTCACTTTCTTCTCTGGACTTTGCCCGAATGAGCCAGTCGTCCAGATACAGATGCACTAAGATGCCTTCCTTGCGCAGTGCCTTGCTGCAACTACCATGACCTTGGTGAAAATACGGGTAGCCGTCGACTGGAAGTGCTCCATTGGCACTGCAAACCTTAAAAACGTTTGTTGGTCGGGCTGGATGGAAATATGCAGGTACGCTTCCGTGATATCTATGGAGTTAGGAACTCTCCTTCTCGCGCCACTACTATCACTGACTGAAAGGTCTCCATATGAAAACACGGTATCCGCAGGCAGCCGTTTACGTGTTTGAGATACAAAATTGGATGGAACAATCCTTTTTTCTTGGGCACTACGAAGTAGATGGAGTATCGACCACTTCCGCACTGGTCTACAGGCACCTCCACTATTGCCTTCAGAACTAGCAATCGGAGCAGGGTCTGGCGCACAACTTGCCTTCTTCTGAATGTGTTGCAAGGAGACCTGACAAATGCCTCTCCAAGGGGTCTGGCGAATTCTAGCACGTATCCCCCTCTGATTACGTCCAGTACCCATTGGTCAGATGTAACTTGGGTCCCGGTGGTGTAGAGGTCCCATAGCTGACCTCCTACGGGGAACCATGTCCACCTGGTCCAGCCTTATTTATTTTTTATACTGCGCTCTTTAGAATCTGTGCAGTTTACATGTATACTAACAGGTACTTTTTATTCCCTTGTCTCCGAAGGGCTCACAATCTAAGTGTACCTGAGGCAATGGAGGGTTAAGTGGCTTGCTTAAGGCCACAAGGAGTGGCCATGGGACTAGAGACCCCAGTCCCTCCGGCCTGAAGTTGCTTGTCCCCATGCAGGAATTGAACCCCCGGCCTTCTGGCCTGAGGTAACCTGTCCCAACCACTGAGCCACTCCTCCCTCCCTTATCTCATTGTGATTTCTTGGGGGCAGAGGAAGAGAGATAGGCCATGAAACCTCTTCCTGACCCTCAAAAACCCTGAAAAGATTGTCCTCCAGAAGGGAAGCATCCCCTTTGGTATGGAGTGAAGCGGAAAGCACCGCTCAGCAACATCTAAAATCCTGAGGCTGCCCCGCACTGGAGCCAAAGCTCAAACAGGTTTCTGCTTGTCTTCAGGAAGTCTGCTGCCCTTCAACTCCCCCAGATCCTTCACTAAGTTTGAGATCCATCCCAAACAAAGCTTGCTTCGAAAAGGGAGTTTACTGGAGGTAAGTCTTGGAGAAGACATTCGTGGTCTCATTTTGCTGTATAAATAGCACCCTGCTGCTACCACAGAGGCCATACCTTTGGATAAACATCCGATCAGGTCATAAAAGGCATCCGCCAGGTAAGCGGCTCCAGACTCTAGTTTAGCTGTTTCCTGCGTTTGTGCTTGGATGTCCCCTCGATCTTCAATAAAATTAAATAAAATAGAATGCAAATAGAATGCTAGGTATCATAAGGAAAGGAATGGAAAATAAAACAAAAGATATTATAATGCCTCTATATCGTTCCATGGTGAGACCGCACCTTGAATATTGTGTGCAATTCTGGTCGCCGTATCTTAAAAAGGATATAGCGTTATTAGAAAAGGTTCAGAGAAGAGCCACCAAAATGGTAAAGGGGATGGAAGGATACTCCTATGAAGAAAGGCTAAAAAGGTTAGGGCTCTTTAACCTGGAAAAAAGACGCCTGAGGGGAGATATGATAGAAGTCTATAAATTAATGAACGGAGTGGAACTGGTAAACGTAGATCGACTGTTTACATTATCAGAATATAGGAAGACTAGGGGACATGCAATGAAGCTACAGGGTAAACTATTTAAGACTAATAAAAGAAAATATTTTTTCACTCAACGTGTAATCAAACTCTGGAATTTGTTACCGGAGGATGTAGTAAAGGCTGTTAGTGTAGCTGGGTTTAAAAAAAGGTTTGGACAAGTTCCTGGAGGAAAGGTCCATAAACCATTATTAAGAAGGGACCCAGGATATCAATGCTTGACCTAGTACAAGCACTGCAGAACCTGTCTCTTTTGGGGAAACTGCTAGGTACGTATGACCTAGATTGGCCACTGTTGGAAACAGGATACTGGGCTTGATGGACCTTGGTCTGACCCAGTATGGCATATCTTATGTTCTTATTTCTTGTGCTCAGCACAAATACGCCCGCACTACAAAGGCTCCACAAACTAAGGTTTGTAAAGATTAAGGCATGGATATCAAACGCCTGCTTGAGGAGAGTCTCCAACTTCCTATCCTGCACATCCTTGAGAACTGAACAGCCCTCAACCAGAATGGTAGTTTTCTTCATGACTGTGGAGACCGCTGCACCCACATTAAGGGCCTTCAAGATCTCTCTGTCACGGTCTGGCAGCAGGTACAAAAGCAGGGACATCTGTGTTCCCCTCAGGGCACCCTCCGGGATGTCCCACTCATCTTGAATCATTTTCCTTATCACTCTGTGCATGGGAAAAACCTTCATTGTCCTAACCGCTTGAAATAAAATAAAACCTCACTCCTCCCATCTCCGTATTATACATCCCTTCTGCTCTACCTTCACTATATAACCCTTTCTAACCCCTAACATTATAAAATGGTTATATTTATGGCCCTCTGTACATAGTTAATTGTTATTCTGTACATAGTTGTACTGTTATATGTAACTGATTCTGTTGCATGTAAACTGCCTTTGATCTATTGGAAAAAGCGGTAAGATGGATATATATATAGATAGATGGTCCTCAAAGGGCTCTTCTAACAGCACCTGAGTCTTTACATTAAGATTTTGAGGATTGAACAATCAAGGCCACCAACTCCTCTCTGCAGAATACCTGGATAATGTGAGCTTTCTCCTTCTGTGGACGTTCACCTTCCTCCAGACTCTGGCTCCTGGTCCATTTCAGGATCTTCTGCATTTTCTAGGTCATCTTCTGAAGGGAAGGATCAGTCTTCCCTGAGGTCGCACTCTAACCTTCTCCTACTAGGCCCTAGCTCACTCTCTGCACTCTTCTTCGAGGAGCCCCCTGTCAGTGAACATTTCTGGGGTTTCTCTTGCACGTCCCCCGAGCACTGCCTCATACAGAAGGCTTTATGCATCAGGAGAACAAATTCCAGGGAAAATCCTTGTGGGAAAACCACCTCTGAGGTGGTCTTGGCCACCACGGCCTTTGCCGGCTTCTTACCTTTATTCCTGAGGGACTTAATCAGCAGAGGCTCTACATCGCCCCCATCCGCCCTAGTGAAAGCTGTTGTACCCAGGGCTGAGGAATTACCTTGCTATCTCCTATGTCCTCCAAAGCTTTCCCAGGCCTTTCTTCTAGCAGCTCTGCCTCCAGAGACCTGTATTCTGTCTCGGTAGAACCCTGTGGTGGAGACTGTCCCTTTGAGTGACCCATAGACCAGGCACAGATTTGGAGGGGGGCATACTGCAACTGTTGTAGGCCTCTTCCCCCTCCTGTATTTTTTTTAATCCAAATATACAAAAAAGAATACAAAATGCAAAGGAAAAAAAGAAATTGCAGACCCTTCTTCCCCCCCCCCCCCCCAGCATCCAAAACAAATGCCCTGAGCGCCACCCCTTGTCAGCCCAAAAAATAAAAAAATAAAATCACCAGCTCTAGGACTAGTGCCTTTTCCTATGCTTATTGGCAAGGCCTGCAATCACCATGCAATTAGCGCTGACCTGTCAAACTGCTCAGTTCGTGCTAAATCGCTGTCTCTGGCACTTCCTGAAGTAACAGAGAAAAGGCTAAAACTCCTACCTCTCTATAATTTGTCAGTTGTAATCTATTGAACTGCTGATCTGATGCTCAGCCCTCTCATCGCAGCTTCAGTGTCAGACGGCCTTGTTACCTGCACAGAGCTGCAGTGACAATTCTTACCCCCTCCCCCGGATGGCTCTGAGGACCTTTTTCCTCTACTATACGGGGTTTGCGCTGACTGGGCCTTCTGCTGTCTTGCTCTGCTCATCTTTTTTTTTTCCTTTCCCAAAACGGGCTTCATTGTGCCATTCAATTAAGCCTATAGCTGACCCAAACTAATCAAAGCAGAAAAAAAAACCAAACACCCCTATAGCAAGTCCTGTTGTGGAAATCACACCCCTCTAGCTGCTTGGAAACAGCTACTGGGAGGCTGGTGGATGGTGCCAGCTACCTAACTGGGGTGATGTCATGAAGTTCATGACATGCTCAGTCTCCAAGCTGCTGGTGGGGGTCGACTACCCACAGGTCAGGACTGGAGGAATGATAAGGAAAAAGTTAATTAGATTTGTCTGACAAGATATGTCTCCAGTAAAATCATGCTGCCTCAGATCCTGCAAGCCACTAGACTCCAGAAACCTCACTATCCTCCGTTTTAGCAGAGTTTCCATTAAATTTACTTACCACAGAGGTCAGACTAACCAGACACTAGTTTTCAACTACATCTGCTTTTGTGTAAAGGGACCACATGTACCTTTTTCCAGTCCTCTGGGACTATTACTACTAAACATTTGTATAGTGCTACAAGATATACACATTGCTGCACAGACACATGTAAAAGATGGTGCCTCCTCATCAGAGCTTACAATCTAGTCAAAACAGACAACACAGTAGCCGTAGACATGGGATACATTTAGGGGGAAATGGTAAGGAAACAAAAAGGAGATCAGGTGAGTCAAGATAGCCAAGACGTGATAGCCTCTTTAATC
This sequence comes from Ichthyophis bannanicus, assembly GCA_033557465.1. Classification (NCBI taxonomy): domain Eukaryota; kingdom Metazoa; phylum Chordata; class Amphibia; order Gymnophiona; family Ichthyophiidae; genus Ichthyophis; species Ichthyophis bannanicus. The sequence goes on along the minus strand of CM066039.1, from coordinate 400,629,210 downwards.
CACCTGGAAATAGAGGCCTCAGCTGCCGCCTTTCCCTTATGTAGGCCTCCAAAAAGGATGAAGGGGAGCCATCCTCTTTAAATACTTTCGAACATTCAAGAGGTGTAGCTGCGGGTCTAAGCCCTCTTTCAGCACCCCTGAGAGGGCTGGAAGAATGACCGGCTGATTCCAATGAAAAATGGATAGGATCTTTGGCAAAAAACGAGTGCAATGGACACAATACCACCTTCTCCTTCGAGACAGAGAAGAAAGGTTCCATACATGATAGCGCTTGAAGTTCTGAAATTCTGCGCACGGAACATATCACCACCAGGAAAACCATTTTCAGCATCAAGTCCTTCAGTGCAAGAGCTCAAAGGGCACTTCCGCCAGCATGGACAATACCAAGTTAAGGTCCCTAGGCAGAACCACTGACAGCAACGGAGGCTGGAGCTGCTTCATTGCCATCAGAAAACAAACCACGTTCGGGTACGCCGCTAACACCACCTGGATCCTACCACAGTAACAAGTAACGGCCGCCACCTGTATCCTTAACGCGCTCCATGCCAAGCCCTTCTCTAGGCTAGCCTGCAAAAAAACCCAACACTTTGGACACAGTCGCCAACAAGGGTTTACACCTATTCCCCACACGCCATGCCTCAAAAATCCACCAAACCCGGACATATGAAGTGAGGTGGACTTCTCCAGGCCTTCAGTAACATTGAAATCACTGGCCCTGAATAGCCCCACCTGATCAACCTAGCCCATTCAAGAGCCATGCTGTAAGAAAGAATCGATCCACCTGCGACCTTAGAACGGATCCCCTGTGTCAGAAGGTCAGGCTGGGCTGGAAGCCACCACAGCCTGTCCACTGACAAGCGCATCAGGTCGGCATACCATGGACACATCGGCCAGGCAGAGGTCATCAGGATGAGCAAGTCCCTGTGCGCTTTGATAGCATAGTTACTCACCTGTAACAGGTGTTCTCCAGAGACAGCAGGAATCAGTTCTCACATATGGGTGACGTCGGCACCAACAGAGCCCACGCAGAGCATTTCCCCAGTTTTCAAAGAAAACCTTTGGAAGTGCCATCATGCATGCGTGGCCCCTTCCCACCCAAGGGTGCCATCTTGCTCAGTCAGGGGCCATAGCAAGAGTCCCACCAAGAAGATGGCAAAAAAGGGACAGCAACTCCAAGGGGAGGAGGGAGGGTTGTGAGTTCTGATTCCTGCTGTCCCTGGAGCACCTCAGTTACAGGTAACTATGCTTTCTCCAGAACACGCAGGAAGTCAGGGAGAGAGCACCTCTTTCAATTGAAATAAATGTTCAGGGAGAGAGCCTCTTTCAATAAATGTTTCAATAAATGTTCAGGGAGAGAGCCTCTCAATTGAAAGCAAGTTCTCTTACGAGGGGACATGGGATGAGGGTGAAGGGAGATAGAATCAGGAGTGATATGCGGAAACATTTCTTTACGGAAAGAGTAGTGGATCCATGGAATAGTCTCCCAGTGGAGGTGGCAGAGATGAGGACAGTAACTGAATTCAAAAACAACTTGAGTGAATTTAGAAGGAAACTCAAAACCCATTTATTTCAGACTCACTACAACCTGACCTAAGTGCGATACTCTACCTCATCCAGATGGCTTTTGCCTGCCACGGCAGCATTTGGAATACTGGCATGTAATCATGTATAAATTGTATATTTTGGACCCCTCCCATGCTCTTGCAATCAAATGTATACCCAGATCTGTGTGCCCCAACCAAATGTATATTGTATCCCATTGATTCTCCTGTTTTATGTAAATCATTGCCTAATCGAAATGTAAATCTATAAAATCACTGTATTGTACGATACATTATGATTCTGTAAAGTAAACCGCTGCTGATCGTAGGAAGCAGCGGTATACAAAATGTTTACTAAATAAATAAAAAGCATGGGACCAACACAGAGGATTTCTAAAGGTAAAAAGTGGACTGTTGTAGTTGTTGATATGGAAGGACAGACTAGATAGGCCATGTGGTCTTTTTCTGTCATCATGTTTCTCTGTTTCTAAGTCAGTCCTCACATATGGGACTCCCTAGCTACAGGCTATTTGAGAACCTGTAGGAAAAGGCACGGCAGAGCCGTGAGCAGTCACAAGCAAAATCTAAAGACAGATTGGATCACCCCGAGTCCATGGAGAGCCACATTTCTGGTAGCCTGAAAAAGAAGGGTCAGAGGGCAGGAGTTGCTTAAACCCCAAACAGGATGCAGAGTACCACCTGGCTGAAAGCGCTGTCCCGATGGGACTCTCTCTCCAGGCAGTAATGGGTCATGAAGATATGAGCGGAGGACCAGGTGGTGGCCTGACAGATGTCCACCAGGGGCACCAAGCAAAGGCTCGCAACCGATGTCACCATCGCTTGGACATTGTGTGCCGTGACTCAGCAGTCCAATGGCAGCCAGCCTAGGCAAAGGTGATGCAGTCCACCACCCAAATGGACAAGGTCCTCTTGGTGACTGCCTGTCCCAGATGGCTGGGATTGTAGGAGACAAAACTGCCCAGCCCTGCGGTGGCCCTGTCCACTGCAAGTAGCCCTCTTGCAGTCCAGGGTACGGAGAATGGCAGATGCCGGGTCGGTGTGGGGCCTCAGGAAGAAAGTGGGCAACACCACCTCCTGGTTGCAATGCAAGTCAGACAACCTTCGGGAGGAGCTTGGGGTGGGTGCAAAGAACCACCCTGTTCCTGTAGAACCTAGTGTATGGGGCCTCGGCCATCATGACTTGAAGTTCGCTGACTCTGTGGGCAGAGGTGAACGCCACCAGGCGGCCACCTTCCAGGATAAGTGCAGCAAGGAGCAAGTAGCCAGGGGTTCAAAAGGTGTCTTGGTCGGCTGTGCGAGGACCACATTGAAGTCCCAATCCACTGTGGGCGGGTGGATAGGGGGGCTTGGAGAGGAGCAAGGCTCGCATGAAACGAGAGATGAGGGGCTGCCCCGAAAGGGGTTTTCCCCCCTCGATGGGATGATGGTTTGCCAAAATCGTATCCAGGTGAACCCTGACCAAGTTAGATTTTAGCCCAGACTACGAGAGATGGACCAAATACTGCAAGACAGTGTATTGAGTAAGAGAAAAGGTTCATGTGTTTCTCTGAACACTACACTGAAAACCTGCACCACTTGAAGGTGTAAGCCCATCTCGTCGAGTCCTTACAAGAGGCCAGTAGGATTTGTCTTCGACCTCCCTGGGGGAGATGAAGGGGAGCTAAGGTAACCCGTTCAGCAGCCAAGCTGTAAGGGACAGGGATCCCTGACTGGGGTGGAGGAGCAAGCCTCCCTCCTGCATGAGGAGCCCCAGTGAGCTCCCGAGAGGGACTGGGGGTTGCGTCAAGAGATTGAGTAGCAGAGGGGAACCAAGGCTGTCTAGGCCACGAGGATCAGAGGCCCTGTCCCGCTAGACCTTGAGAAAGGTCCGTGCTATCAGCAGTGTGGGAGGGAAAGGCATATAGTAGGCCCGTCTCCCACAAGAGGAGGAAGGCATCCTGAGCCACCTGGCCCAGGTGTGGATAGGGATTGCAAAACCGGGGGAGCCGAGTATTGGCTGGACTGGCGAAATGGTCTAGGTCTGGTGTTCCCCATAGCTGGAATAGCCACTGTGCTGTTGTGGGGTTCAGGTGCCACTCGTGCAGCTGGAAGACCCTGCTCAGCGTTCAACTCCAAGGATAAAGTCCTGGCTCACCGCATACGATCACAGGGTCACTGCCTCCTGGCAGAGGCTGTAGAAGTCGTTACCCCTTGGTTTGTTCAGGTAGAACAGTGACCTGATTGTCTGCATGAGCATCACCGGGTGCCGCAGTCAATATGCCTTCAGTGTGAGGATGGCGGCTCGGAACTCCAGCAGGTTGATCTGTTGGCGACTCCCCTCGGGGGACCAGGCCCCCTAGGTGCGCAGCTCCTCACCTGAGAGGGAGGTGTCCATCCTCAGGACTTTCTGGGAGGGAGGGGGTGGGGTCTGGAAGGGCATGCCCCAAAGCAGGTGCTGTGCGTCCTGCCACCAGACCAGAGACTGCCTTCCGAGGCGAGACCGAGATGGGGTCCCAGAGTCAGCCCATAGCATGATGCCACTGTGCACGGAGGCACCATTGCGCTGTCTGCATATTGAGGTGGGTGTTGGGCACAATGTGGACTGTGGAGGCCATGTGGCCGAGGAGGGGAAGCATCACCCGTGCCGAGACTGTGCAGCAGGCGGCCTTGGCCTGGAGGGTATCCAGGAGAGCCCCTATGAACTCCAGGGATTGCACTGGAGTAAGTAGAATCTTGGACGGTTGACCATGAAGACCAGGTGCTGCAGAAGCCAGATGGTGCGGTCCATGGCCCATAGGGCCTCCGAGGCTTTGTCCCCCTTTATGAGCCAGTCGTCTAGGCAGGGGTAGACAAAAGGTGCCTTGGAAACTGAGGTGGGCCGCCACCACCGCAAGACACTTTGTGAAGACCCTTGGTGTGGAGGTGAGGCCGAAAGGGAGCACCCTGTACTGGAAGTGATTGCCGCCAACCACAAACCATAGGTACTGTCTGTGGTTGGGGTGGATGAGAATGTGGGTAAGCATCCTTTAAGTCCAAGGAGCATAGCTAATTGCCCGCTGGAGGTAGGGTAGCAGTGTTCCAAGGGAGAGCATTTTAAACTTCTCCCACATCCTTAGATAAAGGATGGGCCTGAGACTTCCCATTCTTCATTTAACATTTCTATACCGCCTTCTCCTTCAATCAAGGCGGTCTCCACAGCAAACAATCAAATGTGTTCATGTGATCTCATGCAGTGGTGCGTGTAGTGTGTTTGAGTTGGTGTGTATTTGATTTGGTTGAACTTACTATAATGTGCGCTATTATACAGGTTGAGCTATTGTATATTCTATATACAATGGTTGAGCTGTTATACATTCTATATGCAATGGTCAGGGTGTGGGTATGTCCGTTGTTCTAGCTTGATTAGAAAGTTATGTGACGTGTCCATAGTGTTCAAGGAATAGTGTTTTCAGCTTTTGCGAAATTCTTTGACGTCAGTCGTTAGTCTCAGCTCGTCTGGGAGGGAGTTCCAGATAGTTGGTGCGGCCAGCGAGTGTGCTCGTTCTGTGGTGTCCTTGCGTGTCTTGGTGAATTCTTTTGGGGTGTTCACTCGGTTGGAGGTGCCTCTTCTTCTTGGTCGTGTGTTTGTGTCAGGTTTTATGAGTGTGTGTAAGCTGGTGGCTGAGGAGTGCTGTTTGATCTTGAATATGTTTATTAAGGTTTTGTATTTGATGCGGGAGTTGATTGGGAGCCAGTGTAGTTCTTTCAGTATGGGTGTGATGTGTTCTTGTCTTACAGTGCCAGTTATTATGCGGGCCACTGTGTTTTGTACTAGTTGCAGCGGTTTGAGTGTTTGTTTTGTTAGTCCCAGGTAGATTGGATTGCAGAAGTCTAGTAGTGGGGTTATTAGTGCCTGGCAGACTGTGCAGAAGTACTCAGGGGCGAGGAGGGGTTTCAGTGGTCTGATGTCTCATTCTGTGGTATGCGCTTTTGGTTGTTTTGCTTATGTGTGATTGGAGGTTCAGTTCCTTGTCCAGGGTCACTCCGAGGTACTTTACTTCCATTTTTATAGGTATGGTTGTGTCCTTTATCGTGATGTCTGGTGGAGGAACAAAGTCGGAGTTTCGCGTGATTATTAGTGCCTCGGTTTTGTTATAGTTTATAGAGAAGTTGTTATTTTGAAACCAGCTTGTCATTTGTATGAGACAGCTTGTTATTTTGGAGTAGTCCGGGTTGTCAACTGATATAGGGGTGTATATCATGATGTCATCTGCATAGACTGTACATTGTATGTTGTGCCCTTTCATGATGTCACATATTGGCTGGATGTAGATGTTGAATAGGAGTGCCGATAGTGCCGATCCTTGTGGTACTCCTTGCATTACTTTTATGGGACGGGAGGTGTTCTGGCCTACCTTGACTTGTATCTGTCTGTCGGTGAGGTATGATTGGAACCATTTCAGGGTGGTACCATGTAGCCCAATGTTCTGAAGTCTGTTTAGTAGCGTTTTGTGATCCACTGTGTCGAATGCTGATGAGATGTCTATGAACATCATTATGATTCCTTTCTTGGTGTTGTCTATGAGGCGGAGAATGCTGTCGAAGAGGTATATCAGAAATGTTTCCACCCTGTGGTTGGGGCGAAAACAGTGTTGGTTGTCGTCCAGTGGAGCGTGGTCGTCTATGTGCTCTTGCAGTTGATGCTGTAATGTTTTTTCTATTATTTTTGCTAGTAGGGGTATGATGGATATAGGTCTGTATGCTGCTGGGTTGTTCTTGTCAAGTGTGGATTTCTTCGGAATTGGTCTTATTGTGGCGAGCTTTAGTTGCTTTGGCATGAGCCCTTGTGTTAGGGAGCTGTGCACCATGTTGTGTATGGTGTCGAAGTTTGATTTGGTGGCCTTGATCCACGTCACTGGGCATGGGTCTGTAGGAGCTGTGCTTGTGTTGAGTGCTGTGATGATTTGGGATAGCTACTCTTTTGATGGGGTACTGAATGTGCCCCAAGTTTTCGGGGGTGTGTTGTGCTTTGTGGCTGGGCTGTGTCTTGTCTGTTCTGTTGAATGGAATTTCTCTTATATGTGGTCGGCAAATCTTTGAGGGTCTATTTGCACTTCGTCTTCTGTTTTCTGTTCCTTGGCGAGTGTTTTCACGATTTCAAATAACTCTCTAGGTTTGTTGTTGGAGTTGCGTATATTGTTTGTGCGGTATTCACTCTTAGTTTGGTTGATGCGTTCGTTGTATTGACTTTGCTTTGTTTGGTATAGTTCCTGGGTCTCGGGTGATTTGTTCTTTCTCCATTTCCATTCTAATTTTCTGAGTTCCCTCTTTTCACTTCGTATGGCTTTTGAGTACCATGGTTTGTGCTGTAATTTGTTGCAGCGACGTTTCCTGGGTTTATGATCTGTTGCTTTAGCAGCGTTGTAAATGGTGGTGTTCCAGTTAGTGATTTGGGCTTCTAGGTCCTCCTTTTCTATCGTTAGGAGTTGTAACGCGTCTTGTAGGAACTGGTCCTTGTCGAAGCCCTTGAATCTTCTTTGTGTGGTTGTGTTGTTCGGGTAATTGTCTGTTTTCTCTCCTTGAGGTACCATGTTTATTTTAATTATGTGATGGTCAGACCATGGTACTGGTGTTACGGTGGGTGTAGATATTAGTCCTCTCGTGGTTAGGTAGTTGGGTGCGAAGATGAGATCAGGTGATGACCCGTGTCTGTGTGTCGGGGTATTGATTATTTGGGTGAATTGAAGGGAGCTCATCGCTTGTAGGAAGGATTCTGCGTCTTTGGCGTTGGTGGACTTGAGGTTGAAGTCACCTAGCAGTATTGTAGGTTTGTGGTTTGAGTTTATTGCGCATACTGCTTTGATGATTGAGGCTAGTTCTTCGGGTGGAGCACTGGGTGCTCTGTAGGTGAGGCATATGGCCATATTTTTGTTCTCGATAGTGATGTTGTTGCATTGCTGGATGTCTGTAGCACTTCGTGATTTGAACTTTAGGCTGCTCTTTGCAATTATCATGACGACGACTCCTCCTCGCCTGTGCGCATGTGGGCAGTTGTATAAGAACATAAGAACATAAGATATGCCATACTGGGTCAGACCAAGGTCCATCAAGCCCAGTATTCTGTTTCCAACAGTGGCCAATCTAGGTCATACGTACCTAGCAGTTTCCCCAAGGGACACAGGTTCCACAATGCTTGTATTGGTTCAAGCATTGATATCCTGGGTCCCTTCTTAATAATGGTTTATGGACCTTTCCTCCAGGAACTTGTCCAAACCTTTTTTAAACCCAGCTACACTAACAGCCTTTACTACATCCTCCGGTAACAAATTCCAGAGTTTGATTACACGTTGAGTGAAAAAATATTTTCTTTTATTAGTCTTAAATAGTTTACCCTGTAGCTTCATTGCATGTCCCCTAGTCTTTCTATATTCTGATAAGGTAAACAATCGATCTACGTTTACCCGTTCCACTCCATTCATTAATTTATAGACTTCTATCATATCTCCCCTCAGCCGTCTCTTTTCCAGGTTAAAGAGCCCCAACCTTTTTAGCCTTTCTTCATAGGAGTAGCCTTCCATCCCCTTTACCATTTTGGTGGCTCTTCTCTGAACCTTTTCTAAAATTGCTATATCCTTTTTAAGATACGGCGACCAGAATTGCACACAATATTCAAGGTGCGGTCTCACCATGGAACGATATAGAGGCATTATAATATCTTTTGTTTTATTTTCCATTCCTTTCCTTATCATACCTAGCATTCTATTTGCTCTCTTGGCCGCCGCTGCACACTGGGCCGAGGGTTTTAACATGGTATCCACAAGGACGCCTAAATCTTTTTCTTGGGTGGTGGTTCCTAATGTGGAACCTTGCATCGTGTAACCATAGTTTGGGTTGTTCTTCCCTAGGTGCATAACCTTGCACTTCTCCACATTAAATTTCATCTGCAATTTTGATGCCCAGTCTTCCAATTTATCAAGATCCTCTTGCAATTTTCCACAATCCTCCTGGGTTTTAACAACTTTAAATAGTTTTGTGTCATCAGCAAATTTGATAACCTCACTCGTTATTCCACTTTCCAGGTCATTTATGAATATGTCAAAAAGCAGCGGACCCAGCACAGATCCCTGGGGTACACCACTATTCACCTTTCTCCATTGGGAAAATTGGCCATTTAGCCCTACCCTCTGCTTTCTATCTTTTAACCAGTTCCTGATCCACAGTAGTACACTGCCTCCTATCCCATGACTCTTTAGTTTTGCCAAAAGTCTCTCATGAGGGACCTTGTCAAAGGCTTTCTGAAAGTCCAGATACACAATATCAACCGACTCACCTTTGTCCACCTGTTTATTCACTCCTTCAAAAAAACATAACAGATTAGTAAGACAAGATCTTCCTTGTCTAAAGCCATGTTGGCTGTCTCCCATTAGGTCATGACTATCTATATGCTGAGTAATTTTATTCTTTATGATGGTTTCTACCATTTTTCCCGGTACTGATGTCAGGCTCACCGGTCTGTAGTTTCCCGGATCACCCCTCGAACCCTTTTTAAAAATTGGTGTTACATTGGCGATCCTCCAATCCTCAGGTATTAGAGATGATTTTAATGATAGTTCACAGATTACTGATAGCAGGTCTGCAATCTCAAATTTCAGTTCTTTCAACACCCTTGGATGTATACCATCCGGCCCAGGTGATTTGCTACTCTTCAGTTTATCTAATAGTTGTAAGACATCTTCCCGATGTATCGATATTTCCTTCAATTCTTCCACACCTTTAAATACCACTTCAGTCGTGGGTAACATCCCTACATCTTCCTCAGTAAAGACCGAAGCAAAGAATTCATTCAGTCTCTCCGCTATCGCCTTGTCGCCTCTTAGTGCTCCTTTAACCCCTTTATCATCTAATGGACCAACTGACTCACGGGTTTTTTGCTACGAATGTACTTGAAAAGGTCTTTATTTCGCGTTTTTGCTTCCGCAGCAAGCTTCTTCTCAAATTCTCTCTTTGCCTGCCTTATCAATGCCTTGCATTTGACTTACCAGTGCTTGTGCTGTTTCCAGGTTTCATCATTTGGCTCTTTTTACCATTTCTTGAAAGATGCTTTTTTGGCAACAACAGCCTCTCTGACCTCAGCTTTAAACCATGCTGGCAATTTTTTGGACTTCCTTCCACTTTTCTTAAAGCGTGGAATACAGCTGGTCTGGGCTTCCAAGATAGTATTTTTCAACAACACCCAAGCTTGATGTACGTCTTTAACCTTTGCAACTGCTCCTTTTAGTTTTTTCTTAACTGTTTTCCTCATTCTATCATAGTCTCCCTTTCGAAAGTTAAAGGGTAGTACTGTGGATTTCCTTACTATCCCTCCTCCACTAATTAAATCAAAGGCGATCATGCTATGATCACTATTGCCAAGTGGCCCCAACACCCTTATCTCTTGCACTACATCTGGTGTTCCACTAAGGACTAGGTCTAATATTGCTTCCCCTCTGGTCGGTTCATGAACCAGCTGCTCCAAGAAGCAGTCATTTATTTCATCTAGGAACTTTATCTCCCTAGCATGTCCTGTTGTGACACTGACCCAGTCGATGCCGGGGTAATTGAAATCACCCATTATTATTACTGCACTGTAACTTTTGCTAGCTTCCTTGATTTCTTTGAGCATTTCATCATCCATTTGTTCATTCTGGCCAGGCGGACGATAGTACACCCCCACTGCCATCGCCTTCCCCTTTTTACATGGAATTTCAATCCATAGAGATTCTACAGCAAATTTTGTTTCTTGCAAAACTTTAATCCTTTCTGACTCAATGCCCTCTCTAACATAGAGCGCAACCCCTCCACCAATTTGATCAGCTCTATCATTTCGATATAGTTTGTACCCAGGTATCACAGTGTCCCACTGGTTGTCCTCCTTCCACCATGTCTCTGATATTCCAATCATATCTAACCTCTCGTTTAGTGCTATATATTCTAACTCTCCCATCTTGTTTTGTAGACTTCTAGCATTTGCATACAAGCATTTTAGAGACTGTATTTTATTCATATTAATTTGGCTATTGGTAGACATGGGTAATTTGGGATCTTTAAGTTCTGTCTGCTCCATACTCGAGGGCATTTGGGCTACTTTACTCTTTTTTGGAACCTCTCTGCTTTTTGTAGTATCCTTCAAGGATACATTCTTCCGAACCATGCGCTCTGGGCGACTGTCGGCTTTCCCCTATTATCTAGTTTAAAAGCTGCTCTATCTCCTTTTTAAAGGTTAATGCCAGCAGCCTGGTTCCATCCCGGTTAAGGTGAAGCCCATCCCTTCGGAAGAGCCCCTCCTTTCCCCAGAATGTTCCCCAGTTCCTAACAAATCCGAACCCCTCATCTCTGCACCATTGTCTCATCCACGCATTGAGACTCCGGAGCTCTGCCTGCCTATTGGGTCCTGCGCGTGGAACGGGAAGCATTTCGGAGAACGCTACCCTGGAAGTTCTGGATTTCAACTTCCTACCTAAAAGCCTAAATTTAGCTTCCAGAACCTCCCTACCACATTTTCCTATGTCATTGGTACCAACATGTACCAAGACAGCAGACTCCTCCCCAGCACTATCTAAGACCTTATCTAGGTGGCGTGTGAGGTCCGCTACCTTCGCACCAGGCAGGCATGTTACCAGGCGATCCTCACGTCCACCAGCCACCCAGCTATCTACATGCCTAATGATCGAATCACCAACTATAACTGCTGTCCTAACCCTTCCCGCATGGGCACTTGGCCTTGGAGAAACCTCCTCGGTGCGAGAGGGGTTTACATCACCTGGAGGACAGGTCCTAGTTACAGGATCACTTCCTGCCACACCAGGGTGATGCTCTCATGTCACGTGACCTCTCTCCATGGCAACAGGGATGCTGCCAGACTGGAGGTGGGACTTCAGGACTATATCCCTGTAGGTCTCGTCTATGTACCTCTCTGTCTGTCTTATGTTTTCCAAGTCTGCTACTCTAGCCTCTAGAGAACGGACTCGTTCCCTGAGAGCAGAGAGCTCCTTGCACCTAGTGCACACGTAAGACCTCTCACCAGCTGGGAGAAAATCATACATGTGACACTCAATGCAAAAGACTGGAAAGCCCACATCCCGCTGTATGCCGTATATGTATCTGGTACTAACTAATTGATCAGTACATTGTCCGTGGGGCTGAGCCATGTTTCTGTGATGCACAGTACATCGGGTTGTTGGTCATCTATGTGGTCTACCAGGGTGTAAATCTTGTTGCGTATGGATCTGGCGTTTATTAGTTCTATTGTTACTGACCCTGTGGTGATTGTTGTTCCGTGTGCTTTCTTTGTGTTAGAGTGAGGTTTGGATTTGTGCTCTGGGTGTTTTTTTGTCATGTGTGTTCTGTATGTGGCCTTGTGGAAATATTGTGTGTGTTTTGGTGTGACCATGCTGTTGGTGGTGTCCATGGTGTGTGGGTGGTGGAACTGTGCCTGTGTGTTGGAAGGAGGTGTGTAAGGAGGAGGGTGAGGGGGAGAATCATTGTGGTGTGCATGTTCTCTTGTATGGTCCTGTTTTCACTCACGTTTTGCTGCTTTACTTCTGTTCCTTTCTGGTGGTTTCTGGGCACCTTCTGAGTGGCTTATCTGTGGGCTTGTTTCCCCTCTTCTTTTCCTTCCCTCTGTTGTTCGCCCCCGTGCCTCGCCTAAGGGCCATGCCAAAGGGCCCTCTGGCGAGGCCCTCAGGCGCGGGCCCGCCCAGTGTGGGCGCACCCTGCAGGGATGCCGCTTTTATTCTGTCCTGGCTGCTGCTGGTGCGTTGCTCCCACTGACCCGATTGGGCAAGAGCTTCCGAGCGGGAGGATTTCCTGCTTGGGTGCTCTACCCCGATCGGGGGAGCTGCGGAGGGCTGCGGGGTGGAGGAGGCTGGAGGCTTTTTGGGACAAGGAAGTATCTTCAGTAGAACCCCCTTCCTCTTAGGTGAGATGGTACGGGCCCCACCGTCCCATCTTTGAAGAGGCCTGCAAGCTCCTGAATTAGTAAGGCCTGGTGCAGGGGAAGCCACTGGGGCTCCCTGGGGAAGTAAGGTGGGGGCAACTGGTCCAGATGGAGATAACCCTCTCTGACGACTTGAAGAACACACTTGTTGGCAGTGATGGAGTCCCACCTGTGGGCAGTGGACCAGCCTCCCCCCCCATCGGCAGCTGGTCATTCAGCAGTTGAGAGGCTATGCTGGGAGTGTCAAAACTCAGAGCCTGGCTGTGCTGGAGCCAGCAGCTGGGTCTTTGGTCCTTTGGGCTTGCGAGACCCCTGGCCAGAGCCCTTACCCTGATCGTCCTGCGGCAGGGTCTGCAGAGTCTGGCATGGGGGGTGGGGGTAACCTCTGTAGGGCTGGCCCTTCCTGAGGAAAAAGGGATTTCTTCCCTTGCGGCTTTTTCCTAGGAAGGGTAGAGGTCTTCCTGGAGAGCAGAGTATGGTTGACGTACTGTGTCTCAATTTCAGCTACTTTGTCCTCCATAGGCTTACTAAAGAGCTGCTCCCTGAGGCAAGGAAAGTTGAGGAGCTTCTTCAGGACCCACTGCTCCAGGTCAGAGGACTCGAAGCTGTCTTAGGCAGTTTGAAAAGGTATTTGGAGTACTCATCGACCGACTTCGAGAGAATCTGGAACGCCAGAGGTGGTCCCCATTGAGGATGGCCGTAAATTCCCTGAGCTCCCTGGTGAGATCTCAGAGGAATATATCAATGTAAAGTTGGTAGACCTGGAGCCCTGGTAACATTTGCGCCTGAGGGCATCAAGGGCACCAGACTCCCTGCCCAGAGGAACTGAAGAGTAAGTCTTCGGGTTCTCTGCTTGCGCATGGCCGACTTGATGACCATGGAGGTGTGGGGAAGCTGTGCCTTCCGAACCCTGCACATTGAGTCCAAGTGTTGATTGACAATTGGGACAGAAGCTGGGGTCTCCCAATGCGGAGATGGAGCCGGTTAAGGATGCAGGGGATTGGAACTGTGAGGGTTTTCTTCAGTGGTGCCTCATATTGGAGGATATCAAGTTCCTCTGCTCGATGATGCTCCTCTGATTTGGTGGTAAGCGTGAGGGCCCGTGCCATATCCCAGACAAACTCAAGGAAAGGTGTCCTCAGGGGGTCTGCTGCCTCTGGGTCAGCGGGGATGGGTCTGAGGGGAGTACTCAGTGGGGCCAAGTCTCTGGTGAAGGGTCCCCATTGGATTCCCATTCCAAATAGTCTGGGGAGGAGATCGGGTGGGTTCAAGGTGGGTTGATGACCCATGCCAGGCTCCCGAGGCCAGAGCCTGTCTGGAGCCAGAGGTGCTTGCCCGAGATGATCTTGCATCCGAGGAACAGGAAGCAGATAGAGATCCTTGCTGTGGATCCTCATGAGGCTTCTGGCTCTTGGTGATCACTGCGGCGGCACGGTGGGTCCTTGAGGTCGAGGTCCCTGCAGTCTTGTGGTGTGTGCCAGCAGGGCCAGGCATCTGTGCCTGCTGGGCAGCAAGGAATGCAGAATTGCTGTGTTCCAAGGCCAGCATTCGGGCCTCCTTCTAGAGAGTGAAGCCCTGCATGTCGATGCCGGGGGTGACGGTCAGGCGTCGAGGAGGAGAGGGGGGTCCTCGCTGGGACGACTCTCAGGAGACTGGGTGCCATCGCCAGAGGCCTCTGCATCGGTTCGAGGTACCTTTCTCGGCCGCTCCCTCTCCAACTCTTTGGATTTTAGGAGGGGGCTGAGGGACCAGGCGTGACTTCACGCTTGGGGACCCTTGGTCAGAGTGCCTGCGGACCCACGGGGGAACCTTGGGCAGCTCTGAGGGTTGCGGGGCCTTGCAGCGCAAGACTACTGGGGTCGAGTGTCTTATGGAAGATATCATTTAGCTTCTGCTGGTGATTCTGGATGGCCTTAGAGGACATCTTTTTGCATAAGGAGCATTGCACCGGGTTGTGATCGGCACCCAGACACCAGAGACAGCAGTCATGGGTGTCTGAGTGACATGTTTTTGGAGCACCGATTGCATTTCTTGAAACCAGAGGCCACCGGGGCAAAAAGGACCCCGCAAGGTCAAAGACCCTCAACATGGTCAATGATTAAAAAGGGCTAAAGTAGAAAAGGGAAAAACAGTTCCTGAGACAGACTGCCAAAGCAGCATTGCTTGAGGTGGCGGGAAGGGGAACCGGCATTAGTCAGAAAGAACAAATATGTACTTAGTAAAGCAAAAATGTTTTCCAGGGACAAGATGCACGTCCGAAGGGCTCAGTGGAAAAAGGGAGACTGAGCAAGATGGCACCCTTGGTCGGGAAGGGGACCATGCATGTGTGATGTCATTCCCAAAGGCTTTCTTTGAAAGCTGGGGGAAATGTTCTATGCGGGCTCCGTCGGGGCTGACATCACCCATATGTGAGGACTGACTTCCTGCTTGTTCTTGGAGAACTGTTGAATCACTCACCCTATGGGTGCCCAAGGAGGAAAAACATACAGCAGTCCCTCCGTGGGCCACCGCTGTACTAGGGTGTCAAGGCCTTCAGACATCCTCTCTCTCCTTCTGCTGAAGAACCTTCTGGCCGTGGCAATTGCCAACGTTGCCATCAGGTCGTTGACTGGTGTGCCCCAATGACACATTATCTGCAAGACGACTGCGTCACCAAGAGCCCATTCTCCAGGGTCTAACTAAACCAAATTTAGGTAATCTGCTATCATGTTTTCTGTTCCTGTGACAAGTGCTGTTGAAATGGCTTGCAGATAGTTCTCCGCCCATTCCAATAGTATGGCTGCCTCATTCTCCAACCTTGCAATGCCTGTGCCCCCTTGACAATTGATATAAGCCAACATGGTATTGCTGACCAAGGCCACCCAAACTGCCTTCCCCTGCAGCCCCAGATGGAAACACTACAGAGCAAGGAAAACAGCCCACATTTCCAGCCTGTTGGACCAACTGCTATCCTCTGGGGATCACCTGCCCTGAGCAATGCGCCTCTCGTAGTGAGATCCCCAGCCCAATAGGCTGGCATCAGTTGTCAGCATAGTAATATAGTAAATGACGGCAGATAAAGACCAGTATGGTCCATCTAGTCTGCCCAGCAAGATGGCAGGAGTAGGTGCACCCCTTCCCATGTCTTTGTTTAGGGGTGCATCCCTCCCCATGTCTTCACCTCTCCCCACATCTTTGTTTAGGGGTGAACCCACCACTCCCCCCCCCCATCACTCCATGTAGGGCACCCCTATTTGTTGAGAAATTAAATGGTTCAGTTTATTTTTAATTTTATCCTGTTGCTGTAAAGTGATCCACTGTGTCTGTCCCAGGCCACTTTGAATTCCATCACAGTGTTTGCCCTCACCACCTCCATTGGGAGGGCATTCCAAGCATCCACCACCCTCTCAGTGAAAAAGTATTTCTTAACATTGCCTTTCAATTTACCACCTTGCAGCTTCATGTCATGCCGTCTAGTTTTACAGCTTCCATGTCTTTGGAAGAGGTTTGTTCATTATTTCTTTAAGTATTTAAATGTCTGAATCATATCTTCCCTATCCCTCCTCTCTTACAAAGTGTACATATTTAGGTCTTCAAATCTCTTCTCATAAGGCTTCTGACGCAGGCTCCAAATCATTTTGGTCGCCTTCCTCTGAACAGTTTCCATTCTTTTTACATCCTTTGCAAGATACGGTCTCCAAAACTGAACACAGTATTCCAAATGAGGATTCACCAGAGAAATACAGAGGCATTAGTATCCCCTCCTTTCTGCTGGTAATTCCTCTTCAAATGCAGCCCAATATCCTCCTGGCTTTTGCCACTGCCTTGTCGCACTGTTTTGCCACCTTGAGATCTACAGAAATAATCACACCGAGGTCTTTCTCCTGCTCCGTGCACACCAACCTCTCGCCCCCTATCACGTACATTTCCCTTGGATTTCTGCTACCCAAGTGCACGATCCAGTGTGGCGATTCTAAGGGCATCTCTGCCAAAAGCTTTTCCAGGCATAACCACCACCTGAGAATCCTCCTGGGTCAACTGCAGACAGGGCAACAAATGCATCAGGGGATACAGCTGGTGTGACCATCTGCACAGCAATGCCCTCTGCAATGGTTACATGTGAGCCCGTGCCCATGGTACCAGCTCTAGTGTCACTGCCATGGTCCCTAGCAGCTGATGCTGTTGGCACCTCATCCTGAGGATCTGCCTTAACAGCTGCCATAGAGACTGTACCCTCTGCTGCAGCAGAAAAACCTTGCCCCTGTGGGTATCACATCGGGCTCAGAGGTACTCCAGAGTCCTGCGATGGCACTAGTAGACTCTTGGCCACATTTATGACCCAGCCGAGGCTTTGCAAAAACTAGACTATTCTCGTTGTGGCTTGGTTGCTTCCCCCTTTGGGTTTTATCCGAATGAGCCAGTCATTGAGTAAAGATGCACCAGTATCCTTTCTTGGCAGAGTGCTGCCGCCACCACGATGCTATCACCCCTGGTGAACATGCAGGGAGCCGTCACCAGCCCGAATGGCACTGCCTGAAACTGGAAGTGTCCCATGGACACCGCAAAACAGAAACTGACGTCGTTCTGGCTTGAGGGGAATATACCTCTGTGAGGTCAAGTGATGTCAAGAATCCTCCTTGTCGCAACAGCCATGACGACAGACCTGAGGGTCCCCATGCGAAAAACGGGGCACCCCCAGGCACTGGTTCACCTGCTTGAGAAAGAGAATGTGGAGTGGAGGAGTGGCCTAGTGGTTGGGGCAAGGTACTTCAGGCTGGAAGGTCGGGGGTTCAAATCCCACTAGAGGACAGCAACCTTGGGCCAGAAGGACTGGAGTTTCTAGTCCCACAGGTGCTCCTTGTGGTCTTGGGCAAGCCACTTAACCCTCCATAGCCCATGTTCCCTGTAAAATAGTTATCTCCAAGTTATAATGTAATTTCAGTTTGTTCAATGTAAACCGCACTGATGCAGAATAGCACGGTATATAAGAGAATGTAAATAAATAAATAAAATAAATAGTGTCAAAAAGGCCCTTCTTTATTTGGTACCATGAAATAAATGGAGTATCGACCGCAGCCATACTGTTCCTGGGGAATGTGCTCCATGGCTCCCAACTGTAGCAACTGCTGCAGGGTGTCCCGCACTGCCTTGGCCTTGCCGCATACTTTGCATGGAGACAGCACGAAGGAGGATGCTAGTGGCCTGGCAAATTTTTAGAAGTATCCCTCCCTAATAATTTCTAAGACACACTGGTTGGATGTGATTTGGATCCAGGCGTGGTAAAATGTCAAACAGACCTCCCACGGGCTGCATTAAATGCCTGAGCCTTCCTCATTTCACTGGGCCTTCTTTCTGGCCAAAGGCAGGGGAAGTGGAGTAATAGCTCTTCCTGCCCCTCGAAACCCCCGAAAGGCCTGTCCCCTTGGGGTAAAATAGCTCTGATAAGGCACAAAATGCATGGTATGAATAATCAGAAATCCCACGACTGACCCTGTGACAGTGCATGCCCTTGCTTCTACTTGTCCTCTGGGAGATGCCCCCCCCCCCCCCTTGGGCTCTTAAGTCTATCACCAACTTTTCCAACTCCTCCCTGAAGAGAAGCTTACCCCTGAACAGAAGCTTACTTAACCAGGACTTGGAAGATACATCTGCTGCCCTATTCCGCAGTCACAGAAAGCGGCATGCCGCTACCACAGAGGCCATGCTCTTCGATAGACCTCTAATGAGACCATAGAAGACGTCTGCCAAATAAGAGGCCCCCAACTTCAGCTGTACTGCCGCCGCTGCTGGGGATAATTCTTTCAGCTCAAGCACCCCCTGCACCCATCTCAGGCAGTCCCTGGCCACTATTGCCCTGCAGACAGATGCCTGCAATGAAAGGGTATTAATATCAAATGCCTTCTTCTACACAGTATCTAACGTCCTCTCCTGTACATCATGGAGTACAGAGTTGCACTCTACAGCAGGGGTCTCAAACTCAAATTGCTTTGAGGGTCAAATGAGGACTTGTAAAGTAACCCACAGGCCACATCGTTGGAACTTTTTTTTTACAATGGAAAAAGGTCAGTGTCTGCGAAGTACTACTCCCCACCTCTGACAAACATCGCAGAGCCACCGCAGTACAAATCCGCTCACTCTCCACCACATACGGCAGCGTAGACTTGCAGTGAAGCACCATACCGCTTATCCAGCTCTTACACACATCAATTGTACCGGGTTGATCATAGAAAGCAGGCGGCTAGACATATTTCAGCGATCAGGAACCACTCAGAGCAGCATTGGGCTGCAGGCTTGCCCTTGGGAGCTGTGCGGGATCGGGCAATCAACACCGGCATGGCGGGGAGGCAAACTTAATTAGCCGCAATTACATACCAGCATCAACTACATCAGTGGTTCTCAACCTTTTTTGTACCACGACCCCTTTTACCATTGGTCAACTTGTGATGACCCCAATGATAAAATCAAATGCGTGTCTCTTCCTTTACCGTTAACGCATTGTCGCTGTAATCATTTGTTGAATATAAACATATTGCAAATGCCTATAATATAACATTTACTTATTTAAACCACAATAACAATATTTGATTTCAAAATTATGATGATTTTGTAGTCAAATCATTAATATGAAATAAAATTATTTTTTCTACCTTTGTCTGACCAATTTATTCTCTGATCATGCTGGTCCCAATCTGAGGCTTCTGCTTTCCTCTCTTAGCTCTCTTTCTGTGGTCTATGGTCCATCTATCATTTCTTCTCTTCTTTTGTTTTCTTCACTTCTTTCTATCAGCCTATTTCCAGTCCCCTTCTAGTCCAGATACCATGGCAGCCCCTCTCAGCATCCACGCCCTTCCAGTCCCATTCTCCCATCCCCTCGCATCAGCCCATTTGTAGCCCTAGCCCCCAGTTTTCTTCCAAGGCCAGCAGCTCTATCATCCCCCTACCCACCATCAGCCCATTTCCAGTTGAAGCCCCCCCAATCAGCTCACTTCCAGTGCTAGTCCCCCCTCAACCCCATTACCAGTCCTAGCCTCCTCTAATCAGCCCATTACTAGTCCTACCCCCCCCCCCATCAGCCCATTACCAGTCCCAGCCCCCCATCAGTCCATTACCAGTCCCAGCCCCCCCATTGATCAGTCCATTCCCAGTCCTAGCCTTCCCTAATCAACCCATTACCAGTGCTAGCCCCCCCATCAGCCCATTATAATCCTAACCTGCACTGTCTCTCCCCTCTGTCCAGTATTTATCCCGTCTGTCCAGTATGTCCCCCCTCCCTCCATGTCAGCCCCGTCCCTTCCCAATGTCAGCCCCGTTGGAGGTTCCCTGCCCCCTCCTCCCCCTCTCCCTATGTCTGCCTGCTACTGCCCTGTTCTTCTGCAGCCGCGGTTCCCTGTCTCTTAGGGAACCGCAGCTGTGCCAGTAAAGCTGTTGCAAAGCCTTCCTGTCTCTCAACAGGCTCTGTGCAGCATTGTCCCACCTCCAAAAGGAAGTTGTTTACCACTTCCTTTGGAGGCAGGACAATGCTGCACGGAGCCCATCGAGAGACAGGAAGGCTCCACAAAATTTTCACAGGCAGAGTTGTGGTTCCGTAAGAGACAGGGAGCCACGGCTGCAGAAGGGAGGCGGTGAGTTTTCCCGCTGTTGAGAAGCAGACTCGGCAGCGGCAGCAACTTGTGCAAAATGCATCACGGGCCGCATGTTTGAGACCCCTGCTCTACGGGGATTGTGGTAGTCTTGGTCACTGCCAAAACTGCTGCATCTACCTTTGGAGAACAAAGCATCTCCTGCTCTGGCAGTGGGTAAAGGTAGGTTAAGGTCTCAGATTTATTTATTTTATTTAATTTACATTCTCTTATATACCATGCTATTCTGCATCAGTGCGGTTTACATTGAACAAACTGAAATTACATTGAACAGGGCATTATAAACTTGGAGATAACTATTTTACAGGGAACATGGGCTATGGAGGGTTAAGTGGCTTGCCCAAGACCACAAGGAGCACCTGTGGGACTAGAAACCCCAGTCCTTCCGGCCCAAGGTTGCTGTCCTCTAGTGGGATTTGAACCCCTGAACTTCCGGCCTGAAGTACCTTGCCCAACCACTAGGCCCTGAAGACCTGCCTCTAGCATGTTCCACTCATCATGACTCACTTGCTTAATGATACAATGCAATGGAGACACCTGCTGTGGCTTTCGCACAGCCTGAAAAAGCGGATCTTTCAGCACATCGTCCTCCTATAGCTGTCTTGCTGGCATATTAAGTGTTTGTAATGACTCTGCTATGAGTGCTGCCAACTCTTCCCTGCAGAAGATGCAGATGACTCTGCATAACTTTGCACTTGTCCACATTAAATTTCATCATCCAAAATGACAGATGAAATTTAATGCGGACAAGTGCAAAGTTATGCACCTAGGAAAGAACAACCCAAACTAACAGAAACCCGGGTATGCACTTGTAAACAGTCACCTAATTGTGTAAATAGTGGCCAGCCAACCGCCGTCACCACCGCCCATCAGTGGCCCGACCGCATAGCCTGTATATAGTTACTTAAAAGATCTGCCACGCTGCCTAGCTGTGCAGCCTGTACATAGTTACTCCAGTTAATCCAAGTTGCAAATCCTGTTCATTGTAAGTACAGTACCGGCCCTGCCAGGACTGTACAATTTTGTTGACTGTGAACCAAGCCGATTTTAAAAAGTGCGGTATAGAAAAGACTTTAAATAAATGGTTACACGATGCAAGGTTCCACATTGGGAACCACCACCCAGGAAAAAGATTTAGGCATCATCGTAGATAGCATGTTAAAACCCTCCGCCCAGTGTGCAGCAGCAGCCAAGAGAGTAAACAGAATGCTAGGTATCAGAAGGAAAGGAATAGAAAATAAAAAAAAAGGATATTATAATGCCTCTGTATCAATTCCATGGTGCGACTGCACCTTGAATATTGTGTGCAATTCTGGTCACCGTATCTTAAAAAGGATATAGCGTTATTAGAAAAGGTACAGAGAAGAGCCACCAAAATGGTAAAGGGGATGGAAGGATACTCCTATGAAGGGAGGCTAAAAAGGTTAGGGCTCTTCAACCTGGAAAAGAGTCGGCTGAGGGGAGATATGATAGAGGTCTATAAATTAATGAATGGAGTGGAACGGGTAAACATAGATCGATTGTTTACGTCATCAGAATATAAAAGGACTAGGGAACATGCAATGAAGCTAGAGGGTAAACTATTTAAGACTAATAAGAGAAAATATTTTTTTCACTCAACGTGTAATCAAACTCTGGAATTTGTCACCGGAGGATGTAGTAAAAGCTGTTAATGTAGCTGGGTTTAAAAAGAGGTTTGGACAAGTTCCTGGAGGAAAGGTCCATAAAGCATAGTTACTCACCTGTAACAGGTGATCTCCGGGAACAGCAGGAATTTAATCCTCATATGGGTATCGTCGGTACCGACGGAGCCTGCGCGGGAATGCTCCCCAGCGTCCAATTAGAAAGCTTTTGGGAGCATCCCACAGCGCCTGCGTGTTGCCTTCCCGCCTTTTCCAACTGCCTCTTCTCTCCAGTTGAGTTTTAAAGCTGAGACAAAGAGAGAGAGAGGGAAAGGAAAGAGATAGATACAACTCCTAGGGGAGGTGGGTGGGTTGTGAGGACTAAATCCCTGCTGTTCCCAGAGATCACCTGTTACAGGTGAGTAACTATGCTATCTCCAGGAACAAGCAGGACTGTAGTCATCACATATGGGGACTCCCTCGCTTTAGGTGCCACGGAGCGACCCCAGAAGTTGTGTGTCCCTGAACAGGGCTCCACTTCCCCCCATGGATCTCTGATATCCTACCAGGGATGGCAGGTAGTAGTTGATTAGGTATGGAACAGGTGTTGGAGAACAGCCTGACTAAACAAGGCATCCCGGCAGGAGTCCTTGTCCAAGCAGTAATGGGCTGTGAAGGTATGAACCGAGGCCCAAGTGGCTGCTCGACAGATGTCGTCGACAGACAGAGTGCAGATGAGCCATTGAGGCTGCCATGGCTCTCACATTGTGAGCTGCGACATGGTCCTCCAGAGAAAGGTTCTTACTCTGATAGGCGAAGGAAATACACTGAGCAATCCAGTTAGACAGTATTCTCTTGGAGACTGGAAGTCCCAAATGAGAAGGATCAAAAGCAACAAAGAGTTGAGAGGACTTTCTATGTTGCTGTGTTCTTTGTAAGTAAAAAGCTAAAGCTCTTTTACAGTCCAAGGTATGAAGATTCCTAACTGCATTTGATGCATGAGGCCTTGGAAAAAACACAGGTAGGTAGACCGCTTGGTTCAGATGAAAAGGCGAGACCACCTTTGGCATAAAGCGTGGATGAGTCCTAAGGACTACCTTGTCATGATGGAACCTTGTATAAGGTGGATCAGCTACTAGCGCTTGCAACTCACTAATGCGGCGTGCTGATGTGATTGCAATGAGAAAGAACCTTCCAAGAAAGGAATTTCAAGGAGGTAGTAGCTAAAGGTTCGAAAGGTGGCTTCATGAGCTGCCCAAGAACCAGGTTTAAGTCCCATGCCACCGGTGGTGGCCTAATGGGAGGCTCAGTTAGAAGAAGGCCTCTCGAATCTTGCTATAAGAGGATGAGAGGAAATAGGCTGTCTATTTAGAGGCTTAAAGGAAGCTGCAATAGCACTCAAATGGACTCTTACTGAATTAGTCTTAAGACCTGCATTGGATAAATGAAGGAGACACTCCAGTAATGATTCCAGAGGTATCGCAAGGGGCTTAAGACCCTTCTGCGAACACCATATGGTAAACCTTTTCCACTTGAAAGCATAAGAGCGTCTTGTGGAAGGTTTCCTGGAAGCAAAAATAATATCTTTTACTTGCTGAGGGATATTAAGATCATGGAGATCTAGGCCTTCAGCAACCAAGCCCTGAGACGCAGAGACTGGGGACTGGGATGCCATAACATTCCGTCCTCCTGAGATAGGAGATCTGGAGCAGACCCTAATTCCAGGGAGGGAGCTTGAGAGAGATGTAGGAGCAGAGGGTACCACACTTGCTGTGGCCAATGTGGAGCTATGAGAATCATATGGCCTCTGTCTCTCTGAAGCTTGAACAGGGTTTTGGGAATTAGGGGAATGGGTGGAAAGGCATACAGGAAGTCTTGACCCCAGTAAAGGAGGAAAGCATCCCTGGCCTGAGCTCCCTGAGCCGGAATTCTGGAACAGAACTGGGGAAGTTTGGCATTCCACGGACTTGCAAAGAGGTCTATGTCCGGGGTTCCACAAAGTTGAAAAATCCTGGCCACCTGGTGTGCATGCAGAGACCACTCGTGTGGAAGCAGAACTCGACTGAGTGTCTGCCCAAGAGTTTTGAATGCCTGGAAGATACACTGCCAGAAGAAACTGATGCTCTCTGGCGAGGGCCCATAGTCGCAAATCTTCGTTGCAAAGCAACAGAGAGCCTGTTCCCCCCTGCTTGTTCACATAGAACATGGCTACTTGATTGTCCGTATGAATGAGGACTGTCTTGTAGCTGAGCAGGGTGTGGAACACTTGCAGAGCAAGAAAGATTGCTCTGAGCTCCAGGAGACTGATATGTAGATGACTCTCTTGTGGAGACCAGGTGCCCTGGGTGGAGAGGTCTTGCAGATGAGCTCCCCAACCCATTGGAGAAGCATCTGTTGTGAGAGTTGCTTGGGGTAAGGGTTGTTGACCCCAGCAACAGGTTTTGAGTGGACTTCCACCACTGGAGGGACAAAATAAGGCAACTTGTGTTTGCTATTTTGTCTGACAGGCATCCTGATGCCTGGGTCCATTGAGTGGATAAAGTCCACTGGGCTGCTCTCATATGGAGGCGAGCATAGGGAACCACATGTACAGTAGATGCCATGTGGCCTAGTAGTTGTAACATTTCTCGAGCAGTGAGATGAGGCTTTAACACTGCTTGAGAAGCTAACTGCACCATACGAAGGCAGAGGGCCTGAGGGAGATATGCCCTTGCCTTTCTGGTGTCCAGCAAAGCTCCTATGAACTCTAAAGACTGGTTTTGGGATGTTTATTACAAGACCCAAATACTGAAGGATACGCATTGTGCAGGATAGAGAAGTCCTGGCCTCTGAGTCTGTTGGGGCTCGAATGAGCCAGTCATCTAAGTAGGGGAAGACGAATATCCCTAGAGTGCAGAGAAATGCTGCTACGACAGCCATGCATTTCGTGAACACCCTTGGTGCTGAGGCCAGGCCAAAAGGAAGCACCCTGTATTGGTAGTGCTTTCCTTGAAAAGGAACCAAAGGAACCTTCTGTGGGTTGGATGGATGAGGACATGGGTGTACGCATCCTTGAGATCTAGAGAACAAAGCCAATCCTGACTCTGAAGGTATGGCAGCAGAGACCCGAGAGAAATCATTTTGAATCTCTCTTTGACAAGGAATTTGTTCAATTTTCTGAGGTCTAAGATAGGTCTGTATCCCCCTGTTTTCTTTGGAATAAGGAAATAAGGGGAGTAGAACCCTGTACCCTGCTGATGAATGGGTACTTCTATTGCCCCTTGGGCTAGAAGAATAGCGACCTCCTGCCCTAACAGGTTGATGAGAGAGGTCGGAGAATTGAACTGCCTTACTATTGTGTGAGGGGGCATGCTTGAAAAATGAAGCTTGTACCCCTCCTTTATGATGGAGTGTCCAATGCTCTGCTGTTATCTGCCCCCATCTGGGGGCAAAGTGACAACCTTCCTGGAATGGTGGAAGGCTCTGGTCCCCCGAGAGCCAGGAAGGTTAAGTTCTCTAGCTGAAAGTCAAAGGCCTTGTGGAGGCTGAGACTGCTGTGACAGCTGAGGCTTAGCAGTCTTTGCTTTCTTCTGTTTGGGTGGTTGCTGACCCTTCTTGACAAACTGACCTGCCGAACGTGCCTGCTGAGCATAGGCAGGATAATATCTTTTCTTCTTAGAAAAGAATGGTTTCTTGAAAGATTTCTTTCTAGCAGGATCAGCTGTGGACTTGGATAATCTATCCAAGGTGGAATTTTCAGCATCCATCTCATCGGCTTTTTCCTGCCAATCTCTACCAAACAGGTTCTCACCAGTACAAGGGATGTTTCCCAATTTGTCTTGTACCCAGAGCTCCAGATCAGATGCCTGGAGCCAAGCAATTCTACGTGCACCTATGGCAATAGCAGAGGTCCTGCTTATGCACTCAAAACAGTCAAAGGCTGCACAGTTGGCAAATTTAGGAACATTTTGGGCATGTTTGACCAAAGTGAGAAAATCCTGTCTATCCTCAGGAAGAATAGGACTTAAAACTTCTAAATCATCTGTGACCTCCTTCAGGAACATTCCCATGTAAGAGACTATAGGAACTGATCCTGGCAGAAAGCATGGAAGTGTGGAAGACCCGACGTCCAAAAGCATCCAGGGTTCTGCACTCACGTCCTGGAGGATTAGAGACATGCCTCTTTGCACTCTTGATCCTTCTCATAGCTGATTCCACTACAATAGAGTGGTGAGGAAGCTGAGTCTTTTGGAACTGGAGAGAGGCAGTTGGGAAAGGCAGTTGGGAAAGGCAGGAAGGCAGCACGCAGGCGCTGTGGGATGCTCCCAAAAGCTTTCTAATTGGACGCTGGGGAGCGTTCCCACACAGGTTCCGTTGGTACCAACGATACCCATATGTGATGACTACATTCCTGCTTGTTCCTGGATATACCGTTATTAAAAAAGGACCCGGAATATCACTGCTTGACCCAATACAAGCAATGAGGAACCTGTCTCTTGAGGAAACTGCTAGGTACTTATGACCTAGATTGGCCACTGTTGGAAACAGGATACTGGGCTTGATGGACCTTCGTCTGACCCAGTATGGCATATCTTATATTTTTATGTTCCTGTAAGGATCTCACCTTCTTCCAGCTCCACTGGCTCAGCATCCATCTCCCCCATGTCCAAGTCGACCGGATAACCGAGGGAGAGGACCCTGTCTCCATGAACAAGTAACCCCCGAGCCTACACCTGCTCAAGGCCAGCTCTTTGGCCGTCATGTGTTCCAATGGTGCCTGTCTTTCTAGCCCTGTCCGGTGTGAGTGACGAGTCACCTTTCCCTTGTTGCTTCAAACAGAATACTTTATGCAGAAGGAGAAAAAAAAACTGGTAAAAAAAAAAAAAAAAAAAAAGTGCACCCTCACCCCCAGCCCCTGGGAAGTGGAGGGTCCTGGGGAGGCATCATCTTTACTATACGACTCCAAAAATGGAGGGGCAAGACTGGTCCTCCCCTCCGACGCCTCTGCAGACGAGTCCTGACACTCCTTGAACTGCAAGCTGCCCTCGGAGGTCCCTGCTCACCAAGAAGTGTCTGCCCCATCCTGCTGCAATGCTTTTTCCATTGTACGGGGGTCCATCTTGCAGCCCCAGCAAATGCCCAGAGCAGAACACGTTCCTCGCTGCACCCCACAAGCCAGACACTGTAGTCTAGCAGGCATAATCAGACTAGAGGGCAGGGAAGACTTACCCCTTCCATGCCCCTGACAGTTCAGCCGCCCCCTGTCTTTCCCCCTACTCCCTCAAAACACAAAGGGAGATACCAAAAAAATTAAAAATCGCGGATGCCAAGCCAGAGTCCGAAGATACCTTCCCCATGATCCTTACCACATGTGTCTGTGTCAGACAAAAAAAGGCACAGGTTCCCGCGCTGCCAGCAAAGAGGAGTGTGCCACGAGTTACAGGCCATCTTATTGCATCTCTGAGGAAAACTTCACCACTGCCGCTACTCTGTCCCACGGCCTCTCAGAACCCTGACAGAGAGGCGGACTGCTGTTCCTTCATTTCCTGCCTCGTGCTCAGCCTCTTATCAGCTTTGGCGGTAGTCCCAAGAGAGCTGCTTGATCTGGTACCTGTCTTCCTGTGGCTCCACACCTAATAACTGGCTCAGCAGCCACTTCTATCAGTTGATAAGGATGGGAAGACTTCTCTACCACCAGAGGGAGAGCCCCTACCCCACTCACAGCTGACAACTTTTAAAAAATATTTTCTGTAAAATGCCTTTAAACAAACAAAAAAAACCCCTTAATTCAGCAGACACAATTGGTCAAACCTAATCTAACCCTTGCTGCTCAGGGAAAAGTTAGCTGTGGTTTAAAAGGGGGAATGAAAACTTTGGAAAGAAAATTAGAGCTCTAGAGTTGTCCCTACAGTGACAACTCTGGGATAACCTGCTCCAGCTGCTTGGAGACTGAGCTTACTGTGGCTATCTCCTTAAGTATATGGATGTCATCAAAAAGATGACACACTCAGTTTCCAAGCTGCTGGTGGGGGTTGACTACCCAGAAGTACAGGACTGGACTGGCTAGACAATAAGGAAGCAATAGAAGAGAAGGGCACAGATAGAAGCGATATGCAAGAAGTGCAGAGTTGCCGAGGAGTGATAAGAGAGGAAAGGTAGCGAGTTGCTGCAGAGTGAATGTACTTAGATTAGGGTTGCCAACTGGCTCCAGAAGCGCCTGACAGGCTCAATCCAGTCCTGGGTTTACCCCTTTGCATGCAGGGACATATAGTCTTGCTTTTCTTATAGAATGCAATGGAAAAATCAGAACTACATGTCCCTGCATGCAGTGGGGTAAACCTAGGACTGGATCAAGTGTATCAGGCGCATCTGGAGCTAGTTGGCAACCCTAACTTAGATGTCAGCAGGAGAAGTTTGAAATGGATGCAGAAATTGATAGTGAGCCAATGAAGAGACTTGAGAAGAGGGGTAATATCAGAATGACAAGGCTGGTGGAAGATTAGCCATGCAGCAGAGTACTGAACAGATTGAAAGGGAGAGTGATGATTCAGGGGGAGACCAGCAAGGAGTAGGTTACAATAGTCTAGATGGGAGGTGACTAAGGAGTGGTTAAGTGTATCAGTGGTATGTTCAGAAAGGAATGGGCACATTTTCTTGATGTTCTAGAGAAAGAAACAGCAGATTTTAGCTATGTTGGATGTGTGTAGGAGTCAAAGATGATCCCAAGGTTGCGAGCCCAGGAGACAGGGAATAGAAGAGAGTTATCCATAGAGAATGAGAAAGGAGGAAGGGGAGAGGAGGGTTTAGGGGGCAAAATAAGTTCAGTTTTGGTTATGTTCCATGTCAAATGGTGGTGAGACATCCAAGTAGCCAAGTCAGAAAGGCAGGCAGAGGATCCTAGCCTGGATTACCAGAGAGGTGTAGATCTGAAAGTCATCAGTGTTAAGATGGTACTGAAAACCAAAGGAAGAGATGAGTGCACCAAGGGACTAGATATAGAAAGAGAAAGTGGAGTAGACCCAAGATACATTAAATACCTTTATGGAAATGGGTAACAGGGGTAACATATGGAAAGCAGTGTATATAAATGCACGTAGAATGGGAAATAAGATCCCTGATGTTGAAGCTTTGGTAGGAGTGGCTGACTTGGATTTAGTGGCAGTTACAGAAACATGGTTCACAGAAAACCATGATTGGGATGTAACTATACCAGGCTATACTTTATTCAGAAAGGACAGGGTAGGAAGAAGGGGAGGAGGAGTGGCACTATATGTAAAAACTACTATTAAAGCTTTGGAATTACAGAGCTTAAAAGGGAGAGAGGAGGCATTATGGGTTAAACTAGAAAGAGGGAAAGAGAAATCTATTTGCATTGGTGTGATATACAGACCTCCCTCACAAGAGGAAGAGGTGGACAGAGTTAATTTAAGACATACGCAGCATTGCTAGGAAAGGGGAAGTGCTACTGATAGGAGATTTCAATATGCCAGATGTTGATTGGCACATTCCTGCTGCAGTATCATCTAGAAGTAAGGAGACCCTGGATTCTCTACAGGGAAAACTATTCAGGCAATTGGTAACAGACCCCACACGTGAAGGGGCCATACTGGACTTGGTGCTTACCAATGGTGAAAGTGTTTCTGATGTTGTAGTGGGAGATCATTTTGCATCCAGTGATCACCAGATGGTGTGGTTCAGTATTAGGACTAGGGCTGTTAGAATCCATTCCAAGGTGAGGATCTTAGACTTTAGGAAGACTAACTTTGCGAAGATGGGCCAATACGTCAGGGAGTCGTTAGTGGGATGGGAACAGCTGGGGGATGTAGAAAAACAGTGGGCAAAACTGAAAGGGGGTATTTTAAGGGCAACCAATCTTTTTGTTAAAATGATAAATAAAGGCAAAAGGAAAAAGGAGACCGCTATGGTTTTCGAAGGAAGTAGCTGAAAAAGTGAAGAAAAAGAGGGAGGCCTTCATGTCTTCACCTTAATCTTACAAAGACTATTGCTATCTGGTTCTCCCATGGTGGTCCTACCCCTTCCCTGGCCCCATCTTTCTCAGGCTCTTCTATACCACTAGTTTCTTCTTTCCGTTACCTTGGTGTTCTCTTTGATTTCAACCTCTCTTTCCACGATCACATTTCTCATGTTACTAAGACTTCTTTTTTTTTCTTGCGTCAAATTCGTGCTATTCGTCCCTTCCTCACCCCTTCAGCACTTGCTACGTTACTTCTATCTTTGGTTATGTCTCGTGTCGACTTTGCTAATTCTCTTTTTCTTGATATTTCAAAATCTCAGCTCTATCGACTTCAGCGCATCCAGTACACTGCTGCCCGTATTGCTACCCACTCCGCTGCTCGCGATCACGTTTCACCTCTCCTTTCTCGCCTCCACTGGCTGCCTCTACCCTTTCGCTCCCAATACAAACTACTCACACTAGTTCATCGGGTCTTTCACTCCAGCACACCGCAATACCTAGCAGACCTTCTCACCTATCACACTCCCAGGCATACACCCCGCTCATTTCACCTCAACCGACTCTCTCTCCCTCCACCCTCCCTTGCTCACCTACAGTCCACCCGCTCCTCTGCTTTTTTCTTCACAGCTCCCTCCGCCTTGAGCCCCATTTCCCCACCTTTAAGTGTAATCTAAAAACCCACCTTTTCTCCCTTGCTTTTGACCTTCCCTCCCCCTTCGCCTAACTCTACTCACTTTGGTCTATGTTGTGCTCTTCTCCCCCTCTGTCCTGTCCAGACATTGTAACTTCTTTTTCTCTTCTTTTACCTATTATTTTATAACTGTGTACTAAGGTTGTTTTTATGATTGTTTTTATGATTATTTTTATATTGTAAACCGCTCTGGTTCCCCTAAAAGGGCGGTATATCAAGCTGAATAAAACAAACATAAAACATGAAATACAAGAGATCAGAGAGAGGAAGACAGGCATCTGTATTTGGAAAAACTTAGAGAAGCTAGCAAAGTAGTCAAGAAGGCAAAGATTCAAAAGGAGGAGGAAATAGCCAATGCAATAAAATGGGGGGATAAGACATTTTTCAGATATATTAGTGAGAAGAGGAAGGGCAAAAGTGGTATTGTCAGACTCAAGAGTGCGGGGGGGGGGGGGGGAATATGTAGAAGCTGATAAGGATAAAGAGGAATTGCTTAAATATTTTTGTTCCGTGTTCACAGATGAAGAACCAGGAGCAGGACCTCAGAAAAACACCCACAAATAGGAACAGAAGCGAGGGACATCTTGAACAATTTTCAGAAGACTGTGTTTGTGAGAAACTATCTCAACTTAAAGTAGACAAAGCAATGGGACCGGATGGGATACACCCTAGAATACTGAGGGAACTTGGGGACGTTCTAGCAACTCCACTGACTGACCTTTTCAATGCCTCGGAGTCGGGAATGGTGCCAAAGGACTGGAGAGAGGCTCATGTGGTGCCTTTACACAAAAGCAGAAGTAAGGATGTGGTTGAAAACTACAGGCCGGTTAGTTTAACTTCGGTGGTGAGTAAATTATTGGAAATGCTGCTGAAAGAAAATAGTGAGGTTTCTGGAGTCCAGCGGATTACAGGATCCGAGGCAGCATGGATTCACCAGAGGCAGGTCTTGTCAGACAAATCTGATTGATTTCTTTGACTGCGTAACCAGGGAGTTGGACTGAGGGAGAGCTCTAGATGTGGTGTATTTAGATTTCAGTAAAGCCTTTGACACTGTTCCTCACAGGTGACTTATAAACAAACTGGGGATGGACCCTAAAGTTACTGCTTGGGTTAGAAATTGGTTGGGTGGGAGGCGACAAAGAGTACAAGTAAATGGAGCTCACTCTGAGGAGATGGATGTTACCAGTGGTGTGCCCCAGGGATCTGTCCTTGGTCCGATTCTTTTTAACGTCTTTGTTAGTGATATAGCGGAAGGGCTGTTGGGTAAGGTTTGCCTCTTTGCAGATGATACCAAAATCTGCAATAGAGTAGACACCCAGGAAGGTGTAGATAACATGAGGAGGGATCTAACTAAGCTTGAAGAATGGTCTAGAATTCGGCAGCTGGGATTTAATGTTACAAAAATGTAAGGTCATGCATTTGGGCTGCAGCAATCCAAGGGAGCAATACAGTATAGGAGGTGAAGTACTTTTGTCCACTAAAGAAGAAGAGCGGGACCTAGGCGTGGTTGTGTCTGATGATCCTAAAGTAGCTAAACAGGTAGAAAAGGCGACAGCAAAAGCTAGAAGGATGCTTGGGTGCATACGGAGAGGAATGGCTAGCAGAAAAAAGGAGGCGATAATGCCTCTGTATAAGTCTTTGGTGCGACCTCATTTGGAGTATAGTGTGCAATTCTGGAGACCGCACCTTCAAAAGGATGTGAACAGGATGGAGTCGGTGCAGAGGGGGGCTACTAAAATGATTAGTGGGCTTCATTATAAAGCATATGAGGACAGACTTAAGGATCTTAATATGTACACCTTATAGGAAAGGTGGGATAGAGGTGATATGATTGAGATGTTTAAATACCTCCATGGCACAAATGTTCAGGGAGATAGCCTCTTTCAATTGAAAGCAAGTTCTGCTACGAGGGGACATGGGATGAGGGTGAAGGGAGATAGATTCAGGAGTGATTTGCGGAAATATTTCTTTACGGAAAGAGTAGTGGATCTGTGGAATAGTAGAGATGAGGACAGTAACTGAATTCAAAAAAGCATGGGACCAACACAGAGGATCTCTAAAGGTAAAACGTGGACTGTTGTAGTTGTTGATATGGAAGGACAGACTAGATAGGCCATGTGGTCTTTTTCTGTCATCATGTTTCTATGTTTCTAAGATAGATCCTTGGGGTACACCAACTGAGGGTGGGATAGCAACAGAGGAGTATCCACCAGAACACACACTGAAAGAGCGATGGGGGGGAGATAAGAGAACCAGGATAGCACAGAGCACTTAAAACCAAGCGAGGACAATGTATCAAGGAAAAGGTTGTAGTCAAGAGCGTCAAAAGCAGCAAAAAGGTCAAGGAGGATGAGGATCGAGTAAAGGCTCTTGGATTTAGCCAGGAACAGGTGACTGGAGACTTTGGCAAAAGCTGTTTCAGTAGAATGTAAAGGACGAAAGTCAGACGGTAAAGGATCCAGGAGGATCCTGACTCTAAAGAAGCACTTAAAAGGTCAGACAGTGGAGACACTAGAGCTTCTCTATGTTCCTTCAATTCTCTCGGATGTATCCCATCGGCCCCATTGCTTTGTCTACTTTTAGTTTTGCTAGTTCCTCGTGAACACAGTCTTCTGAAAGTCATTCAATATCCCCTTTACTTCTGTCCCTATTTGTGGGTGTCTAAGGTCCTGTCCTGATCATGGCCCATCTATGAACACAGAACATACATATTTGTTATGCAATTCTTCTTTATCCTCATCAGCTTCTGCATATTCCCCTCCTTCACCCTTGAGTCCAACTATGCCACTTTTTCAATTTCTCCTCTAACATACCTGAAAAATGTCTTGTCCCCCCCATTTTACTGCATTGGCTATTTTCTTCTATTTGTATCTTTGCTTTTATGATTACTTTCCTAGCTTCTCTAAGTCTTTCCAAATATCGATGCTCATTTTTCTCTCTGTGGTCTCTTATATTTTGTGAAGGCAACCCTTTTTTTGTAGTAAATGGAAATTACACTAACCTGGTAATTGTAGTTCCTGGAGGGTCCAGTTTAGTCCTCCAACATCGGGTAGTGCCCCTCCTCCTGCAGCCTGGAGACTGGACCAATCAAGTCTTCTGTAGTATATATGCAGACGGAGCTCCCAGAAGCCCCCAGTGTACTAGTAACAAAGCATACTTAACGAAGCAACACATTAGATTAATATACAAAATGACATAATTAAAGAACAATTTGTTTCCCCCCCACAAAAATATCCAACTTTCTCTCCAAACGAGGAAGTCAGAACACTGTATTGCACTGGAACCAACGCCCCAGAAATCAAAATACAGCTCCGTATCAGAAATCTCAGGAGCTGACTGAACACCTGAGAAAGGAAGAGCCATAGCCAAAAACGCGGCTGCAAAAAAGGTTTGAACGGCAAGAGGAACCGTCTTATGATCCACCGTTCGGAAAGCGCGCCGCATTTTTATAACAGATAGTCGGGAGGGAAGGAGGACTAAACTGGACCCTCCAGGAACTACAATTACCAGGTTAGTGTAATTTCCATTTCCTGTTCGGTAATCCAGTTTAGTCCTCCAACATCGGGATGTAACAGAGCAGTTAAGACCGGGCGGGACCTTGCCATCCGGCGCGCAGAACCGCCGAACAAAAGAGGAATCCCGAGCCGCTGACACATCTAAACGATAGTGTGTACTGAAAGCATGCAGAGACGACCAGGTGGCCGCCTTACAGATATCTGCTGGCGGAACTAGGCTATACTCCGCCCAAGCGGTAGCCCGAGCCCTAGTGGAATGATCCAGTAGCCCCTCCGGAACAGACCGCTGCTGCAACAGATACGCAGACGCGAACGCTTCCTTGAGCCATCTTGCAACGGAGGCCTTAGCCGCCGCTTCCCCTTTACGTGCACCACCGAAGAGCACGAATAACCGGTCAGTCTTCTGAAAGATTCAGTAGCCTTCAAAGAACGACGAGGTGCACGACCCACATCGAGACGGTGAAGACCTTTGTCCGCCGACCCGACAGAGTGGGAAGAAAGAACTGGAAGAAACACTGCCCGATTCACATGAATAGGGGAAACCACCTTCGGCAAAAAGGAAGGGACCGGGGAAAAAGACAAAAAAGGTTCTCGGCAGGACAACGCATGTAGATCTGAAATACGCCGTGCCGAACCGATGACTACAAGAAAAACCGTCTTCGGCGTAAAATCTTTCAGAAACGCCCTACTCAGGGGTTCAAAAGGTTCACGAACCAGGGCCCGCATCACTAGATTCAAGTCCCCCGGAGGAACGAAAATCCTGCGGGAGGGCCGCAAATGAAAAACAGTCGTAAGAAAACGACGTACGTCCGGATAAGAACCGTAGAGACGGCCTAAAACTTTGCATCGATAACAAGAGATAGCCGCCAACCGGACTTTCAGAGAACTAGCCGCAAGGCCCTTATCAAAAGCAACCTGAAGAAACTTAAAACGACGGAAACGAAAACCGTCGCGCCCGGACTCCACGCCGGGAGCACCAGTCTTCAAGGATCCCCCAAATCCGAACGTAAGTAAGAGAAGTGGACGTTTTCCCCGCCCGCAGTAGGGTAGAAATCACCGCGGGGGGAGCAACCCTTCTTTTTCAGCCGAGCCCTCTCCATGGCCAAACCGTATGCGAGAATTGACCCACTTGGGGCATCCGCAAGGGTCCCTGAAAAAGATTCGGCAGCGTGGATAGGAGCCAAGGAATGCCGTCGCTCAGCCGGACCAGATCGGCATACCAGGGCCACCCAGGCCAGTCCGGGTCCACCAGTAACACTCGACCCCGATAGCCCTCGATGCGCTGAACGACCCGGCCAATCAGAACCCATGGAGGAAAGACATAAAGAAGGCCGGACGTTGGCCACGGCTGAATGAGAGCGTCGAGCCCCTCGGACATACGCTCCCTTTGCCTGCTGAAGAAGCGTCCTGTCTCGGCCGGTTGAAATGTCGCCATGAGATCCATGAAGGGCGGCCCCCCCCCCCCGACGAACTATTTGCGCGTAAACTTGCGGGTTTAGCTCCCACTCTCCGGGGTCCACCCGCACTCTGCAGAGAAAATCGGCCTGAACATTGTCTGCGCCTGCAATAGGCGCTGCCGAGATGGCCGGAAGACGAGACTGCACCCAATTGACCAAGGCCATCGCTTCAGATTCCAGGGCCATGCTGCCGATGCCCCCTTGGCGATTGATGTAAGCTACGGTGGTCGCAATGTCCGAAAGGACTCGCACCGGCTGGTCGAGAACTAGGGCTTTGAGGCCAAGAGGGCTAGCCGCACCGCCCGCCATTCGAGGAGGTTGATCGACCAAGAAGTCTCCAGGGGAGACCATTCCCCTTGAGCGAAGCGGGTCTCGCAGTGAGCCCCCCAGACGGTTAAGCTGGCATCCGTTGTGAACGGAACCCAAAGTGGAGGCTCCAGGGAATCCCCCGCGCCAGGGTCTCGGAGGAGAGCCACCACCGGAGTGATCTGCGAACCGCCCTTGGGCAAGTCAATCTCCTGTTCAACGAGTCGAATTGGTTGGACCAACGGCGCAGCAGGGCAATCTGCAGCCGGGCGCATGTGGAAGCGCGCCCAGGGCACCACCTCCAAGGTCGCTGCCATCGTACCGAGGAACTGTAGCTATCACCATGCAGACGGAGCGGGCATCCCCCTGAAGAGTCGGACAAGAGACCGAATGCGGCGCTCCGGCAGGCACACCAAGCCCCGTGCTGTGTCGAGGCTCACTCCCAGATACTCGAGATCCTGAGTCGGGCACAGACAACTCTTGCAATCTTTCACCACCCAGCCGAGGGACCGCAGCAGAGCCACCACCCTGCTCGTGACGTGCACACACTCCCGACTGGACTTTGCCCGAATCCACCAGTCGTCGAGATACGGATGGACCAGGATGCCCTCTGTGCACAAGGCCTCCGCGACCACTACCATCACGTTTGTGAAGGTGCGGGGGGCCGTGGCGAGACCAAACGGCATGGCCGGAAATTGGAAGTGGCCCCACCTAAGAGCGAAGTGAAGAAACCGTTGATGAGACTGCCGGATGGGAATGTGTAATGTGGTCTGCAGCGGCTGTGGAAGATCCTGCAGCAGGGGCTCTGAGGAGGGGGGAGATAAGGTGCTGGGGGACCCAGCTAGCAACGCAGTGGGTATAGGGAAAGCCTCCGGGATGCAGCGTGCAGGTGTAACACAAGCAAGCTATTAATGTACCCTTCGGCTGATTACATTTCACATATAATACAGCCATAGAAAAAAGCAATGTAGAGACTTAAACCACCTTTCCTCTTCTTGTGTGGGGTTTCATGTATTTATTTATTTATCTATTTTTTTTTATTTTTTTTTTGCATTTAAAACAAAAAGCAAGGAAGGCTCAGGGAAACCCAAGACTGTTTAAGAAAAGGATTTTGAAACTGCACGTGCCTCCACAGCATGATTAAGTGTGTGGAAACTGCTGTTTAGAGCTGTTGCCTCTAAAAAGAAACACTGAAGAGAAAAACAAAACAGCCGCTGGCACCGAAAAACTGTCAGGTATACGCAGAACTGAGAAGGGAACTGTCAGTCATTCACTGTGCTGGCATAGAGAAACTTTCAAGGTCAGGGTAAGACAATTACAGTGACTGAAAGTAGGGAAATTAGAGTGGGATCCCTCCGCAGCCATTCAGACCTCCATGGTAGGGGCTGAAAGGTGTTTCTGGGGAGGGATGTAGAAGCTCAATCCAGCCATAGGAAAATTACAGTGAGCATGCTTAATTAGGCCGAGCCCAAAACAGTCAGGATCCAAAACACTGACTTAAAACCTCAACCAAATGGTATATTGAATAAGACAGGTACAATAATCAGTAGGACGTACAAAGTAACCCGGCTGCAGTTTGTGGACTAAAAAGTCAAAGTAGGCACTTCCAACTCAGGGGCAGCCGGTCCGGATACAGCTGAAAGCATCCCAGAGCAGCTGAGGCAAGGAAGAAAAAAACAAAAACAGAGTACGCACAGTTTTCTTACAGAAAATGATACCTGAACTTCCTGGAGGTATTCAAACTCTCGTGGTAAAGACTCAGTGCAGCGTAAAGCCAATGGAGAGCTCCCCCGAAGCCAAGCTCCGGAGTTCCCAAGTTCCTCAGGGGAAGCAAGATGCGGGGGGAAGGGCCGAGCTGATGCCTGAGGTCCCTGTGTTTCTTCTGACAGCCTATGCAGCTTAAACCTGAATAAGGCACAGGGAGAACTAAAAAGAAATAACTGCGTCCCGCAGGAACAGGCATTTAACAATATTCCCCATAATAGGTAATGCCTCAGCCAGCCTTCTTTGTTGGGCACAGTGGGGAATAGAAGCCATGAGCCCTGCACCCTTCATCAGTGACTCAGCATTGTACTGTGGCTCTGAATTGCATACTGTTCTCTATCCATGCCTTCTGTACTTTTTATCCATTATGTTCATACAGAGGCAGAGAAAAAAGTAACCTCTGCACAACTGACATCTAGCAAGTGTTGTGGAAAGAAGAAAAAAACTGAAACAACAATACAGCTTTTAGAAGCCAGCCGAGAAGTAATCTGGCTTCCCGCCAAAAACCGAGGCTCATTAGCTATTCAAAATGGCCACCAGCAAAAATAAAACACCAAAAGAGTGAATTAAAACCCCCAAAAGCTAAGGAATTAACTTAAAAAGTCAAAGAAGAAGGTGGGAGGGTTGCAGGCATGAGAGAAATGCCTAAAATCGCTGAAAAATCAAGAAAAATCAATCGAGTTACCACAGAGCTGCAAACAGCAGAGGGAGAAGACATTCTAGTGCTGAATAAACTGCAGCACAGCTCTTACAGATGCCAGAGTCAGTCATTGTACCTCTGCGGGACCCACAAATCCCACCTTGAGGTTTGGCAGCCATGCTAAGGCAACCTGCTTCCAGGGGGAAAGAAGGAAACAGGAACAGGGAAGCCCACAGCAAAGGGACTAACCATATTCAAATCAGTACAGCTTTAAAACTAAAACTTTTTTTTTTTTTTTTACAGAAAACAAAATACTCCCCAGAATCCTAGGGGTGCCCTGAGCAAAATCGCCAGCAAAAGAAACCCCAAAAATGCCAGGGGAACCCGTGCACAAGTGTTAAAAAGTGCCCTTAAAAGGCACACTTTAGAAATCCAAAATGGCCGCAGCACTTTTTCACCCACAATAAAAAAAGGCGCGAAAATACAAAGGTAACCAAATAATATGGAAAAGAAAGAAAACGACCCTCTAATACAGGGCAAGCGAAAAAAATCAGGAAAAAGTGCAATTCGGAAGCCAGGGGAGCCGACAGAGCCTCTGACAATGCAAAAAATAACAGAGCTGAAAAGATAAAGCAAGGAAAATTCCTACCAGCTCAGGGAACAGCAAGGAACTCAGCCAACTCCTCCAAGTGACAGGCAATGCTGTAGCAGGTATGGCTCTTCCCCAAACAGTCCTGGGGAGAGCTCAACCCAGGCTTCAGATATTCCCAGGCAGGAAGGCAGGAGCCCAATGCAGGTCTGTCTTCCCCCAGGATGTCCCCTGTGGCAATGCTCCCCCCAAAAGAACTAACTAACTAACTAGTGTTGCTCCTTCAAGTGTCACTTAGTGTGCCCAGAAAGGGCACAGAAGTCTGCAAGCTGCAAGGAGACTGGACACACTGGGGGCTTCTGGGAGCTCCGTCTGCATATATACTACAGAAGACTTGATTGGTCCAGTCTCCAGGCTGCAGGAGGAGGGGCACTACCCGATGTTGGAGGACTAAACTGGATTACCGAACAGGAAAGGCTGTTAGTGTATCTGGGTTTAGAAAAGGTTTGGACAAGTTCCTGGAGGAAAGGTCCATAAACAATTATTAAGAAGGGACCCAGGATATCAATGCTTGACCCAGTACAAGCATTGCAGAACCTGTGTCTTTTGGGGAAACTGCTAGGTACATATGACCTAGATTGGTCACTGCTGGAAACAGGATACTGGGCTTGATGGACCTTGGTCTGACCCAGTATGGCATATCTTATGTTCTTACCTTTTCAGCTACTTCTTTTGAGAACCATAGTGGCCTCCTTTTCTTGTTACATATTTTTACTTACCTAACAAAAACGTTTGCTGCCCTTAACAAGAGTCACATTTCAGGTTTTGCCCATTGCTTTTCTATATCCCCCTGCTGTTCCCATCCCACTAAACTTGTTGAGGATTTGTCCCATCTTGGCAGAGTTAGTTTCGTAATGTCTAGGACCCTTGTTTTTGAATGGACTTTGTCAGCCCTAGTCCTAATACTGAACCACATCATCAGGTGATCACTGGATGCAAGATGATCTCCCACTATCATCAGAAACAGTTTTCCCATTGGTAAGCACCAGGGTCGGTATGATCCCTTCACATGTGGGTTCAGTTACTAGAACAGTTCTCCCTGTAGAGTCTAGGATCTTCTTACTTCTGCATGACACTTCAGCAGGGTGTGCCAACTAACCAACCAACAGCCGGCATATTGCAATTGCCTATTAATAGCTCTTCTTCTTTCTTGGCAATACTGCATGTGTCATATTAAATCTCTATCCACTTCTGCCTGTGAAGGAAATCTGTAAATCACAAAAGAGCCAGCCCAACAGGAATAGGATATAGCAGCAGTTGGCAGGTATGGGGATTCAGAGCAGGTCTCATGCAATTCTTTCTAATTCCTCCTTTTGCATGTGTCCATCTCGGTGACTAGGAGAAGAAAAATGGTGGCTTGAAAGCAGCAATTCATTAAACTGCTGTGTCAGTTGTGATAAGGAAGCTTATCATAGTTCAAGAAGAAATAATACAAGAGGTGAATTGGCTCTGAATAAGCAACCTGTGCTGGCTGGTAAAAGCACTAAAACAGAGTGTTTACCTAAAAGACTACCAGACCCAGAATGCACTGGTTTACAGAAAGCCTCTAGGAGAGCTGAAGTAGGGAAACATGTGCCTAATCAGAGAAGCAATGATGTAATCCCTAATCACCCATCTCCTAGGGCAGGGCTTGATCCAGAACACCTGGACTGTGCTAGGGTGGAGCGGCCATCTAGGCACTTTAAAACTAGAAGAAATTCTTCAGACAGACAGAAAGAGCGAGGAGAGAAAGAGCAACAGCAAAGAGAACACAGAAGGAAGAACAGCAAGACGTCCAGGTGGTCTAAGAAAGGAGCCCAAGGCAGTACGTATGCTGGGAGAGATTCCTGGGGCAAGCATTCTTCATTGGACTGGAAGAAACCAGAGGCTTGGAGATATACAGCCAGGAACCCTCGGACAGCACCTGTAAAGGAGACGGCTGCATCTACAGAAAGAAGGAGCTCTAATACCTATTTAAGGAGGTATGGGAAAGGAGACCTAAAGTCCAGAGATTCTGACTGGAGAGCTGGGCACAGCAGCTTTGCTACCTACTGGCCAAAATACCCAGAGAGGAAACCTAATGACAACGTGATCTCAGGTATGAACTCTGATCTGTTCCCTAGCTTTGCACAAGGAAGACAGCAAGGGAGCAGTTTCTATCCTGGTAGAGATCAGTTAGAGAATTCCTCTGAGCCAGTGTATGAAAGTGATCCTATGATATTTCAAGAGCAAGGGGAAATATCAAATGAGAAAGTGGAATGCATGGATTGCTCTCTGTCTAAGCTGCTGTTCTAAAGTAATCCTTAGTTAAGCATTAAACGCCAAAAGGAACTGTATTGATGTTTAACTTCCCAGAAAAGTTTCTTTGAGAGAAAGCTTTGGGGAAAGTTGGAGCCACGTGGAGAGTGGACCAGCAAGGGTTTGCAGCTGGTCAAGCACCTGTGATTATAGCAAGGCACAAGTGCACGTGGGACTTTGGAAAGAAAACTTCACTGTGTAAAAGGAAGAAAGTTGTTTTTTTGATAAAGAGAATTTTCCTTTTGAGTTTATTTTTCATTCCAGCACTGCTAAGAAAGTTTATTAGCAGGGGCTAGAAGACCAACCTTTTCTGTTCCATCAAGGTCTTTACTAAGTTGTTGCATAAGTAATTCAGTTGCCTTGTTTTATTTCCTGAATACAATTCCTGAAGAAATTATCCTGTTGATGTTACCAAGCATATCTGTGTGAGGGAATAACACCCCATAAATAAAATCTGTTTTCTGCTTTACACTCTAGCAACTACAAATTCTTTATTCTGGTTAAATGGCTGATTTTGTGTGATTGAACTACAACACCCACAATCCTTTACAAGTCAAGTAAATTCCTGTCTTTGCCAAGATTGTGGAACTTTCACAACAAGCACCCCCGTTTACACAGTGTATACATGCTTCTGTCATACAGAATCTGGAACTGCTTCTCCCATAAAACAAACACCACCACCCCCCAACACAACCTCATGAATTTCTAAGGGACTTTATTTCTCTGGAGCCCCCGATCCAAATCTGGCCCATTTTTTGAACTCTGCATTTCTTGTCACCATTTCCCTCCCATCGCGCCTCCCCTCCCCCCAAATTTTGGTCCCTTTCTGTTATTTTGCCCCAAAACAGACTCGTGCCCTTCAGCCTGATGTTCAGAGCAGCACCTGCTATCCAGATAATTGCTGCTGGCCGGGTCTATCTGGAAATTCAGTGACGTCTATCCAGATAGAATTTTCAAGAGCACTAACTGACCGCTCCAATGGCTCACATAGTACTAGGGAGGAACATGGGTGACCATCCCAGAAATTATATGGATAGTGACAATATTCAGCCTGCAGTCCAAATAACGCCACTGCTGACTGCACCAGCTTCTCTCTCAGTGGCACTTAATATACCATCTGTTTAAATAAATCAGGCCACTTAATCAGATAGAGAAATGGTGGCTTTCCCCAAGTCTGTGGCTAAACAGCATGAAATCTATTTTTTGGGGGGGATTCTGCCAGATACTTTTGACCTGAATTTGCTGCTATTGAAAACAAGATAGCGTGATGGACTTCCAGGTCTAACTCAGTATGGTAGTTATCTTCTTTTCTTTATTTAGGAGTGGAGTGAACGCCTAATAGTTAGAGCAATGGGCTAGAACCAGGGAAGCCAGAGTATGGCTCCCATTGCTACTCCTTGTTATCTTGGGCAAGTCACTTTACTCTCTACTGCGTCAGGTACAAACCTAGGAGCATGTTTACCGAAGATTAACATGCATTAAGTGCTGCCACTGCCCATTTATTTCTACAGGCCACTGCAGCACTTAACATGCGTTAACCTTTAATAAACATGCCCTACTTAGATTGTAAGCCCTCCCAGGGACAATATACACCTACTGTACCTGAAAGGCAGCATCCTGAACTCCTGAGAAAGACATGAGCTAATGCATATTAACTTGTAAATGCAAATTTGGAAATAAAGCACAGTTACTTACCTGTAACAGGTGATCTCTGGGAACAGCAGGAATTAGTCCTCACATATGGGTACGTCGGAACCGACGGAGCCTGCGCAGGAAAGCTCCCCAGCTTCCCAGAAAGGAAGCTTTTGGGGCCTCCCACTGCACATGCGCGCTGCCTTCCCGCCTTCCTGACCAGCTCTCCTCAGTTCGAGTTTATAGCTGAGACAGAGAGAGGAAAGGAAGATAGATAGAAGATACAACTCCTAGGGGAGGTGGGTGGGTTGTGAGAACTAATTCCTGCTGTTCCCAGAGATCACCTGTTACAGGTAAGTAACTGTGCTATCTCCAGGAACAAGCAGGAATAAGTCCTCACATATGGGGATTCCCTAGCTAAGATGCCTGGGAGATCCCCTTCCAAGGGTTCGCCATCTTCGTATGGATCTCAGGCATCCATCCTGGGAAGGTGGGCAGGAGTTGTTCAAGTATGGAACAGGTGTTTG
This sequence comes from Ichthyophis bannanicus, assembly GCA_033557465.1. Lineage (NCBI taxonomy): Eukaryota > Metazoa > Chordata > Amphibia > Gymnophiona > Ichthyophiidae > Ichthyophis > Ichthyophis bannanicus. Next base: position 400,586,062 of record CM066039.1, on the reverse strand, counting down.
AGGACAGCCTGACCAAACAAGGCATCCTGGCGGGAGTCCTTGTCCAAACAGTAATGGGCTGTGAAGGTATGAACCGAGGCCCAGGTGGCGGCTCGACAGATCTGATCTATGGATACAGAGTGAAGATGAGCCATAGAAGTGGCCATGGCTCTCACATTGTGAGCTGTGACATGGCCTTCCAGAGAAATGTTTTTACTCTGGTAAGCAAAGGAAATACACTGAGCAATCCAATTGGAAAGTGTACGTTTGGAGACTGGAAGTCCCAAATGAGAAGGATCAAAAGCCACAAAAAGTTGGGAAGACTTTCGATGTGGCTGAGTCCTGTTGAGGTAAAAGGCAAGAGCTCTTTTACAATCTAAAGTACGAAGGTTCCTCTCTGCACTGGATGCATGAGGAGCCGGAAAAAAGACAGGTAGATATACCTCTTGATTAAGATGAAAAGGCGAGACCACTTTCGGCATAAAGTGGGGATTCGTCCTGAGGACCACCTTATCATGATGAAACCTAGTATAAGGTGGATGAGCCACTAAGGCCTGTAGTTCACTGATGCGGCGAGCCGAAGTGACTGCAATAAGGAAAAGGACCTTCCAGGAAAGAAATTTCAAGGAGGTAGAAACCAACGGTTCAAAAGGTGGCTTCATAAGCTGACCTAGAACTAGGTTCAAATCCCATGCTACCGGAGGAGGTTGGATGGGAGGCTTAGTTAGAGTCAGGCCTCTCATGAACCTTGCAATAAGAGGATGAGAGACGACAGGTTGTCCATTTATAGGTTTTAAAGATGCTGCAATAGCACTCAAATGGACTCGTACTGAATTCGTCTTAAGGCCTGCATTAGAAAGATGCAGGAGATAGTCTAATAGAGAATTCAAAGGAAGTGCTAGAGGGTCAAGACCCTGTTGAGCACACCAAATGGAAAAGCGTTTCCATTTGAAAGCATAGGAACGCCTCGTGGAGGGTTTCCTAGAGGCATGAAGGATATCTTTTACTGGTTGAGAAAGATTGAAGTCATGAAGGCTTAGGCCTTCAGTAACCAAGCTCTGAGGTGTAGGGACTTGGGGTTTGGGTGCCACAAAGTCCCCTCCTCCTGAGACAGAAGGTCTGGTGCCGCTCCCAGGTCCAGGGAGGGTCCCTGGGAGAGATGCAGAAGTAGAGGGAACCACACTTGGCATGGCCAGCGTGGAGCTATGAGGATCATCGATCCGTGATCCCTCTGGAGTTTGAACAGAGTCTTGGGAATCAAAGGAATGGGTGGAAAGGCATATAGGAATTCCTGACCCCAATGCAGGAGAAAGGCGTCGTTGGCCTGAGCTCCCTGACACGGAGTCCTGGAACAGAACCGGGGAAGTTTGGCATTCCACGGACTTGCAAAGAGGTCTATGTCCGGGGTTCCCCATTCCTGAAAGATTCTGCCTATCTGGTCCATATGTAGGGACCATTCGTGTGGAAGCAGAACTCGACTGATATACTGCCAGAAGATGAATTTGATGCTCTCTGGCGAAGGCCCATAATCTGAGAGCTTCGTTGCAAAGCGACAGAGAGCCTGTCCCTCCTTGTTTGTTTACGTAGAACATGGCCACCTGATTGTCTGTCTGAACTAGGACGGTCAGGTTGACAAGGAGGGTATGGAAGACTTTGAGGGCAAAGAAGATTGCTCGCAGTTCCAGGAGGTTGATGTGAAGGGTGGTCTCCTGTGGAGACCAAGTACCCTGAGTGGAGAGGGATTGCAGATGGGCTCCCAACCCTGTTTGGGAAGCATCTGTTGTGAGGGTTGCATGGGGCAACAAAGGCTGGAAGGGGGCCCCCAACAACAGATTCTTGGTGGACATCCACCATTGGAGGGACCAAAACAGACGCTTTGAGGTGAGGATTTGGTCAGAGAGCACTCCTGATGCTTGAGTCCACTGGGTGGCCAAGGTCCATTGAGCTGCTCTCATATGAAGACGAGCGTAGGGCACCACGTGAACCGTGGAGGCCATGTGGCCCAGAAGTCGCAGCATTTCTCTGGCTGTCAAGTGACTGCTGGACTGAGCTTGGGAGGCCAAGCACACCAGACGTTGGCCCCGGACTTGAGGTAGGTAGGCCCTTGCAGTGGTGGTGTCCAACTGGGCCCCTATGAATTCCAGAGACTGAGTAGGGATAAGTTGAGACTTGGGAAGGTTTACCACCAGTCCCAGATACTGCAGAATGTGCCTTGTGCGGTCCAGGGAAATCTGGGCCTCTGACTGAGATGGAGCTCGGATGAGCCAGTCGTCCAGATATGGGAATACAAAAATTCCCAGACCTTAGAAATGCGGCAACTGCCATGCATTTGGTGAACACTCTTGGAGCAGAGGCTAGACCGAAGGGAAGTACTCTGTACTGGAAATGTTTTCCCTGAAACAGAAATCTTAGATATTTTCTGTGGGATGGGTGGATGAGTATATGTGTGTACGCATCCTTGAGATCTAGAGAACAAAGCCAATCCTGACTCTGAAGGTATGGAAGGAGAATGCCTAGAGAAAGCATTTTGAATTTCTCCTTGTACAGAAATTTGTTCAATTCTCTCAGATCTAGGATAGGTCTGAATCCCCCTGTCTTCTTTGGTATGAGAAAATAAGGGGAGTAGAATCCTGTCCCTTGTTGAAGAAGAGGAACCTCTTCTATTGCCCCTTGGGCAAGGAGAGAAAAGATTTCCTGACCCAACAGGTCCAGGAGAGATGGGGGAGAATTGAAGTGCCTCACCATGGTATGTGGAGGAAGGTTGGAAAAATGAAGTTTGTAGCCCTCTCTGATGATAGAGAGGGTCCAGTGCTCTGATGTAATTTGCCCCCATCTGGGAGCAAAGTGAGCTAACCTTCCAGGAATGGTGAAGGGCTCTGGTTGTTCTAGAGCCAGAAATGTTAAGTTCTCTAGGGGCAAGTCAAAACCCCTGAGGGGGTTGAGCCTGCTGAGGAGTGGCAGACGCTGCAGGCTTTGACCTTGCCTGTTTAGGTTGCTGACGTTTAGCAGCAAAGCGAGGCTGAGAAGATTGTTGGCCAGTATTTGTGGAAAATCTGGCCTTCTTGTAGTAAGGCCTCTTGAAAGACTTTTTCTTGGCAGGAGTAGAGGTAGACTTAGAAAGTCTATCTAATGTAGCATTTTCTGCGTCCATTTGAGTGGCTTTAATTTGCCAGTCTTTGCCAGTCTGTGTATACTTTTTAAAAGCAAGGTTACTTACATTTTTGCTGTTTTAGGGGAACTTTACTGGAGCACAGTAGGTTGCTGAACTCTGTAACCTCCTCAGATTCAGAAACTGCTAACACCTAATCAGGTGTTAGTTCCCTCCCTACCCACCCCGGCTCCCACCCACCACTAATGAGCAGTCTTGCTTTATAGGGCACCTCCCCCTTTAGCAAATCACAGTGAATTGGACCAGCACATATTGAATATAATTAAAGAGATTTAACTGCTTTTTCTCTGAAAGGACAGCTGCGAAACCAGCTAGTACTTTTTAGATCTCTCTCTTTTGCTTTAACAGATACCTAAGCTCCACAAACAGAACAATGGCTGGGAAAAATCGTATTGCTAAAGCTGTTGCCCCCGTTACAGCTTCTGCCTCGGTCCAGACAGAGGTCCTAATGCCAGTTGAAGAACCGGTTCCATGTGCAGGGTGCCTGCATGCTGAAGCTCTGAGGAAACAAGTGGAGGAACTCAGAGAGGAGGTGGCGAGGCTGAGGAGCATTCAAGACAGTGAGAAGTACATTGATGAGATGCTTCTTGCAGCAACCAGGCTCTCCAGCACAGGAGAAGATGGGTGCCAACAGAATGTCGATGGTTGGACAACAGTCACCAGAGCCTGCAAAATCACCAATCCAACTTCTCCAGCCCTTGAATTGAAGAACCATTATGCAGCCCTGGAAGTGGAGGAGGTGAAAGCATCCCTGGAAAGGGAAGAACCAGAGTTCAAGTACCCCATAGTTGCAGAATCAGTGACCAGAAGGAAACGAAGGGTAGTGGTTGTTGGAGACTCTCTTCTGAGGGGTACTGAGGCGTCCATCTGCCGACCAGACTTGATGTCCAGAGAGGTGTGCTGTCTGCCTGGTGCCAAGATCCAAGATGTTACGGAGAGTTTGCCGAGACTCATCAAGCCCACTGACTATTACCCAATGTTGCTAATCCATGTTGGAACAAATGATACTGCCAGGTATACCTCGGAACGCATCAAAAGTGACTTCATGGCTCTGGGACAGAGGGTGAAGCAGGTAGGTGCACAGGTGGTGTTCTCTTCAATCCTCCCTGTTGAGGGTAAAGGCCAAGGCAGAGAAGCTCGCATCCTGGAGATGAATGCATGGCTGCGTGGATGGTGTCTTCGAGAGCGTTTTGGTTTCCTAGACCATGGGATGCTGTTCCAAGGGTTGCAGAGCAGAGATGGCATCCATCTGTCCAAGAAAGGTCAACACATCTTTGGTAGTAGACTGGCTAATCTACTGAAGAGGGCTTTAAACTAGATTCGTTGGGGATGGGTGAAGAAAGCCCCCAGGTAAGTGAAAGCCCCCAGGTAAGTGATACATTAAATACCTTTATGGAAATGGGTAACAGGGGTAACACATGGAAAGCAGTGTGTATTAATGCCCGTAGCATGGGAAATAAGATCCCTGAAGTTGAAGCTTTGCTGGGAGTGGCTGACTTGGATTTAGTGGCAGTTACAGAAACATGGTTCACAGAAAACCATGACTGGGATGTAACTATACCTGGCTATACTTTATTCAGAAAGGACAGGGTAGGAAGAAGGGGAGGAGGAGTGGCACTATATGTAAACCTCACTTAAACCTCTTCAGATGGCTCAGAACACGGCAGCCAGAATTATTGCTGGCTCAGCATCTCAAGATCACATTACCCCTACTCTCAAAGAGCTCCACTGGCTTCCAATAAGCCAGCGCGTCAAATACAAGATAGTAATTAATATATTCAAGATCAGACATAAATGCTCTGCTTTTAGCCTTCATAACCTCTTACTCCAGAATAACAACAGGCCAAGACGAATAACTACATCAAACACCCTCAGCACCCCAAGTAGTTTCAGAAAAGCGTGTAAATGTACTACACAAAGGGCAATTTCCTTATCGGCCCCACTTATATGGAACTCTCTCCCTCCCGATGTGCGATCCATGGATGATTTAAAGGAGTTCAGAAAACAACTGAAATTTGTACTCTTCACTGAGTACTATGGCACAGACATCTAACAGTCTCTATTATTATAGCCTGCATATAACTTGTTTTACTGTAACGGTTCCTTGATGTTGCGTATCCCAATTTTACCTTCACTCTTTAGTTTAGTCAGTGTATGCCCCCCTGTCTCTGTTCTCCCTTCTTGTGTCTGGTAACCGCTTTGATTTAAGGAAAAGGCGGTATAGAAAACCTGTTAAATAAATAAATAAATAAATAAATAAAAACTACTATTAAAGCTTTGGAATTACAGAGCTTAAAAGGGAGAGAGGAGGCATTGTGGGTTAACCTAGAAAGAGGGAAAGAGAAATCCATTTGCATTGGAGTGATATACAGACCTCCCTCACAAGAGGAAGAGGTGTACAGAGAGTTAATTGAAGACATACGCAGCATTGCTAGGAAAGGGGAAGTGCTACTGCTAGGAGATTTCAATATGCCAGATGTTGATTGGCACATTCCTGCTGCAGTATCATCTAGAAGTAAGGAGATCCTGGATTCTCTACAGGGAGAACTATTCAGGCAATTGGTAACAGACCCCACACGTGAAGGGGCCATACTGGACTTGGTGCTTACCAATGGTGAGAGTGTTTCTGATGTTGTAGTGGGAGATCATTTTGCATCCAGTGACCACCAGATGGTGTGGTTCAGTATTAGGACTAGGGCTGCTAGAATCCATTCCAAGGTGAAGATCTTAGACTTTAGGAAGACTAACTTTGCGAAGATGGGCCAATACCTCAGGGAGTCGTAAGTGGGATGGGAACAGCTGGGGGATGTAGAAAAACAGTGGGCAAAACTGAAAGGGGGTATTTTAAAGGCAACCAACCTTTTTGTTAAAATGGTAAATAAAGGCAAAAGGAACAGGAGACCGCTATGGTTTTCGAAGGAAGTAGCTGAAAAAGTGAAGAAAAAGAGGGAGGCCTTCGTGAAATACAAGAGATCACAGAGAGAGGAAGACAGGCATCTGTATTTGGAAAAACTTAGAGAAGCTAGCAAAGTAGTCAAGAAGGCAAAGATTCAAAAGGAGGAGGAAATAGCCAATGCAATAAAATGGGGGGATAAGACATTTTTCAGATATATTAGTGAGAAGAGGAAGGGCAAAAGTGGTATTGTCAGACTCAAGGGTGCAGGGGGGGAATATGTAGAAGCTGATAAGGATAAAGCGGAATTGCTTAATATATTTTTGTTCTGTGTTCACAGATGAAGAACCAGGAGCAGGACCTCAGAAAACACCCACAAATAAGAACAGAAGCGAGGGACATCTTGAACAATTTTCAGAAGACTGTGTTCGTGAGAAACTAGCTCAACTTAAAGTAGACAAAGCAATGGGACCGGATGGGATACACCCTAGAATACTGAGGGAACTTGGGGACGTTCTAGCACCTCCACTGACTGACCTTTTCAATGCCTCTTTGGAGTCGGGAGTGGTGCCAAAGGACTGGAGAGAGGCTCATGTGGTGCCTTTACACAAAAGCGGAAGTAAGGATGTGGTTGAAAACTACAGGCCGGTTAGTTTAACTTCAGTGGTGAGTAAATTATTGGAAACGCTGCTGAAAGAGAAAATAGTGAGGTTTCTGGAGTCCGGCGGATTACAGGATCCGAGGCAGCATGGGATTCACCAGAGGCAGGTCTTGTCAGACAAATCTGATCGATTTGACTGGGTGACCAGGGAGTTGGACCGAGGGAGAGCTCTAGATGTGGTGTATTTAGATTTCAGTAAAGCCTTTGACACTGTTCCTCACAGGCGACTTATAAACAAACTGAGCACCCTAGGGATGGACCCTAAAGTTACTGCTTGGGTTAGAAATTGGTTGGGTGGGAGGCGACAAAGAGTACAAGTAAATGGAGCTCACTCTGAGGAGAAGGATGTTACCAGTGGTGTGCCCCAGGGATCTGTCCTTGGTCCGATTCTTTTTAACATCTTTGTTAGTGATATAGCGGAAGGGCTGTCGGGTAAGGTTTGCCTCTTTGCGGATGATACCAAAATCTGTAATAGAGTAGACACCCAGGAAGGTGTAGATAACATGAGCAGGGATCTAGCTAAGCTTGAAGAATGGTCTAGAATTTGGCAGCTGGGATTTAATGTTAAAAAATGTAAGGTCATGCATTTGGGCTGCAGCAATCCAAGGGAGCAATACAGTATAGGAGGTGAAGTACTTTTGTCCACTAAGGAAGAGCGGGACCTAGGCGTGGTTGTGTCTGATGATCTTAAAGTAGCTAAACAGGTAGAAAAGGCGACGGCAAAAGCTAGAAGGATGCTTGGGTGCATACGGAGAGGCATGGCTAGCAGAAAAAAAGGAGGTGATAATACCTCTGTATAAGTCTTTGGTGCGACCTCATTTGGAGTATGGTGTGCAATTCTGGAGACCGCACCTTCAAAAGGATGTGAACAGGATGGAGTCGGTGCAGAGGGTTGCTACTAAAATGATTAATGGGCTTCATTATAAAGCATATGAGGACAGACTTAAGGATCTTAATATGTACACCTTAGAGGAAAGGCGGGATAGAGGTGATATGATTGAGATGTTTAAATACCTCCGTGGCATAAATGTTCAGGGAGAGAGCCTCTTTCAATTGAAGGCAAGTTCTGCTACGAGGGGACATGGGATGAGGGTGAAGGGAGATAGATTCAGGAGTGATATGCGGAAATATTTCTTTACGGAAAGAGTAGTGGATCCGTGGAATAGTCTCCCAGTGGAGGTGGTAGAGATGAGGACAGTAACTGAATTCAAAAAAGCATGGGACCAACACAGAGGATCTCTAAAGGTAGAAAGTGGATTGTTGTAGTTGTTGTTATGGAAGGACAGACTAGATGGGTCTTGTGGTCTTTTTCTGTCATCATGTTTCTATGTTTCTATGTTAAATAAGTTCTCACCTGTACAGGGCAGATTCCGTAAGCCATCCAGGTCCCAGGGTTCTTGGTCAGAGGCCTGGAGCCAAGCAAGTCGTCGGGCTGCAATAGCAATGCCCGAAGCTCTACCGGCACCCTCAAAGGAATCAAAAGCTGCTCTGTTGGAGAACTTAGAAACATCTAGAAGCTGTTTCACCAGAGAAATGAACTCCTCCTTTCTATCCTCAGGGATAAAGGAGGCAAAATGCCGTACCTTTAGGGCAAGTTCCCTTAGAAACATGCCCATATACAGACTGTATGAATTAATCCTGGCTATAAGCATACTAGTCTGGAAGATTTTCCTACCAAAAGAGTCTAGGGTCTTACATTCCCGCCCTGGAGGGGTAGAAGAGTGCCTTTTGGTACTCTTAATCTTTTTCAGCCCAGACTTCACCACAATGGAATGGTGAGGCAGCTGAGTTTTTTGAAAACCAGGAGAAGGAGGGACCCGGTACATGGTGTCCAACCTACGGGAATGAGGAGACAACGTTAGAGGAGCCTCCCATAAGTCCATCAAGTGTTCTTGAAGGATTTCATGGATAGGCAGGGTGACTGCCTCTTTAGGAACCTTAGGGTATCCTAAAATATCCAATTTCTTTGATCTAGGTTCTTTTTCAGAGGATGTGGTAATAGAAAGTCCTTTAGCTACTTCTATAATGAAGTCTTGAAAGGACAAATCCTCTGGTGGAGACATTCTCCTCTTTGGGGAAGAAGGCTCTTCAGGAAGAACTAGAGACAGCTCATCAGAGTCAGAGGAGTCAAAATCCTCAGAAGAATCAGAGTATCCTTTATTTGCTTCCAACGCACGATACGCATACCGATCAGTATCGACATCGGGCATACCGGGTATGGGATCGGTATCGGGTGAAAACCTGGATCCGGCATGCGGAACCGATCTGCGTTTGGAAGACGATGGTCTCGGTTCTGGTATGGAAGACAGTACCGGAACCGGACCCGGAACCGCTAGATGCGGTACCGAGGGCGTCGCAGCGTTAATGAAAGCCAGAACGGCCTGCTGCATGGTCTGGACAGTATTGCCCATAGACGCCACTGCTGCCTGGATGTCGGTAGCGGCATGGGCCGGTACCCCAGAGCAGTCTAACAGGTGATCGGTCGAGGCCGTGCCATCGATGTCAACCTGTAACCCCATAGATGGTGCTTTGGAAGCCAGAGCTTCCCGCCGGGGTTGTTTGGCTGGGGCATGGTCCTCAGATTCAAAATTGAGAGCCTCTCGATGCTTTGAAGGAGATTTGCTCTTTGAGGACCTGCCCGAAAAAGGTTTGGTTACCTGAGATCCATCCGGAGAGGAAGACCTAGATGACTGTGATGCTGGATTATCTGAAGCAAACAGCACATGGAATTTGTTGGCCCGGTTCTGCAAAGCACGTTTAGACATCTGGGAGCAGGATGGGCAGTCCGGAATGGAGTGGTCAGGCCCCAAACATTTAAGACACCAGTCATGGGTGTCTAACAGAAATAACAGCACTACACTTGGTACACTTCTTGAAACCAGGAACTGGTTTCTCCATGAGGAGATTTTGTGTAGGCCTGAGGCCTAAGAGAAGTCACCAAGTTGTGCTAAAAAATAAAAGTTTTTTTTTTTTTTTTTTAAGAAGGAAAAGAAAAGAGACACCGGCGGTACCGGTTTCGGTATGGGGAAGGCAGGTACGCGGTCTAAAGAAAGAAACTAAAATAACAATTTCTTCAGCGGTGACAGGAACACGACCTGCTGGCTCCGTGGAAAAAGAGAAACTGAGGAGAGCTGGTCAGGAAGGCGGGAAGGCAGCGCGCATGTGCAGTGGGAGGCCCCAAAAGCTTCCTTTCTGGGAAGCTGGGGAGCTTTCCCGCGCAGGCTCCGTCGGTTCCGACGTACACATATGTGAGGACTTATTCCTGCTTGTTCCTGGAGATAACCCTTATATCATAACAGGGCATCCACTTGTCCAAGAAGGGTCAACATGTCTTCAGTAGCAGACTCGCTAACCTATTGAAGAGGGCTTTAATCTAGATTCATTGGGGACGGGTGAAGAAAGTCCCCAGGTAAGTGAAACATTAAATACCTTTACAGAAATAGGTAAAAGGGAAAACATCTGGAAAGCAGTGTCTATAAATGCCATAGTATGGGAAATAAGATCCCAGATATTGAGACTTTAATGGGAGAGGCTGACTTGGATTTAGTGGCAGTTAAAAGACATGGTTCACAGACAACCATGACTATACCAGGCTATATGTTATTCAGAAAGGACAGGATAGGAAACAGGAGGAGTGGCACTATATGCAAAAAATATTAAAGCTATTGAAATACAGGGCTTAAAAAGGGAGAGAGGAGGCAGTGTGGGTTAAACTAGAAAGAGGGGAAGAGAAAACGATTTACATTGACATGATATACAGACCTCTATCACAGGGAGAAGACGTGGGTGGAGATTTAATAGAAGACATATGCAGCTTTGCAAGGAAAGGGGAAGTGCTACTGATAGGGGATTTCAATATGCTGGATGTTGATTGGAACATTCCTGCTACAGTGTCATCTAGAAGCAAGATCATCCTGGATTCTTTACAGGAAGAAGTATTCGGACAACTAGTAACAGAACCCACACATGAAGGGGCCATACTGGACTTTGTGCTTACCAATGGGGAAAGTATTTCTGATGTTACAGTAGGAGATCATCTCACATCCAGTGATCACCAGATGGTGTGGTTCAGTATTAGAACTAGGGCTGATAAAATTCATTCAAAAGCAAGGGCCTTAGACTTCAGGAAAACTGTCAAGATGGGCCAAAATCTCAAGGAGTCGTTAGTGGGATGGGAACAGCTGGGGAATGTAGAAAAATGGGCAAAATTCAAAGGGGATATTTTAAGGGCAACCAACCTTTTTGTTAGAATGGTAAATAAAGGGAAAATGAAAAGGAGCCACTATGGTTCTCAAAAGAGGTAGCTGAAAAGGTGAAGAAAAAGCGGGAGGACTTCATGAAAAGCATAGTTACTCACCTGTAACAGGTGTTCTCTGGGGACAGCAGGAATCAATCCTCACATATGGGCGACGACAGTGCTGACGGAGCCCTCGTGTGGAGCAAATCCCCAGCTTCAGAGAAAGCCTTTGGGAGTTGCCATCACGCATGCGTGGTCTCCTTCCCGCCCAAGGGTGCCATCTTGCTCAGTCAAATGACATAGCTAAGACGACGGCAAAAAGAACAAAATATAATAGGACTGCAACTCCAAAGGGAGGAGGGAGGGTTGTGAGCACTGTTCCCTCTAAGTTGTGCACGTGCACACACCTCGCTGAGTGATAGCACATACTTTACAACAGAGCGCACAATAATTACAGTTCTGATTCTGATAAAAAACAAACGTCTTAAAATTTAAAAGTTGTGATTGTAATTAGACATTTTCCACTTCATTTAGTAATTGTCTATTGTCATTTAATTTGATTAAAATCAATGTGGTGTACATATTGCATTCTGACGTGTAGTCAAATTTTAAAGTACATAACTCCGAGTGCTGTTATGTGGTGCACAAAAATTTAACCTTCCATCTAAAGCTGCATAGCTGATATTTTATGTGCACACAGCCTACAGAAAATTGGAGGGAACATTGGTTGTGAGGACTGATTCCTGCTGTCCCTGGAGAACACCTGTTACAGGTGAGTAACTATGCTTTCTCTGGGAACAAGCAGGAAGTCAGTCCTCACGTATGGGACTCCCCAGCTATAAGCTACCGAGAGCCCACAGCTAAAAAAGGCTCCCTCTACGAGAGCCGCAAGCAGCCGCAATAGCAATGAAAACTAAGGGACTAGCACTCCAGTAGCCTGAACACAGAGGGGGTCGGAGGGCAGGAGTTGCCTAGACTTTGAAAAGGTTACGAAGTACAGCCTGGCCAAAGACAATGTCCCACAGGGACTCCCTGTCCAGGCAGTAATGCGAAAGTCTGACTCTAAGACCAGGTGGCGGCCCAGCAGATGTCTGCCAAAGGAAGAGAGTGGAAATGAGTCACTGAAGCCGCCGTGGCTCTGACCCTATAGGCCGTAACGCAACCCTCCATAGGAAGCTCAGCTTCCCTGTATGCCCAGGCAATGCAGTCTGCCGCCCAGGTGGACAGCATACACTTAGATACCGCCATCCCCAGCTCACTGGGGTCATAAGAAACAAAAAGCTGAGAAGCCTTCCGATGCAGTTGCATACACTGGATATAGAAGGCCAACACCCTCTTACAGTCCAGGGTATGTAGGACCGACTCTGCCCAACTGGCATGCGACCTGGGGAAAAAAAAAAAAAGAGACAGGCAGAACCACCTTCTGGTTGAGGTGGAACGAGGAGACCACTTTCGGAAGGAACTTGGGGTGCATGCGAAGCACCACCTGGTTCCTATAGAAGCTGGTATAGGGTCTTTCCGACACTAGGGCCTGAAGCTCACTCACCTGCCAAGCGGATGTGAGTGCCACCAGGAAAACCACCTAAGAAAGATAGCGTAAACAAGTAGCCATGGGCTCAAAGAACGGCCTAGTAAGCTGCCCTAACACCACGTTGAGATCCCACTCGGTTGCCGGGGGGCGGACCGGGGGTCTCAAGAGAAGTAGGCCCCTCAGGAACCGAGAGACCAAAGGGTGGGCGGAGAGAGACTTCTCATCCACTGAAAGGTGATGCGCCGCAAGGGCACTGAGGTGCACCCTGACAGAGTTGGACTTGAGGCCCAAATCAGAGAGGTGGAGAAGATATTGTAGAACCACCCCTACCAGGTAACAGAAAGGATCTAACTCCCGCTCCTTGCACCACACCGCAAACCTACGCCACTTCAAGGCGTATGCTCGTCTGGTCGATGGCCTCTGAGGCCAGTAAGACCGCCTCAGTATTCTTTGGAAGGAGGAGCGGAGCGAGAATTACCCTTTCAGCAACCACGCCATCAAGTTGAGCGAGCTGAGATTGGGGTGCAAGAGCGCCTCCCTCCTGAGACAGGAGACTTTGTGAGGACCCCAAGGGGATCAGGGCCTCCACTGCTAGCTGCAGAAGAAGCAGGAACCAGGGTTGCCTGGGCCACCAAGGGGCAATAAGGATGACCGAGGCCCTGTCCTGGAGAATCTTGAACAGCATCTTGGCCACCAGAGGTGTCGGGAGGAATGCATACAGAAAGTCCCTGGACCATGATATCAAACGCATCGGCGGCCACCCTGTGCGGGTGGGGTCACCTGGAGCAGAAAAAGGTCAACTGGTGATTGTCCAGTCTCGCAAACAGGTCTATCACCGGCCACCCCCAGGTCTGGAAGAGCCAACTGGCTACCCCTTGGTCCAGCTACCATTCGTGGGGTTGGAGAATCCTGCTTAGCCTGTCTGCTAGCCAGTTGTCCTGGCCCAGCAGGTAGACTGCTTGGAGACAAATGCCATGCCGGGCTGCAAAGGTGCAGAGGTCCAGGGTTTCCCAGTCATAGGAGGCAGGTCCCCGTGCCACCTTGTTTGTTCACATAGAACATGGCCACCTGGTTGGTTGTCTGTCTGGACCAAGACAAAATTCTTGGGCCAGGAACTGCCTGAAAACTCCTAGCGCTAGGCAGATGGCACATAGTTCCAAGAAATTGATTTGTTGAGCCTTCTCACTCAAGGATGACAGTCCGAGTCCGGAAACTTTGACAATGGACTCCCCAACCCAGCAGTGATGCATCTGTGGTCAGGATCCTCATGTGCAGAGGGACCTGGAAAGGCATTCCTGCCCCCAAGTGATGTGGTTGGAGCCACCAGTCTAGGGACTGTGCTAGACGTTTGGATAATCTGTCCGTCCCAAAGGCATCCTGAGGCCTGAGACCACTGGTACCTGAGGCACCACTGAGCAGTCCGCATGTGAAGGTGGGCATCCGGGGTCACATGGACTGTGGAAGCCATGTGCCGGAGGAGGTGCAGGAAAAGCCTGCCAGAGCCATAAGTCTGCTTGCCCTGTCTGCAGGCAGATAGGCCCTTGCTTGAAGGATGCCGAGGCTGGTCCCAATGAACTCTAGCTGCTGAGCTGGAGTGAGGCTGGATGGGGTAGTTTATCACGAATCCTAGGTGCTGCAGCACTTGGATGGTGAGAGTTGTGGCCTGGTGGGCCTTGGTGGCTGAGGAACCTCTGATGAGCCAGTCGTCAAGGTAGGGGAATACAAAGACTCCATGGAGCCTGAGAAAGGTGGCAACCACAGCTAGGCACTTTGTGAACACCCTGGGGGACGAGGCAAGGCCGAAGGGGAGTACCCTGTACTGGTATTGATTGCCCCCTACCACAAAACAGATATTGCCTGTGGTTTAGGTGTATTAGGATGTGTGTAAACGCATCTTTCAGGTCTAAGGAGCATAACCCAGTGTCCCTGGTGGAGGTAAGGCAGCAAGATTCCAGGGGAGAGCATCTTAAACTTCTCCCTCAGCACTGAACCCTGGAAGCACTTTCTGCCAAGGGCATCCAAAGTTGCAGGCCTCCCTGCCAGGAGGCACCAAGGAGTGCGTCTTCCGGCTCTTCAGCCAGTGCATGGCCGATTCCATAACCATGGAGTTGTGCAGCAGCTGTGACTTCTGAAACCCAGGGCTCCGGTGGACTTGATACATCAAGTCAAGCTGCTTGCTGACCACCGGCACCGATGCCGACGCCAGTGTTTCCCACATGCAGAGCATCAGTCATTCCAGGATCGGAGGCACAGGTACAGTAAGGGCCTCCTGCGGGGGGGGGGGGAGCGCCCTCATACTGGAGGTTCTTGAGCATTCTCCTCGGACTCTGAGGGAACGTCAACATCTTGGACATATCCCGCACGAAGTCCAAGAACCTCATGTCCTGGGGGGGGGGGAACAATCTGAAGCTCCGATACCAGGGAATTAGATGGTACATCCCTGTGCCAGCAGGTATCCGGGTATTCCTCATCCTCAGTTTCCCATGCTGATGCCTCCATGGAGGAATTGGTGGGCTCCTCAGGCAGAGGGCCTCGGCGTCGATGACCTCAGTCCCGAATGGGAGGCTGAGAGAGACCTTGGCCGAAGATCGGCTCGGC
Source organism: Ichthyophis bannanicus (assembly GCA_033557465.1). NCBI lineage: Eukaryota > Metazoa > Chordata > Amphibia > Gymnophiona > Ichthyophiidae > Ichthyophis > Ichthyophis bannanicus. Next base: position 400,570,994 of record CM066039.1, on the reverse strand, counting down.
CTCTGGGATAGACTGACGTCGAGGGCCTGTGGACGGGGCGGAGGAACCGGCTATCAGCACCCGCTGCTGCTCCATGAAGGCAGTGAAACTGCACTCCAAGTCCGCCATTCTGGTTGCGGGCCCAATGCCGGTCCCCCCGGAGTGGAGTCCTCAACTAGGACAGTTGGTACTTGCCTTGGCTGATCTGGTTCTTGATAAGGCATCTTCGTCAGGCGCTCTGTCTCCAAAGATACCGGCCGGTGCTCGGGGCTCTGCGACCGACCCCGGGTTCAGCCGGGTCGCTCGGAGCCACTCAGACGCTGCCTTTGAGGATTTTTTCTTCCTCTTGTGCTCCCTCGAGGGAGACCCCCTCGCCGAAGAACTTCGATGCTGCTCGGGCTTGGAGAGCTCCCCCCGAGACGTGGAGGTCTTGGATGAGGGTCCTGGCTCTCAGAGGCACAGATGCGGAAAAAATCCTATCATGCTGCTGCTGGCAGCTCTTCAAGGCCTTCGAAGACATCTTCCTACACGGGCCAGACCGACGGGTCATGGTCGGGCCCGAGGCACTGGAGACAGCAGTCATGCGTATCGGTGAGAGACATTAACATCACACACTGATCGCATTTTTTAAACCCGCTGGCAGCCATCGGGGGAAAAAATGGCCCCTGCAAGGTCAGACTCGGGCTGCCAGTGAAAAAGAGAAAAAAAAAAAAAAAAAAGGCAAGAATGGCAGTCACGAAGGACAAAAAACAAAAAATAAAGACAGACTCGATACCGGCATACCGAGCCAAAGGTGGGAAGAGGTACTGGTGTCAATTGGTTGAGGAAAAGCCAAAAAACCCAACTTTTTTCTCGGGGACACATGGACTATGTCCGAAGGGCTCCGTGGAAAAAGGGAGACTGAGCAAAATGGCACCCTTGGGCGGGAGAGGCCCATGTATGCGTGATGGCAACTACCGAAGGCTCTGTCTGAAAGCAGGGGATTTGCTCCGCACGAGGGCTCAGTCGGCGCTGATGTCACCCATATGTGAGGACCGACTTCCTGCTTGTTCCCAGAGAATACAAGAGATCACAGAGAGAGGAAGACAGGCATCTATATTTGGAGAAACTGAGAGGCTGGCAAAGGTACAAAAAGACGACAAAAAATAGCCAGTGCAATAAAATGGGGGGATAAGACATTTTTCAGATATGTTAGTGAGAGGACGAAGGGCAAAAGTGATATTGTCAGACTCAAGGGTGATGGGGAAGGATTATGTAGAAGCTGATGAGGATAACACAGAATTGTTTAACAAATATTTCTGCTCTGTGTTCAGATGAAGGGCTGGGAACAGGACCTCAGACAACAACCACAAACAGGAACAAAAGTGAGGGGCATCTCAAACGATTTTCAGAGAACTGTGTTTGTGAGGAACCACCTAAACTAAAAGTGGACAAAGCGATGGGACCAGATGGAATACATCTAAGAATACTGAAGGAACTTAACATCTTTGTTAACATCTGTTAGTGATATAGCGGAAGGGCTGTCAGGTAAGGTTTGCCTCTTTGCGGATGATAACAAAATTTGCAATAGAGTAAACACCCAGGAAGATGTAGATAACATGAGGAGGAATCTAGCTAAGCTTGAAGAATGGTCTAGAATTTGGCAGCTGAGATTTAAATGTTAAAAAATGCATTTGAGCTGCAGCAATCCAAGGGAGCAATATAGTATAGGGGGTGAAGTATTTTTGTCCACTAAAGAGCGGGATCTAGGCAAGATTCTGTCAAATGATCTTAAAGTAACTAAACAGAAAAGGTGACAGCAAAAGCTAGAAGGATGCCTGGGTGCATAGGGAGAGGAATGGCCAGCAGAAGAAAGGAGGCGATAGTGCCTCTGTATAAGTCTTTGGTACGATCTCATTTGAAGTATTGTGTGCAATTCTGGAGACTGCACCTTTAAAAGGATATAAATAGGCTGGAATCAGTACAGATGGTGGCTACTAAAATGGTTATTGGTCTTTATTATAAAGCATATGAGATATGAGAACAGACTTAAGGATCTTATGTACATCTTAGAGGAAAGGCGGGATTAGAGGCGATATGACATACATTTAAATAGCTCTGTAGCATAAATGCACAGGAGAAGAGGCCTCTTTCAACTGAAAGCAAGCTCTGCTACGAGGGGACACAGGATGAGGGTGAAAGGGGATAGACTCAGGAGTAATATGCGGAAATATTTCTTTATGGAAAGAGTGGTAGATGCATGAAATAGTCTCTCAGTGGAGATGGTAGAGAGGAGGACCGTATCTAAATTCAAAAAAGCATGAGACAAACACAGAGACTCTCTAAAGGAAAAAAGGGGACTCTTGTAGTGGCCGATATGGAAGGGCAGACTAGATAGTAACATAGTATGTGACAGCAAATCAAGACCAGTATGGTCCATCAAGTCTGCCCAGCAAGGTAACAAGAATAGGTGCACTTGCTGCTCTGTGCAGGTCACCACTCCCCATGCCTTTGTTTAGGGGTGTACCCACCGCTCCGTGTAGGTCACCTCTATTTGTTCAGATATAAGAGAGAGAGTTATGCTTAATTTTGATTTTATCCTGTTGCTATAAAGGGGATCAACTGTCTGTCCCATGCCATTTTGAATTCTGTCACTGTTTGCACCCCCACCACTTCCAATCGGGAGAGTATTCCAAACATCCACCACCCTTTCAGCGAAAAAGTATTTCCTGACATTGCCTTTCAGTTTACCCCCTTGCAGCTTCATGTTATGCTCTCTAGCTTTACAGCTTCCTCGTCTTTGGAAGAGATTTGTTTGTCCATTAATACTCTTAAGTATTTAACGGTCTGAATCATATCTCCCCTGTCTCTCATCTCCTCCAGAAGGTACATATTTAGGTCTTCAAGTCTCTTCTCATAAGTCTTCTGACGCAGGCTCCAAAATCATTTTGGTTGTCTTCCTCTGAACAGCTTCCAGCCCTTTTATATCCTTTGAAAGACACGGTCTCCAAAACTGAACACAATATTCCAAGTGAGTCCTCACCAGCAACTTGTACTGTGGCATTAGTACCTCTTCCTTTCTGCTGGTAATTCTCTGTATGCAACCCAGCATCCTTCTGGCTTTTACCACCGCCTTATCACACTGTTTCGCCATCTTGAGATCCTCAAAAAACGAATCACTCCGAGGTCCTTCTCCTGGTCAGTGCACAAATCTCTTGCCCCCTATCGCATACAATTCCCTTGAATTTCTGCTTCCCAGGTGTATGACACTGCATTTCTTCACATTAAATCTTAACTACCAAGCATTAGACCTTTTACTTCTGTTCCTATTTGTGGGTGTTTTCTGAGGGCCTGGCTCCTGGTTCTTCATCTGTGAACACAGACCAAAAATATTTGTTAAGCAATTCCGCTTTATCCTTATCAGCTTCTGCATATTCCTCCCCTGCACCCTTGAGTCTGACAATACCACTCTTGCCCTTCCTCTTCTCATAATATATCTGAAAAATGTCTTATCCCCCATTTTATTGCATTGGCTATTTCCTCCTCCTTTTGAATCTTTGCCTTCTTGACTACTTTGCTAGCTTCTCTAAGTTTTTAGAAATACAGATGCCTGTCTTCCTCTCTCTGATCTCTTGCTATTTCATGAAGGCCTCCCTCTTTTTCTTCACTTTTTCAGCTACTTCTTTCGAAAACCATAGCGGTCTCCTTTTCCTTTTACCTTTATTTACCATTTTAACAAAAAGTTTGGTTGCCCTTAAAATATCCCCTTTCAGTTTTTCCCACTGTTTTTCTACATCCCTCAGCTGTTCCCATCCAACTAATGACTCCCTGAGGTATTGGCCCATCTTCACAAAGTTAGTTTTTCTAAAGTCTAAGATCCTTGCCTTTGAATGGATTCTAACAGCCCTAGTCCTAATACTGAACCACACCATCTGGTGATCACTGGATGCAAAATGATCTCACACAACATCAGAAACACTTTCACCATTGGTAAGCACCAAGTCCAGTATGGCCCCTTCACGTGTGGGGTCTGTTACCAATTGCCTGAATAGTTCTCCCTGTAGAGAATCCAGGATCTCCTTACTTCTAGATGGTACTGCAGCAGGAATGTGCCAATCAACATCTGGCATATTGAAATCTCCTATCAGTAGCACTTCCCCTTTCCTAGCAATGCTGCGCATGTCTTCAATTAACTCTGTCCACCTCTTCCTCTTGTGAGGGAGGTCTGTATATCACACCAATGTAAATAGATTTCTCTTTCCCTCTTTCTAGTTTAACCCACAGTGCCTCTCCCTCTCCCTTTTAAGCTCTGTAATTCCAAAGCTTTAATAGTAGTTTTTTTACATATAGTGCCACTCCTCCTCCCCTACTTCCTACCCTGTCCTTTCTGAATAAAGTATAGCCAGGTATAGTTACATCCCAATCATGGTTTTCTGTGAACCATGTTTCTGTAAATGCCACTAAAGCCAAGTCAGCCACTCCCACCAAAGCTTCAACATCAGGGATCTTATTTCCCATGCTACGGGCATTTATACACACTGCTTTCCATATGTTACCCCTGTTACATTAAATAACTTTATGGAAAGGGTATCACCTACCTGGGGGCTTTCTTCACCCATCCCCAATGAATCTAGTTTAAAGCCCTCTTCAGTAGATTAGCCAGTCTACTACTGGAAACGCGTTGACCTTTCTTGGACAGATGGATGCCATCTCTGCTCTGCAACCCTTGGAACAGCATCCCATGGTCTAGGAAACCAAAAACGCTCTCGATGACACCATCCATGCAGCCATGCATTCATCTCCAGGATGCGAGCTTCTCTGCCTTGGCCTTTACCCTCAACAGGGAGGACTGAAGAGAACACCACCTGTGCACCAAACTGCTTCACCCTGTGTCCCAGAGCCATGAAGTCACTTTTGATACGTTCTGAGGTATACCTGGTAGTATCATTTGTTCCAACATGGATTAGCAACATTGGGTAATAGTCAGTGGGCTTGATGAGTCTCGGCAAACTCTCTAACATCTTGGATTTTGGCACCAGGCAGACAGCATACCTCTCTGATCATCAAGTCTGGTCGGCAGATGGATGCCTCAGTACCCCTCAGAAGAGGGTCTCCAACTACCACTACCCTTCGTTTCCTTGTGATCACCAATTCTGCAACTTTGGGGTACTTGACCTCTGGTTCTTTCATTTCCAGGGATGCTTTCACCTCCTCCACTTCCATGGCTGCTTAATGGTTCTTCAATTCAAGGGCTGGAGAAGTTGGATTGGTGATTTTGCAGGCCCTGGTGACTTGTGTCCAACCATAGACATTCTGTTGGCACCTATCTTCTCCTCTGCTGGAGAGCTTGGTTGCTGCAAGAAGCATCTCATCAATGTACTTCTCACTGTCTTGAATGTTCCTCAGCCTCGCCACCTCCTCTCTGAGTTCCTCCACTTGTTTCCTCAGAGCTTCAGCATGCAGGCACCCTGCACATGGAACCGGTCCTTCAACTGGCATTAGGACCTCTGTCTGGACAGAGGCAGAAGCTGTAACGGGGGCAACAGCTTTAGTGATACGATTTTTCCCAGCCATTGTTCTGTTCGTGGAGCTTAGGTATCTGTTAAAGCAAAAGAGAAAGATCTACCAAGTACCAGTCGGTTTCCCAGCTGTCCTTTCAGAGAAAAAGCAGTTAAATCTCAATTATATTCAAAATGTGTTGGTCCAATTCTCTGTGCTTTGGGGAGGTGCCCTATAAAGCAAGACTACTTGCTAGGGGTGGGTGGGTAGGGAGGGAACTAACACCTGATTAGGTGTTAGCAGTTCCCAAAGCTGAAGAGGTTACTGGAGTTCAACCACCTACTGTGCTCAAGGAAAGTCCCACTAAAGCACCAAAAAGAAAGTACCCTTGCTTTAAAAACGTACAAAAAACTCTTAAGAGCTCCCAGTCAGAAAGCTAACAATTTAATATAATAAAACAAACCCTTAAATCCTTACTGTTGGTTGATCTGGAGAGCTCCTGTAGGAAAGCCTGAACAGGGCAGGGCACTGGAGCCTTTTATGCAGGTCCTCAGCTGTTCAGGTAATCAGACCCACTAAACAAAGACAAAGACAAAACCTGGAGCTGACTGTGGTACAGATCATCAACTACTAGTATGCAAACTCAAGCTAAAGTTGAAAAAGAGCAAACCACTCATGAATGCAGCAAAATATGACCTTGAGAATATACCACTGGAATTTAAAGACTGCCTGCAAAATCGATTTGCTGCTTTAGATACAAATGACAGAGCTCTGGAAGAGTTATGGAATGACATCAAGAAGGTTGTGTTGGAAGAAAGCGAGAAGTCTCTACAAAAGGTGAACAAACAAACAAAAACAGCCAAAATGGATGACGGAAGAAACTCTGAAAATTGCCCAGAAATGCAGAGAAGCTAAAGCCAGAAGAGAAAGAAAGAATCGCAGAACTAAACAGATTTCCAACGTGCAGCAAGACAGGACAAGGAAAAGTACTACAATGACACTTGCAAGGAAATAGAAGCAGAAACTATTAGAGGAAGAACAAGATCAGCTTTCCTAAAGCTACGAGAGTTAAAGAAAAAGTTCCAGCCTCGAAATGGAATGTCACAAGATGCTCAAGGTTCTATGTTGAATGATGCTGAGAAGATCAAGAAAAGGTGAAAGGAATATACGGAGTTTTTATATGATAAAGATCAAGTGAACCAACAGCCGTTTCAACCTGTACCTTATGATCGGGAACCATTGGTGATAAAAGAAGTTGAAGCAGCATTGAAAGCCTTATCAAAGAACAAAGCACCAGGCATTGATAGCATTCCTATAGAAGTATTGCAGCAATCTGATACAGCTGTTACCATACTTACAAGGCTCTATGGTTATACAATGCAAGGTTCCACATTAGGAACAACCACCGAGGAAAACGATTTAGGCGTCATTGTGGATAACATGTTAAAACCCTCGGCCCAGTGTGCAGCGGCAGCCAAGAGAGCAAATAGAATGCTAGGTATCATAAGGAAAGGAATGGAAAATAAAACAAAAGATATTATAATGCCTCTATATTGTTCCATGGTGAGACTGCACCTTGAATATTGTGTGCAATTCTGGTCGCCGTATCTTAAAAAGGATATAGAGTTATTAGAAAAGGTTTCAGAGAAGAGCCACCAAAATGGTAAAGGGGATGGAAGGATACTCCTAAGAAGAACGGCTAAAAAGGTTAGGGCTCTTTAACCTGGAAAAGAGACGGCTGAGGGGAGATATGATAGAAGTCTATAAATTAATGAACGGAGAGGAACGGGTAAATGTAGATCGATTGTTTACGTTATCAGAATATAGAAAGACTAGGGGACATGCAATGAAGCTACGGGGTAAACTATTTAAGACTAATAAAAGAAAATATTTTTTCACTCAATATGTAATCAAACTTTGGAAATTTGTTACCGGAGGATGTAGTAAAGGCTGTTAGTATAGCTGGGTTTAAAAAAAGGTTTGGACAAGTTCCTGGAGGAAAGGTCCATAAACCATTATTAAGAAGGGACCCAGGATATCAATGCTTGACCCAGTATAAGCATTGCGGAACCTGTGTCTTTTGGGGAAATTGCTAGGTACGTATGACCTAGATTGGCCACTGTTGGAAACAGGATACTGGGCTTGATGGACCTTGGTCCGACCCAGTATGGCATATCTTATGTTAAGAAATATGGAAGACAACATCATGGCCAACTGACTGAAAAAGATCTGTGTTTATACCAATACTAAAGAAAGGTGATCCAACTGACTGTGGAAATTATCGAACAATCGCTCTGAGCCCACATGACAGCAAGATTCTACTGAAGATTATTCAAAAGAGACTACAACCATACCTGGAACAAGAACTACCTGAAGTGCAAGCAGGGTTCAGAAAAGGGCGAGGAACGAGAGACATCATTGCGGATGTGAGATGGATCCTTGAAAAGACTAAAGAATACCAAAAGGATATCTATTTGTGCTTTATTGACTATAGCAAGGCTTTTGACTGTGTAAACCATGAGAAACTCTGGGCCACATTAAGAAGCATGGGTATACTACAACACCTGATCGTTCTCTTGCGCAATCTGTACATTGATCAAGAAGCAACAGTTCGAACGGAACAAGGAGAAACAGAATGGTTTAAAATAAGCAAAGGTGTAAGACAAGGCTGCATACTCTCCCCATACCTGTTTAATTTATATGCAGAACAAATCAGAGAAGCAGGATTGTATGAAGACAGAGGTGTGAAGATTGGTGGAAGACTCAACAACCTTTGCTATGCTGATACTACATTAGTGGCTGAAAGTGAAGATGATCTGAAACATTTGCTTCTCACAATCAAAGAACATAGCCTCAAAATGGGCCTGCACCTTAATGTAAAGAAGACAAAGATCATGACAACTGGCATAATCAACAGGTTCATCGTTGAAGGAGAAGAATTTGAAATTGTGAACAACTTTAACCTACTTGGATCAACTATCAATAAAGAAGCAACAAGCAGTCATAAGAACATAAGAACATAAGAAATGCCATTCTGGGTCAGACCGAGGTCGATCAAGCCCAGTATCCTGTTTCCAACAGTGGCCAATCTAGGTCATACGTACCTAGCAGTTTCTCCAAAAGACACAGGTTCTGCAGTGCTTGTACTAGGCCAAGCATTGATATCCTGGGTCCCTTTTTAATAGTGGTTTATGGACCTTTCCTCCAGGAACTTGTCCAAACCTTTTTTAAACCCAGCTATACTAACAGCCCTTACTACATCCTCCGGTAACAGATTCCAGAGTTTGATTACACGTTGAGTGAAGAAATATTTTCTCCTATTTGTCTTAAATAGTTTACCCTGTAGCTTCATTACATGTCCCCTAGTCCTTCTATATTCTGATAGCGTAAACAATTGATCCACGTTTATCCGTTCCACTCCATTCATTAATTTATACACCTCTATCATATTTCCCCTCAGCCGTCTCTTTTCTAGGTTAAAGAGCCCTAACCTTTTTAGCCTCTCTTCATAGGAGTAGCCTTCCATCCCCTTCACCAATTTGGTAGCTCTTCTCTGTACTTTTTCTAATAACTCTATGTCCTTTTTAAGATACGGTGACCAGAATTGCACACAATATTCAAGGTGCGGTCGTACCATGGAGCGATACAGAGGCATTATAATATCCTTTGTTTTATTCTCCATCCCTTTCCTTATGATACCTAGCATTCTATTTGCTTTCTTGGCCGCCGCTGCACACTGGGTGGAGGGTTTTAACATGTTATCCACGATGACTCCTAAATCTTTTTCCTGGGTGGTGGTTTCTAATGTGGAGCCTTGCATCGTGTAACTATAGTGTTGGTTGTTCTTTCCTAGGTGCATAACTTTGCACTTGTCCACATTAAATTTCATCTGCCATTTGGATGCCCAGTCTTCCAATTTATCCAGATCCTCCTGCAGTTTTCCACAATCCTCTTGGGTTTTAACAACTTTAAACAGTTTTGTGTCATCTGCAAATTTGATAACCTCACTAGTTATTCCCTTTTCCAGGTCATTTATGAATATGTCAAAAAGTAGCGGACCCAGTACAGATCCCTGGGGTACTCCACTATTCACCTTTTTCCATTGGGAATATTGGCCATTTAGCCCTACCCTCTGCTTTCTATCTTTTAACCAGTTCCCGATCCACAATAGTACACTGCCTCCTATCCCATGACTTTTTAGCTTCGCCAAAAGTCTCTGATGGGGGACCTTATCAAAAGCTTTCTGAAAGTCCAGATACACTATATCAACCGACTCACCTTTGTCTACCTGTTTATGCACACCTTCAATAAAACAGATCAGATTAGTAAGACAAGATCTTCCTTGTCTAAAGCCATGTTGGCTGTCTCCCATTAGGCCATGACTATCTACATGCTGTGTAATTTTGTTCTTTATGATGGTTTCTACCATTTTCCCTGGTACTGACGTCAGGCTCACCGGTCTGTCATTTCCCGGGTCACCCCTGGAACCCTTTTTAAAAATTGGTGTTACGTTGGCGACCCTCCAATCTTCAGGTATTACAGATGATTTTAATGAAAGTTCACAGATTACCAATAACAGGTCTGCAATCTCATATTTCAGTTTTCAACACTCTGGGATGTATACCATCCGGTCCAGGTGATTTGCTACTATTCAGTTTATCAAATAGTTGTAATATATCTTCCCGGTGTAGCGATATTTCTCTCAATTCCTCTGCAGTATCACCTTTAAATACCACTTCAGTCTTGGGTAACATCCCTACATCTTCCTCAGTAAAGACCGAAGCAAAGAATTCATTCAGTCTCTCTGCTATAGCCTTGTCTCCTCTTACTGCCCCTTTTACCCCTCTATCATCTAATGGTCCAATTGACTCTCTCACAGGCCTTTTGCTACGAATGTACTTGAAAAAGTCTTTATTTCGTGTTTTTGCTTCCGTAGCAAGTTTCTTCTCAAATTCCCGCTTTGCCTGCCTTATCAATGCTTTGCATTTAACTTGCCAGTGCTTGTGCTGTTTCCAGTTTTCATCATTTGGCTCTTTTTTCCATTTCCTGAAGGTTGCTCTTTTGGCAGCAACAGCCTCTCTGACCTCACCTTTAAACCATGCTGGCAGTTTTTTGGACTTTCTTCCACTTTTCTTAATGCGTGGAATACAGCTGGTCTGGGCTTCGAGGATAGTATTTTTAAATAACACCCAAGCTTGCTGTAAGTCTTTAACCTTTGGAACCGCTCCTTTTAGTTTTTTCCGAACTATATTCCTCATTCTATCATAGTCTCCCTTTTGACAGTTAAAAGGTAGTACTGTGGATTCCTTTACTATCTGTCCTCCACTGATTAAATCAAACATGATCATACTATGATCACTATTGCCAAGTGGTCCCAACACCCTTATTTCTTGCATCAGATCTGGCGTTCCACTAAGGACTAGGTCCAGTATGGCTTCCCCTCTGGTCGGTTCATGAATCAGCTGCTCCAAGAAGCAGTCATTTATTTCATCTAGAAACTTTCTCTTTAGCTTGTCCTGCTGTGACACTGTCCCAGTCGATACCGGGGTAATTGAAATCACCCATTATTACTACTCTGTTGTGGCTTTTGTTAGCTTCCTTGATTTCTTTGAGCATTTCATCATCCATTTGTTCATTCTGGCCAGGTGGTCGATAGTATACTCCCACTGCCATCACCTTCCCCTTCATAAATGGAATTTCAATCCATAGAGATTCTACAGCAAATTTTGTTCCCTGCAAAACTTTAATCCTTTCTGACTCAATGCCCTCTCTAACATAGAGCGCAACCCCTCCACCAATTTGTTCAGCTCTATCATTACGATATAGTTTGTATACAGGTATCACAGTGTCCCACTGGTTATCCTCCTTCCACCATGTCTCTGAGAGTGCAATCAATTCAATCATGTTATAGGTCTTTTACGTCATGCATTTGACCTATTTCATGTGTATATTTCATGTATATAGTTCATGTATATAGTTCAACCCCCCCTGTTATCCAAGTTTATACCCCTGTTCGATGTAAAACCAAACAGAAGTGTGTTTTGGTCATTTTGTTATACTGTGAACCGCGCTGATGCCGAATAGTGCGGTATATAAGCAACTGTAATAAATAAATATCTAACCTCTCATTTAGTGCTATATATTCTAATTCTCCCATCTTATTGTTTAGACTTCTAGCATTGGCATACAAGCATTTTAGAGACTGTATTTTATTAATATTAATCTGGCTATTGGTAGGCATGGGTAATTGGGAATCCTTATGCTCTGTCTGCTCCTTACTCAAGGGCATTTGGGCTACTATACTCCCTTTTGGAACCTCACTGCTTTTGGTGGTATCCTTCAAGGATACCTTTGTCCGAACCATGCGCTCCTGGGTGACTGTCGGCTTTCCCCTATTTTCTAGTTTAAAAGCTTCTCTATCTCTTTTTCAAGAAATCAAACGACGTATTGCTCTTGGCAGAATGGCTATGAAAGACCTAGATAAGATTCTCAAGAGCAGAGATGTCTCTCTCCATACAAAGATTCGACTTGTTCAAGCCATGGTATTTTCAACAACATCATATGGATGTGAAAGCTGGACAGTGAAAAAGAGACAGGAAGAAAATTGATGCCTCTGAATTATGGTGCTGGCGGCGAATACTGTGTATAACATGGACTGCCCAAAGAACAAACCAGTCGGTACTAGAGGAGATCAAACCTAAGCTTTCTTTAGAAGCTCAGATGACAAGACTTCTACTTTCATACTTTGGACACATGCGAAGAGAGAGATCACTAGAGAAAGACATCATGCTTGGCAAGATAGAAGGTCAACGCAAAAGAGGAAGGCCAGCAATGAGATGGATCGATACAATAACAGCAGCTACGGGTACCAGTCTGTCAACAATGAGCCGCCTGACTGAAGACCGAACACAATTTAGGATAGCTATCCAGAGGGTCGCCATGAGTCGACTCTGACTCGACGGAACTTAACAACAACAACTCCTGATTAGGTGTTAGCAGTTCCCAAAGCTGAAGAGGTTACTTGCCTTGCCCCTTAACAGTTGAGTATCTGGAATGGGCTTGCCACCAATGAGATGGGTGGGATCTAGATTGGACTTAGGTCCTAATGGAAAGAAAATTAGCAGGTAAGTCTAATTTCACATTCCATAGCACCCCCTACAGTCCAATCCAGTCTCATGGAATGTACCAGAGCAGTACTCAAACCAGGGCAGGACAGGCAAGCCCAGCCTGCAAAATCCGAGCCCCAAACGGCACCTCCAAAACACACCTGCAGATCTAGTTTATGACAAACAAAAGTATGCAACGATTCCCAAGTAGCTGCTCAACAAATCTCCATCAGAGAAGCCAGTGTGTTAACACTCTGCCCAGGATGCTGCCTGTGCCCTTGTGGAATGTGCTTGCAGCACTGAGGGCACTGTTTTTCCCTTCAACAGATAGGCAAAGCCAATAGCTTCTTTCAACCAGCGGGCAATGGAAGCTGTTGAGGCAGCTTTCCCCTTCCGGGGGCCACCCAAAGAGAACAAATAGATTAGACTTCTGGAACGGCTCTGTAACCTTCAAGTAGTGCCATAGCACTCTCAGTGCATCCAGGGTGTGGAGACGTTTATCCTGTCCCCGAGAGAAAACTGGGAGTACTATGGTCTGATTGAGATGGAAAGGCAAAACCACTTTGGGCAAAAAAGGCAGCCACCAGTGGCTCAAATGGTGCTGCCAAGAGAACCTCCAGCACCACAATGAGATCCCACGGTGGTCTCAAATGTTTGACCGCTCAGAGAAACCTGGCCACGTCAGGATGAACCACCAAGGAGACCCCCTGAACACATCCCCTATAGCATGCCAAAGCTGCAATTTGTACTCTGAGGGAGTTCAAGGCTAGGCCCTTCTCAAACCCAGCCTGCAGAAACCCCAACACCTCCAGGATTCTGCCTGCGAAGGAACGGCATCACTGCTCTGCACAACAGGCCTCAAAACACTCTCCACACTTGCATCTATGTCAGAGATGTGGACTTAAGCCACGCCTTAAGTAATGTAGTAATCACGGGCACTGAATACCCTCGGTACCTGAAGCCCGACCTCTCAAGAGTCAAGCCAAAAGCAAGAATAGATCCACCTGAAGCATGTACACTGGCTCCTGTGATAGGGTCCTTCTTCAACGACAGTTGTCAAGGATGGTCCACTAGTAGCCGTACCTGGTCCACATACCATGGTCTCCATTGCCAATTTGGGACTACTAGGAGTACCAGACCCGCTTGCGCCTCTACTCACTGAATCAGACGCCCGTTGAGAGACCACGGAGGAAAGGCATAGAGCAGGCCCTCCTCCAGCCAGCTCTGAGCCAGCACGTCGAGCTTTTCGGACATCCGCTCCCTCTGTCTACTGAAGAATCGCTTCACCTTGGCATTCTCTGCTGATGCCATGAGATCCATGATCGGTAGTCCCCAGCGGTGCATCAACTGGCAGAAGTCTTTGTCCACCAAGGATCACTCTCCTGGATCCAATGCCTGCTTAGAAAGTCCACTTGAAAATTTTCTTTTCCAGCCACATGAGCCACTGACAACTGAGCGAGACTCTCCTCTGGCAGAGGAGACAGTCCCATTTCTTCAGTGGGCAGACTCGTGCTGCCCATTTCGCCCTGCCGATTGATATAGGCGACTGTGGAGATGTCTGAAAACACCCTGACCACCTGATGCTGTACCAGGGCCTGAAATTCCAGGAGAGCCAGACAGACCGCCCTCATCTCCAGAAGATTGATGGACCATTGCATCTGGTCATGAGACCAAATGCCCTGTGCGATCTGTGCTAAGCAATGTGCACCTCAACCAGAGAGACTGGCATCTATTGTGATTACGAACCATTCTGGATGTTCCATAGGCATTCCCTTTTCGAGGTTGCTCTGCGATAACCACCATGACAGGCTGCTGCGCACTTGCAGTGGACAGACTAGTTGACAACTCAGATAATGCCATTGATGTGACCACTGGTAGAGTAGCGCCTGCTCTAACGGTCACATGTGTGCCCTTGCCCACAGCACCAAGTCCAGCATCGACGCCATGGAACCCAGAACCTGAAGACAGGACCATGCCGACTGACCGCTGTGCCAAAAATAGACGATCTGGTCCTGAATCTTCCTGCACCTCTCTGCCAGTAAGAATACACTACCCTGGGTCATGACAAAGTGAGCCCCCACGTATAGCAAGTCTTTGAGATGGGACAAGATGGCTTTTGGCCACATTTACCACCCACCCCAGACTCTGCAGGTGGTCTAGGACCCACTGTATGGCATAGAAGCTCTCCTCATGTGACTTGGCCGGAATGAACCAGTCATCCAGGTAGGGGTGAACCAGGACCCCCTAGCTCTGCAATCAGGCTGCGACCACCACCATGATCTTGGTGAAGGTGTGAAGGGCCGTGGTGAGCCCAAGTGGTAGAGCCTGAAACTGGAAGCATCCCCTTGGAACTGCAAACCATAGATACCTTAGATGCTCTGGTCAAATGGGCACATGCAAGTATGCTTCAGTAAGATCCGGGGGAAGTCAGAAATTCTCCCTGCTGTACTGCCACAATGACAGATCACAAGGTTTCCATCTGAAAGTGAGGTATACGCAATACCCGATTGACCCCTTTGAGGTTGAGTATTGGCTGGAACAACCCTTCTTTTTTGGGCACCACGAATAAATGGAGTACCGCCCCCGGCCGAGCTGGTCTTGGGGAACCGGCTCCATCGCATGTTTATGTTTATGTTTATTTCATTTGCTTGACCGCCCTTCAGTGGTAGTCAGAGCGGTTTACAATACATAAATTAACAAAGTAGGGCACGAGGCCGGAAAATTGAAAAAGAAATTTACAATTCTTGATAGGATAGAGAAAATGCATGCAGCTGAACCAAGCAAAGAAGAGTGTCATTAACCGCTCTCTGCTTTTCCCGAGAGCCACACGACAACATGAAGGTGCCTGCGAGCAGCTTTGCAAACTCGAGGGCGTAACTCTTGCGTATGACCTCCAGGACCCCTCAGTCAGAGGTAAGGTGGGCTCAAGCAGGATAAAACTGCTGCAGGTGGCTGCCCACTGGTACTAGATCTGCCTGGGCCCCCCCCTCCTCATTTCATTGTGCCTTCTTGGGTCCTGGACCAGACCCAGAGAAGGAGCCCCAACCAGCTCCTCTGCCTCCGTGAAAGGAATGCCCCCTCGGTTCATAAGGCCTTTGGTAGGCGGCGAACCTAGTTGCTCTAAATTTGCAAAAATCTGTTGTCCTCTTGATGTGGCCGCTGTCGGCTTCTAGGATTTTGACTTGTCCTCTGGCAAGTGATCAGGTTTGGATTCCCCCAAATCCTTGACCAACTTCTCCTTCGCTAAAGAGAAGTTTCCCTCAAAAAGGCAGTCTGGTAAGAGGGCGTTTGGAGGAAACATCTGCTGACCAGTTCCTCAGTGACAGCAGCCGCCTTGCTGCTACTACTGAGGCCATGTCCTTGGTCGATGCTCGCAGATCACAGAAAGCATTTGCCAAGTATAGCACACTTGAGTCAAGGTGTGCCGAATCCTGGAAGGCTCCGCTGAGCCCTGTCTCGTCTCCAGGAAGTCCTTGAATCCACCACATACAGGCTCTTGCCACATAGGCTCCACACACCGAAGCCTGCAAGGCCATGGTATTTACCTTAAAATGTCTGCTTCAGCAGAGTCTCTAGCTTCTTATCCTGAGGATCCTTCAAATACCACTACTCCCTCCAAACGGGATAGTGGTATACTTCGTCAATGCGGACACCAGCGCATCTATTTTCAGGAGATGGAAGAGCTCGCACTCGGCAGTTGGGAAGGGATAAAGGAGCTGCATGGCCCTAATCCCTCGAAGGCCCATCTGTGGTACCTTCCATTCCAAAATCAAATCATTTGCTTAAGAATCCTAGGCAGCGGAAAGATGTTAAGAACATAAGAACATAAGATATGCCATACTGGGTCAGACCAAGGTCCATCAAGTCCAGTATTCTGTTTCCAACAGTGGCCAATCTAGGTCATATGTACCTAGCAGTTTCCCCAAGGGACACAGGTCCTCGGTCATATGTATGCCTTGCAGGAGTGGATCCTCCAGGAGTGTCCATGGAGATATTTAGCACCGCCAGCGAATAAGTGATCAATGCCAAAAGCTCCTCCATGTGAAAAAAACTTGACTATGGAGGGGTCGTCGCCCACCTGCAGGGGGTCATCCTGAAACCCTAAGGTCCTGCTCTCCAGTTCCAGACCCAAGGTACCCTCCAGAGGGTCCTCAGAGTCCAGGGAATGCACTGATGCCCTGTCCTCTGTGACCGCTGGGTCTGCAGACATTGCAGTGATGCTCCACTGTTGCTGCTTTCTATGCTGCCCTGGCTGCCTGCTAGTAAGCTCTACCGACCCCATCATGCCTTGCTTAATGCAGTAAGCCTGATTGAGCAAGAGCACAAATTTGGGCAAAAACAGAACCTCTGCCTGTGTGCCTGGCAGGGAGGGTATTCCTCGGGGTGCCTGCTTGCAGCCGAGAGCCCTCTGCTCCGCCTGACCCGGCTGTACCACTGACCCTGACAGGGACTCCCTTGATGCTGCCAATATGGATGCTGCAGTCAGAGAGGACAAAACGATTGTGGTTCCCACCAAAACCATGGGAGCTGCAGCCACTGAATTTGTTGCCCCAGAACATCCGAAAGGCCAGGAGATGCAGACAGCATGTCCTGCTGCTCCAGCAATGTACTCTCCGTCTCTTGATCTTCGGCCTCACAGGCCCTGTATAGTCCCTCTGCCAATACGTGGGAACGCCTGCTCCTGCAGCCCCCGCACACCAGCTTACCCCGTTGGCATCGGAGGATGGGGTGCAGACCAACAGAGCAGAGATAAGAACTTCAAGCACACTCCAACCCCCAGCTCGCACTCGACCCCCAAAGGCCTCCATTCAGCCGCGGCTGAACAAATCAAGCACTTAAGAGAGACTATAGATGAATCGCAGCGGCAAGTCCAGAGTCCCCTAACCCACTGAAGGGCACCAGAGAAACAGGCAAAAAGATCTGAAATCCACCGAGCAGGAGACGCAAATTCAACTTCACTCCTCCCAGGGCCCTACTGTCAACTTAACGACCTTGGCACCCTGGGGCAGACCCAGTCATCACAGCCACTGACAAGCTGAGTGTTTAAATTCTTTGACACAGGAATGAGACCAAGAGACAACTAAACTCCCAACACATTTGCCTTATCTTTGGGTTTGTTTGTTTTTTATAGCTCAAGTAATCCCTCGACTAGCCCAGGCTACAGGGGTTGGGTCCCATCTGCTGGAGACTGAATATACTGACTTGGTGGGAGGAGTGTTTGCTCCTTATATAGTGACATCACCAAAAGACTAGAATGCTCAGTCTCCATCTGCTGGAATAGGGACACAACCCATGAGTGGATTGGGCTGTAGGGGCGCTATGGAATTATTAAAACATAGTTTTACTAAAGAATGGATAGCAAGCTACATCGTCTTTACTGAGGTATCTCAAGAGGAACAGACATAAAAAGAGCCAAGTACTCTGCCTGATGCTCTTTAAAAATGGGAACTTTTAGTACAAATTTTTTACATTTTTTTATTTATGCATTTCATAAATGTTACAAGCATACAACCACTTACACAAGAAATGAGGATTACCAAAGAAAAAACATCACAAACATGAAACCAAAATAGTAAGAAATTACATATACGTCAACACCTCCTCTAGCCCACAAAATGAGGACCCATGATGAAAAGAAAAAGTAGACTCGATACTCTTAAGGAAAAAGCAAAGACTAAACAGCTGGCACATTCACTTTCTCGGGGGGGGGGGGAGGACCAGGACCACCTTGCCCCAAACCCAGGAGACCCACAAGCATTTAAAAAGGAAATCAACCGAGAAGGAAAAATAAAAATAAAGGAAACAGCCGGCATCTTCAAACGCAGGGGGTACTTGAGAAAAAAAATAACCCCCTAAATTGCAAAACCTGAGCCATAGGAGGAGAAACTCCCTCCTGTGGCATTGGGTTTCTCTAGCCAGATTAGGAAAAATCTGGACCAGATAACCCTTGAAGCCAAGATTTCTCAAAAAACAAGATTTTAAGAAGTCATTCCCTATCAGAAACAAGTGCCAGGATAACCAAACAGGTAGCACGAGTAATTGATTCTATATCTGAATTTTCTAATAAGGCAGAAACATTTAATATAATCAGCAAACTGGGGCCGCTGAACAAAATTAAAATCAGAAGTATCCCGCTCCATGTCCTCCGTGACAGAAGCTGCCATGAAATCTATTGGGGGGCAAACCGGTGACAACTCCACCACCACTGGTGATAATCCACTCTCCGGCTGTGTACCAGGCAATAGCTGACCCAGCGAGGTCATACAAACTCCAAGAGACGTCCCCAGTCAAGAAGCAGGAACTCCAACTAAGGAAGAACCTGCAACTAGCAGACTTCCTGGGTTAACACCGGCACACGCCTGCTTCAAGAGTCTGTGCTTCTGGGGGCGTGAGAACACCCCCCCCCCCCCAAAAGGAGTCTCAAAGCCACTTGACTCCAGAGTCTTCACAGCCAGTTTTACCACTCCCACATTCACCGGCTGTTGCTCTCGACGAACAACAACAACAACAACAACAAAAAGCATCCAATGGACCCACAGAGGTAACTGAAGAGGAGATCGTCAGTTGAGCAGCCTGGGGCAACTTGCTCAATCTAGCCTCTCTCTTTTCCATTAAGGTAAAGTGTCAGAGCGACAAGCTCTGCCTGCCACCATCTTCTTTAGTACAATTTTATATTGTTGGGTTAGCCATTACGTCATTTCTTGCTGTAGCAGCTTTGTTTTTAAAAAGGAACTTGCTTAGTTAGTTTGAAAGGTACAGCACATTAGTAACTACTGCTCTAACACTAGATTTCTAAGCATGGGGAAAAAAAAAAAAAAAAAAGTACAGAACTTAAGGCATCAGTCAGTCAAAAACATGTTTAAGAGCCATGGAACTTTAACATTTTTTTTGTATTTGTCTTTGTTCTCCAGTCCATTTTCTATTCCTCTGCCCTCTTTTGTAGGTGCACTGCTATATTATTTTCTGTACAAGTGTGGAATTTTTTTTTTTTAATGTAAGATCAGAAGCCTGGGCTTCCGTAAGCAAAGTCAGTCAGCCAGCCAGCCTCCCTCTCTATCTTCTTCCCCCAGACACACACGCCCCCTACTGCAGACTCTCTCCTATATTGACTGATCAGCAAATACTGCAGTCTCTCTGCTTTGGGCCTTGCTACGAGTATGACTTCTAGTCATCTATGTGACCTGGTGCCTCGTATTTTGCCAGCTCTGCTCGAGATATGTGACAAACATGTAGAGATCTAGGAACCAGGAGATATTTTATCTTGATATTACTAAATAAATGTAGATGACACTAGGTAAATTTTTACAGCATCTGTCTATATTTATTTATTTAGATATATTTATTTATTATTTAACATTTCTTCTATACCGCACTCTTACCATCAGTGCGGTTTACATCGAACATATACATACAGGAAACTGTAGTGTATTTTACATTTAACAGGAGTTGAAACTTGGAAGAACAGGGGTAAACTATTTACAATGATTCACATAGTCGAAACACTCTGGTTATGTAGATGGTGGGTGTTTTTGCTTGTGAAAAATCTAAACTGGAATGTAACTTGAAAATAGGTAGTGCTTGAGTTTTTTCTGAATTGGGTTAAGCTAGTTATAGCTCTAAGGTCTGGAGGGAGGGCGTTCCATGTTTTTGGGGCATATATGCTGAAGGCTCTTTTCGATGTTGCTTTTGTGCATCTCGCTATCTCTTTCGGGACCATTAAGAGTGTTTATTGCTGCAGATCTCCTGATTCTATTGGGGGGTGGAGTGCGTATTAGTTCAGTGATGGATGTGGGTGACTGGTTGTTCAATACTTTGAAAGTTGTGATTATGATCTTATATTGTATTCTGGCGTTGATCGGTAACCAGTGTAGTCTTTTGAGGATTGGTGTGATGTGGTCTGTCTTCGATATTCCTTCGAGTACTCTGGCGGCTGTATTCATTGCCAGTTGGAGAGGGTTTAAAGGTTGCTTGTGGGAGTCCATGTAGAACTGCATTTGAGAAATCAAGGTGTGGCATCACCAGGGCTTGGTAGATAGTTCTGAAGTCCGTGGGTTCAAGTAATGGTCGTAAATGACGGAGTGTTCGTATTTTGTGGTATATCAATTTTGTTGTATTCTTTATGTGTGTTTTCATGTCTAAGTGATGGTCAAGGGTGATGCCTAGGTATCGAATAGTGGGTTTAACTGTCAGTTCTGTGGCCTTTATCTTTAATGTGGCTGAGGGTATGAAGTTATGGTTCTTCGTGATGAACATTACGTCGGTCTTGTTGTGGTTGATTCATAAGTTCTGTGTGATGAGCCACTCTTCAACAGCCTCGAAGCATCTCACCAGAGGGGAAAGATCGGGTCGGTTGATAGCGAATGGCATATACAGGAGAATGTCGTCTGCATAAGCTAAGCAGGCAACATTAAAAGAGCGGATTAGGTCACAAATCGGTTGAATGTATATGTTGAAAGCGAGGATCCTTGAGGTACACCCTGTTCTTGTAGAAATAGGTCTGATGTTGTGGCACCAATCCTCACTTGTTGCCATCGGTTAGACAGGTATGACTTACACCAGTTCAACGCCGAGTCATGGATTCCTTTTTCCTTGAGACGATTGATCAGTATTTGGTGATTTACAGAGTCGAACGCAGCCGAGATGTCCATGAAAATAAGGATGAAGCCTTGCCGGGTGTCTATTCCTGTGATTAGAGTATTGAAGAGGGTAATAAGGAGGGTCTCCACGCCATGTGCTTCTCTGAAACCATGTTGGGACGGGTCAAGCGGTGCTTCAGTGTCTATGTGTTGCTGAATTTGGTGTTGAACTACCTTTTCAATTATTTTGGCTAACAATGGGATGCTGGATATTGGTCTGTACGCTTCTACTCTTAGTGGATCCAATTTGTTGTTCTTCAATAGTGGTCTAATAGAGGTGTGTTTTAGACTTTGAGGAAAGGTTCCCGTTGCAAATGATTGATCTAAGATTTTATTTAGGAAGTGGCTTAGTTCACAGCGAAGTTCTCTTATCCAGGAGGCTGGGCAGGGATTGTTTGGGCAGTAGTGGCGTTGATAGATGCAATGTTTTTGATCTCCTTGGGTGGTATCGTGCTAAATTTGGTCAGCTTGGGTATGATAGGGGGGACAGTGGGCCAATGGATTTTAGCTGTTTGCGTCATCTTTGATTTTAGATAGTTGGCGTAGTCCTGAGGGTGTATAGTTTGTGTTTGTTGTGGGGTTGGTTCACACGCCAATGATTTTACTATGTTGAACAAGTCATGGTGTTTATTTACCGATCGCTTCAGGAAGCTTGTATGGAATTGTTTTTCTCTCTATTTCTTGGCGATGTTTTTTTAGGTGTGAGCAGTATGCCATATAAGCTTCAGTAGAACAGGATCGGCGCCAGTGCCTCTCAAGCCTGCGAAGATGGAGAAGTGATGCCCTAACTCGTTTGAGTACCACGTTACATGAGCTCGGTGGCTGGTCCTTTTAAACATCCCTAATTCTTACTCTCCTCTCCATCTTTATACCCTCCCTCCATCTCTCCTTTCCTCTGATTTGTTGTAATTTCTTTTCTTTTTCCTACTAATGTTTTATTCCTATTGTAAACCACCCCGATGTAATGGGGGGCAGTATATCAAATGTTCTGTAAACAAACAATAAACGTGTCCGGTAGTTGTGAGCTGAAATCTCAGGGTATTATCCCATGTGTTAATCAAGTCGTCTAGATCAGGTTTTGAGGTGTTTAGTAGAGGAAGGGCTATGGAGGGTTAAGTGGCTTGCCCAAGACCACAAGGAGCACCTGTGGGACTAGAGACCCCAGTCCTTCCAGCCCAAGGTTGCTGTCCTCTAGTGGGATTGGAACCCCCGACCTTCCGGCCTGAAGTACCTTGCCCCAACCACTAGGCCACTACTCCACTTATCATACCTAGCATTCTATTTGCTCTCTTGGCTGCCGCTGCACACTGGGCCGAGGGTTTTAACATGGTATCCACAATGACACCTAAATCTTTTTCCTGGGTGGTGGTTCTTAATGTGGAACCTTGCATCGTGTAACCATAATTTGGGTTGTTCTTCCCTAGGTGCATAACCTTGCACTTGTCCACATTAAATTTCATCTGCCATTTTGATGCCCAGTCTTCCAATTTATCAAGATCCTCTTGCAATTTTCCACAATCCTCTTGGGTTTTAACAACTTTAAATAGTTTTGTCTCATCTGCAAATTTGATAACCTCACTCGCTATTCCACTTTCCAGGTCATTTATGAATATGTCAAAAAGCAGCAGACCCAGCACAGATCCCTGGGGTACACCACTATTCACCTTTCTCCATTGGGAAAATTGGCCATTTAGCCCTACCCTCTGCTTTCTATTTTTTAACCAGTTCCTGATCCACAATAGTACACTGCCTCCTATCCCATGACTCTTTAGTTTTGCCAAAAGTCTCTCATGAGGGACTTTGTCAAAGGCTTTCTGAAAGTCCAGATACACTATATTAACCGACTCACCATTGTCCACCTGTTTATTCACACCTTCAAAAAAACATAACAGATTAGTAAGACATGATCTTCCTTGTCTAAAGCCATGTTGGCTGTCTCCCATTAGGTCATGACTATCTACATGCTGAGTAATTTTATTCTTTATGATGATTTCTACCATTTTTCCCGGTACTGATGTCAGGCTCACCGATCTGTAGTTTCCCGGATCACCCCTGGAACCCTTTTTAAAAATTGGTGTTACATTGGCGATCCTCCAATCTTCAGGTATTAGAGATGATTTTAACGTTAGCAGACCTGCTATTAGTAATCTGTGAACTATCTCATATTTCAGTTCTTTCAACACCCTTGGATGTATACCATCCGGCCCAGGTGATTTGCTACTCTTCAGTTTATCTAATAGTTGTAATACATCTTCCCGATGTATCGATATTTCCTTCAATTCTTCCGCACCTTTAAATACCACCTCAGTCATGGGTAACATCCCTACATCTTCCTCAGTAAAGACTGAAGCAAAGAATTCATTCAATCTCTCCGCTATCGCTTTGTCGCCTCTTAGTGCTCCTTTAACCTCTTTATCATCTAATGGACCAACTGACTCTCTCACACGTTTTTTGCTACGAATGTACTTGAAAAGGTCTTTACTTCGCGTTTTTGCTTCCGCAGCAAACTTCTCAAATTCTCCCTTTGCCTGCCTTATTAATGCCTTGCATTTGACTTGCCAGTGCTTGTGCCGTTTCCAGGTTACGTCGTTTGGCTCTTTTTTCCATTTCTTGAAAGATGCTTTTTTGGCAACAGCCTCTCTGACCTCACCTTTAAACCATGCTGGCAGTTTTTTGGACTTCCTTCCACTTTTCTTAAAGCGTGGAATACAGCTGGTCTGGGCTTCTAAGATAGCATTTTTCAACAGCCAAGTCTGATGTACGTCTTTAACCTTTGCAACTACTCCTTTTAGTTTTTTCTTAACTATTTTCCTCATTTTATCATAGTCTCCCTTTCGAAAGTTAAAAGGTAGTACTGTGGATTTCCTTACTATCCCTCCTCCACTAATTAAAACAAAGGCGATCATGCTATGATCACTATTGCCAAGTGGCCCCAACACCCTGATCTGGTGTTCCACTAAGGACTAGGTCTAATATGCCTTCCCCTCTGGTCGTTTCATGAACCAGCTGCTCCAAGAAGCAGTCATTTATTTCATCTAGGAACTTTATCTCCCTAGCATGTCCTGACGTGACACTAACCCAGTCGATACCGGGGTAATTGAAATCACCCATTATTATTACTGTGCTGTAACGTTTTTGTTAGCTTCCTTGATTTCTTTGAGCATTTCATTATCTATTTGTTCATTCTGGCCAGGTGGTCGATAGTACACCCCCACTGCCATCGCCTTCCCTTTTTTACATGGAATTTCAATCCATAGAGATTGTACAGCAAATTTAGTTTCCTGCAAAACTTTAATCTTTTCTGACTCAACGCCCTCTCTAACAGAGCACAACCCCTCCACCAATTTGATCTATCATTACGATATAGTTTGCACCCAGGTATCAGTGTCCCACTGGTTGTCCTCCTTCCACCATGTCTCTGATATTCCAATCATATCTAACCTCTCATTTAGGGCTATATATTCTACCTCTCCCATCTTATTTTTTAGACTTCTAGCATTTGCATACAAGCATTTTAGAGACTGTATTTTATTCATATTAATTTGGCTATTGGTAGACATGGGTAATTTGGGATCTTTAAGCT
Source organism: Ichthyophis bannanicus (assembly GCA_033557465.1). NCBI lineage: Eukaryota > Metazoa > Chordata > Amphibia > Gymnophiona > Ichthyophiidae > Ichthyophis > Ichthyophis bannanicus. The sequence goes on along the minus strand of CM066039.1, from coordinate 400,546,212 downwards.
CTATCTCCTCCATACTTGAGGGCATTTGGGCTACTTTAGTTTTTTTTGGAACCTCTCTGCTTTTGGACCCACGTTACTGGGCATGGGTCTGACTGATGGTTTTGCGTTTAGTCCGGATATAATGTCTTCTACTTGCTGCTTTGTTGGTATGTTGAAGCTCTCCCATGTTTGATGTTTTTTTATCGTGTCATTGTTTGTGGTGTAGTGGAGCATGTTTGGTTAGTGTTTGACTTCATGTAGTCTGCATATTTTTGTAGGTCAAGATGGTGGGTGCTTTGTTGCGTGTCATCCTTGGTGAGCTTTTGGACAATGCTAAAGAGTTCTCTTGGTCTATTAGTAGCTTTCATGATTAGGTTGGTATGGTGTTGCTGTCTACACTCATTTATTAGATTGTTATATTCTCGTTGTTTGTCTCTGTATTGGGTTAGGAGGTTGGGTGATTTGTTCCGTCTCCATTTTCTTTCCAGTCTTCTGAGTGTGTGTTTTGCAACTCTGATTTCATGCAAGTACCATGGGGCGTTGTATCTCTTGCGTGTTTGTGGTTCTTTGGTAGCTGGGGCAGATGCTGCATTGGATATTATTGTGTTCCATTCTTCTATGTTTAGGTCCAGGGTGTCGTGTTCCTGTTGAAGTTGTGGAGTGATTTAGTTTATGAATTTTTTATTTATTTAGCACACATTTATATACCGCTCTTTCCCAAGTATCAAGTGCGGTTTACAATGAACAGAGAAAATTGAAGGTACATGAGTAATCATGTCCTAGTCATTTACAGGGAACAGGTTTACATATAACAGTATAAATAAGCATGCAAACATTGTTTACATCCTGAGATATAGTGAGGATGTAATGAAAACTTTACATATTTACATTAGTTTTATACAGTTTGAATTACGTGAAAGCAACATTGTAATAAAAAAAAAAAAAAGTAAAAACTGTTATCATCAGATAGGTGTGTGTCTAGTAGTTTATTAACCTGTATCTCTTTGTTTGGTTTGGTTAACCAGAGGTGTGTAATGTGAGGTAAATAGGTGCGTTTTTAGTTTTTTTTCTAAATTCTTTAATTTCAGTCAGGAGGCGAACGTTGTCTGGTAGGTTATTCCAGAGAGTCGGTGCACAGTGAGAGAAGGCCCTATTATTGGTTAGTTTTCTAGCTTTTTTAAAGTCTTTAGGTAATGATATTGTGTTTGTATTTCCACTCCTTTGAGATCACTTATTTGGTTCCATGTTGATTAGGTTGTTAAGCGCGGATGGTGCAAGTTTGTTTATCATTTTGAAGGTGGTAACTAGTATTTTGTATTGTATTCTATTATGAATTGGTAGCCAATGGAGTTTAGCAAGTATTGGTGTAATGTGTTCTTTTGAACTTACATTCATTATGATTCTTGCCGCAATATTTTGAGTTAGTTGGATCTTTTTAATGTTTTGCCGCGTGATTCCCTGGAGAATTGTGTCCGCGAAATCGAAGTGTGGGGTTATGATTGCATGTATTATCGATATGAAGTCTTGTAAGTGAATTAAAGGGCGTATTTGTTTCAAAGTCTTGATTTTGAAATGTATGGTTTTAAGGTTTTTTTATGTGTGAGTCCATATTAAGTTTATCATCAAGTATTACTCCTAAGTATTTTATTTCTTTTTTTGTTTTAATTTCATGAATGAGTCTCTGTTAAATGTTTTGAACCGTCTAGTTATTCTTTCATCTTCTTTGCGTTGGGCGGGGTTATTCATAGTCATGGTGAATTCAACCACATGATGGTCTGACCAGAGGACTGGTGTGATTATTGGTTTTGTGGTCTTGTTCTGTTCCACTAATTGCATTGGCATGAAGACCATGTCCGGCGTTGTACCACGCTGATGCATTGGGGCGTTAATTCAAATCCCACTAGAGGACAGCAACCTTGGGCCGGAAGGACTGGGGTTTCTAGTCCCACAGGTGCTCCTTGTGGTCTTGGGCAAGCCACTTAACCCTCCATAGCCCATGTTCCCTGTAAAATAGTTATCTCCAAGTTATAATGCCCTGTTCAATGTAATTTCAGTTTGTTCAATGTAAACCGCACTGATGCAGAATAGCACGGTATATTAGATAATGTAAATAAATTATTGTCTGGCAGTAATTTAATGACTCTATGGCTTTTAACAGTTCGGTTTCTCTGGTGGGTGCGGATGTTAGGTTGTAGTCTCCTAGTGCTATGAGACGTTTGTGTCGTCTGTTATCCACAGTAATTGAAACGATATGCGCACATAAGTGTTCAGTTGTGGTTCCAGGTGGTCTGTATGTGAGGGAGATGCTTAGGTACTTGCTGGATATAATGAGTGTGTTAGATTCAATTGTGTTAATGGTGGCGAATGTTTTGAATCTGTATTCTTTTTTGTTAAGAATTAATACTCCTCCTCCTCTCCTTTGTGCTCTGATGCAGTTAAATGCCGAGTATCCTGTTGGTATTACTTGGTTTAATATGACCTGGTCCGCGTCCTCTAGCCAGGTCTCAGTGATGCACATTATATCAAGCTTCTTGTCGTGGATTAGGTCAAGGATAGTATTTGGTTTGTTCCTGATAGATCTAGCGTTTAGAAGAGCACACCTGATGTTTGTTGTTATGATTGGGTTTGTATGTTCGTTATTTGTGTGATGTGTGGGTGTATTACATGTGGCATTGTATGGTTTGTGGGCTGTATGCTTTGGTTGTTAGCGTTCTTTGGATAGGCGTGATGTTGGTGTGTATCTGGGTTCGGTGGTATGTGGGTTAAACAAGGGGGATTTGCTCATCGAGTCTGATGCTGTGTGTGCAGGGTGTGAACATATGTAGGAGTGTGAGGTAGACCATGAGGTAGTGGGTAGTGGCATGCATTTTGTGATTTGTATTTTACTGACCTGGGATTGGGCTTGTGGTTTATTGACCTGTGCTCAACTTGAGATGGGTCATATAGATGTAATTCTGTGGGTTCTCTATGTGTGGTTCTGCATTGGTATTGGTGTCTATACTCCGTGTGTTGTGTTACTTGGGGTTGGTTAGTAGTCTAGCTACAAGGTAGTAGTGGGGTTACTAGAGTTAATAGGCTATGCCGCATGTGTTTTACAATGCAAACAATGGGTAGTACGATCTATGCAATTAATCTACAAGCAGTGGATTGTCCAGGCAAAGTAGCAGCATTAATCTGCAAGCAATGAATCATCCAGGCACAGTAGGAGGATTAACTTACAAGTAATAGATTGTCTAGGTAAGGGAGCAGTATTCACGCTTGGGCAGAAGGATACGATGTGCGTGGAGGAGGGCCCAGCACACAGATCTTTGGCCACTACTTGGTCTGTGCCTAAGGGCCACGCCAAAGGGTCCTCTGGCAAGGCCCTCAAGCATGGGCCCGCCAGGCACGCCCAATGGCACTTGCTTTAATCGGCCACCAGCCAGAAGCTGCAGCTCACCTCCAGCTCCACCCCGATCGCGTTCGGGGGAGCTTGGTCTGAGGCGGGTGGTCCTCTTCGCGCCCGTATTCATGCCATTTGTCTGTTTGGCAGTTCCCCAGTAGCCACAAAGTAGTAATATGTTATTAACATAATGTAAGACCGCAATAGCAATATGAGATGTGATCAAAGAGTATCAAGACTTGTACAATAAATGCAAGAAGTAAACAGAGTTATTACATTAAAAAAGGTTTGGACAAGTTCCTGGAGGAAAGGTCCATAAACCATTACTAAAAAGGGACCCAGGATATCAATGCTTGACCCAATACAAGCACTGTGGAACCTTTGTCTTTCTGGGATACTGCTAGGTACGTATGACCTAGATTGGCCACTGCTGGAAACAGGATACTGGGCTTGATGGACCTTGGTCTGACCCAGTATGGCATATCTTATGTTCTCTTTCAAAGTAGTCCCCCTTCAGATAACACATACTTCCTCCAGCATTCCTGCAACTGCTAGAACAAAATTTTGAAATGCCTCTTTCGTTATGCTGTGAAGCTGCTGTGTCTAGTTTTGTTTAATTGTTGCCAAGTCATCAAATCTCCTTACTTTCAGTGGTAATTTCAGTATTGGAAACAAGAAAAAGTCACAGGGAGCGAGGTTAGACGAGTACCAAGGCTGATGGACTTGCTTGATTTGGTGTTTGGCCAAGAACTGCTGGGCAAGATGTGATGCATGAGCTGGGGGCGTTATCGTGATAAAAGCAACCAGTCACCATTCTTGTGCAACTCTGTCCTCTTACAACAAACTGTATCGCTCAAACGAGTCAGAACTTGGACTTAGTACTCCTTAATGATGGTTTGGCCTTTTGGAGCACATTCGTGATGAACACTCTGGTAAGTAAAGAAAACTGTGGGCATGACCTTGACATAGCCCATCAGGTGAAGAGCATTTTGGGTCTAGGAGAGTCTGGAGTCTTCCATCGTGAGGACTGAGCCTTAGTTTCCGGGTCATAACCATAAACCCATAATTCATCACCAGTAAAGCATAGTTACTCACCCGTAAGAGGTGATCTCCAGGAACAGCAGGAATTTAGTGTTCACATATGGGTATCGTCAGTACCGACGGAGCCTGCGCGGGAACGCTCTCCAGCGTCCAATAGGAAAGCTTTTGGGAGCATCCCACAGAGCCTGCATGCTGCCTTCCCGCCTTTTCCAACTGTCCCTCTCCAGTTGAGTGAGTGAGTGAGTGAGACCGAGAGACCACTCCTAGGGGAGGTGGGCGAGTTGTGAAGACTAAATTCCTGTTGTTCCCGGAGATCACCTGTTACAGGTGAGTAACTATGCTATCTCCAGGAACAAGCAGGAATGTAGTCTTCACATATGGGGACTCCCTAGCTGCAGATGCCAGGGAGAAGTCCCCAGAAGTATGCCCCTGTGAAAGGGCTCCACTTCCCCCCCCCCCCATGGATCTCTGGCATCCTACCAGGGATGGTGGGTAGGAGTTGATTAAGTATGGAACAGGTGTTGAACAGCCTGACCAAACAAGGCATCCCGGGAGTCCTTGTCTAAACAGTAATGGGCTGTGAAGGTATGAACCGAAGCCCAAGTAGCTGCTCGACAGATGTTGTCGATAGACACAGAGTGAAGATGAGCCATAGAGGCTGCCATGGCTCTCACATTGTGAGCTGTGACATGGCCTTCAAGAGGAAGGTTCTTACTCTCATAGGCAAAAGATACACACTATGCAATCCAGCTGGACAGTGTTCTTTTGGAGACTGGAAGTCCCAAATGACTAGGATCAAAAGCAACAAAGAGTTGAGAGGACTTTCTATGTTGCTGTGTCCTTTGCAACTAAAAGGCTAAAGCCCTTTTACAGTCCAAAGTATGAAGATTCCTTTCTGCATTTGAGGCGTGAGGCCTTGGGAAGAATACAGGAAGGTAAACCGCTTGGTTTAAATGAAAAAGTGACACCGCCTTTGGCATAAAGTGTGGATGAGTCCTAAGGACTACCTTATGATGGAACCTTGTATAAGAAGGATCAGCCACCAATGCTTGCAATTCACCGATGCGACGTGCTGATGTGATTGTAATAAGAAAGATGACCTTCCAGGAAAGGAATTTCAAAGAGGTAGTAGCTAATGGCTCGAAAGGCGGCTTCATGAGCTGCCCAAGAACCAGATTTAAGTCCCATGCCACTGGTGGTGGCTTAATGGGAGGCTTAGTTAAAAGAAGGCCTCTCAAATCTCGCTATGAGAGGAAATAGGTTGTCCATTTAGAGGCTTGAAAGAAGCTGCAATAGCACTCAAATGAACTCTCACTGAATTGGTCTTAAGCCCTGCATTTGATAAATGAAGGAGATACCTCTGGAATCATTACTGGAGTATCGCAAGCGGGTTAAGACCCTTCTGCAAGCACCATATGGTAAACCTTTTCCACTTGAATGCATAAGAGCGTCTTGTGGAAGACTTCCTAGAAGCATAAAGGATATCCTTTACCTGCTGTGAAAGGTTAAGACCATGAAGTTCTAGGCTTTCAGCAACCAGGCCCTGAGATGCAGAGACTGGGGATTGGGATGCCACAGCATCCTGTCCTCCTGAGAAAGGATCTGCTCCATATCTCCCAACTCTAGAGGCAGAGCTTGAGAGAGATGTAGGAGCAGAGGGTACCATATTTGTCGTGGCCAATGTGGAGCTATGAGAATCATATGACCTCTGTCTCTCTGAAGCTTGAACAGGGTTTTGGGAATTAGGGGAATGGGTGGGAAGGCATACAGGACGTCCTGGCCCCAATGGAGGAAAGCAGCATCCCTGGCCTGACAACCCCGAGTCGGAATTCTGGAACAGAACCGGGGAAGTTTGGCATTCAGCAGACTTGCAAAGGAGGTCTATGTCCGGGGTTCCCCAAATTTGGAAAATTTTGGCCACCTGGTCTGCATGGAGAGACCATTTGTGTGGAAGCAGAACTCGACTGAGTGTCTGCCCCAGAGATTTGAATGCCTGGAAGATACACTGCAAGGAGATGAATCTGATGCTCTCTGGCAAGGGCCCATAGTCGCAAAGCTTCGTTGCATAGTGACAGAAAGCCTATGCCGCCCTGCTTGCTCACATAGAACATGGCTACTTGATTGTCTGTTTGAACTAGGACGTAGCTGAGCTGGGTGTAGAATACTTGAAGAGCAAGGAAGATTGCTCTGAGTTCCAGGAGGTTGATGTGTAGATAGGTCTCTTGTGGAGTCCAGGTACCCTGGGTAGAGAGGCCTTGCAGGTGGGCTCCCAAACCCACCTGCGAGGCATCTGTTAGAGTGGCTTGGGGTGGGAGTTGCTGAAAAGGAGACCCTACCAAAAGGTTTTGGGGTGACTGCCACCATTGGAGGGACAAAATAAGGTGATCTGAGTTTGCTATCTTGTTTGACAGGCAACCTGACGACTGAGTCCACTGAGTGGATAAAGTCCACTGGGCTGTCCTTATATGGAGGTGAGCATAAGGGATAACATGCACAGTGGATGCCATGTGGCCTAGCAACTGTAACATTTCCTGAGTAGTGAGATGAGGCTTTAGCACTGCTTGGGAAGCTAACTGCACAATGCGAAGGCAGCGGGGCTGTGAAAGGTAGGCCCTTGTATGTCTGGTATCCAGCAGAGCTCCTATAAAAACTGTAGGGACTGAGTGGGAGCAAGGTTGGATTTTGGGAAGTTTATGACAAGTCCCAAATACAGAAGGATGTGCATTGTGCAAGAGGGGGAAAACCCTGGCCTCTGGCTCTGAAGGGGCTCGAATGAGCCAGTCGTCTAAGTAAGGGAAGACGAATATTCCCAGGGTGCGGAGAAATGCTGCCACCACAGCCATGCATTTTGTGAACACCCTTGGTGCAGAGGCCAGGCCAAAAGGAAGAACCCTGTATTGGTAGTGCTTTCCTTGAAATAGAAAGCAAAGGAACTTTCTGTGAGTTGGACGGATGAGAACATGAGTGTACGCATCCTTGAGATCTAGAGAACAAAGTCAATCCTGACTCTGAAGGTATGGCAGCAGAGTTCCCAGAGAAATCATTTTGAACTTCTCTTTGAACAGGAATTTGTTCAATTCTCTGAGGTCTAAAATGGGTCTGTCCCCTCCTGTTTTCTTTGGAATAAGGAAATAGGGGGAGTAAAACCCTGTACCCCGTTGGGGAATGGGTACCTCTTCTACTGCTCCTTGAGCAAGGAGCACAGTGACCTCCTGACCTAACTGGTCGTTGAGAGAGGTCTGAGAATTGAACTGTGTTACCATTGTAGGAAGGGGCATGCTGAGGAAATGAATCCTTGTACCCCTCTCTTACAATAGACAGAGTCCAATTTTCTGCTGTTATCTGACCCCATCTGGGGGCAAAATGACATAACCGTCCCGGGATGGTGGAGGGTTCTGGACCGTTCAGGGCCAGGAAGGCAAAGTTCTCTAGATAGGAGTCAAAGCCCCTGTGGAGGCTGAGTTTGCTGAGCCGGTTGAGGCTTAGCTGCTTTTATCATTCTTTGCCTAGGTTGTTGCTGCTGTCCCTTTTGGGCAGACTGACCTAAACAATGCCCCTGCTGGGTACAGGAGGAATAACACTTTCTTCTTATTGAAGAATGGTTTCTTAAAGGATTTTTTCCTTGCAGGATCAGCTGTAGATTTAGACAATCTATCCAAACTGATATTGTCAGCATCTCTCTCATTAGCTTTTTCCTGCCAATTCTTGCCAAAGAGATTCTCTCCTGTGCAAGGAATATTCCCTAGTTTATCCTGTACCCAAATTTCCAAATCAGATGCCTGGAGCCAGGTAATCCTACGTGCACCTATGGCAATGGCAGAGGTTCTGCTTATGCAGTCAAAGGCTGCACGATTCACAAACTTGGAAACATCCTGGGCATGTTTGACAAGGGCGAGATAATCCTGCCTCTTATCAGGAAGGAGAGGGCTCATAAGCTCTAAATCTCCTGTGACCTCCTTAAGGAACACACACACACACAGGTACTGATCCTAGCAGAAAGCATGGAAGCCTGGAAGGATCAACGTCCAAAGGCATCAAGAGTCCTACACTCACGTCCTGGAGGATTAGATGCATGCCTGTTTGCACTCTTTATCCTTCTCATGGCTGACTCCACCATCATGGAATGGTGTGGTAATTGAGTCTTCTGAAACCCAGGACAGGGAGGAACTTGATACATTGTATCGAGTCTTCGAGAGTGAGGAGATGTGGTTAGAGGTGTTTCCCACATCCTTAACATGAGATCATGCAAGATCTCATGAATAGGTAGGGTACTGCAGGATTTCTAATTCCTTTGCCCTAGGCTCTTTTTCAGAAGCCACTGTGATGGAAAGACCTCGAGCCACATCTCGGATAAAATCCTGAAAGGACATATTCTCTGGTGGAGACATCCTACGCTGAGGAGAAGAGGAATCCTGAGGAAGAAGTCCTCAGGAAGAAGTACTCTGGTATTGGCAGAGCTTTCAGAGTCTTCAGACTCATCCGAGGATTCGAAGTATCTCCGATCCGGGTGATCGTGCAAGGCACGGTACCAGTACCGATCAAAGTTGGCATCGGAGTGGTCCGGTACCAACCTATCGATACCGGACGGATACGCATGACTCTGTCCCGGTAGAATACCTGCCGATGTCGAAGCAGTCGGTGCCGGTACCAGTTGAATTGTCTGAAGTGATTTCAAGGGCATCGAGGCCATGAGAAGAGCCGCCAGACTGCATTCAATAGCCAAGGATCTCTGGTCTATCGAGGCTGCCGATGCTTGGTACCGAAAGAAGCGTCCGGTACCTCAGAGCATGGCACCAGTAGTTCTGCCAAGGTTGAAGCCGCGAGAACGTCCTGGAGCCCCGTTACTGCTTTGGAAGCCGAAGCCTCCCGCCGGGGCAATTTTGCCGGTGAAAGTCCCTCAAGGGCAATGCCAGAGGCATCTCGCTGTCTAGAAGGAGATCTACCCTTTGAGGACCGGCTAGATTTATGTTTAGTTAACTGAGATCCATGGGAGGAAGACAAAGCCCTGGACGACGCTGATGCCACGGAGGCTGCATCGGAGGGAAAAAGGGTGCTAAGCTTAGCAGCTCATTTCTGCCAGCCCCTCTTCGACATCATCCCACAGGCAACACACTCTGAAATAGAGTGGTCAGGACCTAAACATTTGAGGCACCACTCATGGGTGTCGGTGACGGAGATGGTACCGCCACACTTAGAACACTTTTTAAAACCCGAAGCGGGTTTTACCAATGTTCCTTGTAAACCGCCCTTGATCGCTGGAAGGGGCGGTATAGAAAAATATAGATAAATAAATAAATTCTGAAGGAAAGTTGGGCCTAGTGTCCAAAATGGCGCGTGGCACCTAAGAGAGACTCCAGAAGTGTTTTTCTTTTTTTTTAAGAAAAGATAGAACAACCGGCGGTACCAGTGTAGCGTCGAGGGAAGGCAGACACGACCACAAAAAAAAAAGAATAGAAGGGATTTTTTTTTCTGCGGTGACAGGATGTGCGACCTGTCGGCTCTGTGGAAAACGAAGAACTGGAGAGGGACAGCTGGGAAAAGGCGGGAAGGCAGCACACAGGTGCTATGGGATGCTCCCAAAAGCTTTCCTATTGGAAACTGGGGAGCGTTCCCACACAGGCTCCGTCGGTACCGACGATACCCATATGTGAAGAATACATTCCTGCTTGTTCCTGGAGATTAATCTTTATGAAATCTGAGTTGTTTTCAACACATTCCAACAATTCCCTGGCTGCAGTTGATCTTTTTGGTCAGGGGATGGAGTTTTGGCACAAATTTTGCAGACAAACATTTCATCCCTAAAATCGACAGTAAGAATGGACTGTACCAACCCAAAACTGATGTCCATGTCCTCAGCAAGCTCCCTAATAGTCAATTGACGATTTGAGTGTATTGCAGCACACACTGCTTCAACTTGATCTTCATAACCTATACAATAACATAAGCCTACCAGTCCCACAGCACCATCTACCCCTCTTGCTAACCCTTTAGGAAACAGGTATCAGTATGTAACATATTTCACCCAGTTGCTATCCAAGTTGACACCCCTGTTCAATGTAAAATATTTGTTACTATTCTGTGTAAACCACACTGATTTCTAAGTAGTACGGTATATAAAATTGAATAAATAAAATAAATTCCTGCTCATGGATGGCCTTCCAGAATGTTCATCACAGTCAACACTTTGGTGGCCCTCTTGGAAACGTTTGTACCAGTCAAACTTGAGCACGACTCATACATTCATTGCTATACACTTGCTGTAATTTGTCATAAGTCTCTACACGAATCTCCCAAGTTTCTGGCAGAATTTAATGCAAATTAGCAGTTCAATTTTTTCAAACATCGTAAATCTGATGATGAACTGCTTTTACATGATGCCAAACATTGTGTGATGAGTACAGGTGTACTGCAACCATGCTACACTATGCACATGCAGAGCACATAACTACCGCCCACACACCTTAACATACGAACCACACGCATTCAAATACAGCCACAAATAAGATATCTAGGCATCATCATTGACCAAGCCCTAACCCTCAAGCAACAAAATTACTAAAACCACCGGAATTATATTCCACAAAGCAGAAACAGCTTGCATTACCGTCCTGAAGTCTTGAGGTTCGAAGAGGGGTCTGAGACGTTGCACTATGACACTGCCACATCTGGACTACTGCAACATAATCTACCATGGACTACCAGCCACACAGACCAACCCCCTCCGAACCGCATTGAACACCACAGCGAGAATCATTCAGAGAGCAAGGAAAAGCGACCACATCACCCCAATTCTAAGAGACCTGCACATACTTCCCTTTGAAGCACGAACTAAATACAAATCCATCCTACTCACCCACAAAGCCATCCACCAAACACAGAACACCCAGCTCCGCACCCTGCTGTCTCGTCCAGCCCATGGCAAAACCACCAGACAGGCCTCCAGCAACTCCCTCACCGTCCCTCACAAAAGAACCAAATGCTCTCAACGGACATGCAATCGAGCCTTCGAACTTTATGCTCCATCCCTATGGAATTCTCTACCGAGCCACCTTAGAAACAATAACGATCTAATGTCATTCAGAAAGCAGCTAAAAAACATCCTATTCCAAGAATGCTTCAAAGCAACTACCACCGGAAAGTGCACCAACCCCTGATCGCACCCACTATGGACCTCTGATCGAAAACTGAACTATACTGTCCATGTCTAAAGTCTGTCCTATGTCGAAATCATCAATGTTGCCTACCTGGTGATGGCCCCACCCTTATGCTTAATTATCCCCACCCTTGAGTGTAGTGCCGCTTTGACCCGGTGAAAAGCGGGATATAAATACAGTTAAATAAATAAATAAAATAAAAATAACTAGGTCACTGCATGCTTAATAGCATCATGGTACGATGTATTGTTATAGAGCTCCACAACAAGCTCAATATTTTTGGATCACACCTCGTAGTGGCAACAAGCTGTCATTATGGTATTTCCTGCCCATTTACCTCAGGTGATACATGGTAAAAATAAGCAAAACAGGAGGCAAATGATTTTGGGCTCCATATTAGGCAACACCACAGAGGCAAAGGATCTTGGGTCCGTCATGGATAACAGGTTAAAATCCATAACTCAAGTGTGTAGCAGTGGTCAGATAATGAAATAGATTAGATTAGGATGAAAGGAATGGAATAGATATAAAAAGCGAGATAACACGTCTCTGTATTGCTCCATGGTGCAACTGCATCAAGTTGTGTGCAGTTCTGGTCGTCCCATTTCAAAAAGATGGGGTGAATACTAGAAAAGGTTCAGAAAAGGGCAACCAAAAATATTAAAGGGGATGGAATGGAATGGAATGGCATGGCTCAACAAGTTAGGGCTGTTTAGCTTGGAAAAGACATGGATCTATAAAATCATGAGTGGGGTGAAATGAGTAAAAGGTGAAATTAGGCCTTTCCTGCTAATTGGTTTTCCTTGCGTTCCTCCAGTCCAGTCAAATGCAGGTAGTCACCTCTCATCAGCAGCTTGGAGACTGAGCATGTCAGATTCTCTGATCTCACCACAGAAAGGCAGCTGGTACCTCCCACCAGCCCTCAGTGTCCTATTGACAAAAATGTGTGTCTCAAATAATATTTCAGAACATGCATAACTCCAACAGCAAAAAAAAAAAAAAAACCACAACAAAAAACAAACACAAACACAAACCACACACCCCTAAAACCAAACTCCACACTCCCCCCAACAAACAAATGTAGTTACTCACCTGTAACAGGTCATCTACGGGAACAGCAGGAAATCAGTCTTCACATATGGGTGTTGGCACCAACAGAGCACGCACGAGAATGCTCCCCAGCATACAATAGGAAAGCTTTTGGTAGCACTCCACTGCGCCTGTGCATCTGGTCTTCCTAACTCCTCTCCTCTCAGTTCAGTTTGTAGCTGAGAAAAGAGGAAAAAAAAAAAACCCCAACTCCTCCAGGTGGGTTGTGAAGAACAATTCCTGTTGTTCACGGAGATCATGTTTTAAAGGTGAGTAACTATGCTATCTCCAGAAACAAGCAGGAATGCAGTCTTCCCATATGGGACTCACTAGCTCCCAGGCATCAGACTGAAAAGATATCGTTGAGGCCTGAGGCCAAGGAATGGAGTCAAGAAGGTATGGCCACAAAGTGGCCACAGCAGACTTCAGTGCAGCAATCAGGAGCATGGAGCCGGGTACCAAGAAGTGTAAGGAGAGGAGTTGTGATTAAGTTCAGAAGAGATGCTGAAGAACACCTTGGTCAAGAGACAGCGTCCCGATGGGAGTGCCTGTCAAGGCAATGAGCAGCAAAGATATGAACAGAGGACTAGGTAGCTGCCTGGCAGATCTCCTGTATGGAGACAGAATGAATGTTGGCGACTGAGGGTGCCATAGCCCTCATGTTGTGAGTGGTAATGTGACCCTCAAGAGAGAGTCCTGCTTGAGCATAGGCAAAGGAAATGCAGTCGGCAATCCAATTGGATAGTGTGTGTTTTGACACAGGAAGATCTAAATGGCTTGGGTCGAAGGAAACAAAATTGAGAGGACTTCCTAAAATCCTTGGTCTTATCCAAGTAGTAAGTGAGAGCGCACTTGCAATCCAAAGTATGCAATGTTGCTTCAGCCCTGGAGGCATACAGCCAGAGAAAGAAGACTGCTAGCATGACAGATTGGTTGAGATGAAAAAGTTGAGACTACTACTACAACAAATCAAAGGGCAGTCGGCCTTTTAAAGCGGTGTGCTCCATTGGGAGCTGCACATGCCACCAACGGATCAAAGGGCAGTCGGCCCTTAAAAGCGGCATGCTCCATTGGGCATGCCCACGCCTGGCGGGCCTGTGCCTGAGGGCCCTTTAGCATGGCCCTTAGGTGTGGGCCCAGGTGCGCTCTGGTGTGAGCTGTTTAACCCCACTCCTCCAAATCTCTGTAGCTGCCAGGAGCCATGTAGGCACGATCGCTCCTCCACACTTCACCTCCTGACACCAACGATCTCACGAACACCACCCTTTACCTTCAAGTAACTTTCCTCGACTTGCTTCCCACTGCTGGCATTGATCTTCCTTTTCACTACCCGCCTAGAACTTGCTACCCACTGCCTGCATAAAACTGCTACCCAGTGTTTGCACAGAACTTGTTGCCCATTACCATGGCCCCACATCACATTGTCCTTCTCTTCCTCATCCTCCCCTCCTACCAACACCCTCCTTCCACTTCCCCCTACCCCCCCACCTTCCTCACTTCACCCTTCATTCTGTCCCCTTACCTAGCATCTACTCTTGAGCTTCAGCACACTATCCCCCGCATTCAACCAACCCCTCTCTCTCTCTAGGGCAGGGGTCTCAAACACGCGGCCTGCGAGACAACTTTGTGCGGCCCGCGACAGAGGAAAACAAAAAAAACACAAAACCCTGGCTTCTGCCGTTGCCGCCGTGGCAGCGGCAGAAATCAATTGTCAAATTTTTAAAAAAAAGACTTCTGCTGCTCAAGCAGCAAAATCAGCAGTCCTGCGGCCCCTTCCCCTGTGCCCGGAGATCCGAGTCTGCTCTATCAGCGGCGTGCTTTTCAAGCCGCGAGGAGAGTATTCCCCTCTCGCGCAGCCGCGCGAGAGGGGAATACTCTCCTCGCGGCTTGAAAAGCACGCCGCTGATAGAGCAGACTCGGATCTCCGGGCACAGGGGAAGGGGCCGCAGGACAGCTGATTTTGCTGCTTGAGCAGCAGAAGTCTTTTTTGTAAGGTCATGCATTTGGGCTGCAGCAATCCAAGGGGCAATACAGTATAGGAGGTGAAGTACTTTTGTCCACTAAAGAAGAGCGGGACCTAGGCGTGGTTGTGTCTGATGATCTTAAAGTAGCTAAACAGGTAGAAAAGGCGACGGCAAAAGCTAGAAGGATGCTTGGGTGCATACGGAGAGGAATGGCTAGCAGAAAAAAGGAGGTGATAATGCCTCTGTATAAGTCTTTGGTGCGACCTCATTTGGAGTATGGTGTGCAATTCTGGAGACCGCACCTTCAAAAGGATGTGAACAGGATGGAGTCGGTGCAGAGGGTTGCTACTAAAATGATTAATGGGCTTCATTATAAAGCATATGAGGACAGACTTAAGGATCTTAATATGTACACCTTAGAGGAAAGGCGGGATGGAGGTGATATGATTGAGATGTTTAAATACCTCAGTGGCATAAATGTTCAGGGAGAGAGCCTCTTTCAATTGAAAGCAAGTTCTGCTACGAGGGGACATGGGATGAGGGTGAAGGGAGATAGATTCAGGAGTGATATGTGGAAATATTTCTTTACGGAAAGAGTAGTGGATCCGTGGAATAGTCTCCCAGTGGAGGTGGTAGAGATGAGGACAGTAACTGAATTCAAAAAAGCATGGGACCAACACAGACGATCTCTAAAGGTAAAAAGTGGACTGTTGTAGTTATGGAAGGACAGACTAGATGGGCCTTGTGGTCTTTTTCTGTCATCATGTTTCTATGTTTCTATTACCAGTTCTCCCATATACCTCAATCTACTGGTCGCAGTGATGGTGTTGGTCTACTTTCTCCCTCCTGTCAATTCCAACCTCTCCTGCTACCTCAGTCACCCTTCCCCCCCTCTCCTTTGAAGTCCACTCCATTCATCTTTTCCTACCACTTCCCCTCCGTGTTGCTGTTATTTTTCGCCCACCCGACAAATCCCAATCAATCTTCCTCACCGACTTTGACTCCTGGCTGTCCGCCTTTCTGGATCCCTCTTCCCCCATTCTTATTCTTGGCGACTAACATGCATGTCAACAACCCCTCCGACACCCACGCCTCAAAATTCCTCGCCCTCATCTCCTCGTATGACCAACTCTGCTCCACCGCCCCCACCCACCTACACGGCCACTGCCTCGACCTAATACTGCTCTCCAATTCCTCTCCCTCAAACTTCCGCAACTCAATCCTTCCCTCATCTGACCATCACCTTTTAACCTTTACTCTTCAGCTTCCGCCATCTCAACCTCGTCCTGTCTCGTCCGACCTATTTAGAAATCTCCATAATATTGATTCCCTGACTCTCTCCTCCACCATTTCTCCATCTCTCTTCTCCATTATATCCTCCAAGTCCATTGACGAGGCACTATCTTCCTACAATGCTATACACTCCTCAGCTCTTAACACACTGGCCCCACCCACCCCACATCCAGTAAAACGATCTACTCCCCAGCCCTGGCTTTCGCCCACAACCCGTTATCTACGCACCTGCGCACGTTCCGCAGAGCTTGCTTGGTTCAAATCCCGCTCCCCGGAGGACCTTCTACACTTCAAATTCATGCTTGGCTCCTTCCAGTCAGCCATAGCACTTGCCAAACAAGACTACTACATCCACCTGACCAACTCCTTTGCCTCTGATCCTCACCGTCTCTAATACTCTCAATTCTATCCTCAAAGTCCCCCCGCCCCCAGTCCCGCCCTCCCTTTCTGCCCAAACCCTAGCCGACTACTTCCATGACAAAATCCACAAGATTACCCTCCAATTCCCCACCCCCTCATCTACCTCCCCCCCTTCCCAATTCTCCCCCCATCCGTACTTCCTCTGCCACCCTCTCCCTCCTTCCCTCCGATCTCTGAAGAAACCGTGCTCCTTCTTACCTCCTCCAAACCCACAACCTGCTCATCTGATCCTATCCCCAACCTTCTCCTACAACCCATCTCCTCCACCATTGTACCCTCCATCTCTCATATCCTCAACCTTTCACTCTCTACTGCAACTGTCCCTGTTAACTTCAAACATGCTGTTATCACACCTCTCCTGAAGAAACCCTCACTCGATCTCACATGCCCTTCTAACTATCGACCCATCTCCCTCCTTCCCTTCATGTTCAAACTACTAGAACGTGCAGTCCACCGCCGCTGCCTCGACTTCCTCACCTCCCAGGCCCTCCTGGACCCACTACAATCCAGCTTCCGTCCCTTACACTCCACTGAAATGGCTCTCACAAGAGTCTCCAATGACCTGTTCCTGGCTAAATCTAAGGGCCTCTACTCTTTCCTCATCCTTCTTGATCTCTCCGCTGCCTTTGACACCACTGACCATAATCTTCTCACCACCCTCTCCTCCCTTGGCTTCAAGGACCTGGTACTATCCTGGTTCTCCTCCTACCTCTCCCATTGCTCATTCAGTGTATGCTCTGGCGGCTCCTCCTCCTCCCCTACCCTGCTCCACATAGGTGTACCCCAGGGATCCGTTTTGGGGCCCCCTCCTTTTTTCTCTCTACACCCAAGCCCTTGGCGCGCTTATCTCCTCCCGTGGCTTTCAGTACCATCTTTATGCCGATGACTCCCAAATCTACCTCTACACCTAATTTCTCCAGCAACCCAGTCCAAGATCTCTGCCTGCCTCTCCGACAATCACTGCCTGGATGTCTCATCGCCAATTGAAACTGAACATGGCTAAGACTGAACTCCTTGTCTTCCCCCCTCCCAACTCCTCCCCTCCTCTTCCTCCTTTCTCAGTCTATGTGGACGGAGCTACTATCCTTCCTGTTCCCTCGGCCCGCAACTTAGGGGTTACCTTTGACACCTCCCTCTCCTTCTCCGCACATATCCAGCTCGTAGTCAAGACCTGTCGCTTCTTTTTCTACAACATTAGCAAAATCCACCCCTTCCTCTGAACACACCACCAAAATGCTTATCCACTCCTTAATCTCCTCTCACCTCGATTATTGCAACCTACTCCTTGCTGGTCTGCCCATCAGCCACCTCCTTCCCCTTCAATCTATACAAAATCATGCTGCTCAACTAATCTTCCGCCAGTCTCACCACACCCACATTACTCCTCTTCTCAAGTCGCTTCACTGGCTCCCTGTCCAATTCCACATCCAATTCAAACTTCTCCTACTGACCTATAAATGCATTCACTGTGGCCCCTCAATACCTCTCATCTCTTACCTCTCCCTACATCCCCTCTCGGAGCCTGCGCTCCACTAGCAAATTACTTCTATCTATGCCTTTCACCCACACCGCTAACTCCCGACTTCGCTCCTTTCACCTTGCTGCACCTCACGCCTGGAACAGCCTACCTGTGTCTATACATCAGGCACCCCCCCCCCCGGCCCTCTTCATATCCAAGTTGAAGACTCACCTCTTCACCGTCGCTTTCAGATCCTGACTTCTATCCTTATCTTAACCTCCGCCAACTCTCATGACCAAATTGTATTGACCATACTGTGCCTTGCACTAATCCAACCAATGCTCTGTAATGTTCTGACTAGATTGTAAGCTCCGATGAGCATGACTGACGGGCAGGGACTACCTCTTGTATTCTGGCTGAATCTTGTTGGTTAGCTGTACAGCGCTGCGTGCGTGGCGCTATATAAGTGATAAATAGTAGCAGTAGTAGGAAGGAAGTGTGGATGAGTAAGGAGATCCACCTTATGGTGAAATCGAGTGTGGGGGGGGGGGGGGATCTGCTACCAAAGCCTGTAGTTCACTAATGCAACGAGCTGAGGAATATGACCTTCCAAGATAAGAGTTTCAGAGAAGTAGCAGCCAGAGGTTTAAAATAGGGCTTTGAGAAGCTGTGCTAGGACAAGGTTGAGGTCCCAAGCCACCAGCGGTGGTTTGATTGGCGACTTGGAGAGCAGAAAACCCTGCATGAATCGTTGCACCAAGGGGTGCAAGGAAATAGGATGCCTATCCAGTGGATTGTGATTGTTAGAGTTTCTCAGTGCCATTGCTACCCGAGTTAGTCTTAAGTCCTGTGGAGGACAAGTGGAGAAGATATTGGAGAAGATGCTCCACTGGGCAATTAGAAGGGTTAATTTGCTGTGGGGTGCACCACGGGTGAACCGCCGCCATTTGAAGGCATAGTAATGTCTGGTAAATGGCTTATGGGAAGCAAGAAGAAGATGTCCCTGACCAGTGGAAGGAGGTCAAGGTCAAAGATCATGCCTTCAGTAGCCATGCCAGGAGACAAAGGGCTTGTGGATTGGGGTGGAGAATTTGTCCTTGATCCGGAGAGAGGAGGTCAGGGTATGGTCTGTGCTAGACAAAGCAGCAGAGGAAACCATGTCCAAGGGGCTATTAGAATCACAGAGCCTTTGTTGGCCTGCAGTTTGAACTGAGTTTTGGGCATTGGGAGGGGGAGGGACTGCGGAGATGCATAAAGCAGGCCCGTGCCCCAATGAAGGAGAAAGGTGTCTGCCGCCAGACTGTTTAGATGCAATCCTTAAGCACAAAAAGCGGAAGATGCACATTCTCTAGGGAGGCAAACAGATCTATTCTGGGGGTCCCCCACATGTTGAAAATCCAAGATGCTGTGTCCTGAAGGAGAGTCCATTCATGTGGACGTGGGTTACGGCTGAGTCTGTCCACCAGGACATACACCGCTCTGAGGTGAATGCAGTGTATAATGGCAAAGGACCAGAGGCAAAGGGCTTCTTGGCAGAGGGGATAAGAACCTGGTCCCCCTGCTTGTTCACAGAGAATATGGCTACCTGGCAGTCCCATCAGAACTAAGATGTGTTTGCCCAAAAGCTGGGGTTGAAAAACCTGAAGGGGAGAGCACAGAGCTCTAGATTAGTCTGCATCTGTAATTAGGGTGCATTGAGGTGGAGGCATCTGAAAAGATGACCCTCCTAGGAGATTGGGGGGGGGAGGGGAGAAGCACCACCAGTGAAGAGCGTTGACAAAAGGAGGAGTGATGCAAATCTTGTCAGAGACGACCAGTCGCCAAAGTCTATTGGCATGATAGGGTCCACTGGGCTGGTCTCATATGCGACGACATGGACTGTGAAGGCCATGTGTCCTAGAAGATGCAGCATGTCTCAAGTTGTCACAGCAATTTGACTTCGTATTGTGAGGGCCAGCACGATAAGATGAGCAGAATGGTCCTGAGGCAGGAAAGCTCGCTCCTGACGAGTATCTAAAAATGCTCTGATAAACTTGAGTTGCAGGGATGGAACTAGGTGAGACTGGAAAGTTTAGAAAAAGCCCAGACTTTGGAGCACTGAAATGGTGCGAGAAAGTGACTGTTCTACGATCTCTTGATTGTCCCCTTATCAGCCAGTTGTCTAAGTAGGGGGACGACAAAGACCCTCAAAGTATGCAGGTATGCTGCGACCACTGCCATGCATTTTGTGAATACTCCGAGTGCAGATGCTAGCCCAAAAGAGAGCACCTGATACTGGTACTGGATTTGCTGAACTCAAAAGCGCAGATACTGTCTGTGGTGAGGGTGGATTAGCAAATGGGTGGACGCTTCCTTGAGGTCTAGAGAACATAGACAGTCGTACCTCTGAAGGTACAACAGAAGGGTGCCGAGGGAAATCATTTTGAACTTTTCCCGAAGAAGTTTGTTGAGATCTCTCAGATCTAGAATTGGTCTGAAGCCTCCTGTTTTCTTGGGGAAAAGAAAGTAAGGAGAATAGAAGCCTTTGCCCTCCTGGATGGAGGTCAATGACTCTGGATTGCCTCTTGGGCTTTCAGGGTGGTCATCTCTGAAGACAGGAGATTATCCTGCAAATCCTTTGCAGGCCAATCCCCTGTGTAGGTGGGTGGTGGCAAGCTTTGAAAGTGAAGCAGACAGCCCCCTTGGACGATGCAAAGTCCATTTTTCTGATGTATTGAGATGCCATCTGGAAGGAGTCAAAAAAACAGGTGCTGGCTGGGGCTGAGCAGCTGGCTAAAGTTCGGGGCCCTTGGCCTTCTTAGGTTGGCAAGGATCTTGAGGCCTTTGTTGCTGCTGATAGGAAGCAGATGGATGGTATGAAGAGTAAATATCCCTTCTTCCTAGTATAGAAAGACATTGGAAGTAGTTTCCCCCCCTAGAGGGGTCTGAAGTCTGAGAAATGTTTGAGGGGTAAGATCTGCCTCAAGCTCTCCTGCTTTCTCTCTCCAACCCTTACTAAATTAATCAAAATCAAATAAATATTCCTTGTTCTGGAGAAAACCTGTCTTGTACTCACTGCCTGAGGTCTGATGCCTGGAGCCAAGCCATTCTACGGGCTCCAATACAGACCGCAGCAGCTCTGCTAGTCGATTCAAAGCTTGCTTTACCATAGTCATGTAGGCATTGCATTTGTCTGGGAGAATAGGAGCAAGGTTTGCTAGACCCCTGGAGACATCTGAGGTACATGCCCACGTAGAGGGTGTACAATGCAATCCTAGAAGCACACATACATGCCTGGAAGCAGCGATGTCCAAAGGCATTGAGACCTCTCATCTTTGCCAGGTGGTACTGATGAATGAGTCTTTGAACTCTTGATGCATTGCATTGCTGATTCCATTACCACTGAGTGGTGTGGTAATTGAAGCTTTTGAAAGCATGGCAGGACTCTGTACATAGTATCGAGCCATTTACTAATAGGCAGAATCATTAGCAGAGCCTCCCACATACACAGCATTAGATCCTGCAGGATCCAAAGCACCAGTAATGTTGCCACCTCCTTAGAAATCCTCCAGTACCCCTCGATCCCCTAACTCCTCAGCCCTTGGGGTTCAGTTTCTGATGTTATGGTAATCTATAAGAACATAAGATATGCCATACTGGGTCAGACCAAGGTCCATCAAGCCCAGTATCCTGTTTCCAACAGTGGTCAATCTAGGTCATACATACCTAGCAGTTTCCCCAAAATCTGGAGACCAGCTGCCATGTCCCTAATGAAGTCCTGAAAGGACATGTCCCCTCTGGTAGGGACCAATGCCTCACATGAGGAGGAGAGGGATCGGAGGGGATATCTCGGGTGGCCCTGGAATCATCCAATGTCTCCTCCGAGTCAGAAGATTACTCTGATTCAGTAAGGAAATCGAAGTATCGACTATCTCGAGCTAATGACGATGCTCGATGTCGATGTTCCAGTCGTGCAGTACCTTCACCAGGAACAGGTTGGGTACTGACAACTGTTACCAGTTCCAAGGAAGGAATCGGAGGTAGGGGGTCCCATTGCTAACAATTCCAGTGGAGGAATCTGAGGAAGAGGATCAGACAATACCAGTTCCAGGGGTGGTATCAGCAGCAGATGCTCCTACACCAAGCTGGAAGCAGCTGTCGATGCCTTTGGTAATACAGCAGCCAGGAGTGTTGTCAAAGGTCCTCTCGATAGCTAAGAAACTATGATCGGTGGAGAACACTGATGCCTGGGTGGAATAGAGGGCGGGGCTGTGTGCCACCATCCCAGAGCACAGTACCAGTAGTTCTCCGGAGGTCAAT
Source organism: Ichthyophis bannanicus (assembly GCA_033557465.1). Lineage (NCBI taxonomy): Eukaryota > Metazoa > Chordata > Amphibia > Gymnophiona > Ichthyophiidae > Ichthyophis > Ichthyophis bannanicus. The sequence continues at coordinate 400,524,132 of CM066039.1, read as the reverse complement.
GCCTCGGGAGCATCTTGAAGCCCTTATGTAGCTTAGGAGGTCTGGTCCTCCCGCTGGGGCTGTTTTGTGAACCAGTAAGTATCAGATGCCCCTTTTGGTGCATCTTGAGAGCAGGGACGTACCTCGATGCTCAGGACTTTCGATGCCAAGGACTTACAACTAAAGACTATGTTTGGACTTTTTAGAGACCTGGGAACCAGCTGAAGGTGCTGATGTCCACGACGATGCAGAGGGCACTGAAATGGAGTTTGGAGAAAACAGCGAGTCATACTGTTTGGCCCTGTTCTTTAGGCCTTGTTTGGTCATTTGCTTACACCATTAACAACTGTATGGTATATGGTCTGGGCTCAAACATTTTAGACACAAGTCATGGGAATCAGTGACTGACAATGCAGAGCACTTTAAAACATTTTTTGAAGCCACTGATGTTTGTCCATGGTGACGAGCAGAAAAAAAATTTAGGTCGAGGTCTAAGGCCTTACAGAAAAGAAAAAACAAAACAAAACCTAGTACCTGGGCCAGTATCAGGGAAGGTACCGGCATCGAAGGAAGGCAGAGCACATATACCAAAAAAGGAAAGAAACCTTTTTTGGCGGTGACAGGAAAGTAGCTTCCTACTGGTTCTGCGGAAAACAAAGTTATGAGAAGAAGAGTTGAGAAGGCGGGAAGGCAGACACACACGTGCAGTGGAGTGCTTACAAAAGCTTTCCTATTGGATGCTGGGGAGCGTTACTGCGTGCGCTCTGTTGATGCTGATACCACCGATATGTGAAGACTGCATTTCTGTGAAGAGAGCTTTCTGGTTATATTTGGAACCCAGCAGAGAGCTTGTAGTTTAAATTTCATAAAAGTTAGAGCCTAGCAGCAGCAAAGAGCTATAATTTAAATCAAATCAGAATATAGCTTACCTCAGCAGCACAAGACCAGGGTACTGTGTAGCAGACCTCTTTTAATAAGTGTTATTTCCCTCCCTCCCTCCCCAACACCCACCCACCCACTCTGGGATAATCATAGCTTTATAGGTACTTACACATCTTAAAAGACAGGAGGTGCTTTCAGGTGAAGCTCGTTACCCAAATCAGTCATACACTAAGGACCTGAGATTAATTAAGCTTCAGGTGAACAAGGTATATTAAAACGTATTAGGTAGTTTTATTAGTATAAATATCCATAGCAACCCTTAGTAAGTAAAGAACTTACAGATCTAAACACAAACTTAAAACTAAGATGCAGACAGAAGTCCAGCAGCAAGATGGGGGCTTTCCAGTCTTTTGCATTGAGTGTCGCATGTATGATTTTCTCTCAGTTGGTGAGAGGTCTTACGTGTGCACTAAGTGCAAGGAGCTCTTTGCTCTCAGGGAACGAGTCCGTTCTCTAGAGGCTAGAGTAGCAGACTTGGAAAACATAAGACAGACAGAGAGGTACATAGACGAGACCTACAGGGATATAGTCCTGAAGTCCCACCTCCAGTCTGGCAGCATCCCTGTTGCCATGGAGGAGAGAGGTCACATGACAGGAGAGCATCACCCTGGTGTGACAGGAAGTGATCCTGTAACTAGGACCTGTCCTCCAGGTGATGTAAAACCCTCTTGCACCGAAGAAGCTTCTCTGGGGCCATGTGCCCATGAGGGAAGGGTTAGGACAGCCGTTATAGTTGGTGATTCGATCATTAGGCATGTAGATAGCTGGGTGGCTGGTGGATGTGAGGATCGCCTGGTAACATGCCTGCCTGGTGCGAAGGTAGCGGACCTCACGCGCCACCTAGATAAGACCTTAGAAAGTGCTGGGGAGGAGTCTGCTGTCTTGGTACATGTCGGTACCAATGACATAGGAAAATGTGGTAGGGAGGTTCTGGAGGCAAAATTTAGGCTTTTAGGTAGGAAGTTGAAATCCAGAACTTCCAGGGTAGTGTTCTCCAAAATGCTTCCCATTCCATGCGCAGGACCCAAAAGGTATACAGAGCTCCAGAGTCTCAATACGTGGATGAGACAATGGTGCAGAGATGAGGGCTTTGGATTTGTTAGAAACTGGGGAACATTCTGGGGAAAGGAGGGGATCTTCTGAAGGGATGGGCTTCACCTTAACTGGGATGGAACCAGGCTGCTGGCATTAACCTTTAAAAAGGAGATAGAGCAGCTTTTAAACTAGATAATAGGGGAAAGCCAACAGTCGCCCAGGAGCGGATGGTTCGGAAGAATGTATCCTTGAAGGATACTACCAAAAGGAGAGATGTTCCAAAAAAAAAAAAAAAGTGTAAAGTAGCCCAAATGCCCTCGCGTATGGAGCAGACAGAGCTTAAAGATCCCAAATTACCCATGTCTACCAATAGCCAAATTAATATTAATAAAATACAGTCTCTAAAATGCTTGTATGCAAATGCTAGAAGTCTAAAAAATAAAATGGGAGAGTTAAAATATATAGCACTAAATGAAAGGTTAGATATGATTGGAATATCAGAGAGATGGTGGAAGGAGGACAACCAGTGGGACACAGATACCTGGGTACAAACTATATCGTAATGATAGAGCTGATCAAATTGGTGGAGGGGTTGCGCTCTATGTTAGAGAGGGCATTACGTCAGAAAGGATTAAAGTTTTGCAGAAAACAAAATTTGCTGTAGAATCTCTACTATCGACCGCCTGGCCAGAATTAACAAATGGATGATGAAATGCTCAAAGAAATCAAGGAAGCTAACAAGGTTACAGCGCAGTAAGAACATAAGAACATAAGAAATGCCATACTGGGTCAGACCGAGGTCCATCAAGCCCAGTATCCTGTTTCCAACAGTGGCCAATCTAGGTCATACGTACCTAGCAGTTTCCCCAAAAGACACAGGTTCTGCAGTGCTTGTACTAGGCCAAGCATTGATATCCTGGGTCCCTTTTTAATAGTGGTTTATGGACCTTTCCTCCAGGAACTTGTCCAAACCTTTTTTAAACCCAGCTATACTAACAGCCCTTACTACATCCTCCGGTAACAGATTCCAGAGTTTGATTACACGTTGAGAGAAGAAATATTTTCTCCTATTTGTCTTAAATAGTTTACCCTGTAGCTTCATTACATGCCCCCTAGTCCTTCTATATTCTGATAGCGTAAACAATTTATCCACGTTTATCCGTTCCACTCCATTCATTAATTTATACACCTCTATCATATCTCCCCTCAGCCGCCTCTTTTCTAGGTTAAAGAGCCCTAACCTTTTTAGCCTCTCTTCATAGGAGTAGCCTTCCATCCCCTTCACCAATTTGGTGGCTCTTCTCTGTACTTTTTCTAATAACTCTATGTCCTTTTTAAGATACGGTGACCAGAATTGCACACAATATTCAAGGTGCGGTCGTACCATGGAGCGATACAGAGGCATTATAATATCCTTTGTTTTATTCTCCATCCCTTTCCTTATGATACCTAGCATTCTATTTGCTTTCTTGGCCGCCGCTGCACACTGGGCGGAGGGTTTTAACATGTTATCCACGATGACTCCTAAATCTTTTTCCTGGGTGGTGGTTTCTAATGTGGAGCCTTGCATCTTGTAACTATAGTGTGGGTTGTTCTTTCCTAGGTGCATAACTTTGCACTTGTCCACATTAAATTTCATCTGCCATTTGGATGCCCAGTCTTCCAATTTATCCAGATCCTCCTGCAGTTTTCCACAGAATAATGGGTGATTTCAATTACCCCGGTATCGACTGGGTCAGTATCATGGCAGGACATGCTAGGGAGATAAAGTTCCTAGATGAAATAAATGACTGCTTCTTGGAGCAGCTGGTTCATGAACGGACCACAGGGGAAGCCATATTAGACCTAGTCCTTAGTGGAACACCAGATCTAGTGCAAGAGATAAGGTTGTTGGGGCCACTTGGCAATAGTGATCATAGCATGATCGCATTTGATTTAATTAGTGGAGGAGGGATAGTAAGGAAATCCACAGTACTACCTTTTAACTTTCAAAAGGGAGACTATGATAAAATGAGGAAAACAGTTAAGAAAAAACTAAAAGGAGCAGTTGCAAAGGTTAAAGACTTACATCAAGCTTGGGTGTTGTTGAAAAATACTATCTTGGAAGACCAGACCAGCTGTATTCCACCCTTTAAGAGAAGTGGAAGGAAGTCCAAAAACCTGCCAGCATGGTTTAAAGGTGAGGTCAGAGTGTGTTGCCAAAAAAACATCTTTCAGGAAATGAAAAAAAAAGCCAAACGACGAAACCTGGAAACAGCACAAGGACAGGCAAGTCAAATGCAAGGCATTGATAAGGCAGGCAAACAGAGAATTTGAGAAGAAGCTTGCTGCGGAAGCAAAAACACGAAATAAAGACTTTCAAGTACATTCGTAGCAAAAAACCTGTGAGTCAGTTGGTCCATTAGATGATAGAGGGGTTAAAGGGGCACTAAGAGGTGACAAGGCGATAGCGGAGAGACTGAATGAATTCTTTGCTTCGGTCTTTACCGAGGAATATGTAGGGATGTTACCCATGACTGATGTGGTATTTAAAGGTGCGGAAGAATTGAAGGAAATATCGATACATCGGAAAGAGGTATTACAACTATTAGATAAACTGAAGAGTAGCAAATCACCTGGGCCGGATGGTATACATCCAAGGGTGTTGAAAGAACTGAAATGAGATTGCAGATCTGTTATTAGTAATCTGTGAACTATCATTAAAATCATCTCTGATACCTGAAGATTGGAGGATCACCAATGTAACACCAATTTTTGAAAAGGGTTCCAGGGGTGATGCGGGAAACTACAGACTGGTGAGCCTGACGTCAGTACCAGGAAATATGGTAGAAACCATCATAAAGAATAAAATTACTCAGCATGTAGATAGTCATGGCCTAATGGGAGACAGCCAAAATGGCTTTAGACAAGGAAGATCTTGTCTTACTAATCTATTATGTTTTTTTGAAGGAGTGAACAGGTGGACAAAGTTGAGTCGGTTGATATAGTGTATCTGGACTTTCAGAAAGCCTTTGACAAGGTCCCTCATCAGAGACTTTTGGCAAAACTAAAGAGTCATGGGATAGGAGGCAGTGTACTATTGTGGATCAGGAACTGGTTAAGACAAAGCAGAGGGTAGGGCCAAATGGCCAATTTTCCCAATGGAGAAAGGTTAATAGTGGTGTATCCAAGGGATCTGTGCTGGGTCTGCTGCTTTTTGATATATTCATAAATGACCTGGAAAGTGGGTTATCAAATTTGCAGATGACACAAAATTATTTAAAGTTGTTAAAACCCATGGGGATTGTGGAAAATTGCAAGAGGATCTTGATAAATTGGAAGACTGGGCATCAAAATGGCAGATGAAATTTAATGTGGACAAGTGCAAAGTTATGCACCTAGGGAAGAACAACCCAAAACTATGGTTACACGATGCAAGGTTCCACATTAGGAACCACCACCCAGGAAAAAGATTAAGGCGTCATTGTGGATACCATATTAAAACCCTCAGCCCAGCGTGCAGCGGCGGCCAAGAGAGCAAATAGAATGCTAGGTATCATAAGGAAAGGAATGGAAAATAAAACTAAAGATATAATGCCTCTATATCGTTCCATGGTGAGACCGCACCTTGAATATTGTGTGCAATTCTGGTCGCCGTATTTTAGAAAAGGTTCAGAGAAGAGCCACCAAAATGGTAAAAGGGATGGAAGGATACTCCTATGAAGAAAGGCTAAAAAGGTTAGGGCTCTTTAACCTGGAAAAGAGACGGCTGAGCGGAGATATGATAGAAGTCTATAAATTAATGAACGGAGTGGAACGGATAAATGTAGATCTATTGTTTACATTATCAGAATATAGAAAGACTAGGGGGACATGCAATGAAGCTACAGGGTAAACCTTTTAAGAAAATATTTTTTCACTCAACGTGTAATCAAACTCTGGAATTTGTTACCGGAGGATGTAGTAAAGGCTGTTAGTGTAGCTGGGTTTAAAAAAAAGGTTTGGACAAGTTCCTGGAGGAAAGGTCCCTAAACCATTATTAAGAAGGGACCCAGTACATCAATGCTTGACCCAGTACAAGCATTGTGGAAGCTGTGTCTTTTGGGGAAACTGCTAGGTACATATGACCTAGATTGGCCACTGTTGGAAACAGAATACTGGTCTTGATGAACCTTGGTCTGACCCAGTATGGCATCTCTTATGTTCTTTTTTTTTTTTTTTTTTTATTATTTTTATAACTTTTTAAACAAAAACACCACACAACCAAGCGAATACATCTGTTGTGTTACATTTGTCATTATCCAAAAGACAACAACAAAAAAAAAAAAAACCATACAAATCCTGAAGTACATCACCTCACCACCTCAACCCCCACCCCACACCTTGCAAGCCTCTACCTATCACCCAACCATTCAACTATCCCCTGATAATGTATAGCGGTCCAAGGAGTACCATTTGTACCGAGTTGTCTCAACCTCTCTGCAACTATCATACTTGTCTTGAGCCCTTTCATATTTGCAATATAAGCATATATGATTCCACCACATAGGCCCATTTAACATCTGAGGATCTTTCCAATGTGATAAAATCAGTTTTATAGCGACAGCAATCAAAGTTAAACAAAAAAATCTTCTCTTCTTAGCCTAGGAATTTCTGCCAATGATCTTAATACTAAAATCTTCCATGTCAGAGGGAAAGAGATATTTAACACCTTCTGAATTTGTGTCCACACTGATGACCAAAATCCCTGAATGAGAGGGCAGTCCAGAAACATGTGCTTTAGGGAGCCCGGAGCAGTACGACAGGACCAACATTGGGAAGAGCCAGCTGCGCTCCACTTAGCCAATTTAATTGGAGTGACACATGCTCTGTGCGCGAAAAAAACAGACTGCGTAAGCCTTGCTGATTTCGAAGCACGCACTATAGGCCCCCAAAAGAGACTCCACGCCCTGGGTGTCATGTTGGATTCCGTCTCTTCTTCCCAAACTTTGCGTAATCCCGAAAGTTGACTTAAACTGTTTGACCTAAAATAGGCATATAGTCTGGAGATGCTTCCTTTCTTTGCGCTGACCTCAGACATAATTTTCTCCAGGCCCCAGTAAACTACGAGCTCACTTGTTTTCCCCCATACTTGAGATATACAATGCCTAAGTTGCATCCACTGGAATTGACTGGAAGATGGGAGCCCAAACTCTGATTGAAGTGCATGAAAGATTTTCCACTCCTTATCTTCGAAAAGTTGGCCCACAGTCCCATATGCCGCATTTCTGCCAGGTCTCCCATGCGACTGAAACTTTATTTATTTTAAGCTTAGGGTTGTGCCAAAGAGGAGCTTGACGGGAAGGCGGGTTCTCACGGGCAATAAGAGATATCAAAACTCTGAAAAGCAGCTTGCGTAGATACGATGACACGGCCAACTTTGGATGATTCCGAGTGCCTCATGCCATTCAGCAGCCCCATTGGACAAGGATAACAGAGACACTCGCAGAAGCCAACGTGGATGGCCCTGGAAGGACTATTGGCCAGGACACCCCACATCCCACCCTGTTGAAGCACCGCCGCAAAATGATACCATTGAAAATCGGGAAAATGCACTCCCCCCGCACTTTTGCAAGCCTTCAATTTCCATAAGGCAATTCTGGGCGGCTTACCATCCCAGAGAAAAACACTCAAGATTCTCTCGATCTCCCTGTATACTGATGCAGGAAACATAATAGGAATCATCCCCAATATGTAGTTGATCTTGGGCATGAGAACCATCTTGATGGATTCCATACGCCCCCCACCACGTGAGATGCAATGGGGACCATTTCAACGTAAAGGATCTGGCAATCTCCTTTATCTTCTCAATATTTATACGAAGAGTTTCTTCCAGTGGGGCGGCGAAAAGGACTCCTAGATACTTAATGGCCTTTGATTCCCATTGAAAGGAAAATTCCTGTACCATACTACTAGTTGCCAATTTATTAAGGGGGAAGGCCAGCGATTTCGCCCAATTTACCTTATATCCGGAGAGCTGGGCATAACTAGCTATCAGCTGCATTAATGGAGCTATAGATTCTGGCTGAAAAAAAAAACAGAAGATCATCCGCATATGCCGATACCTTGATATGAAGATCTGCTACTGCGACCCCCTGAATCTCCCTCGTCTGACGAACGAGTAGGGCAAGTGGTTCCAGAGCCAGATTAAAGAGGAGAGGCGACATCGGGCATCCTTGACGTGTGCCCCTGTATAAAGAAAAGGATCTAGAGAGCTCTCGATTAGCCAGAATCCTTGCTGTCGGGCGAGAGTAGAGCACCCGAATCATGTTCACAAATTCCTTTGGTAGCCCAAACCATTCCAGAACTGCGAACAAAAAGGACCATTCGAGCCTATCGAAGGCCTTCTCAGCGTCCACAGACAACCCAACAAGGGGAACTTCCATGCGGTCCGCTAATCCCATGATGTTACAAAATAATCACGCATTGTCCGTTGTGGATCTTCCGGTAATGAAGCCACACTGATCAGGGTGTATGAGCAGGTGAAGAACTTTGTTAAGGCGATTGGCCAAGATAGCCGAGTATAGCTTGTAATCCGCATTTAACAGCGAGATAGATCTATAATTCCCCACTTGCTGCGGATCTTTGCCAGGTTTTTCAAGCACCACGATTGTGGCTTCCGCAAAACCCCCAGGGGTATTAACTTGCTCTTGTAAATGATAATATGTCAGAAGATGGGGAGCCACACTCTTTGCAAACATCTGGAAGAATTCTGTCGGAATTCCGTCGGGACCCGCTGCTTTCCCGCACTTCATCCCCTGAAGCATCTCCCGGATCTCTGTCTTACTTAACGGCTTCTTAAGGTCCGCAGCCTGCTCCGCTTCCAACACCGGGTGACTAATCGGAGCAAGAAAATCCCTCACCGTAGCTAGCTCACTGGAGCCTTCTGAGGCATATAATTGCTGATAGAAACTTCGAAATGACTCTGCTATCTCGGCGTTCTCGTCATGGGAGACCCCCTGTTCATCGACTATAGACATAATGTGTGCTTTGGCACTGCGAGGGTTCAGCTTTGAGGCCAACAGCTTCCCAGCCTTATTCATCTCCGTATAGTATCGGGCCTGTTGGTCAAAAGAGCTATGTTCCACCTCCCTGCTCAGTATAACGTTGTATTGGTATCTTAACTTTTGAAGCCGGTTAAGGACCACCGGACTGAACTGTCCGTGCAAAATTTTCTCTCCGGCTCTGATCTGGCTATCCAGGTCTTTAAGTTCTGCTCTCGCCTTCCTATTATCGGCTATAACGTAACTAGTTATCTTCGCTCTAATAGAGGCCTTGAAGGCTTCCCACCAAGCCCAGATAGATGTTTCCTCGGGAAGATTAAGATCAAAATACTCTTCAATGGCTTGTTGTACATACTGCTTGAAGGGTTCTTCTGCAAGGAGAGCTCTAGGAAAAAACCAGCCACCTCCCTTGACCGGTACCGTGCGCACTCCCACATCTAGAGTGATCGCCGCATGGTCAGAGATATGCGTGCTCAGAATTTCAACTCTATCAACTTCTCTGGCAAAGGATCGGGAGACCAAAAAAAAAATCAATCCTAGAATGAGAGTTATGCGGATGAGAGAAAAAGGTATAATCTCGTTCTGAAGGATGTCGCACTCTCCAAATATCCACCATGCCGATGTTCTCAATAATAGAATCCAACACCTCTGATGCCCGTCCCCTCCTAGAGGCCCTAGAGGGCTGACAATCAATGAGTGGGTCCCTCACCATGTTGAAGTCCCCGCCCAACACAATGGGATGTGGAGAGAATTCAGACAGCATCTCTGCTAGGGATTGGAAAAATTTGGGGCAGTCACAGTTTGGGGCGTACAGATTTACTAACACCAACTGTCGTTTATCTACAATGATCTGCGCACTCGCCCATCTCCCTTCGGCGCCTGCTCTGGGGGATAATATCTGCGCCTTACAGGCCTGTCTAATTAGAGTGATCACCCCATTTTTCCCGCCTACCGCAGGCACATGAGACACCAGACAGTATTTGCCCCCGGCTAGCTTCACAGCCTCGCTAGTAGGCAAATGCGTCTCCTGAAGCATAACTATATCAGCTCTTTGCTTCTGACAATACGTCAGTATCTTTTTCTCTTTATGGGATGTTTAATGCCCTTCACATTCAGGGATAAAATCCTAAGCGAGGACATTTGTACAGTGGAATACAGTGACTAGAATTCGAAACTCCCACATTGGTACTCCCCAGGACCACTTAGCTGCCAACATTAACAACTTCTGGCATATTAGGTGAGGCTTGCAAGGTGACAACATTTCCTCTGAAACACAGAGGCTACTAATAAATGGGTGGGCCAGCGACTATCACAGAACGGCCGGACGGTGCCCCCGTTAGCCTGATGTGTCTTAACCCAACCCCGCTCCCGCAAGTACCCAGAAAACCCAACGTCTAGCAACCCAAGGCATGTCAGACACGCCGGGCCGGATGACACCCACCCTCCAGGATATACATCCATCCCCACAGGAGGAAACAGCCAAAGCACATTTATTTAAACATTTGCTCATTAATTAACATCATCCAGAACGAAGAAAAAAAAAAAAGGGGGGGGGGGGGAAGCACAAGCAACATTAAAACATCAACCATACTTCCCCATATCAGCCATCCTCACAGAAATAGTAGCACTCGCAGACTATAAGATCGCTGAACACACAAATTCAGCGAAGCTGCATTGGGCCAACACTCTCTCGACGTAAAAAGTCCCAGATCCAGCACCATGAACAGTCCGTGCATTTGAAGGGCCTCCTGCTCTTCTATAAATTTCAGGGCCTCATCAGGATCCTCGAAGGCCTTTGTATGATTATCCAACATGATTTTTAGTCGGGCTGGGTAGAAAAGACCGTACTTGGCCTGTAGGTGCAGCAGGCGAGGTCTCATAGCTAAAAACTGTTTCCGCTTGTCCACGGTTGCTTTACACAGATCTGGGTAGGAGATATTTTTGCCTTCATATATAAGCGCCGGCTGCGATTTAGCTGCGTGCAATATCTGCATGGCTTGCTGATGGCGCAGCAGACAAAAGATCACTGGTCTAGCACCCTTCGCCTGTAGGCTCCTCTGCGTGGGTACTCTATGCGCACGTTCGAACTCCAGCGGGCCAGGTAACTTTAATTTCAGTACTGCAGGGATCATTTTCCCCAAAAATGCAAACAAATCAGCGCCCTCCGCGAGGCCTACAAGTCGCACATTGTTCCTCCTGTTCCGGTTGCTAAGGTCCTCCACTTGCATTTCCAAGCGGCCCACCTTCTTGTAGGCCTTGCAGAGCTGCTCGAGCTGCGTGGTATGCGAGTCGATAATGGCGTCTGCCTGATCCATGCGGACCGTTAGTTCCTTGAAATGCCCCCTCATTTCACATAGTTCCGATTGTACACGGGCTATCGCATCCCCATTCGCGACCACTAGCTCTTTAACCGAGCGAATTTCCCCCAGCAGCTCTCTTAAGGAGTCTTCTGCCTCGCGAGATGGGGCCGCCTTATGCGGCGAGAGAGGGTCTGATTTCACTCTCTTGGTTCCCGCATTGAGCGCCGCTGCAAAGTCCAATTTTACCGGTTTTCCGCTCGCCATGCTTCTCACACCTTCCCACACTCAAAACGGGTACTAGCTCCAGGAATCGCTTGGGTAGACCACAATTTTATCAGGATTCAAGCCAGGGGGTACCGGAGCTCCTCTCCTAAGCCGCCATCCTGCTTCCTCGCTGGCCCCGCCTCCAGGCATCTCATGTTCTTATGTTCCTGGATTTTTTTTCCTCCAGTGCCCTGACACTTAAAGTGCCATACACTTAACATAAGAGATGCCATACTGGGTCAGACCAAGGTCCATCAAGCCCAGTATCCCGTTTCCAACAGTGGCCAATCTACGGTAGGTCACAAGTACCTAGCAGTTTCCCCAAAAGACAAACAGGTTCCACAATGCCATTTTTAAACCCAGCTACACTAACAGCTTTTACTACATCATCCAGTAATAAATTCCAGAGTTTGATTATGCGTAGAGTAAAATGCTGAGCCTCGCAATACCCCCCATCCTGAGAGACTCACATCCATCGTCAATGGGATCCACCCCGGAGTTTCTAATGGCATCCCCGCCAAAAGCTTGTCCGGCTGGAGCCACTAGCACAGTGCCACTCTCTAAGCACAGGCCTGGCATCGAGCGAGTGTGTTGGTGGTGCTGAGCTGACCACCTTCGCAACAATGCCATCTGCAATGGTCACATGTTGGCTCAAGCCCAGGGCACCATCTCAATTGACATTGGCATCCAACCTAGAACCTGCAGGTAATGCCATGCTGAGGGCATGGTCATGTGGAGAAATTGATGGATCTGTGTTTGTAGAGAGACCATCCTGTCCCATGGCAGGGATACTCTCCCCTCGTCCATCTTGAACCAAGCTCCCAGGTATACCAAGTCCTGAGATGGCTGGAGCCAGCTCTTGGCAAAGCTGACGACCCAGCCCAGGCTGCAGGGAAGCTGACTCACACCTTGGCACATGCGCTTTCTTCCCTGGACTTTGCCCGGATGAGCCAATCGTCTAGGTAGGAATGCACCAGAATCCCCTCCTGCCGAAGCCCCGCTGCCGCCACCATCACTATCACCATCACCTTGGTGAACGTACGGTCAAAACTTCAGGAACTGCTAATGCTTGGGCCGAATGGGAATGTGCAAGTATGCCTCCATGCAATCTAGTGAGGTCAAGAACTCACCTGCCCTGACTGCCACTATAAACTGAGCAGAGTGTCTCCATGTGGAAGCGAAGCACCCTATGTTTCTATGTAAGCAGCGATCTACATGCTTGAGATCTGGCGTAATGAACCTTTCTTCTTGGGGACCATGAAGTATATGGAGTATTGACCACAACCGAGCTGGTCTCTGGTCACCTCCATCACCACCTACAACTCTAGCAGGCACCGTATAGTGTCCTGTATGAACTTGCACTTGGCCCTGCATGGAGAGTTGACAAAGGCATCCATGACAGGATGGGCAAACTCCAATGCGTACCCTTCTCTGATGATTTCAAGCACCCACTGGTCAGAAGTGATCCTGGTCCAGGCATTGTAACAGTCTTGCATTCTACCTCCCACAGTAACCAACCCCTCCTGGAGCCGTCTGGCATCACTGTGTCTGCTTGATCGACGAGACAGCAGAGACGTAGAAGTCCCAGCTTCCTCCTTAAAAGGCTTGCCGCCATGAAGGGAACCACCCTCTCTGATCGGTTTGCACCCTAACAGCCCAAAAACACAAAACATTTCAACAGCTGGCCCCTCCCCAGGCACACAAATGAAATGACTTCTGCTTGTCCTCCAGGAGCCTGCCTCCACTGGACTCCAAGATCCTTCAAATGTGGGTCTAGTTCTCCTATGTGAAAGGAACTAGCAACTCTGAGCAACAAAGAAGGGATTCCTTGCTCCCAGAGCTTCTACTTTCACAATATGGGCTGTTCCAGGGCCATAGAGAGGGCATAGAAAAACAAAACGTGAGGGCAGGCACCCTCAGCATCCGCCCCCTAAGTCCACACCTCTACGTGGTCAAAGGCCCTGAACAATGCCAGCATTTCCCACCAAACCCGGAGCTCCTCTCACAGTCAGACATTCCCCGAGATCCTCCGATACCGCCCCAATGCAATGCACAGTCTCCTCTAAACCCAGCAAGCAGGAAAAACCCCTCTGTTGCAGTCACAGCCATCTGTGATGTTTCCCCAACAGCCACTCTGCTGACAGTTCAACTTCGGTGGTGCTGGTGTCCCGGAGCATGCGCCCACTTTTAATCATGGGCCTGAACCTGTCAGCAGTTCCTCACCCTAAATCAGATGCGACAACCACTGAGCCCTTTTCCTTTCTCCATACTGAGCCACCAATACCTCCCAAAAGGGGTTTTCTGCCTGTCAGTCCTGAGCTCTGGTCTTCCCTCATCCCCCCATATGTGACTTCACAATCTACTTTATTTAGGGCACAAAACTCCTCCAGACAACCAGAAGGGCTAGCCCTGTACCCAAACACACTTGCCCAGTCCTTAGTTGTCCCTTCAGCAAGTCCCTCTCTATTGAACCACCTCGTTCCAGCTGCTTGGAGACAGATACCGAGGACTGGTGGGAGGTGCCAGCTGCCTTTCTAAGGTGAGGTCAGAATCTGACATGCTTAGTCTCCAAGCTGCTGGTAAAAGGCAACTACCCACAGTTAACGGGACTGGACTGGAGGAATGATAAGGAATAGAGGATGTTATTTATGCTTTCAAGCAGGAGAAGAGCCTCCATGAAGCTAGTAAGTAGCGCTTTTAAGAGCAACCTAGAAGAAAATAGTTTTCACTCTGTGCAGATAGTTGGATTTCAAAAAGGTTGATAGGCTCCTGGAGGAAAAGTCCATAAGCCGTTATTAGTCACTGCTTATCGCTAGATAATGAACGAGGAGGATCGACGCCATGCTTTGGGAGAGCAGGTTTAATTTCAAGTCCCCAAAGATCACAAATGGCTTGTGTTTTCGGGTGATCCCAATATACATGAGAAAGATCTGCATACAGTGGAGATGGTGTGCATGCAAACAGATCTCGTACATCCTGAAAACCCAACCTATCAGTGACTACCACTGTTTTGGGATCTTACCAAGTATTTTATTGAGCTGGTTGCTGAGGGTTGATGGACCTTTGGTTTGACCCATTATGGTATTTCCTAATGTTAGGTTCTTAATTGCCCCTCATCTATGAAAATGTTGAGTTTATTTGCTCCCCATATCTTCTCCCCATATCTCCTCTCTTCCCACAACATACACTAGTAAGAATACTTACTGCCTCTCTAATTATTCTAGTGATGACAGCATTTGGCAAGTTCAAGTCCTCTGGTCTCTCTGCCATTCTGAACACCTATAAAAATTAAACACAAATGTCTGATGAGTGGCATGGTTTTACCTATTCAATTTCAGCATCTTTTCAGCATACACAGTTAAAAGCCTACTTTAAGCAGGCTTTTGAAAGGGAGTGCAGTTTTTAATGTTGTCTCGTTTTAACACACACAAACACACACTCTATATAGTAGAAAATTCACATAAACAAATGGAAAATTACACTTACCTGGTAATTGTTGTTCCTTGAGGAACTCTAGTTCAGTCCTCCACCTCTGGGTAGTGCACCTCCTCCTGCAGTATGGAGACTGGAGAAGTCAAATTCGTGACACCACTGGATATATCCTGCTGGTCTTCTCCCATCAGCCGCCAGTGAACTATTGACAAAGCAGACTCAAAAGGAGCAGTAAATAAGTAGCTATAGTATTAATTCTAACTTTAAATTCAATCTTAAACTTCTAAACAAAAGCCCCTTACGTTAAGGAGAAAACTACTTCTTGCACTCTCTCTTCTCCCCCTGAACAGCATAAGACAGAAAGAAGAGAAAAGAGTAAAAGAATCATAGCGATCCCGAGACTATTAATGTTTTCACCCACTTAGCGACTGGTACCCGCCCCCCCCAAACAAACCAACCAACCCCGGGCGGGAATGAGGACTGAACTGGAGTTCCTCAAGGAACAACAATTACTAGGTAAGTAATTTCCATTTCCTTATCGCTCCTCCAGTTCAGTCCTCCACCTCCGGGATGTAACAGAGCAGTAATCATTGGGAGGGATCATTTCGCCCAGATCACAACACTGCCAACTCGAAACAGGCATCGACTGCTGCCTGAACATCCGGGCAATAGTGTTCACTGAAAGTGTGAAGAAACCACCAAGTGGCCACTCTGCAAATCTCCACTGGTGGAACCAAACTGTGTTCCGCCCAAGACGTCGCTTGCTCTAGTAAAGTGAGCCCATTGCTCTGCCGGCACCTGACGGCCTTGCAAGATACATGCTGACGCTATTGCTTCTCGGAGCCATCTGGAAATTGACGCTTTAGCGAAGCCAGCAGCCACGTGAAGAGCTGCCCAATCGGGGCAGACAACAGCTCTTTAAAAGCGCCGTGCTGATCGGGCGGGCCCGCGCCTGAGGGCCTCGCCAGAGGGCCCTTTGGCGTGGCCCTTAGGCGCGGACCAGAAGCAAGGACACACGGATTCATCGGCACCCAATCTCTGAAGACGGATCGCAGCAAGTATAACACTCATTAATGAGTCATCCATAATTGAGACTGTTTACACCACAAACTACAGCGATTCTCAATAAGACACATGTACTGTAACATTATTAGTAGTCAACTATACTGTTGCCAGTAGCCTATGTACCATCATTAGCAGTCTCTTATACTATTGCCAGTAGCCTATGTACCATCATTAGCAGTCTCCTATACTGTTGCCAGTAGCATATGTACCATTATTAGCAGTCTCCTATACCTGTTGCCAGTAGCATATGTACCATTATTAGCAGTCTCCTATACCTGTTGCCAGTAGCCTATGTACCATCATTAGCAGTCTCTTATACTGCTGCCAGTAGCATATGTACCATTATTAGCAGTCTCCTATACTGTTGCCAGTAGCCTAGGTAGCATTATTAGCAATCTCCTATACTGTTACCAGTAACCCCGAGCTCAGCAACCTATAGAACCCTATCAGTACCCACATACACTGCTATACTATTGTCAATAGCCTAATCAACATTGCCAATACCATTGTCATATCATCTGTAGCATATATAACGTACTTAACATTATCAGTAGCCGCATATATTGTTGCACTACCATCAGTAACCCCCACCCCTCAAAAATACATAATGTCCCCATTAAAGTGTACAAACCTCCCCCTCACTCTCCTCCTAATACTCCTAACACAACAGATTTATATGTACAAATCCAATCAAAGCCCCTACACTAACATCCCCATCATTCACAACCACCATCAACACCCATTTAACATCCCCACCACACAAAACTTACATCAAAACCCACAATACATCACAACCCACCCACACACACACCCAAAACCATTTTTATCGTCACAACTCAGGCAGACGCCCCCACAGACTCACTCAAATAAAATATCACAAAGCAACATAAAGGATAATACAATTAATATAGATACTAGAATCAAGCTCTTCCTAATAAATATCAGATCCATACAGAACAAAATACCAATAATTAATGACATGATAAAGGACAAAGACCCAGATATTATCTGCATCACAGAGACATGGCTAGCACCCACAGACACCATACTATTAAATCAAATTACCACACATCAATATGATATATTCAGCTGTCACAGAGATGTAAAAAGAGGTGGTGGCGCTCTCATACTCACCAAAAAAGTCCTACAATACACCCTAACAAGCTTAAATAATATAGATGGAATGGACATCATTAATATACAAAGCAGAACCCTGGCTCTCTCCCTTATCTATAGGCCTCCCTCAGCTAATCAAAACCACCTCTCCTCCATCCTTGAACTTGCATGCACAGCATCACAAAACAAACCTCTAATAATCCTAGGTGATCTAAACCTCCCCTCCCTAAATAAATCCCAATCAGACAACTTCATGGACGCCATGAACCAAATGGGATACACACAGATAATTCATACCCCCACACACATAAAAGGCAACATTCTAGATCTCATCTTCCTCCCTTAATAACCATCAACAACTTACCCCCCCCCAGCTACAACAGAAGTACCATGGTCAGACCATCACCTCATAACCCTCTACCTCCCAGCACAAGCAACACCAACTACAAGCAGCACATCACCTCACTTATCACGTTTTGCACACTTTGACAAGGATACCTTCCTTGACAAAGTACTACCAGTACTAAATTCAAACTCCCCTGACATCAATTCCACCATAAATCATTGGAACCTAACAATACATGAAGCAGCTATCCCCACACACACTAGACATAGACAAACAAACAAATCAGAAAAATGGTTCACTAAAGAACTAGCAAACCTAAAAAAACAACTAAGGAAACAAGAAAAGAGATGGAGGAAAACTAAAATCAGATGAAAATAAATTACAATACATGAACACACTTAATGAATATAAGAACGCAACAAACAAATCGAAAAGAGATTACCACTCTAAAGTAATAAATCTAGCCATCAACCGACCTAGAGAACTGTTTGCAATTGTAAAAACACTGACCAAAACAAAACTCCGATCCTAAGCTACCAGCAATAAGCATCCAAACATCAGCAAATCACTTTGCAGAAAAACTAAAATCTAAACCCAATGCTCTAACACCAATACTAACCACAAGCACCGAAATTAACAACTGGACAACGTTCCACATGATTGACCGAAAACAACTTATTAAAATCATAACAATGATCAATACTACAACCTCCCCACCCGATCCTTGTCCTGTGTCCTGGATCAAATGTACAAAGGAAGAACTTGCTGAAAACATCCAACACATGGTGAACCTATCCCTTTCACAAGGCATCATGCCTGATGCCCTAAAGCTCACAACGCTTCGCCCAATAATAAAAAACAACAAACTTGACTCAAAGGACCCCAATTCATACAGACCGATAGCTAGCATCCCATTTATCGCTAAAATAGAAAAAACAATCCAATTACAATTACAAGAGCATATCGATGAACATAAACCTCTTGACTCACACCAATTTGGTTTCCGACCATTCCACAGAGTGGAAACCCTCCTGATTACATTGATGGACCACCTCAAAGGCACAGATGCCAACAATCAAGGCTTCCTTCTACTCTTTATAGACATCTCGGCCGCCTTTGACAACATCAACCACCCCACCCTGATCCACAGACTAGAAAACTTAGGGATAGGTGGAACTGTCCTCAAATGGTTCAAGTCCTACATCACACATAGACTAATACGTGTCCAAATAGATCAGGAAGCATCAGAATCCTTCCCCCAAGGACAAGGTATACCTCAGGGATCAGCCCTTTCCGCCCTTCTATTCAACTTATACCTGCAACCTATCACAAACATATTTAAAAAAACACAAGATTAATCACTTTATATATGCTGATGATATAATGCTCGCTATCCCCATAACCACAAAAAACCACACATACGACAAATTAGCTGAATGCATAGCTGAGACCACCTCCTGGATGGAAACCAATTACCTCAGCATTAACCTCAAAAAAAACAAAGCAATGTTCGTTAAAAGAACACCTGTGAATGAGGATACCTTTCCAACAACAATATCAATCAATAATACAACTATACCTGTTAAAAAAGAAGTAAAATACCTGGGTGTAATAATAGATCATACCCTCACCATGATACCACACATAAAGCAAACAGTAAGAACCATATTTCATAAACTCAAAACCATACAACACCTAAGGCCCCTCCTGGACACACATGACTTTAGATCGGTTGTTAATACACTTATCACACCCCACTTTGACTATTGCAACAGTCTCTTAATTGGCTTACCACAGAAAAACACATACCTATTACAAAGAGCACAGAACATCTGTGCAAAAGTAATTACTAAAGCCCATCTAACAGACCATGTGACCCCAATACTCCTAGAACTACACTGGCTCCCTATAAACAGCCGTATCAGATACAAAATTCTCCTAACAACGTTCAAGCTCTTAAATGACATCGCCCCATCATATCTTTCAACACTACTACAAACCCCATCTAAATCAAGAGCTCGCAGACAAAATGCAGCCCACTCACTTGATATGCCAAAATCATTCACGAAGACTAAAAAATCCTCAAGTAACAGAGCCTTCACGTTCACTGCCCCCATGCTCTGGAATGAACTCCCTCTAGACCTCCGCACCATAAAAGACCTCCCCCAATTTCGAAAGGAACTCAAAACCTACTTATTCTCGGAACATTTCCAAATCACCTACCCCCCCAAACCATGTCCCTCAACATCCACAGACGCACCAACTCAGAACGCCCAAAACCACAACTAGATACATTATAAAGAACCACCTGTAAATACCTTATGTAAATAGTTCAGACAGGCTTCTACACCTGTCAACATTTATAAAAAAAAAAAATTAGAATGTTTATCTACTCTATGTATTGTATACATTGTTCCATGTAAATAAGTTAGAAAGTTTTTCTGTTCAATGTAACGTATACAAAAGTATACACAAGTTGTTGAATTGTTCCATGTAAACCGCCCCTGATCTCTGGAAGGGGCGGTATAGAAGAAAATAAATAAATAAAATAAATTTAGCTGCCGCGTCCCCTTTATGTGGACCTCCAAACAGAACAAATAAGCGTTCTGACTTACGAAGAGTCTCAGAGACCTTTAATATTGACACAGAACCCTCTTTATATTCAAACGACGTGGACTACGGTGTGAGACGTTCTCCTCTGATGCTCCCAGTACTGGCAACGAACCTGACTGATTCACGTGAAAACTACCTTTGGCAAAAACGACAGTTCCGGCCACAACACTACGTTCACAAAGGTGATGGTGGTGGTTGCGGCAGCCTTACAGAAAGAGGGGATTCGGGTACACCCTTACCTGGATGATTGGTTGATATAGGCAGGGTCTCGGACGGAGTCGGTCACCACGACCCAGCGGGTGGTTCAGTTTTTGGAACAGCTCGGTTGGGTCATAAACCAGTCCAAGAGTCAGCTCTGTCCTCTGAGACGGCTGACTTATCTGTGAGCCTTGTTAGACACTGAACAAGGATCGGTGTTTCTGCCCGACGACAGGATGCAGAAGCTTTGGAAACAGGTACAGGCGTTTTTTGCGTCTGTGGGCGCCCACAGCGTGGAGATACCTGCAACTGCTGGGAACCATGGCAGCAGCCTTTGATTTGGTGCCGTGGGCAAGAGCTCATATGCGTCCATTTCAGCAGGCTCTGCTGTCCAGGTGGCCCCCGTAACATCACTCCCTGGCCCAGAGACTAGAATGTCCGGAAGATGTACGGGTCAGTCTACAATGGTGGTTGGATCCCAGTCGGGTTCGCGCAGGAGTGTCGTTTTCGGAGCCAGAGTGGTTGCTGGTCACTACGGGTGCCAGTCTTTTGGGCTGGGGGGCGTATTGCTTGTCGCACGTGACGCAGGGCTTCTGGTCCTCAGAGGAGAGCGGCTGGTCAGTCAATCGTCTAGAGATGAGCACGGTCAGTTTGGCGCTTCAAGAGTTCGTCAGGCTCGTTCGAGGAAGAGTGGTTTGCGTTTTCTCCGACAATGCGGTGACTGTCTCTTAACATCAACAGACAAGGAGGCACGGGCTGTGCGGCTCTGTTGGAAGAGAGTCAGCGTTTGATGCAGTGGGCGGAGACCCATCTTCTGGCCATCTCGGCAGCGCATGTAGCCAGACGGGACAATGTGCAGGCCGACTATCTCAGTCGGAATGTATTGGATCTCGGAGAGTGGGAACTAAACGCAGCGGTTTTTCATGACCTCATGCTTCATTGGGGACAGCCAGTCATAGACCTCATGGCTACCCTCGGGAACACCAATGTATCTGTGAGTGATATTGCTGAAGGACTGAATGGAAAAGTCTGTTTTTGCAGACACAAAAATTTGCAACAGAGTGGACTCCCGAGGGAGTGGTTAACATGAAGAAAATTTCTACAAAAGCTGGAAGACTGGTCTAATGCTTGGCAACTATGATTTAATTCGAAAAAGTGCAGTGTCATGCACTTGGGTAGCAGAAATCCAAGAGAAATGTACACGATAGGGGGCGAGAGGTTGGTATGCACGGTTCAGGAGAAAGACCTTGGTGTGATTATCTCTGATGATCTCAATGTGGCAAAACAGTGCGACAAGGCGGTGGCAAAAGCCAGGAGGATGTTGGGCTGCATACAAAGAGGGATTACCAGCAGAAAAGAAAAAGGTACTTATGCCATTGTATAAGTCACTGGTGAGGCCTCACTTGGAATACTGTGTTCAGTTTTGGAGACCATATCTTGCAAAAGATGTAAAAAGACTGGAAACTGTTCAGAGGAAGGCGACCAAAATGATTTGGAGCCTGCGTCAGAAGCCTTAAAGAGAAGAGACTTGAAGACCTAAATATATACACTTTGGAGGAGAGGAGGGACAGGGGAGATATGATTCAGACCTTTAAATACTTAAAGAGAAATGATGAACAAACAAACCTTTTCCAAAGACGGGGAACATGTAAAACTAGAGGGCATAACATGAAGCTGCAAGGGGGTAAATTGAAAGGCAATGTCAGGAAATATTTTTTCACTGAAAGGGTGGTGGATGCTTGGAATGCCCTCCCGATGGAAGTGGTAGGGGCGAACACGGTGATGGAATTCAAAAAGGCATGGGACAAACACAGAGGATCCCTTTACAGCAATAGGATAAAAACAAAATAAAACGGTACCATCTAACTTCTGAACCATATAACGTCTCAACAAATAGGGGTGTCCTACATGGAGTGGTGGGTTTACCCCTAAACAAAGACATGGGGAGGGGTGGCCTGCACAGAGCAACAGGTGCACCTACTCTTGCCAGCTTGCTGGGCAGACTAGATGGACCATGCTGGTCTTTATCTGCCGTCATTTACTATGTTACTATGTTACTACCTTTTCCCTACAAAGGGACAAAGACGGCTCTGGGCAGGATAACGCCTGGAGATCCGAAACTCGTCTTGCCGGACAGATGACCACTGAAAACACTGTCTTTAAGGTTAAATCCTTGACTGAAGCACGAAGCAAAGGCTCAAAGGATTCCCTAGATAACGCCCCCAAGACCCAATTGAGGTCCCAGGGAGGCACCATTATTCTGCGAGATGGACGTAGCCTAGACACTGCTTTTAGAAAACACCACGTCGACTTGCGAGCCTAAAGCGAGCCCCTGAACTTGGTAAGGAACTGGATGCTAGACTATCGAAACCATCCTGCAAGAAACTTAATACCATAGGCACGGAAACCGTGGAAGCCTAGACCTGCTGGTGAGAGCACCAATTCTCAAATATACGCCATGATCGCACCTACGCCAGGTAAGTGGACCTCTTTCTGGCTTGAAGCAGGGTCGCAATTATCGCACCAAACCAACCCTTTTCTTCTTAACCTTGCTCTTTCAATGGCCAAACCGTAAGTGAGGACCGATCCACCTGAGGCATTCGAAGCGGCCCTGAATTGGAAGACTCGTTGTCGTCGACAAAAATCGCCAAGGCTCCCCATCGAGAAGCCGAACCAGGTCGGCATACCACAGACATCTCGGCCGATCTGGAGCCACTAACACTACTCTCCCCCGATGAGCTTCAAAGCACTGCACTACTCATCCTATAAGCGCCCACGGGGGGAAAACGGAGTAGACTGGGTGAAGGCCAAATTTGCATCAGGGCAGCTATCCCTTCCAGCAATTCTTCTTGCCTTCTGCTGTAAACACGACTCACCATGGCCGATTGAAACATCGCCCCGAGATCCATGATCGGAAGACCCCACCCGTGTATTATCTACACAAATACCTCTGGATGAAGCTCCCACTCGCCGGCATTCACCCGGACTCTGCTGCGAAGATCTGCCATCACATTGTCCGATCCCGCAATGAGAGCCGCCGAGATTGCCTGTAGGCGGGTCTCCACCCAGGAGAACAGAGCCCTTGCATCTACCTCCATGGCCGTGCTTCCTGTACCGCCCTGCCAATTGAGGTAGGCCATTGTCGCGGAACTGTCCGACAGGACTCACACTGCTCGACCTTTCACCGCGGCCTCAAATGCTTGCAGAGCTAGAAGCACCCCTCGCAGTTCCAGACAGTTGATCGACCACTGAGCTCCAGGTCGTACCAAGTTCCTTGTGCAAACAGCTCCCCGCAGTGCGCTCCCCATCCTACGCGGCTCGCATCTGACAACACTGGAAGCCACTGCAGATGTTCCAGTGGCATGCCCACTGCCAGATTGCCTGGGCAAAGCCACCCCTGAAGGAACTGTCTGACCCGCAATGGACAGGGCAGACATTTGAGAATCATTATGGTGCGACCAGTGCCGAAGCAGTGACCTCTAATGGACGCATGTGAGCTCTGGCCCACGGTACTACCTCTAGCATCGCCACCATTTTCCACAGCACGCAAAGATAGGACCAGGCTGACGGAGCTGGAATCGTTAAAAACTTGCACACAAACTGCTGAAGAACTAGGGCCCGTCGATCCAGCAGAAAACACCGCTCCCCGAAGAGGAACGAATCACATTCCCAAGTATTCCAGGACCTGGGACGGAACCAACCCGCTCTTGGCCGCATTGACCACCCAGCCGAGACTTTGAAGAAACTACTACCTTGCTTGTAACTTGTACGCTCTCTGCCTCGGACTTTGCCCGAATCAACCAGTCGTTGAGGGACATGTGCACCAAAATTCCTTCTTTTCGCAGCGCTGCCTCCACCCCCATCATCTCCTTGGTGAAAGAGCACGTAGTCGTCGCTAAACCGAAGGGCAAGACTTGAAACTGAAAATGCCCCCCACGGAAGAGCGAACCTTAGAAACTGCTGATGAGCCGCTCTGATAGGGATGTGCAAATACGCCTCGGAAAGATCAAGGGAGGTCAAGAACTCTCCTTGCCGGACTGCCACTATTACCAATCATGAGGTTTTCATTCAAAATGAGACAACCGCAGACAATGAATTACTCCCTTGGGGTCCAGGATAGGACGCAGAGACCCGTCTTTTTTTTGGCACCGTTCTCTGCCACCCTCTGCAAGGGGAAAGGACAAACAAGTCTAGGAACGAAAGGGCAAATTCTAGAGAGTAACCTACATGAATTACCTCCAACCCCCATTGGACGGAGGTTATTTGTACCCAGGCAGGGAGGCACTCCTGTAGCCGCTCTCCTATTGGCCGACTGCCTGGGCCCGCCTCACTACATTGTGGTTTTCTGCCAGCCGCGGAAGAGGAAGCTGCGAATCCTCTACCTGCGCCTAGAAACCCATGAACTCCTTGCGCTCGAGAGAAATCTTCCCTTTTGAAAACCTTCCAATTGAGATCGAAATCGCCTGAAGTCCCTGAACAGACCGCGTGAGAACGGCAGGGGTCTCCCTTACTTAGGCTTGTCCCTGGTAGCCTTCTGCCTTTGGACACTCCCAAGTCCTTAACCAAATTGAAAAGATCTTCACAAAAACACAACTTCCCTTTGAACAGCAGCTTGCTAAACCACGACTTAGAAGAACCATCCGCCGCCATTTCTTAACCACAGATAGCGCTGTGTGGCTACCAGGGAAGCCATACTATTCGCCAACACCCTTATCAAATCATAGAGGACATCCACTAAATATGCTGAACCTGATTCCAGCTGTGTCATATCTAGTAAGCACTCCTGCAGCAGCTGAGACCGCTGCTGTAAGCGTTGAGACTACCTGAGCCAAGTCCTCGCCACCCAAGCCTCATAGATGGAAGCTTGTAAGAAAAGGGCATTAACCTCAAAGGCTTGCTTCAGCAAGCTGTACACCCTTCCATCTTGAGCCTCCTTCAAGGCCACACTGCCTTCCACCGGCATAGTCGTCTTTTGTCTGTCCACTGACACCGCCGCATCCATACGTGGAGACCGTAACTTCTCCTTATTCTTATCTGCTAAGGGGTAGAGCCTATTCATCGCTCTAAACCTCCGCAGACCCGCTTCTGGTAAATCCCATTCATCCTGGATCATCCAGTCAACTATACGATGGACAGGAAAAAAACGCCCGAGTTTGTCGCACCGCGTGTATGAGAGGGTCCTCCAATCCGAAACAAAGGGCTGATCCTCGAGAGTCCGAGCCCTCTTGAAAGTCCTTCCTAGACTACTAGTATGCTTTTCTGAGACCGAAAATTGTCCCCCAGCCAATGTTCCCTCTAATTTTCTGTAGGCTGTGTGCAGCTTTTGAAGGAAGGTTAAATTTTTGTGCGCTACATAACGACACTCTGAGTTATAGCCTTTAAAATTTGACTACACGTCAGAATACAGTATGTACACCACATTGATTTTAATCTAATTAAATGAAAATAGACGATTACTAAATGAAGCGGGAAGTTTCTAGTAATTACAATCATAACTTTTAAATTTTAGGACATCTGTGTTTTCTATCAGAATCAGAGCCGTAATTTTTGTGCGCTCTGTTGTAAAGTATGTGCGCTTGATCAGTGAGGTGTGCGCGCGCGCACACGCGCACAGCTTAGAGGGAACAGTGCCCCCAGCCCCAAGCGGAAAGGGTCTGCCTGCTATCGCATGCAATGCACTTGATGCATTATTAGAACAAAGTCTGGGGAAAAAACCCCAAGGGCCGCCCCGCCCACTGTCAGAGCCCTGGGAGTGGCTACCCCTTGAAGGCTTTCCAGATGGGCCGCAGACGGAATTTCCAGTGGAGACTCACCTGCGCCCATAGGCGGGCTCTGAGGCTCCTCACCAGCCTTACCTTGAATCTCCTGTTCCAGAGTGGATGGGAAAGCAATGCAGCCCCTGCAAACCATGGGGGTCCGAGACTGTGCCTCTGCGAGCGTCACACAGCAAACCCTGTGGACGAGAAGGCATTAGCAACAATAAAAAGTAACTTGGCTCGCCTTTTCTTCAATTGTTCCTTTTTTTTTTTTTTTGAAAATCTCCCCAAAGCCTACGACAAAAAATTCCAAGCAGAAATTGAAGTAAATGAACTTAAACAGCTAAAAGAAATTAATTTAGTGACAGTTCAGCTGATTTTAAACTAAATTGCAGCCATTTAAGCCTCTCCTGTGAAGGAACCGTCTTCCTTAGGCAGCTGCGTGAAAATACGAGCTGCAGCTGGCTTGTGGCCTACCCACGCAGTTTAAAAGCACGGGAAGAAGCTTACAGTAAAAATACACTGCCGTGCCTGCTTGGCGCTGAAGCCCGATTAGGGCCCGCAGACTTCGCGCCTGTTTGCAACCCAACGAGCACTCACCCGTTCTGCCGAGAATCACTCCAACTGCCCTCAGGCAAATCCGTCTGTGTCGGCCCGCTCCGGGCACCTGTAACCCACGGCGCTGCTCACCGTGGAATGTGAGCAGCGATCGCTGAGCGGGTTGTCCAGCCTCATCTGTCTTGCCCCGTCAAGCCACGAGGCAAGCAGGACCGATCAGCAGGCTCACCTTACCGCTGCTTATCTCCCTTCCATTCCAACAAGGAGGGGAGAGCAGAACGAGGCCCTGGAGAAGATCGGAGGGGGGCGATGAAAGCTCTGTGTCAGTTCAAATCCCTTCAATAAATAAAATTAAAAAAAAAAAAAAATTGTTAATTTGTTTTTTTTAAATCGACAAAAGAAAAATAAAGGCAGTGAAAGAAGGGATAAAATAAATCCTGAAAAAATAAATCTCTATCCTAACATGTGCTCCTTATCTGTTACTCTAGCCCCTGGAGGCAGTAGTCAGTCACTATCAACACCATTGACCGCATGGCAATGAAACGCAGGAACATCCAGACACCAGCGGGAGGGGTAGTTTCTGGTACCGAGCACAGAGAGAAGCCTTTAGTGACAGCACATGTCTTCTGAAGACCCTCAGTCCCACCTGACTTGATACTGCCGTGCAGGACAACGAGCAGCGATCTGTGCCTCCCAAGCTGTGTGGGACCCCTGGGGGATCTCGCGAACAGCATTATTGGAGATCTACAGTAGAGAGAATGGGGAGTGCAGTTTGCTTAAGTTGTGGGGATGGGAGATCTCTTGTCTTCCCCTATCTTGATGGCTCCCATATAAAGAACACGGCTAATCAACTGCACCAAATTGTGTGGAAAGAGCACCATCGAGTCGCGGCACTTGGAACTGCAGCATCTATATACCTAAAAAGGGGGTTACTAGCCATTCCTGGTCAGGAGGGTAATCTGAGGGACGTAAGTGACCGTGCCCCCACATCTAGATCACTGCAAGGGTACATTCAGCAACTCACAAGCCGACATAGGCAATCCCAGGGAGGAAGATGCCCAAAACCCTCAGACCCAAAACCGTAAAGACCTCAATGCAGCAAAATTAAAGATGACAAAAACAGCTGAAGCAACCTCACAGCTGCTCTCCCCATCCTCATCAGCTGTGAGTGCTACAGAAGAAACGCAAGGGGAAAACTCTATGCTTCTCAAAGTTCTTCAGGAAATCCACGCATCAAAACAGATTAACACTGTAGTCACAAACAAGACTGAGGAAAAATTTGTTGCGCTGGGGGAACAAATTGAGCAAGCAGAGGGGAAGATCGGCTGGGTGGAGCACAAACTAGCCCATATGGGAGATATTGCAAAGCTTAAAACCCCAAAATTTCCAGACTGTATGATAAACTTGGACTATAAAAACCAGGATAGGAGATCAAAAACTTTACAAATCTTCAGGATCCCTGAAGGGGCAGAAGATCAGAACCCAGTAACCTTTATCCAAGGTCTGTTGAGGGAGTGTTTTCCAAGCTCCGGAGAACCAATTGAATTTGAAATTGAGAGGGCACACAGAGAGCTCCGCCCACAGCCAAATAAGAACTCACGCCGCAGGGCATTGATTGTAAGGATGCTGCACTTCCAGGACAGTGAGCTGATAATTAAGACAGTACGTAAATCTAGGGTTATAAATTACAAGAACTGGAAGGTGCTTACCTTCCCAGACCTGGCAGTAGAAACTGTTCGGCGTAGAAGAGAACTCCTAAAATGCTGGGACATACTAAATGAGAAGGGATACAAAGCAGTGGTCTGGTACCTCGCCAAGCTAACTTTCATGGAGACAGGGGTTTGGAAATATTTTACATCCGCAGAAGCGGCTCGGCTCTTCACTACAAAGCAAAAGCAGCCCACAGAGGTCTAATAGGGGAGAGACACCTAAACACTGGGAAACCAGGCCTACTCAGCAAACATCACAGGGAACCAGACAAGCCACCCAGGAGAGGACGACCGGGGAGAGACAACACTGGGGTCTGAAACAGCTAATGCAAAAGGAACTAACGCAAATGCGAACCTATCTTTTGGAGAAGGCTGATCAAATAAAGAACACTAGTAGGTGATAACTAAAACTCAAGGAAAGTTGGGTATCAAATTGAACAGACAAACTTCTAATGTGAGGGGCAGGATGTATTAAGAGACAAAATTAGACTTAACTGCTAATTGTTGTTCTTTGAGCAACTCCAGTCCAGTCTCGAATCACTGGGTAGTGCACCTCTTCCATCAGCTTGTAGACTGAGCATGTCATCTCTTGACAACAGGAGTACTAATAAAGCAGGCACCGCCCCTTCTCTCCAGTAACCTATTGACAAAGCAGGCTCACAGGAGCAACAAACAAGTAGTTAAGAAATTGCAACACAGAATACTCATAATAAACCTATAAACAAAATGCCTGCTGACCTGGAGGAGAGGATTCCCCTACCTCCCCTCCCAGGATAAGGGAACTTACTGTGACCCCACTGGGCCTTGAGATCAAGCACTGTATGTGAGACAGACCATCCCCACGTCCTGCCGTAGAACGGTAATCATAACAACTGCCAAACAGGTGGGATATGGGACTGGACTGGAGTTCAAGGAACAATTAGCAGGCAAGTCTAATTTCGTCGTCCTTATCGTCCCTCCAGTCCAGTCCCAAACCTCTAGGATGTAACAGAGTAGTTAAGAATTTTGGGAGGGACCTGCCGATCCGGCCCATAGCACCGCCAACCCGAAGCAGGCATCCCCTGCAGCCTGAACGTCCAAGTGATGATGCTTTGCGAAAGTATGCAGGGACGACCAGGTAGCCGCCCTGCAAATTTCCACCAGCGGAACTAAATTGTATTCCACCCATGAAGTCACTTGTGCTCTTGTGGAATGCACCCGCAATTCCGCTGGCACTTGCTTACCCCTGAGCAGATATGCTGACGAGATCTCCTCTCTGATCTATCTGGAAATAGATGCTTTGGCCGGTGCTTCCCCTTTGCGGGGATCACCAAACAGGACAAAAAGATGATCCGACTTATGGAACCATCTGAGTAGTCTTCAGATAGTGCCGTAACACACGCTAAACTTCCAGATAGATATCACAGCAGCTGCCAGTGCCAGACTCCTTTGCGCTCGTCAGTATCCCTGTCGGTTCTGCCTGATTCACAGGAGAGGCTGAAACCACTTTAGGCAAAAAAAAGAGGGAACCGGTCGCAATACCACTTTTTCCTTAGAGAAGGAAAGAAACAGCTCCCAGCACGACAAGGCTTGGAGCTCCGAAATCCTGCGCGCCGAGTAGATCGCCACTAGGAACACGGTCTTAATGCCTGTCGTCCCCTGCTGGCACTAACAGAATGCCTGGTGGAGCAGCAGAACAAACCGGTGAAAAAATCCCCAGGACACCCCCCCCCTGCCAGACTTTGGGAAGAGGACGGACCAGAAATGGCCAAGGCCAATGGAGAAGGATCTTACAAAATAGGTGCGCCCCTTCAGCCACCTGCCTGTCCAGAGGCGGAGCCCAAGGCCCTCCTTGTTCTGACCTATCCTGGAGGGACTGCTCCAGTGCAGTTGCCTACTGGACACACCCGCCTCCAAAACAGTACCTTGCCTGGTTCCACAAACCAGACACTAAGGCCCAGAGGGCATACTTGCAATCTAAGGACCAGTGTTTGAGCCCTGGAACCAGCCTGCTCCTCCCTCCAACTAATAAGGGCTGACTTCTCCCCCCAAAACAGAGCAGGAAACAAACAGGTGCTCTCCACACAGAGTAGGGCAAGAAATGGCCCCTCCTCCCTGCTTTTTTTTTTAGTAAGGCCACTTAAAAATAAAGTGCTCCCCAGAGGGAGAGAAAAAGAGAGCAAGAGCCCCAAAACCAAAAGAAAATAAAGTGAAACTCTCGGCACTGTATCCCCTGCACAGCTACGAGCCTCACCACATTTTTATTTTTATTTTATTTATTTACATTCTCTTATATACTGCGCTATTCTGCATCAGTGCGGTTTACATTGAACAAACTGAAATTACATTGAACAGGGCATTATAACTTGGAGATAACTATTTTACAGGGAACATGGGCAATGGAGGGTTAAGTGGCTTGCCCAAGACCACAAGGAGCACCTGTGGGACTAGAAACCCCAGTCCTTCCGGCCCAAGGTTGCTGTCCTCTAGTGGGATTTGAACCCCCGACCTTCCGGCCTGAAGTACTTTGCCCCAACCACTAGGCCACTCCTCCACACACATGGCTGACAGCTTACGTGGGGAAAATATCCTGCACTGATCAGGCCTTCGGCAAGAAGACAGGCTGCAAAACTGCCATTCCCCATCTGTATTCCACCCATGCAACGCCCTGGCAGCTTACCACACCGGACTGAACAGTAGGTAGACTCCCGCGTTGCTTGTGTGCCATGCCCCGCAGTGCTCAGCCTGAATTGAAGGCTTCGGTGCCACGTAACTTCCAGGGGACTGGGACTGCTGCCAATATGAATCCAAAACTTAACCACCGGCTCCTCACTCCACTATGGGTTTGGGAGCCGCAGGATCCCCCGGTCAGACCACCTCCTGCTCACATCCTGCCAACCCGAATCAAGTGAAGAGGGAAGTGGGGAAGCCTCCTCCGACCAGACTGTCTCTTCTTCCTATTTCCTTTTTTTTTTTTTTTTTTTTTTTTTAACTACTTAGAGAAAACAAAGTGTTCTCAGCAGAGGCTTAAATAGGCAAATCAAAAACCCAAAAACTGTAACTAAAAAAAGCTCCTTAATCGTCCTCAGTGAGTCCAGCCCTTTGGCTCACCATCTCCAGCTGCATGGAGACCGAGTGTACTGCAGAGAAGAGGCAGTGCCTTCTCTATTGGTACTACTGTCATCAAAAAGAGGACATGTACCTCTTCCAGCAGCTTGGAGACTGAGTGCTGCCCAGAGGTTCAGGATTGGTATGGAGGGAAGATAAGGAAAGAGAAATTAAGGGGAGAGGGGGGAAGGGGAAAGAGTCAGTATTGTAGAAGAGAACGGTGGGGGAGACAAGACATTTAACAAAGTGATAAGAGGATACAGAGGAAGTCTTTAAAGAAAAGGGAAAAAAGGGGAGGAAGGAAGTGAAATTTGGTTGTAATAATTGTTAATACCAAGTGGAGACGAAGGAAAACTGACA
The DNA here is from genome assembly GCA_033557465.1 of Ichthyophis bannanicus. Classification (NCBI taxonomy): domain Eukaryota; kingdom Metazoa; phylum Chordata; class Amphibia; order Gymnophiona; family Ichthyophiidae; genus Ichthyophis; species Ichthyophis bannanicus. The sequence continues at coordinate 400,492,350 of CM066039.1, read as the reverse complement.
GAGGGAAAATATGCTAATAGGAAACTTGAGGTAAGTGTAAATTTACTTTATTGTAGATGGAGTATTAAGATTTGCACGGGTGGTGAATCCCTCTAACATTCAGGGTACCAAAGACATAAGTTCTTAAAACATCTTCGCTAGAGACAACATAGGTGTGTTTCTTGGAGGAGCGCTGTCTAACGGAGAGTGGACATAAAAAACGAAAAGCCCGGGGCTATGAACAAATGTTCTGCAATGCAATGTGTGCCTTCGAGTCAGTCCTGACTCCTGTTCTATTTGGCCTTTAATTTAAAAAAAAAAACACACACCACACACAAACACGGGGGGGGGAGGGGGGGTAGCTATTTTAGTCCACAAAAGAATCCCTTTGTAAAATATGATACAGGAAAGGACTCTCAGGGTCGTATGAGCTGGGCGACAGGGAGAATTCAGCAGCAGGAGATATCCCTCCTTAATCTGTTTGCCCCCAATGGCCCAAAAGGTAATTTTTTTCATATAAGTCTGGAGGAGTCTGCCAAAGTAGCGAAAGGAGGGTGGGTAGTGGGAAGAGACCTGAATTGTATCTTGGGTCATCTAGACCGATCAAACTACACGACACAACTTCATTGCCGAGAGGAACGTGAACTCAGGGCATGCGTCAAGCGCTGGAACCTAGTGGATGTGTTGTAAGTTCTTTAATTCCCCTCATTCTCTCTGTTTATACACCCAGGACACACATTCCCGGTTGAACTACATTTTAACGTCCAGAATCGGATTAGGGGCTTTCGATAAAATAAAGTCCACTAATTCCAATGGGTGTATCATGGAAGGGTGTAGTGCAGGTGGCAAGGGCAGATGGAACAGGAGTGCATTGGCTCTGATGAACAGAAGTGGCACCAATACATGACCACTAATGACAACAGTGATACCTTGGAAAATAATCTTTGGGACACGGGCAAAGCCCTCACGAGGGGATTGATAATTCAATGGATGGCCCAGACAAAGTGGGAAAAAGAAAATAAAATTAGTTTACTCCAGCAGCCGGGAGAACTACAAATAGAACATAGTAAGAATGGGGGAAAAAAAAAAAAAAAAGAGACACGTTGCGTAGATTTACGGAGATTAGGCACCAACTTAATGATATGGAAAGCAAGCGTATTGCCCATTTACCGAGTCTCGCTAAAAGACAGTGCATGGAAGGTGGTAACAGAGTGGGGAAATTACTTACATGGCAATTGAAAAAACAAAGAGCTTTACAATAGCTGAAATCCAGGGACCAGAAGAGGAAAAAAAAGAACATATACCACAAAGGGAATCTGTGAGCCATTTCAGGCTTTTTACACCGATTTATATAGGTCCAAAAATAAAAGGCAGAGGTGGAGTTGGGAAATTATCTTGTTCATTAATGTCCCGCAACTCAGGTAGGATGACACAGCTAAGCTAGGGGCCCCCAATTACAGGCATAGAGGTCCAGGAGGCAATTAGAGGTATTCTAAGGCAGGGGTGGGAAACTTTTTTTTTTTTTTTTTTTTTAAATAAGAAAAAACACCTTTTACTGCAAAATGCTAATAATTTAATACTAATTTAGCTTTTATACAGAATTAACCCTTTCAAGTATCTTATACTGCCATATGGCAGAGTGCATATGGCACTATTATATATACATATATCTCTATATCTCTTCCTCTTCATATCTTATTTTAAACTAAGCTAGCTGCTTACCTTTCAGTGACTCTTCTGAGATTGTTTTTTGCGAGAAAGCAGTGATATATCAGGCTGCAACGTGGATGTACGTAGTCTTAGATGGTCTTCTAGGTGTTCATCTGTAATTTGTGATCTTAAGGATGTCTTAATTTATGTTAAGTAGGAGAATGTAGATTCGCAGCGATATGTTGTTAAGCAGAAAAGCAAGCGTCGTGTGTGTTCCTGAGGCGAGGATATTCTACAGCATTTTTCCATATTTGAATGGGATTTTTTTTGCTGTCGAACAGCGACTTCAGACTATAATCTTCCAAGAGTTCAATTAACTCCATCTGCAGCTTCTCTGGGGCCTCAGATACAATCAACTAAGTGAGGTTGAAAAGCCAATTTGAGGGTCATGTCATGCTTCTCAAAATCTCTGAACCTTTCATTGTATTCCTTGATTAGCGAGTCTAACACCGATTCATATTGTTTGAAACGTTCAAAAGAATATTTTTCTTCATTAATCATTTTTACTAGGTGAGAGAAGTGCCCTTCAGGAAGCTCATTTCGGCCAAGAAGTGATTTAAGAAATGTTAATTTTTTATGAATATTTTTATTTCTCGCCACATATCATATATAGACTTGGTGTTAACTTGAACATTTCATTGCAAGGTATTTTGCTTTGTCATTATATCACACAGAAAAGCAACACTGCTATGAAACTCCTTGCATGATAATTCAGTGTTCATTCCTTTCCTCAAAACATTGGATTAGATCACACAAGTACAAAAAAACCTGACTAAAACCCATCCTTGTGATAACCAGTGCACTTTCGAATGGTAGGGCAAATCAACACTAATTACCTCATTATCCATAATTAGCATCTCACGAAATTGTTGATGTCTTGTTGCATTTGCTCAAATATAATTCACAATTCCTACAACTTTCTGCAAAGTGTCATTTAAATCAGTGGATTTAGCACAGAGACACTGTTGATGCAAAATGCAATGAAAAGAGATAAGAATTTTGGCTTGAAACCTCTTAAGTTCTGCGATAAAGCCTTCCTTCTTCCCTGTCATAGAAGGTGCACTATCTGTGCATACACTTACTAAATTAGCCAGATTCAGTCCGAATTCACAACATTTATCTTTAAAATCGTTAAACACATTGATTCCTCGCGTTCTGCTCTTTAGAGTGCTCAGAGTTAGCAACTCTTCGTAAACATAAAAATCCTTAGTTATGGCAGAAACAAGATACAATACCTGCGCTGAGTCAGTGCAATCAGTTTTCATCCAGCGCTATTGAATAGTACACATTTTCTTTTTATATTATTTCTTTTGGTTGATCTACTACATCGTGTGCTAATTCATGCTGCCAATCAGCATTAGTTCTTCTTGAAAGAGGCAGCTGTTTGTATTTGTTAACCTTATTATGATCTAAGCATCCTATAACCTCTATGATGCAATCTTTTATAAATTTCTGCATCACTAAATGGCTTACCTTTTTGCCAAGTATATACACCACTTTATATGTAGCTTCTGTAGTTGCGTTTCCGATACTATGCACTGACTGGAATAACTGACTCTACTTTTGCTTCCCTTCTTTCAATTTTTGTAAAGCAATCTTTCAGGATTCACCTTCTAGCTTAACGTATTTATTGTCCTTATGAGTAGAGTAGTGTTGATGTGCATTGTATTTTTACCGTTGAAATCACAGAATCAGAGCAAGCAACTCATTTTATCCTTCTCAGAAAAATAGTATCGCAATTCCCACTCATCGTTAAACACTCTGGGGCTCGTTTACAAAGCCACGGTAGCGGACTCCATGCGATATCGGAGCCGCGGCCCCATTGAATTTAATGGGGCCGCGGCTCCGATATCGGGCCGAGTCCGCTACCACGGTTTAGTAAACATGCCCCTCTGTTTTCTTCTTTCAGCGACCTTTTAGGGGTTTTATCAACATGATGGAAAGCAAAAAAAAAAAAATGTAATCAAGTGACACACTCTGAAGGAAGGAACCACAAATGCTGCACACTCTATGCCAGCCAGTTAGTAACTGTCACCACAGTGTTGCCAGAAGGCGGAGAAGAAATTTCGGTTTCAAAACTAGCGCCAATTCTTTTTTGTTGAAATCATGAATTTGTTTCTTCACATATAAATTTGAATGAAAATGTTGAGGATTTATTCAACGTCAGACACTGGGTACCTCCTTGTACTGTGGTTTTACATCCTACACATGCCAAGACTGAGGCACACTCTCCTCTATGTGACACACTTCAACTCGCAAGCGCAACCACTACGCTTCACCGCCAACTCCAAACTGATTCGCTAATGTGCTCTCTCGTTCAAAATCCAACCCTTACTCTTCCTCCGCATTCTCCTCCGAGTCTCATTGTGATATATTTATCCGAAGGCATGATGTTATGCCACGCCAGTTCCACTTCTGTCAGCATCTGTTATCGGGTGTAGTGTATCGCCAGTTCCCCGTACCGACGTCACTGGCAATGGACATTTCGGGCGACCTCTATCGCCTCCAAGAACTACAATTAGATAAGCGATATCACCTTATGGTGGCCAGATAACGGCTTTTACCGAGAATCATCTTAGCAGAATCGCCATATTACCAAAATTAGTTCACATAATCAATGGTCATTTATATAACAAAATGAAAACTGGTTTAAGGCGGCTGCAAATCACACTCCAAAAGGCCGCATGGGGCCTTAAGGCCACAGGTTCCCCACCCCTGGTCTAAGGGGAAGGCATCAGGGGGAGATGAATACCCAGTCAAATTTTACCAAGGCCTGTCAGCAGAACTATGCCCACCTCTTAGCAAGAATATTCTTGGGAACACAGAGGTAACCCTCTGCCAGACTCAATGGACCAAGCAAATGTCATTGTTTTACAAAAACAGGGCAAACCTTCTCATCTTTGTAGCAGTTATAGGCCTATTGCCTTAATAATGATGTGAAGCCCTTTGCTAAGGTGCTTGCCAAATGCATCGAAAACCTCCTTCTGGAACCGATACACCCTGATCAAATGGGATTTATAAAAGGGTGTCTAATCTCAGACAATGTAAAGAAAGCAGTAAACCTCCTCCACTTAATTAAGGAGAGAAATAACCCAGCTCTGTGTGGCACTGGACATGGAAAAAGCCTTCGACCGGATCAAATGACGGTTCCTATTTGAGATGATCAAGAAATTTAACCTGGGGACAGGCTTTTTGAACAGGGTTCAGGCGATTTATAGAAATCCTTTGGCTCGGATCTTGGCCAATGGTGACAGATTGGAGTGTTTCATATTACAGAGAGGTACAAGGGCAGGGATGCTCTCCCCCCCCCCCTCATGTTATTCGCTATGGTAATCTAAGCTTTTGCAGCCAGAATATAGGATAACACAGATATCTGCCCAATAAAAAGTAGGGAAACTAGAGTACAAATTATTCTTATATGCAGATGATACTCTTGTTTCCAACCCCAGAGAATCCCTTCCACATTTACTAACAGAAACCGAGACGTTCTCTAGAGCTCCAGGTTTAAAGTCAATCTAAATAAGACTGCAGCGGTAAACCTGGGCAGACTCTTCCATGGTGAATTCGCAGATTTTCCTTTCAAGTGGGCAACCCAGAATATCAGGTATTTGGGAGTCCATATTGAAAGACAGCCGCACAACCTCTTCAGATACAATTACACAATACTAGCAACACAAATAGAAAGCGATTTGTTTCACTGGTCAAGTCTGACAATGAGCTGGATGGGTAGATCGTCAGCTTTAAAAACGAACATTGAACTTTTGGAACTATTTCCTATTTAATCAAATCCCTATAAATCTCCTCAGATTTTCTAAAAGGGGAAAAGAGAATGCTAAAATTTGTGAAGGAAAAAGGGTGTGGGGGGGTGGGGGGTAAAGTTCCCACTATTGCTATATCAATCATTCCTTTCCTTGAAGGCTCTTAAAATAGCAGCTTGGAGAATAAAACAAAGATTATTATAATGCCTCTGTATAGTTCCATGGTGCAACTGCACCTTGAATATTGTGTGCAATTCTGGTCATCGTATCTTAAAAGGATATAGCATTATTAGAAAAAAAAAAAAAAAGATACAGAGAAGAGCCACCAAAATGGTAAAGGGGATGAAGGATACCCCTATGAAGAGATGTTAAAAAGGTAAGGGCTCTTCAACCTGAGGGGAAATATGATAGAGGTCTATAAATTAATAAATGGAGTGGAAAAGGTAAACTTAGATCGATTGTTTACGCCATCAAAATATAGGAAGACGAGGGAACATGCAATGAAGCTACAGGATAAACTATTTAAGAGTAATAAGAGAAAAGATTTTTTCACTCAATGTGCAATCAAACTCTGGAATTTACTACCAGAGGATGTAGTAAAAGCTGTTAGTGTAGCTGGGTTTAAAAAAGGTTTGGACAAGTTCCTGGAGGAAAGGTCCATAAACCATTATTAAATGGGACCTGGGATATCCACTGCTTGTCCCAATACAAGCATTGTGGAACCTGGGATATCCACTGCTTGTCCCAATACAAGCATTGTGGAACCTGTGTCTTTTGGGCAAACTGCTAGGTATATGTGACCTAGATTGGCCACTGTAGGAAACAGGACACTGGGCTTGATGGACCTTGGTCTAACTCCGTATGACATCTCTTATGTTCTTATGATTTAATTATTTATTTTTTTTGCATTCTCTTATATACCGCGCTATTCTGCATCAGTGCGGTTTACGTTGAACAAACTACATTGAACAGGGCATTATAACTGGGAGATAACTATTTTACAGGGAACATGGGCTATGGAGGGTTAAGTGGCTTGCCCAAGACCACAAGGAGCACCTGTGGGACTAAAAACCCCAGTCCTTCTGGCCTAAGGTTGCTGTCCTCTAGTGGGATTTGAACTCCCGACCTTCCAGCCTGAAGTACCTTGCCCCAACCACTAGGCCGCTCCTCCACTCCGAATGGTTCATCAAGACCAGCCAGAAGGGGCTTTGTGGGTGGATATAGAAAGACAACGATCTCTCCCCTCTCTATATTTGAGAGCTGGATACAGCGAGGAAGGAAGAGGAAGAAATGGGGGAGGATCGAACGAGGGAAACACCCCTTCATAGGTCCAATGTAGTGGATAAGGAGAATGTGTAGTAAACAGGGCATACTATTGGCAGTGATTTCAAAATGGTCCCAAAATTAGAGACCATAGACCCTTTTCAGAATGGAATTTAACGCTTTTATAAGAACTGCAGGGGCGGGGATAAGTTGTTTCTCTAAACTACTGTCCAGGGGGGACCTGTATAGCACACAATGACCTAGAAACCAAGGTGGGCAAAATAATTCCTTTTTATCAATACTTTCAGCTTTGCTTTTTCATCCTGCACCCTGACATACTCCCCCAGTTAGGAAAGAAACCTACGTGGTTAGAAGACTTAATATCGAGGGGAGGCAGACAGAAACAAATCATCTCCAAGCTCTATGGAGAGCTCCTCGTAGAAGAACAAAGACCCTCCCCCTCATGTAGAAGGATGGCAAGAATGGGTGGGATACCACTTAACAGAAAGGCAGTGGGAGAATATTCACATGAGAGCTCACAGGAATTCAAGGAAGACGGCATGGCAACAGACCCAATTGCAAACAGTACATCAAACATACCTCTCCCCTATGCAGTTGCACAGATTTATTTTATTTAACATTTCTTATATACCGCCTTTCAGTGGTATCAAGGCTGTTAACATCAAACACAACATAGAACATTTTATTTAATTATTTAGGCAGTTTTATATACCACCTTATCCTTCAATCAAAGTGGTCACAACACAATTGGGGGATACATTTAATACGAGGGGATATGAGACACAGACTAATACTTACAGGGAACATGGGCAAGTCACGTAACCCTCCATTGCCCAAGACCACAAGGAACACCTGTAGGACTAGAAATCCCAGTCCTTCCGGCCCAAGGTTGCTGTCCTCTAGTGGGATTTGAACCCCCGACCTGAATGGTTTTAATTTGCAGTTATTTATGTGGAAAAGGAAGAACTGACCCAGGCCCGGCCTAGAACAAGATTGGAAACTATAGTAGAAACTGATGAGCTGGGTGATAAGGTAACCTATACACGTATGGACCATCCTGTTTAGGGCAATTTGGACCTGGAAGTAGACAGTGATGAATCTGTCTATGGGACCCTGGTTTGCCTCTCTCTGCTCTGGGAAGAGCAGTGCCCTCAGTGCTCTGCTAGAGAGGTGGATATATAAAACTCCTGTGACGACTTTGCTGTGAGTTCTAGCTGTCTATTTATTTATTTATTTGTTGTCTTTATTGGTGTGCTACTTCACCTCCCTGTTCCCTTTAGTTTTTCACTTCAGCTTTCTCAGCTGTATAACTTACCCTGCCTCTCTCAACTAACTGGCCTTTGTGTGGTAGCCAGGTTAACTGTTACTTAAATCTCTTTCCCTGCTCTGTCCCCAGAACGTGCTGCGTTTTAAACTTTTTTTTCCTGCTCTAGCCTACCCGAGGGACTAACCCCTCCCCCCCCCGCTTAGGGTACAGGACAGGGTACCTTGTAAAAGCCCTCTTTTAATAGGTCTTATTTCCCTCCCTCCCAACACCCACCCGCCCCTGGGGTAATTTATTTATTTATTTAACAGGTTTTTTTATACCGCCTTTTCCTTAAATCAAAGCGGTTACAAAGACATACAAAAGCTAAACATAGGCATGGGAAGTGAAAGGTGGGATACATAACATGGTGAACTATTACAAAAAACACAATGTAGAGAGGTTACAATTAATATGAGTTGGTTAAGTGTCATAGCCGTAGTGCTCAATGAAAAGAACGAACTTTAGTTGTTTTCTGAATTCCTTCAGTTCCTCAATGGATCGTAGGTCGGGGGGGGAGAGAGTTCCATATTTGAGGGGTCGATAAGGAAAGAGCTCTTTGTGAGGTGAGTTTACAGACTTTAGTATAGCTACTTGGGGTGCCGAGGGTGTCAGCTGTGGTTTTCCTTCTAGGTCTTTTGCTGGTGTTAGGGAATAAGAGGGCTTGGAGACTGATTGCTGAAGTCTTATGTCTGATTTTGAATATATTGATGACCAACTTGTATCTGATACGGAGGCTTATTGGGAGCCAGTGGAGTTCTTTAAGAATTGGGGTGATGTGGGCTTGAGTAGAAGAGCCGGCGATTATTCTGGCAGCTGTGTTCTGAGCCATCTGAAGTGGCTTTAGGGAGTGTTTCGGGATTCCGTTGTAAATAGGGTTACAGAAGTCAAGAATTGGAGTTATTAGAGCTTGACAGACTGAGCGGAAATGTTGTTGGGAGAGAAGGGGCTTCAGGCGTCTAATAATTTTCATTCTATAGTAAGCGCTTTTAACAGTTCTTCTGATATGAGATTGAAGGTTGAGTCGCTTATCAAGGGTTACTCCGAGGTATCTTACTTCGTCCTTTAACGGTATTGTTGTATTTTTAAATTTAATAAAAGGTGGGGGGCTGAAGTCAGTGTTTCGAGTAATGATAAAAGCTTCTGTTTTGTTATGGTTCATGGCCAGGTTGTTGAGAGTAAGCCAGGCAGACATGTTGTCGAGGCAGTTCGTAATCTTGTTATAATCGGGGCTGTTCAGGTTGACTGTCGTGTAAATCATTATGTCATCAGCATAAATAGTATAATCTATTTGATGGGCAACCATGATGTTGCATATTGGTTGGATAAAAATGTTGAAAAGAAGAGACGAAAGCGCAGAACCTTGGGGAACACCTTGTTTAATCTTAGTGGGTAGAGAGGTGACATTATTAATTTTTACCTTGAACTGCCTATCAGTTAAATAAGATTTAAACCAATTTAGGACAGTGCCAGTAATGCCAATGCTTTGGAGTCTGGTTAGTAGGATACTGTGGTCCACTGTGTCGAAGGCCGCTGATATATCTATAAAAATCAATAATGTTCCTTGATTGTAATTGTCTATGGTGTGGATGATGTCATTGAACAGATAGAGCAGCTTTATAGGTACTTACACATCTTAGAGGAAAGGGGCTGCTCTCAGGTGCAGCTCTTTATCCAAAACAGTCATACATTGAGGACCTGAGAGAGATTGATTAAGCTTCAGGTGAACAAGGTATATTAGAGGTATTAGATACACTTTTATTAGTATAAGCATCTACACCAACCCTAAGTACAGAATTTAAAGACCTAAACACAAGCTTTAAACTAAGATGCAGACAACAGTCCAACAGCAAGATAGGGGCTTTCCAGTCTTTTGCATTGAGTGTCACATGTATGATTTTCTCCCAGTTGGTGAGAGGTCTTACGTATGCACTAAGTGCAAGGAGCTCTTTGCTCTCAGGGAACAAGTCCGTTCTCTAGAGGCTAGAGTAGCAGACCTGGAAGACATAAGAAAGACAGAGAAGTACATGGATGAGACCTACAGGGATATAGTCCTGAAGTCCCACCTCCAGTCTGGCAGCATCCCTGTTGCCATGGAGGAGAGAGGTCACGTGACAGGAGAGAATCACCCTGGTGTGGCAGGACGTGATCCTGTAACTAGGACCTGTCCTCCAGGTGATGTAAAGCCCTCTCGTACTGAGGACGTTTCTCCAGGGCCATGTGCCCATGAGGGAAGGGTTAGGACAGCTGTTATAGTTGGTGATTCAATCATTAGGCATGTAGATAGCTGGGTGGCTGGTGGACATGAGGATCGCCTGGTAACATGCCTGCCTGGTGCGAAGGTAGCGGACCTCACGCACTGCCTAGATAAGATCTTAGATAGTGCTGGGGAGGAGTCTGCTGTCTTGGTACATGTCGGTACCAATTACATAGGAAAATGTGGTAGGGAGGTTCTGGAGGCTAAATTTAAGCTTTTAGGTAGGAAGTTGAAATCCAGAACTTCCAGGGTAGCGTTCTCCAAAATGCTTCCCGTTCCACGTGCAGGACCCAAAAGGCAGGCAGAGCTCTGGAGTCTCAATGTGTGGATGAGACGATGGTGCAAAGGATGAGGGTTTTGAATTTGTTAAGAACTGGTGAACATTCTGGGGAAAGGAGGGGCTCTTCCGAAGGGATGGGCTTCACCTTAACCAGGATTTATTTATTTACATTCTCTTATTTAATTTTATTTATTTATTTAACACTTATTTATATACCGCATCTTCCAGCGATCAGTTGCGGTGTACAATCAACAACAGTCAACAATGCAGAGCTTGTTTTACATAGAACAATGATAACTTTTTACATAGAACATCTTAACTTGCACAACAACGGGTTTAAAAACTAAGCGGAATAATTCAATAATTCAACTAAGACAGATTGTGTAACAGTTAAAACAAAAGTACTGTCCCTATAACATAGGCAGATTATGACAGTTTTAACTATATACAGATTATGACAGTTGTAACTATATACAAGTAGGGTTTCAATGCATAAGAGTGGAGTGATTATACATTTAAGTTTTGTATGTATTGTTTGTAGTAGGAAGTATAAACTTGATTTTGGGCAGGTTCGTGTTTAGCCTTTATCTAAGTTGAGTGGAAGGTTTTCCATGGTATTATAGTGTTTAGTGAATAAGTATGTTTTCAATTTTTTTCTGAATTCTGTTATCTCTGTTAGTGATCGTAAGTCCTCTGGTAATGAGTTCCAGACTGTTGGGGCTATGTGGGAAAAGGCTCTATTTGTTAATTTGTGAGTTCTTATATATTCTCTTATATACAGCGCTATTCTGCATCAGTGCGGTTTACATTGAACAAACTGAAATTACATTGAACAGGACATTATAACTTGGAGATAACTATTTTACAGGGAACATGGGCTATGGAGGGTTAAGTGGAGGGTTAAGGAGCACCTGTGGGACTAGAAACCCCAGTCCTTCCGGCCCAAGGATGGAACCAGACTGCAGGCATTAACCTTTAAAAAGGAGATAGAGAAGCTTTTAAACTAGAAAATAGGGGAAAGCCGACAGTCGCCCAAGAGGAATGGTTCAGAAGATGGTATCCTTGAAGGATACTAGCAAAAGCAAAGAGGTTCCAAAAAAAGACTAAAGTAGCCCAAATGCCCTTGAGTCTGGTGCAGAGTGTAAAGATTCCAAATTACCCATGCCTACCAATAGCCAAATTAATATTAATAAAATACAGTCTAAAATGCTTGTATGCCAATGCTAGAAGTCTAAACAATAAGATGGGAGAGTTAGAATATATAGCACTAAATGAGAGGTTAGATATGATTGCAATCTCAGAGACATGGTGGAAGGAGGATAACCAGTGGGACACTGATACCTGGATACAAACTATATCGTAATGATAAAACTGATCAAACTGGTGGAGGGGTTGCGCTCTATGTTAGAGAGGGCATTGAGTCAGAAAGGATTAAAGTTTTGCAGGAAACAAAATTTGCTGTAGAATCTCTATGGATTGAAATTCCATGTATGAAGGGGAAGGTGATGGCAATGGGGGTGTACTATCGACCGCCTGGCCAGAATGAACAAATGGATGATGAAATGCTCAAAGAAATCAAGGAAGCTAACAAAAAAGTCACAGCACAGTAATAATAATGGGCGATTTCAATTACCCCAGTATCGACTGGGTCAGTGTCACGACAGGACATGCTAGGGAGATAAAGTTCCTAGATGAAATAAAAGACTGCTTCTTGGAACAGCTGGTTCATGAACAGACCACAGGGGAAGCCATACTGGACCTAGTCCTTAGTGGAACACCAGATCTGGTGCAAGAAATAAGGGTGTTGGGGCACTTGGCAATAGTGATCATAGCATGATCGTGTTTGATTTAATTAGTGGAGGAGGGATAGTAAAGAAATCCACAGTACTACCTTTTAACTTTCGAAAAGGGAGACTATGATAAAATGAGGAATATATAGTTAAGAAAAAACTAAAAGGAGCAGTTGCAAAGGTTAAAGACTTACATCAAGCTTGGGTGTGGTTTAAAAATACTATCCTGGAAGCCCAGACCAGCTGTATTCCACGCATTAAGAAAAGTGGAAGAAAGTCCAAAAAACTGCCAGCATGGTTTAAAGGTGAGGTCAGAGAGGCTGTTGCTGCCAAAAAAGCATCTTTCAGGAAATGGAAAAAAAAGCCAAACGACAAAAACTGGAAACAGCACAAGCACTGGCAAGTTAAATGTAAAGCATTGATAAGGCAGGCAAAGCGAGAATTTGAGAATGAACTTGCTATGGAAGCAAAAACATGAAATAAAGACTTTTTCAAGTACATTTGCAGCAAAAGGCCTGTGAGAGAGTTAATTGGACCGTTAGATGATAAAAGGGGTAGTAAGAGGAGACAAGGCTATAGTGGAGAGACTGAATGAATTCTTTATTTCGGTCTTTACTGAGGAAGATGTAGGGATGTTACCCAAGACTGAAGTGGTATTTAAAGGTGATGCTGCAGAAGAATTGAGAGAAATATCGCTACACCGGGAAGATGTATTACAACTATTTGATAAACTGAATAGTAGCAAATCACCTGGACCAGATGGCATACATCCAAGAGTGTTGAAAGAACTGAAATATGAGATTGCAGATCTGCTATTAGTAATCTGTGAACTTTCATTAAAATCATCTGTAATAGCTGAAGATTGGAGGATCACCAATGTAAAGCCAATTTTTAAGAAGGGTTCCAGGGGTGATCCGGGAAACTACAGACTAGTGAGCCTGACGTCAGTACCGGGGAAAATGGTAGAAACCATCATAAAGAACAAAATTACACAGCATGTAGATAGTCATGGCCTAATGGGAGACAGCCAACATGGCTTTGGCTTTAGTAAGACAAGATCTTCCTTGTCTAATCTGATGTGTTTTTTTGAAGGTGTAAATAAACAGGTAGACAAAGGTGAGTCGGTTGATATATTGTATCTGGACTTTCAGAAAGCCTTTGACAAGGTCCCTCATCAGAGACTTTGGGCAAAACTAAAGAGTCATGGGATAGGAGGCAGTGTACTATTGTGGATCAGGAACTGGTTAAAAGATAGAAAGCAGAGGGCAGGGCTAAATGGCCAATTTTCCCAATGGAAAAAGGTGAATAGTGGAGTACCCCAAGGATCTGTACTGGGTCCGCTACTTTTTGAAATATTCATAAATGACTTGGAAAAAGGGAATAACTAGATAGGTTATCAAATTTGCAGACATCACAAAACTGTTTAAAGTTGTTAAAACCCAAGAGGATTGTGAAAAGCTGCAGGAGGATCTTGATAAATTGGAAGACTGGGCATCCAAATGGCAGATGAAATTTAACGTGGACAAGTGCAAAGTTATGCACCTAGGAAAGAACAACCCACACTATGGTTACACAATGCAAGGTTCCACATGGGAACCACTGCCCAGGAAAAAGATTTAGGAGTCATTGTGGATAACATGTTAAAACCCTCCGCTCAGTGTGCAGCGGCAGCCAAGAAAGCAAATAGAATGCTAGGTATCATAAGGAAAGGAATGGAAAATAATATTATAATGCCTCTGTATCGTTCCATGGTACAACCGCACCTTGAATATTGTGTGCAATTCTGGTCGCTGTATCTTAAAAAGGATATAGCATTATTAGAAAAGGTTCAGAGAAGAACCACCAAAATGGTAAAGGGGATGGAAGGCTACTCCTATGAAGAGAGGCTACAAAGGTTAGGGCTCTTCAACCTGGAAAAGAGACGGCTGAGGGGAGATATGATAGAGGTCTATAAAATTTATGACTGGAGTGGAGCGGGTAAACGTAGATCGATTGCTTACGCTATCAGAATATAGAAAGACTAGGGGACATATAATGAAGCTACAGGGTAAACTATTTAAGACAAATAAGAGAAAATATTTTTTCACTCAACGTGTAATCAAACTCTGGAATTTGTTACTGGAGGATGTAGTAAGGGCTGTTAGTGTAGCTGGGTTTAAAAAAAGATTTGGACAAGTTCCTGGAGGAACCCAGGATATCAATGTTTGACCCAATACAAGCATTGTGGAACCTGTGTCTCTTGGGGATACTGCTAGGTACGTATGACCTAGATTGGCCACTGTTGGAAACAGGATACTGGGCTTGATGGACCTTGGTCTGACCCAGTATGGCACATCTTATGTTCTTATGACAGACACAGAGTGCAGAGAATAATGAAGAAACAGGGCTGTGAATATGCTATAGCCATATACCTTTAGTTAGGTAAAAAGAAACATGTTTACTATAATCAAACGCGCTTAATTGAAACATACATTTTTAGATAGAAGCTTCTGCCTGGTTTTCTCTCTCTGTGAGAAAGTGCTGACAGTTTGTTACAACAGGGATTAGCAAATAACGTTGTGTACATAGTCACTGGTGCAAAGGGTAGTTTTTGCTTTCCAGATAGGGGCTACCTCTTTTTTGATAGATGATAGGCTGAAAATTAGCTAACTAAGGTCAGTATGAACTTTCCGAGAATCAGAGACCTTATTTCAACATATAACTGGAAATCAAATAAAGCTTATGAAATTACCTAAAATTTAGAGAAAATTTATAGTATAACTAATCAGCTTTTGTAATATGCAAGAATCACAGCGACACCTACTGTCACCTGGTAATAATAATCACAGCCTTTAACTTCTGTTTTTCTACTGTAATTTTGCAAAGCATCAGCTGAAAATTAACCCTGTAAGCAGACTGTATTTCAGACCTATGATTTTGTAACATGAATAATATCATCCGATGTTAATCAAAAATTAACTATGTCAGCTGATACTTCTTAATAAAAGGCAGATCTCTGGTAGAAGATCTTTGAAGATAGTTAGGGAGGAGCCATGATTTGCTCCCTTTGACAGTCTTCATTCTAGAGCTCTGGAATTATTATAATTGATTTGCTGTGTATGTGTCTTGTTTTCCCCTTCCTGTTAGAAGGGTTAGGTAAAGCTTAAGAATCCAGGTTGGAACCCAAGTAGGAGGGCCTGCCCCAAAAGGGCTACAACAATCTATAGTCTATTTAATCCTCAAACAGATAACTATTTACAGGGTTAACTATTTACAGTCTGGAATTTTGGATCCAGATTCAGCTGTGTTTAGGCATTTGGTTATGAGGAAACTTAACATTATGACCCATAACATTCCAGGAAAATGTGAGTTTTAAAGTTGGGTTGGGTCGAGTCGTAAGACAGATGGGACGAGAGGCTGTGGCAACCAAGAACTTTCTTCCACATGTGGTGGGAGTGTCCCACCCACAATATGCAAATTCTGGGAAGAGGTAGCCGAGGAAATGGATAAGGTGCTTGGCTACTAGACTTCCCCAGACCCAGAGGAATGCCTCTTGGGTCTGGAGAGCGGTTGGCAAACTGAGGAGAGATACAACTCCTTATGGCCAAACTGCTTCTGATGGGCCAAGTCTCCATTGAATGGAAATGAGTCACAGACCGGCCCCCCAATTAGAAGATTGGTGGGTTAAGGTAGGGGAAGCCAAGACATTTGAAGAAAAAAAAAAACACACCACAAACCACGACACACCACAGTAATCCAAGGAAACCAAAAACAGTGGGAGGAAAGGAGGGGGGGGGGAGAATGGGCATGGGGAAACCAAGAGCAATAGCGCTGAAAAAAGGGGATAGCACTTTTTACCTCATCACAGGAACCCTCAGCACTACAATGGACAAGGGATAATAAACTCCACTTGGCAAATGTATTGTAGATTGTAATGTTATGTTTATTTTATTTAGCTGCATTTATATTCCGCTTTTCACCGGGTCAAAGTGATTAATACTTTAAACTGCTTAACTTAAGTGAACATTGTTATAATCAGGAAGAAAGTCTTGGACAGAGTAAACCATGTACTTTGAGAGTGGCAAACGGCCAAAGGTCGTAAGCCTAGTTTAAAAACCAGACATGGCCAGGAACAGGCTGGTCGGCCGAAAGTGCAAGAGAAAGGTGGTGGACAGTTACAGGACTGGTAGATTAAGAAATAGTGATATATGAGAAAACGCCCTTGTCAAACGTCATTGGGAAAATGGCCTGTAATTATAAAAGAAAGATGGAAAGCTCTGTATATGTAGATAAATATAATGTTCCTCTTTGGAGGAAAAATAGTAATTACACTTACCTGGTAATTGTAGTTCCTTGAGAGACGACAGCTTAGTCCTCGACGTATGGGTAGTGCACCTCCTCCTGCAGCATGAAGACTGGACCAATCAGATTTCAGCTCCACTGGAAGAAGCACACCCTGCAACTCAGGAACTCCAGTGAACTACTGACAAAGCAAACTCAAACACATAGCTAACCTTTAGTAAAACTGCTCTCATAGGAAATATATTCCGCAACCTAACTGGGTTTTTTTTTTTTTTTTTTAATCAACTGGTGGCGTAGGCCACATACTAAAAATTATAACCAACCGGAACGGAAAGTCCCGCTCCTGCCACAGCGAAACACTTAGAGAGAAAAGAAAGTAACATGAAACGCACTCACCTGGAAATATCGTCTTCTTCATCCAAGGCGTGCCGTGCGAAAAGAAATCAGGGAGAGGCAGGAGGACTAAGCTGTCGTCTCTCAAGGAACTACAATTACCAGGTAAGTGTAATTACTATTTCCTTATCGTTCCTCCAGCTTAGTCCTCGACGTATGGGATGTATCAAAGCAGCCTAACGGGTGGGATTGTGCCAGCCGGCACGCATAACCGCAGAACCAAAGCCAGCATCGCTCGCCGCCAAAACATCAAGACGATAATGTTTACTGAAAGTGTGCAAAGACGACCACGTGGCCGCTTTACAAATATCTACCGGTGAAACCAGACTGAATTCCGCCCAGGATGTCGCTTGTGCTCTCGTAGAGTGAGCCCGCAGTCCCGGCGGCGGAGACCGACCGTGCAATATGTAAGCCGAACCAATCGCCTCTTTAATCCATCTGGCAATAGAAGCCTTCGCTGCCGCTTCCCCTTTACGAGGACCACCAAACAGCACAAACAAGTGGTCTGATTTACGAAAATCATTTGTAACTCGTAAATAACGGCGGAGAACTCTTTTGAGGTCCAACCGACTCAAACCACGATCAGAAGCATGCCCTTCGGACTCCGAAAAAACCGGAAGAGAAACAACCTGATTCAAGTGAAAAGGAGAAGTCACCTTTGGCAAGAAAGATGGAACAGGCCGCAGAACCACTTTGTTAGGCGAGAAAGACAGAAAAGGCTCCCTGCAAGAAAGAGCCTGGAGTTCGGAAATACGGCGTGCGGAACATATAGCCACTAGGAACACCGTTTTAAGAGTCAAATCCTTTACCGAACTACCAGAGAGCGGCTCAAAAGGAGCTGCACTTAGGGCACGTAGCACTAAATTAAGATCCCACGCGGGAAACCGATACTCTACGGGCTGGCCGTAACCTAGACACAGCACGCAAAAAACGAACTACATCCGGATGCGCCCCTAAAGCCACGCCCTGAACTTTACCGCGATAACAAGACAGAGCCGCCAATTGGACTCGCAAAGAGCTGGCGGCGAGACCCTTAGTAAAACCGTCTTGCAAAAAATCCAGAATTATCGGCAGAGAGGCCGTAGCCGCTCTGATCTGGTGTCTGGAACACCAGTCCTCAAAAATACACCAAACCCGAACATAGGCCAGCGAAGTGGATCGCTTTCGCGCCTGCAAGAGGGTCGCTACCACTGAGCGGGAGTAACCGCGTTTTCTTAGCCGAGCCCTTTCAATAGCCAAGCCGTAAGAGAGAATCTCTCCACTTGGGGCATGCGAAGTGGACCCTGACACAACAGGTCCGGTAATAAGGGAAGTTTCCAGGGAGGGACCGTCGATCAGCCTCATCAGATCGGCATACCAAGGACGACGCGGCCAATCCGGCGCTATTAAGAGCACCCGACCCCGGTGGGCTTCGATACGTTGAATAACGCGCCCCAACAGTGGCCATGGAGGGAATACATAAAGCAGACCCGTGGATGGCCACACCTGCAACAGAGCATCCAGACCTTCGGACATCGGCTCTCTTCGCCGACTGTAGAATTGAGCCGCTTTTGCTGAGCGGCACGTGGCCATCAGGTCCATGAGTGGTTGGCCCCAACGCTGCACCAGCTGCGCGAACACCCGGGGATGTAGCTCCCATTCTCCGGGATCCACCTGAACTCTGCTGAGGAAGTCCGCCGTCACATTGTCTTTTCCGGCGATATGTGCTGCGGAGATGGCTGACAGGCGAGGCTCTACCCATTCGAACAACGTCCGAGCCTCCGCCGCAAGGCCGACACTTCCGGTTCCCCCTTGCCGGTTGATGTAGGCCACGGCCGTTGCATTGTCTGAGAGCACCCGAATCGCTCGAGCCGATATCCGAGTCTCGAAGCCCTGCAATGCCAAGCGAATGGCTCGAAGCTCCAATCGATTGATCGACCAGGCGCTCTCTTCTGGGGACCAAAGACCCTGGACGAACTGGCCCTCGCAGTGAGCACCCCAGCCCGTCAGACAGTCGTCCGTTAATAGCGGAATCCAGATCGGCTGCTCCAATGGCATCCCCACTCGCAGAGTGAGCGGATTCAACCACCAGGAGAGATCCCTTCGAACCGACATCGGGCAAGGCAGACGCCTGCTCAGCGGATCGGACTGGTTGGACCAGCGGCGGAGTAAGGCCTGCTGGAGGGACCGCATGTGAAACCGCGCCCAAGGAACCACCTCCAGAGAGGACGCCATCGTCCCCAACAACTGCAGGTATCGCCACGCCGACGGGGCTGGAGATCCTCGAAACTTTCGCACCAGAGACTGAAGAGTCAAAATCCTGCGTTCGGGTAGAGAAACCAACCCCTGGCAAGTCTCGAATTGCACCCCTAAATATTCGAGAAGCTGTGTTGGAACCACATGGCTCTTGAGTGGGTTGATCACCCAGCCGAGAGACTGTAAGAGAGTGATGACCTTTTCTGTCGCTGCCAAGCTCTCTGCGCGCGATTTCCCGCGAATCAACCAGTCGTCCAGATAGGGATGAACCAGCACCCCGTCCTTGCGGAGAGCCGCGGCAACTACCACCATGATCTTGGTGAATACGCGAGGTGCGGTCGCTAGACCGAATGGTAAAGCCTGAAACTGGAAATGCCCCCACGGAAGCGCAAAGCGCAGATACCTCTGCTGGTCTTCTCGAATAGGGATATGGAGATAAGCCTCCGTGAGGTCGAGGGACGTAAGAAATTCGCCTCGGCGAACGGCCACTATGACAGACCGTAGCGTTTCCATCCGAAAGTGAGGAACTCTTAGACAACGATTCACTCCTTTGAGATCCAATATGGGTCGCAGATCGCCTCCCTTCTTTGGCACCACGAAATAAATGGAATACCTTCCCAGACCATATTCCGCTGGTGGAACTGGAATGACCGCCCCCAGCTGAAGAAGCCGATCGAGCGTTTGGCGCACCTGCAAGGTCTTCTGAACCCCTCGACAGGGAGACGCTACAAAGGAGTCGAGTACTGGTCGGGCCAAATCGAGAACATACCCGTCTTTGATAATGTCTAGTACCCACTGATCGGAAGTAATTTGGATCCAAGCGGAGAGAAAATGTCGAAGGCGTCCTCCGATCATCGGCCGCTCCACCTGGACCCGCTGTCTTTCATTGGGGTTTGCAGGGGCCCGGGGCACCTCCCGCCGTGAACCCTCGACTGGCTCCACGAAATCCGCGAAAACTGGACACCCGGGAACTATATCTACCCCGCTGGGCGCTGGCGTAACGGGGTGACCGGAACCTACGAAAGTCCCGAAATTGTCCCCTAGTGACCGGAATGGATCTACCCCGCTTGGGCCGATCTTCTGGTAAGCGACCGCCTTTGGATTCACCTAGATCTTTGACCAACTTATCCAAATCCTCACCAAAGAGTAGTTTACCCTTAAAAGGTAATTTGCCCAACCGTGACTTAGAGGAACCATCGGCCGCCCAATTTTTTAGCCAAAGAGCTCTACGAGAAGCCACTACCGAAGCCATGCTATTGGAGAGAGCTCTGATGAGATCGTACTGTACATCCGCCAAATAAGCCGTACCAGACTCCAAGCGGTGAAGTTCCGTCAGCGTATCAGTGTCTAAGGATGGAGAACGCTGAAATCGCTGAACCCACCGCAAACAGGCACGGGCTACCCAAGCCCCACAAACCGAAGCCTGTAACGCAATCGCATCCGCCTCAAAGGCCTGCTTCAACAGACCATCCATCTTCCTGTCCTGCGGCTCCCTCAAAGCCGCACTCCCTTCAACCGGAATGGTGGTCTTCTTCGTCACCGCCGACACAGCTGCGTCGACCTTGGGAGATCGAAAACGTTCCAAATCCGTTTCTGCCATAGGATAAAGACGACGCATGATCTTAACTCCCTTGAGACCAGTCTCAGGAGTGTCCCACTCGGTCTGAATCATCTGGTCAATAACTTTATGAAGTGGAAAAACCACTTGAGTCTGACGAACAGCTTGAATGGTGGGATCTACTCCGTCCGCCTCTTCCGCCTTAGGCGCAGAAGACAAGCCTAACGTCTGAAGCGCTTCCGAAACAAGAGCTGGAAGCTCCTCACGCCTGAACACCCGAATAATCCTCGCTTGATCCTCCGGCTCCGGAAGCTCTCCTTCCTCCAAGCCGTCTACATCTCCCTCCGGATCGAACTCGGGATCATCCCCCTCAGGCCAGTCCGCCTCCACAGAACCAGGGTCGTGCAACCGCGGCCGCTTCGGGGCTCTGATGTCGGACAATGGAGGCTCTCCAAGAGGGGGCTGGAGGGATAGTCCCTGCGGTGGTAGAGGCGCCCCTCCCATAACCTGGCGCCTTCGACAGAACGCCTGATGCAGAAGCAATACAAAATCTGCAGAAAAATCCTCCAAGGGCAACGACTCCCCCAGAGCTAGTTGCGCCCCAGGCGCCGAGGTACTGTTAGGAGCAAGCCCCGAGGGACCCTCTAGCGGTGATTCTAAATCTCCTGATGCGGCACCAGACTGTGCCGATGCAGGCAAAGAATGCTCCAGGCGCTGTTCCATGCTGCGAGACAGTGAGGCGCAGCGAGGGCACACGCCGGTCTCTGCGTCGGCACCCCGCCGAGATCCACAAATGAGGCAAAGAGAACCCGTGGACATGGGGAGTCTAGCGTGTTTAAAACGCCAGCCAACCGCAGCCAAAAAAGATAGGGGAACCAACAGCACACTGACCCAGAGGAACCAAGCGGGAACTGGGCAGTGTTCAATAAAGGAAAGCGGTGCAGGTCAAGAGAAAAGGTCTGACCAGCAAGTGGGGAAAGGAGGCTATGCCTGCTTTCCCTCATAGGCATACATATCTTCCCTTTGTGTCTTTATTTAATTTTTTTTTATTTATTTATTTATTTTTTTTTTTTGGAAGCCTAAGAATAATAGCAAATGCAATTAAAAAACCTCCCAGAACTAAAGAGGTTACTTCCTCAGACAGCTGCCACGCAGAAAATCAGCGAGGGAATGAGACACACAACTCCTGCCCTATAAGAAATAGAATGAAGCAGCGTACTAACCACTGACAAAGGCAAAATAAAGCAAATAACAATAAAAGAAAGTCACTGAAATCAAAAATCTACCGCGGGGTAACTGAAAGAAAAAAACCGCGGACCGAGAAAAAATGGCCGCGGCAGACCCGCAAGCGTTTTGGCGGGCTTTTGCAGCCTCACGGTGAAGGGAAGGGCCCGAGGAAAATAAGCCCGTTGCTGCCGCGAAAACGGGAGCCCCCCGGGGTCGCTTCCCCCCTCGAATATATGCGACTGTCCTGAACAGCTGAGGGAGGGAGTGAACGCGGCTCAAAAGCCGGCCAGCTTCCCCTCAGCTGCAATCACTCACCGGCACACACGCAGCTGTCTTCAGTCTCTGGAGACGAGCTGCAGCTCAGCCTTCGTTGGAGCTCTGCCCCGAAGAGCCTTGGGGCAGAGATCCACTTTCCCCAAAGTCAAAAAGTACACAGAGAGTCGTCAAGGTCTGAGCAGGAGAAGGAGCTTCCTCCGGTTTCCTCCCCCCGCCCCCACTGAGTGCCGAGAATCACAGTGAAAATTTAAAGGGACAGCGTATTAAATAAGAAAAAAAGGTAAAGAAGCCCTAAAAGGACCCAAATAAAGGTTAGCTATAGGCAAAGAATACTATCTAAATAACTAGTGAGCCCAGCTACGCTCACTAACGTCCTCCTGCTGCATGAAGACTGGACACACTGGGGTTCCTGAGTTGCAGGGTGTGCTTCTTCCAGTGGAGCTGAAATCTGATTGGTCCAGTCTTCATGCTGCAGGAGGTGGTGCACTACCCATACGTCGAGGACTAAGCTGGAGGAACGATAAGGAATAATAAAATACTGAAAAACCGAAACCCAACAACTTGCATTCTTTAAAACCGCTTCAAGTGAGGAACATTACTTGAAAATAAAATAGTAACATCAAGATCTTCTTTAAAAAAAAATCTAAGCAAATTACCTTTTCTCCACCTACGTTATGATCATTTTCAGCAAAATCTAGCTGGCTAGTTTTTCAATTTTAATGTCATCCTACATTTAAGGCCCAGCCCCTGCCCAGGGCTTCTCCCTCCTAGGTCGTCAAATGCGATGTGTTGAGCACTGTTGGTGCAAGTCTTCTACATCTGCTGCCTGGTTGTTCTTCCCTAGGTTATGCACCTAGGGAAGAACAACCCAAACTATGGTTACACGATGCAAGGTTCCACATTAGGAACCACCACCCAGGAAAAAGATTTAGGCGTCATTGTGGATACCATGTTAAAACCCTCGGCCCAGTGTGCAGCGGCGGCCAAGAGAGCAAATAGAATGCTAGGTATGATAAGGAAAGGAATGGAAAATAAAACAAAAGATATTATAATGCCTCTATATCGTTCCCTGGTGAGACCGCACCTTGAATATTGTGTGCAATTCTGGTCGCCGTATCTTAAAAAGGATATATAGCGATTTTAGAAAAGGTTCAGAGAAGAGCCATCAAAATGGTAAAGGGGATGGAAGGCTACTCCTATGAAGAAAGGCTAAAAAGGTTGGGGCTCTTTAACCTGGAAAAGAGACGGCTGAGGGGAGATATGATAGAAGTCTATAAATTAATGAACGGAGTGGAACGGGTAAACGTAGATCGATTGTTTACCTTATCAGAATATAGAAAGACTAGGGGACATGCAATGAAGCTACAGGGTAAACTATTTAAGACTAATAAAAGAAAATATTTTTTCACTCAACGTGTAATCAAACTCTGGAATTTGTTACCGGAGGATGTAGTAAAGGCTGTTAGTGTAGCTGGGTTTAAAAAAGGTTTGGACAAGTTCCTGGAGGAAAGGTCCATAAACCATTATTAAGAAGGGACCCAGGATATCAATGCTTGAACCAATACAAGCATTGTGGAACCTGTGTCCCTTGGGGAAACTGCTAGGTACGTATGACCTAGATTGGCCACTGTTGGAAACAGAATACTGGGCTTGATGGACCTTGGTCTGACCCAGTATGGCATATCTTATGTTCTGGTCTTGCTGGAAGGATCATGCAAGCTCCTACCAGAGAACCCTTTGTTTTACCAGGGCCTCTACTGCTGCCAATAAACCTCAGCTATTTCACAACTTCAATCTTCTGGCTCCTGCTCCGGCTGCCCACCTCTCCACCATCACTTTCACTTTTCTCCACAGAGTTTCAGCAGTTTTTGCTACCTTTCCATCCTTTCCTTTCCCCCCCCTTCTCCCATATCCTCTCCTTCCACCCCATTTCCTTCTGTCTTTTCCTCTCACTCCTTTCCACACCTTTAGCTAAAAAGTAAACTTTCTTAGCTCAGACCTGAATGTAAGATGCACCTCCTCCTTCCCCCTCTGAAGATAACAGGCTAGAGACATAGCTAACCTTCACAAAGGCAATTATGTTCAAACTACCAATGAATAGTTCATAATCAACCTTATCTTAACGAGCCCCAGCTGTTCCTGTGAAGAAAGTCCCTTTGAAGAACAAATCCCTTGCAAAATCTTCTCTCCCACTACCACCTTCAGAGAAATTGTTTGTCAGCAATAGACTAAATTATGACCATGGAGAAACTTTGAGATGTTTTCCCTCCCCTTCCACTCCTTCTGTATGTTCCTGGCTTAGAAAAGAGATATAAAAAACGTTTGTACTTCCTCTAGGTCCAGGAGGAGGTCACTTGTTTGTATTCCATTCAGTGTGACCCCTGTTATAACAGAACGAAATAATAATAAATATTATTATACAAAAAGTTTACCTTTGCAAGGCAGATTGTTCTTTTTTGTTGTTTGCCCTAGCTTGCTGTAGTAACGAACCTGCAAGGGTCCCATTGGGACCTCTTATGTCAGAAAGGCTAAAAAGGTTAGGGCTCTTCAACCTGGAAAAGAGACAGCCGAGGGGAGATATGATAAGAGGTCTATAAATTAATGAATGTAATGAAATGGAACAGGTAAACGTAGATCGATTGTTTACTCCATTAAAAAATAGAAAGACTAGGGGGACATGCAATAAAGCTATAGTATAACCTATTTAAGGCTAGCAAGAAAAAAATATTTTCTCATTTGAATTTGTTATCGGAGGATGTAGTAAAAGCTGTTATAAAAAGGGTTGAACAAGTTCCTGGAGAAAAAGTCCATAAACCATTATTAAAGAGGACCTGGGAAATCCACTGCTTGACACGCTACAAGCATTGCGGAACCTGTGTCTTTTTGGGAACCTGCCAGGTACTTGTGACCTGGCTTGGCCACTGCTGGAAGCAGGATACTGGGCTTGATGGACCTTGATACGGCATCTCTTATGGTTTTATGACCCATCAAACCTCCAGTTAGGAATACCGTCGTCTTAAGACACAGGGACCGTCTGCGCCTCACAACTCCTGAGGTCATCTGTAACGCTGCTTAAGGGGAAAAGGGTGGGACGCCATCGGGAGTTTAAAAGATGACCTTTTAACACCACCCCTCACCATCTGCACTTCTGAATGGGACTAACAGCAGCTTTTACCTCTTCATGTCTCAAGTTTCCTAAAGCACAACTTCCCCCGAGTAGAAGCCGGAGCACGCGAAAAGTCAGCGTAGACTTCAAAGGCCACACGCACAAGAACATCCTTCATTCATTTCCCCTCTCCCCCACCTGCTCCGTTATCACACCGGCATCGTTCTTACCGCGCTCAAGCAGCTTTGCACACCTAGCCTCAATTCACCGGCTCACAGCGGCAATAAAAAGTTCGGTATTTCCACCACTGCTCCTACGTTCCAAAGCGCGTCGCCAATCATAACAGCGCTTTCCTCAGCAACTAAGCACATGCCCTGCTTAAGCCAATTGAATAGGCAGAGAAGGCGAACGTTATCTGGGAGCGAGGCTCGAAACGCACGCTGTACGTCCTTTCTTCAAGACGGGCAGAAGGCCAGCTTTGCCTAGGAGCGAGGCTTGAAACGCATGCTGTACGTCCTTTCTACAAGGCGGGTAGAAGGCTTTGCCTAGGAGCGAGGCTTGAAACGCACGCTGTACGTCCTTTCTTCAAGACGGGCAGAAGGCCAGCTTTGCCTAGGAGCGAGGCTTGAAACGCATGCTGTACGTCCTTTCTACAAGGCGGGTAGAAAGCCAGCTTTGCCCAGGAGCGAGGCTTGAAACGCACGCTCTACCTCCTTGTTGCTATAAGCCTGCCGGGGGGAGTTCTGGGAGCGGTGCTTGAGGGGTACGTTGTACTTGTTTATACGATCGTGCTAGCGCGGAGGATTTGTTTAGGTCTGCTGTGTTACTGTGATGATGGTCTGGTGCCCTGAATACAGATGTGACGGTTAATATACAGGTAAGGCTTCTGTTGACACGAGGCGCTCTGTGGTGCCTGGAATCAAGCGCTTCCCCCTCTGAGCGCTATGGGCGAGCGAGTCCGCAGCTCGATGCCGCGGGGGTGAGCCTGAGGTCGCTTTCACTGTATCCGTAGCAACCTGAGTGGTAGCTGGTGCCTTTAGGGACTGTCCTTGTTACTAGCTCATTCCCTTTGCGGCTTTTCTTAGTGCCAGGGTATGTTTATGGTCTGCAGCTGATATAATAAGCTGTGCTGTTTTTTTCAGTGCTGCAATTTACTTCCAGTTTTTTTTGGACTAATCTTACGTCTAATGCAGAAAACTCAGTAGTTAAACAATGTTGCTAAAGGGTAGCACGGTAGGCATGCTACATAAGAACATAAGATATGCCATACTGGGTCAGACCAAGGTCCATCAAGCCCAGCATCCTGTTTCCAACAGTGGCCAATCTAGGTCATAGGTACCTAGCAGTTTCCCCACAAGACACAGGTTCCACAATGCTTGTACTAGGTCAAGCATTGATATCCTGGGTCCCTTCTTAATAATGGTTTATGGACCTTTCCTCCAGGAACTTCTCCAAACCTTTTTTAAACCCAGCTACACTAACAGCCTTTACTACATCCTCCGATAACAAATTCCAGAGTTGGATTACACGTTGAGTGAAAAAATATTTTCTTTTATTAGTCTTAAATAGTTTACCCTGTAGCTTCATTGCATGTCCCCTAGTCTTTCTATATTCTGATAACGTAAACAATCGATCTACGTTTACCCGTTCCACTTTGTTCATTAATTTATAGACTTCTATCATATCTCCCCTCAGCCGTCTCTTTTCCAGGTTAAAGATTATGTTATAATTTGTAAATAGTTACCCCTGTTATCCAAGTTACTCTTGCCTGTTCAACTATAAACACAAAGTACCATCGGAAATGTGTAAATTCTTTGTTCATTGTAAACCGCGCTGATGCTGAATAGTGCGGTATAGAAGAGACTATAAATAAAATAATAAATAAATAAATAAAGAGCCCTAACCTTTTTAGCCTTTCTTCATAGGAGTATCCTTCCATCCCCTTTACCATTTTGGTGGCTCTTCTCTGAACCTTTTCTAATAATGCTATATCCTTTTTAAGATATGGCGACCAGAATTGCACACAATATTCAAGGTGCGGCCTCACCATGGAATGATATAGAGGCATTATAATATCCTTTGTTTTATTTTCCATTCCTTTCCTTATGATACCTAGCATTCTATTTGCTCTCTTCGCCGCTGCTGCACATTGGGCCGAGGGTTTTAACATGTTATCCACAATGACGCCTAAATCTTTTTCCTGGGTAGTGGTTCCTAATGTGGAACCTTGCATCGTGTAACCATAGTTTGGGTTGTTCTTCCTTAGGTGCATAACTTTGCACTTGTCCACATTAAATGTTTGCAAAAGTATGGAATCTGAAATTGCTGCTGCTATTTAAAAAAATGTTTCTTTTTGTAGCACTTCACCTTTACTCCAGCTTGGGACAAGGGAGATAATGGCCCCAGAAGACATACAGTTGGATGAAACTGCTTGCAGTGCAGCTGTGTGCCAGCACCCTCACTGCTGGGCTTCCAGGAGGCGGATTGAAAGTAGGAATCCACGGTATACTATGAAGAAATTGGGCTCATTCTGCAAACTCAGTTCTGACAAGGAAGGTATGAGTATACTGCTGTAAAGGAATGGGAAGCTCAATTCTGTAACTCCTTACTGTAGTAGTGCACACATAACACCAAGGAATTAATGTTTAGTGGTGTGCTAAACAAATAGCTGCTACTTTGAAAATACATGCATAATGGGCCATTCAGCATTATGTTTGGAAGTTATCCCTACCTAGTATCTGTCAGTGCATAGACATATTAGTTATGGAGGTGAGTTTAGAAAGGTTGGACATATGAGGACAGACTTAAGGATCTTAATATGTACACCTTAGAGGAAAGGCGGGATCGAGGTGATATGATTGAGATGTTTAAATACCTCCGTGGCATAAATGTTCAGGGGGAGAGCCTCTTTCAATTGAAAGCAAGTTCTGCTACGAGGGGACATGGGATGGGTGTGAAGGGGGATAGATTCAGGAGTGATATGCGGAAATATTTCTTTACGGAAAGAGTGGTGGATCCATGGAATAGTCTCCCGGTGGAGGTGGTGAAGATGAGGACAGTAACTGAATTCAAAAAAGCATGGGACAAATACAGAGGATCTCTAAAGGAAAAAGGGTACTGTTGTAGTTGTTGATATGGAAGGACAGACTAGATAGGCCATGTGGTCTTTTTCTGTCGTCATATTTCTATGTTTCTATATTTTTTTAGCTATAGATTTCAGTCAATTTACAAAAAAACAAAGTGCAAGGACAATACCATAATTTAAATTAAAGGCAAATTCAGAATATAAAGAGAAAGAAACGTATCGATAAAGTTCACGTCATGAGAACACGGTTGCATTACGAAAGGAAAAAGAAACAGAAAATAAGGCAATATGCCCACAATTAAGAGGCAATTTCATTCAACCATTACCCTCCCTTACTACACCCTGTCTCTCAGTTTAAAAATTTTTCCAGATGGGTAACATCAACAAAGACAAAGGAAGCACCCTCAAAATTGATGATACATTTACAAGGAAAACGCAAGAAAAAAGTGTCACCCAAAGCTAAGACCCGAGGCTTCAGAAGTAAAAATTGCCTCAGACGAAGTTGGGTGCCACGAGACACATCAGGAAAAACATTCACAGCCTGTCCACAAAACTTGGCAAACTTAACCTTAAAAAAGGCATTAAGAATACACTGTTTTTTCTCCAGGACCAAGCAGGAAGTCAGTCCTCACATATGGGTGACGTCGGCGCCGACGGAGCCCCCGTGCGGGCCATTTCCCCAGCTTTCAAAGAAAGCCTTTGGGAATTGCAGCACGCATGTGCGGTCCCCTTCCCGCCCAAGGGTGCCATCTTGCGCAGTCTTCTTTTTTCCGTGGAGCCCTTCGGTTCGACGCCGGATCCTTTTCCCGCCTGGGCCCGATATGCCGGTATCGAGCCCACTCTCTCTTTTTCGGTTTTTGTCCTTTGTGACTAGCGTTCGCGCCATTTTTCTTTTTTCATTGGCAGCCCTGTCTTTTGACCTCGCAGGGGCCCTTTTTCCCCCCGATGGCTGCCAGCGGGTTTAAAAAGTGTGATCGGTGTAAGAAACTTATGTCTCTTACCGACACACATGACTGCTGCCTCCGCTGCCTCTGACCCAATCATGACCCGATGATCTGTGGTCCGTGTGGCAAAATGTCCTCGAAGGCGTTGAGGAGTCGGCAGCACCAGAAGGATAGGATCTTCTCTGACTCCGCGTCCGGACGGGCCCGGACCTCGTCAGAGGCCTCGACGTCTCGGGACTCCGGCACCAAGCAGCGTCGGGGTTCCTCTGAGCGGGGCTCTCCTTCGCGGGAACAGCGCAGGAAGAAGAAACTCGTGAGGGCGGCGTCGGTGGATGCTCCTGGTTCCTCGAGGGCCAGGTCGCATAGCCCCGATAGCCATCCCGGGTCTTCGGAGTCGGAGAGGCCTGCCAAGCATCCTCGTATCGAGATGGAGTCTCCTGGACACGTGAGTGCTGTAGTCCTCGTGGACTCTCCTCCTGGGGAGCCGCCGTCGGGGCCCGAGTCGGGGGCTGCTGGGTCTCCTGAGCTCAGACTCAGGTTGACAGCCTTGGAGAACAGCCTCGCTGCCTTCATGGAACAGCAGCGGGCATTGATCGCTGGTCTCACTGGTGCATCTGCCCCGACCATCGGGACATCAACGTCCAAGTCGACCCCAGTGGCCGAGCCGATCCTCGAGTCCATGCGGGCTCGAGTCGATCCTCGGCCACGGTCTCCCTCGGCCTCCCGTTCGGGACCAGGGTAGTCAACGCCGGTACCCTCGGCGTCGGGGCGGATGGCATCGGTGCCCGCCCGACCGGAGCCGCTCGATTCCTCCTCCGAGGAGTCGGGCTGGGAGACGGAGGACGAAGAGTCACCCGACACTTATCGGACTCGGTGTGTCCCATCGGACTCGCCGGAGTCTGAACCTCGGAGACGATCCCCACCGGAGGATACCCGGTTCTCGGACTTCGTGCGGGATATGGCCAAGGCCTTGGCCTTCCCTGCGGATCCCGAGGAGGAGCCTCGAGCTGAGGAGCTCGAGGCCCTCCAGTATGACTCTCCCCCGAAGGAGGCCTTTACTGTACCGGTTCCTCCGATGCGGGAGTGGCTGCTCTTCTGCATGTGGGAGACCCCGGCCTCAACGCCGGTGTTAAGCAAGTGGGTCGATTCCATCTATCGAGTCCGCAAGAGCCCCGGGTTACAAAAGGCACAAAAGGCATGGTTGTGGAATCGGCCATGCATCGACTGAAAAGTCAGAAGATGCACTCCTCGGTGCCTCCCGGCTGGGAGGCTCGGAACCTGGATGCCCTCGGTAAGAAGTGCTTCCAGGGCTCTATGCTTGCTTGCTGTGTCCAGACATACCAGCTCTACATGGGCATGTATCTCCGAGACCTGGCAAAGGAGATTGCCGGGTTCTCTGCTGGTCTCTCCGAGGAACCTTTGCAGAGGTTCCAAGCCTTGTCCACTGGTATTCGAGAGTGCTCGAAGTTTATCTCTCGAGCAGCCTACGATAGCTTCGAGGCTTCGGCCCGAGTAGCTGGGGCCGGCATCGGTGCCCGCCGACAGGCTTGGCTACAGTCATCCGACCTCGAGCATGGGTGCAGGACAAGTTGGTCGATGTCCCCTGCCGAGGTGAAAACCTCTTTGGCAAGCCCATGGCTGAGAAGGCTGCAGAACTCGAGACCGAGACTCTGACCCGGACTAGGCTGTCCAGAAAAACCTCTGCCCCTTCTCAGAAAAAGAAGGGCTCGGGAAAAAAGACCTTTTACCCGAGGAAGTCATCTGCCTATAAACAATACCCTCATTATCAGGCCTCTGCAGCTCCCCAACAGGGTCAGCAGGCCAAGGGGCAGGGTCATGGGCCCCGTAGGCAGAAGGCCCCCAAGCCACCAACACCGGCCCCTGCTCAGCAGGGTGGGGGGTTTTTGACTCAGAAGGCATAGCCTCTTCTCCTCAGCTGGCTCACATCAGCACAGGAGGCCGGCTGGCCCACTTTGCCCACAGGTGGTCAGCCGTCACATCAGATACCTGGATGCTCCATATAGTCCACAAGGGCTATCTTCTCCATTGTCACCAGGTACCTCCCTGCTATTTTCCAGGGGAGCCTCCAAGACTCCCTCTGCACAGGGACCTACTCCTTCAGGAGTTAGCAAGTCTGCTAAAGGACCAGGGTGTGGAACCGGTGCCCCACCACCTGAGAGGTCACGGCTTTTATTCCAGGTACTTTCTGGTACCAAAAAGAACAGGAGGCCTCAGACCCATCCTAGACTTGCGCAACCTCAACAAGTTCCTGGAGAGGGAAAAGTTCAAGATGCTTACCCTTGGAATCGTGCTGCCCTACCTCCAACAGGGAGATTGGCTATGCTCCTTAGATCTAAAGGATGCTTATACTCACATCCTTATTCATCCAGACCACAGACAATATCTCAGATTTGTTGTGGGGGGAAACCACTACCAGTACAGAGTACTACCCTTTGGCCTAACCTCTGCTCCCAGGCTGTTCACCAAGTGTCTGGCGGTGGTGGCGGCCTACCTGAGGCTTCAAGGTCTTTTTGTGTTTCCATACCTGGACGACTGGCTCATAAGGGGCCAGTCTTCCCAGGAGGCCAGTCAAGCCACCCTTCGCACTGTGGCTCTGCTTTAGCACTTGGGGTTTGTCATAAACTTCGCAAAGTCCACTTTGCTCCCGTCCCAGAACTTAGAATTCGTAGGAGCAAGGCTAGACACTCTTCAGGCGAAGGCTTTTCTGCCAGTGGACAGAGCCCACAGGTTGATGGATGTAGCCAGGCAGTTTCACAGCAATTCCCTGGTCTCCGCCAGGCAATTCCTGAGACTTCTCGGCCATATGGCTTCCACGGTTCATGTAACCCCCAATGCCCACCTGCACATGCGGCCTGCTCAGTGGAGCCTTCAAACTCAGTGGCATCAAGCCACAGGGAGCCTTGCAGACTCAGTAAGAATATCCACCCTGCTCGTCTCCTCTCTACAATGGTGGCTTCATCTTCCGAATCTGGTACTCGGAGTGGGTTTTCAATCCCCTCCGCATTCTCAAGTGCTGACGACAGATGCTTCTCTTCTAGGTTGGGGAGCACATTGCCAAAGGGCATGTACTCAGGGTCTCTGGACCCCTTGGGAGGCTGCTCAGCAGATAAACTTCCTGGAGCTATGGGCAATACGCCTAGCTCTGAGAGCCTTCTCCCACCTCACATCTCACCAGTCTGTACTGGTCCAGACGGACAATCAAGTTGCCATGTTCTACGTGAACAAACAAGGAGGCACGGGCTCCTTCCTTCTCTGTCAGGAGGCACAACGACTGTGCTCTTGGGCAGTCAATCACGGAATCCTCCTCAAGGCTGTCTACCTCCCAGGTCAAGAAAATTACCTGGCGGACAGACTGAGCAGGTTCCTGCAACCACACGAATGGAGATTGAATCCGTTGGTGGTTCAGCAGATCTTTCTCAGGTGGGGCCTCCCCACCATGGATCTTTTCGCCAGTCCTCTGAACCGGCAACTCCCGAGATTCTGTTCCAGACAACCGCATCCTCTCAGAGTAGCAGCGGATGGCTTTCTGATTTCGTGGTCCCAAGGCCTACTGTATGCGTTTCCTCCCACGCCACTAGTGTCCCAAACACTGTTCAAGGTCCTCAAGGACGGGGCCTCAATGATTCTGATAGCCCCCCGGTGGCCGAGGCAGCCGTGGTTCCCACTCCTGCTGCAACTGGCGGTGGACACTCCTCTTCCTCTGGGGATTCATCACGATCTCCTGTCTCAGGACCAGGGGTCTCTCTTGCACCCCAACCTCCAGTCCCTTCATCTGATGTCCTGGCTGCTGAAAGGGTAGAAAACCAAAAAACAAAGAGTGGCAGGTTCACACACAACACCTTTATTGTATATTCAACAAGTGGCCTAAACCCAACACAGGACCGTGTTTCGTGTTACACTTCGTCAGGGGTTGTCAGGGCACACTAAAAAACATTTAAAAACATAATAATAATATAAATAAACATAATATAATATAAATAAACATGAAAATATAAAAATTTTTGAAATAAATATATAAAAACAGGCTAAAACATATTGACGTATTGTTAGTATTAAAAGGTTAAAAATCAACACATCAATAAATACATAAATACACTATACCATGAACATAATGCATCAGAGAAAATCATAGGTTAAATAAATATTTAAAATACGCTAAAGGAATATAGACACATGAGATCAAGATATTAAGCGTAAAAAAGTTAATAAAAGGTACAATTAAAAGAAACCATAAGGATAAGAAGGACAAATTATTAAAATGTGCACCATAAAATTACATATAACAGAGACCAAGGGAATGAGGAGGACAATAGGAAGCAGGAGTGAGTACTGAAATAGAGAGAAGGACATTACCTGATCGGTGTGTGGTGGCAATGGGCTTCACTGATACATAAAATGTAACTGAAGCCACTAATACAACTTCTGAAAAACAAATATAAAAAATATTTAAAAAGGAACATTGTGGCCAATGTCAGACAAAATATCCATTGTGACAAAAAAATCCATTGTAGCAAAAGAGTAAAGTGCTACATTTAATGGGCACTTTAATTGAAAACCTCTAACATCCTAAAAATGAGCGTAGCACTATTTCTTATACGAAGGGAAAAAAACGGACCATACTTGAGACTTATTATCAAGAACACAAGAACTAACCAAAAAATTGTTAATAAAAGTGCAGTCTAAGCCATTGCGCAACAATAAAAATAAATGTGTAACAAGGACCCAATGAGGCCAACCTAAATTCAAAGTACTCATTGACCACATAAATAGATGGCCTTATGTGTAAACATATCTTCCAAAAAACGATTTCATAAAAAACTAATGTATGTAAATAGCAGGGGTGTATCAGTGAAGCCCATTGCCACCACACACCGATCAGGTAATGTCCTTCTCTCTATTTTTAATAATTTGTCCTTCTTATCCTTATGGTTTCTTTTAATT
Organism: Ichthyophis bannanicus; assembly: GCA_033557465.1. Taxonomy (NCBI): domain Eukaryota; kingdom Metazoa; phylum Chordata; class Amphibia; order Gymnophiona; family Ichthyophiidae; genus Ichthyophis; species Ichthyophis bannanicus. The sequence continues at coordinate 400,457,922 of CM066039.1, read as the reverse complement.
GTACCTTTTATTAACTTTTTTACGCTTAATATCTTGATCTCATGTGTCTATATTCCTTTAGCGTATTTTAAATATTTATTTAACCTATGATTTTCTCTGATGCATTATGTTCATGGTATAGTGTATTTATGTATTTATTGATGTGTTGATTTTTAACCTTTTAATACTAACAATACGTCAATATGTTTTAGCCTGTTTTTATATATTTATTTCAAAAAAATTTTATTTTCATGTTTATTTATATTATATTATGTTTATGTTTTTAAATGTTTTTTAGTGTGCCCTGACAACCCCTGACAAAGTGTAACACGAAACACGGTCCTGTGTTGGGTTTAGGCCACTTGTTGAATATACAATAAAGGTGTTGTGTGTGAACCTGCCACTCTTTCGTTTTTTGGTTTTGTCCCTGCTGAGTGTGGCTGCTGCTGTTTCTTTGGTTGGCTCTGCTGAAAGGGTAGTCCTGGCTCCCCTGCTGCTGCCTAGAGAGGTGGAAGACGTAGTCTTAGCCTCTAGGCGGCAATCCACCAGGAAATCCTATGCTCTTAAGTGGCGTAGATTCTCCGCATGGTGTGCTCAGCACAGAGAGAATCCCTTCTCATGCTTCGTAGCGGTAGTATTGCAATATTTGCTTTACCTCTCCAATCTAGGCCTTAAGTCCAACTCTGTCAGGGTTCACCTCAGTGCTCTCTCAGCGCACCACTCGCCGGTGGACGGGAGACTCTTTCCAACCACCCTTTGGTGGCTCGTTTTCTCAAAGGCCTCCTCCTGCTTAAGCCTCCTTTGCGTCCACCAGCCCCAGAGTGGGATCTGAATGTGGTCTTACAGCGGATTACTTGTCCGCCATTTGAACCTATGGCTACCTGCCCTCTCCGTTTTCTCTCCTGGAAAACCTTGTTTCCGGTAGCTCTTACCTCTGCTAGGCGAGTGAGTGAACTTCAGGCACTAGTGTCTGATCCCCCTTACACTAGGTTCTACAGGAATAGGGTGGTCTTACGGACTCACGCGAAGTTTCTCCCTAAGGTTGTCTCCCCTTTTCACCTCAGTCAGGAGGTGGTTCTTCCGACCTTCTTTCCCAGGCCGCATGCCAACCGGGCTGAGATGGTCCTGCATACCCTGGACTGTAGAAGGGCATTGTCCTTCTACCTTGACCATACGCGGGAGCATCGAAGGGCTGTTCAGCTCTTTGTTTCTTTTGACCCCAATAAGTTGGGGTTACCTGTCTCCAAGCGTACTTTGTCCATATGGGTCGCTGACTGTATCGCCTGGGCTTATGGGGCAGCCAGCCTCTCGTTGGAGGGTCGAGTCACGGCTCATCGTGTCAGGGCGAAGGCTGCGTCAGTGGCTCATCTCCGCTCTGTTCCATTGGCAGACATCTGCCGGGCCGCTACTTGGTCTTCAAGCCAGACTTTTGCGGCCCATTACTGCCTTGAGAGGGAGTCCCGCAGGGACAGTGCTTTCGGACAGGCAGTACTCCATAATCTCTTTGGGGTTTAGGCAACTCCTACCCTCCGGTCCTGGTGTTGGGCTACCGGTCGGGGGCGTTCTCAGAGAAGATTCCTTCCTTACGTACTGACGAGCTAGAGGGAGCTCATTTTTTCCGCTTGAGGTCTCCGGTAGCCTTAAGCTGGGGAGTCCCATATGTGAGGACTGACTTCCTGCTTGGTCCTGGAGAAAGAGTAGTTACTCACCTGTAACAGGTGTTCTCCAGGAGCAGCAGGAATCAGTCCTCACAACCCTCCCTCCTCCCCTTGGAGTTGCAGTCATATGATTTATTTTTGCTATTTTGCTGTCTTTTAGCTATGTCATCAGACTGAGCAAAATGGCACCCTTGGGCGGGAAGGGGACTGCGCATGCGCGCTGCAATTCCCAAAGGCTTTCTTTGAAAGCTGGGGAAATGCTCCGCACGGGGGCTCCGTCGGCGCCGACGTCACCCATATGTGAGGACTGATTCCTGCTGCTCCTGGAGAACACCTGTTACAGGTGAGTAACTACTCTATCTCTACAGATGGAAAAGTAACCAGCAATGTGGAACGCAAATTGATAATATCCAGAGAGTCCTCTAAGAAGGCAGTCAAATTTGACATAGAGGGAACCACCTCATCCAGCCCACCCTCAATGGGAGTAGCTTTTTTAAGACTTTGAGGGGATATAATAAATTTGTGAAACTTCAATAGAATATGGTATGGCTAAAATCTCTTTCAAATATTTATCCAAAAGAATCTTAGGCGATTGAGGAAAATTCAAAAATCGCAAATTACATGAACGCATAGAGTTTTCAAGCGCTTCCAGCTTAGAATGAAGCACTAAAGAATCTTTAATCCCAGCCACATTTACCGCATGAAGTGGAAGAACTTGAAACTCTAATTTAGTAAGAGCCATATCCACAGATGAAACTTTCTCATCAAGTTGCTGCAAGGAAACAGCAGCTTCTTGAGAAAAAGCACACAATTTATTTAATGTAGAAGACATTTTTATTTATTTATTTTCTCTTATATACCGCGCTATTCTGCATCAGTGCAGTTTACATTGAACAAACTGAAATTACATTGAACAAGGCATTATAACTTGGAGATATCTATTTTTTACAGGGAACATGGGCTGTGGAGAGTTAAGTGGCTTGCCCAAGACCACAAGGAGCATTTGTGGGACTAGAAACCCCAGTCCTTCCAGTCCAAGGTTGCTGTCCTCTAGGGGGATTTGAACCCCCGACCTTCTGGCCTGAAGTACCTTGCCCCAACCACTAGGCCACTCCTCCACTTTTATCATCAATACACTTCAAAGCCCCCCAAACATCCTTCAACGTAATCTCTGCATCTGGGAGCAGGACCGGAAGCTCAGATGAGCTACCAAGAACTACAAACTGAACCGGATTAGGCAGATTAACTAACAATTTAGAATTCCTTACCAATGCAGAGGACTCTCCAGAAACATCAGATGAATGCAGAGGCATAGGACAAGGTGGGGGCGATCTCCCACCAGAGCTCAAAGATGCTCCATCCGGAGAAGACTCTGCCAACGGCAGAGGAGCAAAATGCTTGTCCAGGGGGCCGGCCGGTTTAACAACCCCGGTATCGCCGCCCTGGGCTCTACTCCCAACTTTGGCCTTTCCTTTCCCCATGGTACAGTATCATGCAACTAAGCAAAAAGAAAACTGAACATAACAGGGGAACCCCCCCCCCACACAAAGACCCAAAGCGATGCCGAAGGGGCATCAAAGGGGCAGGACCTGCCCCTTTAAACATGCCTTTTCAGATCACGCCCTGTGGTCATGCTCCGCTGTTGCAGAAAAACTGCACCAAATTTATAGACCGAAGGGTGGTTCCCACCGGGTGCAGGCTGCCACTGGCGTGCCTGCCTGATGTTATAAGGGGAGCAGCAACGTTAGCAACAGCATCCACCGCAACAGCAGTCACTGGGGCCGATGGTCAGGCCCAGCACACCTCCAGCACACTCACAGCCGATTCCAAGGAGCAGGCCACAAAGGAGCAGTTCTTATAGGCCCCGAGGTCCCCGCCGGGTGCAGGCTGCCCCAGGCATGCCTGCCCGATGTTATAAGGGGAGCAGCAGCGTCAGCAACAGCATCCACCGCAACAGCAGTCACTAGGACCGATGGTCAGGCCAAGCACACTTCCAGCACACTCGCAGCCGATTCACTGGATATGACTTAACAAAACAAAACAAAAAGCTGATTCCTTATCGTCCCTCCAGTCTAGTCCCAAACCTCTGGGTTTGTGCACGTCCTCTCGCAGCTTGGAGACTGAGCATGTCACATTTCTGATGACACCAGTATAAGTAGTCCAGGGCCCGCTCCATGATCCAGTTCTCAGGCTCCAAGCAGTGGAAGGAGGTTTGAGTCCAGAGGCTCGGGACTCACTGGAGCAAGCAGTCAGTCACGATATAGCTAGATAGTTAAAAAAAAAAAAAAGAAAGGGTTACTGGCCCTTTAATTTGACGAATTTGGCTTTAGAGCGGACAGGGCTCAGGTGCTGGCATGAGGCTGCCTCCCCTTCTCCCCCCCCCCTCTCTGCAGCATGGTGCAATAGCGGGGGCTGAGTGCGGGATCTGAACAGGGACTCCGGCTGTGGTCCCACAAAAGGGAGCAGAGCCGTGGGTGTACTGCGGTCCACCTGCGCTCAGCGAGTGAGGGAACTGAGCGGCGCAGCTGATGGGGCAGGAGCTTCGGCTGCGGCCAGGAAGTGCTTTGGGCCTAGCGGTGTCAGTCCTTGCATGACGGTGAACAGGGCAGCGCAGCAGGGGCCTTGGAAGTCGCAAAGGTAAACGCTATGATTTTTTAAAGGAGGCTGTTTGTTTTTCGTGGAGTTTAGCGGCGGTTTTCTAATCCCGGAGGGCCGTTTAGGGCCACGTGGTGTTTGCGTGGGAACGATGAGAGGTAGCAGTTAGCGGTCCAAAGGGTCTGCTGAGGTGAATTCACAGGTTTTTAATTTAATTTAAGTTAATTTCAGTTAATTTAGTTTGTTACTTTAATATCCTCTTGGGGGAACTGTTTAAAAAAAAATGTTTGATTTGACTGGTACAGTGTCACAGCTCCATATGCCAGCTAGGCCTTGGTGCCTCCTGTGTGGGGTTCGTAGAGGCTCTGTCTCGGAGGTGGGGGTGTGCAAAGGCTGTGCACACGAGGCGTCACTGGCTGAGATGGCTGAACAAGGTGGGGGAGAGAGCATGAAGGAGTCTTCAGGATCTGCGGAACCCCGCTCCTCCCCGGACGTAATTCAGGAGCCGGTACCAGGGCCTTCCTCGGCTCCGGAGGTTCCCTTGCCCCAGACTTCAGTGCAGGGGGGATTGGGGGCCATATTTTCTCAACAATTTTTGTCACTGCTTCAGCAGGCTCTAAGGGGTTCCGGGAGTGGGAGCTCTGGGCCTGCAGAGCACGGAGTTCGCAGTACCAAGAGGCCGGGGACTCCGTTAGGCGTAGCAGTGGGCAGTGTCCCAGTTAAGAAGGTGAAACTGCGGACGGATGATATCGAGCAGGACTTAGTTGGAGAAGAACTGTCAGAGGTTTTAGAGGACTCTGACATTTATTTATTTATTTACATTCTCTTATATACCGCGCTTTTCTGCATCAGTGCGGTTTACATTGAACAAACTGAAATTACATTGAACAGGGCATTATAACTTGGAGATAACTATTTTACAGGGAACATGGGCTATGGAGGGTTAAGTGGCTTGCCCAAGACCACAAGGAGCACCTGTGGGACTAGAAACCCCAGTCCTTCCGGCCCAAGGTTGCTGTCCTCTAGTGGGATTTGAACCCCCGACCTTCCGGCCTGAAGTACCTTGCCCCAACCACTAGGCCACTCCTCCACACATGGAAATGGAGTTGGAAGAAGGTGAGATCACTGAACCAGAGGACCAGGCGAGAGTAGTCTGAGTGTTCAGAAGAGAGGAACTTTCGGCGCTTATGACAGAGACGCTGAAAGCTTTGAATATGCCGACGGCGGGTCAAGCGGAGGTAGTTCTTTGGAGGATCCCATATTACAGGCTATCCGTAAGTCTCAGCGGGCGTTTCCAATTCATAGGGTTTTTAAGGAAATGATTCAGGAAGAATGGGATATGCCGGAGGTGAGCATTAAGGGGGCCAGACTGATGGGCCTTCTGTATCCGCTAGGGGAACCTGATAAGGAGATTTTTAGATTGCCCAAAGTGGATGCGGTGGTTTCGGCAGTGACTAAAAAGACGACGATCCCAGTAGAGGGAAGTGCAGCCCTTAAAGATGCGCAAGATAGGAGACTAGATACGTTGCTCAGACAGGTGTTTTGAGGTGAATGCCCTGTCCATTCAGGTTTCGATTTGTGGGGCAGGCATGGGTGGCAAGGGCATGCCTCAGATGGTCTGGGAGGCTGAAAGGTCTGCAAGTCGAGGAGGCGGCTCGCATTGAATCGGGGGCAGCATACCTGGCAGATAGTCAGTCAGTATGATCTGATTCGGGGCCTCTCGAAGAGTATGGCATCAGTGGTAGCGGCAAGGAGATATCTTTGGCTGCGTAATTTGGCAGCTGATGCGGCTTCTAAGGCGAGGCTGGGCAAGCTGCCTTTTAAAGGGAAGCTTCTCTTTGGGGAAGAGTTAGAAAAGTTAGTAAAGGATTTAGGTGAGTCAAAGGGGGGCAGATTGCCGGAGGACAAGCAGAAGCAGGGACGTACTATACCGCCATCTAAGAGTCAACAGAGGGAGTTTAAGCGTTTTCGGCAATCAAGGTTTGGTCAGTTTCAAAGAGGGCGTTTCCAGTACAGGTCCTCAGGGTTTCGGGGGTGGAGCAGGCAGAGGTTTTGGTGCCGCTTCCTCCCCGAACGTTAAGAAACCACAATGAAGTGAGGGGGGTCCAGACAGGAATAGTTCTGGTGGGAGGTCGTTTGAGGGACTTCTTTCCTGTCTGGGCCCAAATTACGGCAGATCAGTGGGTGTTGGAAGTTGTGCAAAAAGGTTATGCGCTCAAATTTCAACGTCCAGTGAGCGATGCCTTTGTTCAGTCCCCTTGCGGAACAAGAGTAAAGAGGGCAGCAGTTCAAGAGACCTTAGACAGGTTGATAGCCCTAAAGGCAGTGGTGCCGGTGCCGGCGGACCAATGCGGGTACGGTCGGTACTTCATAGAAATTGTGGTTCCAAAGAAAGAAGGTACCTTAAGGCCTATTCTGGATCTCAAGAGGGTAAATAGATGTCTCAGGGTGTCTCATTTTCACATGGAAACGCTGTTGTCCATCATAGTAGCGGTGAGGCAGGGGGAGTATCTTACGTCTTTGGATCTCTCGGAGGCCTATCTGCACATTACGATCAGGAAGGAACATCAACGTTTCCTCCGCTTTGCGGTGCCCATGGGACATTTTCAGTTTCAGGTGATGCGGTTTGGATTGGCAACTGCTCCAAGGACATTCACCAAGGTCATGGTGGTGGTGGAAGCGGCATTGCACAAGGAGGTAGTGTTGGTGCACCCTTATCTGGATGATTGGTTGATTCGGGCGAAGTTGAAGGACGAAAACGAAGAGGCGACATGCAAAGTGGTGCATTTCCTGCAGACCCTAGGATGAGTGGTAAATGTAGCAAAAAGCAAATTGGTATCATCGCAGGAGTTGGAGTATTTGGGAGCCCGCTTCGACACGAGCAGAGGCAGAGTGTATCTGCTGCAGCTAAGAATCCGGAAGTTAAGAAAGTTAATCCGAGACTTCCTGAGGAAAAGAGCGCACTCGGTGTGGCAGTATCTGCAACTCTTAGGGATGATGGCAGCTATGATAGAGGTGGTTCAATGGGCCAGGACTCACATGAGGCCACTACAGAGAGCGCTGCTCCGAAGGTGGTCACATCAGTCCCATGAATTATCACGGCGAATGGTCTGTCCGCCGGAGACGAGACAGTCTCTGCAGTGGTGGCTTGTTCCGGGGTGTGTGGAAAGAGGGATGCCTCTAGAAGCTCCGTATTGGAAGGCATTGACAACGGATACGAGTTTGTTCGGCTGGGGGGCACACTTCGAGGGACAGCATGCTCAAGATCAGTGGATTGAACAAGAAAGGAGTTGGTCAATCAACAAATTGGAGTTGAGGGCAGTGACCTTAGCTCTGAAAGCTTTTCATCGGCAGCTGCAGGGAAGTGCGATTCGGGTGCTGTCGGACAATGCCACAGCAGTGGCGTACATCAACTGGCAATGCGGCACCAGCAGTGTGGCACTGGAAGGAGAAGCGGAAGAACTGTTAGAGTGGGCTGAGTCACACCTGGAAGCGTTATCGGCAGTGCATGTAGCGGGAGTTGACAATGTGACAGCCGATTTTTTTGAGTCGAGTCAAGGTGGAACCAGGAGAGTGGGTACTCCATCATGAAGTCTTCGACTTGCTGGTGCAAAGATGGGGTCTGCTGGTAATGGACCTAATGGCGATGTTCGAATTGGATGGATGTTAGTAGGGTTCTGAAGAAGTACTTGCAGAGAACTGCGGCGTTCCGCAGAACAGACAGATTATTTGTGGTGTTTGGGGGAGCCAGACGGGGTGAGCTGGCCTCGAAGGCATCTATTGCTAGGTGGATTAAGGAAACGATTGCGTCTGCATATATGCTGAAGGGCAGAGCGGTGCCAACAGGTTTGAAAGCTCATTTGACAAGGGCTCAGGCAGCCTCCTAGGTGGAATTCAGCTTGGTTCCAGCAGTAAAAATCTGTAGGGCGACAACGTGGTCTTCGTTGCATACTTTTGTCAAACATTACAGGATTGATGTGCAGGCGGAAGGGGATTCTAGGTTTGGAGCAGCAGTTCTTCAGGCTGGTCTGGCAGGCCTCTCCCGTTGAAGTGTTACTGCTCTGTTACATACCCAGAGGTTCAGGACTAGACTGGAGGGACGATAAGGAAGGCAAAATTAGACTTGCCTGCTAATTGTGGGTCCTTGAGGAACTCCAGTCTAGTCCCGCATCCCTCCCTAAGATTGCCTGTCGGAAGATAGCCTGGAGCTCCAGGTGAAGAGGTAAGTGCAAAACTGAAGTGTTTAGTTGGCGGTGGTAGCATAAGAAGGGGGAGTGAAGTACCACAGCCCTTTGTTCTTAGGGGAAACAGTTTCGAAGAGAAGTGCGGAGCACACCTATCAGGTACTCAGGCTTACAAGCTGTCCATGATGTATAGATTAAAAGTTCTATAGTTAACTTCAGTTCAGTTGTTAATATTAGTTATTAAGATCTGCTTACTTATTGCTCTGGTGAGTCTGCTTTGTCAGTAGATTACTGGATCATGGAGGCGGGCCCTGGACTACTTATACTAGTGTCATCAGAAATGTGACGTGCTCAGTCTCCAAGCTGCGGGAGGACGTGCACAAACCCAGAGGTCTGGGACTAGACTGGAGTTCCTCAAGGAACCACAATTAGCAGGTAAGTCTAATTTCACCTTTACTTGTGTAAATCACCCTATGCATATAGGTAACGACTTTTAGAATGCCACCACGTATTAGGTATATGACTGAAACATACATCAAGCTTGATGCAGTAAAGAATGCTGCTGTTAATGAAGTGTTTGCACACAATTTTCTGTGCTAGTGTGGATGAAGGACAGGATTTAATGAGCATAATCAATGTGAAAATGGCTGCACTATTGGCAGCGCATAGTACATTTTAAATCTATTTAAATAGATGGCATTGGCTCAATTAGAGATGTGTGCTTCTCTACCTCTGCACTGAATAAGACCAGAAGGCTGAATTTATAGAAACATAGAAACGTGACAGCAGAAAAAGACCATATGGTATATCTAGTCTGCCCTTCCATATCGACTACAATAGTCCCCTCTTTTCTCTTAGAAATCCTCTGTGTTTGTCTCATGCTTTTTGAATTCAGATACTATCCTCATCTCTACCACCTCCACTGGAGACTATTCCATGGATCCACCACTCTTTCCGTAAAGAAATATTTCTGCATATTACTCCTGAGTCTATCCCCTTTCACCCTCATCCTATGTCCCCTCGTAGCAGAGCTTGCTTTCATTCAAAAGAGGCTCTCCTCCTGTGCATTTATGCCATGGAGATATTTAAACTTCTCTATGATATCTCCTCTATCCCACCTTTCCTCTAAAGTATACATATTAAGATCCTTAAGTCTGTCCTCATATGCTTTATAATGAAGACCATTAACTATTTTAGTAGCCACCCTCTGCACCGTCTCCAACCTGTTTATATCCTTTTGAAAGTGCATTCTCCAGAATTGCACACAATATTCCAAATGAGGTCGCAGCAAAGACCTATACAGAGGCACTATCATCTCCTTCCTCTTCATCTCTCCAGGAACCGTAGGGTAGTCAACCTCCTCCAGCAGCTGAGGACTGAATTCAAAGAGTCTTGCTGATAGCCTATCCAGCTCCCCCCTGTTGTCACAGACTCAGTCTTTCAGTCCTCAGCAGCTGGAGTGGACGTGTTGCTGACAGGCTCCCGGTCAGATGAAGAGGAACAGCAGAAAAGACTTAGATTGTAGTTTAAAAAGAAAAGGAGAGATAAGGGAACAGATTTAGTTCTGAAAAAAAAAGAAAGATAAAAGATAATAGGAAAAAGAAACGGCACAATTGGCACCTGAGGAGCCCTAGCAGGGTTTTCTGTCAGGACAGCCAGGCTTAGTAAAGGCCTTTCATAAAAAAAAGGAAAAGTGCTCTATTTTTCATTTAAGAACCGCTGGAGGAGACTGAGGTCAACGGTCGCTGGCGCAGAGTAGTGGCTGGAGGGGCAGAGCCTGCCTCGCAGACCTGATCCGTGGCGGGGAAGTGTGTTTAGGCGCTGGGAGCCCCAGAGCCAGTCATGCCAAAGTCGGAGGCCCGATCTTGCGTCTGCAGCTAGCAGCGGGAGCAGAGGATCGGGGCTGCATTGAGGAGCAGGTACCTTCCGCCTTTTTCTGTCTCTTGGGGGGTCGGGGTGGGGGGGGAGCTGACATTAGGCGCGTCGGGTCGTGGCCGGTAGCAGACATCTCTGGAGCGGTTCGCTGTGGGAGTGCATGCTGCCGGGTCCGGCGGTGTGCGTGCAGTGCGGGAGTCGGCGAGGGTGCTCAGGCCCGGGACTCTGTCGGTTTTGTTTTCGCGTGGGCAGCGGTATGGAGCACTTGTTAGGAGACAAATCTGAGGAGAAGCTGCCTAAGATGTAGAGAACCAATCGTGTCTGTGTAATGTTTAAGTCCGTGGATTGCTGGAAACAGAAGGGGCAGTCAATTACAAAGCACTTATTGAGCAGATCAGCGGGTCAGTTGTTAAGGCTTCCCAATTAGACTCTGAGGATCCCTGCTTTAAAACTGAGTGGGCTTATAGGGCCCCAGTGGAAAGCTAGGCTCTGAGACATCTTGGCCTGCTTCCATGAGTTCTGTCACCAGCAGAGGCTAAACTAGTGTTGGTTAGCTTAGTGCACTACTGGCCCTGACCTTTCTATTAAAAGAAAGTGTAGTTGCGACTGAATGGTCAGGTTTAAACAAGGATTTATTCCCCTCCCGGGGTTTTGCTGGATTCTCAAAAATGATACAACTTCCAAACTCAAAAGATACCCATGCCTCTGGCATAAACAAATGGTTAAAGAAAAGTACTGCTTCTTGCTTAACAAATCAAATGACAAAGCAAAATAGATAATCAGATAAACACCTGGGCAGCGTCCTCTGTGCAGACTTGTTCTCTCTAGCAGGCTTATTTGCTTTCAGCGTAGAGAGGTCTCTTCAGTAATTAATAAAGAACAGTCCATCTTTTCATCATAAGACAAACATTCATTTTGGTCAATGCACATAGGCTCCTCAACTGCCTCGTCTTCCTTATGGCAGAGAGTTTGTAACTTCCTCCAGCCAGTGACTGGTCTCTCTTCAATACTCTCCCCACGGTAAGGTAGATAATTATCTGAGACTTGATAAAACTGCTTTGCAATCTTTCTATTGGGCTTTGCTCTTGTCAGTTTTCTGCCAGGCTTTACATACAAACATTCAGGTTCCTCATTCATACATATATCCTGAAGCAGTTCACTATCTCTTTCACAAGGATGTGAATATCTTAAAAGCTTCTGGCTTTCATTAGCAAAGAGTTTCCTACCAGCTGTTCTGCACTCTCCCCGTTGACTGCTGTCTCTGGGAGATCCCTCCTGCGTCACTGCAAAGGGCTTTCTGTAGTTAAGCTCACGGCTGGAGAGTGGTTTCCTGCTCTGTCTCCAAGCCCTGCTTGGCTTCTTATTCCAGGCCTCACAATAAACAGGGTTAGGCTGAAAGTACTCTGACCTTTTGTTGAAGGGTTTCAGGTTCTCTCTAACCTGCCAGGTTTCACAAACGCTTTCTGCTTCTGTGTCCTCAAAACCTTCGTCAGAAATCATACAGGAATCACATTCAGCCTCTCTTCCTGGATTCTCTCTCTCCTGGACTCGAGCATAAACTGAATCCTGCTCTCTGGCCTGCTCCTGAACAGTGGCCCGTTCCTGAACTATGGCCCGTTCCTGAACTAACTCTGCTTGCCTGCCAGCTTTCTTATGCAGAGTTAGGGGCGTTTTCCTGCACATGTGCAAAGTGTTTCCCTCAGTGTTTGGGGAGTGTCTGTTGGCTGGGCGTGCCTTCAGGTCTCGTGCCTCAGCCTGCTCTGGTTGCCTATAGCAACTATGAAGCTTTTTCTCTCCCTTTCTGTCAGAGTCTGTGCCGAACTCTTCAGCTTTTTGTGTCTTAAAGTTACAGGGCAGATTTTCGGTGTTACAGTTCTCAACTAAAGAGGTTGTTCTTCGAGCTGTATGACAGTTAAAACAATGATCCAATGGGAAAATGCATCTATTGAAATACATGCGGACTTGTCTCTAAAATCTCTCCTTTTCCTTCATTGTTATGGATGACATTACCAGGCCCTTGAGAGAAGAAAATGTGTGCTACAAGTGCTACCAGTGCTTTGGAACATTCATCCATTCCATGCTCAGTATCCTCATGCTTCACATCAGGTAAAGAATCTAAGGTGTGCACATTGAGTTTCTCCTTCTCCCTCAATTAACCCTGTCATCTCTATCCATTTGGATTGCAGTTCTCAATAGCAGAGGCGGTCACCAAGGTAAAAATGCTGGATGAGGCAGTGGCAGCAATGGCATTAGCTGGCTGGACTAATCTTCCCTTGACACTCTAGTTGAGGAGCGATTTGCAACAGAAAGCAATCTCAGCAAAGCCAAGGTGGCAGCGAGCAAGTCAAGGTGGGAAGAGATTAAGGAGACAAAAAGAGCATTCATCCTCTGAACAACAGGGCAACACTTGAAAAAGAAGTTGAGGACTATTATAGTTATGATATGGGTGGGTTTGAGGGAAAGTTTGGTGCAAACGATAGTCAATTAGGGCTGTCTGGTGACTAAGGATGGAAGTGAGGAAGAGTGTAAATTAAGAGAATGGGTTTTGGAAGTGTGTGAGAGATTAAGCGGTTGTGAATAGTGAAGCTTTGAGGGTCCACGACCTTGATGGGTCACACTTCGAAGGGAGCAGCCATGATGAATGGTGGCTGGTTGGGTTTGGGGGTGATGGGAGGGTGGGACTAGGGAAGAGGGATTGGGGAAAAGAAAGAGGTCTAAATGATTTTGGAATAGGGCCAGCTTGTTTCCTTCCCATTTAGGGGGAGGGCTTGAAAATCGGCACTCTGAATGTATGTGGGCTAAATTTGCCATACAGGTGATTGATATTCAAAGAGCTGACCTGTTTGCAATTGCAGATTGCCTTCATACAGGAAATGCATTTGTTAAATAAAGATAAAGGGAGGGCTTATCATAAGATATTATCTGAGCTTCTAAAGAAAGCTTTCTTATAAGACTTCGACTTTGGACACATCATGCGAAGAGAGAGATCATTAGAGAAAGACATCGTGCTTGGCAAGGTAGAAGGTCAACGCAAAAGAGGAAGGCCAGCAATGAGATGGATCAAGCAGTAACAGCAGCTATGGGTGCCAGTCTGTCAACAATGAGCCGCCTGACTGAAGACCGAACACAATTTAGGACAATTATCCAGAGGGTTGCTATGAGTCTACACCGACTTGACGGCACTTAACAACAGCATAAGAATGCATGGTTCACACCTAACAAACTGAAAAAGAAAACTGGAGGTGTGGGGATATTGATCTCTGAGGATATTCCTTACCAAGTGATTGATGTTTGGTGGGACACTTTGGCGCACTTTCTATTTGTTAATCTTTGTCTCTGCAAGCAAAAGTTTGGCTTGGGATGTATCTTATGCACCCAGTACAGACCAGAGGGAATTCTTTGATTTGATAGCAGACAAACTGGGAGGGTTTGTGGAGGGACAATTTTTGGTCAGGGGATTTAAACTTGGCTATTAATCCCAAAGTTGATACTACTACTACTACTCATTTATATAGCGCTACAAGGCATACGCAGCGCTGTATAAACACATATAGAAGACAGTCCCTGCTTGTAGCGCTTACAATCTAGTTAAGATAGAAAGCACAATACAAGAGAAATAAGGCGTTCAATAGGGAGCAGAGACACAAGGGGAGCAAGAGATTAGGATCCAAAAGCAGCCTCAAGAAGGTAAACCTTTAGCATGGATTTGAAGAGGGAGAGAGGAAGTTTTGTTCCAGGCATTAGGAGCAGTAAGGTGAAAAGATCAAAGTCTGGAGTTGGCAGTAGAAGAAAAGGGCAAAGAGAGAAGAAAGCCAGAGGAGAAGCGGAGTTCACGAGGAGGGGTGCAGGGAGAGAGGAGAGAGGAAATATAATATGGGGTAGTAGAGTGAATGCATTTATATGTTAGAAGGAGAAGTTTGAAATGGATACGGAAGGGGAGCCAATGAAATGATTTCGGAAAAGGAGTTTTATGAGTGTATCGGGACTGGCAGAAGTAGGGTGGGGGGAATTGGTAGTCTCAGCATAAAAAATTTGCAGCCTTTACCCAGACCTTTAAATTTAGTAGATATGTGGAAGGTGAGAAATTACATTTTACTCTCTGGCGCATGATTCTAACTCCCAAATTGATTGATTATTTGTGGATGGAAAGAAGTATGATTTTTCAAATTGTGGATTGTAACATTGAGAGCATTCCATGGTCTGACCATGCCCCCGTCTGGGAGAACTAAAGTTAGAAGGGAGATGTGGATACTTAGTGATTTCTCTTCGAACATCATAATGAGTACATATGCTTAGATGATGATGATGGGGCGCGTACATCTGCAGTTTTATGGGACTGTTTAAAAGCTGCCCTGAGGGGGCATTTCATTTTAGTGAGGGCTTACAAGAAGAAAATGAGATATGAGAGAGAGAGAGAGAAGGGGGAGACAGTCCAAATCAGAAACCAGATACAGGAGTTCTAAATTAAGGATAGTAAGCATGCCTTAGAGAAATTAAACAAGGCTCACTATGAGTTCGGCAATAAGGCAAGTCGTCTTTTAGCTAGGAAATGAAAGAAAATGCAGACTAGAAGTGTAACAAAGATAAGGGATAAGAGTGGTCAAGAACTTCCTGAACTAGAATGTATGAAAAAAAAAAGAGATTTATTGGATTTTATCGAGAGCTCTATACCCTAGAGGTGTCTTCTAGCAGCAGGGACAATGACCACTTCTTGGATGGATGCGTACTCCTTAGACTTTCTGAAGATGAAAGAGATTTGTTGAGTAGGCAGTGGAAGTTTTAGCTGTTAAAGGTTTTGCCACATGCAAAAGCCCCAAGGCTTGATGGGTGAACAATAGTATACACAAGACACATACACCTAAAAGAAGGAATTCCGCAAACTTGAGGAAAGAATGGAGACATAAAAAAACAATGAATACAAAGCTCTCTACATTACAGCTATGAACACCTTCAAAGAAGCTATACACAGAGCAAAAAGGAACCACCATATGAACATACTCAACAAAGCCATTAACCGTCCTAGAGAACTATTTGAAATAGTTAAATTCTTAACCAAAACCCATCAAAACAAAATGACAGACAACCATTGACCCACAAATGCTAGTCAACCATTTTACAGCAGAACTAAAAAGTAAGAATCTGACAACCAGTCCCCCCTCCCCTGAATCTCAAACTACCACTGACAATTGGCACACCTTCCACCCTATTAATGAAAAACAACTTATTGAGGTAATTACAAAAATCAGTACTACCACATCACACCTTGATCCATGGATAAAATCAACTAAAACAGAACTAGCCCCTTTTCCACTTAACATAGTCAATCAATCTCTCCTTTGAGGGAATAATACCAAATGAACTTAAACTTTCCACCAATCGACCCATACTCAAAAACAAAACCCTTAGCAAAGCTGACCCTACCTCATACAGACCAATGGCCAGCATCCCTTTCCTAGCAAAGGTCATTGAAAAAATAGCTCGAATACAGCTTCAAGATTTCATTGACCTTTATGAACATCAGTATGGCTTCCGCCCATTCCATGGCATGGAAACACTGCTCCTAGTTCTATTTGACACCCTCATCTGTGGAATGGATAATATTAATCAGGCATTCATCCTAGTCTTCATAGATATTGCCTCCGCCTTTGACAACGTGGACCATAATCCTCCTGACAAAACTAGCCAACCAAGGAATAGTTGGAACAACCTTCCAATGGTTCAAATCCTACATATCCAACCGCTCCCAATATGTAAAAATGAACCAAGAAACATCCACCATCTTCCCACAGGAACAGGGAATCTCTCAAAGATCCATGTTATCTGTTCTCCTTTTTAATCTTTACCTTCAGCCAATCTGCTCAATTTATTTTGTTTATTTAATGTCTCTTTTATACCACTGTCAGACGGCTGCCTAGGGTGAGAACTTACACAATCTTGACGATGCATATATTCATATGATTCTTGCAAAGTATTGTGGGTATTGTAGTTCATTCACTCCCAAACACAGCTGATGACAATAATTTGAGTTGTGAAACCAAGTGGTAAGATCAATAAAATACTTCTTTTATTGATGGGGTTTAATTCACCCAGCACATGTATGCTTGATAGCACTATAAATGAGGTTACTTGCTTGCAGTGTTTAAAAATGGATAACAAAAAGTCACAAAGTAAACCAGAAAACAACCTTCAGCTTGTCAGGCAATTAGCTAATGTTTTCTTAGCAAATAATTACCAAATACAAAGGCACAAAGAAAAGAATAAACTTTGCTGGTTAGGTTAACTTCTGCTTATTTTCCACGCCGATCTCAGCAGTGATTCTCCCTTGCTCACACACACAATCAGGTGCAGCCCTAATTACTATCAATGGACCAGCTGAAAGCCTTTAGCTGGCTGGCTGCTACTGTGTGAGCCCAAATCCTGCTTTAAGAGCTGTTTGCAGTGGAAATAAAGAACAAAGTTAGGTTTCTTTGTGATGGCTGATGTGTTTGCTCAGAGAAAGCTAGCAATAGCATTTAGATAGAGAACAGTCCATATAAACTGTACTTTCATCTGCTGTATCAATCAGCATAGGGTCATTATCATACATTGGCACAGACGAGTCTTTCATTAAGGCACTATCATGAGAATGCTCATTCCCTTGCTGCCATTCTCTATTATAGATAGGGTCTGGATCAGTGTTCATACCTGAGCCTCTCATGCTATCATTATTCCTCTCTGTATAGCCTGGCCAATATGTAATCCAATTCTGATGTCCAGCCTTCCAATCTTGATCCCTGGACACTGGATCTCCTCTCACATACCTTCTGGCCTTGGTCTGAAAGTCCCTTCCACATGCAGTCTTCTCTCTTCCAGGTAGCCACTGGTGATTCCTATCTCTGCCACTCCATTCCTCTGGCTGAATCCAGTCCAATGGACTCTGCTGGCTTTTGGAATACCTCCCAGTATGAGTACTGCCTTGGAATCTCCCAGACCTTCCAATGGCCTTTCTTCTCTTCCTTCCAGAGAGTTTCCTTCTCTCTCTATCTGCTTGGCTTGGCTTCTGTTTCTCCAGGTGATACTGGTGCTTGTAGCCGTTGCTGAAGCTCTCCCCTCTGTATCTCTTCCTGAAGCTGTTCTTGAAACTGTTCTCTGAAGAATAAGCTCTATTCTTATTCTGTCCTAATGTGTGCTGCTCCCTAACACAGCGCAGCTGTCTTGAATCAGGCCTGCCCTTTGAGATGAGTGCTTAGGGATTACCTCATAGCTCTCTTGATTGCACACACATTTTCTCACTTCAGCCCCTCTCATGGCTGCTGGAAACCTGGTGCATTCTGGGACTGGTAGTCTTTTATGTGAAAACTGTTTTCTTGCTTCTACCAGAACTGACAGGTTGCTTGTTCAGAGTCACATCATCTTTTCTATAGCTCCTACCTGAGCTATGATAAGCTTCCTTATCACAACCACGCTATTTAACATCAGTGCGGTTTACATACAACATTAGCTTATACAGTGCAGGGTAACCTGCTCTGTATTTACAATGAAACAGGTGCTAGAACTTGGATAACACAGGGGGAACTATTTACAGGTAAGAATCACATCGGTTGGGGAGAGTGACTTTTACAGAGGTGGGGTATATACATGCTGCTATGTACAAGGTGCGCATAGTCGAGGATGGCGCCACTTTAAAAAATCTTTAAAAACACACAAAATAAGATATCGCATATATGCAGATGACATCATGTTATACTCTCCAGTAGACATAGCAAACCTGACATGCCACAACCTCATTGATTGCATCCACAAATAGAATCCTGGCTGAACACAAATAACCTTCACATCAACTTTAAAAAAAACCCTGAAATCTTGTTCACAACTAGAAACCAAAACTTTACCCCTCGCCAAAGTATCCAAATACACAACTCCACCCTCCCAGTTAAACAAGAGGTGAAATACTTAGGAATTATATTAGACATTTATTCAGAAAGGACAGGGTAGGAAGAAGGGAGGAGGAGTGGCACTATATGTAAAAACTACTATTAAAGCTTTGGAATTACAGAGCTTAAAAGGGAGAGGGGGAGGCATTGTGGGTTAAACTAGAAAGAGGGAAAGAGAAATCTATTTGCATTGGTGTGATATACAGACCTCCCTCACAAGAGGAAGAGGTGGACAGAGAGTTAATTGAAGGCATACGCAGCATTGCTAGGAAAGGGGAAGTGCTACTGATAGGAGAGTTCAATATGCCAGATGTTGATTGGCACATTCCTGCTGCAGTATCATCTAGAAGTAAGGAAATCCTGGATTCTCTACAGGGAGAACTATTCAGGCAATTGGTAACAGACCCCACACGTGAAGGGGCCATACTGGACTTGGTGCTTACCAATAGTGAAAGTGTTTCTGATGTTGTAGTGGGAGATCATTTTGCATCCAGTGATCACCAGATGGTGTGGTTCAGTATTAGGACTAGGGCTGTTAGAATCCATTCCAAGGTGAGGATCTTAGACTTTAGGAAGGCTAACTTTGCGAAGATGGGCCAATACCTCAGGGAGTCGTTAGTGGGATGGGAACAGCTGAGGGATGTAGAAAAACAGTGGGCAAAACTGAAAGGGGGTATTTTAAGGGCAACCAACCTTTTTGTTAAAATGGTAAATAAAGGCAAAAGGAAAAGGAGACCGCTTGCCTTGGAAGAAAGGCCTGGCAATCTACTTCCGGTGACACTGCCAAGAAAACCCAGGAGCTTCTGGGTCGCCAGGACTGACTCGAAGGCACACATTGCATTGCATGGTTTTCGAAGGAAGTAGCTGAAAAAGTGAAGAAAAAGAGGGAGGCCTTCATGAAATACAAGAGATCACAGAGAGAGGAAGACAGTCATCTGTATTTGGAAAAAAAACTTAGAGAAGCTAGCAAAGTAGTCAAGAAGGCAAAGATTCAAAAGGAGGAGGAAATAGCTAATGCAATAAAATGGGGGGATAAGACATTTTTCAGATATATTAGTGCGAAGAGGAAGGGCAAAAGTGGTATTGTCAGACTCAAGGGTGCAAGGGGGGAATATGTAGAAGCTGATAAGGATAAAGCGGAATTGCTTAACAAATATTTTTGTTCTGTGTTCAGATGAAGAACCAGGAGCAGGACCTCAAAAAAACACCCACAAATAGGAACAGAAGCGAGGGACATCTTGAACAATTTTCAGAAGACTGTGTTCGTGAGAAACTAGCTCAACTTAAAGTAGACAAAGCGATGGGACCGGATGGGATACACCCTAGAATACTGAGGGAACTTAGGGATGTTCTAGCAACTCCACTGACTGACCTTTTCAATGCCTCGTTGGAGTCGGGAGTGGTGCCAAAGGACTGGAGAGAGGCTCATGTGGTGCCTTTACACAAAAGCGGAAGTAAGGATGTGGTTGAAAACTACAGGCCGGTTAGTTTAACTTCGGTGGTGAGTAAATTATTGGAAACGCTGCTGAAAGAGAAAATAGTGAGGTTTCTGGAGTCCAGCGGATTACAGGATCCGAGGCAGCATGGATTCACCAGAGGCAGGTCTTGTCAGACAAATCTGATTGATTTCTTTGACTGGGTGACCAGGGAGTTGGACCGAGGGAGAGCTCTAGATGTGGTGTATTTAGATTTCAGTAAAGCCTTTGACACTGTTCCTCACAGGCGACTTATAAACAAACTGAGCACCCTAGGGATGGACCCTAAAGTTACTGCTTGGGTTAGAAATTGGTTGGGTGGGAGGCGACAAAGAGTACAAGTAAATGGAGTTCACTCTGAGGAGAAGGATGTTACCAGTGGTGTGCCCCAGGGATCTGTCCTTGGTCCGATTCTTTTTAACATCTTTGTTAGTGATATAGCGGAAGGGCTGTCGGGTAATGTTTGCCTCTTTGCGGATGATACCAAAATCTACAATAGAGTAGACACCCAGGAAGGTGTAGATAACATGAGGAGGGATCTAGCTAAGCTTGACGAATGGTCTAGAATTTGGCAGCTGGGATTTAATGTTAAAAAATGTAAGGTCATGCATTTGGGCTTCAGCAATCCAAGGGAGCAATACAGTATAGGAGGTGAAGTTGTCCACTAAAGAAGAGCGGGACCTAGGAGTGGTTGTGTCTGATGATCTTAAAGTAGCTAAACAGGTAGAAAAGGCAATGGCAAAAGCTAGAAGGATGCTTGGCTGCATACGGAGAGGAATGGCTAGCAGAAAAAAGGAGGTGATAATGCCTCTGTATAAGTCTTTGGTGCGACCTCATTTGGAGTATAGTGTGCAATTCTGGAGACCGCACTTTCAAAAGGATGTGAACAGGATGGAGTCGGTTTAGAGGGTGGCTACTAAAATGATTAGTGGGCTTCATTATAAAGCATATGAGGACAGACTTAAGGATCTTAATATGTACACCTTAGAGGAAAGGCGGGATAGAGGTGATATGATTGAGATGTTTAAATACCTCCATGGCATAAATGTTCAGGGAGAGAGCCTCTTTCAATTGAAAGCAAGTTCTGCTACGAAGGGACATGGGATGAGGGTGAAGGGAGATAGATTCAGGAGTGATATGCGGAAATATTTCTTTACGGAAAGGGTAGTGGATCCATGGAATAGTCTCCCAGTGGAGGTGGTAGAGATGAGGACAGTAACTGAATTCAAAAAAGCATGGGACCAACACAGAGGATCTCTAAAGGTAAAAAGTGGACTGTTGTACTTGTTGATATGGAAGGACAGACTAGATAGGCCATGTGGTCTTTTTCTGTCATCATATTTCTATGTTTCTATGACAGTTCCCTTAGTATGACATCCCAAATAAAATGGGCAGCCAGAGTTATCATCTTCAAGCTAAGAACCATGCAACACTTCAGACCCCCCTAGACACTCATGGACCTCCTCCCCACTCCAAGCTTCTCACAAGCATCTTGTTAACCAATTGCTGCTTCCTGCTGCTCCTTCTCAAGTTGCTGAACAGAGCATTTAAAAGTTTCTACATCTTGGGCACGCCTGCACCTTAGGCGTGGACCTAAAATATCTGCTATTAACCTAATCATTACTCTGCTATTGTCTCCATTAGATACAACTACAAGGTATTGTGGTTTTCTATATACACTTATACAACTGCTGACTGTTAATTGAACATTAATGTAATACTGAGCTGATGTATAATTTCTCCTAAGAACGCTATTCTCTGATATCTATATCTATCTATCGATCGATCGATCTAGATATAGATAGATATAGAGATAGATATATGTGTGTATATATGTATGTATATATACACATATCAGTCTATACTAGCATTAGAATAAAAATGCTTTACCTTCATTAGCAGTCATTACCTGAATCTATATCTGGATAGGATATGCAATTTAAGTTTCTTAAAAGCAGTGACACATACAATTAAATATGGATGACACAAAGATGTTACGAGCATTAGTTACTCTGTTCATTATACGTACTAGCCATCACATATCGGAGCCAGTCTCATCCCTTTTCACCTTTCCAGCAATATAATATACCTATTATTCAGACCCATGTCAGAATCACACCACCTTTGCCTTCCAATAAGTCTAGCTCAAGACAATCTACAAATTAGCAGACTCATCTATATCCCTATTCTCAATAATTCACCATACATTCACCATGATAAGACCAAACCAATCAAATGCCTACTACTGAATGTCGGATCTATAAGGAATAAAATTCCTGTCACGATAGACATTATTAAGGACAAATGTCCTGACGTAGTTTGTGTCACTGAAACATGGCTGTCCTAACTAACCAACTTCTATTACCAGGATATACGCTATTTCAATGTTCTAGGACTACCAGCCGAGGAGGAGGAGTCCTCATATTAATAAAACGGGAACTCAATGCAACCCCGAACATAGCTAAAACCATTGATGACATTGATCTCTTATACATAGATAATAGAAACTTATCAATATGCCTGATATACAGACCACCAAACAGTAGCTGAGATACTCTCACTGCAATATACAGTATAGTGGCCTAGTGGTTAGGACATGGTACTTCAGGCCAGAGGGCTGGGGGTTCAAGTCCCACCTGGGGACAGCAATCTCCGGCCGGAGGGACTGGGGTTTCTAGTCCTACAGGCACTCCTTGTGGCCTTGGGCAAGCCACTTAACCCTCTGTTGCCTCAGATACACACAGATTGTGAGCCCTTTAGGGACAGGGGAATGTATCCAGTACCTGTTTGTAGTGATTACATAATGTAAATCGCTTTGATTGAAGGATAAGGCAGTATAGAAAACTGGTTTAAAAAAACCCTTTAGTACTCCTAGGAGACTTTAATCTTCCTTCTCTACATAACTCGCACACTATGAACTTCCTTAACTCAATGTCTGACATGAATTTCCAACAGATCATTCAGACACCTACACATATCAAAGGCAACACCCTTGATTTAATATTCCTACCAGAAAATATCAGCCAGCACTCTCTGTATGGCCCCCACAAACACCACAAGTACCATGGTCAGATCATTACCTTATTAATTTCACGATCCCAATTATGCCACCTACATTATTGACTAACAAAAATGAATCTCACACACGATTTAAAGAATTTCTACAGGAGCAGTCATTCCACAACTAGAGATTCCCTTAACAGAGTTAGATGATTGGAACTCCTCAATACACCTAAATGAACCAAATCCCAGCATACAAAATCTATAAAAAGACCCATGACTTGAAGAAGTTAAAACAAAAACTGAGAAGACTTGAACATTAATGGGGAGAGAATATGGATTACAAACTAACTTACATGAACACACTTCAAGCATACAAAAATGCCATAAACAATGCTAAAAAGAGTTTCACACAAAGATACTAACAAACTCCCTCAGCCAACTGAGGGGATTATTTGTGATAGTCAAAACCCTCACACAGACGCCATCTCCAGAAACAAACTTTGATAACAATAGATTCACAATCACATGCTGAATTAGCCCCATTTTATTCTCAACTTGGTTAACATTTCTCTTGTACAAGGAAATATGCCACAGGTACTCAAGCACGCCATGATAAAACCTATTTTAAAAAATAAAACACTAGACAAGCAGAATCTGAAATCATACAGACCAATTTCAAGTCTCCCTTTTCTGGCAAAAGTGATTTGAAAAAACTGCCAGATCCAACTCCAGGTTTATATTGAGCTGCACTCACCTTTGGATGAACAGCAATATGGTTTTAGACCTTATGGAGTAGAGACTCTTCTTCTAGTCCTTTTTGATAATCTAATTCGAGGAATAGACAAATCAAAACAATCCTTTGTTCTGGTATTTCTTGACATTGCCTCTGCTTTTGATAACATTAGCCATAATATACTACTCGCAAGACTTCACCAGATATGGCTATATGTAAATGTAATAAAGTGGTTCCAATCATATCTTGCAGAGCATACCCAATCAGGGCCGGATTTACCTATACGCCATGTACGCCATGGCGTAGGGCCCACAGCTGGCAAGGGCCCACAAAAAGCTGCCGCGGCAGCATGGACGTTCCCGCGGCAGCATGGATGGTCCCGCGGGGCCCCCTCTGCCCTGCCGAATCCCCGGCTGAGCCCCTCCGTGCCGGCTTTGAGAGGCGCGAAGGGAGAGTGTCTCCCTCGCGTCTCTGTTAAGCCCGCAGGGCCATCAGCCCCTGCGGGCTTAACAGAGACGCGAGGGAGACACTCTCCCTTCGCGCGCCTCTCAAAGCCGTCGCGGAGGGAGGGATTTGGCAGGGCAGAGGGGCCCCGCGGGAC
This sequence comes from Ichthyophis bannanicus, assembly GCA_033557465.1. Taxonomy (NCBI): domain Eukaryota; kingdom Metazoa; phylum Chordata; class Amphibia; order Gymnophiona; family Ichthyophiidae; genus Ichthyophis; species Ichthyophis bannanicus. The sequence continues at coordinate 400,433,906 of CM066039.1, read as the reverse complement.
CGTCCATGCTGCCGCGGCCTTGGTAGCAGCCAGCGGTTTTGCTTTTTTAAAATTTCATTTTACTTGAGCCGATGGGGGGGGGGGTAGGACTGGAAATGGGCTGGGGGGGTTAGGACTGGTAATGGGCTATGGGGGGGTTAAGACTGATAATGGGCTGTCTGGTAATGGGCTATGGGGGGGCTAGGACTGGAAATGGGCTGGGGGGTTAAGACTGGAGGTGGGCTGATGGGGTTAGGACTGGTAATGGGCTGTGGGCTGTTGGGGGGGGTTAGAACTGGTAATGGGCTATGGGGGGGGGGTTAAGACTGGTAGTGGGCTGATGGGGGCTGTCTGGTAATGGGCTATGGGGGGGCTAGGACTGGAAATGGGCTGGGGGGGTTAAGACTGGAGGTGGGCTGATGGGGTTAGGACTGGTAATGGGCTGTGGGCTGTTGGGGAGGTTAGAACTGGTAATGGGCTATGGGGGGGTTAAGACTGGTAATGGGCTGTGGGCTGATGGGGGCTGTCTGGTAATGGGCTATGGGGGGGCTAGGACTGGAAATGGGCTGGGGGGTTAAGACTGGAGGTGGGCAAATGGGGTTAGGACTGGAAGTGGGCTGATGGGGGGTTAGGACTGGTAATGGGTTATAGGGGGGCTTAAACTGAAAATGGGGTGATGGGGGGGTTAGGACTGTAAGTGGGTTGATGGGGGGGCTAGGACTGGTATTGGGTTGGGGGGTTGCTAGGACTGGAAATGGGCTGATGGGTGGCTAGGACTGGAAATGGGCTGATGCAGGGACTAGAAGGGAATGGATGCTGGGTGAGGCTGGAACTAGAAGGGAGCTGATGTTGGGGGAGGATTAGAATGGGATGGGGCTGGAAGAGTAAAATGGAGAAGGGAAAACTATTTTGTGTGGGAGGGATAAAAAATCTACAATTGGCCGGGTATTGGGAGAGTAAGTGGGGATTGAGGATGGAGGGGTAAAATTTGAGTGGATGAAATAGGAATGAGGAAAGAGCAAAAGGAGAAAGATTAGTATGTTAAAGCAGATGTAGAGAGAGAATGGAAAAAAACTAGAAGAGAGAAGAAAGGACAAATGGACAGCAGACGATGGAGAGTTAGCAGAAGACACGAAGAAGAAGAAACCAGAAGAAAGTGGCTGGAGCAATTGCAGCTGAAAAAAAATGCACAAAAGGTAGAAAAATATCTCTTTATTTTGAATTTATTAATTAGAATATGTCAGCTCTGGTAAATGTGCATCATTAACGTCTGCGCTTTGTTTAGTACAAGAGCAAATTAATGTATAGTTTTATTTCTACAGTGTTGTACATTCCAAGTTTGGCTTTGGGATTCCCAGTTTAATTATTGTCTTCCTGTTTCTAAATTGTGATTACTTGTTTGGTGATGGTCTATGTTCTGCATGTGTAACTGAGCTGAGGTGTTCTGTTTATATAATTCCTATTTGACATTGCCACTTGTTCTCTTTCCCCAGTAGGTCATGTATTGTTGTTCTCTGAAATATATTGGTTTAATATTTGCAGTGTTGCCTTTTGATTGGTAGAGTATGGTGCTTTGTGAGTCCTGGTAGTGCTGTTAGGATACGGCGGGTTTGCTATGGGTTGGCACTGGATTATAGTGATGTAGAAATCTTTTAGTCTTTCTTTATCCATACACTCATTAAGAGGCACGTTTACTAAAAGTTAGTATATAGTAACATTATGCGAATATTTATGCAAATGAGGCCCCTTATGCAAATGAGGCCCCGCACCCCCCTTGGGCCGCCCCTGCTGGGGGCCCACAATTTTTGTTGGCGTAGGGCCTCACTCAAGGTAAATCCGGCCCTGTACCCAATGGGTATGAATTGGTCTCCAGACATCACAACGTTACAACCAAGAGCAAGGTATCCCACAAGGTTCTGCGCTCTCAGCATTATTGTTTAACATTTACCTACAACTCATATGTAACATCTTTTAAGAACTTCAATTTAGGATATCACATCTACATTGATGATATAATGGTATATATCCCTATAGACACAATTTGGAATTCCCTTCCGGAGGACCTACGAACTATAACCGAAATGATGGAACTCCGTAAAAAACTAAAAACCTACTTATTCTCCATGCACTACGGCAACATAGATAACCCCTTGATACACTCAGATAAAGGTTAAAAATCATGACTGAGTAATACTATTTCCAACAACTTAACAGACAATACACTATTATAAAAACACCATGATTCAATTCTAAAGTACCCACAACATATATTTGTATATAGTTTATTGTATATAATTTACCAGCCAATTTTGCTATTATGCATAAGTTCATGCTGTTTACATTTACTTTTATTGTTACAAAATGTTCAATGTAAAACTAAGCTTTTGCTTTGTGGATTGTTGTTTTATTGTAAACCGCAACTGAACTCTGGAAGTTGCGGGTTATAAATAAATAAATAAATAAACCCTAATTATCATCCGTTAAGGGCAGGCATCACCGAAGCGACAAAATGGCTAAAACTACATAATCTGAATATAAATTTTAATAAAACCAAAGTCCTATTCATTACAAGGAACTTAAACGTAACCCCCCCCCCACCCCAAGAAGATACATATCCAAGATGTAGAGCTAGATGAAGACGGAGTAAGATATCTGGGGGTGATCCTGGATCAGGCACTTACCATATCATCCCATATAAAACAAATTTACCAAAACCATCTTCTATAAATTACGTATGCTGTAACATCTTAGACCATATCTTGATAATTCAGATTTTTGATTAATACTATAAGCTATGATTCTTCCACATTTTGATTTCTCAAATGGTATTCTACAAGATCTACCAAAACAGAGCATTAATCACCTACAATTGGCCCAAAATGTAGCTGCCCGTATTTTATACAGGACAAGCGCCATAGGACGCATCACACCAATACTATACAAACTACACTGGTTACCTATAATGAGCCGTATTAAAATACAAAATCCTTGTGACTACATTTAAACACGAGGGAAATTGCATCATCTTTCTTATCCACCCTAATTTAACAGCACACCTAACATTAGATCCAGAAGAAGCTGTAGCAATAACACTCTAGCAGTTCCCACAAACTATCGTAACGCATTTCGGGCCACAGGCAACAGAGCTTTTACTTGCTTCTCACCTATACTCAGAAAATCTGAGGAACAATATGGATCTTAAAGATTTCTGCAAGGAGATTGAAACTTATCTATTCAAAGAGTATTTTGGCAATGCAACATAGACACACAAAATATAGAAACATGACGACAGAAAAAGACCACATGGCCCTATCTAGTCTGTCCTTCCATATCAACATATCCATATATACCCTACATAATAATGAATATCATAGAATATACTAACTGACCTTCCCTAATATATCTCTCATATACTCCAACGTATCCAAATCCAAGGTATCTTACTAGTGCACTTCATAAATGCTCCTATCTCCATTGTAAATAAGTTGATTGTATAATATGTTGGTTGTAAAAGAAGTTTATTGTATATTATAAGAAGTTTACTGTAATTAGTGTAACACTAAGGTACTGGGGATACCCAAAAAGAGCCTTCACAGTACCCAGAAAGCCCAAAATGTCACTGCCAGAATCATAGCCAAAACACACCTAACTGATCATATCACCCCACTCTTACAGAATCTCCATTGGCTCCCAGTCCCAAGTAAATAAACAATAAAACATTAGTAACCATCTTCAAGCTACTCAACAACATCTCTCCCTTCTTCCTTGCATCTTGGTTACAGGCTGATTCTAGGAGCAGGAGAAAAAGCAAGCTGATTCTAGGAGCAGGAGAAAAAGCAACCAAAATCTCCTCTTAGTACTGTCATCCATCTGCAAAACCAAACAGACAACCAGCAACAGAGCCTTCACATACAGAGCACCCACACTATGGAACTCCCTCCCAGACTCCCCCAGAGCAACTAAAGACTTCCAAACCTTCTGAAAAGAATTAAAAACCCTGCTCTTTGAGTACTATATTAACACCACCTACACCAATAACTAGTACACACCCTCCCCTCCCTCCTACCCCCTTCAGATCCAGCAACCACCCATCACTACTATACATCTATTTTTGCTTATACACTCAGCACCCTGTATACAGTGCAAGAATTTTCATGTAAATAGTTGTATCCTATTCAACCACTACCTGGTTCTATATTAAAGTTACTATGTATATAGTTACATGTTCCCTGTATCTGTTAGTTCGATGTAAACTGCCCCTGTTCTTTCGGAAGGAACGGTATATAAAAACTGTTCAAATAAATAAATACATAACTGTTTTAAAGTCTTTCAGTCACTGTTGGTAGACAGGTATATAATGGCTTCCTGGATGAAATAAAAATGCCATTGTCCATGTGCAAGTGGGGGTAACTATATTACGTGAGGAAGGTAAAGACCCTTCGTGGCGTTGTACTTATTAACCTATTTCTCTCCTGTGACTTGATTGGAAAACTTTTTTCCCCAGAGTGTTGGCTAATCGTTTACTCCTCCTTTTGCCAAAGCTGGTCTATCTCGGCCAATCAGGATTTATCCCAGGGTGGCAAGGCTCTGACAACATCCACAAAGTTTTAAACCTTATATGGCAATAACGGTGCAAAAACGTTTCTAATTCTAATTCTGCGGTGTTAATGACTGTAGATGCAGAAAAAGCCTTTGGCTGGGTATATTGGCCCTATTTATTTTGTGTTTTAAAAAAAGGGTTTGGGGCAATTTTGAGGTGGGTAAAAATCCTAAATGTGGAGCCTATGACTTAGTTGAATATCAATGCTAGCTATACCTCAGTGAATTAAAAAGAGGAACGTGACAGAGTGTTCTTTGTGCATTCTCTATGTAGCCTTTGGCATATGGGGTAGGGAGTTACCCAGGTATGAAGGTGTTTGAGGTTGACAAAGAGCAGTTTAAAATCACCATATTTGTGGATGATAGTCTTTGTTATGGAGTATAGAATGAGTCCTCACTGGGGTCCCTTGATGGATGAGATGTCAGGGTTTAAGGTTAATGCAACAAAATCTGAAATTCTCTATGTATCTATATCCCCTGAAACTCAGAGGGCTGATCAGAGCCCTATCAGATATTTAGGAATCAATCTATTCCTGTTTCTTTTCTGAGCTATTTACCTCTCTGGAAGAAGATGCTGCTAGAGCTGATGCAGTGGCAGAAATTGGCTGTATAATTAGCATCTAAGCTACTCTACCTGTTCAACAATTTTTCTGTAAAGATCCCCCTTTCATTCCTCAATATGATTCAAAAGGAAATTATGAACTTCATCTGGGGTGGCAAGAAGCCTAGAGTTGCAAATGTAATGTTTCTCTCCAGGGACAAGTGGGGCTTAGCTGTTCCTTCGATACAGAGATATTATGAGGTTGTGCCAGCTACAGGCAGTATTGGAGTGGGGGTGTTAGTAGACATAAGGAATGGGCTCAATTAGAACAAGGAAGTGTGGGAGATTCCCCACCCCCCTCCCCCATTACACTATTCCCGCTAGGTAAGTAAGTGGGTATATGGTGGAGAGAGTCTCGCTTAACCCAATGGTTACATTGACTAGGGATATTTGGAAGGCTTGCAAGAGAAAGATGTTCAAAGTACAAAGGTTGTTTAGAACAGCCCCATTAAGATTTAATTTGGCCTTTCCTCTTGATGTGACTGACTGTTTTATGTGATGGGAAAGGGAGGGCTTATGGTGTTTAGGGAAATTTATTGGGAAAGATAAGCTATTCTCATTTGCAGATCTCAGGGAAGCCTATCAAATAGACCATATGAAAAGTACCAATATAATTAGTAAAGCACTTTATTTTACAGCAGAGGAAGACCTGGAAAAGGCATTTGAGTACACCACTGTGAAGGGTGGCATTTCACGGCTATATCAGGCTATTGAGATTATGGGGGCAAAGAAGTAGAATCATCAAATCCACTGGGAAGTAGATCTGGAACTGACCTGGGAGGATGAAGTATGGGAGGAGATTATCAAAGGTCTATATAAAGGTATGCTGTCAACCAACCCACTTGAAATCCACGAGCTACTGGGAAGGAGTGATGGTAAATGCTGGCGACAATGGAACCTTTTGCCCATATGTGGTGGTCCTGCCGTAATGCAATGGAGTATTGGAAGGGGTCTTTGATTTCTGGGAGGGCGTCTTGGGAGGGTGATTGCTCCATAAAGCTCCAGGGAATCTTACCAGTGCAGAAATGCCGTTCTTTCATTTTGGCCTTATATTTCTTTCTTTCTTTATGCAGTGAGATTGGCTCTGGCACAAACTTGAAGACAGGGGGCTTTACCTTTGCTAGAATGCATTCAAAGAAAATTGGGATATATCTATAAGATGACTAGTTTAACAACTCAATGGCAAAATGAGGGACAAAGGTTTATTGAAGTTTGGGAGCCCTTCACTAAATGGAAGACAGAAAATGCAGCATATTAAATTTTTTTTTAAGCGCTGTCAAGTCAGTGCTGACTCCTGGTGACCCAGCAATCTCTGGATTTTCTTGGCAATGTATAACTGGAAGTAGATTGCCAGGCCTTTTCTCCCGAGGCAATGGAGAGAAGTGACTTGCCCAAGGTCACAAGGAGCACCAGTGGGAATCAAACCCTTGATCTTTTGGGGACTAGGCAGTTGCTCTAACCACTAATTTACTCCTACTATATTTAATCTAACTTGATTTAATTTAGCATAATTGTAGTGACAGAGTTGTAATCAACGCAAACTATGTGCAATCTATGATTGATTCTGGATGCATGGAGTTGGATCCAGTAGGAATTGGAGATCAGGTCTGCAAAAAGTTGAATCCGACATTTCCACGTGTATACTGAAATTTCCTATGACTTTTTTTAATGTCATGATTGTTTGTTTTATATGGATCTCAATAAAAATGAAACCCCCGCGCGCCCCCCCCCCCCAAAAGAAAACTAGTGTAGGTGATTTTAAAAAGATGTAGACATGTTCCTGGAAAAAATGCCCATAGACTATTAAGGTAGACCTAGGGTTAAGCAGCATGCAATCGGTCTACTTTCCAGTTTGTCCCGCCAGTCCATTCTAGACACGTGGGTTATGCTTATCCACCAGCAGGGGGAGAATGAGAGCAGCAAGCTCAAAATGGTTCCCATAAGTAGCTGTGCTTCCCTGCAGAGCCAGTATTTCTCAGTCTCCTGCAAGTGGATGAGTATAGGTCTATGCTGGCTGTTCGTTGTTTTCCCTTAGTTAAGTGCTGGGCCGCAATTTTGGGGTGCAGATCCCAGTGGCACTCGGTCCCTCCCCCAATTTCTCCTATAGCCACTCCTCAGTTCCCTCTGGGCAGTAGGGGACAGTTGCTCCCCCCACTACCCAACTTTTGGGACAAGACCGTGGGTTGAGCTTTCTGCTTGAATCCATTTAAAAAAAAAAAGAAAAAAAAAGCAGCAGGCAGCACAGCTGGACCTTCGGGGCGCGAGAAGTTCCCGCGCGCATGCACATTGCTGTCCCGGAGAGGGGCCATTGTACAGCATGCGGCAGCTGCAGGAACTTGCTCTCCACAGAAGGGCTCTGCCGCGTCTGTGTTAAGGAGAGCAGAACTGCCATGAAGAGCTTTGTCAGCAGTCTTGCATTGGAGACAGCCATGGGGGAGCTTTCTAGCTGCGAGCGCCCTTTGGGGGGAGTGGAATGGCTGCCATCTTGTCTGCTACTTCTTTTGCCTCAGAGCACAGAGAGGCTGCTGTTTCCAGGCTGTGGCCCCAGAGCCCCCTGGGGCAGTTGGAGGGGGTCTGAAATAGTAGGGGCAAATCCCCCTTTGTTTCCTCAGAGTTTGTGTTTATTGCTGCAACAGGCTTTCCTTATCGTTCCTCCAGTTTAGCCCTCCACCTCTGGGTTGTGCACCTCATCCTGCAGCTTGGAGATTGGGCATGTCAAAGTTGTGACATCACTGGATATAGTCTGCTGGCATCTCCCATCAGCCCCAGTGTGTCCAGTCTCCATGCAGTAGGAGGACTTAGTGAGCCTAAGTGCTGGGCTCACTTGAGGAGCGGATAAGGAGCATTAGTTAGCTAAAACAGTTTAAATTTTCTTTGAACACTTTGTATTCTTTATATTCGTTTATTGAAGTCTGTACTTTAAAAAAAAAAAAAAAAAGGGCAAGCAGTAAGCTGCAGTCTCTATCCAGTGCCGTGCTTGCTATCTGTCTCCCTCTTTTGTTGCCTGCGGTAATTTGGTCGGCTCTCCCCTCCTAGATTGAACGGAGGGGAGCCCGGCAGAGGTGAGAGACTGAGCGGTTCACCGAGCTCCCAGATGGACACGGGGCGTCGAAGTAAGCCAGCGACATTGGAAATGCAGCCCTCACCGCGAACGCTGCTCGCAGCATACAGGGGCAGGGGAGCGGTTTGAGGGACTGCGAATTTGGCCAGAACCAGTCAACTTGCCTCCGGAGGTGAGTGTTTTTCCCCTCACCGTATGATTCTTTCGGCGGCGAGTTCAGCGGGGGGGGGGGCGGGGGCGGGGGCGGGGAGGGGCGCAACTCAGGCCCGATGGAAGGCACAGGCCACTTCCCGTGCTTCTCAGCCTCGTGAGAACAGTTGATTGGGGGAAAATCGAGCTGTTTGCGGTTTCTTTTCTGCTTTCCTGCTCTCCCCTCCTGGATGGGATGGAGGGGAGTTGGGCGGCGACAGCATGGAGGGCTTGGAGAGCTCCAATGCTGGTCGCATATTTCGGGGCAGCAATTTGAGAGTAGCGCAACCCTCTCCGTGCTTGCTTGACGCGCATGGCTGTGTACCGCAGTGCGGATGGCAGGGCAGGCGGTGGATGCAGACATACAACCGGGGACTGTGCAGGCCGGGACAGTTATTCGCCGGTCCGCCTTCACTCCGGGGGAATTCGGAGAGAGCAGCAGCGGGCTGTGAGGGAGACAGGCCCTGCTGGTTTGGGCACGGGCCGTCTTTCCCGCGCATTTGAGGTCGCAAGGTAACTTTTAAATTCTCTGGTCTCTTGGCTCTGGTGCAGTACCCATGCATTTAAACTGAATGGCAGGGAAGTTATTTTCAGTGCGGTTAGTTGATAGGCTTGTTGAGGCACTTTGTTGGTACTTATTTCTGAAGCCCTAAAGGTACTATATTAAAAAAATAAAAAAAAAAGATTTTGCTGTTTGGTCAGTCTTCATGGCTGAGGGTCATTGCCTTTATCTAGATTTTGGCTAATAGGATCACTGTCGCCAGCAGGGGCGCAGTCTGTCATCAGGGCCAAAGGGGGCTACGCTCTTGCTTCCGCTACCATAGTGCGGGAGATTTTCCGATACAGTTTGTGAAGAGACTCAGGAGTGCTCTGGTGGTTGGACCACCTGCCTGGTGGACAGACGTTCAGGGCTGCGGTCGCCAACGGCCTAAGGCTTGTCCACGCTGCAGACCAGGCTTTAATGTATGCCCGCGGCAATGGACGGTTCTCATTCTGATTCTGGTAGGATGACTCCACTGATGTTTTCTGAAACCATCCTGGTTAACTTTGCAGCGTGCGGAGCATTCACACGGTTCAGGTTTCTTGGAAGGCTCAACAATTGTACTTCAGTTAGTCTTTCTGCGGCGTTAGATCGTAAAAAATTTGCAGTCCTGATTTCGTCTTCAAACATCCGGTGCCTATCTAGAGGACATGAGAGCGAAGTTGTCGGAGAGGCCTTTTGTTGGCATGTGGGGAAACTTATTTCCTTTCTCTTTTGGTTCAAGAGGTAATACAGGGGTTTCATTGGAGAATATAGCAGGCAGACCTTCGCCCCTTTATTGTCTACGACAACCCTGAGATCCGGGGCTTCCATATCTCCCTATTCAGTGACTACATGCGCTATGACGCACTGGCTGTGGACATGTTTTCTTTGTTTGGGAAAGCTTCTTGAGCATTGGAAGGGGTTTTACTTGTGTGGAGCAGATTCACCACTTTAGTGATGAGTCGGCCACTCTATACGTAAGTGGCAAATTTCTAACCTTCTTGCTCATAACAATTTTCCCCTTCCAGGGGAATGTGACGGGTTAGGCACCGTCCATGTACACTCGCCTTTGGATAGCTCTGGAGGAACCATTTAAGGCTAGCTACTCAGGTTAGCTGTCATTGTCTTCTTATGGTTCATATGGTGACACCAAAGAGGCTGTTTGGTTTTTGTGTTAAAAAAAAAAAATCACTTTAGGCCTATAGGGGCAACTACGAGTTTCGCTTAAGGAATTTCAAAGGTCTTGACATGTGGCGTTAGTCGTCCCTCTATTGATTAGGTAGTACCAAAGAAGGGTGAGCCCTCGCGTCCTAAATCAAGCTCTCAACAGAGTAAACCGCGGCCTTCGAGGATTCCTTTTTGCGCATTGCAACATTAGGTTCAGTCATAGGATAGTGCGGCGAGGGGCCTTCCTCCAAGTCAAGTTAGTATGCAGGCAGATGCCCTACTTCTAGTTCCCTTGTCCCTGTAGGGTCCTCACTGTAATTTTGGTGCCAGCGGAGGTTTTAGTAGTTTAAGGGGGTCTGGGGACCCCAGTTCTTAGGGTCCAAGATTGATGTTGCGGAGGATTCAGATCCTTGGTCTTCTAGCATCTTGCCTCCACCTTTAGTCCTTCCTTCCCGACAAGACATCATTGAGCCTCCCGCCTTCGTGTGAGCTAGCCATAGGGGCATAGGGCTAGGCTTAGCACCTTGCATCCAAGGCAGGGACCTCGGGGACGTCCCGTTCAGAGGAATTTAAGGGAGGCCACTTGGGGTCAGGCCGGGCTCCATCTGGTCCCGTGTCTGGTTCCTTGGGTGGCCAATCTAGGTATTAAGAACCTGGTAGTGATTCAAGAAGGACAAATAGGCTACACACGGTTTGTTTTGGAGCAAGCGCTGCATGCATGTATGCTCATAGTCAGAGTTCCGTTGCATGTACAGCAGATTTGACGCTCTTAGGTTGTGTGTCTTCAAGACCATCTAAAAACAAAAAAAAAAAAAACAAAAAAAAAAACAGTCATACAACCGAGGAGATGGATTGATAGCCTGTCTGAGCTTCTCTTTCTTTATAGGTGATGGATTGTTTCTCTGGGAATTTGGCAACCTTTGGTTCCACTTAGCTACCTTTCGGAGATCCCGTTGCATACCGCTCTTGGGGTACGCAGGTGACCCGTGTTCCAGCAATTGGCTGCAGCTGTGTATGGTACGCAGGGCATTTGCAGCTTTGGTGCCGGATCGAGTGGTGCGAGACTGTCCGGGCACTCCATGACGGTGGTCTGCATCGATCGGGGGGGGGGGGGGCGGAACCAGAAGTGTGGCCCTGGTGCCGGGGCAAGGGGTTTGTGTGCACGCATACCGCCTCGGCTCACAGTGTTCTTGGAAGCACAGATTGCGGGACAGGACAAGGGGATGGCCCAGGGTCCGAGTAGTTATCGGAGAATGGTGGTGCCATCCTGAGGGGTTCGCACAGGTCAGCCGCAAATGGGGACACTGGAGGGGGCTCCTCTTAGTGCCGTCGCAGTCGGCGAAAACAGGTCTTTTGGCACCAAACGACATAAAGGAATATGGCAAGGCATCGATGCTTGGGTATGGCGAGGGCCGTCGTCTGGTCTGCCTTGTGTCTTTCTCCGGGGGCACTCTATCGAGCGCTTCGGTGTATGGGGGCCCGTCGGGGGGAGTTCTTGTTGGGACCTCGGGCTGGCCGAGGCATCCAGGGTATTCCGGCCTCATAGGGTTGATAGATGGGAATCCTGGGGGGTTCCGCCCTTGGAAGGTATGTTGATGCTGCTTCCTCTTCTAATGCCTCCGGTGGATCGCTGATTGCTTCTCGCTTCCGGCGTGGTCATTGCCATGTCAATGTTCAGTACACACGAGTTTCTCGGCAGCGGTTTCCTTTTTTTCTGGTTCGCAGGTAGGGGAACCTTAACTTTTGAGGCTGGGTGATCTCTTGGTTTGGATTGGATTAATGGGGTGGCCACAGGGAATTGGTGTGGCACTAGTTTAAAAAAAAAAAAAAGTGGTGTTATGACCTATGTCCTACTTCCCCACACCCAGATAGTTGGCTGAGGGTGTAACGTTGTGAGTAAGCAAAGAATGCAAAACCATAGGCATCAGGTAAGCTTGCAGGCGGTCTGGCTTGGCTATGTTCCTGCCGGCAACCTCACTCCCTTCGGTCGTCCAAGGGGAGTTGAAGTCGCGTTGATTTCGTCTTCTAAGCGCTTTCAGATCGGTTTGTCGCTGTTTTTGTTCACAGTGAAAGTCCACAACGGCGTAGCAGGCTAAGAGGCGGATTTGTTTGAATCTCTCGTTTCAATGGTCTAGGATAGATTAGCAGTCCTGTAAGGCCCTGCGTGCCGCTGGCATGGATGCTTACCGTAGTTTATTTCCAGCTGCGGGCTAGCAGCCAGGTTTTTGAAGGTGCAGGTACCAGCTCTGTCGGACAATAGCGGCAGAGTTAGGGGCTGGCCCTGGGTTGTCACTCAGAGGATTTGCGTGCTTTACAGCAGTGTCCCGGCTGCTGCCGTTGCATAGCGTATTGGTCCCGCTGGGGACTCTCGATGTGGTTGGAGGAGCAAGCAGTTGCTCTTCTAGCTCTGGCTTAGACGCAGGGGAGCGTTTTGGACCGTGGCTTCCGCTACTAGTGCATAGAGAGGCTGCTGCGGCACTCTTTAAGACTTGGCGAATATCCGCAGTTGCAACTGTCGAATTTCTCTAGTCGGGGATTTTCTACAGGGGAGATGGCGGAGAAGGCTTTGCTCGCAAAGGAATGGATGGTTGGAGAGCGTCAGTCTATAGGTGGCTCAGCTATGCAGTGTCACCCCCCTTACGGGTTCACTCGAGGGGCGTAATGCAGTTGGGGTACACTTGTAGATTTTTGAGGATCGGTATTCTGATCGTCTGTTTCTTTAGTTTCAGTATTTTTCTTTTTGCCGCCTGGCGGTTCTGACGGCGAGTGACGTATGTGCCGACTAGGCGGAGTAACGATCTGGGTTGAAAGGTCCCTCTCAATAATTACTGCTCTGATACATCCCAGAGGTGGAGGACTAAACTGGAGGAACGATAAGGAAATAGGAATTACACTTACCTGGTAATTGTCGTTCCTTGAGTGACGACAATTTAGTCCTCATTCTCACCCGGAGGGTGTTTTCTTCAGTGTTAATTTTCAGATGGAGTGGAGCGTCACTTTTAAGGTATGAGAAAGCCTTTCAGACTTTGTATCGCAGTGAGTATTGCTCTCTGAGCTGTTTCTTCCTTCTTGTTTATTTACGTAAGGGAGTGGCACAGGGAAGACGACAGCCTGAGGGAAATGTGAATATTTAAAAAAAAAAAAAAAAAAAAAGAAAGAAAACATAAAATGTACATAGTTACGCCCAGTTGATTTCCAAGTTTAAAGCTCCAGTTCATTGTAAGTGCTCCCCGGCACAATCTTGTTGTATGTAAACTGCGCTGATTTTTAAGAGTGCGGTATATAAGAAACAATAAATAAATAAAATACTATTAATAATAATAATATAGTTTAAAAGGTCCCTCAGTTTGAGGGTTGGATAGTCCCGTTAACGTTATGATGTTCTGCTTCTTTGTTGTTCCTTTAACTTTGCTTTGTCAATAGCACACTGGGGCTGATGGGAGATGCCAGCAGACTATATCCAGTGATGTCACAACTTTGACATGCCCAGTCTCCAAGCTGCAGGAGGAGGCGCACAACCCAGAGGTGGAGGACTAAACTGTCGTCACTCAAGGAACGACAATTACCAGGTAAGTGTAATTCCTATTTTTAATGCAGAAAGGCCATGGGGTGGGGTCCCCTCATTGGGGTCTCCCTCGTTGCAGGGGGGACTGTCGGCCCTGGTGTGGGGAAGCGCTCACACTGGAAAAGATCCCTGGACTTTGAGGATGGGGTCCTTAGGGGCCCTAGAGGGTATAGCTTATTATTTGGAGGATCCAGACCTTGAGGAGTTAAAAGAGGGGGAGCTCCCTGCTGGGGAGGATTCCTTGATGCAAAACTAGACTCAAATGCTCAATTATATCTACACGGGACAAAAAACTTCTACTATCTCTTGTGGTTATTCTGAACCTTGTATCTTCATTCTTATTATCATTGAAGGTCTCAGACTTTTTTGGCACTCTTTTGCAGACTTACAACATGTCTAATATCAGTGCCTATTAGCATCAACGACCTTCAGCGAACTTTCCTTGGGGAGGATTCCTTGGCCATTCGCATATTTCATAGGGATGAGCTCCACTCTCTCATTGTCCAGACCTTGGCAGCTTTGCGGATCGCGAATGATCCACTGCTGGACCCCTCGGAGAAGGTGGAGGATCTGCTCATGGAGGGTATTTGGAAGCCCCCTTGCTCTTTTCCTGTCCATTGGGTGGTCAAAGCCATGGTTGAGGAGTGGAAGATCCCGGTTGCCGGCCCGCGGGTCGGTAGAAGCATGAGCAGACTCTACCCCATCTCTCCGGAGGAGAGGGAATGCTTATTCTTCCCCTGGGTGGAGGATGCACTGATGGCAATGGTTACCAGGAAAATTATCATTCCGGTGGAAGGAGGCGCAGCCTTGAAGGACCCGTAGAATTGGTGTATGGAAGTGCTTCTTAAGCAGGCCTTTGAGGTTTTGGCCCTGGTCTTACAGGGATCCATTTATGTCTCTGTGATGGTATGTATGGAAAACACCCCATCCCCCACAGGAAAAATCCCCAACCAAGCTTAGTACAAGTGAGGTATTGCTCTGTAAACCCCTATCCCTTTAATAAGAAAGGCTGGAGAATGCCTGGGGAGGGTGTGGCCCGGCCCCAGGGTTTATCCCAGGAAACAAAGGGGCCTGGAGGGAGAGAGGCGCGCAGGTTTTTCTGAAATATGCAGTGACCAGTTATCTTTGAAAGTGAATTAGTGCTGACAAGGTAGGAGCTCTGTTTAAAGTGGCTGCCGTGCCTTCAGCCTTGATGGAGTTCTACCCCGACGGAGGACTCTTGTGCTGTAGAGAACTGTTGTTTTACTTTATTTGTGGATATGCTGCCCTGCTGCTAAAGACTGAAGGAGTACTAGTAAGTTGTGCCCCAGAGTGAAGGTACCTTTGGGGAAGAAGCGGTTTCTTCTTACCTTAGAAATGTCTGTGCTGGAACAGCGTTCTCTCACCCAGCAGAACAGGGCTGCTAAAACTGATTAAAGAACTGCTACATCTGAGGAAAGCCTGGAGCAAGAGTGTGTCTGTAACACTCTGTGTATTGCAGGCTCAAGAAAGGCCAGGGCAGTTTGCTTGAGTGTTTATCATGAAAATAAAGTGTGTTTTCTTTAAACCTCCTACTTGCTGTAGAATCTTGTATCATTGTTGGGCCGCAGTATACCACAGGCTCCTATGTGGCATGGGCCTACCTAAGTTGGTCACAGAAGATTCCAGAGATGTTGCTGCTGGAGATGGCAGCCTGGGAGGAAGCGGCCCAGTTAATTGAAGATGTACGCAGCATTGCCAAGAAAGGGGACGTGCTACTAATAGGGGATTTCAATATGCCAGATGATGTTTGGCACATCCCTGCTGCAGTGTCATCAAGAAGTAAGTAGATCCTGGATTCTCTACAGGGAGAACTATTCAGGCAATTGGTAACAGAACCAACACGTGAAGGGGCCATACTGGACTTACCAATGGTGAAAGTGTTTCTGATGTTATAGTGGGAGATCATTTTGCATCCAATGATCACCAGATGGCGTGGTTCAGTATTAGGACGAGGGCTGCTAAAATTCATTCAAAAGCGAGGGTCTTAAACTACAAAGAAACTAACTTTGCCAAGATGGGACAATACCTCAGGGAGTTGTTAGTGGGTTGGGAGCAGCTGGGAGTATGTAGAGAAACAGTAGGCAAAACTGAAGGAATATTTTAAGAGCAACCAACTTTTTTGTTAAAATGGTAAATAAAGGTAAAAGGAAAAGGAGACTGCTATGGTTTTCGAAAGAAGTAGCTGAAAAGGTGAAGAAAAAGAGGGAGGACTTCATGAAATACAAGAGATTACAGAGAGAGGAAGACAGGCGTCTATATTTGGAAAAACTTAGAGAAGCTAGCAAAGAAGTCAGGTAAGCAAAGATTCCAAAAGCAAAGGAAATAGCTAATGCAATAAAATGGGGGGATAAAACATTTTTCAGATATGTTAGTGAGAAGAGGAAGAACAAAAGTGGTATTGTAAGACTCAAGGGTGAAGGGGAGGAATATGTAGAAGATGATGAAGATAAAGCAGAATCGCTTAACAAATTTTTCTGTTTTGTGTTCACAGATGAAGAACCAGGAACAGGACCTCAGAAAACACCCACAAACAGGAACAGAAGCGAGGGGCATCTCAAACAATTTTCAAAAGACTGTGTTTCGTGAGAAACTAGCTAAACTTAAAGTAGACAAGGCAATGGGACCAGATGGGGTACATCTGAGAATACTGAGGGAACTTTGGGACGTTCTAGCAGATCCACTGACTGACCTTTTCAATGCCTCTTTGGAGTCAGGAGTGATGCCAGAGGACTGCAGAGAGACCCTTTACACAAAAGCGGAAGTAAAGGATGTGGTTGAAAACTATAGGCCGGTTAGTTTAATCTCAGTGGTAAATTATTGGAATCGCTGCTGAAAGAGAAAATAGGGAGGTTTCTGGAGTCCAGCGGATTACAGGATCCGAGGCAGCATGGATTCACCAGAGGCAGGTCTTATCAGACAAATCTGATTGATTTCTTTGACTGGTTGATCAGGGAGTTGGACCGAGGGAGAGCCCTAAATGTGGTGTATTTAGATTTTAGTAAAGCCTTTGACACTGTTCCACACAGGCGACTTATAAACAAACTGAGCACCCTAGGGATGGACCCTAAAGTTACTGCTTGGGTTAGAAATTGGTTGAGTGGGAGGTGACAAAGGGTACAGGTAAATGGAGCTTACTCTGAGGATAAGGAGGTTACCAGTGGTGTGCCCCAGCGACCTGTCCTTGGTCCGATTCTTTTTATCAGCTTTGTTAGTGATATTGCGGAAGGGCTGTCGGGTAAGGTTTGCCCCTTTGCTGATGATACCAAAATCTACAATAGAGTAGACATCCAGCAAGGGGTAGATGACATAGTATATGACAGCAGATAAAGACCAGCATGGTCCATTTAGTCTGCCCAGCAAGGCGGCAAGAGCCGGTGCACCTGGCCGCTCCGTGCATGTCACCCCTCCCTATGCCTTTGTTTAAAGGTGTACCCACCGCTCCTTGTAGGTCACCCCTATTTGCTGAGATATAAGAGATAGTTATGCTTATTTTGATTTTATCCTGTTACTATAAAGAGATCCACTGTGTCTGTCCCATGCCATTTTAAATTCTGTCACTGTATTTGCCCCCACCACTTCCATCGAGAGGGCATTCCAAGCATCCACCACCCTTTCAGTGAAAAAGTATTTCCTGACATTGCCTTTCAGTTTGCCCCCTTACAGCTTTATGTTTTGCCTTCTAGTTTTACAGCTTCCCGTCTTTGGAAGAGTATTTAAAGGTCTGAATCATATCTCCCCTGTTCCTCCTCTCTTCCAGAGTGTACATATTTAGGTCTTCAAGTTTCTTCTCATAAGTCTTCTGACGCAGGCGCCAAATTATTTTGGTTGCCTTCCTCTGAACTGTTTCTAGCCTTTTTATGCCCTTTGCGAGATATGGTCTCCAAAACTGAACACAATATTCCAAGTGAGGCCTCCCCAGCGACTTCTACAGTGGCATTAGTATCTCTTCCTTTCTGCTGGTAATTCCTCTGTATGCAACCCAACATCCTTCTGGCTTTTGTCATCGCCTTGTCACACTGTTTCGTCACCTTGAAATTCTCAGAAACAATCACTCCGAAGTCCTTCCCCTGGTCCATGCACACTTCTCCTGGTCCGTGCACACCAACCTCTCGCTCCCTATTGCATACAATTCCCTTGGAGTTTTGCTTCCCAAGTTCATGACACTGCACTTCTTCACATTAAATATTAACTGCCAAGCATTAGACCATTCTTCCAGCTTTTGTAGATCTTTCCTCATGTTATCCACTCCTTCATCTGCAAAAAAACCAGACTTTTACATTCAGTCCTTCAGCAATATCACTCACAAATACATTGAACAGTACCGGTCCCAGAACCGAATCCTGGGGCACACCGCTAATCGCCTTCCTTTCATCTGAGTGACTTCCGTTTACCATCACCTTCTGTTTTCTGTCAGTCAACCAATTTCTGATCCAGTTCACCACCTTGGGACCCATTCCCAAGATCTTTTTATTGATAAGCCTCCTATGAGGAACAATATCAAAGGCTTTGCTGAAATCTAGGCGACCAAAATGATTTGGAGTCTGCGTCAGAAGCCTTATGAGAAGAGACTTGAAGACCTAAATATGTACACTTCGGAGGAGAGGAGTGACAGGGGAGATATGATTCAGACCTTTGTTCATCATTTCTCTTTAAGTATTTAAACAAACCTCTTCCAAAGATGGGAAAGCTGTAAAACTAATGGGCATAACATGAAGCTGCAAGGTGGTAAATTGAAAGGCAATGTCAGGAAATATTTCTTCACTGAAAGGGTGGTGGATGCTTGGAATGCCCTCCTAATGGAAGTGGTGGGGTCAAACACGGTGGTGGAATTCAAAACGGCATGGGACAAACACAGTGGATCCCTTTACAGCAACAGGATAAAAACAAAATAAACGGTACCATCTAACTTCTGAACCATCTAACGTCTCATATAGGGGTGTCCTACATGGAGTGGTGGGTTCACCCCTAAACAAAGACATGGGGAGGGGTGGCCTGCACAGAGTGACAGGTGCACCTACTCTTGCCATCTTGCTGGGCAAACTAGATGGACCATGCTGGTCTTTATCTGCCGTCATTTACTATGTTACTATGTAGGTAAATCATATCCATCGCATGCTGTTGATCTAGTTCTCTGGTCACCCAGTCAAAGAACTCAATCAGATTTGTTTGGCAAGATCGTCCTTTGGTAAAACCATGTTGCTTCGGATCATGCAACCTGTTGGTTTCAAGGAAGTCCACCATTTGCTCTTTCAGAAGTGCCTTCATTACTTTTCCCATCAGCAAGGTAAGGTTTACTGGCCTGTAGTTTGTCACTTCTTCCCTACTGCCACTTTTATGAAGAGGTACCACATCAACCCTTCTCCAGTCCTGTGGAACGTTTCCTGTCTCCAAGGATCTATTAAAAACATCCTTTAATGGCCCTGCAAGAATCTCTCTGAGCTCTTTCAGTATCCTGGGATGTATCCCATCTGGTCCTATGGCGTTGGCCACTTTCAGAGTTGAAAGCTGTTCTAAGTCATCATCTTTTGTGAATGGTGTGATATCTACTCCATTCCCATTTGTATATTTGTCAATCACAGGTGGTCCTTCTCCAGGATTTTCTCTGGTAAAAACAGAGCAGAAGTATTTGTTTAGCATTATTGCTTTTTTCAATGTCACTTTCCACACATCTGTTCCCAGCACTTTTTGAGTCCTGCAATTCCACCTCTGATTTTCCTCCTCTCCTGAATATACCTGAAAAAAGTTTTGTTGCCACACTTCACATCTTTTCTTCTGCCTTTGATTTCCTTATTTGTCTCTTTTGGTTTGATCCTGTATTCTTTTCTGTGTTCTTCTGTTTGCGAACTTTTGAATTTTGTGAAAGCTGTGTTTTTTGCCTTTGTGCAAATACGTTGGAGAACCAAATACGTTTCCTTTTCCTCTTATCTTTATTTACTTTTCTTACATATGTATCTGTTGTCCCTTTTACTGCCTCCTTTAGGGTTTGTTTTTTTTTTGTGCCATCAAGTCAGTGTTGACTCATAGCGACCCAGCTACCTCTGGGTTTTCCTGGCAATGTATCACCGGAAGTAGATTGCCAGCCTTTTCTTCTGAGGCAATGGAGGGTAAAGTGACTTGCCCAAAGTCACAAGGAGTGCCAGTGGGAATTGAACTCTTGATCTTCTGGGTACTAGGCAGTTGCTCTAACCACTAGGCTACTCCTCCATTAGTTTAGTCCATTGCATTTCCACTTCCCTTATCTGCTTCCACCCTGCCAACTCCTCTTTCAGGTACTTGGCCATTTTGCTGAAGTCAGTGTTTTTAAAGTCTAGGACTTTGAGCTTGCTGTTATTGGATTCTACCATGGCTTTTATCTCAAACCACACTGTGTGATGATCACTGCTGCTCACATGGGCACCCACCTGGATATTCAGCACACTATCTCCGTTGGTGAGCCCTAAATCCAGCACCGAGCTCTCCCTTGTCAGTTCCATCACCATTTGTCTAAGTAACGCATCTTGAAAGTCATCCACAATTTTTTTCACTTCTTTCCAGATTTGCAGAAGGAATACTCCAATCCACATCAGGTAGATTAAAGTCACCCAATATGATCACTTTCCTCTTCATGGCTATCTTTGCAATATCAGCATTCAATTCGTTAATCATTTCTTAGGTTTCAGTTGGAGGCCTGTAGACTACACCAGTATGGATGATGGTGCCATCTCCTCTTTCCAACACAATCCACAGCGCGTCTTCTTTTCCCCATGTCCCCTGCATTTCAGCAACTTTAATATTGCTTTTGACATACAGGGCTACTCCTCCTTTTTTACCCTCTCTATCTCTTCTAAATAGATTATAGCCAACTATGGCTATATCCCATTCATGTGACTCGTTAAACCATGTTTCTGTAATAGCCATAATGTCCAAGTCCATTTCCACCAATAGGGCTTCCAGATCAGGAACTTTGTTGGCTAGGCTTCGAGCATTTGTGCTCATTACTTTCTAGCATTTGTTGACTGGCTTGCCTGTGTTTTGCATGGATTTTCTGGAGTGGAGGAGTGGCCTAGTGGTTGGGGCAAGGTACTTCAGGCCAGAAGGTCAGGGGTTCAAATCCCACTAGAGGACTGCAACCTTGGGCCGGAAGGACTGGGGTTTCTAGTCCCACAGGTGCTCCTTGTGGTCTTGGGCAAGCCACTTAACCCTCCATAGCCCATGTTCCCTGTAAAATAGTTATCTCCAAGTTATAATGCCCTGTTGAATGTAATTTCAGGTTGTTCAATGTAAACCGCACTGATGCAGAATAGCGCGGTATATAAGAGAATATAAATAAATAAATAATACATTCGGCTTCCCACTTGCCATTGATGTGTGATTTAAAAGGAGGTATCTCGCTAAGCTTGAAGAATGGTCTAGAATTTGGCAGCTCAGATTTAATATTAAAAAATGCAAGGTTGTGCATTTGGGCTGCTGCAACAATCCAAGGGAGCGATATAGTATAGGGGGTGAAGTATTTCTGTCCACAAAAGGAGAGTGGGATCTAGGCGTGATTGTGTCTGATGATCTTAAAGTAGCTAAATGGGTAGAAAAGGCAACGGTGAAAGCTAGAAGGATGCTTGGATACATAGGGAGAGGATTGGCCAGCAGAAGAAAGGAGGTGATAATACCTCTGTATAAGTTTTTGGTGTGACCTCATTTGGAGTATTGTGTGCATTTCTGGAGACCGCACCTTCAAAAGGATATAAACAGATCGGAGTCTGTACATAGGGTGGCTACTACAATGGTTAATGGTCTTTGTTATAAAGCATATGAGGACAGACTTAAGGATCATAATATGTATACTTTAGAGGAAAGGCGGGTTAGAGATGATATGATTGAGACGTTTAAATACCTTCATGGAATAAATGCATAAGAGGAAAGCCTCTTTTGATTGAAAGCAAGCTCTGCTACGAGGAGACATAGGATGAGAGTGAAAGGGGATAGACTCAGGAGTAATGTTTTCTTTACGGAAAGAGTGGTAGATGTGTGGAATAATCTCCCATTGGTGGTGGTAGAGATGAGGACAGTATCTGAATTCCAAAAAGCATGGGACAAACACAGAGGATCTCTAAAGGAAAAAAGGGGACTGTTGTAATGGTTGATATGGAAGGGCAGACTAGAGAGGCCATGTGGTCTTTTTCAGCTATCATGTTTCTAGTTGAAGTCTGGGACCGCCTTCTTGGCTTGTCTCCTCTGATTTGCTTAGGGCCTCTGCCAAGTCTGTGGCGACTATGGTCCTTGCTGGGCGGTTCTTGTGGCTGTGGATCTAGTCGGCAGATTTGGCCTCTAAGACTAGGTTGAACAAGCTCCCCTTCTCGGGGAGGCTCCTATTTTGGGGGAGGATTTGGAGAAGCTGGTAGACCTGAGAGATACTAAGGTTGCGAGGCTTCTGGAGGACAAACACAAAGCGATGGACTGTGGGTCCTCTTCTAGAGATCGGGGGCATGAGGCATGGAAGTCCTGCCTAGTCCATGGGGCGAATCCCTAGAAGTCCTGTTTTCTCCTGAAAGGCCCCTCATGGGCCTTTCTTGGAGGCAGTTGGTGTGGCAGAGGAGGGGCCGCAAGTGGCTCTGGTGTTGCCAAGTCCTCCTAATAAACATCTGGGGGCACCGGCAGGGGAACAGTGAGTAAGACGGTCACCTAACCTGATTTTACCTTGCCTGGGCCCAGCTTATGATGGTTGCTTTGGTCTTGGAGATCATATGCAAGGGCTATGCCCTCAAGTTTGCCAGACCTCTTGTGGACACCTTCATGTTGTTGCCTTGGCAATCCAGGAGATGCTTGACTGCCTTCCTTCTGTGTTTCGAGGCCATAGTGCCCATGCTCTTGGAAGAGTGGTGGACAGGGTGTTACTCCATTTATTTCATGGTGCCTAAGGAGGAAGGTTCCTAGCACCCCATTCTGGATCTGAAAGGGGTAAACAGGGCCCTCCTGGTTCCATGTTTCACATGGAGACCCTCCAGGCCATCATTTTGGCCATCCGGCAAGGGGGAGTTCTTGACATCCTTGGATCTTTCTGAGGTATATATGCATATTTCCATTCATCTGGAACATCAGCGCTATTTGCGTTTTCGCAGTGGCATTTTCAGTTTCAGGCCCAAGTGCTCCCCTTCGGGCTGGCCATTGGTGGCCCTCTGGAAGCAGAGCATTCTGGTGTACTCATATCTGGACGATTGGCTGATTGGAGCGACAATAACAGAATAACAAAAAGACCGCTCCTAGGAACATTCACAGAGAAGCATACACTCTTCAATATATCAACCTAACTATAAATCAGAGAAGCACTCAACAGCTGCCTCTGCTGTAACAGACAAAGATGCTGACATCCATAAGAGATACTACCTTGCAACCTGCACCCGAAACAAAAAAGAACCAGGAAACTCACCAAGAAATCAACAGAAAGGACAGCTAGGGAATCCCCTTAACAGAAATCAACAAACACAGCTCAAACAAAATAAGACTATCACCAATTACGACAATCATGGAGAACAGACTTTCTTCCTTAGGAGTTTCAAACAGATTGGCGTATTGCCTTGTTCTGTCTTTCTTTATGTTAATCAGAAACATGAATTGGATAAATAGCATTGTATCACCATAATAAACTCAGCTAGAACACCACAACCTTGGAATGGCCTCATCCCAATCCCTACACAGAGAGAGACAACCCCTGGCTGGATTCCTACCACCTCACACAGAGGAGATTACAGCGACTCCTACCAATCAACACTACATCCATGCCAGCCTCCTCCCAAACCTATATATAACACCCACAATGCATAAAATGCAGCCTTGTCAGTGCCTGCTGTATATGCCATAAAATTCATACTATTTCAGACTATGTGCGAGACAAAGAAATTGATACATAGTAACATACTGTGATAAAGAAGCTTATCAGGGTCTAGGAGACAGGGATAAAGAGAAGGAATTCACCCTTATCAAAGGACCTATTTTACAAGGTCAGAGGCATAAAACTCCATTTACACCGAAAAAGCAGGTAATTCCTAGCTGCAGTAGGTTGCAGAATGGAGAAAAGGAGAGGGAATGCAGGCCCAGGGTAAGGAACCCTTATGTCACTGAATTCCCCAATTACTCAGCTGCCACGAGGCAGTTTGATCTCCATCACCTGAGAGGAGAAGGGGTGGAGCTGGAGCCTGAGAGGTTTAAGACTAGGTCAGATAATCCAGAGAGAGAGAGGAGTAGGAATGCTTACTGGAAGAGGAATGGAGCTGGACAGTAAGAACAGCAGGATCAAGGAACACAAGTTGGAGGACAGAACGAGGAAGCTCAGGTGAATGCTGGCCAGAGCATGAGCGAGGAGAAGCTGATACAAGCCTTGACCCAGGTATGAGCATTAGAAACTTGTCTAATTTGGAGCACTACAGAGTTGCAAGAGACAGCTTTTGCCCTAAAGGAAGCCAGAAACGAAGGTAGAGCCAATGCAACTGGGTGAACAAGACCTAGCTGTAGAAGAAGAAGACTCATACATGGATTGCTCTTTATGCCAATCTTCAAATACAGAGGGTTTGGAAGGGAGTCAACCGTAAGGAAAACCTCCAGAGTCCGGTAACCCTGAGAGCCTGTAGATAACATGTGAAAGTCCTGTATTAAAGGAGAAATACCTTTGCTGAGCAAGCTGAAGCCATCTATCTAAAATTTGTTAAACAGCTCCTAGCCAGTGCAGTGCACAGCCTGAAGCCGTGCTGACGGTGAAAGAAAGAAAAGCTTTGATTTTGTTTTCACTATTCCTAAAAACCTTGCATAGAGAATTGTTTGCCTATGAAGAGTTTACCTTCTTGTTGAAAGTTTTCCTGTGCTTAAGGAGACAAATAGCTGGGAAGTGTTATGGACTGAGAGAAAAGAAATCTGTTTTAGGAAAAGCTGTTTCTGTTTGTTTTAATCCAAAAATATTAACCAAAACTCAGATCTGTATAATAAATCCAACAAAAAATCAGATCAAAAAATCAGGACTAACACAATGACTAAAACAATACAAAACATGTATATTTATATGTAGGAATGTCCGTCAAATCGGGGGACAAATAACCCCGTCATAAAAACGAACGTCTCCCTTTAATCTTTTTTATTTAATACGAATTCCAACAGCAGTCTAAATGAAAAACAAAGCAGACCCATAGAGCCACTTAGCCAAGCTTATAAATGCATAATTAGCCAAAAAGGCCAAAGAAAAACTTAGCTGGCAATGGGGTCCTGCAATAGGAGAATCCTCCAAAACCTTTCAGCGAGGCACTCTTCCAAACTTTATCTTCAAAATTTCATTGGTGCCTTCAAAGTTCCATAACCCAGCGTTGCGTTTCGGATCAAATGACCCTGCATCAGATGGTATAAACAGTAATCCTCTCCAAATTTTTGGGCATTTCGCAAAAAGCCGTTATATCTTCAAAGAGTGTCCCTCTCAAAAGAATGGCGTCTGACGTCAGTGTTCGTGATCAGCTGTTATATCCCGAACCAATACAAAAGAAAGCATCCGATCAGGTGGGTAAAATACTCCACCAATCGAGCTCCAAATTAAGTCCATTGGGGGTAACTGATTTAAGAAAAAAGATCCACCGCTGTTCCAAAACTTGTAAATACTGTTCCCGATCCCCCCTCCGAGGGTTAGCAGGAGCATGATCCAAAATACACCAGGAAAAGTCGGTAAATACATGATTCAACTGAAGGCAGTGAGCTACTAGAGGAGCTGTAAGGGTCTTTGTATGTATTCGCGATTTATGCTCTGATAACCGCCTCTTTACAGGGCGCGTTGTACGACCGACATAATGCAATCCACAAGGGCATGTCAAAACATAAACTACAAAGGAAGAGGAACAATCAGTGTGCCATTTTAAATGGAAAATCCGCCCCGTAGCAGTATGTGTCCATGTGGTACCAATCTGAGATCGTGGACAGCGTTGACAGCGAGAGGACGTACAAGAAAAATGACCTACGGCCAATTGGGATTGCTCAGAGTATTTATAATCCACCATAGAATGTACCACAAAATCCCGAATATTTGCACCTCGTTGATAAGCAATCATAAAATCTTGCTGAAAAACAGGATCAAGTTGCAAAATATGCCAATATTTACGCAAAAGAGCTACTGTTTGAGATGACCCTATCATATACGGCAATACCCCAATAATTTTTTTATTATTGGTATCACCAGCAGGAGTGCCAAATACTTGAGTCCCCCCAACAGAGAGAACTTCCTCCCGAGCAGCAGAATGTAATAACCAATCGCGATGTGCATATTTTGCTGTTTTATAAGCTTTGTTTATTACTTGTTCTGGATAACCTCGAAATAGTAAACGATGACACAAATCTTTGGCATGTAACGTAAATTCTTCTTTAGTAGTACGATCTTATTTAAGAGACACTTCGCACTTTTTGACTTTATTATCTCAATGTGCGTTTTCGTTCTCTTCAGTATGGCTGGTCACAATTGATGTAACGGCCCTATATACTAATATAGATCAGAGTGAAGCTTTGCATGTTATACAGTCAATTTCATTAGAAATGCCAGATCGGATTCCTAAATCATTATTTTTGGAGCTTCTTTCATTGGTGCTGACTCAAAAACCTTTGTCATACAGAAAATAATTCTATCAACAGACCTACGGAATAGCAATGGGTGCTACTGTTGCCCCCTCTATTGCTACGATATATCTTGCGGCCTTTGAGGAAGAATTTTTATACCCCTCTGATTGGTTTAAGAACATACCCTTTTGGGTTCGTTTTCTAGACGATGTTTTTTTCGTTTGGACAGCAGATGAATCCTCATTGGTATTGTTCATGGACTGGTTGAATACTAGAAAATCGAATCTCACTTTTACAGCGAATTATGACTACACTACTATAGATTTTTTGGATGTTCGTCTCTACAAAACTGGTGATACTATTTGTTCTACGTTGTACCAAAAAGCGGTGCAACGCAACACTTTGTTACAATACCAAAGTTTCCATCCGGGCCCCCTTCGAAGAGCCCTTCCTCTTGGTCAATTCTTCCGTATAAAACGAAATTGTACTACTAAAGAAGAATTTACGTTACATGCCAAAGATTTGTGTCATCGTTTACTATTTCGAGGTTATCCAGAACAAGTAATAAATAAAGCTTATAAAACAGCAAAATATGCACATCGCGATTGGTTATTACATTCTGCTGCTCGGGAGGAAGTTCTCTCTGTTGGGGGGACTCAAGTATTTGGCACTCCTGCTGGTGATACCAATAATAAAAAAAATATTGGGGTATTGCCGTATATGATAGGGTCATCTCAAACAGTAGCTCTTTTGCATAAATATTGGCATATTTTGCAACTTGATCCTGTTTTTCAGCAAGATTTTATGATTGCTTATCAACGAGGTGCAAATATTCGGGATTTGTGGTACATTCTATGGTGGATTATAAATACTCTGAGCAATCCCAATTGGCCGTGGGTCATTTTTCTTGTACGTCCTCTCACTGTCAACACTGTCCACGATCTCAGATTGGTACCACATGGACACATACTGCTACGGGGCGGATTTTCCATTTAAAATGGCACACTGATTGTTCCTCTTCCTTTGTAGTTTGTTTTGACATGCCCTTGTGGATTGCATTATGTCGGTCGTACAACGCGCCCTGTAAAGAGGCGGTTATCAGAGCATAAATCGCGAATACATACAAAGACCCTTACAGCTCCTCTAGTAACTCACTGCCTTCAGTTGAATCATGTATTTACTGACTTTTCCTGGTGTATTTTGGATCATGCTCCTGCTAACCCTCGGAGGGGGGATCGGGAACAGTATTTACAAGTTTTGGAACAGCGGTGGATCTTTTTTCTTAAATCAGTTACCCCCAATGGACTTAATTTGGAGCTCGATTGGTGGAGTATTTTACCCACCTGATCGGATGCTTTCTTTTGTATTGGTTCGGGATATAACAGCTGATCACGAACACTGACGTCAGACGCCATGCTTTTGAGAGGGACGCTCTTTGAAGATATAACGGCTTTTTGCGAAATGCCCAAAAATTTGGAGAGGATTACTGTTTATACCATCTGATGCAGGGTCATTTGATCCGAAACGCAGCGCTGGGTTATGGAACTTTGAAGGCACCAATGAAATTTTGAAGATAAAGTTTGGAAGAGTGCCTCGCTGAAAGGTTTAGGAGGATTCTCCTATTGCAGGACCCCATTGCCAGCTAAGTTTTTCTTTGGCCTTTTTGGCTAATTATGCATTTATAAGCTTGGCTAAGTGGCTCTATGGGTCTGCTTTGTTTTTCATTTAGACTGTTGTTGGAATTCTATTAAATAAAAAAGATTAAAGGGAGACGTTCGTTTTTATGACGGGGTTATTTGTCCCCCGATTTGACGGACATTCCTACATATAAATATACATATTTTGTGTTGTTTTAGTCATTGTGTTAGTTCTGTTTGTTTTAAAACAGCACTGCTAGCCATATCTGGTAGCATTGGCTGTTGAAAGGACTTTTCTTTATGCTGAAGAACATTATAAGCTGTTTTGTTTTGAATTCAGTTATATCCTGATGTATTTTTGAAAGAATCCTGGAAAAACAATCCAAAGATGTTATTTTGTGAACCTAGTGTTTTCCGCATAAATAAATTTCTGTCAAAGCCTTACAACTCAAAGCCAACTACAAATGTGTTGTTTTTTACCTAAAGCCAAGTACCTCCTGACTGAACTACCTTTCCCATGAGGCATTACAAGGCAGCCAGTTAGGTAAAGGCTAAATGGTGAATCTCTCCTATGACAAGCACGCCCCTCCATACTGTCTGTAAGGGGCTAAGGGCATGACAGTGGTGTAGTTGGCAGGATTTATTTACACTTAAGGATACCAGGAATTTCACTAAGGATATACAGCTGCGAGATTTTCAAGCCGAAGCAGGTGGAAGCAGAATTTCCCTGACGGACTTGATGAGCAGAAGAGGTTATCCAGGAGCAGTTCCTGTGGAAAAGACCCTGTATAAGCGAGAGTCAACGCCTGAATAAGGTAAAAGATACCTGGGCATGACCAGTTTTGGATTGAGGAAAAAGTCTATGCTGAGGCATTAAAAAGGGGCATATAGAAAAAAAAATAAGAAAAGCTGTTGTGTGGTGCCGCCCTTGGTGGGTTTTTTTCTCTCTTTTTTTCTTGCAGGTAACAAGTTATGGATCCTAAGGAGCTCGTGGACTGGATGGCGATCCAGTTCGCACGTGAGCAGGAGCTGGTGCAACTGGCGCAGGACAGTGCAATCGCTGCCATGAGGGAACAGCAGAAACCAGTTCTTGACTTGGTCGAAGCTTTGATTACGCTCCGGAACCAGGGAGACGGAGGAGTACCAGCGCCAGCAGGACCAGCTGCATCTCGTGTGGACAGTATGGGTGACTTTCAGGGTACTGGGGCATTTTGTTTTGGCAAACTTACCCCAGAGGACAATATAGACGATTTTCTTGAATCTTTTGAAAGAGTGGCTCAGGCTCTAGGTTGGCCGGAGACCCAGTGGGCAGTGCGTCTGGCTACATCTTTAACCGGAGAGGCATTTTCCGCCTACAGAGCCATGCCGGCAGCCCAAGCTTTAGATTATAAGGCTGTAAAGAGTGCCATTAAGGACCGCTTAGGGTTAACTGCCACAGTATACCGACGCATGTTTAGAGCTACAGTCCTGAGAGTTGGCAAGACGCCAAAAGCCTTAAGCCAGAGGATTCATGGATTAGCACTGAAATGGCTGGCTCCCGAAGGGAAAAATGTAGAAATGATTATGGATATGATAATGTTAGAACAATTTATGGCAGCAGTGCCAAAAGACTTACAGTCCTTTCTCATCCAGCAGAATTGCCAAAGCATGGGAGAGGCCACCCTTTTGTCTGAACGTTTTATGGAAGCTGAATTAGCTTATCAGCAAAAGGGTAGCACTCTGAAAATAGGTGCTGTAGTGGGTTTTGCTGCATCAGAAAAGAAGAATGGAAAGGATACTGAATTTGGAAGTGTTTGTATGCCTACCCAAGATGGGAAGTGGGCTAGGAAAAAATGTTTCCAGTGTGGGAAATGGGGTCACTTGCAGCAGGGTTGCAAAGCCCGCACTAACCTAATGGGTACCAGTATAAAACGGCCTGGAGAAGGTTTTCTTTTAACGGTTGACATACAAGGGATTACTACAAATGCTCTTTTGGACTCTGGTGCGGACCAAAGCATGTTATCTAAAAGGCTTTGGCGAGCAATAGCAGCCCAGAACAACTCCGAGCATAGAAAGCCCAAAAGTAATGTACGAATTAGATGCATTCATGGGGCTGCTTCATTTTACCCTACGTATAAGTTAATGGTCAAAGGTTTAGGGGTGCAGAAAGAGATCCCAGTGGCAGTGGTCCCCAAACTCCCATATGATTTAATATTGGGAAGAGACTGGCCCCAATTCAAACAGGGATTAAAGGAAGGCTTAGGAAAAAAGAGTGGCCTTATTTCCACCCGATCCCAGTCTAGGGCCAATACCCAAGAAGATGAGACCCAAGCAGAGTCACTAAGAGATTTACCTTCACACGATGACTTGGTGGCTTCTCCATCTGGAAAGGTTAAGAAGGGGAAAGCACAAAACGTCATGAGAGGCATTGTAGGGCACAGGGAAGGGCTAAGATGGAGTTTAGCCACGGGTTACCCTGGGTGCCAGCCGAAATAGTAGAAAGGTTTCCAACTTTTCCCCAGGAACAGCGAGCCGATCCGGCTCTCACTCGAGCGTTTGAGTATGCCCGAGTGGTATGGGATGTCCTTCCCAGATTCGTGCTGGACAACGAGATATTGTATAGGGAAAGTCAGGACCCCCGTACTGGAACGATCAGAAAGCAGCTAGTGGTACCCACAACTTTTAAGGGGTTAATTTTGAGACTTGCCCATGATCATCCAGTGGATGGCCATAAAGGGGTGCAGGGAACATTAGATCAGATTCTGATACGCTTTTATTGGCCTGGCATTTTTAAAGAAACCGCCCGGTTCTGTACTGCATGCCCAGCGTGCCAGCGAGTTACAGCTGCACGGCCCCCAGTCGTGCCTCTGATTCCAACACCTATCATATCGGATCCCGTAGGGCGTATCGCTATAGATATAGTAGGTCCA
The DNA here is from genome assembly GCA_033557465.1 of Ichthyophis bannanicus. Taxonomy (NCBI): domain Eukaryota; kingdom Metazoa; phylum Chordata; class Amphibia; order Gymnophiona; family Ichthyophiidae; genus Ichthyophis; species Ichthyophis bannanicus. Next base: position 400,403,106 of record CM066039.1, on the reverse strand, counting down.
CTGGTTAAAACACCCCGTGGTTTCCAGTACATCTTAGTCATGGTGGATCAGGCTACCAGGTTTCCCTGGGCCATTCCTTTACGAAATATCTTGGCAAAAACAATAGCTTTAGAATTGGTAAAGTTGTTTTGTGAAATAGGCTTCCCCAGAGAAGTGTTAACAGACCAGGGGACCAACTTTGTATCAAAGTATTTGGCCCAGGTCTGGGATGCTTTCGGAATTCATCACGTAAAAACATCCGCTTATCATCCCCAGTCGAACGGTTTGGTGGAGAGGTTAAATCAAACCTTAAAACAAATGTTAAGAAGAGGGTTAGCAGGAGACATGGAGGAATGGGACATGTTATTGCCTTTTGTCCTATACGCTTGCCGGGAACGGATTCAGATTTCCCTGGGCGTATCTCCCTATGAGCTGATGTATGATCGAGCCCCTTGTGGTCTCTTAGACATATTAAGGGAGCAGTGGTTAGACCCGGAACAGGAGGGCAAGGGAGTTCCTCAATTTTTACGGGACTTAAGAGCACGTTTAAATAGGGCCTCACAGGTAGCTGAGAAGAATCTACAGGACAGTCAAGTGCGCCAGAAGGAGTGGTACGACCGAAGGGCCAAGCCTCGCCAGTTAAGCCTGGGAGAAAAAGTCCTGGTGCAGGTAGCAGGCGCCACACCCAAGTTTGAAGTACAGTGGAAAGGGCCTTGGAAGGTGGTCAAGCAGGTGAGCCCAGTGTCTTATGTCGTAGAAAATACTAAGGGATGCAGGCAGACTTACCACATAAATGTGCTTAGGTCTTGACAAGAGAGATCTGCGAAAGATAATATCCCCAGCGCAGAACAGCCGGCAGGAAAACTGCACAAAAATAACAATGCTCTCTCAGGAATTACGGACTGTTCGGAGGGACACTCGCAACCTCCGCCAGCCCGTAATAACTTGAGCAGGGGGGTATGTGATAAGGAAGCTTATCAGGACCTAGGAGACGGGGATAAAGAGAAGGAATTCACTCTTATCAAAGGACCTATTTTACAAGGTCAGAGACATAAAACTCCATTTACACCTAGAAAGCAGGTAATTCCTAGCTGCAATAGGATGCAGAATGCCCCTAGTGGAGAAAAGGAGAGGGAATGCAGGCCCAGGGTAAGGAACCCTTACGTCACTGAATTCCCCAATTACTCAGCTGCCACGAGGCAGTTTGACTTCCAACACCTGAGAGGAGAAGGGGTGGAGCTGGAGCCTGAGAGGTTTAAGACTAGGTCAGATTATCCAGAGAGAGAGAGGAGTAGGAATGCTTACTGGAAGAGGAATGGAGCTGGAACAGTAAGAACAGCAGGAACAAGGAACACAGGACGAGGAAGCTCAGGTGAATGGTGGCCAGAGCATGAGTGAGGAGAAGCTGATACAAGCCTTGACCCAGGTATGAGCATTAGAAGCTTGTCTAATTTGGAGCACTACAGAGTTTGTAAAAGGGGGTGCTTGTTATGAAGGTACCACCATCTTGGCAAGTATGCAAATTAACTGTCTTGCAAAGGATTGTGGTTATTGAAGTCCATTCACACAAAGCTTGCCTTTTTAAAAATAAAGAAGACTCTTGTAGTTGGTCGAGTGTAAGGCAAAATTAGAGTTTGTTTATGGGGTGATTATTACACACACAGATATGCTTGGTAACACCATCCAGATAACTTCTCCAGGGTTTATTCAACACAAAATAAGGCAACTGAAAAAACTTATGCAAATAAGTATCAAAGTCCTTTATGGAACAGAGAGGCTTTCTTACAGCCACTGCTAATAAACTCCTTAGCAGTGCTGAGGTAGAAATAAATCAAAGAGGAAAACGTCTTTACACAAAAACATAGCTCACTTTCTCCATACAGAAAAGAACTTTTAAACCCCACGTGTGCACGGCTTGTGCTGGGCTCTCCTCCACCAACAGGTGACAATTAACTGCAATCAGTAGCTTGATTTCAGCACCCGTGCAAAACTTTCCCAAAAGCTTTTTCTTTTCAACAAAACTTTATGGGAAGCTAATGCTTTGAATGTTTCCTTTTGATGTTTTCTCTTATATTTAGGATTTTCCTAAAATAACAACCTACTCAAAGAACAGTCCATATAATCATCCTCTGTATCAGATATTAAACCTTGCTCTTGAAATTGCAGATTCAGTTTCTCCGTCTGACTCAGAGGGCTTTAGGAACTGACCTCTATACGGAGAGAAACTGTTTCCCTGCTGTTTGCACTGCTCAAAGCTAGAGAAACGTTCACAGTTCCTACCTGAATCCAGGCAAGCGTCAGGCTGCTTCTTCTGGTATTCTGGCCAGTATGCAATAGAGCTTCTGTGTCCTGTCCTCCAGTGGTATCTCTGGACCTCAGGATTTCTTCCCCAGACGTCCTCCAAGAGGTATTTGGGCTCCTTTTCTCCTTAGCTGCAACAGACATCTTCCTAGGTGTTGCTTGAGGGTCCCTGGCTGTGGATCTACAGACCTCTGGCTTTCTCCAGTCCTCTGAACCTTTCCCCCAGGTATCTCTCCAGGCATAGGTACTTCTCTGAGCTCCTCTCTTGGACCGTCTGTTTCCTTGTCCTTGTTCCTTCATGTTCCAGTTGTTCTTCCTTCTGTTCTCATTCTCCTTCTGATTCCCCTTCTCCTTCCTTCTCCGTCTCTGTCTGGTTCTGTCTTCCTGAAGATTCCCCTCTAGTTTTAAAGGGCTTAGATTGCAACTCCTCCCTTGCATTCTTCAGGTGTTGTGGATTAAGCATTCTTCTAGAGGCTGTTTGATTAGGGATGATATAATGCTTACTCTGATTAGACTCATGCTTTTCCGCTCTAGCTCCCCTAGGGACTTCCTGCATACAGGTGCATTCTGGAACATGTAGTCTTTTAGGGTAACAAGCTGTCTTATTTCTATAACCTGCCAGCACATGTCCCTTAATCAGAGTAAATTCTCCTCTTTTGTCATTACTCCCTGAGCTTTGATAAGCTTCCTTATCACAAGTTGCAAGAGACAGCTTTTGCCCTAACGGAAGGCAGTCAGCTAAGCCCTCTGTGCCAGAAACGAAGGTAGAGCCAATGCAACTGGGTGAACAAGACCTAGCTATAGAAGAAGAAGACTCATACATGGATTGCTGTTTATGCCAATCTTCAAATACAGAGGGTTTGGAAGGGAGTCAACCGTAAGGAAAACCTCCAGAGTCCGGTAACCTTGAGAGCCTGCAGATAACTTGTGAAAGTCCTGTATTAAAGGAGAAATACCTTTGCTGAGCAAGCTGAAGCCGTCTAATTAAAACTTGTTAAACAGCTGCTAGCCAGTGCAGTGCACAGCCTGAAGCCGTGCTGACGGTGAAAGAAAGAAAAGCTTTGATTTTGTTTTCACTATTCCTAAAAACCTTGCATAGAGAATTGTTTGCCTATGAAGAGTTTACCTTGTTGTTGAAAGTTTTCCTGTGCTTAAGGAGACAAATAGCCGGGAAGTGTTATGGACTGAGAGAAAAGAAACCTGTTTTAGGAAAAGCTGTTTCTGTTTGTTTTAAAACAGCACTGCTAGCCATATCTGGTAGCATTGGCTGTTGAAAGGACTTTTCTTTATGCTGAAGAACATTATAAGCTGTTTTGTTTTGAGTTCAGTTATATCCTGATGTATTTTTGAAAGAATCCTGGAAAAACAATCCAAAGGTGTTATTTTGTGAACCTAGTGTTTTCCGCATAAATAAATTTCTGTCAAAGCCTTACCACTCAAAGCCAACTACAAATGTGTTTTTTTTTTACCTAAAGCCAAGTACCTCCTGACTGAACTACCTTTCCCATGAAGCATTACAAGGCAGCCAGTCAGGTAAAGGCTAAATGGTGAATCTCTCCTATGACAAGCACGCCCCTCCATTCTGTCTGTAAGGGGCTAAGGGCGTGACAATACATAGTAAATGACGGCAGATAAAGACCAGTATGGTCCATCTAGTCTGCCCAGCAATATGGCAAGAGCAGGTGCACCCCTACCCATGTCTTTGCTTAGTGGTGCACCCACCAGGAGCAGGTGCACCCCTCCCCTTGTCTTCACCCCTCCCTATATCTTTGTTTCTTTGTTTGTTTAGGGGTGAACCCACTGCTTCTCCCCCCATCGCTCCATGTAGGACACCCCTATTTGTTGAGAAATTAGATAGTTCAGTTTATTTTGATTTAATCTTGTTGCTGTAAAGTGATCTACTGTGTCTGTCCCAGGCCACTTTGAATTCCGTCACTGTTTTTGCCTCCACCACCTCCATCGGGAGGGCATTCCAAGCATCCACCACCCTTTCAGTAAAAAAGTATTTCCTGACATTGCCTTTCAATTTACCACCTTGCAGCTTCATGTCATGCCCTCTAGTTTTACAGTTTCCCCGTCTCTGGAAGAGGTTTGTTTGTTCATTATTTCTCTTTAAGTATTTTAAAGGTCTGAATCATATCTCCCCTATCCCTCCTCTCCTCCAAAGTGTACATGTTTAGGTCTTCAAGTCTCTCCTCATAAGGCTTCAGACATATGCTCCAAATCATTCTGGTCGCCTTCCTCTGAACAGCTTCCATTCTTTTTACATCCTTTGCAAGATACGGTCTCCAAAACTTAACACAGTATTCCAAGTGAGGCCTCACCAGAGACTTATACAGTGGCACTAGTACCCCTTCCCTTCTGCTGGTAATTCCTTTTCAAATGCAGCCCAACACCCTCCTGGCTTTTGCCACCGCCTTGTTGCACTGTTTTGCCACCTTGAGATCTACAGAAATAATCACACCGAGGTCTTTCTCCTGCTCCGTGCACACCAACCTCCCGCCCCCTATCGTGTACATTTCCCTTGGATTTCTGCTACCCAAGTGCATGACACTGCACTTCTTTGCATGAAATCTTAATTGCCAAGCATCAGACCATTCCTCCAGCTTTTGCAGATCCCTCCTCATGTTAAGCACTCCCTCGGGGGAGTCCACTCTGTTGCAAATTTTCGTGTCATCTGCAAAAAGACAGACTCTTCCATTCAATCTTTCAGCAGTATCACTCACAAATACATTGAACAGTGCCAGGCCTAGGACCGAACCCTGAGGTACCCCGCTAATCACCTTCCTTTCATCCGAGTGAGCTCCATTTACCATCACCTTCTGTCTGTCAATCAACCAATTTCTGATCCAGTTTACCACCTTGGGACCCATCCCCAAGTTTATTGATGAGCCTCCTCTGAGGGACAGTATCAAACGCTTTGCTAAAATCCAGGTAGATGACATCCATTGCGTGTCCTTGATCCAGTTCTCTGGTCACCCAGTCAAAGAACTCAGTCAGATTTGTCTGGCAAGATCGTCCCTCGGTAAAACCATGTAGCCTCAGATCCTGCAACCCGCTGGTTTTGAGAAAGTTCACTATTCGCTCTTTCAGGAGCGTCTCCATTACTTTTCCCGCCACCGAGGTAAGGCTCACGGTCCTGTAGTTTGACACTTCTTCCTTGTCACCACTTTTGTGTAGAGGTACGACGTCAGCCATTCTCCAGTCCTGAGGAACCTCTCCTGTTTCCAAGGATCTGTTGAAAACATCCTTTAACGGCCCTGCAAGAACCTCTCTGAGCTCTTTAAGTATCCTGGCATGTATCCCATCTGGTCCCATGGCCTTGTCCACTTTCAGTTTTGCAAGTTGTTCTAAAACCTCATCCTCTCTGAATGGTGTGTTATCTACCTCATTCCCATTTTTATATTTGGGAGTCGCAGGTGGTCCTTCTCCAGGATTTTCTTTAGTAAAAACAGAGCAGAAGTATTTGTTTAGTAATTTCGCTTTATCAATGTCATTTTCCATGAGTGCGTTTCTAGCATTTCTGAGTCCTGCAAGTCCACCTCTGATCTTCTTCCTTTCCCGGATATACCCGAAGAAAGTTTTGTCGCCGCACTTAACATCTTTAGCCATCTTTTCCTCTGCCTTTGATTTTGCTATCCTTATTTCTCTTTTTGTCTCCTTGAGTTTGATCCTGTATTCAATTCTGTGTTCTTCTGTTTGCAAGCTTTTGAATTTTGCGAAAGCTGTTTTTTGCCCTTATTTGAGGAGCCACTTCTTTGGAAAACCAAACAGGCTTCCTTCTCCTCTTGTTTTTATTTACTTTTCTTACATATTTATCTGTTGCCCCTTTTATTCCCCCTTTTAGTTTAGCCCATTGCAATTCCACTTCCCTTATCCCCTTCCACCCTGTCAGCTCCTCCTTTAGGTGCTCGGCCATTTTATTGAAGTCAGTGTTTTTGAAGTTTAGGACTTTGAGCTTCCTATGATTGGATTGCACCTTGGCTTTTATCTCAAACCACACCATGTGATGATCACTGTTGCTCACAGGGGCACTCACCCAGACATTAGACATGCTATCACTGTTGATGAGCACCAAATCCAGCGTTGAGCTTTCCCTGGTTGGTTCCATCACCATTTGTCTAAGTAACGCATCTTGGATAGCGTCCACAATTTTTTTGCTTCTTTCCAGATTTGCAGAAGGAGTAATCCAATCCACATCGGGTAGATTATAGTCACCCAATATGATTGCTTCCCCCTTTGTTGCTGTCTTGGCAATATCTATAATCAATTTGTTATCTAGCTCTTGAATTTGAGTCGGAGGTCTGTAGATTACAGCAGTATGGATGACAGTGCCATCTCCTCTTTCCAACTTGATCCAGAGCGCTGCTTCTTTTCCCCATGCTCCCTGCATTTCAGTAGCTTTGATACTGCTGTTGACATACAACGCTACTCCTCCCCCTTTTCCATTTTCTCTGTCTCTTCTGAATAGATTATAGCCAGGTATGGCTATATCCCAATCATGTGATTCATTAAACCATGTTTCTGTAATGGCCACAATGTCTAAGTCCTTTTCCACCATTAGGGCTTCCAGGTCCGGAAGTTTGTTGGCTAAGCTTCGAGCATTTGTGCTCATTGCTTTCCAGCATTTAACTGGCTTATGTGTATTTTGCATTGATTTTATTCTACCCACTTCTTCCCAGTTGCTTTTGATGTGGTGTTAAAAGTGTGGTTGTTTCTGTTATTCTGCTTTTGCAGGGGGTGACATCCAGAACTTGACCTTCCCCGTCCGTCACCCCCTTCTAGTTTAAATGCAAATCGACATACTGCCTGAATTTTTCACATAGGATTCTTTTCCCTGCAACAGAGAGGAGTAGTCCATCAGCACAGTATAGTTTCTTGTTGGTCCATGTGTTTTCCCAGTCGCCAATAAATCTGAATCCTTCTCGTTTGCACCAGCTCTGGAGCCATGTATTAAAGCTGTTAATGCAATTTAGCCTTTTTGCCCCTTACCTAGAACAGGTAGAACTTCTGAGAATGCTACAGTGTTAACAATGGGCTTGAGTTTTTCTCCCAGAGATTGGAAGTCCTTTTGGACTGTAGAGGCACTATTACTAGCCAGGTCATTTGTATCCAAGTGGATGACAACATCAACTTTGGAGTGTTTGCTTTCTGCGCTAAGCACATCAATAGTTTGGTTTGTATTCCTGCCGGCTAAGGAGCCTGGGAGGCATTTGACTATCTTCTCTCCTTTGAGCTGTGTTCCCAAGTTGGTGTCTCTGATGATGGAATCTCCAAGTAGTAGTAGTTTTCTGTTTGGTGAGTTTTTCTTCATATTTGGTGCTTTAGCAGGAGATTGGGCATTGACTGACTCCTCTAAGGGCCGTTCAGTTTCTTTGGATATGGCATACTCATACAATGTGCTTCACTGAATCCTGGATCACGGATGCAGATCGTGTCATATTAAATCAACTTGCCTCCTCTAATATGGATATCCACAACTGTTCCAGACCCCATGACAAGGGTGTAGAGGTTATAATGCTCTCAAACAGATAGTGTATTCGTGCTAAGCTGGTATCTAGTAAATGCCAGATCAGTTAGTAACAGGATCCCCATTATATGTGATCTCATTCACAACTCTAAACCCGATATTATATGTATCGCAGAGACTTGGCTCTCTGACACAGACACAGTACTCCTTAAACAGATCAAAACATCAGACTACAACATCTTCCACTGTCTAAGACAAAATAAAAGAGGAGGAGGTATGCTTATATTATGCAAAGCTGAACTAGGGGTACATTAGGCTTCCACTGTAAGCATTGATGGCCTTGACATGCTAACGATACAAAACAAACATCTTTCAATTAGTCTGCTATATAGGTCCCCATCATCTGACCCCAATACACTAGCCAGTATTCTTGAATCTGCATGCTCTGACACCCCATTTGGTAGCGACCACATCATTCTAGGAGATTTCAATCTCTCTTCAGCAACTAATGCACAAAGTTCATCATTCCTCCAAGCCTTGGAAGACTTAGGATATCAGCAAATCATTAACACCCCTAAGCATTTAAAGGGTAATGCATTGGATCTTATATTCATACCTAAAGAATGGTCAAATAACACCCATGTAACAGCAATACAAACTCAACCAATTCCATGGACCGAGACCACTACCTAATACACTTCATCATTGAACTAAATGCATACATATATAAAATGTGTCATAGAGAACAGACACATCACCATTTCAAGAAATTTGACGAAGAAGCCTTCCTAATGGATACTCTACCCGCACTAACGAATAACAATGAGGACCTTGAAGTCCTCCTGAAGAACTGGAATAACACTCTACATATGGCCTCTGCTATCCCCCAGAAAAAAACCCAAAGAAACACAGAAACTTGCAGCCCCAGAACTCCCAGAACATGAGGTCAATAAAGAGAACATTAAAAAAACAAAAAGAAAATTGAGAAGTACAAAATCCGAGGTTGAGCTGCAGCAATATATGGATACTCTTAAGCTATATTGTCAAACCATCAATGACCTGAAGAAAGAATACTATTCAAAAATGCTAATGAAGTCACTAAATCACCCCAGAGAGCTTCCTCATTGTACAAGACATTATTTATTTATTTAAAAGTATTTATATTCCGCTTTATCCTTGAATCAAAGCGGATTTCATTGCAAATCAATCAAGTAGGGTAGTGCGGGGGTGTCGGAATGCAGTGGTTGTGAAGGTAGTGTTTGTGAGTGTGTGGATAGGTAAATCTTGATTTGGGGTGCAATATATACAGGTTGAACTTTCTACATTGGGCTAAATACATTTTCATGAGGGTAGTATATACAGGTTGATCTATCTAGGTTGGGCTATATACATTTTAATGAGAGTGGTAAGATGTTTTTATGTTGTGGATGTCATGTCTTGTTTAGCTCGTTTTGTGAGGTGGTTAGGGTGGATTGGTGATCTTCATTGAATTGTTCAATGAATAGGGTGGTTTTAAGTAGCTTCCGGAATTCTTTTATATCTGTTGTTGATTTTAGATTATCTGGGAGGACATTCCATTGCGGGGGCAGCAAGAGAAGGCTCGCATGGATGTGGATTTGTTTGTTCTTTTAAATAGAGTAGGTGTTGGTATATTGTTTTTGGTGCTGTTTCTGTCTGGTCTTTTGCTTGTTTTGAAAGCAGAGCACCAATGATCGCAACAACAATGAAATGGATGCCCAACAACTTGACAGTCACTATATAAAGAAATCCTGATGCACAACAGCCAGTCCAACAAAAGTAACAATTAATGAACCAGCTGACACCAGTCTATGGAACTCATTCTCTAAGTAGCACTGAACAGATCGAATAATGTATCAAATCCATTAATACAACATCACACCTTGACCCTTGCCCAGTAATCTGGATTAAACTAACTAGAACAGAACTGACACCTCACATGCAAAGAACAGTTGGTCTCTCCCTTCTCAAGGACTAATGTCAAAAGCACTAAAGGAAACAACCATCCGCCCAATCATAAAACACTGCTCACTCGACAAGTGCTGCTCTAGCTCCTATAGACCAATATTGAGTCTCCCATTTTTATCCAAAGTAATAGAGTCATTACAGAGGCAACTATAAGACCACCTAGATACATACGCTTCACTCGATCCACACCAATATGGAATTTGACCTTTATCATGGCGTGGAAACCCTTCTCACATCCCTTTTCAACAAAATCGTGCAAGGAACTGAAAACACAAAAAAATCCCATGTACTTATTTTCGTAGACATAGCGTCAGCTTTCGACTCCATAAGCCACGGCATTCTAGTCAATCGCCTACAACAACATGGAATAGGAAATAAACCAATGCATTATAGTGCCTCCTATCTCTCTGACCGCACACAACAGGTCAAATTTGATCATACCCTCTCCAGACTATTCAACCAAACCCAAGGGGTACCTCAGCGTTCTGCGCTATCTGCCTTACTCTTCAACATCTACCACCAGCCAATCTGCGACATAATCAGAACTCACAAAATTGATTACAGGATATATGCGGATGACATCATGCTTTTCAAGACACTCATAACATTGGAGCCAAACTACAAGAAAATAGTAAAATGTTTCAACGAAGTCTCACATTGACTCAACTCCTCAGCCTAACAATAAATCTAAAAAAGACCGAAGTCCTTATGATCTCCAGGAACAAAGCATTCTCGCATCCTAAGAACATAAGATATGCTATACTGGGTCAGACCAAGGTCTGAGAGGTTTGCTTCTGCTGAAGCCCCCGATCTGCCCCCCGGCGACCAAGCTGGATTTGAATGTGGTCTTAGAGCAGGTTACTCGCCCACTTTTTGAGCCGATGGCTACCTGCCATCTCCGCTTCCTGTCTTAGAAGGCGCTTTTCTTGGTGGCACTCACATCGGCTAGATGAGTGAGTGAGCTGCAGGCTCTGGTGTCCAATTGACCGTACACACGGTTCTATAGGAACAGGGTGGTACTTTGCATGTACCTCCAAGTTCCTTCCGAAAATGATCTCCTCATTCCACCTCAACCAGGAGGTGGTACTTCCGACCTTCTTTCCCAGGCCCCATGCCAGCTGGGCAGAAGCAGTTCTGCATACCCTGGACTGTAAGAGGGCCTTGGCCTTCTACATGGAGTGTACGCGGGGGCATCGAAGGACTCTTTGTCTCTTATGGCCCCAGTAAGCTGGGGATGCCGGTCTCCAAGCGTACGTTGTCCACTTGGGTGGCAGATTGCATCGCCTGGTCATACAGGACGGCCGATCTCCCATTGCTGGGTCGCATTACGGCCCACCGGGTCAGGGCTAAGGCCACATCAGTGGCTCACTTCTGCTCTGTTCCACTGGCAGACATCTGCTGGGTCGCATCCTGGTCTTCAAGCCAGACTTTTGCGGCCCATTACTGCCTGGATAGGGAGTCCAAAGGGGACAGTGCATTCAGCCAGTCTGTACTCCGTAATCTGCCTACCCTCCGACCCTTTGGTGTCAGGCTACCAGAATGTTACGTTCTAGGTTGAACTCCTATCATGGCTGCTGCGGCTCTTCTAGAGGGAGCCTATATTTCAGTTATGGGTTCTCGGTAGCCTATAGCTAGGGAGTCCCATATGTGAGGACTGACTTCCTGCTTGTTCCTGGAGAAAGCGTAGTTACTCACCTGTAACAGGTGTTCTCCAGGGACAGCAGGAAGCAGTCCTCACAACCCTCTCTCCTCCCCTGGACTTGCACTCCTATTATTAATTTTTATTCATTTTGCCGTCTTTTTAGCTATGTCATTTGACTAAGCAAGATGGCACCCTGGGCTGGAAGGGGACTGCGCATGCGTGATGCAGTCCCAAAGGCTTTCTTCAAAAGCTGGGGATTTGCTCCTCATGGGGCCTCCGGCGGCGCCTATGTCACCCATATGTGAGGACTGATTCCTGCTGTCCCTGGAGAACACCTGTTACAGGTGAGTAACTATGCTTTAGTTTCCCTGATTTCTTTGAGCATTTCATCATCCATTTGTTCATTCTGGCCAGGCGGTCGCTAGTACACCCCCACTTCCATTGCCTTCCCCTTTTTAATAGAATTTCAATCCATAGAGATTCTACAGCAAATTTTGTTTCCTGCAAAACTTTAATACATAGAAACATGATGACAGAAAAAGACCACATGGCCTATCTAGTCTGTCCTTCCATATCAACAACTACAATAGTCCACTTTTTACCTTTAGAGATCCTCTGTGTTGGTCCCATGCTTTTTTGAATTCAGTTACTGTCCTCATCTCTACCACCTCCACTGGGAGACTATTCCGTGGATCCACTACTCTTCCCATAAAGAAATATTTCCGCATATCACTCCTGAATCTATCTCCCTTCACCCTCATCCCATGTCCCCTCGTAAAAGAACTTTCTTTCAATTGAAAGAGGCTCTCTCCCTGAACATTTATGCCACAGAGGTATTTAAACATCTCAATCATATCACCTCTATCCCGCCTTTCCTCTAAGGTGTACATATTAAGATCCTTAAGTCTGTCCTCATATGCTTTATAATGAAGCCCACTAATCATTTTAGTAGCCACCCTCTGCACCGACTCCATCCTGTTCACATCCTTTTGAAGGTGCGGTCTCCAGAATTGCACACTATACTCCAAATGAGGTCGCACCAAAGACTTATACAGAGGCATTATCACCTCCTTTTTTTCTGCTAGCCATTCCTCGCCGTATGCACCCAAGCATCCTTCTAGCTTTTGCCGTCGCCTTTTCTACCTGTTAGCTACTTTAAGATCATCAGACACAACCACGCCTAGGTTCCGCTCTTCTTTAGTGGACAAAAGTACTTCACCTCCTATACTGTATTGCTCCCTTGGACTGCTGCAGCCCAAATGCATGACCTTACATTTTTTAACATTAAATCCCAGCTGCCAAATTCTAGACCATTCTTCAAGCTTAGCTAGATCCCTCCTCATGTTATCTACACCTTCCTGGGTGTCTACTCTATTGCAGATTTTGGTATCATCTGCAAAGAGGCAAACCTTACCTGACAGCCCTTCCGCTATATCACTAACAAAGATGTTAAAAAGAATCGGACCAAGGACAGATCCCTGGGGCACACCACTGGTAACATCCTTCTCCTCAGAGTGAGCTCCATTTACTTGTACTCTTTGTCGCCTCCCACCCAACCAATTTCTAACCCAAGCAGTAACATTAGGGCCCATCCCTAGGGTGCTCAGTTTGTTTATAAGTCGCCTGTGAGGAACAGTGTCAAAGGCTTTACTGAAATCTAAATACACCACATCTAGAGCTCTCCCTCGGTCCAACTCCCTGGTCACCCAGTCAAAGAAATCAATCAGATTTGTTTGACAAGACCTGCCTCTGGTGAATCCATGCTGCCTCGGATCCTGTAATCCGCTGGACTCCAGAAACATCACTATTTTCTCTTTCAGCAGCGTTTCCAATAATTTACTCACCACCGAAGTTAAACTAACCGGCCTGTAGTTTTCAACCACATCCTTACTTCCGCTTTTGTGTAAAGGCACAATATGAGCCTCTCTCCAGTCCTTTGGCACCACTCCCGACTCCAACAAGGCATTGAAAAGGTCAGTCAATGGAGTTGCTAGAGCGTCCCCAAGTTCCCTCAGTATTCTAGGGTGTATCCCATCCGGTCCCATTGCTTTGTCTACTTTAAGTTGAGCTAGTTTCTCACGAACACAGTCTTCTGAAAATTGTTCAAGATGTCCCCCGCTTATGTTCCTATTTGTGGGTGTTTTCTGAGGTCCTGCTCCTGGTTCTTCATCTGTGAACACAGAACAAAAATATTTGTTAAGCAATTCCGCTTTATCCTTATCAGCTTCTACATATTCCCCCCCTGCACCCTTGAGTCTGACAATACTACTTTTGCCCTTCCTCTTCTCACTAATATATCTGAAAAATGTCTTATCCCCCATTTTATTGCATTGGCTATTTCCTCCTCTTTTTGAATCTTTGCCTTCTTGACTACTTTGCTAGCTTCTCTAAGTTTTTCCAAATACAGATGCCTGTCTTCCTCTCTCTGTGATCTCTTGTATTTCATGAAGGCCTCCCTCTTTTTCTTCACTTTTTCAGCTACTTCCTTCGAAAACCATAGCGGTCTCCTTTTCCTTTTGCCTTTATTTACCATTTTAACAAAAAGGTTGGTTGCCCTTAAAATACCCCCTTTCAGTTTTGCCCACTGTTTTTCTACATCCCCCAGCTGTTCCCATCCCACTAACGACTCCCTGAGATATTGGCCCATCATCGCAAAGTTAGTCTTCCTAAAGTCTAAGATCCTCACCTTGGAATGGATTCTAACAGCCCTAGTCCTAATACTGAACCACACCATCTGGTGATCACTGGATGCAAAATGATCTCCCACTACAACATCAGAAACACTTTCACCGTTGGTAAGCACCAAATCCAGTATGGCCCCTTCACGTGTGGGGTCTGTTACCAATTGCCTGAATAGTTCTCCCTGTAGAGAATCCAGGATCTCCTTACTTCTAGATGATACTGCAGCAGGAATGTGCCAATCAACATCTGGCATATTGAAATCTCCTATCAGTAGCACTTCCCCTTTCCTAGCAATGCTGCGTATGTCTTCAATTAACTCTCTGTCCACCTCTTCCTCTTGTGAGGTTGGTCTGTATATCACACCAATGGAAATAGATTTGTCTTTCCCTCTGTCTAGTTTAACCCACAATGCCTCCTCTCTCCCTTTTAAGCTCTGTAATTCCAAAGCTTTAATAGTAGTTTTTACATATAGTGCCACTCCTCCTCCCCTTCTTCCTACCCTGTCCTTTCTGAATAAAGTATAGCCAGGTATAGTTACATCCCAGTCATGGTTTTCTGTGAACCATGTTTCTGTAATTGCCACTAAATCCAAGTCAGCCACTCCCACCAAAGCTTCAGCATCAGGGATCTTATTTCCCATGCTACGGGCATTTATACACACTGCTTTCCATATGTTACCCCTGTTACCCATTTCCATAAAGGTATTTAATGTATCACCTACCTGGGGGCTTTCACTTACCTGGGGGCTTTGTTCACCTATCCCCAACGAATCTAGTTTAAAACCCTCTTTAGTAGATTAGCCAGTCTACTACCGAAGATGCGCTGACTTTTCTTGGACAGATGGATGCCATCTCTGCTCTGCAACCCTTGGAACAGCATCCCATGGTCTAGGAAACCAAAACGCTCTCGATGACACCATCCACGCAGCCATGCATTCATCTCCAGGATGCGAGCCTCTCTGCCTTGGCCTTTACCCTCAACAGGGAGGATTGAAGAGAACACCACCTGTGCACCTAACTGCTTCACCCTCTGTCCCAGAGCCATGAAGTCACTTTTGATACGTTCCGAGGTATACCTGGCAGTATCATTTGTTCCAACATGGATTTGCAACATTGGGTAATAGTCAGTGGGCTTGATGAGTCTCGGCAAACTCTCCGTAACATCTTTGATTTTGGCACCAGACAGACAGCATACCTCTCTGGACATCAAGTCTGGTCAACAGATGGACGCCTCAGTACCCCTCAGAAGAGAGTCTCCAACCACCACTACCCTTCGTTTCCTTCTGGTCACTGATTCTGCAACTTTGGGGTATTTGAACTCTGGTTCTTCCCTTTCCAGGGATGCTTTCACCTCCTCCACTTCCAGGGCTGCATAATGGTTCTTCAATTCAAGGGCTGGAGAAGTTGGATTGGTGATTTTGCAGGCCCTGGTGACTTGTGTCCAACCATCGACATTCTGTTGGCACCTATCTTCTCCTGTGCTGGAGAGCTTGGTTGCTGCAAGAAGCATCTCGTCAATGTACTTCTCACTGTCTTGAATGCTCCTCAGCCACAATCCTTTGTGACTCAATGCCCTCTCTATCATAGAGCGCAACCCCTCCACCAATTTAATCAGCTCTATCATTGCGATATAGTTTGTACCCAGGTATCACAGTGTCCCACTTGATTGTCCTTCTTTTACCATGTCTCTGAGATACCAATCATATCTATCCTTTCATTTAGTGCTATCTATTCTAACTCTCCCATCTTATTTTTTAGTCTTCTAGCATTTGCATACAAGCATTTTAGAGACTGTATTTTATTCATATTAATCTGGCTATTGGTTGACAGGGGTAATTTGGAATCTTTAAGCTCTGTCTGCTCCGTCCTCAAGGGCATTTGGGCTGCTTTTATCTTTGATGGAACCTCTCTGCTGATATACCCTAACTTCATTCTTTTGGTAGTATCCTTCAAGAATACATTTGTTCTGAACCATGCGCTCTTGGGCGACTGTTGGCTCTCCTCTATTATCTAGTTTAAAAGCTACTCTGTCTCCTTTTTAAAGGTTAATGCCAGCAGCCTGGTTACATCCCAGTTAAGGTGAAGCCCATCCTTTCGGAAGAGCCCATCCTTTCCCCAGAATGTTCCCCATTTCCTAACATATCCAAAACGCTCATCCTTGCACCATTGTCTCATCCGTGCATTGAGACTCTGGAGCTCTGCCTGCCTTTTGGGTCCTGCGCGTGGAACGGGAAGCATTTCGGAGAACGCTACCCTGGAAGTTCTGGATTTCAACTTCCTACCTAAAAGCCTAAACTTAGCCTCTGGAACCTCCCTACCACATTTTCCTATGTCATTGGTACAGACATGTACCAAAACAGCAGTCTCCTCCCCAGCACTTTCTAAGACCTTGGCTAGATGGCGTATGAGGTCCGCTACCTTCGCACCAAGTAGGCATGTTACCAGGCGATCCTCACATCCCCCAGCTATCTACATGCCTAATGATCGAATCACCAACTATAACGGCTGTCCTAACCCTTCCCTCATGGGCACATGTCCCTGGTGAAACGTCCTCGGTGCGAGAGAGTTTTACATCGCCTGGAGGACAGGTCCTAGTTACAGGATCACTTGCTGCCACACCAGAGTGATGCTGTCCTGTCACGTGACCTCTCTCTCCTCCATAGCAACAGGGATTCTGCCAGACTGGAGGTGGGACTTCAGGACTATATCTCTGTAGGTCTCGTCTATGTACATCTCTGTCTTCCTTATGTCCTCCAAGTCTGCTACTTTAGCCTCCAGAGATTGGACTTGTTCTCTGAGAGCAAAGAGCTCCTTGCACCTAGTGCACACGTAAGACCCCTCACCAACTGAGAGGAAATCATACATGTGACACTCAATGCAAAAGACTGGAAAGCCCCCATCTCGCTGCTGCACTGCTGTCTGCATTTTAGTTTTAAGGTTGTGTTTAGATATTTAAGTTCTTTACTTACTAAGGGTTGCTGGGGATACTTATACTAATAAAACTATACCTAATACGTTTAATGTACATACAGGTCTGTATCTTAAAGGCCTGCATGCAATGTTCAGAATTGAATATGATGATGTTCACTGTAATAGTTCATTGAGTTCCTTGTAAACCGCCTTGATTACGTGGATGCAAAAAAAATGCAATGTGTGCCTTCGAGTCAGTCCTGACTCCTGGCGACCCAGAAGCTCCTGGGTTTTCTTGGCAGTGTCACCGGAAGTAGATTGCCAGGCCTTTCTTCCGACAAGAAAATTGAAAATGTCCCTCCAATAAATTAATTGGCTATGTACCAACAAAAATGCTTTTTTTGCTTAACTAATTTTTTATAAAGCTTTTTTTATGAAAACGTTTTTTATATTAAGGTAATATCTTCTTGAGGTCTCAAACTTAAACCAGCGCTGGCTACAACGGACTCGGTCCTTAGTCTCAGCGTGAAATTGCATCAATGACCTCTAGAGAATGATGTAAAGTTGATATTACTGCTTATCCATCATTTTGAAGTGTTGTCTATTTAAGCATATTCATATTAAAAT
Source organism: Ichthyophis bannanicus (assembly GCA_033557465.1). NCBI lineage: Eukaryota > Metazoa > Chordata > Amphibia > Gymnophiona > Ichthyophiidae > Ichthyophis > Ichthyophis bannanicus. The sequence continues at coordinate 400,385,510 of CM066039.1, read as the reverse complement.
ACAGTGCGATATTTATGATAAATGAATGTGCTTATCTGATTTTCAAAAAAAAGCCCTACGCCACCTTCCTGGTCCATGTGTGCGTTTCACCAATGTGGGTTTCTTCAGGGGAAGTGAAAATATCAAGCACTCAATCCAAAATCTTCACAACATTTGCGCTAGCACTGTCAATAGAATATTTCAAATTAACTTCAGTACATGCCTGTCATCAGTAAAATTTTCATAGTTTTTGTTAAGCTTTAAAAGAAATGTTTGCCCAACTGTGGAAAAGTAAAGCAAAATACCTTAATCCTTTGTACTAATCAGGGGCGGCCCAAGGGGGGTGCGGGGCCATGTGCGGAGACTCGGTGCGGGGCCTCATTTGCATAAATATTTGCATAATGTTACCATACACGAACTTTTAGTAAACATGCCTCTTAATGAGTGTATGAATAAAGAAAGACTAAAAGACTTCTACATTACTATAATCCAGTGCCAACCGCCAGACACATTAGGAACTATTACAAACACTGCCCATTTAGAACCCATAGCAAACCCGCCGTATCCTAACAGCACTACCAGGACTCATAAAGCACCATACCCTAACTATCAAAAGGAAACGCTGCAAATATTAAACCAATACATTTCAGAGAACAACAATACATGACCTACTGGGGAAAGAGAACAAGTGGCAATGTCAAATAGGAATTACATAAACAGAATACCTCAGCTCAGTTACACATGCAGAACATAGACCATCACCAAACAAGGAATCACAATTTAGAAACAGGAAGACAATAATTAAACTGGGAATCCCAAAAGCCAAACTTGGAATGTACAACACTGTAGAAATAAAAACTATACATTAATTTGCTCTTGTACTAAACAAAGCGCAGACGTTAATGATGCACATTTCCCAGAGCTGACATATTCCAATTAATAAATTCAAAATAAAGAGATTTTTTCTACCTTTTGTGCATTTTTTTTCAGCTGCAATTGCTCCAGCCACTTTCTTCTGGTTTCTTCGTGTCTTCTGCTAAATCTTCATCGTCTGCTGTCCATTTGTCTTTTCTTCTCTCTTCTAGTTTTTTCCATTCTCTCTCTACATCTGCTTTAACATACTAATCTTTCTCCTTTTGCTCTTTCCTCATTCCTATTTCATCCACTCAAATTTTACCCCTCCATCCTCAATCCCCACTTACTCTCCCAATATCCAGACAATTGTAGATTTGTCTTCCCTCCCACACAAAATATTTTTTCCCTCTCCATTTCACTCTCCCAGCTCCATCCCATTCTAATCCTCCCCCAACATCAGCTCCATTCTAGTTCCAGTCCCACCCAGCATCCGCTCCCTTCTAGTCCCCGCATCAGCCCATTTCCAGTCCTAGCCCCCCATAAGCCCATTTCCAGTCCTAGCTCCCCCATCTATTTGCAGTCCCATCCGAGTCCCTCCATCAGCTCATTTCCAATCCCAGCCCCCCATGAGCCCATTTCTAGTCCTTTCCTAGCCCCATCATCAGCCCATGTTAAATCCTAGCTCCCCTCCACTCAGCCCATTTCCAATCCGTCCCCCATGAGCCTACTTCCAGTTCTAGCCCCTTCATGAGTCCATTTCAATCCAATCCCCCACCACAGCCCATTTCCAATCTTAGCACCCCCAACAGCCAATTTCCAGTCCTATTCTAGCCCCTCCATCAGCCCATTTCCTGTCCTAGAGCCCCCCCTCACCCATTTCCAGTCCTAGCTCCCTCCCCCACACAACCCATTTACATTACAAGCCCCCGGCCCCATCAGCTAAATGCAGTTCAAGCCCGCCTTCCACTCAACCCAGTTACAGACCTAGCCTCCTATTAGCCCATTAATAGTGCTAACCCCACATCAGCCCTTTTCGTCCTAATCCCCCATCACCCTATTTCCAGTCCTAGCACCCCCATCAGCCTATTTCCAGTCTTAGCCCCCCCCCATAGCCAATTACCAATCCTACCCCCCCATCAGCCCATTTCCAGTCTTAGCCCCCCATAGCCCATTTCCATTCCTATCCCCCCCATCACCCTATTTACAGTCCTATCCCCCCGATCAGCCTATTTCCTGTATTAGCCCCCCCATAGCCAATTACCAGTCCTACCCCCCCATCAGCCCATTTCCAGTCTTAGCCCCCCCCATAGCCCATTACCAGTCCTAACTCCCCCATCACCCTATTTCCAGTCCTAGCCCCCCCCCCATCAGCCTATTCCAGTCTTAGCCCCCCCATAGCCAATTACCAGTCCTAGCCCCCCCATCTGCCCATTTCCAGTCTTAGCCCCTCCCCATAGCCCATTACCAGTCCTAACCCCCCCATCAGCCCACTTAGCCCCCCCATAGCCCATTACCAGTCCTAACCCCCCCATCAGCCCACTTCCAGTCTTAGCCTCCCCCCCATGGCCCATTACCAGTCCTAACCCCCCCATGACCCATTACCAGTCTTTGCCTCACCCCAACATAGCCAATTACCAGTCCTACCCCCCCCATCAGCCCATTTCCAGTCTTAGCCCCCCCATAGCCCATTACCAGTCCTAACCCCCCATCACCCTATTTCCAGTTTTAGCCCCCCATCAGCCTATTTCCAGTCTTAGCCCCCCCCCATAGCCAATTCCCAGTCCTACCCCCCCCTCAGCCCATTTCCAGTCTTAGCCCCCCCCATAGCCCATTTCCAGTCCTAACCCCCCCCCCTCAGCCCATTTCCAGTCCTAACCCCCCCCACCACCACCACCACCAGCCCACTTCCAGCCTTAGCCCCCTCCCCATAGCTCTTTACCAGTCCTAACCACGCCATCAGCCCACTTAGCCCCCCCCATAGCCCATTACCAGTCCTAACCCCCCCCCCATGGCCCAATACCAGTCCTAACCCCCCCCCTGGCCCATTACCAGTCCTAACCACCCCCCCCATCAGCCCACTTCCAGTTTATCCTCCCCCCTCCCATAGCACATTACCAGTCCTAAACCCCCTTCCCCCCTATCATCCCAAATTAAAACAAAAAAAAAAAACCAAACCGGCTGCTTCTGCCGCGGCAGCATCAAGAGCTCTGCCGCGGCAGCATCAAGAGCTCTGCCGCGGGGCCCCCCCCTGCCCGGCAGAGCCTCCCTGCATCATCAGCTTTCTTCAAGTCCCAAAACGCGGGCTTCTTTCAGAGCCGCGAGAGTTTCCTTTCTCGCGGCTCTGTTAATCCCGCCGAGGGTGATGGGAAATCCCATCAGCCCCGGCGGGATTAACTGAGCCGCGAGAAAAGAAACTCTCGCGGCTCTGAAAGAAGCCCGCGTTTTGGGACTTGAAGAAAGCTGATGATGCAGGGAGGCTCTGCCGGGCAGGGGGGGGCCCCGCGGCAGAGCTCTTGATGCTGCCACGGCAGAAGCAGCCGGTTTTTTTTTTTTTTTTAAACTTGGGATGCTGAAGAATGTTTTTTGCGCGGGGCCCCCTGAAACGCGGGGCCCTGTGCAAAAAACATTCTTGCTCAATGGACGGGCCGGCCCTGGTACTAATCCACTTCTCTCTGCATACTGCTTGATTCCAAAAAACGCCGCGCATGCGGGTTCTCACTATGGGAGTTTTTTAAAGTCGTGACGTTAGTCCTGAAGCAACCTACGTACTTTGAGATCAAGTATCAACTATTATGCCATATCTTTATGTACATAGTTTCATGTATTCCTCAACCATCCTGATACATGTCAATATGTAAATAGTTTCCCATGTTCTCCAAGTTTTATTCCTTGTTATAATGTAATTTCAATCAGTCTTCTCTGATCTGAAAACTCTTTGTTAAATGTAAACCGCACTGATAACAAATAGTGCGGTATATAAGAATTGTTAAATAAATAAATAAATTAAATAAATAAAAATGTGTGTAACAACATACTCGGGATTACTCTACCCGCTGTTTCAACGTTATCTTCTCATGATACTAATCACTGAAAAAAACTTAAACTCTGAACTTCAAATAAATGGATTCCAATGAATTATGATTGAAATTGAACTATGACCATTGTCAATAAAATTGAAACATTGAATTATCAAATTGGGTATATTAATGAGTAAACATGCACCCTATGATACCTATAAAAATAGATCTTGTATACTAACAAAAGAACGTAAAATCAATGAACCCCCCAATTAGGTAATGTCAAAAATTAACTTATGTTAAAATCAAAAACAGGCTCCCCATTCTATCATGTTGTTGAGACCAGCAGGAACCCAGGAAAACAGCAGGCAAGTCTCCTATGTCTTCTGCAGTAAAGGCTTCTTCTCCTGTTGTTTTACAGGAAGGGAACCCCAATGTCGTAGAGTCCTTGGATTTGTCTCAATTTTTGGAATCCTCTAATGATTTAATCTCCCAGCGAGCTACCTTGTTAGTTTCCTTTATTTCAATTCAGGATAAAAATATGATTTTAAGTTTATACTTTAAAAAGAAGAATCAGGTTTTTTGTGGAGCCCCCATACAAATTTTTCCTGACGTGTGTAGGAGCACCCAGGCTCGCCGGAAGGCATTTTTGGGATTAAAAGAACGGACCCTCGCCATTGGTGCGTCTTTCTTTCTGAAATACCCTTGTAAATGCATTGTAGTTTTAGAGGGTGTTAAATTTGTTTTTCTTGATGTTGGCCAATTTGAGGTATTTCTGATTAGCAAAGAATCCTTGTGATATATTGTTCTTTTCTTCCATGTAAATTGGGCTTTGAATATTGTGAATCCGCTGTTTTTTGTTTTTTTTCCTTTTATTTTTTTTATTGGGCAGGTTGATGTCTCCTAGATGTGGACTTGATTGTATTCCTGCTTTATTTTCAATAAAGAATTGTTTAAAAAAAAAAAAAAAAAAAAAAAGGAAAGGTTTTTCTCGGACTCTGCCTCCGGCCGGGCCCGGACCTCGTCTGAGGCCTCGACATCTCGGGATTCCGATCCCGAGCGCCATCAAAGCTCCTCGGACAGGGGGTCCCCCGACCGGGAACGTAAGAAGAAGAAGCGGCTCGCGAGGGCGTCGTCAGAGGAGGTCCCTGGCCCCTCGAGGGCCAGGTCTAAGACCCCCGACCGCCGTCCCGGGCACGTGGACCAAGAGAAGCCTGCCAAAGTTCCTCGCATGGAGCCGGAGTCTGCTGGACATGTAAGCCCCGTAGTCCTCTTGGACTCTCCTCCCCGAGAGCCGACATCGGGCCCGGCGCCGCTGGGGCCCAAGTCGGTGGCTGCTGTGTCTCCCGAGCTGAGTCTCAGGATGACAGCCTTGGAGTGCAGACTGTCTGCCTTCATGGAGCAGCAGTGGGCACTGATGGCCAGCCTGTCTGGTGCATCTGCCCCGACCACCGGGACGTTGACTTCAAAGTCAACCCCGGAGACCGAGCCGATATTCGAGACCCTCGTGGCTCAAAGTCGTCCTCAGTCGAGGTCTCCCTCAACCTCCCGTTCGAGACCGAGGGTGTCGACGCCGGTGCCCCCGGGCCCCGCGGGGTCGGACCCTGACTCCTCCTCGGACGAGTCCGCCTGGGAGACGGAGGACGAGGAGTCTCCCGATACTTTTAAGACTCGGTGCGTCCCGTCGGACTCACCGCAGTCTGATCCCCGGAGTAGATCCCCTCCGGAGGACACTAGGTTCTCAGAGTTCGTCCGGGATATGGCCGCTGCCTTGGCTATCCCTGCCGATCCCGAGGAAGAGCCTCGAGCCGAGGAGCTCGATGCTCTACAGTACAACTCTCCTCCGAAGGAGGCCTTTACTGTCCCGGTTCCTTCGATGCTGGAACGGCTCCTCTTCCGAATGTGGGAGGCCCCGGCCTCGGCGCTGGTTCTAAGTAAGCGAGTCGATTCCATTTATCGACTCCGCAAAAGCCCTGGTTTCCAGAAAGCACAGCTACCACACCATTCCATGGCTGTGGAATCGGCCATGCATCGTTTGAAGAGCCAGAAGATGCACTCCGCGGTGTCCCCCGGCAGGGAGGCCCGCAACCTCGATGGCGTAGGTAGGAAGTGCTTCCAGGGGTTGATGCTTGCTTGCCATGTCCAGTCTTTACCAGCTGTACATGGGCATGTACTTGCGGGACCTGGCCAAAGAACTGGCCGGCTTCTCTGCTGGTCTCTCCGGGGAACCCTTGCAGAGATTTCAGACCTTGTCCTCGGGGATTCGGGAATGCTCGAAGTTCATTTCCCGCGCCGCTTATGATGGCTTCGAGGCTTCGGCCCGAGTAGCGGCTGCCGGCATCGCGGCTGGATGCCAGGCGTGGCTGCAGTCATCGGACCTCGAGCCATGGGTTCAGGACAAGTTGGTCGATGTCCCCTGCCGAGGTGAGAACCTTTTTGGCAGACCCGTGACCAAGAAGGCCGCTCAGCTCGAGACAGAGCACCTTACCAGGACAAGGCTGTCGAGGAAGACCTCTGCCCCTTCACATAAAAAGAAGGGCTCGGGTAAAAAGTCCTTTTACCCGAGGAAGGGCACTGCCTACAAACAGTACCCTCAATATCAGGCTGCCCAAGCTGCCCCCCAGGGTCAGCAAGCCAAGGGCCAGGGTAATGGGCCCCGTAGGCAGAGGATCCCCAAGCCTCAGGCCCCTGCTCCAACTCAGCAGGGTGGGGGTTTTTGACTCCTTGAGCGTAGCCTCTCCTCCCCTGCTCTCCCCACCCTGCACAGGAGGTCGCCTCGCCCTCTTTGCCCACCAGTGGCCCCTTATCACCGGGGACAGTTGGGTGCTGGACATAGTCCACAATGGCTATGCCCTCCATTTTCACCAACTGCCTCCACCATATTTTCCAGGGGAGCCTCCAAGGCCTCCCCTGCACACAGACCTCCTTCTAAAAGAGCTTCATGGTCTGTTGGTGGCCAGGGCGGTGGAGCCTGTGCCTCCCCACTTGCAAGGTCACGGATTCTACTCCAGGTATTTCCTGATACCCAAACTAACCGGTGGCCTTCGACCCATTCTGGACCTCAGAAACCTCAGCAAGTTCCTAGAGAAAGAAAAGTTCAAGATGCTTACTCTTGGAACACTTCTGCCCTACCTCCAGCAGGGAGATTGGCTATGCTCCTTAGATCTAAAGGATGCGTACACTCACATCCTCATTCATCCAGACCACAGAAAGTACCTCAGGTTCATTGTGGGAGGGAACCATTATCAGTACAGAGTACTACCTTTTGGCCTATCCTCTGCTCCCAGGGTCTTTACCAAGTGCCTGGCTGTGGTTGCGGCCTACCTAAGAAATCAAGGCATCTTTGTCTTTCCCTATCTGGATGACTGGCTCATCAGGGGTCAGACGTCCCTGGAGGCCAGACAAGCCACCCTCAACACCATTGCTCTGCTTCAAAAGGTGGGCTTTGTCATAAACTTCGCAAAGTCCTCTTTGCTCCCATCCCAGAACTTGGAGTTCATAGGGGCAAGGTTGGATTCTCAACTGGCAAAGGCATTCTTGCCAGAAGACAGGGCTCAAAGGCTGATGGACGTGGCAAAGCAGTTTCTGAACAAGTCCCTGGTCTCCGCCAGACTCTGCCTCAGGCTTCTGGGTCACATGGCTTCGACAGTACATGTGACTCCCAATGCCAGGCTCCATATGAGGCCTGCACAGTGGTGCCTTCGGACTCAGTGGTCTCAAGCCATAGGCCACTTACGAGACAAGATAAAGGTGTCCAAACCCCTTTTGGCCTCCCTCAGCTGGTGGCTACATCCACCCAATCTACTCAAAGGCATGCCCTTCCAAATGCCAAACTACTCAGTGGTCCTCACCACTGACGCCTCTCTGAAGGGCTGGGGTGCTCATTGTCTGGACAAGTGCACCCAAGGCCTCTGGTCTCCCTGGGATGCAGCCCAACAGATCAATCTGCTGGAACTTCGAGCTACCCGCTTGACTCTCAGAGTTTTTTCTCCAGCCCTGGCTCACCGCTCAGTCTTGATTCAAACAGACAACCAGGTGGCCATGTTTTATGTGAACAAGCAGGGCGGCACTGGGTCCCAGATCCTTTGTCGAGAGACTCAGGACCTTTGTTCCTTTGCCCTGAAGCACCACATGCTTCTCAAGGCAGTGTACCTCCCAGGCCAGGAGAACTGCCTGGCCGACCGGTTGAGCAGGATTCTGCAGCCCCACGAGTGGCAGCTGCATCCCTTGGTGGTTCAAAAGATCTTCCTGAAGTGGGGTCTCCCTTGGATAGATCTCTTTGCCAGTCCACTAAACAAGCAGCTACCCAAGTTCTGCTCCAGGCAACCACATCCTATGCGGATCGCACCAGATGCTTTTCTGATGTCCTGGTCTCAGGGCCTCCTGTATGCGTTTCCTCCCACGCCCTTGGTGGCCCGAACTCTGTTCAAGATTCTTCGGGACAAGGCCTCGGTCCTGCTGGTAGCTCCCAGATGGCCGAGACAGCCTTGGTTTCCTCTTCTGTTTTAACTGGCGGTGGATCCCCCACTGCCTCTGGGGTTGTAACCCGACTTTCCCTCTCAGGAGCAGGGTTCCTTACTACACCCCAATCTCAAGACTCTCAATTTGATGGCCTGGAGGCTGCAAGGGTAATCTTGGCTCCCTGGGGCCTGCCTCAGGAAGTTGAGGAGGTTGTCCTAGCCTCTAGAAAACAGTCCACTAGGAAAGCTTATGCTCTCAAATGGAAGAGGTTTTCTGTGTGGTGTCAGCTACGTACAGAGGATCCTTTCTCCTGAACTGTGCCAGTAGTGCTTCACTACTTACTGCACTTATCAAATCAGGGACTTAAGTCCAATTCTGTTCGGGTTCACCTCTCAGCTTTAGCAGCTCACCACTCACTGGTGGAGGGACATTCTTTGTCAGGTCACCCCTTGGTGTCCCGCTTTCTCAGGGGCTTGCTTTTGCTCAAGCCCCCCATCCGTCCTCCTGCCCCTGAGTGGGAGCTGAATGTGGTCTTGCAGCAACTGACTCGCCCACCCTTTGAGCCGATGGCTACTTGTCCACTGTGCTTCCTCTCCTGGAAGACACTCTTCCTGATAGCCCTTACCTCGGCTAGGCGAGTGAGTGAGCTTCAGGCCCTGGTCTGTGATAGGCCTTACACCAGGATTTATAGGAACAGGGTAGTCCTCAGGACTCATCCCAAGTTCCTCCCTAAGGTTGTCTCCTCTTTCCACCTCAATCAGGAGGTGGTTCTTCCAACATTCTTCCCTAGGCCTCATGCAAGCCAGGCTGAAGCAGCCCTGCATACCCTGGACTGTAGGAGGGCCTTATCCTTCTACCTTGACCGTACGCAGGGGCATAGAAGGGCTACTCAGTTCTTCGTCTCCTTTGACCCCAATAAGTTGGGGTTAGCTGTGTCCAAGCGTACCTTGTCTATCTGGGTGGCTGACTGTATCACCTGGGCTTACAAGGCAGCTGACCTTCCTTTGCAGGGTAGGGTCACGGCCCATCGTGTCAGGGCAATGGCTGCCTCAGTGGCTCATCTCCGCTCTGTGCCCTTGGTAGACATCTGCAGGGCTGCAACTTGGTCTTCAAGCCAGACGTTTGCAGCCCACTACTGTCTGGAAAGGGAGTCCCGTAGGGACAGTGCTTTTGGCCAAGCAGTACTCCGGAATCTCTTTGAGGTTTAGGCAACTCCTGCCCTCCTGCCCTCTGTTGGGCTACCGGTGGAGGTTGTGTCCTTGAAAAGCCTTTCTTTGCTGCTGGGACTAGAGGGAGTTCTCTTGTTCAGCCTGGGTTACTCGGTAGCCCAGAGCTAGGGAGTCACCCATATGTGAGGACTGACTTCCTGCTTGGTCCTGGAGAAAGAGTAGTTACTCACCTGTAACATGTGTTCTCCAGGAGCAGCAGGTTCAGTCCTCACAACCCTCCCTCCTCCCCTTGGAGTTGCAGTTGTACATAGTTTGTGTTTTTACATTTTTGTGTGCTCTTCTTAGCTATGTCATTTGACTGAGGTAAGATGGCACCTTTAGGCGGGAAGGGAACCGCGCATGCATGCCAGCATTCTCAAAGGCTTTCATGGAAAGCTGGGGAAATGCTCCGCTGGGGCTTCATCGGCGCCGATGACACCCATATGTGAGGACTGATTCCTGCTGCTCCTGGAGAACACCTGTTACAGGTGAGTAACTACTCTTTCCTGGATCACCCCTGGAACCCTTTTTAAAAATTGGCATTATATTGGCCATCCTCCAATCTTCAGATATTACAGATGATTTTAATGATAGTTCACAGATTACTAATAGCAGGTCTGCAATCTCATATTTCAATTCTTTCAACACCCTTGGATGTATGCCTTCTGGTCCAGATGATTTGCTACTCTTCAGTTTTATCAAATTTTATTTATTTATTTATTTAACAGTATTTCTAAACCGTCTTATCTTATTAATCAAGGTGGTATCACAGCAAACAGTCGGGTAAAGTGAGAGTGTTAAACATGCAGTGAGGGAGAAATTTAGTTGAGTGTGTGTTGTATTGTGTGCTAGATTGGTTTGAGCTATGTACAATGTGTGTTGTGTTGTGCGCTAGAGTGGTTTGAGCTATGTACAAGATGGGCTATATACAGTGATGCAAAAAACATTTTCTATACATACAGTGTTTAGGAGGTATCATGTGCTGTTATACATTCTCTGAGGTTATGTGATGTGTCCATAGTGTTCTATGAACAGCATGGTTTTTAGCTGTTTTCTAAAGTCTTTGAGGTCTTATAGTTGTAATACATCTTCCGGTGTATCAATTTTTCTTTCTCTTCTTCAGTGGCATCACCTTTAAATAATATTTCAGTCATGGGTAACATCCCTACATCTTCCTCAGTAAAGACCGAAGTAAAGAATTCATTCAGTCTATGGCCTTGTCCCCTCTTAGTGCCCCTTTTACCCCTCTATCATGTAATGGTCCAACTGACTCTCTTGCAGGTTTTTTGCTACGAATGTACTTGAAAAAGTCTTTGTTAGGTGTTTTTGCTTCCACAGCTAGCTTCTCAAATTATCTCTTTGCCTGCCTTATCAATGCCTTGTATTTAACTTGCCAGTGCTATTGTTTCCAGTTTTTGTCATTTGGCTCCTTTTTCCATTTTCTGAAAGATGCTTTTTGGCAACAGCCTCTCTGACTTCACCTTTAAACCATGCTGGCAGTTTTTTGGACTTCCTTCCATTTTTCTTAAAGTGTGGAATAGAACTAGTTTGGGCTTCCAAGATAATATTTTTAAACAACACCCATGCTTGATGTAAATCTTTAACCGTTGCAACTGCTCCTTTTATTTTTTTCCTAACTATTTTCCTCATTTTATCATGGTCTCCCTATTGAAAGTTAAAAGGTAGTACTGTAGATTTCCTTACCGTCACTCCTCTATTTATTAATCACACGCGATCATGCTATGATCACTATTGCCAAGTGGCCCCAACAGCCTTATCTGTTGCACCAGATCTTGTGTTCCACTAAGGACTAGGTCCAAAATGGCTTCCTCTCTGATCGGTTCATGAACCAACTGCTCCAAGAAGCAGTCATTTATTTCAGCTAGCAACCTTATCTCCCTAGCATGTCCTGCCGTGACACTGACCCAGTCTATACCAGGGTAATTGAAATCACCTGTTATTATTACTGTACTGTAACTTTTGTTAGCTTCCCTGATTTCTTTGAGCATTTCATCATCCATTTGTTCACTCTGGCTAGACAGTCGATAGTACACCCCCAGTGCTATCCCCTTCCCCATTTTACATGGATTTTCAATCCATAGAGATTCTACATCAAATTTTGTTTCCTCCAAAACATTAATCCTTTGTACCTCAATGTCCTCTCTAACATAGAGTGCAACGCCACCCCCAATTTGATCTGCTCTATCATTACAATATAGTTTGTACCCAGGTATCACAGTATCCCACTGGTTGTCCTCCTTCCACCATGTCTCTGAGATACCAATCATATCTAATCTCACATTTAGTGCTATATATTCTAACTCTCCCATCTTATTTTTTAGACTTCTTGCATTTGCATACAAGCATTTTAGAGGCTGTTTTTTATTCATATTAATCTTGCTATCGGTAGGCAGCGGTAATTTGGAATCTTTAAGCTCTGTCTGTTCTGTACTCAAGGGCATTAGGACTATTTTTGTCTTGTCTTTATTGGAACCTCTCTGCTGATATACCTTAACTTCAATCTTTTGCTAGTATCCTTCAAGGATACATTGTTCCGAACCATGGGCTTTTGGGCAAATGTCAACTCTCCCTTATTATCTAGTTTAAAAGCTACTCTATTTATTTATTTATTTATTTATTTATTATTAGTTTTTCTATACCGCACTATTCGGAATCAGCGCGGTTTACAATGAACAGGTTTGTACAATGTGGAACAATCAGACATTGAACTTACATATAACAGGGAATTTCAACTTGGATAACAGGTGAACGTTATACACTTTATCTCCTTTTTAAAGGTTAATGCCAGCAGCCGGGTTCCATCCTGGTTAAGGTAGGACCTATCCCTTCAGAAAATGTGGTAGGGAGGTTCTGGAAGCTAAATTTAGGCTTTTAGGTAGGAAGTTGAAATCCAGAACTTCCAGGGTAGCGTTCTCCGAAATGCTTCCCGTTCCACGCGCAGGACCCAAAAGGCAGGCAGAGCTCCGGAGTCTCAATGCGTGGATGAGACAATGGTGCAGAGATGGGGGGTTCGGATTTGTTAGGAACTGGGGAACATTCTGGGGAAAGGAGGGGCTCTTCCGAAGGGATGGGCTTCACCTTAACCGGGATGGAACCAGGCTGCTGGCATTAACTTTTAAAAAGGAGATAGAGCAGCTTTTAAACTAGATAATAGGGGAAAGCCGACAGTCGCCCAAGAGCGCATGGTTCGGAAGAATGTATCCTTGAAGGATACAACAAAAAGCAGAGAGGTTCCAAAAAAGAGTAAAGTAGCCCAAATGCCCTCGAGTATGGAGCAGACAGAGCTTAAAGATCCCAAATTACCCATATCTACCAATAGCCAAATTAATATGAATAAAATACAGTCTCTAAAATGCTTGTATGCAAATGCTAGAAGTCTACAAAACAAGATGGGAGAGTTAGAATATATAGCACTAAACGAGAGGTTAGATATGATTGGAATATCAGAGACATGGTGGAAGGAGGACAACCAGTGGGACACTGTGATACCTGGGTACAAACTATATCGTAATGATAGAGCTGATCAAATTGGTGGAGGGGTTGCGCTCTATGTTAGAGAGGGCATTGAGTCAGAAAGGATTAAAGTTTTGCAAGAAACAAGATTTGCTGTAGAATCTCTATGGATTGAAATTCCATGTAAAAAGGGGAAGGCGATGGCAGTGGGGGTGTACTATCGTCCGCCTGGCCAGAATGAACAAATGGATGATGAAATGCTCAAAGAAATCAAGGAAGCTAGCAAAAGTTACAGTGCAGTAATAATAATGGGTGATTTCAATTACCCCGGCATCGACTGGGTCAGTGTCACAACAGGACATGCTAGGGAGATAAAGTTCCTAGATGAAATAAATGACTGCTTCTTGGAGCAGCTGGTTCATGAACCGACCAGAGGGGAAGCAATATTAGACCTAGTCCTTAGTGGAACACCAGATGTAGTGCAAGAGATAAGGGTGTTGGGGCCACTTGGCAATAGTGATCATAGCATGATCACCTTTGATTTAATTAGTGGAGGAGGGATAGTAAGGAAATCCACAGTACTACCCTTTAACTTTCGAAAGGGAGACTATGATAAAATGAGGAAAACAGTTAAGAAAAAACTAAAAGGAGCAGTTGCAAAGGTTAAAGACGTACATCAAGCTTGGGTGTTGTTGAAAAATACTATCTTGGAAGCCCAGACCAGCTGTATTCCACGCTTTAAGAAAAGTGGAAGGAAGTCCAAAAAACTGCCAGCATGGTTTAAAGGTGAGGTCAGAGAGGCTGTTGTTGCCAAAAAAGCATCTTTCAGGAAATGGAAAAAAGAGCCAAACGTTGAAACATGGAAACAGCACAAGCACTGGCAAGTCAAATGCAAGGCATTGATAAGGCAGGCAAACAGAGAATTTGAGAAGAAGCTTGCTGCGGAAGCAAAAATGCGAAATAAAGACCTTTTCAAGTACATTCGTAGCAAAAAACCTGTGAGAGAGTCAGTTGGTCCATTAGATGATAAAGGGGTTAAAGGAGCACTAAGAGGCGACAAGGCGATAGCGGAGAGACTGAATGAATTCTTTGCTTCGGTCTTTACTGAGGAAGAGGTAGGGATGTTACCCATGACTGATGTGGTATTTAAAGGTGTGGAAGAATTGAAGGAAATATCGATACATCGGGAAGATGTCTTACAACTATTCGATAAACTGAAGAGTAGCAAATCACCTGGGCCGGATGGTATACATCCAAGGGTGTTGAAAGAACTGAAATTTGAGATTGCAGACCTGCTATCAGTAATCTGTGAACTATCATTAAAATCATCTCTAATACCTGAGGATTGGAGGATCGCCAATGTAACACCAATTTTTAAAAAGGGTTCGAGGGGTGATCCGGGAAACTACAGACCGGTGAGCCTGACATCAGTACCGGGAAAAATGGTAGAAACCATCATAAAGAATAAAATTACTCAGCATGTAAATAGTCACGACCTAATGGGAGACAGCCAACATGGCTTTAGACAAGGAAGATCTTGTCTTACTAATCTGCTATGTTTTTTTGAAGGAGTGAATAAACAGGTGGACAAAGGTGAGTCGGTTGATATTGTGTATCTGGACTTTCAGAAAGCCTTTGACAAGGTCCCTCAAGAGAGACTTTTGGCAAAACTAAAGAGTCATGGGATAGGAGGCAGTGTACTATTGTGGATCAGGAACTGGTTAAAAGATAGAAAGCAGAGGGTAGGGCTAAATGGCCAATTTTCCCAATGGAGAAAGGTGAATAGTGGTGTACCCGAGGGATCTGTGCTGGGTCCGCTGCTTTTTGACATATTCATAAATGACCTGGAAAGTGGAATAACGAGTGAGGTTATCAAATTTGCAGATGACACAAAACTATTTAAAGTTGTTAAAACCCAGGAGGATTGTGGAAAATTGCAAGAGGATCTTGATAAATTGGAAGACTGGGCATCAAAATGGCAGATGAAATTTAATGTGGAGAAGTGCAAGGTTATGCACCTAGGGAAGAACAACCCAAACTATGGTTACACGATGCAAGGTTCCACATTAGGAACCACCACCCAGGAAAAAGATTTAGGCGTCATTGTGGATACCATGTTAAAACCCTCGGCCCAGTGTGCAGCGGCGGCCAAGAGAGCAAATAGAATGCTAGGTATGATAAGGAAAGGAATGGAAAATAAAACAAAAGATATTATAATGCCTCTATATCGTTCCATGGTGAGACCGCACCTTGAATATTGTGTGCAATTCTGGTCGCCATATCTTAAAAAGGATATAGCGATTTTAGAAAAGGTTCAGAGAAGAGCCACCAAAATGGTAAAGGGGATGGAAGGCTACTCCTATGAAGAAAGGCTAAAAAGGTTGGGGCTCTTTAACCTGGAAAAGAGACGGCTGAGGGGAGATATGATAGAAGTCGATAAATTCATTAACGGAGTGGAACGGGTAAACGTAGATCGATTGTTTACCTTATCAGAATATAGAAAGACTAGGGGACATGCAATGAAGCTACAGGGTAAACTATTTAAGACTAATAAAAGAAAATATTTTTTCACTCAACGTGTAATCAAACTCTGGAATTTGTTACCAGAGGATGTAGTAAAGGCTGTTAGTGTAGCTGGGTTTAAAAAAGGTTTGGACAAGTTCCTGGAGGAAAGGTCCATAAACCATTATTAAGAAGGGACCCAGGATATCAATGCTTGAACCAATACAAGCATTGTGGAACCTGTGTCCCTTGGGGAAACTGCTAGGTACGTATGACCTAGATTGGCCACTGTTGGAAACAGAATACTGGGCTTGATGGACCTTGGTCTGACCCAGTATGGCATATCTTATGTTCTTATGTTCTTATAAAAGACCCTCCTTTCCCCAGAATGTTCCCCAGTTCCTGACAAATCCAAAACCTTTTTCCTTGCACATTCGTCTCATCCACGCATTGAGACTCTGGAGCTCTGCCTGCCTTTTGGATCCTGTGCGTGTAACGGGAAGCATTTCGAAGAATGCTACCTTGGAAGTTGTGGATTTCAATTTCCTACCTAAAAGCCTAAATTTAGCCTCCAGACCCTCTCTATCCACACTTTCCTATGTCATTGGTACCAACATGTACCAAGATAGCAGATTCCTTCCCAGCACTATCAAAGAACTTGTCTAGGTGGTGTGTGAGGTCTGCTACCTTTGCACCAGGCAGGCATGTTACCAGGCGATCCTCACGTCCACCAGCCACCAGCTATCTACCTGTCTAATGATCGAATCACTAACTATAACGGCTGTCCTAACCCTTACCTTGTGGGCACATGGCCCTGGAGAAACGTCCTCGGTGCGAGAGGGTTTTACATCACCTGGATCACTTCCTGCCACACCAGGGTGATGCTCTCCTGTCACGTGACCTCTCTCCTCCATGGCAACAGGGATGCTACCAGATTGGAGGTGGGATTTCAGTACTACATCACTGTAAGTCTCATCTATATACACCTCTGTCTTCCTTATGTTCTCCGCTACTCTAGCTTCCAGAGATCGGACTCGTTCCCTAAGAGCAAAGAGCTCCTTGCACACATATGACCCTTCATCAACTGGGAGAAAATCATACATGTGACACTCAATGCAAAAGACTAGAAAGCCTAAAATCTTGCTGCTGGACTGCTGTCTGCATCTTAGTTTTAGAGTTGTGTTTAGGTATTTAAGTTGTTTACTTACTAAGGATTGCTGGGGATACTTATACTAATAAAACTATACCTAATACGTTTAATGGACTTTGTTCACCTCAAGTTTAACTAATCTCAGGTCCTTAATGTATGCTGATGAGGATAAACAGCTGCACCTGAAAGTGAATATGGCACCTCCTTTCCTTTAAGAGGTTTAAGCACCTATAAAGCTACAATTAACCCAGGGTGAGTGGGAATTGCGGAGTGAGGGAGGGAAAGAAGACTTATTAAAAGTTGGCTGCTACACAGTACCCTGTCCTGTGCTTCTAAGGTAATCTGTGATCAGTTTCCTGGGTGATTCACACAGCTCATGCTTGGATAGAGAGAGTCTTTCAAAATGCCTCTTTGATCTGTCCCTTGGCTTTAACACCTATTTAAAGCAATTTCACAGGTCTCTTGCCCCCTATCTAGAAGGCCTCTTTGTAAAGATCTCTAGAAACAATTTCTCAAAGAATACTGACCCTGTTTGTTTTCTTTTTTGCTAAGTTATACTCTGATTTGATTTAAATTAAAGCTCTTTGCTGATACTGGGCCCTGAGTATTAAATTTAAGCTAGCAGCTCTCTGATGGGTTTTATATTCAAATTTAAGAAGAAAGCTCTCTGATGTGTTCTGATTTTAAACTGAAAGCCCTCTGCTGGGTTTTAAACATGATGGTCCAACCATCTAGTACCAACCCATCCACTGTCCAATTACTACCTTCCACATCACTGGCTGTAAATCAGTGAACATCCTCAATCCATCATTATTCCATTGTCTCCAACATAAATCTCTTAGTATTCACCCAGTATACTGTATACCACAGTTATGCTGTACAGATCGCACTCATAACGGTTATAACCTCTTCTGTAATTAGTTACCACAGTTCATTGCATTATAGTTATTATGTATCATGTTATCATTATTATTCACCTGTTCCATGTATAATGTTAGAGTTAAATGTAAACTGCTTTGATAACCATGAAAAGCGATATAAAAGAAATGTTAAATAAAATAAATAAATAAAGACAAGCCCAAGTGGTGGGCTGGGGGTCCTCTTCTAGAGACTGGGGGCACGAGGCACCAAAGTACCACCCGGCCCATGGGACGAACCCTGCACTCACCCACACACATAAAACAATCAACTCTCCACTCTGCTCCCTGATCCACAAGCCTCCAGAATGAGCGATTTTCCACCACAGCCAAAAATGGAACAGTAACGACCAGAACTGCAGCGTGAAGGTAAGCTCCTCCCATGCTTCCAACGTACTCAATCGTCATGTTCCGGCTAGATAAATTGCCTGCTGCCTAAGGCTTGCCAGTGCCTAAGGGCCCTTTGGTGTGGCCACTAGGTGGAGACCACATCTAGGACCACTCCAAGATGCACCTGGAGACATCAGTAACCCTCCTAACTGACAAGTTGCAACAACTGGACACTGAAGGACCACTCTCCATCCCTGCCGCCTCCTGCAGAGGTAACACACCATCCCATCTCAGGTCATCCTGCCCGACAACCATCCAACTCAGAAACCACAACTCCCAGCTGATCGAGGCTGAACCTCTCCAATCAAGACTCTCCAACAACACATACTCCTTCAGACCACCACACTAAACATAATGCCCCCATTCTGAATACCCTACCAACATTAACCCTACTAGCCTCAGCCTACCACAACCATACCATCCCCTCGCCACCCTGCCCACCCCCACACCATACATCCAACAACACACATACTCCCCAAGTACCCACAACAAACATCAAAGCCCACAACACATCATAACCATACCCACCACTATCTCACAATCCACACCAACCACACCACCCTTGACCCCTGTGCCTTCTCTCCGCTGTGCACTCATAAACACCAGATCAGTAAGAAACAAAATTCCCATCATCTTGGACCCCATCTCAACATACCAACTGGAATACTCTGCATAACTGAATTGTGACTCTCAGACACGGACACTGTCCTCGTGAACAAACTCTCTCCCCTTTCCCCCCCCCCAATGGATTCAACCTCTTCCACTGCCC
The DNA here is from genome assembly GCA_033557465.1 of Ichthyophis bannanicus. NCBI lineage: Eukaryota > Metazoa > Chordata > Amphibia > Gymnophiona > Ichthyophiidae > Ichthyophis > Ichthyophis bannanicus. The sequence continues at coordinate 400,366,788 of CM066039.1, read as the reverse complement.
ATGATCCCATGGCAGAGGAGGTGGAGTATTAATACTCGCAAAATCCCACCTTCACCTTCGTATCACCTCAACAGAAAGCACTGATGAAACAGATACCCTCACCAACACAAACAAACAACTCGCAATCTACCTCGTCTACAGATCCCCCCCACCACCACCACAGCCACTAACCTCTCCAACATACTAAAGAAAACACTGGATATCCTCAACTCATCAAAAGACCTCATCATACTCCGTGACTTCAACCTCCTGTCAGCACAACCCAAACAAGCCACAATTTTCCTTGAAGCCATGGAATCCTTGGAATTTCACCAGATCATCCAGACACCTACACACAATAAGGGAAATACATTGGACCTGATCTTTCTCAACAATCACGCAGCACTCATAGGTAACACCCCTACACCGAAAACCCTCCAAGTACCATGGTCGGACCACAGACGACTCCTCCCTACTAAACCAATGTCTTATCAATGCCACCCGCGACCAGCAAAAGAGACAATTTAAACTCTTCACAAAGATAACTTTATTAAAGACACCCTCCCCCATCTGCAAACTGAATCGACAGACCCCCAATACACTTGCAGTCAATTGGAACCACATCATTGGCAGAACCGCAACCACAACTACCCCTCTACAGATGACCAAAAACAACCCAAGACCCTAGTACACCCCTGCCCTATGCAAACTCAAAACCTACCTACGAAGACTTGAGAAAAAATGGTGAAAATCATCATTCAACTCTGACCGGACCCTCTACATGGAAACGCTGAACAACCTCCGCTCCGAATCAGACAACGCCAAATGCTTCTGCCACAGAAAACTGCTCCGTGAACTATTTTTTTTTTTTTTTTAAATATTTATTATCAACTTTTGTTTTCCATAACATATTGATTCAAGATATGCAATCTTCAAATCATGGGATAACTAACTGCAATCTATCTGCATTGTATTCTTTCCAAGCAATACAATAGACAACTTTCCCATTTTTAACCATATGGCTCCATCTTAAGATCTATGCCACACTATCCCATTCAACTCTATTACCCTCTAACCCTCTCCCCCCCCCCTCTTTCCCACCCTGCCCCATCACTAGCCATCCCCCTTGCTCCCTCTTTTCCTTCCCAACACTCTTCCCTCCCTCCCTTCACAGTTAATAAAATACTCCCTCATTCCCCTACACACTCTACCTTAGTCCACTCCCCACCTCCTCCTTCACCACCATCCTCCCCCTCCTCCTCCTCCCACTGCCCCCTCCCCGCAAGGCAAACATCAAACCACCCCAATCTTCTTCAAATCTATCCATTTTCTGGCGTTGGAATGTGGTCAGGCGCTCCATCACAACAATGTGCCGTAGTCGCTCCTCGCACATTCTGATACTGAGGGGTTCCACCTGTTTCCTTCTATTTGGATTCATTTTCCCCCTCCCTTGTTCTCAGGGATTTTAACATTCATTTTGATAACCCCTCTGACCCTTTTGCTTTAAAGCTCCTTTCCCTTACTTCCTTTTTTGACTTCCAGCTTTTCTCTACTGCCCCCATTCACCAGCACAGCCACTACCTCAATTTTGTTTTCTTCTCCAATTGCTTACCCTCAAATTTCTGTACCTCAGTTTTTCCCTTATCAGACCATTACCTGCTAAACTTCACTCTTTATCACTCACCGCCTCAACCTCGCCCAGTCTCTTCCAACCTTTTTAGAAATCTTCATGCTATTGACTCTTCGGCTCTCTCTACCACTGTCTCATCACCTCTTTCTTCCACTATGTCTTCTGAGTCTGTTGATAGGTAGTAGCTTCCTACAATGCTGCACTCTCCCCTGCTCTAGATGCTCTTGCTCTGCCGATGCCATGTCCTGTGAGGCGTATTATATCCCAGCCCTACTGTCTTCCATCACCTGCTATCTACAAGATGTGACAAAAAAGAAACGAGACTGTGGCAGCCACGCCCATGACTCAATGCCAGTTGGCTAACCGCTTATGTCATTGTGTTGTGCAACATCTCGCCACTATTCTGCTATAAATTTTTCATCTCTCTCTCTGTTTTTCTTTTTCAGGTTTTTTTTTATAGCACACTGTTTCATCACTTTGTCACGTAACTGGAGCTGGCAGAAATATGGAGCAAAGAATCAACTTGAAATTTCTGGTTAAGTTGGAGAAGGGCCCAACTGAGTGTCTCCAACTTCTTCAAAAGGCTTATGGAGAAGATGCAATGTCAAGGCCGTGAGTCTTTGAGTGGCACAAACGCTTCAAGGCTGGCCATGAGGAGGTGGAGGATGACCCGAAGTCAGGACGGCCTTCCACGACAAAGACGGCTGAGAACACTGACAGAGTGAACCAGCTGGTGCGGAGTGATTGCAGATTGATGGTGCGGATGATAGCTGAGGAGCTCAGCCTGAACAGGGAGTCAGTGCGGACCATCTTGGTGCAGGAGCTGGGGATGCGGAAGGTGTGCGCCAAGATGGTGCCCAAGATTTTATCAGACGACCAGAAGGAGCACCGGGTCAGTGTTTGTTGAGACTTGCTAGAGAAGATCGGAGAAGATCCAGAGTTCATTGGCGGAGTCATCACAGGAGATGAGACTTGGGTCTTCCAGTACGACCATGAAAGCAAGAGACAGAGCCTGCAGTGGAAGACTCGACTGTCACCCAGACCCAAGAAGGCGCGCATGTCCAAATCAAGGATCAAGGTCATGCTGATCGCATTCTTCGACCAGAAGGGAATGGTCCATTATGAGTTTGTGCCTGAGGGTCAGACAGTCAACCAGTACTTCTACCAGCAGGTTCTCAATTGCCTCCATGACCGGGTTCAGCGCAGCAGGCAGGCTCTGTGGAGATAAAAGTCATGGCTGCTCCACCACGACAACGTGCCCGCACATACTGCGCTTAGTGTGAGGCAGTTCTTGGTGAACAAACAGATCACAGCTCTTGACCACCCTCCTCATTCCCCAGATCTCACACCATGCGACTTCTCGCTCTTCCCCAGGCTGCAGACTGTGCTCAAAGTAACTCATTTTGCCTCTGTAGAAGAGATCAAGGCCACTGTGACGAGGGAGCTGAGGGAATTCAAGGAGGAGGACTTTACCGAGTACTTCCGTATCTGGCAGAAGCCAATGCAGAAGTGCATTAACTCTGGGGGGGATTACCAGTGACATAACACAACCAGTGACATAACTCGGGGGGGGGGGGATTACAAGTGACATAACACGAATGGTGACATAACACAACCCAGCATGCCCCCCCCACCCATCATGATGACACCACCACCTCACACACGTCATCACATAAGAACATAAGATATGCCATACTGGGTCAGACCAAGGTCCATCAAGCCCAGTATCCTGTTTCCAACAGTGGCCAATCTAGGTCATACGTACATAGCAGTATCCCCAAGAGACACAGGTTCCACAATGCTTGTATTGCATCAAGCATTGATATCCTGGGTCCCTTTTTAATAATGGTTTATGGACCTTTCCTCCAGGAACTTGTCCAAACCTTTTTTTAAACCCAGCTACACTAACAGCTCTTACTACATCCTCCGGTAACAAATTCCAGAGTTTGATTACACGTTGAGTGAAAAAATATTTTCTCTTATTTGTCTTAAATAGTTTACCCTGTAGCTTCATTACATGTCCCCTAGTCTTTCTATATTCTGATAGCGTAAACAATCGATCTACGTTTACCTGTTCCACTCCATTCATTAATTTATAGACCTCTATCATATCTCCCCTCAGCCGTCTCTTTTCCAGGTTGAAGAGCCCTAACTTTTGTAGCCTCTCTTCATAGGAGTAGCCTTCCATCCCCTTTACCATTTTGGTGGCTCTTCTCTGTACCTTTTCTAATAACGCTATATCCTTTTTAAGATACGGCGACCAGAATTGCACACAATATTCAAGGTGCGGTCGTACCATGGAACGATACAGAGGCATTATAATATCCTTTGTTTTATTTTCCATTCCTTTCCTTATGATACCTAGCATTCTATTTGCTTTCTTGGCCGCCGCTGCACACTGGGCGGAGGGTTTTAACATGTTATCCACGATGATTCCTAAATCTTTTTCCTGGGTGGTGGTTCCCAATGTGGAACCTTGCATTGTGTAACCATAGTGTGGGTTGTTCTTTCCTAGGTGCATAACTTTGCACTTGTCCACATTAAATTTCATCTGCCATTTGGATGGCCAGTCTTCCAATTTATCCAGATCCTCCTGCAGTTTTCCACAGTCCTCTTGGGTTTTAACAACTTTGAACAGTTTTGTGTCGTCTGCAAATTTGATAACCTCACTAGTTATTCCCTTTTCCAGGTCATTTATGAATATGTCAAAAAGTAGCGGACCCAGTACAGATCCCTGGAGTACTCCACTATTCACCTTTTTCCATTTGGAAAATTAGCCATTTAGCCCTACCCTCTGCTTTCTTTTAACCAGTTCCCGATTCACAATAGTACACTGCCTCCTATCCCATGACTTTTTAGTTTTGCCAAAAGTCTCTGATGAGAGACCTTGTCAGAGGCTTTCTGAAAGTTCAGATACACTATATCAACCGACTAACCTTTGTCTACCTGTTTATTCACACCTTCAAAAAAACATATCAAATTAGTAAGACAAGATCTTCCTTGTCTAAAGCCATGTTGGCTGTCTCCCATTAGGCCATGACTATCTGCATGCTGTGTAATTTTGTTTTTTATGATAGTTTCTACCATTTTCCCCAGTACTGATGTCAGGCTCACTGGTCTCTAATTTCCCGGATCACCCCTGGAACCCTTTTTAAAAATTGGCGTTACGTTGGTGATCCTCCAATCTTCAGGTATTACAGATGATTTTAATGAAAGTTCACAGATTACTAATATTAGGTCTGCAATCTCATATTTCAGTTCTTTCAACACTCTTGGATGTATACCATCCGGTCCAGGTGATTTGCTACTATTCAGTTTATCAAATAGTTGTAATACATCTTCCCGGTGTAGCGATATTTCTCTCAATTCCTCTGCAGTATCACCTTTAAATACCACTTCAGTCTTGGGTAACATCCCTACATCTTCCTCAGTAAAGACCGCAGCAAAGAATTCATTCAGTCTCTCCGCTATAGCCTTGTCTCCTCTTACTGCCCCTTTTACCCCTCTATCATCTAATGGTCCAATTGACTCTCTCACAGGCCTTTTGCTACGAATGTACTTGAAAACGTCTTTATTTCCTGTTTTTGCTTCAATAACAAATTCCTTCTCAAATTCTCGCTTTGCCTGCCTTATCAATGCTTTGCATTTAATTTGCCAGTGCTTCTGCTGTTTCCAGTTTTCGTCGTTTGGCTCTTTTTTCCATTTCCTGAAAGATGCTTTTTTGGCAGCAACAGCCTCTCTGACCTCGCCTTTAAACCATGCTGGCAGTTTTTTGGACTTTCTTCCACTTTTCTTAATGCGTGGAATACAGCTGGTCTGGGCTTCCAGGATAGTATTTTTAAACAACACCCAAGCTTGATGTAAGTCTTTAACCTTTGCAACCGCTCCTTTTAGTTTTTTCTTAACTGTATTCCTCATTTTATCATAGTCTCCCTTTTGAAAGTTAAAAGGTAGTACTGTGGATTTCTTTACTATCCCTCCTCCACTAATTAAATCAATCACAATCATGCTATGATCACTATTGCCAAGTGGTCCCAATACTGTCATTTCTTGCACCAGATCTGGTGTTCACTAAGGACTAGGTCCAGTATGGCTTCCCCTCTGGTTGGTTCATGAACCAGCTACTCCAAAAAGCAATCATTTATTTCAGCTAGAAACTTTATCTCCCTAGCATGTCCTGCCGTGACACTGGCCCAGTCGATACCGAGGACCTTCTTCCGAACCATGCGCTCATGGGCGACTGTCGGCTTTCCCCTATTTTCTAGTTTAAAAGCTGCTCTATCTCCTTTTTAAAGGTTATTCCTTATCGTCTTTCCGGGCCAGTCCAGGGTATGTTAGGGGTTGTCAATCCCCTTCAGCAGCTGAGGACTGAAAAACTCCAAGTCTTGCTGACAGGCTAAGCCACTTCCCCTGGTGACATCTCCTCAGTCTTTCAGTCCTCAGCAGCTGAATTGGACGCATAGCTGACTGCCTCCCTGGTTGAAGACATTAGTTTCTTTGTTATTTTCGTTGAAATTTGCAGCAGATTGGCTCTAGCAGGGCTGTTTCTCTGCTTTATTTCCAGTGATCTGATTAAAGTCTTTAAAAAAAAAAAAATGTGGACGTCCCGAGGCTGCCGCGTTCAGAGCGGCACTAGAAAGCAGAGCCTGTTTTCTTAGGGACTTGCTGTCTGCCATACCGAAGGATTGCTTCTGGGAGCCCCAGTTGACCATTCCTCTCTCTTGCTTAATCGTGATTTCGGCTCCCGCTAGCGGCGGGCGGCTCGGAACACGCGGTTCAGCGGCTCCTGTCAGGTCCGTGCTTTATTTTATTCCCGCGACTCGGCCGCAGCGTCGGGGAGTGTGTTTGCAGGCGGGCTGTGCTCAGCATTTCAGCAGCAGGCAGCCCCGTTGCTTTTTCGGCAGCTCGGGTTTTTTTTTTTGACTTTGCTGTGCCTGGCTTCGGCCCGGAGTTTGTCTGGAGATGGAAGTTAAAGCTTCTGGGGAATCCGACAAGGCTCTTCTCTCATCAGAAAAGGTGGGAACGGCAGACATTTTGCTTTTTTGGCAACAACAGCCTCTCTGACCTCACCTTTAAACCATGCTGGCAGTTTTTTGGACTTCCTTCCACTTTTCTTAAAGCGTGGAATACAACTGGTCTGGGCTTCCAAGATAGTATTTTTCAACAACACCCAAGCTTGATGTACGTCTTTAACCTTTGCAACTGCTCCTTTTAGTTTTTTCTTAACTATTTTCCTCATTTTATCATAGTCTCCCTTTCGAAAGTTAAAAGGTAGTACTGTGGATTTCCTTACTATCCATCCTCCACTAATTAAATCAAAGGCGATCATGCTATGATCACTATTGCCAAGAGGTCCAAGTGGTCCCAACACCCTTATCTCTTGCACTAGATCTGGTGTTCCACTAAGGACTAGGTCTAATATGGCTTCCCCTCTGGTCAGTTCATGAACCAGCTGCTCCAAGAAGCAGTCATTTATTTCATCTAGGAACTTTATCTCCCTAGCATGTCCTGCCGTGACACTGACCCAGTCGTTACCGGGGTAATTGAAATCACCCATTATTATTACCATGCTGTAACTTTTGTTAGCTTCCTTGATTTCTTTGAGCTTTTCATCATCCATTTGTTCATTCTGGCCAGGCGGTCGATAGTACACCCCCACTGCCATCGCCTTCCCCTTTTTACATGGAATTTCAATCCATAGAGATTCTACAGCAAATTTTGTTTCCTGCAAAACTTTAATCCTTTCTGACTCAATGCCCTCTCTAACATAGAGCGCAACCCCTCCGCCAATTTGATCAGCTCTATCATTACGATATAGTTTGTACCCAGGTATCAGTGTCCCACTGGTTGTCCTCCTTCCACCATGTCTCTGATATTCCAATCATATCTAACCTCTCATTTAGTGCTATATATTCTAACTCTTCCATCTTATTGTTTAGACTTCTAGCATTTGCATACAAGCATTTTAGAGACTGTATTTTATTAATATTAATCTGGCTATTGGTAGGCATGGGTAATTTGGAATCTTTACGCTCTGTCTGCACCATACTCAAGGGCATTTGGGCTACTTTACTCTTTTTTGGAGCCTCACTGCTTTTGGTAGTATCCTTCAAGGATACCTTCTTCCGAACCATGCGCTCATGGGCGACTGTCGGCTTTCCCCTATTTTCTAGTTTAAAAGCTGCTCTATCTCCTTTTTAAAGGTTAATGCCAGCAGTCTGGTTCCATCCTGGTTAAGGTGAAGCCCATCCCTTCGGAAGAGCCCCTCCTTCCCCAGAATGTTCCCCAGTTCCTAACAAATCCAAAACCCTCATCCTTGCCCCATTCTCTCATCCACGCATTGAGACTCCGGAGCTCTGCCTGCCTTTTGGGTCCTGCACGTGGAACAGGAAGCATTTCAGAGAACACTACCCTGGAAGTTCTGGATTTCAACTTCCTACCTAAAAGCCTAAATTTAGCCTCCAGAACCTCTCTACCACATTTTCCTATGTCATTGGTACTGACATGTACCAAGAGAGCAGACTCCTCCCCAGCACTATCTAAGATCTTATCTAGGTGGTGCGTGAGGTCCGCTACCTTCGCACCAGGCAGGCATGTTACCAGGCGATCCTCACGTCCACCAGCCACCCAGTTATCTACATGCCTAATGATTGAATCACCAACTGTAACAGCTGTCCTAACCCTTCCCTCATGGGCACATGGCCCTGGAGAAACGTCCTCAGTGCGAGAGGGTTTTACATCACCTGGAGGACAAGTCCTAGTTACAGGATCACTTCCTGGCACACCAGGGTGATGCTCTCCTGTCACGTGACCTCTCTCCTCCATGGCAACAGGGATGCTGCCAGACTGGAGGTGGGACTTCAGGACTATATCCCTGTAGGTCTCGTCCATGTACTTCTCTGGTTTTTTTATGTCTTCCAGGTCTGCTGCTCTAGCCTCTAGAGAATGGACTTGTTCCCTGTGTCGCACCCCCAGGTGCCCTACCGGTGAGGCCTTGGTACTGCCTGAGGACTCCCCTGAGGGTGGTAGTTGTACCTTCTCTATAAAACACAAAAGACACTCGAGTTCCAAAACTCAGGGTTTTATTCCCCGTCCGTGAGGTATTTTCTCCTTGGCAAAAACAAAGCAAACAACCCACTTCAGGCATATAACAGAAATCAAAAGGTTAAACAAAAATAGCTTACTTCAGCTTAAATGCAAAAAGAAAAGAATTAAACATTCTCCATGTTTTTCACAGGCTTTCCTTTTTGCTGACACAGCACAGCTCATTCACATGGTTTTCTGTGAGACACGTTTTCCAGCCCACACCTTGTGACTCTTATTCAGGTTATCTTCAACCCTTTTCACCTTAAGGAAAACTCTGGGTCAATTATCGAAACTGAGCATTCCATGGGCTCAGGAACTGTTGCTAACTCTGTATTCTCATATTCCATAGATTCTGGTTCATTAACACTCACGTTTTCAAGGTCAGCTGTTTCAAAAGGATAATGTAGGTTTTCCTCGTCAAGCAGGAAGTTGTTCTGTCCTTCTCTCTCTCAAAGCCTCCCTGGGAACTACCATATACTTTTGCATGAGGCTTATGAGAACTCAGCCCCTGCTGGTAAGCATAAGGACATTCAGGAACTTCCCTGGCTCTGCTGTTAGAGTGATTACGGTAGACTCTGAGCGTGCTCGGGTCTAGCCTTTTCCTCACAGCTGCCCTGGATTGCACTGCTCTATACGGAGGTTGCTCAAACTCTGGGAGTTTAAAGTGGATACTAGAATCTCTAGCTTCTCCAAGTAAGTGAGCTTCTTTTCTCCTGGGTTTTCTAGCACAAGGGAAGGGATTATTTCCAAAGCTTATTTCTGGGTGGCTTTTTCTATTGCTGCAGGGTTTTACCCACTCGGGTAGAAAACAGCCACTATCAACACTTCTGGCTTTGTTACCTTGTACTGCAACTCTCCCACGTCTCCCGTGCTCTTCACACATGCATTCAATATCATGTTTCTGCCTTCCAAATGTTTCACTCTGGATTTGAGACTCACTCAGACCTTCGTGTGGGCTTGCATGCTGTCCCAGTAATTCAGACTCTCTTTCATTCCACTTCCATACTTTTCCCAGCTTCTGCTGCGCTGACCGTTGTCTCCCTTGCTGTGAGACTTGCTGGTTCACCTCCTCTCCCTCTCTAACTATTTGGGAGCGTATTATATCTCTGTGTTTCTGGGCTCCACCTCTACCCAGCTGATTCCTATCAGGCAAAGCAAACTCCCTTTGCTTGTTATCTGGGTGTGTCTTCTCAGCCCTTACCCACGTGTGCCTAGGTTGTCTGTAGCAACCATCTGACAGTTTTTTGTTTATATTGTCATCTCTCCCCTGATCACTGCTGCTGATTTCCATTTTCTCAGGCTCCAATAGGTCCACCTTGTGACACCTGAGAGCAAAGAGCTCCTTGCACTTAGTGCATACGTAAGAGCTCTCACCAACTGGGAGAAAATCATACATGCGACACTTAATGGAAAAGACTGGAAAGCCCCCATCTTGCTGCTGGACTGTTGTCTGCATCTGAGTTGAAAGCTTGTGTTTAGGTCTTTAAATTCTGTACTTACTAAGGGTTGGTGTAGATGCTTATACTAATAAAAGTGTATCTAATACCTCTAAAATATCTTGTTCACCTGAAGCATAATTAATCTCAGGTCCTCAATGTATGACTGATTTGGATAAAGATCTGCACCTATAAAGCTACAATTACCCCAGGGGCGGGTGGGTGTTGGGGAGGGAGGGAGGGAAATAAGACCTATTAAAAGAGGGCTGTAACAAGGTACCCTGTCCTGTACCCTCAGCAGTGGGGCAGGGGGTTAGTCCCTCAGGTAGGCTAGAGCAGGAAAAAAAGTTTAAAACGCAGCACGTTCTGGGGACAGAGCAGGGAGAGATATTTAATTTAAAGTAACAGTTAACCTGGCTACCACACAAAGGCTAGTTAGTTGAGAGAGGCAAGGTAAGTTATACAGCTGAGAAAAGCTGAAGTGCAAAACTAAAGGGAACAGGGAAGTGAAGTAGCACACCAATAAAGAGAACAATAAATAAATAAATAGACAGCTAGAACTCACAGCAAATTCATCACAGGAGTTAAATATCCACCTCTTGTCACAGGCAGAGACAGCAGAGCCCATGGAAACAAGCGAAAATGCAGCCAGTGAGACTGATCATGACAGTTCAGAGGAACACAGGGTAGGATGTTGCCATAGGCAACCTAAACAAAGCAGCTCACGTGCAAAGGAAACACGCCCAAACAACAGAAAGGCTAAGGAATTAGGAGGTAATGGAAGCCAGCTGGGTGTGGGTGGAGCTGACACGCACATAGAAAAGCTCACTGAACGTGGGGTTAGACAGAGCCAGCGTGTGCAAGAGAGCCAGCGTGTGCAAGAGAGTCAGTCCAGAGAGAGCCAACGTGGGGTTGGAGAGAGTCAGCGTGTGCAAGAGAGACGGAGCCAGCTTGAGAATACAAGCAACAGATGGAGTGAGCGTGGGAGCAGGAGTGAAAGTGAGAGTGAGAGTGAAGGTGAGAGAGAGAAGACATACGCAGGACACAGCAGGAGTGAAATAAAACCCGGTTGGAGTACGGGTGCAGGCAGCTGTGTGGCTGGAAGCCAGAGATACAAACGGAGAAATTCTAATTGGAAGGGAGCTGAGAGCAGAACTCTGAGAGCGTCAAAGCCTAGCAAATGCTATCAAAAAGGTAACCAAACATTTAATGGTGAAGTTAGCTGGAGGAGGCCAGAGGAAAGTTTTTATACAAACAACTGGCAGAAAAACAGTAAAGCTTTTATACCTGAGCATAAGCCTGTATCTGGAAGAGGTTTTAAAGGCAGGAGCCAGGAAAAGTTTTTACGTGATTCAACTTGGCATGTAACGCCCCAAACCCACATGCTCATAACTGGCTAGTTGGTGATTTTAACTTACCTTCATTACAAGCATCACACGCCTCAGCATTCCTCGAAGCCATGCACCAACTAGGCTATGAACAACTTATTGACGCCCCCACCCATACCAGAGGAAGCACACTGGATTTAATATTCGCCCCTCAATTGATAACCAACACATCTCAGAAGATCCTGATCTCCATAACCCCTGTACCCTGGTCTGATCACAATCTACTCCTCTTTAACATCCCCACTGAACATTCTACTACTGATCGCAACAAACCAGGTCGCCCCCCAAGTGCCCTTGAAACACGCTTCCGTCCTTTTAATAAGATCGAAGTCCTGGAGAAAATCCTACCTGCTCTCCACAAAGACTTACCTTCGCAAGATGACTTAGTAACCAACTGGGACAATACATTAAAAGCCGCGGCCTGCATCTCTACTACCGACAGGATCAAGACCAAAGACAAACATAAACCATGGATCTCCTCTGAATTACAAGAATCTCTCCTTCACCTGCGCAGACTCGAGAGACGCTGGCGCTCCTCTCGCTCTCCTGACGCACTCTGCTTGTACAATTCATACCTACAAACTCACCGGAGAATGACAATTGAGAGAAGAAAAAAAATTCCACTCAGATGCACTAATGAGGTCCTTAAACAAGCCACATGACCTCTTCAATATAGTTAAATCCTTAACAGGTGACCCAACCACAACCCAAACACCTATGCCACACCCCCAAGACTATGCCATATACCTACAATCAAAAATGATACAGACTAGTACGATTACCACAACATCATCACCTTCTACTCCACAGACCGTGGTCCAATTAGCATCGCTTGACAAATTTTCCCAGGTATCCCACAAAGAGATCGAAGATACCATAGCAGCTATTAATTTAACTACTGCACCAAATGACCCCTGCCCAGCCAGGTGGATCAAAGAACTACGACATAAACTTAGCCCAACTATTAGCAAGATTGTCAATCACTCCTTCTCAACAGGATCCTTTCCTCAGAGCCTGAAATACTCATCCATCCGCCCGCTCCTGAAGAACAGTAAACTTGACCCAACAAAAGTTGAATCCTTCAGACCCATCTCCAGCATCCCTCTACTAGCAAAAATCATGGAAAAAGTAGTCCAGCGACAAATACAGCATCATGTTGACTCCGAATCCCCTTTGGACCCCTCACAACATGGCTTCAGAGAAGAACATGGCGTCGACACCCTTCTCACAACACTGTTCAATAGCCTAATCATAGGCATTGATAATATCCACCAAGGGTTCACTCTTATCTTTCTCGACATAGCTGCAGCATTCGATTCAGTAAACCACAATACTCTACTACAGCGCCTCCAAGACAAGGGAATCCAAGGACTAGCCCTGAAATGGTGTAAATCCTACTTATCTGATAGACAGCTGCAAGTCATAACAGGAGAATCAACGTCTGATCCATTCCCCCTTAAACAAGGTGTCCCGCAGGGTTCCTCATTGTCCGCCTTAATGTTCAATATTTATATGCAGCCAATCTGCGATCTCATACGCACCTTCAACATACAATGCCTTGCCTATGCTGATGACATCCTGATGTTTGCCCCATTCAACATAAAACAACCAGATTTTACACCAATAGTTCACTGCTTTGAAGCTGTATCCAACTGGCTCCTCAATCAGAATTTACGGATAAACCATAACAAAACAGATGTTCTATTCATTACACGGAACCCAACATTCATACCCCCTACCTCTCTCCAGGTAAACAACATTGAGTTGAAAGCACAACCCACAATTCGATACTTGGGAATTATATTAGATCAACAGCTTAATATGGCAGCCCACATTAAGAAAACAACAAGTGCAATCTACCACAAGATACGATCATTACGTAATCTCCGACCTTTACTTAACTACTCCGACTTCCGTACCATATTCCAAGCACTGGTATTACCACACTTGGATTTCGCCAATATCATTCTACACGGTCTCCCGCAATCCACCATAAATCCCCTCCGTCTAGCCATGAATGCAGCCGCGAGAATCCTCGTAGGTGCTCCACGATCAGAGCACATAACCCCAATATTGATGAGCTTACATTGGCTACCCCTACAAGCCAGAACTCTATACAAGACCCTGGCCATGACTTTTAAAGCCTCAAAGTGCCCATCTCAATCACCTCTCAGCAATATGATTCATATCACCCCAAATAACAGATCCAGGAGATCTGTTACATTAAACTCCATCGACCTACCAAAACTCATCACAAAATGTTCTAAATCAAGAGCCTCTAGAGCTTTCTCTCTGTCTTCACCCAGAGCCTGGAATGCCCTTCCACCCGAAATCAGAGCTATCTCAAGTCTGATTAAGTTCAGAAAGGCACTGAAGCACTATTTGTTCCTAACATACTACCCCGAAGCTACTCCATCCGAAGCTACTCCATCTGAAAACAGCTCTCATGCAGATCTTTCATATTTGACCCCTGTAGAGAATGGGTAATTACGATGATTATTACCTGCTCACTATAGGACATATTTATTCTCACTATATTTAGCATATTTACTCTTTAATTTAATTAACTTCTTATCCACGGCATTAATAATTAACCAAAATATCCATGTATATAGTTGCCATGTATATAGTTATTTATATATAATTACCATGTTTTACCAAGTTTATTTACCTTGTTCATTGTAAAAAAACAATGCTGTTTGTACCATTGTGTTTATATTTGTTCATGTGTAAACCGCACTGATTTAAGAGCGCGGTATATAAGAAAAATAAATAAATAAATAAATTCCAGCGTCGATAGCAACTGAGCATAGCTTGAGGCAGAGACTGTTCAAGCCCCACCCTAATGTTCCTAGTAGAGGGAAAGGTGAAACTAAGAATTCTCTCTATCTCCCACCACATGTAAGAAGCTCCCAAGAAAGGCACTCCAAAGAATACGGTAGCAGCTTAGCTAACATTCTTACCCAGAGGGAAAGAGACTTCCTGCAGAGCAAGGGGAGACTGTTTAGCAACGTTTCACATGCTGCAAGAGATGACCTCTTAACAGAAGGGCCTGAAGAGATGCAATATGAGCTACAGGGGGATAATGTAAGCGGTGATTACATGGACTGTACGCTCTCTGTCTCAGATAACGTGGTATCTCTAAGTTCCTGTTCGGTAATCCAGTTTAGTCCTCCACAATCGGGTAGTGCCCCTCCTCCTGCAGCCGGGAGACTGGACCAATCAAATCTTCTGTAGTATATATACAGCCGGAGCTCCCAGAAGTCCCCAGTGTGTCCAGTCTCCCTGCAGCTGGAGGACTTCTGTGCCCCTGCTGGGCACGCTAAGTGACACTTGAAGGAGCAACACTAGTTAGTTAGTTAGTCTTTTGGGGTTTATTTCTGGTCCTTTATGTTCTATTTCCTTTGCTAAGGTAGCTGTATCTTTAAAAAAAAAAAAAAAAAAAAAAGAGACACAGGGGACGTTCTGGGGGAAGCCAGACCTGCCTTGGGCTCCTGCCTTCCTGCCTGGGAATCTCTGAAGCCTGGGTTGAGCTCTCCCCAAGGCTGTTCGGGGAAGAGCCATACCGGCTGCAACATTGCCTGTCACTTGGAGAAGTGGGCTGAGTTCCTTGCTGTTCCCAGAGCTGGTAGGAATTTTCCTTGTTTTAATCTTTCAGCTCTCTGTTCTTTGCTTGGGCAGAGGCTCTGTCGGCTCCCCTGGCTTCCAAATTGCACTTTTTCCTGCTTTTTTTTGCTTGCCCTGTATTAGAGGGTCGTTTTCTTTCTTTTCCATATTATTTGGGTACTTTTGTATTTTCGCGCCGTTTTTTACCGCGGGTGAAAAAGTGCGGCGGCCATTTTGGATTTCTAAAGTGTGCTTTTTAAGGGCACTTTTTAACACTTGTGCACGGGTTCCCCTGGTGTTTTTGGGGTTTCTTTTGCTGGCGATTTTGCTCAGGGCACCCCTAGGATTCTGGGGAGTATTTTGTTTACTGTAAAAAAAAAGAAAAAAAAAGGTTTTAAATTTAATACTGTGCTGAATTGAATAAGGTTAGTCCCCTTGGTGTGGGCTTCCCTGTTCCTGTGGCCTTATTTTTCCCTGAGAGCAGGTGGCCTTGGCATGGCTGCCAAACCTCAGTGTGTAATTTGTGGCTCCCGCAGAGGTACAATGACTGACTCTGGAATCTGTAAGAGCTGTGCTGCAGTTTCTTCAGAACTGGAGCTGCCTATTGAAATTAGGGAACAGCATGTGCCCGGGGACCCTTCTCTTTCGGGGGACAGTGTCCCTTCACCGAGCATCCTTCCTTCTGGTCTGGGCCCGGCGTCTAATACGTCGGTCCCTGAGCTCCAGCAGGCGGCTATGGTAGGGTCGCCTATAGACTTTTCCCCGAATTTTGTTCTTCTCATGCATCAGGCCTTCCGCTTAAGCCGGTCTGGTCATTTGCCGGAGGCTTGGCCCGCCTCTCTCCCCCCAGCATCCGCGGGGGGGCTTCAGCGGTCTTCCCAACCCGCTGTCAAGCGGCCCAGGTTGGGGGACCAGGATCAGGACGCCCTTTGCCTCCCGGATTCCGAGGCTGAGGGGGATCCGGATATTGAGGCGGAGGAGTTAGAAGACGGAGAGCTTCCAGAACTGGAAGATCAGGCTCGCATCATTCGGGTGTTTCGAAGGGACGAGCTGGTACCTTTGGTCACGGAGTATCTCCAAGCACTTAACCTCTCTGCGGTGCGGCCGCTGGAGGAGGAGGGTCTCGAGGATCCTCTCATTCAGGCGGTCAGGGATGCCCAGGTAGTTTTTCCTGTGCACCGAGTAGTTGAGCAGATGATCCATGCGGAATGGGAGCAACCGGAATCCGCTTTGAAAGGGATTCGGACCATGAATCGTCTTTACCCCCTTGCAGACAAGGACAGGGACTTGTTTAAGTCTCCACGGGTGGATGCTGCCGTTTCGGCAGTGACTAAGAAAACCACCATCCCGGTTGAAGGGGCCGCGGCCCTGAGGGATGTTCAGGACAAAAAGGTTGATAATTTGTTGAAGCAAGCCTTCGAGACCAACGCCTTATCGTTACAAGCTTCTATATGTGGGGCGTGGGTAGCTCGAGCTTGTTTGCGATGGTCGCAGCACCTGCGCTCGGGGTCCGGTATGGACCAACAGGGGCTGTTGGACGTTACCCGCGTGGAGTCGGGATCGGCCTACTTGGCGGATCTGTGTTATGATTTAATATGCTCCCTAGCTAATAGCATGGCCTCCATGGTAGCAGCACGACGGTCCATCTGGTTGCGCAATTGGGCGGCCGACGGTTCTTCCAAGTCTCGCCTCAGTAAACTACCCTTTAAAGGCAGGTTGTTATTTGGTGAGGCTCTGGATAAGTTGGTGAAGGATCTCGGTGAGTTTAAGGGTGGTCGGCTTCCAGAGGATAAGCCTAAGCTTAATAGGTCGTCCACCTCAGCGCGCGGCCAGTTTCGGGATGCGCGCAGATTTCGTTCTTCCCGGCTGTGGACTTCGCAGCGCGCGGTCGTTTTGGAACCCGTCATCAAGGGTTTCGTGGTTTCAGAGGAGCGGGAAGGGGCTTCTCCGGAGCCGCCTCTTCCTCGGCCTCTTCCTTTAATCGCAAGCCACAATGAAACGAGGCGGGCTCTAGAGGAAGACCCGGTCATCGGGGGTCGTTTGCGCGACTTTCTTCCTTCTTGGGCCCAAATTACGTCAGATCGGTGGGTGCTGCAGATTATAGAAGAAGGTTATGCCCTAGAGTTTGCGCACCCACTTCCGGATTCGTTTGTTCTGTCTCCCAGCAAGGGAGCTCAAAAGGCGCGGGACATCCGCGTGACCCTGGATCGGCTTCTCTCTCTGGGGGCCGTGGTTCCGGTCCCGCCCTTGGAAAGAGGCGCAGGTCGCTACTCCATCTATTTTGTGGTTCCCAAAAAGGGCGGTTCCCTTCGTCTGATCTTGGATCTCAAAGGCGTGAATCGCGCTCTCAGAGTACCGCACTTTCGCATGGAGACCCTGCGGTCAGTCATCGTAGCGGTGCGTCAAGGGGAATTTTTGACATCCCTCGATCTTACAGAGGCCTATTTACACATTCCCATCCGGCCCTCCCATCAACGGTTTCTCCGCTTTGCACTCCCGTGGGGCCATTTTCAATTCCGGGCCATGCCGTTCGGACTCGCCACAGCTCCCCGCACCTTCACAAAGGTAATGGTTGTAGTCGCGGCGGCGCTGCGCAAGGAGGGCATCCTGGTCCATCCATATCTCGACGACTGGTTGATTCGAGCGAAGTCCAGTCGGGAGTGTGTGCAAGTCTCGAGCAGGGTGGTGGATCTCCTTCGGTCCCTCGGATGGGTGGTGAACGAATGCAAGAGTTGTCTGTCTCCGTCACAGGATCTCGAGTATCTGGGAGTCCGCTTTGACACAGCAAGGGGCTTGGTGTGCCTTCCGGAGCGACGCGTGCTGGCGTTGCGGGCTCTGGTCCGTCTCTTCCGGGGGATGCCAGCTCCGTCGGCGTGGTGGTACCTGCGGCTCCTCGGCACGATGGCGGCGACCTTGGAGGTGGTGCCTTGGGCGCGCTTCCACATGCGTCCGCTGCAGAGTGCTCTTCTGCGACATTGGTCCAACCAGTTCGACTCGCTGAACAAGAGATTGCCTTGCCCAAAGACGGTTCGCCGATCCCTCCGGTGGTGGCTCTCCGCCGAGAACCTGTCGCGAGGGATTCCCTTGGAGCCTCCTCTGTGGGTTCCGTTCACGACGGATGCGAGCTTAACCGGCTGGGGGGCTCACTGCGAGTCCCGCTTTGCTCAGGGGGAATGGTCTCCCCTGGAGGCCTCTTGGTCGATCAACCGTCTCGAATTGCGGGCAGTCCGGCTAGCCCTGGTGGACCTGGAGACCCTGGTTCTCGGACGGCCGGTGAGAGTCCTGTCGGACAATGCGTCCACTGTAGCTTACATCAATCGCCAAGGGGGTACCGGCAGCGTGGCCCTGGAGGCAGAAGCGGCGGCCTTGTTCAACTGGGTGCAAACTCGCCTTCCAGCAATCTCGGCGGCTCACATTGCGGGCGTAGACAATGTCCAGGCCGATTTTCTCAGCAGAGTGCGGGTGGACCCCGGAGAATGGGAGCTAAACCCACAGGTTTACGCACAAATCGTCCGGCGGTGGGGTCCACCCATCCTGGATCTCATGGCGACCTTTCAATCAGCCAAGACAGGGCGCTTCTTCAGCAGGCGAAGGGAGCGCATGTCCGAGGGGCTCGACGCTCTCATTCAGCCGTGGCCAACGTCCGGTCTTCTTTATGTCTTTCCTCCGTGGGCTCTGATCGGCCGGGTCGTACAACGTATCGAGAGCCACCGGGGTCACGTGTTACTGGTGGCCCCGGATTGGCCCCGGAGGCCCTGGTATGCCGATCTGGTCCGGTTGAGCGACGGCGTTCCTTGGCTCCTGCCCGCTCTTCCGGATCTTCTTCTTCAGGGGCCCTTGCGGATGCCCCAAGTGGATCGATTCTCGCTTACGGTTTGGCCATTGAGAGGGCTCGGCTGAAAAGGAAGGGCTACTCCCCCGCGGTGATTTCTACCCTTCTGCGGGCGAGGAAAACGTCCACTTCTCTTACTTACGTTCGGATTTGGAGGATTTTTGAAGACTGGTGCTCCCGACGGGGAGTCCGGGCGGCGACGGTTTCCGTGCCCGTCGTTTTAAGTTTTCTTCAGCATGGTTTCGATAAGGGCCTTGCGGCTAGTTCCCTAAAAGTCCAGTTGGCGGCTATCTCGTGTTATCGCGGCAAGGTTTTGGGTCGTCTGCTCGGGGCTCATCCGGATGTACGCCGATTCCTTACGGCTGTTTTTCATTTGCGGCCCTCCCGCAGAGTTTTCGTTCCTCCTTGGGACTTGAATTTAGTTCTGAGGGCCCTGGTTCGTGAACCTTTTGAGCCCCTGCGCAGGGCGTCTCTGAAAGATCTCACGCTGAAGGCGGTTTTTCTTGTAGCCATCTGTTCGGCACGGCGCATTTCGGATCTGCAGGCATTGTCCTGTCGAGAGCCTTTCTTGTCTTTTTCCGCGGATCGGATCGTTCTCCGTCCGGTTCCTTCCTTTCTGCCAAAGGTGGTGTCTCCCTTTCACTTGAATCAGGCAGTGTTTCTTCCAGTGCTTTCTTCACAATCTGTCGGGTCAACGGACAAAGGTCTTCTCCGGCTCGATGTGGGTCGTACGCTCCATCGTTATTTAAAGGTTACCGAGTCTTTTCGGAAATCTGACCGGCTTTTCGTGCTCTTCGGGGGTGCGCGTAAAGGGGAAGCGGCGGCTAAAGCCTCCATTGCTAGATGGCTCAAAGAGGCGATCGCGTCCGCGTATCTGTTGCAACAGCGGTCTATTCCGGAGGGTCTGAGGGCTCATTCCACTAGGGCTCAGGCGACCTCTTGGGCGGAGCATAGCCTGGTTCCGCCGGCGGATATCTGTAGGGCGGCCACTTGGTCGTCTCTGCATGCTTTCAGTAGACACTATCGCTTAGATGTGTCAGCGGCTCGGGATTCCTGTTTTGGTTCGGCGGTTCTGCGCGCCGGATGGCAAGGTCCCGCCCGGTCTTAACTGCTCTGTTACATCCCGATTGTGGAGGACTAAACTGGATTACCGAACAGGAAATGGAAATTACACTAACCTGGTAATTGTAGTTCCTGGAGGGTCCAGTTTAGTCCTCCTTCCCTCCCGACTATCTGCTAATGTGGTGCGGCGCGCCTTTCCGAACGGTTGATATTAAGACGGTTCCTCTTGCCGTTCGGTCCCTCTGTGGCAGCCGCCTTTTTTGCAGAGGCTCTTCCCTGTCTCGGGGGTTCAGGCAGCTCCTGAACTTCTGGTGGGGAGCGGTGTTTTGATTCCTGAGGCGTCGGTGCCGGCGCAATGCAGTGTTCTGACTTCCTCGTTTGGGGAGGGGGTTGGATATTCCTTGGGGGGGAACAAATTGTTCTTTAATTAGGTCATTTTGTATATTAATCTAATGTGTTGCTTCGTTAAGTATGCTTTGTTACTAGTACACTGGGGACTTCTGGGAGCTCCGGCTGTATATATACTACAGAAGATTTGATTGGTCCAGTCTCCCGGCTGCAGGAGGAGGGGCACTACCCGATTGTGGAGGACTAAACTGGACCCTCCAGGAACTACAATTACCAGGTTAGTGTAATTTCCATATAAGTGTGTAGAATTGCCAAAGCTTGAAAGCCACAAAGAAAATGCCTTTGTTTGCTGAAGAGAGCTGTTTTTGAGCCCTTTTCATTTACTTGTTTAAAAGCTGAAAGTAAGCAATTTTTGTTCCTGTTCTTGCTTTGTTTTTGCCCAAGTGGAGATATTTATGTTCTGTTTGACTCACCCAAAAGAAACCTCTTGGAAGGGGAAATAAAACCTTTTGAAGCCTTACCTCGGTGCCACAACTGCTTATTCAACTACATATCCCAGAAGGCCAAGCAAGGCTCTGGGCTGGGTCTAGGCTTGATAATAAGAAGCCTTTATGACACTCTCTAGCAGAGCACTGTGAGGGCACTGCTCTTCCCAGAGCAGAGAGAGGCATGTCAACTTACCATACCCAACAATATGACAGCTAGACCTGTAAATAGTTATAAGTCGTGTCATGTTGACACAAACAGATCCGTGACTTTAGTCGCTCAGTTTGTATATAGTTACCCCTGTTGAAACCCAAGTTGTAATACCTGTTCATTGTAAAGCTTCAATGTATGTTCAGTCCGCATTGTACGCAAAATGTTACTTGTAAACCACACTGATGCAAAATAGCACGGTATAGAAAAGATTGATTTAAATAAATACTTTGAAGGGGACAATGCATAATTTCTCTATAGATTTTGTAATAAAACATTTATGGGACAGTCTCATTTCTTTTTTGTTACATCTTGTATGTTCCTGTGACCATTCAGCTGAGCGCGCTTGGCTCAAATCATGCACCCTTGTGGACTTTCTACACTTCAGATTTATTCTTGTCTCTTTCCAGTCAGCCATAGCACTCACCAAACAAGACTATTATTTCCGTCTGATTTAACTCTCTTGCCTCTGACCCTCGCTGTCTCTTTACAACTCTCAACTCTCTCCTCAAGGTACCTCCACCTCTGACCCGTCCTTCCCTTTCTGCCCAAACTCTGGCTGACTATTTCTATGACAAAATCCACTCCATTTCTCCATGAGGTCAGCCATTTCCCCTCCTCCCCCTCTTCACTCCCAACTTCCCCCTCCCTCCCTATCTGCTACCCTTTCTTCTTTTTCTATAATCTCTGAGGAGGAAATCATACCTTTTTGCCTCCTGCAAACTCACTACCTGCTCCTCTGATCCTTTTCTCCTAAGCTCATCTCCTCCACTTCCATCTCTCATATTCTCAACCTATTGCTCTCCACTGCAACTGTCCCTACAGCCTTCAAGCATGCTGTTGTCACACCTCTCCTCCAGAAACTCTCACTGGATCCTACCTGTCCTTCTAACTATCGGCCCATCTCCCTCCTCCCCTTTGTGTCTAAAGTACTTGAACGTGTGGTTCACTGCCGTTGCTCAACTTTCTCTCCTCTCAAGCCTTTTGGATCCTTTACTATCTGGCTTTCGTCCTTTACATTCTACTGAAACGGCTCTTGCCAAAGTCTCCAGCGACTTGTTGGCAAAATCCAAGGGCCTTTATTCGATCCTCATCCTTCTTCACCTTTCTGCTCTTTTTGACACTGTTGACCACAACTTTATCCTCGATACCTTGTCCTAAGGGCTCTGTGCTATCCTGGTTCTCTTCTTCTCTCCCATCATTCCTTTAGTGTTTGTTCTGATGGATCCTTCTCTACTGCTATCCCACTCTTAGTTGGGGTACCCCAAGGATCTGTCTTGGGTCCACTCCTTTTCTTTCTCTATACCCAGTCCCTTGGTGCACTCATCTCTTCCCATGGCTTCAAGTTCCATCTTTACACTGATGACTCCCAGATCTACCTCTCTACATCTGAAATCTCTCTGGCAATCCTAGCCTGGATCTCTGCCTGCCTTTCTGATATTGCTGCTTGGATGTCTTACTGTCGCTTGAAATTGAACATGGCCAAAACTGAGCTTCTTATTTTCCCCCCAAAACTCTCCTCTCCCCTTCCTCCTTTATCAGTCTCTATGGATAACTCTCTACTCTTCCCTGTTTCCACAGCTTGCAACTTTAGGGTTTTCTTTGACTCCTCTCTCACCTTCTCTGCACACATCCAACTGAGAGAAAAACAGCAAGTTTAAGCTATAACATCAACAGAATCCGTCCATTCCTTTCTGAATACACTACTAAATTCTTATCCACTCTTTTGTCACATCCCGTCTACATTATTGTAACCTACTCCTTGCTGGTCTCCCTGAATCATCTCTCTCCCCTTAAATCTGTTCAACACTCTGCCGCTCAGCTAATCTTCTGCAAGCCTAGTCATGCTCATATTACAGCTCTTCTCAAGTTGCTTCATTGGCTCCCTGTTTCTGCATCCAGTTCAAACTTCTCCTGCTGACTTATAAGTGCATTCACTCTGCAGCTCCTCAATACCTTTCCTCTCTTATCTCTCCCTACACTCTTCCTCAAGAACTCTGCTTTTCTGGCAAATTGCTTCTATTGTGCCCTTCTCTTCTATTGCTAACTCCAGACTTTGCTCCTTTCACCTTGCTGCTCCTTATACCTGGAACATACTAGCTGAGTCTGTATGTCAGGTGTCTTCTCTGGCCCTCTTCAAATCCAGGCTGAAAACTCACCTCTTCGCTGCTGCTTTTGGATCTTGACTCACCTGGTCTCCTTTGTATTTCCTGATCATTCCCCCTAGATGGATCCCATGTCTACAGCTACTGTGTTGTCTTTTACATATGTCTGTGCAGCGCAGCATACACCTTGTAACCCTATACAAATGCTCAGTAGTAGTAGTAGGGTCTGATTTAGAGAAGCTGGTGAAGGACCTGGGCTAGACAAAATCTTTCCACTTTTTGGAGGACAGGTCAAAGGGCCCTGTGAAGCAGGCAGGTGCCCCTTTTCCTTCAGCCTCTGTCTGCTACTCCATGGGCATGCTGGTTGGACTCCTGTCGCTACCGGCCTGAAAAACCTTTCTTCCCATCTACTTATGGACTTTGAGCTCAATCTCAATCCCTTGGTAGAGCGCTTGAGCCCAGGGACCTGGTCTTATCCAGAAGAGGACCCTTCTTGCTGCACACTGAGGTTTTGGGGGCCCATTCCCTGGTTCCTCCAGTTGGGGGCAGGCTTTGTCTATTCTTTCAGGAATGGCCCAGGTCACCAAGGATCGTTGGGTGCAAGTCCTCATTCAGTACAGCTAAGTACTGGAATGGAAAGAGCAGATCCAGGCCACTTTCATCTTCCCTTGTGGATCTGTGAACAGCAAGACCACCATGTGGATCACCTTGGACAAGTTGCTGCTCCTGAAGGCACTGGTTTCCGTTCCCCTGGATGAGCGGAGTGAGGGCAGGTATTCCATCTGTTTCGTGGTGCTGATATGGAACATTCCGACCCTTTCTACTCCACAGGTGTGTCAACGAGCGCTTGCACATCATGCACTTCTGGATGTAAACTTTTGCAATTCATGATTCAAGTGATGCGTTGAGAGGAGTTCCTGGCACCTCTGAATTTGACTGAGGTGTATTTTCATATTCCGATCTGGGGGTTCAGCAAAGTATCTGTGTTTTTTGCCGTGCTTGGCTCTTCCCTTCAGTTCGCTGCCCTCCCATTCGGACTCTCCACTGCTCCAACGATGTTCTCCAAGGTCGTGGTAGTGGTGGCTGCAGTGCTACAGTGCCAAGGGATTTATGTGCACCCATATCTGGACTTCTGGTTCATCCCAACCCATTCTCTTTCAAAAGTGTCTCTGGTAGCTGCTCGAGTGGTGTCCATTCTGATGAGCCATTGCTGGGTGATCAATTGGGGAAAAGCCAGTTGTTGCATTCCCAGTCCCTGAAGTTCCTGGGAGCACATTTTCATACTCAAGTGTACAGGGTCTTCCTGCCAGAGGAGAAAGTCAAAGGCTGTTGGATTGCCTGGCAATGTTATTTGCGCAGCAGGCTCCCAGAGTCCAGGTGGATCTGCAGCTCCTCGAATTGATCATGGTAATAATCGAGATGGTGCTGTGGGTGCGTGCTCGCATACAGCCGCTCCAGTAGTCCTTACTGACTTGATAGTCCTTAAGTTATCAGCAGGTCAGTTCTGGCTACTGTTCCCATTCCCAGTGATGGTGATGGCCAGCCTGCAGTGGTGGCAGCAGCCCAGTCTTCTGAGGAAGGACGTGCCGCTGGACAATTGCTTGTGGATCCTTATGACGATGGATACCAGTCTCTTGGGCTAGGGAGCCCATTGCCAAGGCCGAATGGCCAAGGACTGTTGGAACCATAGGGAGGCAGTGTGGTCCATCAACTGCTTTGAGGCGAGGGCGTTCAAGTTGGCTTTTCTGCGATTTTGGCCCTCGATTGAGAACTGGGCAGTTCGAGTGTTGCTGGACAACGCTACAGTGGTGGCTTATATCAATTGGAAAGGTGGTACAAGGAGTGCCGGGGTAACCCTGGAGATGGCTCACCTGTTTGCTTGGGTGGCAAAAAAACCTCTTAGTTTGTTGACTCTGCAGATTGTGGGGGTGGATACTGTGGAAACAAATCTTCTCAGCCTGAACTTTCTGGTTCCAGGAGAAGGAGGTATTGAGTCAGGAGGTGTTTCAGTTGTTTCTGCGCCACTGGGGTTTCCCTGAGAGGGATCTACCAAAATATGCCGCCGCTTCAGTCCCTGCACAGAGATGGAGTCCGAGGGCATCTGCACCCTGGCTTAACCTTAACAAGTCAACAACTGCTGTATGTGTTTCCTCTTTTGCCCCTGGTGGAGCATGTGATTCAGTGTATGGAGCACCACCAAGAAGAATTAGTCTGGTGTTGGTTGGCTGAGGAGAGCATGATTTGGAGATCTGATTTGGCTCCTGCAAGTGCCACCTCTTTGTTTGCCTCCATCTCAGGGCCAATTGTGTCAGAGGCCACTTGTCTTTGGAGGACCTGGCTCCCTTCTTGTTTACAGCTTGGCTCCTGTAAGGAGATGGTCAGCGCATATGAGGCTACTCTCCGGCAGTGGTTTTCCACTCTGCTCTGATCCCAGAAGAGATCTACCAACCTGGCATAAGTGTGGGTTTGGTTCCTTGACCGCTGG
This sequence comes from Ichthyophis bannanicus, assembly GCA_033557465.1. NCBI lineage: Eukaryota > Metazoa > Chordata > Amphibia > Gymnophiona > Ichthyophiidae > Ichthyophis > Ichthyophis bannanicus. The sequence goes on along the minus strand of CM066039.1, from coordinate 400,341,135 downwards.
TGTGGCGCACGGCAGCTGGCTCATCATGCGGTCAAGGTACTGCCTCTGTTGGCCTTTTTGCAGGACGGTCTGCAGAAGGACCTCTTCTCTTAGCTCCCTAAAGGTTCAGGTGGCAGCTTTGGCCTGTTTCAGAGTTCCTTTGGCTGGTAAGTTTCTAGCCTTACACTCAGATGTTTCGTGCCTTCTTCAGGGGGTTTGGCATCTGCGTCCTCCCCTCTGTGGTTCCTTCCTGGGATTGGTGGCTGGTGCTCGGGGCCCTGATGTTGAAGCCTTTTGAGCCATTGAAGCGCACTACTCTGAAGGATTTGACACTCAAGACTGTCATCTTGGCTGCAATTTGTTCCATAAGGAGAATTCTGAGCTGCTGGCTCTGTCTTCCCAAGATCCTTACCTTTCTTTTTCTGAGAAGGTTGTTTCGGAACCGGTAGGTTCTGGAGGGTTTGCGTGCCCATTCTACCTGAGCGCAAGCATCCTTGGGGGCAGACAGAGTTTGGTAGATGCTGCAGACATTTGTCGGGTGGCAATGTGGGCATCACTTTCCACTTTTGTTAAGGATTTCCACTTGGATGTCCATGTTCAGACGGACACTGCCTTTGACTCTAAGGTTTTGCAAGCTGCTGTCTTTTTCCTGCCCAGTGACGGCGTAGCTTTAGTATGTCCCACTTGTCTTGACTGGTCTAGCAGGACGATATGGAAAGTGACATTTTACTTACCAGTTAATGTCCATTCCTTGAGTCTTGCTAGACCAGTCCAGGGCCCGCCCCCTGGAACTGTTTGCTCTGTTTTCTGTGACGGTACCCTTGTGTCTACTATGATTTATATTCTTGGCTCCACAGGTCCATCTTTTGCGGACAGCCTTCTGTTTATGCTTTCCTGTACATAGTTCTCTACTGTTTGATTATTCATTGTTATCCACAATGAGGCTTGCCATGTTCTCTCATATGCTTTGGGATGAATACTGAAGAGACCCCCTCTAGTGGCTGAGACGGATAGAGGCTTGGGAGTGATGTCATTGAAACCTGAGCTTTTCATTGGTTCCTTGTCTCCACCAATCTGCTGGTAGGGGAACACAACCCACTTGCCTGGACTAGTCTAGCAGGACTCGAGGAAAGGACATTGTCTGGTAAGTAAAATGTCACCTTGTTTTGTTATAAATTGCTTTATGGTTCTTGCATTTTCTTTTTGAACATATATCCTGTGGGTACTGGAGGTCATTTGAGAGGGGTATGCTCGAGCTCGATCAGTGGGCAACTCTTTTGTTCAGTCTCCCCGCAAGGCGCAAGCCAAGGCAGTAGCAGTACGAGGCACCCTAACACGACTTCTGCAGCTCAGGGTCTTGGTGTTGGTTACCCGGGACCAATATGGCTGCGGTCAGTACTCCATTTACTTTGTAATGCAAAAAAGGTAGGTTCCTTCCGTCCATCTAGATCTCAAGCATGTAAACCGTTGTCTCCGGGACCCGCATTTTCGCATGGAAACCTTATGGTCTCTCATAGTGGCAGTAAGAAAAGGAGAGTTTCTGATGTCTCTTGACCTAACAGAGGCGTATCCCCAAATCCACATATGGCCGGAACATCAGCAATTCCTCAGGTTTGCGGTACCAAGGGGACATTTCCAGTTTTGGGCATTACCGTTCGGTCTTGAAACGGTGCCTCGTACCTTCACCAAGGTCATGGTGGTTGTAGCGGTGGTGCTCCGCAGGGAAGGAGTCCTGGTTCATCCATATCTCAACGACTGGCTGATTCGAGCAAAATCCAAGGACGAAAGCAAATGAACTATGGCCTGGGTGGTACAGTTTCTTCAAAGTCTAGTTTGGCTGGTCAACGTGGCCAAGAGCCATTTGGTCCTGTCTCAGGATTTTGAGTACATGGGAGCGCGCTTAGATACCCGAGTGGAGAGAATTTTCCTACCGGAACAGCATGCTCAGGGGCTTCAAAGACTGGTACAGCAGTTTCTGAGTTGGACGGAACCGATCGCTTGCCATTACCTGCAGTTACTAGGAACAATGGCAGCCATTCTCAAGAGGGTACATTGGCAAAGGGTGCATATGCTTCGAAGGTGGTCTCACCAGATGCATCTCTTGTCCCAGAAGCTGGCCTGCCCGCTGGAGATCGTGGGCTGTCAAATGGTGACTGCGCCCAGGAAATCTGGAAGGCGGTATGCCCCTCGAGTCATCACCGTGTGTCCCGCTGTTCCGGATGGGGAGCCAATTGTGAAGGTCACATTGCTCAGGGACTGTGGAACTTGATGGAAGCGAGTTGGTCGATCAACAAGCTGGAGATGGGGGTGGTCATCCTGGCATTCTGGAGCTTCCAGCCCTGGTTGCAGGAGAAAGCTGTAAAGGTCCTTTCAGACAATGCAATCACGGTAGCCTATATCAACCGCCAGGGCAGTATGGTCTTGGAGGAGGAGTCCGAAGGGCTCTTAAGCTGGGCCAAAAGTCACCTCCAGGTGCTGTCTACAGTGCACATGGTGGGAGTCGACAACGTGGTGGTGGACTACCTCAATCATGTTCGTGTGGACCCCGGAGAGTGGATGCTCATCCAGGAGATGTTAAACCAGCTGCTACGTCACTGGGGCACCCCAGTCATGGACCTGATGGCAAAGTTCGAGACCACCAAAACAAGCTGTTTTTTCAGCAGACAAAGGGAAAGGATGTCGGAGAGCCTGGATGCCCTAGTGCAAGCATGGTCCACGGAGGGAATCCTTTGTTTGCCCTCTGTGGGTTCTTATGGTCAGGATCGTGCAAAGGATCGAAGCACATCGGGGTCTGGTAATTCTGATCGCCCTGGATTGGCCAAGATGCCCGTGGTATGTGACTGGGTGCAGATTCTGGTGGATCAACCATTGCATCTCCCGGCTTTTAAAGGACCTACTGACCCAGGGGCCAGTCTACATGCTTCAGGTAGATCGATTCTCGCTTACAGCATGGCCCTTGAGAGGCGCAATTGAAGAAGAAAGGCTACTCGGGCTCGGTGATGTCGACCTTACTGCAGGCGAGGAGGCAGTCTACTTCGCTCGCATATATTCAGGTCTGGTGTTTCTTTGAGGCATGGTGGGAGGACAGGCAAGCTTGGCCATTCACCAGTTCTGTTGCGGATATCTTGGCGTTCTTGCAGGCTGGGTTTGAGAAGGGTCTAGCGGCTAGTGCCCCAAAAGGTGCAACTGGCAGCGACTTCCTGCTAGCATGGAAAGGTCTGGGGGGAGCATTGGGGATGCATCCGGATGTCGGTTGATTCCTCAGAGCGATGATCCTCTTGCATAAAAACATAAGAACATTCAATTTAAAAAGAGGAGGAAATAGCCAATGCAATAAAATGGGGGGATTGGACATTTTTCAGATATGTTAGTGAGAAGAGGAAGGGCAAAAGTGGTATTGTCAGACTCAAGGGTGAAGGGGAGGAATATGTAGAAGCTGATGAGGATAAAGCGGAATTACTTAACAAATCTTTCTGTTCTGTGTTCACGAAGAACCAGGAACAGGACCTCAGAAAACACCCACACCCACAAACAGGAACAGAAGCGAGGGGCATCTTGAACCATTTTCAGAAGACTGTGTTTCTTGAGAAACTAGCTAAACTTAAAGTAGACAAAGTGATGGGACCGGATGGGATACACCCTAGAATTTATTTATTTATTTATTTATACAGATTTCTATACCGCCTTCTTCTTCAATCAAGGCGGTCTACACAGCAAGCAGTCAACAAAAGTCTGTGTTTAGTGTGCGCATGCATTGAGCAGTGTTTGCGTGTGAGTGTAGCTGGTTGTTGATTCATGGTGAGCTAATTACAACGTGCGCTATCTACAATAATATGTACATCGGGGCTTTGCTTCCATCCTGTGATCTGGTCTTGATGGTCTGTTGGTGGGTTGGGGTATTGTCTGTTGCACAGTTTATGTGACATTACCATAGTGCTCAATGAAGAGTGTCGTCTTTAGCGGTTTCCTAAAGTCCTTAATGTCTGATGTTGCCCTTAGTTCATCGGGGAGTGCGTTCCAGATTGTTGGGGCTGCTTTTGATAGGGCTCGTTTTTCGGTGTCCTTGCGTACCTTGTTGACGTCTTCAGGGGTGTTGACACGGTTGGATGTGCCTCTCCTCCTCGGCCCTGTGCTGCTGTCGAGTTTTATGAGTGGGTGTAGGCTGAGAGCTGATGACCGTTGTTTGATTTTGAAAATGTTTATGATTGTCTTGTATCTGATGCGGGAGCTGATTGGTAGCCAGTGGAGATCTTTTAGAGTGGGAGTGATGTGTTCTTGTTTTTTGGTGTCGGTTATTATGCGTGCTGCTGTGTTTTGTGCTAATTGCAGAGGCCTGAGTGCTTGTTTTGTTAGGCCAAGATATATTGGATTGCAGAAGTCTAGGATTGGGGTTATTAATGCCTGACATACTGTGTGGAAGTGTTCTTGAGAGAGGAGGGAATACTGAGGGAAATTGGGGACGTTCTAGCAGCTCCACTGACTGACCTTTTCAATGGCTCATTGGAGTCGGGAGTGGTGCCAAAGGACTGCAGAGAGGCTCATGTGGTGCCTCTACACAAAAGCGGAAGTAAGGATGTGGTTGAAAACTACAGGCCGGCTAGTTTAACTTTGGTGGTGAGTAAATTATTGGAAATTTTGCTGAAAGAGAAAATGGTGAGGTTTCTGGAGTCCAGCAGATTACAGGATCCGAGGCAGCTTGGATTCACCAGAGGCAGGTCTTGTTAGACAAATCTGATTGATTTCTTTGACTGGGTGATCAGGGAGTTGGACCGAGGGAGGGCCCTAGATGTGGTGTATTTAGATTTCAGTAAAGCCTTTGACACCATTCCTCACAGGCGATTTATAAACAAACTGAGCACCCTAGGGATGGACCCTAAAGTTACTGCTTGGGTTAGAAATTGGTTGAGTGGAAGCGACAAAAAGTACAGGTAAATGGAGCTCACTCTGAGGAGAGGAAGTTACCAGTGGTGTGCCCCAGGGATCTGTCCTTGGTCCGATTCTTTTTAACGTCTTTGTTAGTGATATAGCGGAAAGGCTGTCGGGTAAGGTTTGCCTCTTTGCGGATGATACCAAAATCTGCAATAGAGTAGACACCAGGAAAGTGTAGATAATATGAGGAGGGATCTAGCTAAGCTTGAAGAATGGTCTAGAATTTGGCAGCTGGGATTTAATGTTAAAAAATGTAAGGTCATGCATTTGGGCTGCAGCAATCCAAGGGAGCAATATAGTATAGGGGGTGAAGTACTTTTGTCCACTAAAGAAGAGCGGGACCTAGGCGTGGTTGTGTCTGTTGATCTTAAGGTAGCTAAACAGGTAGAAAAGGCGACAGCAAAAGCTAGAAGGATGCTTGGGTGCATACGGAGAGGAATGGCTAGCAGAAAAAAAGGAGGTGATAGTACCTCTGTATAAGTCTTTGGTGCGACCTCATTTGGAATATAGTGTGCAATTCTGGAGACCGCACCTTTAAAAGGATATAAACAGGCTGGAGTCAGTACAGAGGGTGGCTACTAAAGTGGTTAGTGGTCTTCATTATAAAGCATATGAGGAAAGACTTAAGGATCTTAATATGTACACCTTAGAGGAAAGGCGGGATAGCGGTGATATGATTGAGATGTTTACATACCTCCGTTGCATAAATGCACAGGGGGAGAGCCTGTTTGGATTAAAAGCAAGTTTTGCTACAAGGGGACATGGGATGAGGGTGAAAAGGGATAGATTCAGGAGTGATATGCGGAAGTATTTCTTTACGGAAAGAGGGGTGGATCTGTGGAATAATCTCCCAGTGGAGGCGGTAGAGATGAGGACGGTATCTGAATTAAAAAACTCATGGGACAAACACAGAAGATCTCTAAAGGAAAAAAGGGGACTGTTGTATGTAGTTGTTGATATGGAAGGACAGACTAGATGGACCATGTGGTCTTTTTCTGTCATCATTTTTCTATGTTTCTAAGATATGCCATACTGGGTCAAACCAAGGTCCATCAAGCCCGGTATCATTTTTTCCAACAGTGGCCAATCTAGATTACAAGTACCTAGCAGTTTCCCCAAAAGACATAGGTTCCACAGTGCTTGTAGTGCGGCAAACAGTGGATTTCCCGGGTCCCCTTTAATAATGGTTTATGGACCTTTCCTCCAGTAACGTGCCCAAACCTTTTTTAAACCCATCTACACTAATAGCTTTTAATATGTCTTCTGGTAACGAATTACAGAGTTTGATTATGCGTTGAGTGAAAAAATATGTTCTCTTACTAGTCTTAAATAGATTACCCTGTAGTTTCATTGCATGTCCCCTAGTCTTTCTATATTTTGAAGGCATAAAGAATCGATCTACATTTACGCATTCCACTCTATTCATTAATTTATAGAACTCTATCATATCTCCCCTCAGCCGTCTCTTTCAGTTTGAAGAGCCCTAACCTTTTTAGCCTCTCTTCATAGGGGTATCTTTCCATCTCCTTTACCATTTTGGTGGCTCCTTTCTATATCCTTTTAAAGATATGATGACCAGAATTGCACACAATATTCAAGGTGCGGTCACACCATGGAACGATACAGAGGCATTATAATATCCTTTGTTTTATTCTCCATTCTTTTCCTTATGATTCCTAGCATTCTATTTGCTTTCTTGGGCTCTGCCACACACTGGGCGGAAGGTTTCAACATGTTATCCACAATGACACCTAAATCTTTTTCCTGGGTGGTGGTTCCTAATGTGGAACCTTGCATTGTGTAACCATAGTTTGGGTTGTTCTTTCCTAGGTGCATAACTTTGCACTTGTCCACATTAAATTTCATCTACCATTTGGATGCCCAGTCTTCCAATTTATCAAGGTCCTCTTGGGTTTTAACAACTTTAAATATATTTATGTCATCTGCAAATTTGATAACCTCACTCGTTATTCCCATTTGCAGGTCATTTATGAATATGCTAAAAAGCAGCGGACCCAGCACAGATCCCTGGAGTACTCTACTATTCACCCTTCTCCATTGGGAAAATTGGACATTTAGCCCTACCCTCTACTTTCTATCTTTTAAGCCATGCCTGATCTACAATAGTACACTGCCTCCTATCCCATGACTTTTTAGTTTTGCCAAAAGTCTCTGATGAGGGACCTTGTCAAAGGCTTTCTGAAAGTCCAGGTACACTATATCACCGGCTCACTTTTGTCTACCTGTTTATTCACACCTTCAAAAAAACATAACATATTAGTAAGACAAGATCTTCCTTGTCTAAAGCCATGTTGGCTGTCTCCCATTAGGCCATGACTACCTACATGTTGAGTAATTTTGTTCTTTATGATGGCTTCTACCATATTTCCAGGTACTGATGTCAGGCTCACTGGTCTGTAGTTTCCCGGATCACTCCTGGAACCCTTTTTAAAAATTGACGTTACATTGGCCATCCTCCAATCTTCAGGTATTAGAGATGATTTTAATGATAGTTCACAGATTACTAATAGCAGGTCTGCAATCTGCTATTTCATTTCTTTCAACACCCTTGGATGTATACCATCCGGTCCAGGTGATTTGCTACTCTTCAGTTTATCAAATAGTTGTAATATATCTTCCCGGTGTATCAATATTTCTTTCAATTCTTTCGCAGTGTCACCTTTACCTACATCTTCCTGAGTAAAGACCAAAACAAAGAATTCATTCAGTCTCTCTGCTATGGCCTTTTCCCCTCCTAGTGCCCCTTTTACTCCTCTATCATCTAATGGTCCAACTGACTCTCTGACAGGTTTTTTTGCTACGAATGTACTTGAAGTCTTTATTACACGTTTTTGCTTCCAAAGCAAGCTTCTTCTCAAATTCTCTCTTTGCCTGCTTTATCAATGCCTTGCATCTAACTTGCCAGTGCTTGTGGTGTTTCCAGTTTTCATCATTTGGCTCTTTTTTTCCATTTCCTGAAAGATGCTTTTTGGCAACAACAGCCTCTCTGTCCTCACCTATAAACCATGCTGGCAGTTTTTTGGACTTCCTTCCACTTTTAACTGATCTGGGCTTCCAAGATAGTATTTTTAAACAACACCCAAGCTTGATGTAAGTCTTTAACCTTTGCAACTGCTCCTTTTAGTTTTTTCATAATTTTTTTCCTCATTTTATCATAGTCTCCCTTTCAAAAGTTAAATGATAGTACTGTGGATTTCCTTACCATCCCTCCTCCTTTAATTAAATCAAAGACGATCATGCTATGATCACTATTGCCAAGTGGCCCCAACACCCTTATCTCTTGCACCAGATCTGGTGTTCCACTAAGGACTAGGTACAGAATGGCTTCCCCTCTGGTCGGTTCATGAACCATCTGCTCCAGGAAGATTTATTTCATCGAGAAACTTTATCTCCCTAGCATGTCCTTCCATGACACTGACCAAGTCGATACGAGGGTAATTGAAATCACCCATTATTATTACTGTGCTGTAACTTTTGTTAGCTTCCCTGATTTCTTTGAGCATTTCAACATTCATTTGTTCATTTTGGCCAGGCATTCGATAGTACACCCCCAGTGCCATCACCTTCCCCTTTTTGCATCCGCCGCAAAGGACGGTGGTACCGTCCTGGGATAGTAATTTGGTACTGGCAGAGCTGGGGGTAGAGCCCTTTGTGCCTTTGAACCTGACGTCTCTAAATGACTTAACCCTTAAGACGGTGTTTCTCGTGGCTATATGTTCTGCACGCAGGATTTCGGAACTTCAGCCCTTGTTTATTTATTATTTATTTATTTAGCACACATTTATATACCGCTCTTTCCCAAGTATCAAGTGCGGTTTACAATGAACAGAGAAAATTCAAGGTACATGGTTAATCATGTCCTAGTCATTTTACAGGGAACAGATTTAACTTTTTACATTTAACAGTATAATTAAAGACATATAAACTGTGATTTCATCCGGTGGTATTGAGTGGATGTAATTAAACCTTTTTACATATTTACATTAATTTTATAGAATTTGAATTACATGAAGACCATCTTTTAGTATCAGATTATGCGTTTATTTTGGTTAAATGAGTGTATGCCTTGTAGGGATTATTATCCTGTGTCAACTTGTATGGTTTGGTAGTCCAGAGGTGTATAATGTAAGGTGAATAGATGTGTTTTTAGTTTTTTTCTAAATTCTTTGAGTTCAGTTAGGAGGCGGATATTGTCAGGTAGGTTATTCCATAGAGACGGTGCACAGTGAGAGAAGGCCCTGTTATTGATTAGTTTTCTAGCTTTTTATAATCTTTAGGTAATGATATTGTGTTTGTATTTCTACTTCTTTGAGATCTCTTATTTGGTTCTATGTTGATCAGGTTATTAAGTACGGATGGTGAAAGTTTATTCATCAGTTTGAAGGTGGTAACTAGTATTTTGTAGTGTATCCTTTCGTGAATGGATACACTACTACTTGTCTTGCCAAGAGCCGTTCCTCTCCTTTTCTAGCGAGAAAGTGGTCTGCAGCCGGTACCATCCTTTTTGCCCAAAGTGGTATCGGTATTTCATTTGAACGAATCCATCTCTCTACCGGTCCTCGGGGGAACAGAAGGCGTCTCCGTCAGCCCGCACTTGTGCCTTCTGGATGTGCGGTGGGCCCTGAAGCATTATTTGATGCAGACTGCAGTCTTTCGCAAGTTGAATCACCTGTTTTTGTGCTCTTTGGAGGGCTGCGCAGGGGGGAGGCAACAGCAAAATTCTCTATTTATAGATGGATCATAGAGGCAGTCGCGTTGGCATATATCTTGAAGTGTAAGCCAGTGCCGGTGAGGTTGCATGCACCTTCCATGAGGGCTCAGGTGGCCTCATGGACAGAGTATAGGTTGGTACCACTGTCGAAATTGGCAGGGCAGCAACCTTCTCTTCTCTTCATACTTTTTCTACACATTATCGCCTGGATGTTCAAGCAGCGGGAGAGACCTGTTTTGAATTGGCCGTGCTTCAGGGTGGTTCGGCAGGTCCCTCCCATTCATTTTAATTTGCTGTATTATATCCCCAGAGATGCGGGACTGGACTGGAGAGACGATAAGGAAGAGGAAACTAGATTTATCTGTATAATTATTGTTCCTTGAGGAACTCCAGTGCAGTCCCGGATCCCTCCTTGAATGCCGGTTGCCTGTGACCGGCACCTGAAGCAGGTTTTCTTAATGAAGGAAGTGGCCCGGGAGCCATGGGAGGTGGGGATGAACAGTGTTGACAGCGGGTCGAAAGGATTCTCTGTCTCACATTCAGTACTGTGTGCAGTTACCCAAGTGGACTACAGGTAAGCCTTCACATTCGGAGAAGAGGTGGAATCTCTTTTCCAGAGAGTGGTAGGTTTAGAGCTGTTAGAGATACCTTTGTTTGGTTCAAGTTTAAATACTTAATTGTTGCTACTGTGAGTCTGCTTTGTTAATAGGTTACTGGATCTTGTGGGTGGTCCCTGTGGTATTAGTACTGCTGTCATCAAAACATGACATGCTCAGTCTTGAAGCTGCGGGAAGAGGTACACTACCCAGAGGTGCGGGATTGGACTGGACTTCCTCAAGGAACAACAATTAGCAGGTAAGTCTAATTTCACCTTTCCTATAACCCCATATGCAACATCACCACTCCATATCAAATTTCCTCTTCCTGATTCTAGCTATGCCCCTTCTCCCTATGCCCCCTTCCCATGTCCAGTATTTCACCTTCATCTCCCAAGAACCCCATGTCTAGCCATGTCCCTTCTGCCTCCCTATTCTACCCCTACATCCAGCATCTCCCCTCTGTCTCCTTGTGCCCCTCCACCTCCCATTGCCCCCCCAGTGTTCACTATCTCCTCAATTTTCCTGTGACCCCCCCCCCTTTGTCCAGTATCTGCCCTCTGTTTTCCCATGATACACCCTCCATCTCCCTACGTCCCCTTTGTGTCCAGTATGTCACTGTAGTCCCTCATCTCCATATCCGTGGGCAGGATATACTACGATCACATCTGTGCACAGTTTTCTGCCCGTGGGACAAGCTGCTTCTGTGGGCAGGACCTGCCTCTCTCTGCTACGATCGTGATTCAGAGAGGCAGGTCCTGCAGGCAAGCTGTGCAAGGCTGCGATTGTGGCAGAGAGACAGATCCTGCTTGTGGGAGCAGCACGTCCTGTGGATAGAAGGCTGTGTAAGGCTGTGATCGTGGCTCAGAGAGGCAGATCCTGCCTGTGGGACGTGCTGCTCTTGCTAGCACGATCTTCCCCTCTCTGCCACATTTGCCATCCAAAAATAAAAATAAATCCTACTTGGGGGGAGGGGTGGCTAGCGATGGCATTCCCCTGCAGTGCTTACTGTGCTTGCTGTCTAGCGCCTACCTTATGGATGGCCATTGCTTTACAGAACTGACAGTCTGACCAAGAAAGAGAGTAATTCTTTAAGGGAAATAATTAAAACTCACATGCGTGTTAAACACCTGAAGAGGTAAACCCCAAGACAGCTCCAGTTTCAAACACGGTGATGGAGGAGGAAACGAAGAGTAACCCAGGAATGATGCATGATTTTAATCCCGTTCCTGGAATAAAGCATATCAATGCAGGGTAGAGAAACAGTAAAATCCTGCTCTTCATTCTACACAGAGGTCCAGAGCCGGTGCACCGTAGGCAAACCTCATCCTTTGTGCCCCCCTGTTCCCACTCCTACCCCCACCCCGGCTCCCATTGCCGCTACTGCCACTTCTCTCTGGAACCTGCAGTGGCGGCAGTGGCCTCAGCGCTTACCGACACTGCAAGGCTGTTTCAGTTCTGCCTCCTCCAATGCTTGATGCAAATAGGAAGTTGACATTGGGCATTAGAAGAGGCGGAAGTCAAACAATCTCATAGTGTCGGAGGTTTAAGGAAAGTGCTATGGGGTGTTTGAGGCCACTGTTGCTGCTACAGATCCCAGAGAGGAGCAGCAATGGCCACTATTGGCGCTTTAGGCAGCTGCCTAGTTCGCATAATGGTCACGACTGGTCCTGCAGCAGTCGCAAACAGACAATATTTTAATGTAAAATTTCAGGTAATGAGGTGATAGCTCCTGGCAGAGTTAAGTGTCTAATGGAGTGATGCCAAGACATATGATAGCTTGCAGGTTCGGGAGTACGCTGTCTTTACTAGCAGACTTGTAAGCTAATTTTCAAAGGGAAACTTCATGTGAAGTTCCCTGTGAAAACTCTGGAGCAAGTACTTTGTGCTTTGTAGCAGATGCAGATTTAAAATTAAATTCCTCTGAATACTTCTCTGCCCTAACCATGGCTCTGCATGTAGCTGCTGAGGGGAGGGCAATTACTAGTCTGGCAATGTTGCCCAGGTAGCTTCTTTTGGAATCTGGATAAATTCCTTTTGAAATTGTCTTTCCATATTCTCTCTTTGAAGCTGAGGTGCCAGAATGCTATACTAAGGAACATCAGTCACATTCCAGTGTTCTCCCCAGAAATTTTGCTAGCTGGTCGCATGAAGGAATAACCAGGTGGGCTGCACTACAAGCCGACCAGCAGTAGATAACGTCTTTCAGAAAGTTCTATATACGACATGCTTGTCACTGTTTCTAATTCATTTAAGTGTCAAATTAATTCATATTATGTTTACATATGCTGTGTGTTTTTTTTAAAGTATTAATTACAGAGTCACTTAGATCATTCTTCCATTCCTGCTCATTATTTTGCCATGTTAGTTCATCAGACCCAGCTGAGTGGTGCATCCATTCAGAAGGTCCAGGGGAGATGCTGCACTTCTTAGATTTATGTTTTGTTTTGTTTTTTTCTAGATGGTTTATCAGCAGTGACAGTTGTAACTCTACCTCCTTGTCCCTCTCTTTCTGGTGGTTCAACAGATCTCTGCTTCCAAGGATCTCTATCCTCCAGCCCAGAGTTGCAGACTACGCCTCTTTCTCTCTTGCACAGCTTCAGGTATATTGTTTTTCATTTTATTTCTTTGACTTATTGCCCACCTATAGAAATATTGCTGGGCAGGTGGCACAGGTATATTCATAATTTCTTAAACAAAATAAAACATGGTAACTTGAAACAGCAAATCTTAAACAGTAAAACAACAAGATATGACCATTGTACTTGCATTAAACTGGGAAAGGCAGATTAAACAAGTTAAAAGTGCACACGTGCAGTATAAACATGCCTGAAAACCTATCTCTTCTGCTCTACCTTCGACCGCCCCCCTTCCTCCCCCTGAGGATTTTATTCTTTTAGATACACCTCTCTCTTTATTCATGTCCCTTGTCTCTTGTAAACGGGGGTGCTTGTTGTGAAAGTTCCACAATCTTGGCAAGGACATGAATTTGCTTGACTTGCAAAGGATTGTGGGTCTCGTAGTTCATTCACACAAAACTAGCCGTTTAACAAGAATAAAGAATTGTAGTTGCTCGAGTGTAAAGCAGAAAACAGATTTTATTTATGGGGTGTTATTCCCTCGCACAGATATGCTTGGTAACATCAACAGGATAATTTCTCCAGAAGTTTTATTCAGGAAACAAAACAAATAAGGCAACTGAATTACTTATGCAACAACTTAGTAAAGACCTTGATGGAACAGAAAAGGTCTTTCTTCTAGCCCCTGCTAATAAACTTTCTTAGCAGTGCTGGAATGAAAAATAAACCCAAAAGGAAAATTCTCTTTATCAAAAAAACAGCTTTCTTCCTTTCACACAGAGAAGAAGCTTTTTCCAAAGTCCCACGTGCACTTGTGCCTTGCTCTAATCACAGGTGCTTAACCTGCTACAAACAATTGCTGGTCCACTCTCCACGTGGCTCCAACTTTCCCCAAAGCTTTCTCTCAAAGAAACTTTTCTGGGAAGCTAAAAATCAGTACAGTTCCTTTTGGTGTTTGATCCTTATCTGAGGATTACGTTAGAACAGCAGCTTAGAAAGAGAACAATCCATGCATTCAACTTCCTCATCTGATATTTCCCCTTGCTCTTGAAATATCGTAGGATCACTTTCATACACTACTAGCTCAGAGGATTTCTCTAACTGATCTCTACCAGGATAGAAACTGTTTCCCTGCTGTCTTCCTTGTGCAAAGCTAGGGAACAGATCAGAGTTCATACCTGAGATCACGTTGTCATTAGGTTTCCTCTCTGGGTATTTTGGCCAATAGGTAGCAAAGCTTCTGTGCCCAGCTCTCCAGTCAGAATCTCTGGACTTTAGCTCTCTTTTCCCATACCTCCTTAAATAGGTATTAGAGCTCCTTCTTTCTGTAGATGCAGCCGTCTCCCTTACAGGTGCTGTCTGAGGGTTCTGGGCTGTATATCGCCAAGCCTCTGGCTTCTTCCAGTCCAATGAAGAATGCTTGCCCCAGGAATCTCTCCCAGCATACGTACTGCCTTGGGCTCCTTTCTTAGACCTTCTGGACGTCTTGCTGTTCTTCCTTCTGTTCACGATCAGTCTCTCCTTCTCCAGCTCCCGTTGCTGTCCTTGCCACCATTGCTCTCCTTGCTGTCTGTCTGATGAATTCCTTCTAGCTTTAAAGTGCCTAGATGGCTGCTCCACTCTAGCACACTCCAGGTGTTCTGAATTAAGCCCTGCCGTAGGAGATGTGTGATTAGGGATTACATCATTGCTTCTCTGATTAGGCACACGTTTCCCTACTTCAGCTCTCCTAGAGGCTTTCTGTAAATCAGTGCATTCTGGGTCTGGTAGTCTTTTAGGTAAACACCCTGTTTTAGTGCTTTTACCAGCCAGCACAGGTTGCTTATTCAGAGCCAGTTCACCTCTTGTATAATTTCTTCCTGAACTATGATAAGCTTCCTTATCACACTCTGTGTCTCTTTCCTGTCTAACATTGTAGTTCCTTTCTTTTCTTCAGCGCTAGTCACTTTCTGATTAATTTTGTATATTGTATATGTGAGGACTGATTCCTGCTGCTCCTGGAGAACACCTGTTACAGGTGAGTAACTACGCTCACCGCCCTGGTGTTACGAAGGGCGGTTTATCAAGCAAAGAAATAAACATAAACACAATGGTGCATTTCCACCATTTTTTTTTTTTTTAAATTTATCTGTATTTATATTCTGCTTTTCACCGGGTCAAAGCGGTCAATTGGGGGATACATTTAACAGAAGGGGATATGACACACATACGTTAATACTTACAGGGAACATGGGCAATGGAGGGTTAAGTGGCTTGCCCAAGACCACAAGGAGTGCCTATAGGACTAGAAATCCCAGTCCCTCCGGCCTGAGATTGCTGTCCCCAGGTGGGACTTGAACCCCCGGCCCTCCGGCCTGAAGTACCTTGTCCTAACCACTAGACCACGCCTCCCTTTTGCAGAATTAGGCATTGTGGTGGGGGGGGGGTTCATCTCTGTGTGTCATAGAAAGTGTTTGTATTTGTATCATGGGGAGTGTCGGGGGCTGCATGCATGTGTATGTTTCTGAGGCTTTATGTGCATATCGTGGGCAGTTTGTGCATGTATCTTTGTGAGTGTGGGGGTGGCTGTATGTGTGTGTATCTTGGGATGGTGTGTGTGGCTGTGTGTGCAAGTCCCCTATCCTACACCCACTCCTTATTCATCCCTACCACCCTCATGTGTTTGTCCCCCTTCCTATCCTTCACTGTCCACTTTTCTCCCCACCCATTTATTAACTCTCTTAGGACTTTCACTCCTTTCCCTTCTTTTCACCTCTAGCCCTGCCCATGTTTTTTGCTCTTTTAGCACATCCCTACCCTTATGCCCTACCCCTTCCTTATCTCCTAACTTTGTCCCTTCCCTGGGCTCTGCCCCCTAGAATCTGACCTTTAGTTGCCCACCTCCTAGGTCCGCTTCCTCATCTGTCCCTTCTCTTGTGGCCCTCCTCTGACACCTGCAATACCCGAGGACTCTGCCAGCCTCTGCAGGCCGCAGCCCAACTCCAGGCCATTGAGACTCGGGGTCTCCTGCTGGCCTTGCGGGCCACAACTCTGGCTGTTCTCACTGGCGCTACCCGAGGGCTCTTCATGCTGTTGAGACCAGGACTCCCATAGGCCATCATCCTGCTTCTTCATGTGTGTGTATGTGAGGGGGGGGGAGAGTCTAACATACTCTTGTTTGTGTAAGCTTACAGACATGCAAACAAACATACCGATAGACATTTGCACGGCCTGCTGAATCCTCAACAGTAGGCTTTTCACTAAGCAAAACTCGCCTAACAGATGGAAAGGAACTTTATAAAAACTTTTGGCTATCAGAAGTTCTGAAGGTAGATTATTCCAAGTTAGAGGATTACAAATTGAAAAAACATGATCTCCAGGAACAAGCAGGAATGTAGTCTTCATACATGGGTATCGTCGGTACTGACGGAGCCTGCGCGGGAACGCTCCCCAGCATCCAATAGGAAAGCTTTTGGGAGCATCCCACGGCGCCTGTGTCGCTGCCTTCCTGCCTTTCCAACTCTCCCTCTTCAGTTTTTCGTTTTCCACGGAGCCGACAGGCAGCAAACCCTGTCACTGCAGAAAATGTGGTCATTATGTACATTAAATGTGTTCATAGTGACCTACTGCTGTAAATATTGATGTAATACTGTAAAGATACCACCAGGTAATAGATGCTAAATGTATATACCCCGTTAATCCCAGGTTATTTATTTATTTATACATCTTTTCTATACCGCCACTTCCAGAGATCAGTGGCGGTTTACAGGTAACATAAACTTTAATAGTAGAATACTATTATTTTACATAGAACAGATTTAGAACAAAGAACATTCAACTATTAAATGTAACTCTAATACAAAAAAAAAGATAACAGGAGAAGTAGGAACGTTTGAAACTGGGTATGCATTAGTTAATGTTTCAAAACATAATATGTCAACATTATCATACCTTGTTCATTGTAAGTACAGTGTAGGCCTGCCTGCACTGTTCAAATGTTGTTGACTGTAAACCGCACTGATTCCAAAGAGCGCGGTATAAACAAGACATTAAAATAAAATAAATAAATACAATTTTCTTTTTGTGGTTCCGTCTGCCTTCACTGTCGATGCCTGTACCGGTACCACCGGTCTTTTCTTCCTTCTTAAAAAAAAAAAGAAAAAAAGAATTATTCTTTTTGGAGGGTCTGTTTCCTCTAGGTGCCAGGTGCCATTTTGGGCACTAGGCCCTCTTTTCTTTTAAAATGGAGAAACCAACTAGTGGTTTCAAAAAATGTTCAAAGTGTATCGGTACCATTTCCGCTACCGATACCCATGACTGGTGTCTTAAATGTTTAGTCCCTGACCATTTACCATCAGAGTGTCTCCTCTGTAGAAAGATGACCAAGAGAACATAAGAACATAAGATATGCCATACTGGGTCAGACCAAGGTCCATCAAGCCCAGTATTCTGTTTCTAACAGTGGCCAATCTAGGTCATACGTACCTAGCAGTTTCCCCAAAAGACACAGGTTCCACAATGCTTGTATTGGGTCAAGCATTGATATCCTGAGTCCCTTCTTAATAATGGTTTATGGACCTTTCTTCCAGGAACTTGTCCAAACCTTTTTTAAACCCAACTACACTAACAGCCTTTGCTACATCCTCCGGTAATGAATTCTATAGTTTGATTACATGTTGAGTGAAAAAATAGTTTCTTTTATTAGTCTTAAATAGTTTACCCTGTAGCTTCATTGCATGTCCCCTAGTCTTTCTATGTTCTGATAATGTAAACAATCGATCTACGTTTACCCGTTCCACTCCGTTCATTATAGACTTCTATCATATCTCCCCTTAGCCGTCTCTTTTCCAGGTTAAAGAGCCCTAACCTTTTTAGCCTTTCTTCATAGGGGTATCCTTCCATCCCCTTTACCATTCTGGTGGCTCTTCTCTGAACCTTTTCTAATAACGCTATATCCTTTATAAGATACGGCGACCAGAACTGCACACAGTATTCAAGGTGCGGTCTCACCATGGAACGATATAGAGGCATTATAATATCCTTTGTTTTATTTTCCATTCCTTTCCTTATGATACCTAGCATTCTATTTGCTCTCTGGGCTGCAGCTGCACACTGGGACAAGGGTTTTATTTTATTTATTTATTTATTTAACGTTTCTTCTATACCGCGCTATTTATTATCAGTGCGGTTTACATTTTAACAAGGGTCGCTCAAATCAGTCAAGACTGTTTTGCGTTTATATTATAACAGGAAGTAAAACTTGGAGCAAAATACAAAGTAACTATATACATAATGACATAGAACAACGAATATAGCTTGGCCATTATTGCCACGGAAAGCTAATAGGTGAAGCTGCTATTACTAGGGACACATTTGATTATCTAGTGAATGGAGAGTTTGTGGGGGTTGGATGGTGACTGAGCGGTGGTGGGGTAGAGGCTTGTGCGAAGTGTAGCAAGAAGATGTGGTGTTTGATTGCTTTCCGGAACTGCATGAGGTCTTTGATTGATCTTATTTCAGGAGGGAGATCGTTCCAGCATTTTGGGGCATAGAAGGCGAAGGTTCTTTTCCTGGTTGATTGGGTACACTTTATGGAGTCTTTGGGAATGAACAATGTGTTGTCTGTTACTGTCCTCCTCGTTCTATTTTTCGGGGTAGGGGTGATGAGGTCGCTGAGTGCCATGGGGGCTAGGTTATTGACAATCTTGAATGTAATGAGGAGAATTTTGTAGGTTAGCCTGCAGTATATTGGAAGCCAGTGGAGCTCTTTAAGTGTCGGGGTGATATGGTCTGTTCTGGCTAGACCACAGAGAACGCAGGCCGCAGCGTTCATCGCGAGTTGAAGAGGATTAAGAGAGTTCTTGGGGAGACCATACAGGATTACATTTGCATAGTGAAAGTGTGGTAGTATGAGGGCCTGGAAAATGGTTTGGAAATCATTAGGGGATAGCATGGGTCTGAGGTGCCTTAGTGTTCTGATTTTATTGTATATGATTCTGGTTATGATGCTTATGTGCTCCTTAAAGTTCAGGTGCTGGTCCAGAGTAATCCCTAGGTAACGTATGGTGCATTTACTTGGGAGCTCAGCATCTCTTACTTTTAGCGTGGATGGAGGGGAGAAGGTTTTGTTCCTTGAGATGAACAGAACTTCGGTTTTCTTGAAGTTTATGCGAAGATTTTGGGTTAGTAGCCAGTCTGTGATTGCGTTGAAACAGTTGACAAGGTTGATGAAGTCTGGGAGTTTGACTTTGAAAGGTATGAACAGCAGGACATCATCGGCATAAATTAGAGTGGAGATATTGTAGGAGCGGATGATCTCACATATCGGCTGCATGTAGATGTTGAATAGAAGCGCAGAAAGCGAGGAGCCTTGTGGAACACCTTGTTGTTGGTGGAAAGGAACAGATGTGTTGGACCCAACCCGGACACGTTGCCAGCGATCTGTTAGGTAAGACCTACACCATTCCCAGGCGAGGCCACGGTTTTAACATGTTATCCACAATGATGCCTAAATCTTTTTCCTGGGTGGTGGTTCCTAATGTGGAACCTTGCATCGTGTAACCATAGGTTTGGGTTGTTCTTCCCTAGGTGCATAACTTTGCACTTGTCCACATTAAATTTCATCTGCCATTTCGATGCCCAGTCTTCCAATTTATCAAGATCCTCTTGCAATTTTGGACAATCCTCTTGGGTTTTAACAACTTTAAATAGTTTTGTGTCATCTGCAAATTTGATAACCGCACTCGTTATTCCATTTTCCAGGTCATTTATGAATATGTCAAAAAGCATTGGACCCAGCACAGATCCTTGTGGTACACCACTATTTACCTTTCTCCATTGGGAAAACTGGCCATTTAGCCCTACCCTCTGCTTTCTATCTTTTAACCAGTTCCTGATCCACAATAGTACACTGCCTCCTATCCCATGACTCTTTAGTTTTGCCAAAAGTCTCTGATGAGGGACCTCGTCAGAGGCTTTCTGAAAGTCCAAATACACTATATCTGTTGACTCACCTTTGTCTACCTGTTTATTCACACCTTCAAAAAACATAACAGATTAGTAAGACAAGATCTTCCTTGTCTAAAGCCATGTTGACTGTCTCCCATTAAGCCATGACTATCTACATGTTCAGCAATTTTGTTCTCTATGATGGTTTCTACCATTTTTCCCGGTACTGACGTCAGGCTCACCGGTCTGTAGTTTCCTGGATCACCCCTGGAACTCTTTTTAAAAATTGGTGTTTCGTTCGCCATCTTCCAATCTTTAGGTATTACAGATGATTTTAATGATAGTTCACAGATTACTAATAGCAGGTCTGCAATCTCACATTTTAGTTCTTTCAACACCCTTGGATGTATATCATCCGGCCCAGGTGATTCTTCCGCACCTTTAAATACCACTTCAATCATGGGTAACATCCTTACATCTTCCTCAGTAAAGACCGAAGCAAAGAATTTATTCAGTCTCTCCACTATCGCCTTGTCGCCTCTGTCATCTAATAGACTAACTGACTCTCACAGGTTTTTTGCTACAAATGTACTTGAAAAAGTCTTTATTATGCGTTTTTGCTTCCGCAGCAAGCTTCTTCTCAAATTCTCCCTCAGCCTGCCTTATCAATGCCTTGCATTTAACTTGCCAGTGTTTGTGCTGTTTTCAAGTTTCGTCGTTTGGCTCTTTTTCCATTTCCTGAAAGATGCTTTTTTGGCAACAGCCTCTCTGACCTCACTTTTAAACCAAGATAGTATTTTTCAACAACTCCCAAGCTTGATGTAAGTCTTTAACTTTTGCAACTGCTCCTTTTAGATTTTTTCTTAAATATTTTCCTCATTTTATCATAGTCTCCCTTTCGAAAGTTAAAAGGTAGTACTGTGGATTTCCTTACTATCCCTCCTCCACTAATTAAATCAAACATGATCATGCTATGATCACTATTGCCAAGTGGCCCCAACACCCTTATCTCTTGCACCAGATCTAGTCTTCCACTAAGGACTAGGTCCAATATGGCTTCCCCTCTGGTCTCCTTCCACCATGTCTCTGAGATTCCAATCATATCTAACCTCTCATTTAGTGCTATATATTCTAACTCTCCCATCTTATTTTTTAGACTTCTAGCATTTGCATACAAACATTTTAGAGACTGTATTTTATTCGTATTAATTTGGCTATTGGTAGGCATGGGTAATTTGGGATCTCTAAGCTCTGTCTGCTCCATACTCGAGGGCATTTGGGCTACTTTACTCTTTTTTGGAACCTCTCTGCTTTTGGTAGTATCCTTAAAGGATACAGTCTTCTGACCATGCACACTTGTGCGACTGTCGGCTTTCCCCTATTATCTAGTTTAAAAGCTGCTCTATCTCCTTTTTAAAGGTTAATGCCAGCAGCCTGGTTCCATCCCGGTTAAGGTGAAGCTCATCCCTTCGGAAGAGGCCCTTCTTTCCCCAGAATGTTCCCCAGTTCCTAACAAATCCAAAAACCTTATCTCTGCACCATTGACTCATCCATGCATTGAGACTCCGGAGCTCTGCCTGCCTTTTGGGTCCTGCACGTGGAACAGGAAGTATTTCGGAGAACGCTACCCTGGAAGTTCTGGATTTCAACTTCCTACCTAAAAGCATAAATTTAGCCTCCAGAACCTCTCTACCACATTTTCCTATGTCATTGGTACCGACATGTACTAAGACAGCAGACTCCTCCCCAGACTCCTCCCCAATTCATTGTTCCTTGGTCTTCCCAAAAATCAGGTAGTTAGGCTCCAAAGAATACAGAATACTGCTGCGCGTCTTGTCACACACTCCACTCTTCGGGATCATGTCACCCCTTTACTCTTCCGTCTTCATTGGTTGCCAGTTTCGTTTCGTTTTCAATTTAAGCTACTGACCCTGTTACACAAAGTCTATCACACCAGCACTCCGCCGTATCTGATTGATCTCCTTTCTTTTCATTCCCCTCAATATACACCCCGCTCTTTCCATCTTAACCGTCTTGCCCTTCCTTCCCCTTCCCATGCCCATCTGCAGCTCACCCGTCTTTCTGCATTTTATTTTGCTGGTCCTGCTCATTGGAATTCTCTCCCCTCCTCCCTCCGTCTGGAATCACAATATGCCACTTTTAAACAAAACCTCAAAACCCATTTGTTCTCCCTAGCATTCAACCTCCCTTCTCCTTTTGTATGAGTTCACCCTTTTGTATATTTTTATTTGCCTCTTGTATCTTGTCCTGTCTTTCTTATACTCTTATCTTCTGTCCTTTATAATTTTGTACATTTCCTTTCTTTTACCGGCTTCGGCCAAAATTTTATGTATTTTATTATTGTACACCGCCTTGATTGATATAGAAAGGCGGTTTTTATCAAATGATTAAACCTTAAACCTTACTATCTAAGACCTTATCTAGGTGGCGCGTGAGGTCCGCTACCTTCGCACCAGGCAGACATGTTACCAGACAATCCTCACGTCCACCAGCCACCCAGCTATCTACATGCCTAATGATCGAATCACCAACTATAACGGCTGTCCTAACCCTTCCCTCATGGGCACATGGCCATGGAGAAACTTCCTCGGTGCGAGAAGGTTTTACATCACATGGAGGACAGTTCCTAGTTACAGGATCACTTCCTGCCACACCAGGGTGATGCTCTCCTGTCACGTTACCTCTCTCCTCCATGGCAACAGGGATGCTACCAGACTGGAAGTGGGACTTCAGGACTATATCCCTGTATGTCTCGTCTATGTACCTCTCTGTCTTTCTTATTTCTTCCAAGTCTGCTACTCTAGCCTCTAGAGAACGGACTCGTTCCCTGAGTGCAAAGAGCTCCTTGCATCTAGTGCACATGTAAGACCTCTCACCAACTGGGAGAAAATCATACATGTGACACTCAATGCAATAGATTGGAAAGCCCCCATCTTGCTGCTGGACTTCTGTCTGCATCTTAGTTTTAAGCTTGTGTTTAGATTGTTAAGTTCCTTACTTACTAAGGGTTGCTATGGATACTTATACTAATAAAATTGTATCTAATACGTTTAATATACTTTGTTCACCTGAAGCTTAATTAATCTCAGGTCCTTAATGTATGACTGATTTGGATAACGAGCTGCACCTGAGAGCACCTCCTATCCTTTAAGATGTGTAAGTACCTATAAAGCTACGATTATCCCAGGTGTGGGTGGGTGTTGGGGAGGGAGGGAGGGAAATAACACTTATTAAAAGAGGGCGGCTACACAGTACCCTGTGCTGTGTTTCTGAGGTAAGCTGGGACCAACTTCTTGGATGATTAACAGTCCTTGCTTGGCTAGAAGGAGTCTTTCAAAATGGCCTTTTGACCTGCCGCCTGGTGTTAACACCTATTGAAAACGTTTCACAGGTCTCTTGCCCCCTAGGTAGAAGGCCTCTTTCTAAAGGTCTCTAGAAGAATTTATTTGTTGCTCAAAGAATACTGACCCTGTTTTGCCTTTTATGCTAAGTTATATTCTGATTTGATTTAAATTAAAGCTCTTTGCTGCTGCTAGGCTCTGACTTATTATGAAATTTAAAATAGAAGCTCTCTGCTGGGTTCTAAATTCTACATTTAACCAGAAAGCTCTCTTCTGTGTTTTAAATTTAAACTAAAAGTACTTTGCTGATACTAGGCCCTGAGTGAGTATTAAATTTAAACTACAAGCTCTCTGCTGGGTATGAAATCTAACCAGAAAGCTCTCTTCTGTGTTTTAAATTTAAACTTAAACTGCTGCTACTAGGCCCTGAGTGATTTAACAAATACACTGGGTTCACAGATTAATCAGCTTTAATCCAAAGAAGTCCCTTCAGAAGAATTCCCAGAAGTATATACTCAATTGCAGATCTCTCTCCATAAGTAGCAGTCCCCTTTTCTAGTCCTTCAAGAGAGGCCTGCAGAACAGAGCTGCAAAACCCGGCACCCTCTTTGCTGCAGATGCGATGTCCATTGCATCGACGTCTTCCAGGGCTTCATCTTCCTCCCATGGATCTCAGGTTACTAAACCCAGATCTTCCAAGACCAGCTGGTCCTCAAAGGGTAGATCTCCTTTGAAGCATTGAGATGCTACTAGCATTGCCCTCGAGGAAAACATACCGGCAAACAGCCCTGGCAGGAGGCCCTGACCTCCAAAGCACTAACGGGGCTCCAAGATGTTCCAGAGGCTTCCACCTCGGGAAAACTCCTGGTGCCATGTTCTGGTGTCGTAGCCGCTTCCTCCGGTACTGATTTCCAGGCATCGGCAGGGGCTATGGATCAATGAATCCTAGCCATCAAATGCAGTCTAGCGGCTCTCTTAGCAACTTCGGTACTGCTAAGACTGCTTCAGACGGTTCCGCAGTCATCGGTACCGGTACCTGTACCGACCGCACCTGCTTTAACCAGTGTGCTTCCCCCCCCCCCCCCCATGCTGGCTCTGGAATCAATATCCGGTATCGAGTGCCCGGTATCGAGACAGTCTGATGCCGACTTTGATTGATACTGGCGCCAAGCAATGCAAGAAAACCCGGCGCGCAGATATTTCGAGTCCTCTGATTCCGATGACTCTGATGACTCTACCGGTACCGGGTTGACTCTACCAGAGGATTCATCTCCTTCTCCTCAATGCAGGATGTCTCCTCCAGAAGACATGTCTTTTCAGGATTTCATACATGATGTAGCCCGAAGACTTTCAATCATGGTGACTGCTGAGAAGGAACGGAGAGCAGAAGAATTAGAAATTCTTCAATATCCGGCAGCTCCTAAAGAAGCAGCTACCCTTCCCATTCACCGAATCTTGCATGATCTCATGCTAAGGATGTGGGAAGCTGCTTTTAACGGTGTCTCCACACTCTCGGAGACTCGATACAATGTACCGAGTTCCACAATGCCCTGGTTTTCAGAAGACACAATTACCACACCATTCAATGGTAGTGGAATCGGCAATGCGAAGGATCAAGAGTGCTAAAACACATTCTTCCAATCCTCCAGGCCGTGAAGCGAGGACACTTGATGCTTTTGGACGTCGATGCTTTCAATCCTCGATGTTATTAGCCAGGATCAGCTCTTACATTCTCTACACGGGAATGTTTCTCAAGGAGGTTACAAGGGATCTAGAGATTATGGCTCCACTTCTCCCTGATGATAAAAGGACAGACTTCTTCACCCTGGTCAAACATGCCCAGAATGTGTCTAAGTTCATGAATCGTGCAACCTTTGATTGCTTTGAGTGCATTAGCAGAACCTCTGCTATTTCCATCGGTGCATATTGTATTGCCTGACTTCAGGCATCAGATTTAGAACAATGGGTGCAAGATAAGCTGGGGAACATTCCTTGCACAGGAGAAAATCTCTTTGTCAAGGATTGGCAAGACAAGGCTAATCAGATTGAATCTGAAAATGCAACCTTGAGTAGATTATCAAAGGTTACAGCCAGCCCAGCAAAGAAAAAAGATAACTAAGAAACCCTTTTTCAACAAGAAAAAGAAATTCTATCTATCTTACACCCAGGCTGTCCACTGTCCAGTTCATGCTCCCCAGAAGGGGCAACAGCAGCCCAGACAGCAAAGGAAGGCACAAGTCCCAAGAGCTCAACCAGCTAATTTATTTTATTTTATTTATTTAGAACACATTTATATACCGCTGCTTCCAGCGATCAGTAGCGGTTTGATTCTTCTTTTGGGGAAGTCGATCAGGACAGGGTGGGGGAGTAAATACATAGAGGACTTGGGGGGTCACGGCACACATGTTTAAAGTTTTGGGGGTAAACATATTTACATTTATATAATACATATAATACATATTTACAGATTGGGGAAATCTCATTTTACTTGGCTATACATGGTTACACAAGGCGGATTTACAATGTACGTATTTATCAGTTTCCTTTGTTACGTTTTCCTGGATTTTGTGACTTATGGCTGGTTGTAATAGCATTTAAATAGGTGTGTTTTTAACTCTTTCCTGAAACTTTTCATGTCCTGGGTTAGCCGCAGGTCAACAGGGAGCTGATTCCATATAGTGGGCGCAGCGAAAGAGAAGGCTCTGCGACTTGTACTTGTTTTCACAGTTCGTATTGCGTTAGGGACCTGCAGGGTGCCCAAGTTGTTAGTTCTTCTATTTCTATTTGCTGGTTGTATGTTGATAAGAGAGGACAGGAACGAGGGGGCTATGTCGTTGATCAGCTTGAACGTTGTTACTATCATCTTGTACTGTGCCCTAGCAGCAACTGGAAGCCAATGAAGGTCGATCAATATTGGGGTGATGTGGTCAGTTACTCTTGTTCCCATTATTATTCTAGCTGCGACATTCTGGGCCATTTGAAGGATACCCAGTGATTTTTTGGGTAGACCTTGTAGGATGGCATTACAGTAGTCGAGGTGCGGCATGACTAGTGCTTGGGCCACTGACCTGAAATCGCCTGGTGCTATTATTTTCCTTAGAGGTTGTATCACCCTAAGTTTATAGAAGATGGCTTTGTTTGTTTTACGCAGGTGTTTCTCCATTCTTAGGTTGCAGTCGAGTGTGACACCTAGATATTTGATTTCTTCTTTTGCTTTGTATGTGTTGTTGCACAGGGTGATTGAGTCAGGTGACTTGAAGTTGGGTTTGTTGGACATGTACATTACCTCCGTTTTTTTGTGGTTTATCGTCATGTTATTTTTCTGTAGCCATATCAACATTTCGTTCAGGCAGTTTTCGAGCTGTGCATATTTGGGGTCGGCGACGTCCAGTTGCGTGTAGAGCATAATATCATCTGCATAGATGTGGTAGTTGATGCTATGTCTTTTGAAGATGTCACAGAGGGGTCTCATGTAGATATTGAACAGCAGTGCTGAGAGTGCTGAGCCCTGTGGTATGCCCTGCATTTGAGTGAATGGAATAGCTTCTTCCCCATTAAATTGTACTTGGGGCCTTCTGTTAGATATATAGGAGGATAACCATTTGAGGGGGGTTCCCTCAACTCCTATGGATTCTAGCTTACTAAGGAGTATCTCATGATGTACCGTGTCAAAGGCGGCGGAGATGTCAATGAAAATGAGTATGAACATTTTCTTTGTGTCTTCTAGTCCTTTAAGTAGGTTGTTCATCAGTGCTATGAGAAGTGTTTCCACTCCATGGTTTCTTCTGAATCCGTATTGTTGTTTGTCCAGGGCATCCTGTTCGTCGAGGTGGTCTTGAAGTTGCAAGAGTACTGCCTTTTCTATGATTTTTGCCAGGAAAGCGATGCTTGATATGGGGCGGTATGATGATGGGTCTTCTTTGTTGAGGGAATTATTCTTTAGGATCAGCCTTATTATAGATTGTTTTAGTTTCTCCGGCATTTCTCCTTGGCTTAGTGATTGGTTAACAATGTGGGCTATTTGCTGGTTTATCTCATTTTTTGCCGCTTTGATCCAGGCAGTTGGGCAGGGGTCAAGTGGTGAGGTGGTGGTGTTTATGGAGGTTAAGATGTTGGTGGTTTGTTGTTTGTCAATGTTGCGGAATTTGCTCCATGTAGATTCTTGTTTCATCTTTGTTCGTTGGTGTGGTGTTTCTAGGGCAAATGTGGGGGTGGTAGTATTCAGTTTGCTTGCGTAGTGATCTGCTAGTGTTTGTGGGTGTATTGAGTTATCCTGAGGTTCAGGGAGGGCTGTCTTTGTAAGTGATTTTACTAGGGCGAAAAGCTCCCGTGGTTTGTTAATGGCTTTGTTCAGTATGTTGGTATGGTGTAACCTTTTTGCTGTGTTTATTTCCTCTTTGTAGTTTGCGAGGAGATTAAGGTACACTGTCCTGAGTTCAGTGGATTTGGTGTGTCTCCACTTTCTTTCATGCTTCCTGAGCTCTCTCTTCATTTTGGTCAACGTACTGGTGTACCAAGGTTCATTTTGTTGTTTCGATGCGTTTGGCGTCTGAGTCTCTTTGAGAGTTGCTATGGTCCGGATTCCGGTGTCCCATTCATTTGCTAAGTCATCGAGGTTTGTTTTGTCGAGGTCTATATGTGATTTGATGGACTCAATCAGACCTTCCATGTTTGGTTTGTTGAACCGTCTTTGTTGTTGTGTTGTTCTTTTTGCTTTGGTGTCTTTAGACAGGTTCGGTAATTTTAACTGTATATTGATTTGGTGGTGGTCTGACCAGGGTAGCGGATTGATCCCTATCTTGGGCTTCTCGTCCTTGTCTTGAGCATTTTTGGGTGTGAAAACCATGTCTAGGGTATGACCTTTATCATGGGTGGGTTCTGTGATTTGTTGCTGGTAGCCTAGTTGGGTCATGGCTTCCAGGAAGGTGGTTGTATTTGTGGCAGATGTTGTTGCTAAGTTTAAGTCTCCTAGTACAATTTGGAATTTTCTAGGTTGGGTTGATGAAATTATTTCCAATGCTGATGCTAGTATCTCATATTGTTGTGTGGGGGGTCTGTATATCAAGCAGACGGATACAGCGGGGTTTTCAATCTTGAGTATGTCTATGTCTGGATTTGAGTTCTGATACGTGCTGGTGAGTTTCAGGTTCTCTTTTGCTATTATGAGTACACCTCCACCCTTTTTATGGGATCGGGGACAGTTATAGATGTTATATCCAGGTTTGCTGATCTGATTTAATATGGCTGAGTCTGTTTCCGTGACCCATGTTTCGGTTATACATAGGATGTCTGGTTTTTCATCTGTGATGATGTCGTAGATTATGTGGGTTTTATTTCTGATTGAGCGGGCGTTTATGAGTATGATTTTGCAGTTTTTGTCTGTGGGTGTTGTAGCCTGGTTGGTGGTGGTTTCTGATTTCGCCTGGTTGTGTGGGCGTGTTTGTGTTACAATTGGCTTGTGCTTTCTCCGATTTTTAGTCGACTTTCTTGCGGAGAGTTTATGAACGTGTGTGTGTGCCACAGGTTTTTCTGTGAAGTAGTATGGTGCGAGTAATAGTGGTTGTGTTGTTTGGATGGTGTAGAGGTTGTAGAATGGGGTGTAGAGATATGAGAGGGGTCGGTAAAGGTTTTGGTTTAATGCATAAGCAGGAATTAGTGTGAGCAGGTATATATCACTATGTACCAGATTTGGGCCTTCATTTTTAGTTGTTCTAGTAGTTCCGTAAGTGCCTCTTGGTCTGAGCAGTTTAGTTTTCGTATCTGATGTTCGGTTTGTAATTTCGGATTTGTATTCTTAACAATCGTGGGTAGTGACCGTATTACTTATAAGCGATAGCTTGTAGCAGCAAGTATCAATAATATTACTTATACGTGTTAGATAGTCTCAGTAAGTATCAACAGCCTCTATTATCAACAGCATGTATCAACAGCATCTAGTATCAACAGTAAGTATCAACAGTATCTAGTGTGTGGCATCAAACTTAACAATACATCCTTCTAAGTGTTAGTTTGTGGCAGCAATTATTAACAATGTCAGTTGTAATCTAGTGTACATGACATATCCCTGGGTTAATAGTATTAATCTTAACATTCATGGGTAATAACAAAATGGCCTATAAACGATAGCAGGTAACAACAGCATCAGTGAGAAACAACACTGTCCTGGGTTTCTAGTTCCAAAACGAATTGCTACCGTTTGCATTGATACTTTCTTATGCAGGCAGGAAAAGACGCCTAGTTGCGGATGATGAGACTGTTGTAATCAGCTGATGAAAACTCAAATATGCATCAATTATTGTTAAAGAGTGTAGCTAAGGCACACAGGTTCGACCAGCCAGGTGGTTAGTGTCTATTTCGGTTTGAAGGAGGTAGCGTTGCTAGCTGAGTATAACTCAATTGAGAGTGACTTACGTGGCCCAATGTTCCCAGTTCGTTGGGCAGTTCGAGGTCGGCGGTGAGTACGGCGTTGGCGAGCTCTTACCCTTTCCTGGGGAGCTCCAGCCTATGTTGGTTGGTTTCGGGTCTTAGTGTTGCTCCTTTGTTGCTTTTTCGGTGTATTAGGTCGCGCCAAATGGCCACCGCCTAAGGGCCACGCCAAAGGGCCCTCTGGCGAGGCCCTCAGGCGCGGGCCCGCCAGGCGCGGGCGCGCCCAGTGGGGGCGCGGCTTTTAAGTGGCTCGGCTTGGGCGGGCTTTCCAGCTCCCACTGCCCGATTGGGCAAGAGCAACTCCCACTACCCCGAATGGGTAGGAGTTCATGTGGGGAAAGCCGGGAGGGCGGCAGGTAAAGCGGCTCCCTCTCGGTAGGGACGCCGCTTTTAAGTGGCTCGGCTTGGGCGGGCTTTCCAGCTCCCACTGCCCGATTGGGCAGGAGCAACTCCCACTACCCCGAATGGGTAGGAGTTCGTGTGGGGAAAGCCGGGAGGGCGGCAGGTTAAAGCGGCTCCCTCTCGGTAGGGACGCCGCTTTTAAGTGGCTCGGCTTGGGCGGGCTTTCCAGCTCCCACTGCCCGATTGGGCAGGAGCAACTCCCACTACCCCGAATGGGTAGGAGTTCGTGTGGGGAAAGCCGGGAGGGCGGCAGGTAAAGCGGCTCCCTCTCGGTAGGGACGCCGCTTTTAAGTGGCTCGGCTTGGGCGGGCTTTCCAGCTCCCACTGCCCAATTGGGCAGGAGCAACTCCCACTACCCCGAATGGGTAGGAGTTCGTGTGGGGAAAGCCGGGAGGGCGGCAGGTAAAGCGGCTCCCTCTCGGTAGGGACGCCGCTTTTAAGTGGCTCGGCTTGGGCGGGCTTTCCAGCTCCCACTGCCCGATTGGGCAGGAGCAACTCCCACTATCCTGAATGGGTAGGAGTTCGTGTGGGGAAAGCCGGGAGGGCGGCAGGTAAAGCGGCTCCCTCTCGGTAGGGACGCCGCTTTTAAGTGGCTCGGCTTGGGCGGGCTTTCCAGCAGAGATTCAAAAAGACATTCATTCTGGATACATTTTCCATAAAGCGGGTGGACATCTAGAATACACATACACATTTTTCTTCCTAGTTTATTTTATTAACAATAAGCATGTCTTCTATGAGGCGCTTGCCGCTGTGTATCAGGAACTAAAACTCATACATGATTAACCCCTCATTCACTCAGGATTCAAAGCACTTTCAGGTTACGATCTGCAGAGTCCTGTCAGTGTTCGTAACCTCAGCTTCGTAGGGCAAAGGGAAAATACAAGCATCCTTTCCTATTGAAACCTGAGCCCTACATGATTTCTGCTCACTTGATCTGCACAGGAATTCGAGTAGGAACGTAACCCTTTCCAGGCTAAGTACAATACTATCGAGATCCACAATTCTGACTAAACATTCTTATTAAATGATATATAATACATGACCATAGCAGAAGGCACATCACTATTACAAAATATTGAATAAAAACAGGTATAATTCCCTAAAATAAGCACCCATTAGCCCAGCAGCAGAACGTTGAAAACATGCCTTCATAGGGTTAAAACATTCCTCTGCACAAACACGCCTCTTGTCAGTTTCACGCTGCGCTGCAAGACAGCTGAATGAGAGAGACAGCTTCGTGATTTTACAGTGACTCTATGGGCTTGGCGTCTTCTTAACTATACTTTTACTATTTCATATGCGGTAAAGTGTCACAAATTACCCAACGGAATATAATCCTACCCTTATACTAGAAGGGAAACTCGTGGTTTCAACAGATAACCAAGCAAAGACAAACTCCCAACGCTTCCTCCTTTTCACAAGCACTCTTCACACAGACAAACATGCTAGCAATGTCCAAATTCTGAATTCCCGGGCTGACTTACAAACCAGAATTACCAAAACCGAAAGGGCTGATGGGTTCGCCCCGCGCACTACTTGCAGGGGTACTAGGATCGCCTGTGGAAGTTGATCAGACTTCCTTTACCTGTTACTGTACCAGAAGTGTCTCGAGACTTTCCCAAAGCTATCTGACTAAGAACCAGAAAAATCAATACTCACCGGATCCGGTAGCTAATGCGCTGCACAACCATTCCCTCCTTGGGTTGAATCCTGGACCCCCCTCGGGTTCGAGGTGTTGGCCGGCCAGAAACAGCAGCCTGCGGAGGCAAGGAGGAGTCTCCTCCGATACAAAAGGACCAGGGGCGCCAGAGACCCTCCTGCGGTCAGTCAGACTCGGCTCTAGCCGGACCAAACCTGTGAGGCGAGATGTCGGGGCATATTCACTTGCATACCATCCCCCACTCGCACATTCCCGGCCAACGCACCAGGAATATGTGGTAGCTGATAAGAATGCAATAAATAATACCCGGAGTCAGGCAAAGATTCAAGCCGGTTTAATGTGCACAGGCTCAGATTGCAGTAGCATTCAAAATGGTCTGAGCAATGGCTCCTAGTAATACAACAGCTTTTATACCTTTCTTTCTAATACAGGCAAAACTCCTCATTGGCCACAGTGGCCCACTTACTCTCATCCAATAGACATCTCTGACCGGGCCCAGGACTCGCTCCCCCTGCTTGGGTCTTATTAGCCACGGGTCAGCAACTAGACATAACACTAAACATAATACTTCTGCTAAAGTATACAGTATATTTCGCTACTCTTGCAAGGTCAGTTAGCCACAAAGATAGTGGAAGGCATATCAGAAGCATTCTTAACAAAAGCAAAACAAAGCAAGGCCAAACAAAGCAAGGCTAAGATGTGTCTCTAGCCCTGGCTCAAAACACTAAACAATCTTCATAATGCTAGACAAAATATTCTTACACTGTTCAGCTTCTCTACTATATATTTTCATCCTAATTACAAGGTCAGTGCACAATCAGCAAAGATACAGTGGCGCAGCATTCTACTGAAACAGACATCAGACATCTAAACAATAAACAGTAAGAAAGTATTTAAGTCTCTTATCTCCAGGAGAGCAGAACATGTTATCAAACTAGAATAGAACGGTATTTCTTTCTAACAGCTAACAGCATTCTGTAATTTTCCAAAATCAGCAATAACATTTTAAAGCAGAAGAAAAAGGGCTTCAGACCTAGCTCTGCTACATGCTAGGCCATCGCCTATCACAGTTTCGCCTTTTCATTTAAACCAATCGGTTTACCTTCCTGTATTCTTTCCTAGGCCTCATGCCTCCAATGCAGAAAGGAATCTACACACTCTAGATTGTAAAAGAACCTTGGCTTTTTACCTTCGGAGAACTAAGCAACATAGAAAGTCTTCCCAGCTTTGTGTTGCTTTTGACTCTAGTCATCTTGGACTATTAGTTTCCAAGTGAACTTTATCTAAATGGATTGCTAATTGCATATCCTTTGCATATGAGAGTAAGGGACTTTCTCTCGAAGGTCATGTCACAGCTCACAATGTGAGAGCAATGGCAGCCTCTATGGCTAACCTTTGCTCTGTGTCCATTGACGACATTTGTAGAGCAGCCACTTGGGCTTCGGTACACACCTTTGCAGCCCACTATTGCTTAGACAAGGACTCTCGTCTGGATGCCTCGTTTGGTCAGGCTGTTCTCCAGCATCTCTTTCAGACTTAGAACAACTCCTACCCACTGTCCCGGGTTTCGATGCCAGAGATCCATGGGAGGAAACATGACCCATCTCAACCTGGATTTCACAGCTTTCTGGGGTCATCTCCCTGGCATCTTTCAGCTGGGGAGTCCCCATGTGTGAAGACTACATTCCTGCTTGTTTCTGAAGATAGTGTAGTTACTCACCTGTAACAGGTGATCTCCGGGAATAGCAGGAATTTAGTCTTCACAACCCACCCACCTCCCCTAGTTGTCTCTCTCTCTCTCTCTCTCTGTCTCTATCTCTCCTTCTCTCCTTTGTCTCAGCTATAAACTCAACTGAAGAGGGAGAGTTGGAAAGGCGGGAAGGCAGCGACGCAGGTGCAGTGGGATGCTCCCAAAAGCTTTCCTATTGGACGCTTTGGACGCTGGGGAGCGTTCCTGCGCAGGCTCCGTCGGTACCGATGATACCCATGTGTGAAGACTAAATTCCTGCTGTTACAGGTGAGTAACTACGCTTTACCTGGTCACTACCTTTCTAGCTTGAGTGAGTGGAGGAACAACTAGTCGACCCATGCGACCGGAATGAAGAGAACAAGATGGTTTGTAAAAATGTAACAACTTAGCAAGATCAGATATAATCTCATCAAATGGTGGTCTGTGAGTTACGCATGCTTTCAAATTGACATCTCCATTTGGCAGCCAATGGAGCTCAAAACGTTTTAAAATTATGGTCCATTTTTCTCAAACTAAAGATTACTCGAACTGCAGCATTTTGAATAAGTTGCAACAATTGTAACAATGACTTGGGTAAACCAAAATAAAAATGATTACAATTTTATTTATTTATTTATCCATGGAATTTTTCTATATTGCCTTATCTGTAATCTACTTTGATTCCTAGATAACAATTCACATGTGATTTTTACATAGAACCAGAGATAATTATCTAAAACAAGTAAACATCTTTAGTGAGTGGAGGAGTGGCCTAGTGGTTAGGGCAGCATCCTAGAGCCAGAAAAACCAGGGTTCAAATCCCACTGACACTCCTTGTAGCCTTGGGCAAGCCACTTAACACTCCATTACCTCAGGTCCAAGCTTAGATTGTGAGCTCTTGGGGACATGGAAATGTACACAGTACCTGAATGAAACCCGCCTTGCTCTTTTCCAGGAAAGGCATGAGCTAAATATAATAAATAAATAAATAACTCAATTAAAGTTTATTTATTTTTTAGCAGTGCTTATATAGAATTTAATGAAGGTAGAATCAGCAATTGTACTACCATTTGAAAATCCTGAAAACTTAGATAATGTTTTACATGATTGCTTTTGTTTATAATGTTCCTTGTACATAGTTGCAATGTTACATAATGTTCTATGTATTTGTTCACCAATGTTCTATGTAAACCGCCACTGATCTTGGGAAGGGGCGGTATATAAATGTTTTCAAATAAATAAAATAAAATAAATAAAATGTTTTAGTCCACGAGCCATTCTCAATTTAAAAAGGCAGCATGGATCTCTCTTGCAATCTGTGCTTTCATAGTCTATTTAAAATGAAGGGTTATGCCAAGGGTATATTCCTCATAATCCCTCCCGTCCAGTCCAGACACTCACTTACCAGTAGATGGAGACCGAAAAACACTGGTTTGAAGATGTCATCATGTACAACCTATCCACAACCAGCAGATGGTGGTGAACTGGAACTTTAGGCCTTAGTGGAGCTCGGCAGGAGCAAACCTTTTCACAGGCCGTAGAGTGCAGAACCCGATGGGGCTGGGTTCCTCCCCCCTTCTCCCCTGGCCTTCCCTCAACCAGGTTCCTTCTTAGTCTAGAGTTCTGTGACTGATCCCTTTTTTCCTCCTCCCCAACTATTGGGAGGGGCCAGATGTTAAGCCTTCAGATAAAATTTTTAATTTAACGAGAAAAAAAAAGGGGCAAAGAGTAGCAGCTTGGAGGAGCATTCTGAGCAAGGGAGCAGTGGCTGCACAGCGGGAGTCCTGAGGCGTGACTGACTGGCAGGACCGGGATCGGTGCCAGAAGAGGGTGGAATCAGGCTGGGGGAGAGTGCCATGTGGGCCAGGGCCACAGCTCCCATATCGGCCAAGGAGTAGCCTGTGGCATCTGTCAGGCTCAGCTTTCCGTAGAGGAGTGTGCTGTGTCTGTTTGTAGGAGATCGTGGCAGCCGCGGATGTGCTTTTAAACATGATATATTATGCCAAAGGTCCATCAAGCTCAGTATCTTGTTTAGTCCATCTGAAGTGGTTGTGAGGTTCCCAAAAGATAGACAGATTCTATGCTGCTTATTCCAGGTGTAAGCAGTGGATTTTCCCAGTCCACTTTAATAATGGTTTATGGACTTTTCATCCAGGAACTTGCCCAAACTTGTTTTTTATGTTTAAATCTGTTCCTTCGTTGTCGTAGTACCAAATGACAAATGGTGAGCAAAACACAGGCAGATCCATTACAAATTTTGTCCCATACTAACACAGAGCTTCTTATTTTATTTTAAAGCAAACTCCCCCACGCACTCCATTATGACCCAACTCATAGAAACAGAAACACGACGGCGGAAAAAGACCATATGGCCTATCTAGTCTGCCCTTCCATATCACCCACTACAAGAGTCCCCTTTTTTCCTTGAGAGAGCCTCCGTGTTTGTCCCATGCTTTTTTGAATTTAGATACTGTCCTCATCTCTACCACCTCCACTGGGAAATTATTCCATCCATCTACCACTCTTTCCATAAAGAAATATTTCCGCATATTACTCCTGAGTCTATCCCCTTTCATCCTCATCCTATGTCCCCTCGTAGCAAAGCTTGTTTTCAATCGAAAGAGGCTCTCCCTATGTGCATTTATGCCATGGAGGTATTTAAACATCTCAAACATATCACCTCTGCCCTGCCTCTCCTTTAAAAGATACATATTAAGGTCCTTGTCTGTCCTCATATGATTTATAACGAAGACCATTAACCATTTTAGTAGCCACCCTCTGCACCTACTCCAACTTGTTTATATCCTTTTGAAAGTGCAGTCTCCAGAATTGCACACAGTACTCCAAATGAAGTCACACCAAAGACTTATACAGAGGCACTATCACCTCCTTTCTTCTGCTGGCCATTCCTCTCCCTATGCACCCAAGCATCCTTCTAGTGTTCACCGTCACCTTTTCTACCTGTTTAGCTACTTTGAGATCGTCAGACACAATCACGCATAGGTCCCGTTCTTCTTTCGTAGAAAGAAGTACATCACCCCCTATACTATATCATTCCCTTGGATTGTTGCAGTCCAAATGTATGACTCTACATTTTTTAGCATTAAATCTCAGCTGCCAAATTCTAGACCATTCTTCAAGCTTAGCTAGATCTCTTCTCATGTTATCTACACCTTCCTGCGTGTCTATTCTTTTGCAGATTTTGGTATCATCCACAAAGAGGAAAACCTTACCTGACAGCCCTTCCGCAATATCACTAAAAAGATGTTAAAAGAATCAGACCAAGGACAGATCCCTGGGGCACACCACTGGTAACCTCCTCCTCCTCAGAGTGAGATCCATTTATCTGTACTCTTTGTTGCCTCCCACTCAACCAGTTTCTAACCCAAGCAATAACTCTAGGGTCCATCCCAAGGGTTCTTAGTTTGTTTATAAGTTGCCTGTGCAGAACAGTGTCAAATGCTTTACTGAAATCTAAATACACCACATCTAGGGCTCTCCCTCGGTCCAACTCCCTTGTCACCCAGTCAAAGAAATCAATCAGATTTGTCTGACAAGACCTGTCCCTGGTGAATCTGTGTTGCCTCGAATCCTGCTATCTGTTGGACTCCAGAAACCTCACTATTTTCTCTTTCAGCAGCGTTTCCAATAATTTACTAACCACCGAGATTAAACTAACTGACCTATAGTTTTCAACCACATTCTTACTTCCGCTTTTGTGTAAAGGGACCACATGTGCCTCTCTCCAGTCCTCTGGCATCACCTGTGACTCCAAAGAGACATTGAAAAAGTCTGTCAGTGGAGCTGCTAGAACGTCTCGAAGTTCCTTCAGTATTCTTGGATTTATCCCATCTGGTCCCATCACTTTGTCCACTTTTAGTTTAGCTAGTTCCTCACAAACACAGTCCTCTGAAAAGCGAGGAACTATATCGGGGTATAAATAATCCCACTGATTATTTACAGTTTTGAAATTGCCACTACATTAGGTTGACAGTAAAGAAATTATTGTAAGGATTAATGTTGAGTGATGTGATGCTGGGATTTTCCCGACAATGCCTTTTACTTTAATATGGTAGCGGGTGATCAGCCAGCTTGTTTTCTTAAAAAGGTCTATGTCTCTATATATTGTCGCCATTAGACTTATGTTTTTGCATCCTGTTATCCACAGTAGGACCTATTGATTTCTGTTCTGTGTGATAACCTTTTTTTCATAATTTGTATCTTCCTCTCTATTGTGTTCTAACTTCTCTCCAGGTACAAGCAGGAAGTCAGTCCTCACATGTGGAGTGGAGGAGTAGCCTAACGGTGTATTGCCCCGCTATGATATTAAATTCAAGAGCAAACAGACACACGTGCATGGTATTTAATAAGCTATTTAAGATGACAATTAGCTAGACAATATAACAATAAGTTAGTGATATTACAAGGACAACACAACAGTTGATATTGCATCTCCAAACTCCCTGACATCATTGCAGAGCAATAAAACAATGCACCACCAAACTCCCTGACATCATTGCAGGACAATTTACCAAACTCTGACATCATCGCAGCCTCTTTATCATCAGCTGGGAGAGCCACAGCGAAGGCTGGAGAAAAGTCTGGGATCCTTCACGTGCTGGCCAGGCGGATATCAGCTCTCTACCTGATCTGGATTTTCTATGTTTATGTTTATGTTTATTTCATTTGTTATACCGCCCTTCAGGAGAGACAGAGCGGTTCACAGTATACAAAAACAATTTAAAGAAGGCGCAGGGCCAGAAAGGAGGAAAAGGAAGTTACAATTAATGATTGGAAAGCAGGAGAAAAGAAGGGGACAATACAGAACTTAGGGGTTAGGGGTCACACAGAAGGAGGAGGGAAGGTCAAAGGCCAGGGAGAAGAGGTGGGTCTTTAAGTCATTCTTAAAGGTAGGGTGATGGGGCTCGAGTCGGAGGGAGGTGGGAAGTGAGTTCCAGAGGGCGGGGCCTGCGAAGAAGAAGGCTGAGGAGCGGGTGTACTGAAGGTGAGCAAGGGAGGGGGAAGGGAGATTGAGGCGGTTGAGATGGAATGATCGAGGAGTGTGTCTGGGAGTGTGGAAGGTGATAAGATTTGCCAAGTATTGGGGGGTGCTGGTGTGGAGAGCCCGGTGGACAAGAGTGAGTAGCTTAAACAGGGAGCGGAAGGGTACAGGTAGCCAATGAAGCTGAAGAAGTAGAGGTGACACATGATCTCATTGGGAAGAGTGGGTGATAATGCGGGCAGCAGTATTTTGGATTCTTTGTAATCTGTTGAGTTGGGATTTGGGGAGACCAGTGAAGAGAGAGTTAGAGAAATCGACGCGTGACATGACTAAGGACAGAAGCAGTGTGGTAAGGGCAGGAGGCATGAGAAAGGGGTGAATTGCACGGATTTGGTGGAGAAAAAAAAAAGGAGGTCTGTGATATGGGAAATGTGAGCTTTCTAGCTCTTTTTTATAGGCTGTAACAAATGTGTCGCAGCTGGACCGCATGACTCCTCACATGAGGTTTTCCCTACAGATATTCTCCACCCCATACACCTTTGCTAAACAGTAATTTCTGACCAGTCCTTCTCTAGCCTTTGTTTGTTCTCCGAGTTAATAAACAATTCTGGTCAGTCATTCCCTACACCTTTGGTGTCCGGGCTAGCATGATTCTTCACATACAGGATGATTCAAAAGTTCAATATTCCTTGCTGATTCAAATAAATCTTTAATTTGTAATACAAATGGTTAGAGCACTGGCTTGGGAACCAAGAGATCAGGGTTTGATTCCCACTAACACTCCTTGTGACCTTGGGCAAGTCACTTAACCCTTCATTGCTCAGAAAAATCCAAGTTATCAATGTCCCTGTTTAATGTACATTACCAAGTTTAAGTTACAATGTAAACTGTTTGATTGAAATGATAAAGTGGTATAAAAAACTGTTAAATAAATAAATAAAATATATAAATATGGGTGACATCGGTACCGATGGAGCCCCACGGAAGTATCTCCCCAGCTTTCAAAGAAAGCCTTTGGGAGATGCCACCACGCATGCTAGTCCCCTTCCCGCCCAAGGATGCCATCTAACTCAGTCTCCCTTTTTCCGCGGAGTCCTTCTCCAGTTAGCACTGGTCTCTTTCACGCCTCCGAGCCCCGTCACCTTGGTGTCGAGTCTCGGAAGAATTTTTAGGTTTTTGGGTTTTTTTCTCTTCTTCAGGGCAGTTACTCGCCTTTAATTACCGCTGGCCACGTCGAGGATCTTCGACATCACAGGGGTCTTTTTTGCCCCATTGGCCAGTGGGTTCAAAAAGTGTGATGATTGGTGTGCAAAGAAAATGTCCCTAACCAATACACATAACTGCTGCCTCCGGTGTCTAGGTGCCGACCATGACTCAGAGGTCTGCACCCTGTGCAAAAAGATGCCTGCTAAGGCCATCCAAAGCTGTCGGCAGAAACAGGACGACATCTTCCACAGGTCATATTCAGTCCCTGTGTTCCCGGTAACCTCGCGCTCTTACACCCCGCACAGATCTTCGGAGTCATGTAAAGTCCCCGGCCCCCGATCAGGTCCGCAGACACTCCGACAAGAGTTCCCTAGAGCGTGAGCGCAAGAAGAAGAAGAAATCTTTGAGGATTTCATCCTGGGAATTGGACACATATGGCAAATCCCGTGCAAGATCTTGTAGTCCCCGGAGGCTATCCGAGGAGTTGAAGCGGGAGCAGCTGGCAAAGGTGCCCAGAACAGACTCCGAAGTCTCCGACGATGGATCACAGACCACCGAGTTCTGTCCCATCAAAGACTCCCTCTCCTCATTGATGCTGGACCCGGTCACCCCGGTGTCCACGTTGAAGGCTGCAACTCCTGAGTGGGAAGCCAGGATGATGGCGTTGGAATGCAGTATCACTGCCTTCCTTCCCTTGCAGCAAGCGTCGATGCCCGGCTCTGCCGGTGCTTGTGCAGAGACCACAGGGACCTCGATGTCTATGACTTCCCGGGCTGCCGATACGATCCTCGAAAGCCCTGGGCTTCAAGCCGATCCTTGGCAAGGGCCTCTATCCTGCTTCCGGTCCTTGGGAGCAAGATCCTCCCTGGCAAGCACCCGATCCGAGCCCCATGCCTCAGGAGCCATCAGGCCTCAAATCCTCGACGGACTACTCAGACTGGGAGTCTGAAGTCGCGACTTCCCCGGAGACACATAAACACCGTGATCTCCCTTCAGATCCGTCTCCCCCCGGTGTTGGGATGCAGATCCCCTCCCAAGGACACCTTGTTCCTCGAGTTTGTCCAGGACATGGCGAAGATCTTGTCTCTCATGACGGAGTCAGAGGAGGACCCTCACACGGAGGAACTCGAAATACTCCAGTATGAGGTTCCACCTACTATAAGGAGGCCTTGACTGTCCACATCCCTGCCATCCTCGGGTGACTCCTCCTTTGGATGTGTGAGACACCGGCGTCAGTGCGGATAGTTAGCTGATGCCTGGACACCATATACTGTTTCCAGCGGGGCCCTGGCTTCCGGAAGGTGCAACTTTATCACACCTCTATGGTGATAGAGTCAACCATGCATTGGCAACAAAGCCTGAAGACTCACTCTTCTGTGCTCCCGGGCAGGGAGACCTGTGCTCTTGGACACAAATGCTACCAGGACTCGATGCCGGGTGCTGAATACAAGCATATCAGCTGTATATTGGCATGTATCTTCAAGACCTAGCAAAAGAACTCGCAGGTTTCTCGGCGGGTCTCAGTGGAGATCACCTCCAGCGATTCCAAACTCTCATAAAGTGCGTCAGGGAGCGCTCGAAGTACATGTCTCGAGCTGCCTACGATGGCTTTGAGTCTAATGCGAGGGTGGCCGCCACAGCCATCGGTGCCCAACACCAGGCCTAGCTCCAGGCATCGGACCTTGAGCAATGGGTCCAGGAAACACTCCTCGACATCCCCTGCCTCTGTGAAAATCTCTTTGACAAACCGATGGAGGATGAGGCGGCAGAGATAGAGACCGAGTTCGTCACCATGACTCGGCTCTCCAGGAAGACCTCCACCCTTCCCAAGAAAAAAACGCAGGGGAAAAGGCATCCCTTCCATGGGAAAGGCCAGCTCTACTGAGGCTATTCCCAATACCAGGCCCCCCAGACCTCACAGCAGGGTCCCCAGGGCAAAGGAGTGGGCCAGAGCCAACGCAAGCCTAAGGGCTCTAAGCCCCAAACACCAGCTCCTGCCCAGGCTGGGTCGGTGTTTTTTTTATTTATTTTATTTATTTACATTCTCTTATATACCGCGCTATTCTGCATCAGTGCGGTTTACATTGAACAAACTGAAATTACATTGAACAGGGCATTATAACTTGGAGATAACTATTTTACAGGGAACATGGGCTCTGGAGGGTTAAGTGGTTTGCCCAAGACCACAAGGAGCACCTGTGGGACTAGAAACCCCAGTCCTTCTGGCCCAAGGTTGCTGTCCTCTAGTGGGATTTGAACCCCCAACCTTCCGGCCTGAAGTACCTTGCCCCAACCACTAGGCCACTCCTCCACTCCCTGAGCATAGCCTCTCCACCCATGGGGGAGCAACTGCCAACAGGGGTCATCTGATTCATTTTGCCTATCGGTGGCTTGCTTCACCTGGATCAGACGCCTCCCCCTTTCTTTCCAGGAGAGCCCCCTCTGATTTCCCTGCACCAAGCCTTGCTACTGCAGGAACTCGCAGACCTTCTCAGGGACAGGACAATGGAACCAGTACCCTACCAACCAAGAGGGAAGGGGTTCTACTCCAGGTACTT
Source organism: Ichthyophis bannanicus (assembly GCA_033557465.1). Taxonomy (NCBI): domain Eukaryota; kingdom Metazoa; phylum Chordata; class Amphibia; order Gymnophiona; family Ichthyophiidae; genus Ichthyophis; species Ichthyophis bannanicus. The sequence goes on along the minus strand of CM066039.1, from coordinate 400,299,048 downwards.
TCTGGTCCCAAAAAGAACAGGAGGCCTAAGGCTCATTATAGACTTGCGAAACCTGAACAGGTTCCTGGTGCGGGAGAAGTTCAAAATGCTCTCGCTTGGAACATTGCTGCCCTACCTCCAGCAGGGAGATTGGCTATGCTCCTTGGACCTAAAGGATGCTTATACCCACATCCTTATTCATCCCAGACACAGGTAGTTCCTGAGGTTTGTGGTCAGGGGCGACTACTACCAGTACAGTGTACTATCATTCAGCCTAGCCTCTGCACCAAGAGTCTTCACCAAATGCCTGGCAAAGGTCTCCAAGGGGCCTTAATCTTCCCATACCTGGACGACTGGCTTGTGAAAGCGGTCACAGCCACCGAGGTGCAACAGGTCACGGTGTGCACCATCAAGGTCCTGCAGCATTTGGGGTTTGTGATAAACCACCCCAAATCTCAGCTCACTCCAACACAGGATCTGGAGTTCATAGGAGCTCGTCTGGACACTTTCCAGGCCAGGGCCTTCCTCCCCCTGGACAGGGCAGATCACCTCGGCTCTGGCCACCAAGGTGCAATGCCATCACACAATGTCGGCGCGGTCCATGCTCTGTCTATTAGGCCACATGGCATCCACAGTCCATGTGGTCCCCAACGCCCGTCTCCACATGCGGGCAGCTTAGTGGTGCCTCCGCTCAAAGTGGACACAAGCCACGGGCAGGCTGTGGGACAGGGTCTCAGTTTCCCGTCAACTAGCAGTGTCACTCGACTGGTGGCAGGGCACACATCACCTACAGAAGGGCATGCCCTTCCAGCCCTCAAACCCCCAGAAGGTCCTTACCACAGATGTGCCCCTACTGGGCTGGGGTTCCCACTGTGAGAAACTGCATGCGCAAGGCAACTGGTCCCTAGCGGAGAGCCAGCAGCAGATCAACCTGCTAGCACTCAAGGCCATTTTTCTGGTGATCAAAGCCTTCCACCACCACCTGCAGAACCAGTTGGTGCTAGTCCAAATGGATAGGTTGCGATTGTTCTACGTGAACAAGCAGGGGGGCACAGGGTCTCAGTGCCTCTGTCAGGAGGCAGTAGCCCTCTGCTCATATGCGATCAGTCAGGGAGGGCAGTATTCTTTCCGAGTCAAGACAGTGCCCTAGCGGACAGGTTGAGCAGGGTCCTCTGACCGCACGAATGGCATCTATGGCTGTTCTGACTCTGGGGAACCCCAAGTCATGACCTCTTTGCCAGCCCAGCCAATGTTCAGCTGCCCCGCTTCTTCTGTCCCCAACTGCATCCATCCCGGATAGTGGCGGATGCCTTCCTCATCTCATGGTTAGAAGGCCTTCTGTATGCCTTCCCTCCCATGCCACTAATTGCCTGTACCTTCTAAAAGCACAGACTAAAAGACTGGAAGGTTCATCTGCATATCTGCTGCAGCAAAGGACTCCAGAGGTTACTGAAAGTCAACCAGGCAAGAGCTGCCACAGACCCTGCACTCTCCCCAGCAGCAGAGGACCGGAAGACTCATCTGCCATACTCCCTACAAGCTAATTGTAAATAGCAGACAACCCTGTAAATAAATTATATCCCTGTACATAGTTCTTAGGGTAAGCCATGTTGCTACAACTGCGCAGTGACATCCTGCTTAGACTGTATATAGCTTGTATATAGTTACCCAGTTCTAAATCCAAGTTGCATTACCCGTTCAATGTAAGTGCAAAGCAGGCTCTTCCTGCTCTATACAAAATGTTATCTGTAAACCGCACTGATTTTAAAGAGCGCAGTATATAAAAGCATTAAATAAATAAAAGGTCCTGCAGGACAAGGCCTCCATGATCCTGGTGGCCCAGGCAGCCTTGGTTCCACCTGTTGTTCCGCCTCTTGACGGAGCTCCCGGTCCCTCTGAGGAACACTCCAGGGCTACTGACCCAGGAGGAGGGCTTGTTTCTTCACCCCAACCTGGGGTTTCTGTCATTAACAGCATGACTGCTGAGCGGGTCACCTTAGCACCCTTCAGCCTCCCAGGAAGTCTTCTTGGCCTCTCCTAAGAACGCCATGAGATGGTTCTGCACCTTCAAGTGGCGCAGATTCTCAGTATGGTGTGTGGAGCAATGGGTAGACCCATTCTCTTGCCATGTGCACACGGTGCTGCAGTACTTGCTCCACCTTTCACAGACCGGACTCGAGTCCAGCTCTGTCAGAGTGCACCTGAGCATGCTATTGGCACACCATCACTCTGTAGAGGGAAAAACTCTTTCCACGTAGCCCCTCATTACCCAATTTATGTGGGGCTTGCTTCTCTCTAAGTCTTCCATCCACCCGCCCCCAGTGGAATGGGATCTCAATGGGGTTCTGATGCAGCTCACCAAGCCACCTTTTGAACCTCTGGCTACCTGCCATCTGCGTTATTTATCCTGGAAGATCCTCTTCCTGGTGGCACTCACTTCTTCCCGCAGAGTCAGCAAGCTTCAGGTTTTGGTGGCCAGCCACCTTACATCAGGTTCTACAAGAATAGGGTCGTGCTTCGCGCCCACCCTAAATTCCTTCTGAAGGTGGTATCCACCTTCTACTCAGCCAGGAGGTGGTGCTCCCCTTCTTCTTTCCACAGTCCCATGCCAACAAGACAGCGGCCGTTCTCCATACTCTGGACTGAAAGAGGGCCCTGCAACGTACTCGGGGCCACTGCAGCTTTTCATTTCCTATGACCCCAGTCACCTGGGGGAGGCTGTTACCAAGTGGACCCTGTCCACCTGGGTGGCGGACTGCATCGTCTTCGTCCACGATCAGGTTGGGTTCTCGCTGGAGCACAATGCACAATGTCAGGGCTGTGGTGACCTCGGTTGCAAGCCTACACTCTGTCCCTATGAAGACATCTACCAGGCCGCCACCTGGTCCTCAGTTAACACCTTTGCAGCTCACTACTGCATCCTCCAAGAGCATGGCCTTGGCGTTAGTGGCGTGGCGCTCTCTGAGGATTGTCTTCCGAGATCTGCTTGAGTAAACTCCCCTTCAAGGGTAAGCTCTTATTCGGGGAAGCGCTGGACAAGTTGTTGAAGGATTGGGGGGACTTGAAAGGAGGTTGGCTTCTGGAGGATAAGCTGAAACCAGTGAGGACTGTGGCCCCATTGCGGGGGCAGCTTTGTTTATTTTCATTGATTCAGAGCAGTTCATTTTGCACCCTTTCAGAGAGGCCGCTTCCCATCCTGGGGGCAGGCATTTCGTCGCTCCAGAGGAACCGGACGAGGTTATTATGCTGCTTCCTTCTCTGCAGCCCAGAAGCCGCAATGAAACAAGGCAGTCCCAGGATGGAGTGAATCCGGTGGGGAGAAGACTCCAGGAATTTTACTCCGCCTGGGTCCAGATCCCATCCGATCAGTGGATGCTGGAGATGATCCACGAGTGGTATACGTTCGAGTTTGCCTGGCCTCTTCAGGATGCTTTTGTAAGGTCTCCCTGAAAGGCGTACCAAAAGGTGGCAACTGTGCAGGACACTCTACTGCATCTCCAACAGTTGGACACCGTGGTGGAGGTCCTGCCCAGCCAGTATAGCTGCATTCAATACTACATCTATTTCTTGCTTCCCAAGAAAGAGGGGACGTTTTGGCCCATCTTGGATCTCAACTCGTAAACCGTGCCATACGAGTGGCCCACTTTCATATAGAGACCCTTTGGTCCATTGTGGCGGTGGTAAGGGAGGGCGAATTCCTCATAGCCCTTGATCTGACAGTAGTGTGTTTGCACATTCCAGTTCAGCCCGACCACCAACAGTTTCTGCAGTTTGCAGTGCTGATGGATCCTTGCAAGTTCCCAGCATTGCCCCTTTGTCCTAGCTACTGTGCCACATTACCAAGGTCATGGTGGTGGTAGCTGCAGCGATGCATCGAAAAGGTATCTTGGTGCACCTGTACTTGGATGATTGGTTGGTGCATGCAGAGACTCTGGAGGAGAGCAGGAGATCCAGGGATCAAGTAATCGATTGTCTGCAGCAGCTCAGCTGGTTGACCAGCTTTGCCAAAAGCAGCCTGCAGCCGAGCCAAGATCTGGTGTACTTGGGAGCATGTTTTAGAATGGAGAGGGACCTTGGGCCCTTGCCAGAGGAGAGAGTGTGGAAGTTACTGCAGGAGCAGGTCAGGTGTTTTCTATGGATAGTGGCCCCAATGGTCTGGCATTATCTTCTGTTGTTGGAGTTTGTCAGACGGCTGCCTAGGGTGAGAACTTACACAATCTTGACGATGCATATATTCATATGATTCTTGCAAGGTATTGTGGGTATTGTAGTTCATTCACTCCCAAACACAGCTGATGACAATAATTGAGTTGTGAAACCAAGTGGTAAGGCCAATAAAATACTTCTTTTATTGATGGGGTTTAATTCACCCAGCACATGTATGCTTGATAGCAATATAAATGAGGTTACTTGCTTGCAGTGTTTAAATGGATAACAAAAAGTCACAAAGTAAACCAGAAAGCAACCTTCAACTTGTCAGGCAATTAGCTAATGTTTTCTTAGCAAATAATTACCAAATACAAAGGCACAAAGAAAAGAATAAACTTTGCTGGTTAGGTTAACTTCTGCTTATTTTCCACGCAGATCTCAGCAGTTGATTCTCCCTTGCTCACACACACAATCAGGTGCAGCTTTAATTACTATCAATTGACCAGCTGTAAGCCTTTAGCTGGCTGGCTGCTACTGTGTGAACCCAAATCCTGCTTTAAGAGCTGTTTGCAGTGGAAATAAAGAACAAAGTTAGGTTTCTTTGTGATGGCTGATGTGTTTTCTCACAGAAAGCTAGCAATAGCATTTAGATAGAGAACAGTCCATGTAAACTGTACTTTCATCTGCTGTATCTCCCCCTTCAACAATCAGCATAGGGTCACTATCATACATTGGCACAGACGAGTCTTTCATTAAGGCACTATCATGAGAATGCTTATTCCCTTGCTGCCATTCTCTATTATAGATAGGGTCTGGATCAGTGTTCATACCTGAGCCTCTCCTGCCATCATAATTCCTCTCTGTAAAGCCTGGCCAGTATGTAATCCAATTCTGATGTCCAGCCTTCCAATCTTGATCCCTGGACACTGGATCTCCTCTCACATACCTTCTGGCCTTGGTCTGAAAGTCCCTTCCACGTGCAGTCTTCTCTCTTCCAGGTAGCCACTGGTGATTCCTATCTCTGCCATTCCATTCCTCTGGCTGAATCCAGTCCAATGGACTCTGCTGGCACTTGGAATACCTCCCAGTATGGGTACTGCCTTGGACTCTCCCAGACCATCCAATGGGCTTTCTTCTCTTCCTTCCAGAGAGTTTCCTTCTTTCTCTATCCGCTTGGCTTGGCTTCTCTTCCTCCAGGTGATACTGGTGCTTGAGCTTGTAGCCGTTGCTGTCTCTGTCTCTGTATCTCTTCCTGAAGCTCTTTCTGTAGCTGTTCTTGAAACTGTTATCTGAAGAATAAGCTCTATTTTTATTCTTTCCTAATGTGTGCTCCTCCCTAACACAGCGCAGCTGCTTTGAATCAGGCCCTGCCCTTTGAGATGAGTGCTTAGGGATTACCTCATAGCTCTCTTGATTGCACACACATTTTCTCACTTCAGCCCCTCTCATGGCTGCTGGAAACCTGGTGCATTCTGGGACTGGTAGTCTATGTGAAAACTCTGTTTTCTTGCTTCTACCAGAACTGACAGGTTGCTTGTTCAGAGTCACATCATCTTTTCTATAGCTCCTACCTGAGCTATGATAAGCTTCCTTATCACATACCCCCCTGCTTAAGTTATTACGGACTGGTTTTACTGGTGAAACTTCTTCTCTACAGTCCGTAATACGGGAAAGTGCATCCGCATTCTTGTGTAACTTCCCGGCACGATGTTCAACCTGAAAATCAAACGCCTGTAAGGCCATGTACCAGCGTGTCAACCTGGCATTGTGGTTCTTCATTTGCTGCAACCACTTAAGTGGGGCATGGTCCGTGACCAACTGGAACTTTCTCCCTGTAAGGTAAAACCTTAACGCCTCCACTGACCACTTGATAGCCAAACACTCTTTTTCTATCGTGGAATACTTTTGTTCAGCCAGTGACAACTTCCTACTCAGGTACATCACAGGATGCTCCTCCCCATCATGGCACTGGGATAGGACTGCTCCTAGCCCTACATCCGATGCATCGGTTTGAACCAGAAAGGGTTTCTTGAAGTCTACTCCTTTCAGTACCGGTCCTGTACACAATTTTTCTTTTAATACTGAAAACGCTTTTTCAGCTTCTGGTGTCCACTTTATCTGGTTTGGACAATTCTTTCGCAGCATATCCGTGAAAATGGCACTTTTCTCTGCGAATTGCGGTATAAACCGGCGGTAGTATCCAATAAGTCCTAAGAAACTTCTTAGTTGTTTCTTGGTTGTTGGAGGAGGAAAATTCCTGATGCTATCTATTTTGCTTAATAGAGGTTTTATTTTTCCTCTTCCCACTAGGTGGCCTAGGTATCTTACCTCCCTATTTGCAAAGGCACACTTCTTCGGGTTTAAAGTGATTCCCGCTTGCTTCATAGAGCACAAGACTGCCCTGATCCTCTTCAAATGCTCCGCCGAGGTGTTACTATGGATTATGACATCATCCATGTATGCAAAAGCATAACTTTGGTGGGGTCGAAGTACCTGATCCACTAACCTTTGGCAGGTAGCCGCTGCTCCATGCAGTCCGAAAGGCATCCTCTTGAACTGGAAAAGGCCCACGGGGGTGCTGAACGCAGTCTTCGGCTTCGACTCCCTGGTGAGAGGGATTTGCCAATATCCTTTTGTCATATCAAGGGTGGTTAAGTACTGAGCCTGTCCCAGCTGGTCCAACAGCTCCTCAATTCTTGGCATTGGATATGCATCAAAAACTGATATGGCGTTTACCTGCCGGAAGTCAATACAAAATCTTAAGGATCCATCAGGCTTCGGCACCAGGACTATGGGGCTATTCCAGGGACTCTTTGACTCCTCTATTACCCCCATGTCCAACATCTCCTGGACTTGTGCCACTACCTCCTGTCTTTTGGCTTCAGGCAAGCGGTATGGCCTTTGACGAACCAATTTCCCAGGTGGAGTTATTATTTCATGGGCCACCAAATGGGTCTCCCCAGGTATGGGTGTCAACACATCTGGGAATTCCTTAAGCAACTTCCTAATTTCTTCCTGTTGTACCATTGTCAGGTCCTCACCTATTTGGGGCTCTAATTTTCTTTACAATCAGATACCTGGGGTCCCAAATCTTCCTCTTCACTCACCTCCCTCTCTCGGGCACAGGTGGCAGCTAAGCTTTTAACCCCTTTGACATCAGTAGAACCAAAGCCTTTGGCTCCACGTTCAGAATTCTCTAGGGATGTGACCTCCTCCACAGGTGGAAAACCCAGCCTCTCACAGATCAATTGGGCAATTTTGTCTCCTGTCTTCACATGATACTCATTCTGTCCAAAGTTAAACAACAGAACTTTAATATTGCCCCTGTAATCGGGATCAATTACTCCCGCACCCACATCGATGAAATATTTAAGGGCTAATCCGGACCTTGGGGCTACTCTCCCATAACATCCAATTGGTATTTCCACTTGGAGACCGGTGTCAACCAGGGCTCTCCCTTGGCTAGGTACAGTCACATTCTCTATGCTGCACAGGTCAAACCCAGCAGACTGAGGGGTTGCCCGCTTAGGAGCTTGGGCCTTCTCGGAGACCTTATGGTACTTTAGGACGAATATCTGCTTTGGGGTAGCTTGGTCTTCTGGACGTTTAACCATCTTTTTAGCTGGGGTCTGAGGACTTCCAAATAAAGGCCCGGGAGCTACTACCATTAAACCTTCTCCCTCCTTCTTTCCTAGTCCTTCCACTAGACCCTGCTTAAATCTTGGCCAGTCTCTTCCTAGAACCAAATCAAAGGGTAGCCTAGGCACCACTGCTAACAGGACTTCCTCTTGTTTCCCTAGGCACTTAACCTTTAGCCTATAGGTGGGATATGATGATGCAGCACCATGAATGCATCTGATATGAACTTGGCTTTCAGGGGTTCTAGGCACAAATCTTTCTTGGGCCTCTATCCTCTTCCAAAGCCTTTTTGACATCATACTCTGGTCTGCCCCAGAGTCTAATAATGCATTTGTGGTAATTCCCTGCACATCAACCATCAAAAGAAATCCTTCCTTGGGCTGTTTTAAATCCAGACCCATTAAACTAGTGTGTGTCTGGCATCTCTTCTCTAAGTGTCCCACTTTTCCACACTTGAAACATTTTTTTCTATTCCACTGTGTCATCTGGTTTGATACAGTACATTCATTTTCAAAAACATTCTTAATTATTCCCTTTTCTGATACAGCACATCTAGCCTCCGCATCCATCTTTAGAGGGCCACCCATTCTATGGCAAGCCTGCGTGGCTTCCAAGAATCCTAGCATGGTTGCCTCTCCAAGATTTTGGCAATTTTGCTGTATAAGAAAAACATTCAAATCTTTAGGTACCCCAAGCATAAATTGTTCCAGCATTATAATATCTAATAACATTTCTACTGTCTTTTGCTCAGGCTCTAACCATTTTACAGCTAGACTTCTGATTCTCTGACTCAGAGCCCTGGGTGTCTCACCCACTTTCAATGTAACAGCTCTAAACATTCGCCTATACTCTGAAATAGACAACCCTAGGCGATCTCTAATAGCTGCCTTTACATCCTTATAAATCAAAGCCTGGGCTGCTGGCATTGCTCTGTAAGCTGCTAGTGCCTCACCAGTTAATGAGGCTGCCAGCCTTACTGCCCACTGGGTCTCTGGCCATGCTAAAGCCTGTGCCACTCTTTCAAAAGACTCTAGAAAATCATCAACATTATCTTCTGGAGTTAATTTCCCAAAATTAAATGCCCCAATCCCTTGATTGAGTCCCACATTGTCCACATGTGGTGTACCAATACTAACTGCTGGTCTTGCATCTGTTCCACTTTGGCTCTGCAGCTGAACTAGAGCTTGCACCAGATCAAGCACTGGTTTCTGCTGTTCCATTAAGGCCTTCATAGCAGTATCCTGGGCCTGCTGTGATAGCTCCTGCTGCTTGCTAAATTGGGCTGCCATCCACTGAGCCATCTCCCTCGGATCCATCTTGACCCCTGCAAGAAAAGAAAAAAGAAAAAAAACCAAAGAGCAGCACCTTCCAACCAGGTGTGTTTTTTTTTTTCTTTTTTTTTCAACTTTTTTTTCAATTACCCCCTGTGCTTACACACATCCACCACTAGACATGCCCAGGTACATATTACCTTGTCTCAGTGATGAATCCAGCTTTTCACAGGGTCTTTTCATCTGGGACAGCTTCCTGGAACAACCACTTTTCTTCCAAAGTGCAGATGAGGGAAAGAAATCTTCTTACAGCTTTAAACTTGACTTTTATTTGTAATCCACAGCAAATAAATCCTCTTGGTGCAAAAGCAATCCGAAAAACTACGCCATTTGTCAGACGGCTGCCTAGGGTGAGAACTTACACAATCTTGACGATGCATATATTCATATGATTCTTGCAAGGTATTGTGGGTATTGTAGTTCATTCACTCCCAAACACAGCTGATGACAATAATTGAGTTGTGAAACCAAGTGGTAAGGCCAATAAAATACTTCTTTTATTGATGGGGTTTAATTCACCCAGCACATGTATGCTTGATAGCAATATAAATGAGGTTACTTGCTTGCAGTGTTTAAATGGATAACAAAAAGTCACAAAGTAAACCAGAAAACAACCTTCAACTTGTCAGGCAATTAGCTAATGTTTTCTTAGCAAATAATTACCAAATACAAAGGCACAAAGAAAAGAATAAACTTTGCTGGTTAGGTTAACTTCTGCTTATTTTCAACGCAGATCTCAGCAGTGATTCTCCCTTGCTCACACACAATCAGGTGCAGCTTTAATTACTATCATTTGACCAGCTGTAAGCCTTTAGCTGGCTGGCTGCTACTGTGTGAACCCAAATCCTGCTTTAAGAGCTGTTTGCAGTGGAAATAAAGAACAAAGTTAGGTTTCTTTGTGATGGCTGATGTGTTTTCTCACAGAAAGCTAGCAATAGCATTTAGATAGAGAACAGTCCATGTAAACTGTACTTTCATCTGCTGTATCTCCCCCTTCATCAATCAGCATAGGGTCACTATCATACATTGGCACAGACGAGTCTTTCATTAAGGCACTATCATGAGAATGCTTATTCCCTTGCTGCCATTCTCTATTATAGATAGGGTCTGGATCAGTGTTCATACCTGAGCCTCTCCTGCCATCATAATTCCTCTCTGTAAAGCCTGGCCAGTATGTAATCCAATTCTGATGTCCAGCCTTCCAATCTTGATCCCTGGACACTGGATCTCCTCTCACATACCTTCTGGCCTTGGTCTGAAAGTCCCTTCCACGTGCAGTCTTCTCTCTTCCAGGTAGCCACTGGTGATTCCTATCTCTGCCATTCCATTCCTCTGGCTGAATCCAGTCCAATGGACTCTGCTGGCACTTGGAATACCTCCCAGTATGGGTACTGCCTTGGACTCTCCCAGACCATCCAATGGGCTTTCTTCTCTTCCTTCCAGAGAGTTTCCTTCTTTCTCTATCCGCTTGGCTTGGCTTCTCTTCCTCCAGGTGATACTGGTGCTTGAGCTTGTAGCCGTTGCTGTCTCTGTCTCTGTATCTCTTCCTGAAGCTCTTTCTGTAGCTGTTCTTGAAACTGTTATCTGAAGAATAAGCTCTATTCTTATTCTTTCCTAATGTGTGCTCCTCCCTAACACAGCGCAGCTTCTTTGAATCAGGCCCTGCCCTTTGAGATGAGTGCTTAGGGATTACCTCATAGCTCTCTTGATTGCACACACATTTTCTCACTTCAGCCCCTCTCATGGCTGCTGGAAACCTGGTGCATTCTGGGACTGGTAGTCTATGTGAAAACTCTGTTTTCTTGCTTCTACCAGAACTGACAGGTTGCTTGTTCAGAGTCACATCATCTTTTCTATAGCTCCTACCTGAGCTATGATTAGCTTCCTTATCACAAGTTGATGGTGGCTTCGATAGAACTGGTTCCCCTTGCGTGCACCCACATCACCCTTTATTTATTTTATTTTATTTTTAGTTTATTTAACATTTCTTATATACCGCCTTTCATAATATCAAGGCGGTTTACATTGAACAAACTGAAATTACATTGAACAGGGCATTATAACTTGGAGATAACTATTTTACAGGGAATATGGGCAATGGAGGGTTAAGTGGCTTGCCCAAGACCACAAGGAGCACCTGTGGGACTAGAAACCCCAGTCCTTCTGGCCCAAGGTTCCCTTTGCAGAGGGTGCTTCTGGAGCAGTGGTTGCTGCAGTGGCAGCCACTGTTGAGGAGGTTGACCTGCCCCTTGATCACCTAGATCAGGGGTGGTGAACCTTTTCTCATTTGAAGATCGCATGAGAGCTAACACCCTTCCAAGAAGGCCACATTCTAAAATAAAAATAAAAAAATTACTGCAAAATGCAAATAATTTAATACTAATTTAGCTTTTATACAGAATTAACCCTTTCAAGTATCTTATACTGCCATACGGCAGAGTGCATACTGTGATAAGGAAGCTTATCATAGCTCAGGAAGGAGCTATAGAAAAGGTGAAGTGACTCTGAACAAGCAACCTGTCAGTTCTGGTAGAAATAAGAAAACAGAATTTTCCCATAAAAGACTACCAGTCCCAGAATGCACCAGGTTTCCAACAGCCCTTAAAGGAGCTGAAGTGGGGAAACGTGTGTTCAATCAGGAGGGCTATGAGGTAATCCCTAAGCACTCATCTCAAAGGGCAGGGCCTGATTCAGCACAGCTGCGCTGTGTTAGGGAGGAGCACTCATCTAAGCAGAATAAAGGTAGAGTTTATTCTACAGAGAAGCAGCTTGAGCTTGATCATCTTCATCATCAGGAGGATCATCAGAAGCAGAAGCCAAACCGGACGGACAGAGAGGGAAAGAGACCCTTTGGAAGAAAGAGGAGAAAAGCCTTTGAGAGGTCTAGAAGAGTCCAGAGCAGTACGTATACTGGGAGGCATTCCAAGGGCCAGCATACACCATTGGACTGGGGAAAGCCAGAGGAATGGTGCTGCAGAGCTAGGAATCTCCAGACGGTACCTGTGAGGGAGACGGCTGCACGTGGAAGGGACCCTAAGACCCGTGCCAGAAGGTATGTGAAGAGAGATCCAGTGTCCAGGGATCTGGATTGGAAGGCTGGACATAAGAACTGGACTACATACTGGCCAGGCTATATAGAGAGGAAATCTAACAGCAATGGAAGCTCAGGTATGAACACTGATCTATGCCCTAGCTATAACCTTGAAAGACAGCAGGGAAACAAGTATTGTCCTGAAAGTGCTCCATTGGGAGATTCATCTGTGCCAATCCATGATATTGAACCCATGCTTGTTGAAGAAGAGGGGGTGATAGCAGATGAAGAATCTGTTTACATGGACTGCTCTCTGTCTAAACTCCTTTGGTGATTTTCTGTTACAAAGTACAGCAACCATCACAAAGAAATACAAACTTGTTCTTTAATCTACTCAGAAAAGCTCCTGAGTAGGATTTTTAGCCAGGCAGTAGAAAGCAAGCCAGCTAAGGGGTTTCAGCTGGATAACTGCTAGCAATTGAGCCTTACCTAATGGCTTGTGTGCTCTGAGAGAATCACTTCTGAATCTATGTGGGAAGATATAAGAAGTTAACCTGAAAAGAACAGTTTTTCCTTTCTTTGTGGCTTTTGGTTTGTTGTTTGATACATTGCTAAGAGAATATTAGCTAAAGCCTACAGAAAAGACCAGTTTGTTGCCAACCAGGTCTTATTTCTTTTGCTTTGATTGCCTGATAAGTTAAAATGTTGTTTTCCTGATTTTGTTTTTCCAAGTTTAACACTGAAAGCAAGTAACCTGATTTGTGTGCTACCAAACATATCTGTGTTGGGAGAAATAACCCCATAAATAAATATCTTATTGGCTTTACCCAAAAGCACAACTAATTATTGTGAGCAGCTGTGTCTGGTGTGAATGAACTGCATTGCCCACAATCCCTTGCAAATCATATAGATATATGCACTTGCCAAGACTGTGAAGATTCTCACCCAGGCAGCCGTCTGACAATACTAACAATGTTTCAATACAAATATATATATATATATATATTATTTTAACACTAGAAGCCCCAAAAGGCATATTACCTAGAAACCCCAAATTGCATCAATTGATGCATTATCATGAATGCGTTTAGCATGAAATGCAGATGTGAATTAATTTGAAGTTACTTATTTGTTAAATACGTGCAGTATGTAACGTCATTACATGACGTCAACATGTGTTTATTGTTTTGTAATGTCGGAGTAAAACTGTAAACTGATTGATTTAAAACTGAAATTTACTCTGTTACACAGGTATGTACAATGTCGTGACTTTTGAACACGCCCTAGAACAGGCCGACACTCCAGAACATTTAGCATATCGCTTCCACCCCTGAAATTTTATTCATTTTTTTCTACAATTCTGTTTACAGAATGCCGAGACCTCGTAAGAAGACATTGCCTAGATGTGCTGGTGCAAAATCAGATTCAGACATTGACCTACATGTTATAGGTTGTGCAGGTGTACATGCTTATCTGTTCGTTCATTAAATGACATGGACTTTGCAGTTACTTTTGAATTTGCAGTTACTTTTACAGTTAGTTAACACTGTTCTTATGTTAGTCGTTGTATGAAACTTGTGAAAACCACTCAATTTTCTTGGTTGCGTCAATTGCCGTACTTTGGGGCTTCTAGGTATAAATTTATTTTCCCTCTAGGTGGCACATCTGTCATTAATTTGATGCACATATTTGAACATTTTGATCTCGCTAACAAAGTCATGGAACATAACTGACATGGTTCTAGCAGTGGTGCTGGTATACAACTTCGAAGATGCATTTGCGTCAATTGACGCACTTTGGGGCTTCTAGTGTTAAACAACTAAGCTAGCTGCTTACCTTTCAGTGACTCTTCTGAGATTGTTTTTTGCGAGAAAGCAGTGATATATCAGGCTGCAGCGTGGATGTACGTAGTCTTAACTGGTTTTCTAGGTGTTCATCTGTAATTTGTGATCTTAAGGATGTCTTAATTTGTGTTAAGTAGGAGAATGTAGATTCGCAGCGATATGTTGTTGAGAAGCAGGAGAGCAAGCATCGTGCATGTTCCCTGAGGTGAGGATATTTGACGGCATTTTTCCATATTTGAATGGGATCTTTTTTGCTGTCAGACAGCGACATCAGGATATAATCTTCCGAGAGCTCAATTAACTCCATCTGCAGCTTCTCTGGGGCCTCAGATACATCAACTAAGTTTTTATTTATTTATTTATTTAGCTGTATTTATATCCCGCTTTTCACCGGGTCAAAGCGGTCAATTGGGAGATACATTTAACATGAGGGGATATGACACACATACAGGGAACATGGGCAATGGAGGGTTAAGTGGCTTGCCCAAGACCACAAGGAGTATCTATAGGACTAGAAATCCCAGTCCCTCCGGCCTGAGATTGCTGTCCCCAGGTGGGACTTGAACCCCCGGCCCTTCGGCCTGAAGCACCTTGTCCTAACCACTAGGCCACTCCTCCCTGCCTAAGTGAGGTTGAAAAGCCAATTTGAGGGTCATGTCATGCTTCTCAAAATCTCTGAACCTTTCATTATATTCCTTGATTAGCGAGTCTATAACCGATTCATATTGTTTGAAACGTTCATAAGAATATTTTTCTTCATTAATCATTTTTACTAGGTGAGAGAAGTGCTCTTCAGGAAGCTCATTTCGGCCAAGAAGTGATTTAAGAAATGTTAATTTTTTTATGAATATTTTTATTTCTCGCCACATATCATATATAGACTTGGTGTTAACTTGCAATGAAACGTTCAAGTTATTTTGCTTTTGTCATTATATCACACAGAAAAGCAACATTGCTATGAAACTCCTTGCATGATAATTCACAGTGTTCATTCCTTTCCTCGAAAAATTGGATTATTTGTTCACGCAAATACAAAAAACTTTGATTAAAATCTGTCTTTGTGATAACCAGCGCACTTTCAAATGGTAGGGCAAATCAACACTAATTACCTCATTATCCATCATTAGCATCTCAAGAAAATTGTCGATGGCTCGTTTCATTTGCTCGAATATAATTCACAATTCCTACAACTTTCTGCAAAGTGTCATTTAAAACAGTGGATTTGGCACAGAGACTTTGTTGATGCAAAATGCAATGAAAAGAGATTAGATAATTTTGGCTTGAAACCTCTTTCTTAAGTTCTGCGATAAAGCCTTCATTCTTCCCTTTCATAGAAGGTGCACCATCTGTGCATACACTTACTAAATTAGCCAGATTCAGTCCGAATTCACGACATTTGTCTTTAAAATCGTTAAATACATCGATTCCTTGCGTTCTGCTCTTTAGAGTGCTCAGAGTAAGCAATTCTTCGTAAACACGAAAATCCTTAGTTATGGCGGAAACAAAATACAATATCTGCGCTGAGTCAGTGCAATCAGTTGATTCATCCAGCGCTATTGAATAGTACACATTTTCTTTTTGGATTATTTCTTTCAGTTGATCTACTACATCTACTACTGCGTTCTGGAGGGATGACATCAGAACCTTTCCACCAAAGCCAGGGAGTCCCACAAGGTTCTTCCCTTTCGGCCCTCTTGTTTAACATTTACATGCAGCCAATGTGCAAGATCATCCGATCCTTCAATGTCGACTGCATGTTATACGCTGATGATGTCCTGCTGTACATACCCTTCTCTACGGAACATCTGGACCTCTCTCCACTGACGAGCTGCTTCAACGCAATATCTGACTGGCTTCTCTCCCAAAACCTCCGAATACAACATAAGAAAACGGAAGTACTCTTCATTACAAGGAACACTAACTTCACACCACCACAATTCCTTAAAGTAAAAGAAGCAGAGCTACAAACTAAACCATCAATACGCTACCTGGGAGTCACCTTGGATCAGCGCCTAGACATGAAAGCCCACATAGGGAACACAGTCAGAGCAGTATACTACAAGATCCGCTCACTTCGGCATTTACGATCTATGCTGGAACCAAATGACTTCAGGACTATATACCAGGCATTGATCATACCTCATTTTGATTATGCCAATGCCATCCTTCAAGGCCTGCCCCTATCCACCTTACACCCGCTGCAGCTCGCCATGAACGCTGCAGCAAGGGTCATCCATGGAGCCCCCAGAAGCGACCATGTGACACCTCTGTTGATACAATTACATTGGCTACCTATCCAGGCTAGAATCGTTTTTAAGACCCTGTTACTCACTTTTAAAGCTATTAACAAGCTCTCCCCTGAATCAATAATGGCCCTCATCCATACCATATCTCCTAATAGAGCAAGGAGATCCACAGCTACAAACACCCTAAAAGTCCCGAAAGCATTAACAGTTTGCACTTCATCTACAGCCAACAGGGCGTTTAGTATCAGCGCACCAAGATGCTGGAACGCATTACCTCCAGATATCCGGGCTATTAAGGGCCTTACGCAGTTTAGGAAAGCCCTCAAGTACCATCTTTTCAATAAGTACCTCATAGAACCCAACCTCACCCACCGAGACAGAGATGCAACCCACTAAGCAAATATATGGTTTCCCAACAACATGCCAAGAAAGATTCTCTAACCCTTAGTGGTGCATTTGTTTCTATAGAATTCATGATCATACAACCTTATGTAGCAATATTTGTAAATAGTTTACAAGCTTATGTAGCAAGTTTTGTAAATAGTTACCCCTGTTATCTAAGTTACTTGCCCTGTTATCTGTAAACTCATACATGTTAACTGTACTGAGCGTTTCTGTTCCATGTAAACCGCGCTGATGCTGAATAGTGCGGTATATAAGAGAATGTAAATAAATAAATAAATAAATTGAGTGCTAATTCATACTGCCAATCAGCATTAGTTCTTCTTGAAAGAGGCAGTTGTTTGTATTTCTTAACCTTATCGGGATCTAAGCATCCTACAACCTCTACAATGCAGTCTTTTATAATTTCCGCATCACTAAATGGCTTACCTTTTTTCCCCAAGTATATACGCCACTTTATAAGTAGCTTCTGTAGTTACATTTCCGATACTCTGCACTGATTGGAATAACTGCCTTTGCTTTTGCTTCCCTTCTTTCAATTTTTGTAAAGCAATCTTTCGGGATTCATCTTCTAGCTTAATGTATTTATTGTCTTTATCAGTAGAGTAGTGTTGATGTGCATTGTATTTTTTACTGTTGAAATCACAGAATCACAGAGCAAGCAACTCATTTTATCCTTCTCAGAAACAACATAGTATTGCAGTTCCCACTCATCGTTAAACACTCTGTGTTCTTCTTTCAGCAACCTTTTCATTTTTTTTGACATGATGGAAAGCAAAAAAAAAAAAATTGTAATCAAGTGACAAATGCACTCTGAAGGAACCACAAACGCTGCACTCTCTATGCCAGCCAGTTAGTAACTGTCACCACAGTGTTGCCAGAAGGTGGAGAAGAAATTTCGGTTTCAAAACTAGCGCCAATTCTTTTTTGTTGCAATCATGAATTTGTTTCTTCACATATAAATTTGAATGAAAATGTTGAGAATTTATTCAACGTCACACACCGGGTACCTCCTCGTACCGTGGTTTTACGTCCTACACGCACCAAGACTGAGGCACACTCTCCTCTACACGACACACTTCGACTCGCACGCGCGACCACTATGCTTCACCGCCAACTCCAAACTCATTCGCTAATGCGTTCTCTCGTTCAAAATCCAACCCTTACTCTTCCTCCGCATTCTCCTCTGAGTCTCATCGTGATATATTTATCCGAAGGTGTGATGTTACGCCATGCCAGTTCCGCGTCTGTTAGCATCTGTTATCGGGTGTAGTGTCTATCGCCAGTTCCCTGTACCGATGTCGCTGGCAATGGACATTTCGGGCGATCTCTTTATCGCCTCCAAGAACTACAATTAGATAAGCGATACCACCTTATCGCAGCCAGATAATGGCTTTAATCAAGAATCATCTCTTAGTGGAATCGCCATATTGCCAAAATGAGTTCACATACTGTATGTTAATCAATGTCATATATAAAACAATATGAAAACTTGCTCCAAAAGGCCTCATGGGGCCTTAAGGCCGCAAGTTCCCCACCCCTGACCTAGGTGGTGCTCTGATGGCGGTTATGCTCACAGTCTACTGGCTGGAATGCCTTTGGAGTTGCCAGTATGGATTCCGCTGACCACGGATGCCAGCCTTACAGCCTGGGGAGCTCACTGCGAGGGCTAGGTGGTGCAGGGCTACTTGGATGCAGGAGAGCATGTTTCTCATCTGTCGGTTAGAGATAAGACCGGTCTTCCTGGCCTTTTTCACTTGCTCCTTCACGGGAAGGCAATCATAGTGTTTTCAAACAATGCTACCACAGTGGCTTACATCAGTTGTCAGGGAAGCATTAGGAGCATGCTTTTAGCAGATGAGGTGGCTACGCTCTTGATCAGGGCAGAGGCGAATCTGGAAGCAATCTCTGCGGCTCATGTTACTTGCAAAATGAACATAGAGACTGACTATCTCAGCCTCTGTTGCCTAGACCCAGCCAAGTGGTCCCTCGGTGCGGCGGTGTTTGCTCAGCTGGGTAGGTGCTAGGGACAGCCAATCATGGATCTCATGGCAACCTTCGAGAACGCGAAAGCGGCTCAATTCTTCAGCAGACGGTGAGAACAAATGTTGGAAGGCCTGGATGCATTGGTGCAGAGATGGCCTACAGAAAGCCTCTTGTATGTTTTTCCCCCATGGGCACTCATTGAGGCTCATCAGGGGCTAGTGGTGTTAGTCATGCCAGATTGGCCTCGACTTCTGTGGTATGTGGATCTCATCAGGTTAACAGGGATTCATCTGTGGTGTCTACTGGTGCGGACCAGTGATCCACTTCTCTGTCATATGTCAGTGTGTGGAGAGTGTTTGAGGATTGGTGTTCAGCCCATGGATGACGGCTCTTATCTGCTTTGCTGCTGGATATCCTGGCTTTTCTGCAGGCCGGTTTGGAGAAGTGTTTGGCCTGTGGTTTGCTATGAGTGCAAGTTGCAATACTATCGTGATATCGGGGGTGAGTCCAGGGCCAGTCCATGGTGGCCCATCCAGATGTGGTGCGTTTCCTTAGAGCAGTGAAACATGTTCATCCAGTGGCTAGGTCCTTGATTCCGCCCTGTGATCTGAGCCTTAACAGAGGCTCCCTTTGAACCAGTGGGCAGTTCCACCTTGAAGGATTTGACTTTGAAGATGGTGTTTTTGCTGGTCCTTTTGCTTGGTTCAATGGATTTCAGAGCTACAGGTGTTGTCATGCTATGAGCCATTCCTGTCTATATCGAAGGAGAAAATGGTGTTGCATCTGGTGCCCTCCTTTCTGCCCAATGTGGTCTCGTCTTTTCATCTCAATGAACTGGTGACCTTCCCAGGGTTTTTGAGCAGTGGGGCTAGCTCAGAGGACCCCCAGTTGCACTTGCTGGACATTCACAGAGTACTTCGGCTGTACCTCAAACGGACAGAACCTTTTCAGAAGTCAGATCATTTTTGTCCTTTTTGGTGGCCGGCATAAAGGTGAGGCCACGTCCAAAGCCTCAATTTCCAGATGAGTAAGGGAAACAATCACTTCGGCCTACCTTTTTGAAGCATATGAAGTTGCCCAAAGAGCTCCGAGCTCATTTATATTTATATCCAACCAATCTGCAATATCTTTAAAAAATTCAATGTACTCTATCATATATATGCAGACGATATAATGATGTACATTCCTTTCACAATCCCCATACTCCCACTCCAATTATTAACTGACTGTTTCGACGAACTAGCTACATGGCTAAAAGATCACAATCTTCATATTAACCACTCTAAAACTGACATACTGATTGTAACAAAAAACCAATCATTCATTCCCCCAACACCCATTATACTTCAAAATCATGACATCCATATAAAGAATGAAGTGAAATACCTAGGCGTGATCCTAGATACACACCTCAGCATGAATACCCAGACTAGAAACATAAAAAAAGTCTATTTTAAACTCAAAATCCTAAAACAATTACGCCCACTTGTTCATTTACACGACTTTATAAGTATAATTCAGGCCATAATTACTCCGCACTTTGATTTTGCCAACCTAACTCTTATTGGTGCAACTAAACAAAACATAAAAAGACTCCAACTTGCTCAAAATGCAGTAGCTAGAACTATAATGAAGGTGCACCCTTTTGAGCATATAACACCCATATTAGCAAACTTACACTGGCTTCCAATCCAATCCAGAATTAACTAGAAAATGATAATAACCACATTTAAGGCACTAAATAATATGGCACCTGCTTCTCTAAACAAGCTTATCACTAAAGAATCAAATAAAACTATACAAAGGAGTGGCAACTCAAATAAAATAAGGATTTTTAAAGATTTCATAAAGGCCAAAAAGCTAACTAACAAAAAAGCTTTCTCCCACGCAGCTCCCATTCTCTGGAACTCCCTCCCTGAAGCAATAAGAACATTAACTGAACTTAAAGAGCTCCGCAAGAATTTAAAGACCCACCTGTTCAGCCTTCACTATGAACCAAACATAAACCAATTATCTCAGACAGAAAATGGATAACAGATGTTAGATGGATATAAGTTATATCGACCCAATACTTACAAGAGCTCAATTTTTTCACATTGTCCCATCATTGACCTAAGCCCAAAATGAATAGCTCATCCTTTGGTTCAATCTAACCATAACATTACTCACCCTACACTCTCACTAATACCTTCCTTCTTATTCTCTTTCTCCATTCAGTTTTTTCTACCTTGCTTGTCCCACTCTAACTCAAGTTAAGAATTGCCTACGGGACTCATTTCCATTGTATATAGTTACCTATATGAACCATACCTTTGTAAATAGTTTTATAATGTTTTTACTATAACCAAATGTTTAATGTAATTAACAGTATATTGTATATAGTTCACAGAAGTTCCATGTAAAAACAGCTCTGTTCACTGTTTCCTAAATTGTTCATTGTAAACCGCACCTGATCTTTGGAAGGTTGCGGTATATAAGCAATTGTTAAAATAAATAAATAAAATAAAATTTGACCAGAACGCAAGCAGCATCGTGGGCAGAGCCTAGCCTGGTGCCGCCACTAGAGATTTGTTGGGTGGTGACTTGGTCGTCGTCACATACCTTTCTCAGACATTACTCTATTTCCTGAATTATAAGACACGTATTTTTACATCGAGAAAGGGATGGCTCGGTCTATACAATGGCGTGACTTATCTAATAAATTTATGTGAGCCCATTTCACTGAAGACATAAAGAAGAAAATAAAATCTCTGAACACTGTCCTGGTTATTATACCTGGTAATATGACAAAAATGCTTCAACCGCTTGACATTTCCATCAACAGAAGATTCAAAGCTGTGTTGTGTCACCTATGAGAAAACTGGGTGTGCCATGGAAAACAGTTTCATGGCTACTGGCTATATGTAACATGCCACTTTTGCAGAAGTCTCTGGGTGGGTGGCGACAGCTTTGTGGAGGGTGTGAGTGATAAAATAAAATCCAGTTTTATGAAGGCTGAAATACTAAAGAGCCCCGATAATCTGAAGATAAAGAAGAAGACAATAATGAAAATGAACTGGCTGCTGAAATTGCAGAACTATTTCACGGTTATCCTGAAGATGAGGATTTCAAAAGCTTTACCGAATGTGATTCAGAATAAATCTGATGTGCAATGAGCTGCTATAGTATGCCCTTTATTCAAGAACGTTATTGGAAAATGAAAGTGAAACAAAATAATCGAGTTTTGATAAAGCAGTATTGTCTTGCACTTTATTCTTAGAACCCGTGACTTATATAGCGGGGCGACTTGTACTATGATTTTACTGGCAAAATGCCTCATTTTGGCCTCTGCGACTTATATTCAGAAGCGACTTATAATCCAGGAAATACGGTACTACCTGGCTGTGCAGGCGGCCGGGATTGCATGGTTAGGATCTGCAGTGCTTCATGCCAGGCTCACGGGTCTCCCCCCCCTGATGTTAGTACTGCTATGGTACATCCCATGAGCCTGGACTGGACTGGAGAGATGATAAGGAAGATGAAATTAGGTCTTACCATTTGCATTACTTGAGTCCCTCCAGTCCAGTCTAGAACCCTCCCCATATTCTCTGAATGATCTTGACGGCATTGTAAGATGGCGAACCCGGTTCTGAAGAGTATGTCTAATTTAGGTTTGTTCTGGGTACAAGCTCTCTGCAGAGAGCTTGTAGCCCAGCAGAGAGCTTCTAGTCCCAGCAGAGAGCTTGTAGTTTAAATTTAATAGTCACTCAGGGCCTGGTATCAGCAAAGTACTTTTAGTTTAAATTTAAAACACAGAAGAGAGCTTTCTGGTTAAATTTGGAACCCAGCAGAGAGCTTGTAGTTTAAATTTAATAGTCACTCAGGGCCTAGTATCAGCAAAGTACTTTTAGTTTAAATTTAAAACACAGAAGAGAGCTTTCTGGTTAAATTTGGAACCCAGCAGAGAGCTTGTAGTTTAAATTTAATAGTCACTCAGGGCCTAGTATCAGCAAAGTACTTTTAGTTTAAATTTAAAACACAGAAGAGAGCTTTCTGGTTAACTTTGGAACCCAGCAGAGAGCTTGTAGTTTAAATTTAATAATCACTCAGGGCCTAGTATCAGCAAAGTACTTTTAGTTTAAATTTAAAACACAGAAGAGAGCTTTCTGGTTAAATTTGGAACCCAGCAGAGAGCTTGTAGTTTAAATTTAATAGTCACTCAGGGCCTAGTATCAGCAAAGTACTTTTAGTTTAAATTTAAAACACAGAAGAGAGCTTTCTGGTTAACTTTGGAACCCAGCAGAGAGCTTGTAGTTTAAATTTAATAATCACTCAGGGCCTAGTATCAGCAAAGTACTTTTAGTTTAAATTTAAAACACAGAAGAGAGCTTTCTGGTTAAATTTGGAACCCAGCAGAGAGCTTGTAGTTTAAATTTCATAATAAGTCAGAGCCTAGCAGCAGCAAAGAGCTGTAATTTAAATCAAATCAGAATATAACTTAGCATAAAAGGCAAAACAGGGTCAGTACTCTTTGAGCACAAATAAAATCTTCTAGAGACCCTTACAAAGAGGCCTTTTACCTAGGGGGCAAGAGACCTGTGAATCTTTTTCAATAGGTGTTAACACCAGGTGGCAGGTCAAAAGGCCATTTTGAAAGACTCCTTCTATCCAAGCAAGGACTGTTAATCACCCAGGAAGTTGGTCACAGCTTACCTCAGCAGCACAGGACAGAGTACTGTGTAGCAGCCCTCTTTTAGTAAGTGTTATTTCCCTCCCTCCCTCCCCAACACCCACCCACCCCTCGGATATGCTTTATAGGTACTTACACATCTTAAAGGAAAGGAGGTGCTCTCAGGTGAAGCTCATTATCCAAATCAGTCATACACTAAGGGCCTGAGATTAATTAAGCTTCAGGTGAACAAGGTATATTAAACGTATTAGGCACAGTTTTATTAGTATACATATCCATAGTAACCCTTAGTAAGTAAAGAACTTAGATCTAAACACAAGCTTAAAACTAAGATGCAGACAGCAGTCCAGCAGCGAGATGGGGGCTTTCCAGTCTTTTGCATTGAGTGTCACATGTATGATTTTCTCCCAGTTGGTGAGAGGTCTTACTTGTGCACTAGGTGCAAGGAGCTCTTTGCTCTCAGGGAACAAGTCCGTTCTGTAGAGGCTAGAGTAGCAGACTTGGAAAACATAAGAAAGACAGAGAGGTACATGGACGAGACCTACAGGGATATAGTCCCGAAGTCCCACCTCCAGTCTGGCAGCATCCCTGTTGCCATGGAGGAGAGAGGTCACGTGACAGGAGAGCATCACCCTGGTGTGGCAGGAAGTGATCCTGTAACTAGGACCTGTCCTCAAGGTGATGTAAAACCCTCTTGCACCGAGGAAGTTTCTCCAGGGCCATGTGCCCATGAGGGAAGGGTTAGGACAGCCATTATAGTTGGTGATTCGATCATTAGGCATGTAGATAGCTGGGTGGCTGGTGGGCGTGAGGATCGCCTGGTAACATGCCTGCCTGGTGCGAAGGTAGCGGACCTCACGCACCACCTAGATAATGTCTTAGATAGTGCTGGGGAGGAGTCTGCTGTCTTGGTACATGTCAGTACCAATGACTTAGGAAAATGTGGTAGGGAGGTTCTGGAGGCTAAATTTAGGCATTTAGGTAGGAAGATGAAATCCAGAACTTCCAGGGTAGCGTTCCCCGAAATGCTTCCTGTTCCACGCACAGGACCCAAAAGGCAGGCAGAGCTCCGGAGTCTCAATGCGTGGATGAGACAATGGTGCAGAGATGAGGATTTTGGATTTGTTAGGAACTGGGGAACATTCTGGGGAAAGGAGGGGCTCTTCTGAAGGGATGGGCTTCACCTTAACCGGGATGGAACTAGGCTGCTGGCATTAACCTTTCAAAAGGAGATAGAGCAGCTTTTAAACTAGATAATAGGGGAAAGCCGACAGTCGCCCAAGAGTGCATGGTTTCGAAGAATGTATCCTTGAAGGATACTACCAAAAGTAGAGAGGTTCCAAAAAAGAGTAAAGTAGCCCAAATGCCCTCACGTATGGAGCAGACAGAGTTTAAAAATCCCAAATTACCCATGTCTACCAATAGCCAGATTAATATGAATAAAATGCAGTCTCTCAAATGCTTGTCTGCAAATGCTAGAAGTCTAAAAAATAAGATGGGAGAGTTAGAATATATAGCACTAAATGAGAGGTTAGATATGATTGGAACATCAGAGACATGGTGGAAGGAGGACAACCAGTGGTACACTGTGATACCTGGGTACAAACTATATCGTAATGATAGAGCTGATCAAATTGGTGGAGGGGTTGCGCTCTATGTTAGAGAGGGCATTGAGTCAGAAAGGATTAAAGTTTTGCAGGAAACAAAATTTGCTGTAGAATCTCTATGGATTGAAATTCCATGTAAAAAGGGGAAGGCGATGGTAGTGGGGGTGTACTATCGACCACCTGGCCAGAATGAACAAATGGATGATGAAATGCTCAAAGAAATCAGGGAAGCTAACAAAAGTTACAACACAGTAATAATAATGGATGATTTCAATTACCCCGGTATCGACTGTGTCAGTGTCACGGCAGGACATGCTAGCGAGATAAAGTTTCTAGATGAAATAAATGACTGCTTCAGCTGGTTCATGAACCGACCAGAGGGGAAGCCATATTGGACCTAGTCCTTAGTGGGACACCAGATCTGGTGCAAGAGATAAGGGTGTTGGGGCCACTTGGCAATAGTGATCAGAGCATGATCGTGTTTGATTTATTTAGTGGAGTATAGTAAGGAAATCAACAGTACTACCTTTTAACTTTCGAAAGGAAGACTATGATAAAATGAGGAAAATAGTTAAGAAAAAACTAAAAGCAGCAGTTGCAAGGTTAAAGACTTACATCAAGCTTGGGTGTTGTTGGAAACTACTATCCTGGAAGCCCAGACCAGCTGTATTCCACGCTTTAAGAAAAGTGGAAGGAAGTCCAAAAAACTGCCAGCATGGTTTAAAGGTGAGATCAGAGAGTCTGTTGTTGCCAAAAAGCATCTTTCAGGAAATGGAAAAAAGAGCCAAACGATGAAACCTAGAAACAGCACAAGCACTGGCAAGTCAAATGCAAGGCATTGATAAGGCAGGCAAAGGGAGAATTTGAGAAGAAGCTTGCTGCGAAAGCAAAAACGTAAAATAAAGACTTTTTCAAGTACATTCGTAGCAAAAGAGCTGTGAGAGAGTCAGTTGGTCCATTAGATGATAGAGGGGTTAACGGTGCACTAAGAGGCGACAAGCGATAGCGGAGAGACTGAATGAATTCTTTGCTTGGGTCTTTACTGAGGAAGATATAGGGATGTTACCCATGACTGAAGTGGTATTTAAAGGTGTGGAAGAATTGAAGGAAATATCGATACATCGGGAAGATGTATTGCAGCTATTAGATAAACTGAAGAGTAGCAAATGACCTGGGCCGGATGGTATACATCCCAGGGTGTTGAAAGAACTGAAATATGAGATTGCAGACCTGCTATTAGTAATCTGTGAATTTTCATTAAAATCATCTGTAATACCTGAAGATTGGAGGATGGCCAACTTAACGCCAATTTTTAAAAAGGGTTCCAGGGGTGATCCGGGAAACTACAGACTGGTGAGCCTGATGTCAGTACCGGGAAAAATGGTAGAAACCATCATAAAGAACAAAATAACTCAGCAAGTAGATAGTCATGGCCTAATGGGAGACGGCCAACATGGCTTTAGGCAAGGAAGATCTTGTCTTACTAATCTGTTATGTTTTTTTGAAGGTGTGAATAAACAGGTGGACAAAGGTGAGTCAGTTGATATAGTGTATCTGGACTTTCAGAAAGCCTTTGACAAGGCCCCTCATCAGAGACTTTTGGCAAAACTAAAGAATCATGGGATAGGAGGCAGTGTACTATTGTGGATCAGGAACTGGTTAAAAGATAGAAAGCAAAGGGTAGGGCTAAATGGCCAATATTCCCAATGGAGAAAGGTGAATAGTGGTGTACCGCAGGGATCTGTGCTGGGTCCGCTGTTTTTTGACATATTCATAAATGACCTGGAAAAGGGAATAATGAGTGAGGTTATCAAATTTGCAGATGACACAAAACTATTTAAAGTTGTTAAACCCCAAGAGGATTGTGGAAAATTGCAAGAGGATCTTGATAAATTGCAAGACTGGGCATCAAAATGGCAGATGAAATTGAAATTTAATGTGGACAAGTGCAAAGTTATGTACCTAGGGAAGAACAACCCAAACTATGGTTACTAGATGCAAGGTTCCACATTAGGAACCACCACCCAGGAAAAAGATTTAGGCATCATTGTGGATAACATGTTAAAACCCTTGGCCCAGTGTGCAGCGACAGCCAAGAGAGCAAATAGAATGCTAGGTATCATAAGGAAAAGGAATTGAAAATAAAACAAGAGATATTATAATGCCTCTATATCATTCCATGGTGAGACCGCACCTTGAATATTGTGTGCAATTCTGGTCGCCGTATCTTAAAAAGGATATAGCGTTATTAGAAAAGGTTCAGAGAAGAGCCACCAAAATGGTAAAGGGAATGGAAGAATACTCCTATGAAGAAAGGCTAAAAAGGTTAGGGCTCTTTAACCTGGAAAAGAGACGGCTGAGGGGAGATATGATAGAAGTCTATAAATTAATGAACGGAGTGGAACGGGTAAACGTAGATCGCTTGTTTACGCTATCAGAATATAGACCATAAACCATTATTAAGAAGGGACCCAGGATATCAATGCTTGACCCAGTACAAGCATTGTGGAAACTGTGTCATTTGGGGAAACTGCTAGGTACTTATGACCTAGATTGGCGACTGTTGGAAACAGGATACTGGGCTTGATGGACCTTGGTCTGACCCAGTATGGCATATCTTATGTTATTATGTTCTTATGGCAGAGCCATCTGGTTGGGCGGGCCTCCTGCGGTGGGGGGCGGGGGGGGTACCATGGACTGCTGCGCAGTGTCTGAATGGAAATTCATAACAAAATAAAAAATAAATGAGAGAACGGACAGACAATGTGTCTGTTCCAGTGGGGAGGAGGGTTGTGTTCTAGTTTTGTCAGTATGATCTATTGGTTCTTAATTGTTGCTCTTTGGAGTCTGCTTTGTCAGTAGATTACTGCGTCTGGTAGGAGGTGCCAACTGCCTATGTAGAGTAACATCATCAAGACTTGGCATTCTCAGTGTCCAAGCTGCTGGTGCGGCGTGAAAACTGAAGAGTCTGGACTGGACTGGAGAGACTTGAGGAAAGCAAATTATCAGGTAAGACCGAATGTCCCCATTGCATCACTATTCTCAATACAAACTACATTTTTGATGACTATGTATAATCTTTATTATAACAGGAGATCTGTGCGTTATCTGTTGATTCTGAATAAGATTGTGTTAATCTCCTGTTCCTGTGAGTTCATTTTGTTCATTATATTAGTTTTATTATTGTGGTTCTTGTATGAAGATCTCTCGCCTCGCCCCCTCCCCGCCCCCCCCCCCCCCCCCATAGTTCTGTCTGAAAAATCATTCTGTGGATCTTTTTACTTGATGTGGACATCTCATCTTTACATCCATAAAAGTCTTTTGACATCATTTTCATGATATCTGGGTTGTCCTTTTTGGGAACATTTGTATCATTGAAATTATTATTATTTTATGTATATTGTGATGTAGCAGGCTCTTATGAAGCAAGAGAAACTGATAGTGATCCGGTGGAGAGAGCCGGTACTGCAGGCGAATGCAGGATTTTCTCTGTTGAGAGGAAAAAAGAATGCAGAGCTAATCAGGAACCACTCCTCACTTCTAGGCAGGTGAGAAGCCAAGTCCCTGATTGGGCACGCCCAAGCAGGAGGCGGGCAGTGCAGTACTCAGCTAGCTTGTTAAAAACCCAGAAACAGAAACAGTTAGAAAAGCCAAGGAAGCAACGTGACAAGCAAGGAGTTTGGGAAGAAGGACACAAGCACCTGGACGAGGATAGGTCAGATGACCAGGAACAGGAACCCAGAGAGAGAGAACCACTAAGCAGCTGTGATCCAAGAAGGAGCAGACAGGAGCTGGGAGACTCAGGGGCAGAGAAAGATTTCTGGAAGCAGAAGAATTCTAAGGCACTGAGAGACCCAAGGCTGCAGCTCAGGAGTTTAAAGGACCCAAAAGAACCTTGGAATAGGAGGCAAAGGGATAAGGAATTACCCTGGAAGAAGCCTAAGCATAAGGTATCTGGTGGGTGAGGCACGGCTAGCAAACTTAACAGTGGAAAGCCAGAAAGAGTGAATTTTAATTGTGAAAGACAGGATAAAGGCAGAAAGTTTGATACTAACTGGTTAAGTCAAGAAAAGCCTGACTGTTTTCCTTTTAACACTCTGAGAGACTCTCTAAACCAGGGGTGTCAAACTCAAATACACAGTGGGCCAAAATGTAAAACTTGAACAAAGTCGCGGGCCAGCATTGAACAAATGAACCTTTTAATATGGACCCAAACAAG
Organism: Ichthyophis bannanicus; assembly: GCA_033557465.1. NCBI lineage: Eukaryota > Metazoa > Chordata > Amphibia > Gymnophiona > Ichthyophiidae > Ichthyophis > Ichthyophis bannanicus. Next base: position 400,269,946 of record CM066039.1, on the reverse strand, counting down.
ATTTGCTTTAACATTGAATATGAAGCAACACTTATTACTATACAATTTATAACTTAATAGTTCAGATATGCAAAAACCAATTTCAAATAAAAAAAACATCAATGACATTCATTTATTAAATAAGATTTAAATAATAATAAATAATAATTTTTAAAATAAAATAACAATAATAAAATTAATCAACCATTCAAGCCCATGTCTTGGAGTAGCAAGAAAAAGTGCATAAAGAAAACGTTAATTATTGCTCAGTTTGCTGCACACTGATCTAATCTGATGTGCCCAAGCCAGATACCTGGCATCTCTTCTTGGATGATAGTTCATCAATGTCTGGGCTCAGGCTTTGAGCTGAGGAAATCCTCAGTATCGAGCGAAGGTGTTCATCAGTCAGACGTCTCCTGTGAGATGTTTTGGTCATCTTCATCGAGGAGAAAAGTTGCTCACATAGATAAGTGCTGCCGAACATGGAGAGCATCTGAGCAGCTTGGGTGCGGAGCTGAGGCATTGTGTCAGGGATGAACTGTGGAAACTGGGCGGCGCCCACAGCATCATACTTTGACTTCAGCGTGTCATTACACTGGAGTTCAATTAGCTCCATTTGGAGGTTGATTGGTGCGTTTTCCACATTAACTGCAAAGGGATTACTGAGCAGTTCAAACCTACATTTCTGGACATCAAAGTCGACAAATCGCCGGCTAAACTCAGCGCCGAGTACACTGAGTTTTTCAGCAAACTGTGCGCATGGGAACAAGTTGGTAAAGAACTGCGTTTTCATGGTTTGGCAGCAGGGAAAATGGCCAAGGTTTCCTTGCAGCATCTGATTCTCCCACAGGCACAGTTTAGTTTTAAAAGCCCTCACTGCAGCGTACATGTCTGTGATGATGCGCCCCCGCCCCTGAAGCTGCAGGTTCAGCGCATCGAGATGGCTCGAGATGTCACACAGAAAGGCCAGCTCACACAGAAACATTTTCTCCCGAAGCTCTGCTGTGTCCTTCCCTTTGCTTTCCAGAAACTGACATATTTCCTCATGCAGCTCAAAACATCTATTCAGTACTTTTCCTCGGCTTAACCATCTCACCTCTGTGTGATACGGCACGTCTGCGTATTCCGAACCACACTCCTCCAGAAAAGACTTAAACTGGCGGTGATTCAGACCTTTGGCTCTTATAAAGTTAACTACTTGTGTTACTGTGGTCATAACATGTTCCATCTTTAGGGCTTTGCCACACAATGATTCCTGATGTATGATGCAGTGATAAACAGTTAGTTCACCTGCACAGTTCTCTTCCTGCATCTTCTCCCGGACCCTGCTCACCAGTCCACTTGTTTTACCGCACATCGCTGGCGCACCATCTGTCGTTAATCCCACGAGTTTATCCCACGGCAGCTTTATTTCAGTTACGCATTTGGAAACCTCCTCAAAAACTTCCTTTCCTGTGGTTGTGCCATGCATTGATTTGAATCCCAATAGCTCCTCCGTAACACACATATTTGAGTCCACTCCACGGATGAAGACTGACAGCTGAGCAGTATCAGATGCGTCGCTGCTCTCATCCACAGCAAGGGAGAATGCAATGAAATCTTTTCTCTTTTCCAAAAGCTGGTCATACAGATTGGTGGCAAGATCACATGTGCGATCAGCTACTGTGTTTCTGCTCAGGCTCACGTTTGAAAAGGCTTGCTTTTTCTCTGGGCACACGATGTCACAAACTTTCAACATGCACTTTTTCACAAACTCTCCCTCATTAAAGGGCCGGGCTGATTTTGCGATCTCTGCTGCCACAATATAACTAGCCTTTACAGCAGCCTCACTTTGTGATGTGGCTTTTTTGAACATATTCTGTTGTGAAACCAAACTTCTTTTCATCTCCTCCACTTTCTGGCTCCTTTGAGTCATGTCCAGGTCCTTGTACTTGTCATGGTGTTTTGTTTCATAGTGTCGTCGAATGTTATACTCCTTAGTTATAGCCACGTTGACTCCACAAATCAGACAAACAGGTCTGTCTTTTACATATGTAAACAAATATTCTGTCTCCCACCTGTCCAGAAAGTTCCTGTTGTCTGCCTTTCTTTTTGCCATTTTTGGGAAGGGGTTCCACAGTGACAGTTGTAGCTTGAGATCGCTATGACTTCTGTCACACAGGAGAGGGCGTTTCTGGGACCTGTCCTGATTGACGCGCCAAAACAACAGCAAGGCATTATGGGATTTGTAGTATTAGCGATGAATGAATGCGCTGTATAATACCGGCGGGCTAGCTCTAGTAGTCATTTGGTATAGCCTCGCGGGCCAAATATAATTACACTATGGGCCAAATTTGGCCCGCGGGCCAGAGTTTGACACCTATGCTCTAAACACAGCTGGAGCATTTTACCCTGAACTGCCATGTGGAGATAGGTGGGGAAAGGGAAATGCTTGCACGCTGAAATGTTGTCCAAGTAAAAGCACTGATAATTACCTAGAGATAAGAAATATAAACAAGCATTTACCTGAAGGAGGATTTGCTCAGCCTAGCTCAGAAAATACACAGGCTGAATTACTTCTCACTGAATTCAGAGAGTTCCTTAAAAGCAGAGCAGTTTCTACTCGGAACGTAGCAAAGCCATTGATCAGATGGCAAAAAGAAATGCCTTTAATTTCTTTGCCATCTACAGAACAGGAAGTCCCAATGGATTGCTCTACTTGTATGATTCCAAAGGACATTTAAGTGATTTGCTTGCCGGTGTTGTATGTAAGAAAATAGCAAAGTTACCTCACTGTTTGCTGTGTTAAAAGAGCTTATTTGAAGTGAATAAGTGGAAGCATATTCTGTGCAATTCAGGAGCAGTGCTGATATCAGAGTTTTCTGTTACCTTAATGAAAAGGAGATCACATGACAGGTGAATGTGATCAGTAATGGACATTCAGTCAAGCAGTGAAAAAAGCCTTGTTTAAGTTCAGTTTCTCGATCTTGTTTTGTGCCATATTATTTCATTAACGTCTGCTGCATTTGAACTGCGTAAGCGGGAAATAAACCTCATAAAAAAAGAAATATTCTTTGCTTTGCCTTATCACTTGAGCACCAACACAATTACAACATTAACCCTGAAGGGCATTCCAGGCCAGCCCCTCCCTAAACCCTCAAGGTACAGGGAGTGGGTGGGTGGCAATATGTATATTTGTTTTTATAAAATACTGTTTCTATATGATTTAAATTTATTGATGTTCATTTGTTTTTATGCTAGACACCCCTGAGAAAGTCGTCATTGATGAAACACGATTGTGTAGGGTGGACTGGAATTTATTTTAAAAGGAATAAACCGCATTATGCTGTACTATAATTGTATGATGTCGTACTGATTTCATCTTGCTTCCTTGGTCCCTCATACCGTTGGCAAAAGAATCCTATTATGAAAAAGGGGACACGGTAAACCTCTTTAGAGTAGGTACAGGTCTTAGCTGAGAGGTCTTGACCAAAAGCTCATGATTTCTTAGCATAGTTGTACCAGCCTAACCAGCAGCAACTCTCCATAGGAGATCTCACTCCCTTTTAAGACCTATAATTCTATAGCTTTAATATTCTTTTTTTTTTTTTACATATAATGCCACTCTAACTCCTCGTCTTCCTACCCTGTCCTTCCTGAATAAAGTATAGCCCAGTATAATTGCATTCCAGTCATGGTTGTCCATGAACCATGTCTCTGTGACCACCACTAAATCCAAATCAGCCTCAACATTAAAGCCTCAACATTTCCCATTCTATACCCATTTCTACACACAACTTTCCAGATGTTGCCCCTTATGCCCATTTCTACAGAGGATTTAATGTTTCACTTTCCTGGGGGCTTTCTTCACCCATTCCCAATGAATCTAATTTAATGCTCTCTTCAGTAGGTTAGCCAGTCTGCTGCGAAAGACACTTTGCCCCTTCTTGGACAGATGGATGCCATCTCTGTTCTGCAGCCCTTGGAACATCATTCCGTAGTCCAAGAAACCAAAGCACTCTCAATGACATCATCCATGCATTCATCTCCAGGATGTGAACTTCTCTGCCTTGGCCTTTACCCTCAACAGGGAGGATTGAAAATAACACCACCTGCACACCTATCTGCTTCACCCTCTGTCCAAGAGACATGAAGTCACTTTTGATACACTCAGAGGGATACCTAGCAGTGTCATTTGTGCCAACATGGATGAGCAACATCAGATAATAGTCAATAGGCTTGATGAGTCTTGGCAAACTCTCCGTAACATCTTGGATTTTATCACCTGGCACACCTCTATGCTCTTCTCTTCTATTGCTAACTCCAGACTTCACTCCTTTCACCATACTGTTCCTTATGCCTGGAACAAACTACCTATGTCTGTATGTCAGGCACCTTTTCTGACTCTTTTCAAATCCAGACTGAAAACGCAGCTGTTCGCTGCCGCTTTCGGATCGACTCACCCGATCTCCTTTGTTTCCTTACCATTCCCCCTAGATGTATCCCATGTCTACAGCTACTGTGTTGTCTATCTTGACTAGATGAGCAAGGACCATCGTTTATATGTGTCTGTACAGCACTGCGTACGTTTTGTAGCGCTATACAAATGTTCAGTAGTAGTAGTAGTAGTAGTAGCAGTGGATATCAAGTCTGGTGAATCTCTTCTGAGGGGTACAGTGGCATCCATCTGCCGATCAACCACCAATACCTTTCGCTTCCTTTGGTCACTGATTCCACAACTTTGGGGTGCTTGAGCTCTGGTTCTTTCCTTTCTTGGGATGCTTTCACCTCCTCCACTTCCAGAGCAACATACTGGTTCTTCAGTTCAAGGGCTGGAGGAGTTGGATTGTTGATTATGAAAGCTTTGGTGACTCGTGTCCAACTCTCTTCATTCTGTAGCTTCCCATATTCATCTCTGTCAGAGAGCGTGGATGTTTTAAGAAGCATTTCAACAATGTACTTCTCGCTGTCTCGAATGCCTTGCCACCTCTTCTCTGAGCTCCTCCACTTGTTTCATGAGGGTCTCAGCTTGAAGGCATCCTGAATATGGAAATGGTCCTTCAACTGGCATTGGGCTCTCTGAACAGAGACAGAAGCTGTAATGGGGCAACAGCTTTGGCAATATGATTTTTCCCAGCCATCGTTTTGTTGGTAGAGCTTTGGTACCCATTGAAGTAAACGGGAGAGACCTACCAAGAGTAAAGTAGCCCAAATGCCCTCAAGTATGGAGCAGACTGAGCTTAAAGATCCCAAATTACCCATGTCTAACAATAGCCAAATTAATATGAATAAAATACATTCTCTAAAATGCTTGTATGCAAATGCTAGAAGTCTAAAAAATAAGTTGGGAGAGTTAGAATATATAGCACTAAATGAAAGGTTAGATATGATTGGAATATCAGAGACATGGTGAAAGGAGGACAACCAGTGGGACACTGTGATACCTGGGTACAAACTATATCGTAATGATAGAGCTGATCAAATTGGTGGAGGGGTTGCTCTCTATGTTAGAGAGGGCATTGAGTCAGAAAGGATTAAAGTTTTGCAGGAAACAAAATCTGCTGTAGAATCTATATGGATTGAAATTCCATGTAAAAGGGGGAAGGCAATGGCAGTGTATTATTTATTTATTTATTTATTTATTTGCATTCTCTTATATACCGCGCTATTCTGCATCAGCGCGGTTTACATTGAACAAACTGAAATTACATTGAACAGGGCATTACAACTTGGAGATAACTATTTTACAGGGAACATGGGCTATGGAGGGTTAGGTGGCTTGCCCAAGACCACAAGGAGCACCTGTGGGACTAGAAACCCCAGTCCTTCCGGCCCAAGGTTGCTGTCCTCTAGTGGAATTTGAACCCCCGACCTTCCGGCCTGAAGTACCTTGCCCCAACCACTAGGCCACTCCTCCACTCCCTATCGAGCGCCTTGCCAAAATGACCAAATGGATGATGAAATGCTCAAAGAAATCAAGGAAGCTAACAAAAGTTACAGTGCAGTAATAATAATGGGTGATTTCAACTACCCCAGTATCGACTGGGTCAGTGTCACGTCAGGACATGCTAGGGAGATAAAGTTCCTAGATGAAATAAATGACTGCTTCTTGGAGCAGCTGGTTCATGAACCGACCAGAGGGGAAGCCATATTAGACCTAGTCCTTAGTGGAACACCAGATCTAGTGCAAGAGATAAGGTTGTTGGGGCCACTTGGCAATAGTGATCATAGCATGATCGCCTTTGATTTAATTAGTGGAGGAGGGATAGTAAGGAAATCCACAGTACTACCTTTTAACTTTCGAAAGGGAGACTATGATAAAATGAGGGAAACAGTTAAGAAAAAACTAAAAGGAGCAGTTGCAAAAGTTAAAGACGTACATCAGGCTTGGCTGTTGTTGAAAAATACTATCTTGGAAGCCCAGACCAGCTGTATTCCACGCTTTATGAAAAGTGGAAGGAAGTCCACAAAACTGCCAGCATGGTTTAAAGGTGAGGTCAGAGAGGCTGTTGTTGCCAAAAAAGCATCTTTCAGGAAATGGAAAAAAGAGCCAAACGACAAAACCTGGAAACAGCACAAGCACTGGCAAGTCAAATGCAAGGCATTGATAAGGCAGGCAAAGGGAGAATTTGAGAAGAAGCTTGCTGCGGAAGCAAAAACGTGAAGTAAAGACCTTTTCAAGTACATTCGTAGCAAAAAACCTGTGAGAGAGTCAGTTGGTCCATTAGATGATAATTTTATTTATTTATTTATTTAACATTTCTTCTATACCGCGCTATTATAATCAGCGCGGTGTACATCGAACAAAAACATACTACAATGCATACAAGCAACATTGAGTTTACAATGAAACAGGAAATTAAACATGGGATAAACCGGGAAAACTATGTACAAGTTAACTCTATACTATGTACAATACTCTAACTTATTTAGATGATACATGTGCATTTGTGGGTGGATAGTACATGTGTGATGATTAGTGGTTGGGCTTATGTGTAGGCTACCCATTTTCTGTTTGTATTAAGGTGCTAGGGCGGCTGGGGCATGTGGAAAGCTTGCCAGTTGTGTGTTTACCTTGGATGGTTTCTGGGTAGCATTTTGTGAACAGGTGGTGTTTCAAGGCTTTTCTGAATAGGACTAGACTTTTGATGCCACGGATTTCATGGGGAAGGGCATTCCAGTTTAAAGGAGCAAATATGGAGAAGGCCCTGTTGGAGGTAGTCTTTGTGCACTTAGTCATCATCTTGGGGACTACTAAGGTGTTCATTGCTGTAGGCCTCCTGTTTCTATTTTCCGGGGTACCGTGGATTAGCTTGCTGATTGGTGTCGGGGGGTGGTTATTTAGGGCTTTGAAAGTAAGGACTAATGACTTGTATTGGAGTCTGGCATGTAAAGGTAGCCAATGCAGATCTTTCATGATAGGCGTTATGTGGTCAGATCTTGATGATCCAGAAAGGACTCTTGCAGCTGCATTCATAGCTAGGCGGAGCGGATTTAAGGTTGATTGTGAGAGACCATGGAGGATGATGTTAGCGAAATCCAGATGTGGGAGGACTAATGCCTGGAAGGTTGTTCGGTAGTCGGTGAAATCCAGTAGGGGGCGGAGGTGACGCAGCGTTCTGATCTTATGATATATTGCCTTTGTGACGTTTTTCACATGTGTTGTCATATCCAGGTGCTGATCAAGCTTGATGCCGAGATAACGGATTGTGGATTTGGATTTCAACTCTACATTGTTGGCATGCAGTGATGGGGGAGGTATGAACTTTCGGTTCCTCGTGACGAATAGAACATCAGTTTTGTCATGGTTGATCCATAGATTTTGTGTCAACAGCCATTCGGTTACAGCTTCGAAGCATCTACTTATTGGGGAGAGCACTGGTTGGTCAATTGTGAACGGCATGTAAAGGAGGATGTCGTCTGCGTAAGCAAGGCATTGTACGTTGAAGGATCAGATCAAATCACATATCGGCTGCATGTAGATATTAAACATCAGTGCCGATAAGGACAATCCTTGAGGTACCCCCTGTGTCTTGTGACATAGTGGGTCCTTCCAGCCCGTTAGATGAGGCTAAAAAGCCAGGAACAGGAGTAGGGGCTGAGTTGTAAACAAAAGCACATGGCTCCTGGTTACCTTAGAAACCAAACACAGAGGCAAGAGAAACGCCCGTGCTACCATTCAGGGAATGAGTCACGAGCTAATGCAGGACACCTGCTAGGGGGTGGAGTTGAGCACTGCCCTAGAATTCACCCTGATAAAGAGAGTTCAGTTGAGCTTATGGAGTTAGAAGGAGAAGAGGAGTTAGAAGAAGGAGAAGTGGATGAGGCATGTGTGCTGGATAAGGAAGCTAATGAGAGCTACAGTGAAGACAGCAGTGCCAGGAAAAAGCCAGAGTCTCTGTGGAAGGGTGAGACAGAGTCTTTCTTCAGGAAAAGAAAAGAAACCCCAAGGGAAAGATATAATAAGGGCAGAGTGGATTACCTGCAGTATCCAGGGGAACACAGAAGTGAAAGGAAGCCAGGAAGGCAAGTGAAATCTTCTGTGCAAGGCTTAGGTTGGGAACCTATAGCCAGTCCAAAGCCACAAAGAAAACCTCCACCAGCTAGGCTAAAATGTAAGCCAAAAGGCTGGTATAAAAATAGTTACAGTGACTGTATTTACCCAGAGGGTTGGAGCTGGGAAGAGAATACCTGTGCTGATAACGTTTGTGGAAGCCAGTATTTAACTCAGGAATATCAGGTGAAACCTGAAGCAGTTAGAAAGGGTGTGGCATCAGGATTGCCGTTACAAACATTTCCTTCTAGCCAGAAAGAGTTAATGGACTTTGAACCTGAGTGTGTGATTATTGATGAAGATATCATGGACTGTACGATATCGCTTGCTAATGAAATAATCTCATTACGCTGAAGGCATGCTTTGAAAGAGAAAGTACAGCACTACTAGCATTGAGAAGCAGAGAGCTGTGAAGAAAACAGCATTGTTACGTTGGAATGCTAGATATCAACCTGTTTATTGCTGAAGTAAGCCTTTTCTGTTAAAGAACCTTTGATTTGTCCTTATGCCAGTAAATACCTGGTTTGTGTTACTTTGTTCATGGTGAAATCCACCCCGGGAGGGGAAATAAAATCCTTTGGTTGCTTAAACCACTTTTCCACAACTGCTCCTCATTGATTCAGTGAAGGGACTACATTTCCCAAAAAGCCCAGCTTCAGGATTTGTAAAGTAGCTGCTTCAGTGGGGAAGACCCACTCACTTAACCTCTACACACTTATATACGGGGGTTTAAGGAGAGCTGGTGACAAATGGCGTAGTAGTTTGGATTTTTACCTGGATTTGAGGACACCACAAGGACGAGGTTCCTGCAGCAAGAGCTGACAGCCAGGAGGAAAAGATCCGGAGCTCGGCTGACGATCGGTCAGACTGGGGAGTTCCCTTTTCTCAGTGCCTGACTCTGCACTGGTGCCAGGTAATTGTAGCTGGGCACGGGTGGAGAAGGATACGAAGGAGAAAGGGTGGTGCACAGGAATAGTGCACGGCGTTGAAAAAAAAAAAAAAAAAGATTTTTTTTTCTCTCTCTCTTTTTTTTTGGGCCACACTTGGTTTTTTTTTTATTGTTCTGTTGCAGATGCCAGGAGATCCAGAATGGACCCGCAAGAAATACTAAGGTGGATGTCCCTGCAATGGGATAAGCAGCTGGAAATGTCGCGAAGGGTGCATGACCAAGCGATGACTGCCTTGCAAGAACAGCTGAGACCAGTTAATGCTCTCATAGAACATTTAGCAAAGCAACAGCAGGAGCCAGCGGAGGTTTTTCCAGGATTTACCCAAGGGGTAGGACTAAATGGTACCGGATCACTTTTGCTGGGACAGTTATCTCCTACTGACAATTTAGATGATTATGTGGATGCATTTGAACGGATTGCAGAAGCCGTCAAACTGCCTAAGGAGCAGTGGGCTATAAGATTTGCCATGTCTTTATCTGGTGAAGCTTTGTCGGCATACAAGTCAATGCCAGCTACCTTAGCAATGAATTATGATGCAGTAAAGAATGCTGTACGAGACAGGTTAGGGCTCACCCCTCTGTTCTACAGGCGCAGGTTTAGGGAGGCAAGGTTAAAGCCTGGAGAAACCCCTAAAGCCCTGTATTTTAGAATAAAGGGATTAGCCTGTAAATGGCTCAAACATGAGCAGCAAAATGTAGAGTCTATGTTAGATGAGATAATGTTGGAACAGTACATGGAAGCTATACCTGCTGAGGTTAAAAAGTTTCTTATCTTACAGAACTGTAAGACAACAAGTGAAGCAGCTGCCATGACAGAACGGTATTTTGAGGCTGAATGCTCAAGGACCTCAAAATCCGGCGTTCTGGGCATGACACAGGCTGATAAAGTAAGTAAGAATTTTGTATGTAAAGCACCTTATGAAAATAGGGGTTTTTCCTTTACTAAGGGAAAATGTTTCAAGTGTGGAAATGTTGGGCACTTGCAAAAAGACTGTATTATACGCACTGCCTTAGTATCTGGTAATGGGGAAAACCTCAAAGCAGGCTTTTTACTACCAGTCCAGGTGGAGGGCATAAAGGCCCAAGCACTACTTGACTCGGGCGCGGACCAGAGTATGGTGTCCCAACGACTCTGGGAAGCCATAAAAACTCAAGCAGCGCCAAGTCAAACAGTGGGGCAGGTGAAGATAAGATGCATACACGGGGCCGCCCATCAGTATCCCTTGTATGAAATAGGCATAGAGGGTTTAGGAACAAAAAGAAAAATGATAATGGCAGTGGTACCCCGCCTTCCCCAAAGTGTAGTCCTGGGAAGGGATTGGCCTCCTTTTAGTCAAGGGCTGGAGGAGGGCCTCACGGCTGAAATAAGTTTAGCACCCAACCCAGATAAAACAGGCTCCTTGGAAGTAAAAAGAGAGTCATTGGATACACCAAGGTTAGAGGCCATGGCCACCAAAGTCCCAAGCCCTTTGCTAGGGAAACCTGGGAAGACGAGTCAACAACACATAGTAGGAAGAAAGGAGGTAACCACAGAGAAGCCAAAATTTGTGCTAAAATTCTGCAAAGTGTCAGCCCAGGCCAGGGGTCTGCAGCGAGCCTCGGAAGCCGCTGCGGGATATGACTTATTTAGTGCAGAGAATAGCATGATACCCCACGGAGGGAAAGCCCTAATAGACACGGGGATAAGGGTGAAGATCCCACCCGGGTGTTATGGGAGAATAGCGCCTAGGTCAGGTTTGGCGGCTAAAACTTTTATTGATATAGGGGCTGGGGTCATTGACCCAGATTACCGGGGGGTGGTTAAGGTCTTAATGTTCAATTTTAGTCAGGAGGACTTCCAGATTAAGACTGGCGATAGAATAGCCCAGCTGATATGCGAACGCGTGGGTTCCCCGAGGTAGAGGAGGTATCCTCACTGGTCCCCACAGGGAGGGGGGAAGGAGGATTTGGGTCTACCGGGATGGGAGAATTAAAAGGGTTGACAGCTGTTGCTGAAGAGCAAACAGAGGACGATTTCGGTCCACAGCCCACCGATTGGAGGGAAACTCCAGAACCACGCGTGGGGGCAGAGCTATCAGGGCAACAGCGGCAAGAACTAAATAAAGTTTTGCATAAGTTTTCTGATGTCTTGACGACGCTTCCTGGGGAAACTAACATCGTTGCACATGAAATTATTACTGTCCCTGGAAAAATAATTAGGCAACGACCCTACAGGTTGCCGGAGGCAAAGAAAACAGAGGTGGTAGAACAGGTACGAGACATGCTTAAAATGGGCGTGATAGAGGAGTCCAAAAGCCCCTGGTCAAGCCCTATAGTATTGGTGCCTAAACCGGATGGGAGCCTCCGGTTCTGCATAGACTTCCGGCAGATAAACAATATTTCAGAATTTGACGCGTATCCCATGCCTCGGATTGAGGATTTGTTGGATAAGTTAGGCCAGGCTAAATATTTGACTACATTGGACCTAACCAAGGGTTATTGGCAGATACCATTAACCAAGGCATCCAAACCAAAGACAGCTTTCACGACACCAATAGGTTTGTTCCAATTCAGGCGAATGCCATTTGGACTTCACGGGGCTGCGGCCACATGCCAAAGATTGGTAGACCAAGTGTTGCGGCCACACCATGAATATGCATGGGCTTATATGGATGACATTATCATTCACAGTACTACATGGGCCCAACACTTACCCAGGGTGGAGGCAGTCCTGTGCGCTTTGAGGAAAGCGGGCCTAACCATCAATCCCAGCAAATGCCTTTTTGCTGGTAGGGAAGTCAAGTACTTAGGCCACATGGTGGGAGGAGGGATGGTTAAGCCATTAGCTAATAAAATTGAAAGTGTAAAGAACTTTCCGCGTCCTATCAACAAGAGGCAAATGCGAGGATTTCTGGGTTTGGTGGGGTATTACCGCAGATTTATCCTGCGATTTGCGGAGGAAAGTGCTCCACTCACGGAGATGTTGCGGAAAAACGCTCCTAACAATATTAAGTGGACACAAGAGGCTGAGAGGGTGTTCGTGACACTAAAAGATAGGTTGTGTAAGGCCCCAGTACTCAGGGGGATCAACTTTAACTCACCGTTTCTCGTACAAACGGATGCATCCGAGACGGGATTAGGGGCTATACTGTCGCAGGTATTCAAAGGGTTTGAGCACCCAGTGACATACCTTAGTAGAAAACTGTCAAAAGCTGAGCAGAAGTACTCCACGGTGGAGCGGGAGTGTCTCGCGATTAAGTGGGCAGTAGAGACACTGAGATTTTACCTCACAGGCCGTAAGTTTTACTTAATTATACGGGTCATGCGCCATTAAAATGGCTGCACCAAATGAGGAATAGTAATGCCAGGCTCACCAGGTGGCATTTAGCGCTACAAGCATACGACTTTATAGTCCAGCACAGAGCAGGAAAATTGCATAGTAATGCAGACGCTCTTTCCCGGATTCCGTGCTGTCCGTCGCAAGCTCCGGCAGCCCAGAATATTTTAAAGGGAGGGATCTGTGACATAGTGGGTCCTTCCAGCCCATTAGATGAGGCTAAAAAGCCAGGAACAGGAGTAGGGCTGAGTTGTAAACAAAAGCACATGGCTCCTGGTTACCTTAGAAACCAAACACAGAGGCAAGAGAAACGCCCATGCTACCATTCAGGGAATGAGTCACGAGCTAATGCAGGACACCTGCTAGGGGGTGGAGTTGAGCACTGCCTTAGAATTCACCCTGATAAAGAGAGTTCAGTTGAGCTTATAGAGTTAGAAGGAGAAGAGGAGTTAGAAGAAGGAGAAGTGGATGAGGCATGTGTGCTGGATAAGGAAGCTAATGAGAGCTACGGTGAAGACAGCAGTGCCAGGAAAAAGCCAGAGTCTCTGTGGAAGGGTGAGACAGAGTCTTTCTTCAGGAAAAGAAAAGAAACCCCAAGGGAAAGATATAATAAGGGCAGAGTGGATTACCTGCAGTATCCAGGGGAACACAGAAGTGAAAGGAAGCCAGGAAGGCAAGTGAAATCTTCTGTGCAAGGCTTAGGTTGGGAACCTACAGCCAGTCCAAAGCCACAAAGAAAACCTCCACCAGCTAGGCTAAAAAGTAAGCCAAAAGGCTGGTAGAAAAATAGTTACAGTGACTGTATTTACCCAGAGGGTTGGAGCTGGGAAGAGAATACCTGTGCTGATAACGTTTGTGAAAGCCAGTATTTAACTCAGGAATATCAGGTGAAACCTGAAGCAGTTAGAAAGGGCGTGGCATCAGGATTGCCGTTACAAACATTTCCTTCTAGCCAGGAAGAGTTAATGGACTTTGAACCTGAGTGTGTGAATATTGATGAAGATATCATGGACTGTACGATATCGCTTGCTAATGAAATAATCTCATTACGCTGAAGGCATGCTTTGAAAGAGAAAGTACAGCACTACTAGCATTGAGAAGCAGAGAGCTGTGAAGAAACAGCATTGTTACGTTGGAATGCTAGATATCAACCTGTTTATTGCTGAAGTAAGCTTTTCCTGTTAAAGAACCTGGCTATACTTTATTCAGAAAGGACAGGGTAGGAAGAAGGGGAGGAGGAGTGGCACTATATGTAAAAACTACTATTAAAGCTTTGGAATTACAGAGCTTAAAAGGGAGAGAGGAGGCATTGTGGGTTAAACTAGAAAGAGGGAAAGAGAAATCTATTTGCATTGGAGTGATATACAGACCTCCCTCACAAGAGGAAGAGGTGTACAGAGAGTTAATTGAAGACATACGCAGCATTGCTAGGAAAGGGGAAGTGCTACTGATAGGAGATTTCAATATGCCAGATGTTGATTGGCACATTCCTGCTGCAGTATCATCTAGAAGTAAGGAGATCCTGGATTCTCTACAGGGAGAACTATTCAGGCAATTGGTAACAGACCCCACACGTGAAGGGGCCATACTGGACTTGGTGCTTACCAATGGTGAAAGTGTTTCTGATGTTGTAGTGGGAGATCATTTTGCATCCAGTGATCACCAGATGGGGTGTGGTTCAGTATTAGGACTAGGGCTGTTAGAATCCATTCCAAGGTGAGGATCTTAGACTTTAGGAAGACTAACTTTGCGAAGATGGGCCAATACCTCAGGGAGTCGTTAGTGGGATGGGAACAGCTGGGAGATGTAGAAAAACAGTGGGCAAAACTGAAAGGGGGTATTTTAAAGGCAACCAACCTTTTTGTTAAAATGGTAAATAAAGGCAAAAGGAACAGGAGACCGCTATGGTTTTCGAAGGAAGTAGCTGAACAAGTAAAGAAAAAGAGGGAGGCCTTCATGAAATACAAGAGATCACAGAGAGAGGAAGACAGGCATCTGTATTTGGAAAAACTTAGAGAAGCTAGCAAAGTAGTCAAGAAGGCAAAGATTCAAAAGGAGGAGGAAATAGCCAATGCAATAAAATGGGGGGATAAGACATTTTTCAGATATATTAGTGAGAAGAGGAAGGGCAAAAGTGGTATTGTCAGACTCAAGGGTGCAGGGGGGGAATATATAGAAGCTGATAAGGATAAAGCGGAATTGCTTAACAAATATTTTGTTCTGTGTTCACAGATGAAGAACCAGGAGCAGGACCTCAGAAAACACCCACAAATAAGAACAGAAGCGAGGGACATCTTGAACTATTTTCAGAAGACTGTGTTCGTGAGAAACTAGCTCAACTTAAAGTAGACAAAGCGATGGGACCGGATGGGATACACCCTAGAATACTGAGGGAACTTGGGGACGTTCTAGCAACTCCACTGACTAACCTTTTCAATGCCTCATTGGAGTCTGGAGTGGTGCCAAAGGACTGGAGAGAGGCTCATGTGGTGCCTTTACACAAAAGCGGAAGTAAGGATGTGGTTGAAAACTACAGGCCGGTTAGTTTAACTTCGGTGGTGAGTAAATTATTGGAAACGCTGCTGAAAGAGAAAATAGTGAGGTTTCTGGAGTCCAGCGGATTACAGGATCCGAGGCAGCATGGATTCACCAGAGGCAGGTCTTGTCAGACAAATCTGATTGATTTCTTTGACTGGGTGACCAGGGAGTTGGACCGAGGGAGAGCTCTAGATGTGGTGTATTTAGATTTCCGTAAAGCCTTTGACACTGTTCCTCACAGGCGACTTATAAACAAACTGAGCACCCTAAGGATGGACCCTAAAGTTACTGCTTGGGTTAGAAATTGGTTGGGTGGGAGGCGACAAAAAGTACAAGTAAATGGAGCTCACTCTGAGGAGAAGGATGTTACCAGTGGTGTGCCCCAGGGATCTGTCCTTGGTCCAATTCTTTTTAACATCTTTGTTAGTGATATAGCGGAAGGGCTGTCGGGTAAGGTTTGCCTCTTTGCGGATGATACCAAAATCTGCAATAGAGTAGACACCCAGGAAGGGGTAGATAACATGAGGAGGGATCTAGCTAAGCTTGAAGAATGGTCTAGAATTTGGCAGCTGAGATTTAATGTTAAAAAATGTAAGGTCATGCATTTGGGCTGCAGCAATCCAAGGGAGCAATACAGTATAGGAGGTGAAGTACTTTTGTCCACTAAAGAAGAACGGGACCTAGGCGTGGTTGTGTCTGATGATCTTAAAGTAGCTAAACAGGTAGAAAAGGCGACAGCAAAAGTTAGAAGGATGCTTGGGTGCAACGGAGAGGAATGGCTAGCAGAAAAAAGGAGGTGATAATGCCTCTGTATAAGTCTTTGGTGTGACCTCATTTGGAGTATGGTGTGCAATTCTGGAGACCGCACCTTCAAAAGGATGTGAACAGGATGGAGTCGGTGCAGAGGGTTGCTACTAAAATGATTAATGGGCTTCGTTATAAAGCATATGAGGACAGACTTAAGGATCTTAATATGTACACCTTAGAGGAAAGGCAGGATAGAGGTGATATGATTGAGATGTTTAAATACCTCCGTGGCATAAATGTTCAGGGAGAGAGCCTCTTTCAATTGAAAGCAAGTTCTGCTACGAGGGGACATGGGATGAGGGTGAAGGGAGATAGATTCAGGAGTGATATGCGGAAATATTTCTTTACGGAAAGAGTAGTGGATCCATGGAATAGTCTCCCAGTGGAGGTGGTGGAGATGAGGACAGTAACTGAATTCAAAAAAGCATGGGACCAACACAGAGGATCTCTAAAGGTAAAAAGTGGACTGTTGTAGTTGTTGTTATGGAAGGACAGACTAGATAGGCCATGTGGTCTTTTTCTGTCATCATGTTTCTATGTTTCTAACCTTTGATTTGTCCTTATGCCAGTAAATACCTGGTTTGTGTTACTTTGTTCATGGTGAAATCCACCCCGGGAGGGGAAATAAAATCCTTTGGTTGCTTAAACCACTTTTCCACAACTGCTCCTCATTGATTCAGTGAAGGGACTACATTTCCCAAAAAGCCCAGCTTCAGGATTTGTAAAGTAGCTGCTTCAGTGGGGAAGACCCACTAACTTAACCTCTACACACTTATATACGGGGGTTTAAGGAGAGCTGTGACAGTCTGCAGAAGTGGCCTGCCTTGACTTGTTGCCCCCTATTGGATAGGTAGGATTTGCACCATTCCAGTGCTGTGCTTTGAATCCCCTTTTCTTTTAGGCGTTGAAGAAGTATGTCATGGTTCACAGAGTCGAAGGCGGCAGAGATGTCCAGGAAGATGAGGACAAATCCTTGTTGGATGCTGTTTATTCCTGTGACCAAATCGTTGAAGAGGGTTGTAAGGACGGTGTTGACTCCGTGTACTTCCCTGAAGCCGTGTTGGGATGGATCTAGCGGTGCTTCAGTATCGATATGATGCTGGATTTGTTGTTGAGCAGCTTTTTCTATGATCTTGGCAAGCTGGGGGATGCTCGAGATTGGTCTAAACGATTCAACTTTGGATGGGTCTAGTCTGCTGTTTTTCAGTAGCGGCCTGATAGAGGTGTGTTTTATACTCTGCGGGAACGAACCCGTTAAAAAGGACTGGTTCAGTATTTTGCTCAGGATTTGGCTTAGGTCGTGTCGAAGTTCTCTGATCCAGCTGGCTGGGCAGGGGTCATTGGGTGCTGTGCTGGGATTGATAGAAGCAATAATGTTCTCAACCTCTTTATTGGATACCGTGGTAAAATTGCATAATGGTGTTGCTTGGGGTGCTTTAGGCGATACGGAGGGGTTACTGACACTTATGTTTGTGTTGGTCTTAATCATCTTTGATTGTAAATAGTTTGCGTAGTCCTGTGGCTGAGGCATTGGAGGTTGGGCTGACACCGGCTCTCCTGTTATGGACTTTACTATATTGAACAGGGCATGTGGTTTATTGATGGAGCGTTTTAATATATCTGTGTGGTAAAGTTTCCTACTCTGCGTTATCTTCGCACGGTGGGTAATTAAGTATGAGTTGTATGCAGCATGCGTCTCGGGGGAGTGGGTTCGGCGCCACCGTCTCTTCAGTTTGCGTAGGTGGTGGAGTGATGTCCGTAGGTCCATGGAGAACCATGGTGCATGTTCCCGTTGTCTTCTTTTCTTTTCGGTGTATGATGGACGGGAGGCAGCTCTAAGGTTCTCGTCCCATTTGGATATGAGATCGTCTAAATTGAGGGTTGTGTTGGTCAATAGGGGTCGGAGATTCTCTAGGACTACGCTCTGGTTGAGTGGTCGGAAGCGGGCTGTTGGGGTTCCGGATGTATTTGATATCATTCGACTCTTGTGGAATGTACTTATGGGTATGTGGAATCTGAGTAGATTGTGATCGGACCAAGGCACTGGTGTTACGGACAGTGTGAGGGCATGGGATGTCGTGGCATTGGACTGAGGTGCGAAGATGAGGTCTAGCTTACCTCCCTTAGTGTGGGTGGGAGAGTCGACATATTGTTTGTAACCTAGATCCTCTAGGGCATCTAGGAATGCTGCTGCGTGGCTGTCTTGAAGAGATGGGAGGTTGAAGTCACCAACTATCCAAATTGGAGAGCGTGGAGTGGATGTGGTGCACGCAAGCTCAATTATTGTTGAAAGGTCATCTGGTGATGGAGTGGGTGCCCGGTATAGAAGGTTGATTGTGCAGAGCTCATTTGATATAGTGAGAGAGTCAAGGTGGGTTGAGCTGGAGGTGTTGCACAGTTTGAAATGTAGATCGGCTTTGGCGAGGATGAGCGTTCCGCCTCCTTTCTGAATGGACCTGTGGCATGTGTATAGAGATAAAGGGGTTAAAGGAGCACTAAAAGGCGACAAGGCGATAGCGGAGAGATTTAATGAATTCTTTGCTTCAGTCTTTACTGAGGAAGATGTAGGGATGTTACCCATGACTGAAGTGGTATTTAAAGGTGCGGAAGAATTGAAGGAAATATCGATACATCGGGAAGATGTATTACAACTATTAGATAAACTGAAGAGTAGCAAATGACCTGGGCCGGATGGTATACATCCCAGGGTGTTGAAAGAACTGAAAGGTTCAGAGAAGAGCCACCAAAATGGTAAAGGGGATGGAAGGATACTCCTATGAAAAAAGGCTAAAAAGGTTAGGGATCTTTAACCTGGAAAAGAGACGGCTGAGGGGATATATGATAAAAGTCTATAAATTAATGAACGGAGTGGAACGGGTAAACGTAGATCGATTGTTTACCTTATCAGAATATAGAAAGACTAGGGGACATGCAATGAAGCTAAAGGGTAAACTATTTAAGACTAATAAAAGAAAATATTTTTTCACTCAACGTGTAATCAAACTCTGGAATTTGTTACCGGAGGATGTAGTAAAGGCTGTTAGTGTAGCTGGGTTTAAAAAAGGTTTGGACAAGTTCCTGGAGGAAAGGTCCATAAACCATTATTAAGAAGGGACCCAGCATATCAATGCTTGAACCAATACAAGCATTGTGGAACCTGTGTCTCTTGGGGAAACTGCTAGGTACGTATGACCTAGATTGGCCACTGTTGGAAAGAGAATACTGGGCTTGATGGACCTTGGTTTGACCCAGTCAGGCATATCTTATGTTCTTATGTACCAAAGTCCCTAACTTTTCCTCAGCTGTCCTTTAAGAGAAAGAGCAGTTAACCTCTTTTATGTGTGCTTTTAACAGCGCTGTTCAATGTCCCTGTGTGTATCTAATGGGGAGTTGACCTATAAAGCAAGAGTTCATATTTACCTGTTATCATTGCAATTCCTTTGCAGACTTGGAATTAGTCCATGTCCTTAGCTTAATCCAAGGAGTGGCCTATGTACTGGTTTGAATGTGGAGAGTGGGAATTCTGTACTTCGAATCTGTTAGTCTTTTGATCTTCTTCCAGGAACAAGCAGGAAGTTAGTCCTCACATATGGGTGAAGTCGGTGTCGACGGAGTCCGCGTGGAGCATTTTCCCAGCTTTCAAAGAAAGCCTTTGGAAATGCTACCATGCATGCGGGGTTCCCTTTCCGACCAAGTGTGCCATCTTGCTCAGTCTCATTTTTTCCCTGGAGCCCAATGGACACACATCCAGTTTCCCTGGGAAAAATCCTTTAAAAATTAGCTGTTCCCAGTTTGTGTGCCAGTTTCTCTTCTCGCCTCAAGTGGGTGCTGTTCTCAGCTCTTCTCCATTTTTTTTTTTTCATCGAGGCTTGCCTTGACCGGCATTCGTGCCATTTTTTGCCTGAGAGTTGTCGACCCCGGCCGGGTGTCCCCCACCATGTCTCCCGGTGGGTTAAAAAAATGTGACTGCTGCAGTCAAACTATGTCTGACACAGATGCCCATGACTGCTGCTTACGCTGCCTGGGACTCTACCATGATAGCACCTCTTGTGACCTGTGCCAGGCCATGATGTCTAAAACTAATAAAAAAAGAGGCCAGAATTGCAGGAGAAGCCGTTCCCAAGGTCGTACTGACCTCCCCGACGCCGAGTTTCAAGCCCAGCACGTCTAGTGCTGCGTTGGCAGCTCCTCAGGAGAAGCCTCGGCCCCCGAGCGAAAGAAGAAAAAGTCCTTGAAGCCCGTCGAGGTTACACCAGGGAAACCCAGTAAGACGAGCTGGAGGGACTCGGGCGGCTCCAAGAAGCATCCCACCAAGGTCCCCAAGAAGGATTCCTTGGCTGGTGGAGACCATGCGAGGATCCTTGAGGCTGTAGTCCTCGTCAAAGACGCACTCACGAGAGTTCAGGCGCTGGGCCCGAAATTCTTGGTGCCCACTTCGAAAACTGCGGAGCCTTCTGGCTTGGAAACCATAATGGCAGCCATGGAGCAGAACATCACTGCTATCCTGGCCATACAGTAGGCAATGATGTCAGGTTCATCCGTATCATCTGCCCCGACAATTGGGCCCCCGACTATGGGGGAGTCCCCAGTCGTCGAGTTGAGCTCTGAGCGCCACCGGCCTTGGGTAAGTCCTCGGCCCCAGTCATGGTCCCAGTCCTCAGGCATCCAGTCCTCCCTGGCGAGTTTCCGAGACTCAGACCCAGGTCCTCAGGGGGGGCCCCTGGCCTTTTGGCCCAGGCCTCAAAGCATGGAGCCACAAGGTCTCAGACTTGTCGTCTCCCCTCGACTCCGCATGGGAAACTGATGATGAGGTCTCCCCGGAAACAGGATGGCACTGAGACATCCCCTCAGACCCATCTCCCCCGGTGCCATTCTCCTCTGAAGGATGTGGCCTTCCATGATTTTGTCAGGGTTATGGCCCAAGCCCTATTGGTGCAAACTGAAGTGGAGGACAACCCCCGCACCGAGGAACTGGAGATCCTCCAGTTTGAGTCTCCACCCAAGGAAACTCTCACAGTGCCAGTACAGCCGATCCTTGAGCGATTGCTTTTGAGAATGTGGGAGACCCCGGCGTTGGTGCTGGTGGTCAGCCGATGCCTTGACGCCATATACTGCAACAGGAAAGGGCCGGGGTTCCACAAGCACCAATTCCGACACAACTCCATGGTTGTCGAGTCAACCATGGAGAAACTCAAGAGACAGAAGAATTACTCTTCTGTTCCCCCTGGGAGGGATTGCTCAAAGTTCCTCTCCCGGACAGCCTAAGATGGATTTGAGTCAGCAGCTTGAATAGCAGTGGCCTGCATCAGTGCTTGATGTCAAGCCTGGCTACAGTCCTCAGACCTCGAGCAGTGGGTCCAGGACAAGCTGCTTGACCTCCCCTGCACCAGGGAGAACCTGTTCAGCAAACACATGTCCGACAAGGTGGCAGAGATAGAGGCTGAAGTGGTGACCTGACAGAGGCTCTCAAAAAAGAGCTCTTCCTTTTCCAGTAAGAAACCCTTGGGGAAAAGGCCCCTGTTCTAAGGAAAAAATGGGCACCTCCAGTAGGGTCATCGCTACCAGCACTTCTCGGGCTGGGAACAGGGTTCTCAGCCCAAGAGACAAGGGCAGGGAGCTCAGAGGCCCAAGGCTCAGAAGCCCCAAACCCTTGTCCCAAAAAGGACTGAGGGCCTCAGGCCCATACTAGACCTGAGAAACCTGAACAAGTTTCTGGTGAAGGAGACGTTCCAGATGCTCTCCCTTGGGACACTACTCTCATAGCTTCACCAGGGAGTTTGGCTGTGCTCCTTGGATCTAAAGGATGCATTCACACACATCCTAATCATCCCTCCCACAGGCAGTACCTAAGGTTTGTCGTGGGAGGAGGGCACTACCAGTACAGAGTGCTGCCCTTCGGCCAAATGCTTGCCAGTGGTAGCCACCCATCTGTGACTACAAGGGGCCTTTGTATTCCCCTACCTGGACGACTGGCTAATCAGAGGGGGTTTGGCCTCAGAGGTCAGTCAGGCCGCAGAGCGAACAACCCTCCTGTTGCAGCACTTTGGGTTTATCATCAACTAGCTCAAATCCCATCTCTCTCCAGTCCAAAATCTGGAGTTAATAGGGGCTCAGTTGGACACATTGCAGGTAAAGGCCATCCTCCCAAGGAAAAGGGTAGACTGCCTCATATAATTGGCAGGGGAGGTACAACACCGCTGGTTGGTACCGGCTTGCTACCTCCTCTGCCTGTTGGGCTAAATGGCCTCCATGGTCCATGTCACCCTGTTAGCCCGCTTTTGCATGCAGACAGCACAATGATGCCTCAGCTCACAGTGGACTCGAGCCACGGGCAGGCTACGGGACAAGGTCAAGGTCACCCATCATTTGTCGGAGTCCCTCACTTGGTGGCAAAATTTGGCTATGAATGGCTATGAAAGACCTAGATAAGATTCTCAAGAGCAGAGATGTCTCTCTCCATACAAAGATTCGACTTGTTCAAGCCATGGTATTTTCAATAACATCATATGGATGTGAAAGCTGGACAGTGAAAAAGATAGGAAGAAAATTGATGCCTTTGAATTATGGTGCTGGCGGCGAATACTGTGTATACCATGGACTGCCCGAAGAACAAACCAGTCTGTACTAGAGGAGATCAAACCTAAGCTTTCTTTAGAAGCTCAGATGACAAGACTTCGACTTTCATACTTTGGACACATCATGCGGAGAGAGAGATCATTAGAGAAAGACATCATGCTTGGCAAGATAGAAGGTCAACGCAAAAGAGGAAGGCCAGCAATGAGATGGATCGATACAATAACAGCAGCTACGGGTATCAGTCTGTCAACAATGAGCCGCCTGACTGAAGACCGAACACAATTTAGGATAGCTATCCAGAGGGTCGCCATGAGTCGACTCCAACTCGACGGCACTTAACAACAACAACAGGCAGGAATGCTTTTCCAGGCACCTGCGCCACAGAGGACCCTGACAGCAGATGCCTCCCTCCTGGGGTGGGGGCACATTGCAGGGACCGCCGCACGCAAGGCAACTGGTTACAAGAGAAGTCACTCTTGCAGATAAACCTCCTGGAACTCAGGGCAATCTTTATGGCCCTGTGAGCATTCTGCCACCACCTGCAGCACCGACGTGTGTTGATCCAGACGGACAACCAAGTTGCCATGTTTTACATCAACAAGCAGGGAGGTACAGGCTCGTACTCCCTCTGCCAGGAGGCGGTAGCCCTCTTCTCCTTCGCAGTGTGCAATGGCATACTCCTACAAGCAGTGTACCAGCCAGGCCACGACAACTGCTTAGCAGGCAGGCTAAGCAGAGTCCTTCGTCCACACGCGTGGCATTTGAACCCCAGGTAGTGAAGCAACTTTTCCACCGCTGGGGCAGGCCTGTGCTAGACCTCTTTGCCTCCCCGGACAACGCATAGTTACCATGCTTTTGTTCATGCCAACTGCACCCGGGGAGAGTGGCGACTGATGTCTTCTCCAGGACCAAGCAGGAAGTCAGTCCTCACATATGGGTGTCATCGGCGCCGATGAAGCCCCAGCGGAGCATTTCCCCAGCTTTCTATGAAAGCCTTTGGGAATGCAGGCACGCATGCGCGGTTCCCTTCCTGCCTAAAGGTGCCATCTTACCTCAGTCTCTTTTTTTCCGTGAAGCCCACCGGACGTGTGTCCCGTTTTTCCCAGATAAAAGTCGATTTTTCAGCGATTTTTGCTCTTTTTCTTCCCGTTCAACGCCGGTTCCCCTCCCGCCGGGTTCGGTACACCGGTATCAAGTCCGATTCCTCTTTTTCGGTTTTTTCCCTTCGTGGCTTGCGTTCGCGCCCTTTTTTCTCTTTTTCCCTGAAGGGTCGGTCCTTTGACCTCGCGGGGTCTCTTTTTTCCCCGATGGCTTCCAGTGGTTTTAAGAAGTGTGATCGGTGTAAGAAACTTATGTCTCTCACCGACACGCACGACTGCTGCCTTCGGTGCCTCGGCCCCGACCACGATCCTAAGTCGTGCGGGGCCTGTGGAACAATGTCTTCCAAGGCACTACGAAGTCGCCAGCAGCAAAAGGAAAGGCTTTTCTCGGACTCAGCCTCCGGCCGGGCCCGGACCTCGTCTGAGGCCTCGACATCTCGGGATTCCGCTTTGACCCGGTGAAAAGCGGGATATAAATGCAGCTAAATAAATAAATAAATTCCGATCCCGAGCGCCGTCGAAGCTCCTCGGACAGGGGGTCCCCCGACCGGGAACGCAAGAGGAAGAAATGTCTCGCGAGGGCATCATCGGAAGAGGTCCCTGGCTCCTCGAGGGCCAGGTCTAAGACCCCCGACTGTCGCCCCGGGCCTGTGGAACCGGAGAAGCCTGTCAAAGTTCCTCGTGTGGAGCCGGAGTCTGCTGGACACGTAAGCCCCATAGTCCTCGTGGACTCTCCTCCCTGGGAGCCGACGTCGGGCCCGGCGCCGCTGGGGCCCGAGTCGGTGGCTGCTGCGTCTCCCGAGCTGAGTCTCAGGATGACAGCCTTGGAGAGCAGAATGTCTGCCTTCATGGAGCAGCAGCGGGCACTGATGGCCAGCCTGTCTGGCGCATCTGCCCCGACCACCGGGACATCAACGTCCAAGTCGACCCCGGAGACCGAGCCGATACTCGAGTCCATCGTGGCTCGGAGTCGACCTCGGTCGCGGTCCCCCTCGACCTCCCGTTCAGGACCGAGGGCATCGACGCCAGTGCTTCCGGTATCGGGGCGGGTGCTCCAGGGCCTCGCGGGGTCGGACCCCGACTCTTCCTCGGATGAGTCGGCTTGGGAGCTGGAGGACAAGGAGTCTCCTGAAACCTTTAAGACTCGGTGCGTCCCTTCGGACTCGCAGCAGTCTGAGCCCCGGAGTAGGTCCCCCCGGAGGACACCCGGTTCTCGGAGTTCGTCCGGGATATGGCCACTGCCTTGGCCATTCCGGCTGATCCCGAGGAAGAGCCTCGAGCTGAAGAGCTCGAGACGCTGCAGTATGACTCTTCTCCGAAGGAGGCCTTTACTGTCCCGATTCCTCCGATGCTGGAACGGTTCCTCTTCCGTATGTGGGAGGCACCAGCCTCGGCGCCGGTTCTTAGCAAGCGAGTCGATTCCATCTATCGGCTCCGTAAGAGCCCTGGTTTTCAAAAGGCACAGCTACCACACCATTCCATGGTTGTGGAATCGGCCATGCATCGTCTGAAGAGTCAGAAGATGCACTCCGCGGTGCCTCCTGGCAGGGAGGCCCGAAACCTCGATGGTAGAAAGTGTTTTCAGGGCTCGATGCTTGCTTGCCGTGTCCAGTCTTACCAGCTGTACATGGGCATGTACTTGCGGGATCTGGCCAAGGAGTTGGCTGGATTCTCTGCTGGTCTCTCCGGGGAACCCTTGCAGAGATTTAAGTCCTTGTCCTCAGGGATTCGGGACTGCTCGAAGTTCATGTCCTGTGCCGCCTACGATGGCTTCGAGGCTTCGGCCCGAGTTGCAGCAACCGGCATCGCGGCTCGACGCCAGGCATGGCTGCAGTCATCGGACCTCGAGCCATGGGTTCAGGACAAGATGGTCGATGTCCCTTGCCGAGGGGAAATCCTTTTTGGCAAGCCCATGACCGAGAAGGCCACTCAGCTCAAGACCGAGCACCTCACCCGGACAAGGCTGTCGAGTAAGACCTCTGCCCCTTCTCATAAAAAGAAGGGCTCAGGTAAAAAGCCCTTTTACCCGAGGAAGGGCACTGCCTACAAACAGTACCCACAATATCAGGCTGCCCAAGCTGCCCCCCAGGGTCAGCAAGCCAAGGGCCAGGGTAATGGGCCCCGTAGGCAGAGGGCCCCCAAGCCTCAGGCCCCTGCTACCACTCAGCAGGGTGGGGGCTTTTGACTCCTTGAGCATAGCCTCTCCTCCACTGCTCTCCCAACCCTGCACAGGAGGTCGTCTCGCCCTCTTTGCCCACCAGTGGCCCCTTATCACCGGGGACAGTTGGGTGCTGGAGATAATCCACAAGGGATATGCCCTCCATTTCCACCAACTGCCACCCCCATATTTTCCAGGGGAGCCTCCAAGGCCTCCTCTGCACACAGACCTTCTCTGTCAGGAGCTTCAGGGTCTGTTGGTGGACAGGGCGGTGGAGCCTGTGCCTCCCCACTTGCAAGGTCACGGATTCTACTCCAGGTATTTCCTGGTGCCCAAAAGGAGTGGTGGCCTTCGTCCCATTCTGGACCTCAGGAACCTCAACAAGTTCCTGATGAAAGAAAAGTTCAAGATGCTTACTCTTGGAACCCTTCTGCCCTACCTCCAGCAGGGAGATTGGCTATGCTCCTTAGATCTCAAGGATGCGTACACTCACATCCTCATTCATCCAGACCACAGAAAGTACCTAAGGTTCATCGTGGGAGGAAACCATTATCAGTACAGAGTGCTGCCTTTCGGCCTCACCTCCGCCCCCAGAGTCTTTACAAAGTGCTTAGCAGTGGTGGAAATCAGGGCATCTTTGTCTTCCCCTATCTGGACGACTGGCTCATCAGGGGTCAGACAGGTCAGGAGGCCAATCAAGCCACCCTCAGGACCATTGCTCTTCTACAATGCCTGGGGTTTGTCATAAACTTCGCAAAGTCCACTTTGCTCCCTTCCCAGAACTTGGAGTTCATAGGGGCAAGGTTGGACTCTCTCCTGGCAAAGGCATTCTTGCCAGAAAACAGAGCCCGAAGGTAAATGGCCTTGGCATGTCAGTTTCTCAGCAGGTCCCTGGTTTCCGCCAGACTCTGCCTGCGGCTTCTGGGCCACATGGCTTCGACAGTATATGTGACCCGCAATGCCAGGCTCCATATGAGGAGGAGTGGCCTAGTGGTTGGGGCAAGGTACTTCAGGCCGGAAGGTCGGGGGTTCAAATCCCACTAGAGGACAGCAACCTTGGGCCGGAAGGACTGGGGTTTCTAGTCCCACAGGTGCTCCTTGTGGTCTTGGGCAAGCCACTTAACCCTCCATAGCCCATGTTCCCTGTAAAATAGTTATCTCCAAGTTATAATGCCCTGTTCAATGTAATTTCAGTTTGTTCAATGTAAACCGCCTTGATATCATGAAAGGCGGTATATAAAAAATGTTAAATAAAATAAAAAATAAATATGAGGCCTGCACAGTGGTGCCTTCGGTCTCAGTGGTCACAGGCCACAGGCAGCCTCAGAGACAGGATAAGGATGTCCAGACCATTTCTGCACTCCCTCAACTGGTGGCTACACCCACCCAATCTGCTGAAAGTGGTGCCCTTTCAGATTCCAGGTTACACAGTGATGCTGACAACAGATGCCTCCCTTCAAGGCTGGGGAGCGCATTGTCTGGGCAAGTGCACCCAGGGCCTCTGGTCTCCCTGGGAAGCTGCACAGCAGATCAATCTCCTAGAACTCAGAGCTATTCGATTAGCACTCAAAGCTTTCACTCCTACCCTGGCTCAGCAGTCTGTCCTGATTCAGACAGACAACGAAGTTGCCATGTTTTATGTGAACAAACAGGGTGGAACTGGGTCCAGGATCCTTTGTCGGGAAGCTCAGGACCTTTGTTCTTTTGCCCTCAAGTACAACATGCTCCTCAGGGCTGTGTACCTTCCAGGCCAGGACAACTACCTGGCAGACAGATTGAGCAGGATACTGCAGCCCCACAAGTGGCAGCTGCATCCTTCAGTAGTTCAGAAGATCTTCCTGAAATGGGGTCTCCCTTTGATGGATCTCTTTGCCAGCCCCATCAACAAGCAACTACCAAAGTTCTGCTCCAGACAACTACATCCTCTGCGGACAGCAGCGGATGCTTTTCTGATATCTTGGTCTCAGGGCCTCCTCTATGCATTTCCTCCCACGCCCTTGGTGGCCCGAACCCTATTCAAGATTCTCCAGGACGAGGCCTCGGTCCTGCTGGTAGCTCCCAGGTGGCCGAGACAGCCTTGGTTTCCTCTTCTGCTTCAACTGGCGGTGGATCCTCCACTGCCTCTGGGGTTGCAACCCGACCTTCTCACACAGGACCACTGTTCCCTCTAAGCTGTGCGCGTGTGCGCATGCACACGCCTCGCCAAGCGAGCGCACATACTTTATAACAGAGCGCACAAAAATTACGGTTCTGATTCTGATAGAAAACAACACAGACGTCTTAAAATTTAAAAGTTGTGTATTTACGGTTTTCACACGTTCTACAATATTTTCTAGTGCAATCACTGTGGTGTACATACTGTATTCTGACGTGTAGTCAAATTTTAAAGTATATAACTCCAAGGGGCTTGTTTACAAAGCCGCGGTAGCGGTTCGCGGTCGTTATCGGAGCCGCGGCCCCATTGAAATCAATGGGGCCGCGGTTCCGATAACGATCGCGAACCGCTACCGCAGCTTTGTAAACAAGCCCCCAAGTGTTATGTGGCGCACAAAAATTTAACCTTCCTTCAAAAGCTGCACAGCTGATATTTTATGCGCACACAGCCTACAGAAAATTAGAGGGAACATTGCACAGGACCAGGGTTCCCTTCTGCAACCCAATCTCAAGTCTCTCAATTTGATGGCCTGGAGGCTGCAAGGGTAGTTTTGGCTCCCTGGGGCCTACCTCAGGAAGTTTGAGGAGGTTGTCCTAGCCTCTAGGAAACAGTCCACTAGGAAAACCTATGCTCTCAAATGGAAGAGGTTTTCTGTGTGGTGTCACCTGTGTACAGAGGATCCTTTCTCCTGTACTGTGCCAGTAGTTCTTCAGTACTTACTGCACTTATCCAATCAGGGACTTAAGTCCAACTCTGTTCGGGTCCACCTCTCAGCTCTAGCAGCTCACCACTCATTGGTAGAGGGACAATCTCTATCTGGTCACCCCTTGGTGTCCCGCTTTCTCAGGGGCTTGCTTTTGCTCAAGCCTCCCTTCCGTCCTTCTGCCCTTGAGTGGGAGCTGAATGTGGTCTTGCAGCAACTGACTCGCCCTCCTTTTGAGCCGATGGCTACTTGTCCACTACGCTTCCTCTCCTGGAAGACACTCTTCCTGATAGCCCTTACCTCGGCTAGGCGAGTAAGCGAGCTTCAGGCCCTGTTCTGTGACAGGCCTTACACCAGGATTTATAGGAACAGGGTAGTCCTCAGGACTCACCCAAAGTTCCTCCCTAAAGTTGTCTCCTCCTTCCACCTCAATCAGGAGGTGGTCCTTCCAACATTCTTCCCTAGGCCTCATGCAAGCCAGGCTGAAGCAGTTCTGCATACCCTGGACTGTAGGAGGGCCTTATCCTTCTACCTTGACCGTACGCAGGGGCATAGAAGGGCTACTCAGCTCTTCGTCTCCTTTGACCCCAATAAGTTGGGGTTCGCTGTGTCCAAGCGTACCTTGTCCATCTGGGTAGCTGACTGTATCACCTGGGCTTACAAAGCGGCTGACCTTCCTTTGCAGGGTAGGGTCATGGCCTATTGTGTCAGGGCAATGGCTGCCTCAGTGGCTCATCTCCGCTCTCTGCCCTTGGTAGACATCTGCAGGGCTGCAACTTGGTCTTCAAGCCAGACTTTTGCGGCCCATTACTGCCTGGAGAGGGAGTCCCGTAGGGACAGTGCTTTTGGCCAGGCAGTACTCCGGAATCTCTTTGAGGTTTAGGCAACTCCTGCCCTCTGTTGGGCTACCGGTGGAGGTTGTGTCCTTGAAAAGCCTTTCTCTGCAGCTGGGACTAGAGGGAGTTCTCTTGTTCAGCCTGGGTTCCTCGGTAGCCCAGAGCTAGGGAGTCACCCATATGTGAGGACTGTGTTTTTTGTTACATTGCTAGCTCTCTGACTGGGAGCTCTTAAAAGGGTTTTGTGTATATTTTTTAAAAGCAAGGTTAAATTCATTTTTGCTGTTTTAGGGGAATCTGTACTTGAGCACAGTAGTATTGCTGAACTCTGTAACCCCCTCAGGTTCAGAAACTGCTAACACCTAATCAGGGGTTAGTGGGCCTGTTTCCTGAGTGCAATTGAAGCCTGCATAAAAAGGCTGCTTTGCCCTGCCCTTTTGAGGCTTTCTTAACCAGGGCTCCACACATCAAACAGTAAGTGAGGTTTTGAGGATTTCTTTGTTTGGTGTTTTTTGTTACATTGCTAGCTCTCTGACTGGGAGCTCTTAAAAGGGTTTTGTGTATATTTTTTAAAAGCAAGGTTAAATTCATTTTTGCTGTTTTAGGGGAATCTGTACTTGAGCACAGTAGTATTGCTGAACTCTGTAACCCCCTCAGGTTCAGAAACTGCTAACACCTAATCAGGGGTTAGTGGGCCTGTTTCCTGAGTGCAATTGAAGCCTGCATAAAAAGGCTGCTTTGCCCTGCCCTTTTGAGGCTTTCTTAACCAGGGCTCCACACATCAAACAGTAAGTGAGGTTTTGAGGGTTTCTTTGTTTGGTGTTTTTTGTTACATTGCTAGCTCTCTGACTGGGAGCTCTTAAAAGGGTTTTGTGTATATTTTTTAAAAGCAAGGTTAAATTCATTTTTGCTGTTTTAGGGGAATCTGTACTTGAGCACAGTAGTATTGCTGAACTCTGTAACCCCCTCAGGTTCAGGAACTGCTAACACCTAATCAGGGGTTAGTGGGCCTGTTTCCTGAGTGCAATTGAAGCCTGCATAAAAAGGCTGCTTTGCCCTGCCCTTTTGAGGCTTTCTTAACCAGGGCTCCACACATCAAACAGTAAGTGAGGTTTTGAGGGTTTCTTTGTTTGGTGTTTTTTGTTACATTGCTAGCTCTCTGACTGGGAGCTCTTAAAAGGGTTTTGTGTATATTTTTTAAAAGCAAGGTTAAATTCATTTTTGCTGTTTTAGGGGAATCTGTACTTGAGCACAGTAGTATTGCTGAACTCTGTAACCCCCTCAGGTTCAGGAACTGCTAACACCTAATCAGGTGTTAGTTCCCTCCCTACCCACCCCGACTCCCACCCACCCCTAGTGAGCAGTCTTGCTTTATAGGGCACCTCCCCCTTTATCAAATCACAGTAAATTGGACCAGCACATTTTGAATATAATTAAAGAGATTTAACTGCTTTTTCTCTGAAAGGACAGCTGCGAAACCAGCTGGTACTTCGTAGATCTCTCTCTTTTGCTTTAACAGATACCTAAGCTCCACAAACAGAACAATGGCTGGGAAAAATCGTATTGCTAAAGCTGTTGCCCCCGTTACAGCTTCTGCCTCGGTCCAGACAGAGGCCCTATTGCCAGTTGAAGAACCAGTTCCATGTGCAGGGTGCCTGCATGCTGAAGCTCTGAGGAAACAAGTGGAGGAACTCAGAGAGGAGGTGGCGAGGCTGAGGAGCATTCAAGACAGTGAGAAGTACATTGATGAGATGCTGCTTGCAGCAACCAGGCTCTCCAGCACAGGAGAAGATGGGTGTCAACAGAATGTCGATGGTTGGACAAAAGTCACCAGAGCCTGCAAAATCACCAATCCAACTTCTCCAGCCCTTGAATTGAAGAACCATTATGCAGCCCTGGAAGTGGAGGAGATGAAAGCATCCCTGGAAAGGGAAGAACCAGAGTTCAAGTACCCCATAGTTGCAGAATCAGTGACCAAAAGGAAACGAAGGGTAGTGGTGGTTGGAGACTCTCTTCTGAGGGGTACTGAGGCGTCCATCTGCCGACCAGACTTGATGTCCAGAGAGGTATGCTGTCTGCCTGGTGCCAAGATCCAAAATGTTACGGAGAATTTGCCGAGGCTCATCAAGCCCACTGACTATTACCCAATGTTGCTAATCCATGTTGGAACAAATGATACTGCCAGGTATACCTCGGAACGTATCAAAAGTGACTTCATGGCTCTGGGACAGAGGGTGAAGCAGGTAGGTGCACAGGTGGTGTTCTCTTCAATCCTCCCTGTTGAGGGTAAAGGCCAAGGCAGAGAGGCTCGCATCCTGGAGATTAATGCATGGCTGCGTGGATGGTGTCTTCGAGAGCGATTTGGTTTCCTAGACCATGGGATGCTGTTCCAAGGGTTGCAGAGCAGAGATGGCATCCATCTGTCCAAGAAAGGTCAACACATCTTTGGTAGTAGACTGGCTAATCTACTGAAGAGGGCTTTAAACTAGATTCGTTGGGGATGGGTGAAGAAAGCCCCCAGGTAAGTCAAAGCCCCCAGGTAAGTGATACATTAAATACCTTTATGGAAATGGGTAACAGGGGTAACATATGGAAAGCAGTGTGTATTAATGCCCGTAGCATGGGAAATAAGATATCTGAAGTTGAAGCTTTGGTGGGAGTGGCTGACTTAGATTTAGTGGCAGTTACAGAAACATGGTTCACAGAAAACCATGACTGGGATGTAACTATACCTGGCTATACTTTATTCAGAAAGGACAGGGTAGGAAGAAGGGGAGGAGGAGTAGCACTATATGTAAAACCTACTATTAAAGCTTTGGAATTACAGAGCTTAAAAGGGAGAGAGGAGGCATTGTGGGTTAAACTAGAAAGAGGGAAAGAGAAATCTATTTGCATTGGTGTGATATACAGACCTCCCTCACAAGAGGAAGAGGTGGACAGAGAGTTAATTGAAGACATACGCAGCATTGCTAGGAAAGGGGAAGTGCTACTGCTAGGAGATTTCAATATGCCAGATGTTGATTGGCACTTTCCTGCTGCAGTATCATCTAGGAGTAAGGAGATCCTGGATTCTCTACAGGGAGAACTATTCAGGCAATTGGTAACAGACCCCACACGTGAAGGGGCCATACTGGACTTGGTGCTTACCAATGGTGAAAGTGTTTCTGATGTTGTAGTGGGGGATCATTTTGCATCCAGTGATCACCAGATGGTGTGGTTCAGTATTAGGACTAGGGCTGTTAGAATCCATTCCAAGGTGAAGATCTTAGACTTTAGGAAGACTAACTTTGCGAAGATGGGCCAATACCTCAGGGAGTCATTAGTGGGATGGGAACAGCTGGGGGATGTAGAACAACAGTGGGCAAAACTGAAAGGGGGTATTTTAAAGGCAACCAACCTTTTTGTTAAAATGGTAAATAAAGGCAAAAGGAACAGGAGACCGCTATGGGTTTCGAAGGAAGTAGCTGAAAAAGTGAAGAAAAAGAGGGAGGCCTTCATGAAATACAAGAGATCACAGAGAAAGGAAGACAGGCATCTGTATTTGGAAAAACTTAGAGAAGCTAGCAAAGTAGTCAAGAAGGCAAAGATTCAAAAGGAGGAGGAAATAGCCAATGCAATAAAATGGGGAGATAAGACATTTTTCAGATATATTAGTGAGAAGAGGAAGGGCAAAAGTGGTATTGTCAGACTCAATGGTACAGGGGGGGAATATGTAGAAGCTGATAAGGATAAAGCGGAATTGCTTAACAAATATTTTTGTTCTGTGTTCACAGATGAAGAACCAGGAGCAGGACCTCAGAAAACACCCACAAATAAGAACAGAAGCGAGGGACATCTTGAACAATTTTCAGAAGACTGTGTTCGTGAGAAACTAGCTCAACTTAAAGTAGACAAAGCGATGGGACCGGATGGGATACACCCTAGAATACTGAGGGAACTTGGGGACGTTCTAGCAGCTCCACTGACTGACCTTTTCAATGCCTCGTTGGAGTCGGGAGTGGTGCCAAAGGACTGGAGAGAGGCTCATGTGGTGCCTTTACACAAAAGCGGAAGTAAGGATGTGGTTGAAAACTACAGGCCGGTTAGTTTAACTTCAGTGGTGAGTAAATTAATGGAAACGCTGTTGAAAGAGAAAATAGTGAGGTTTCTGGAGTCCAGCGGATTACAGGATCCGAGGCAGCATGGATTCACCAGAGGCAGGTCTTGTCAGACAAATCTGATTGATTTCTTTGACTGGGTGACCAGGGAGTTGGACCGAGGGAGAGCTCTAGATGTGGTGTATTTAGATTTCAGTAAAGCCTTTGACACTGTTCCTCACAGGCGACTTATAAACAAACTGAGCACCCTAGGGATGGACCCTAAAGTTACTGCTTGGGTTAGAAATTGGTTGGGTGGGAGGCGACAAAGAGTACAAGTAAATGGAGCTCACTCTGAGGAGAAGGATGTTACCAGTGGTGTGCCCCAGGGATCTGTCCTTGGTCCGATTCTTTTTAACATCTTTGTTAGTGATATAGCGGAAGGGCTGTCGGGTAAGGTTTGCCTCTTTGCGGATGATACCAAAATCTGCAATAAAGTAGACACCCAGGAAGGTGTAGATAACATGAGGAGGGATCTAGCTAAGCTTGAAGAATGGTCTAGAATTTGGCAGCTGGGATTTAATGTTAAAAAATGTAAGGTCATGCATTTGGGCTGCAGCAATCGAAGGGAGCAATACAGCATAGGAGGTGAAGTACTTTTGTCCACTAAAGAAGAGCGGGACCTAGGCGTAGTTGTGTCCGATGATCTTAAAGTAGCTAAACAGGTAGAAAAGGCGACGGCAAAAGCTAGAAGGATGCTTGGGTGCATACGGAGAGGAATGGCTAGCAGAAAAAAGGAGGTGATAATGCCTCTGTATAAGTCTTTGGTGCGACCTCATTTGGAGTATGGTGTGCAATTCTGGAGACCGCACCTTCAAAAGGATGTGAACAGGATGGAGTCGGTGCAGAGGGTTGCTACTAAGATGATTAGTAGTCTTCATTATAAAGCATATGAGGACAGACTTAAGGATCTTAATATGTACACCTTAGAGGAAAGGTGGGATAGAGGTGATATGATTGAGATGTTTAAATACCTTCGTGGCATAAATGTTCAGGGAGAGAGCCTCTTTCAATTGAAAGCAAGTTCTGCGACGAGGGGACATGGGATGAGGGTGAAGGGAGATAGATTCAGGAGTGATATGCGGAAATATTTCTTTACGGAAAGAGTAGTGGATCCGTGGAATAGTCTCCCAGTGGAGGTGGTAGAGATGAGGACAGTAACTGAATTCAAAAAAGCATGGGACCAACACAGAGGATCTCTAAAGGTAAAAAGTGGACTGTTGTAGTTGTTGTTATGGAAGGACAGACTAGATGGGCCTTGTGGTCTTTTTCTGTCATCATGTTTCTATGTTTCTATGACTGACTTCCTGCTTGGTCCTGGAGAAAGAGTAGTTACTCACCTGTAACAGGTGTTCTCCAGGAGCAACAGGAATCAGTCCTTACAACCCTCCCTCCTCCCCTTGGAGTTGCAGTTGTACATAGTTTATTTTTCATTTTTGTGTGCTGTTCTTAGCTATGTCATTTGACTGAGGTAAGATGGCACCTTTAGGCAGGAAGGGAACCGCGCATGCATGCCTGCATTCCCAAAGGCTTTCATAGAAAGCTGGGGAAATGCTCCGCTGGGGCATCAACGGTGCCGAATACACCCATATGTGAGGACTGATTCCTGCTGCTCCTGGAGAATACCTGTTACAGGTGAGTAACTACTCTTTCCTGCTGTATGTGTTTCCACCGAACCCCCCCCCCCCCCCGATTGCCAAGGTTCTCTTCAAGATCCAGAGCGAGAGAGTGTCAGTGATGCTGATCGCCCCCAGGCGGCCCAGGCAACCGTTGTTCCCTCTGCTGCTTTCCCAGTCGGTGGCACTCCCAATTCCACTGGGCCAGGCCCTGGACATCCTGTCCCAGAAGGAGGGCTCCCTCTTGCACCCCAATCAGGGGTCGCTAACACTAACAGCGTGGCTGCTGAAAGGGTAGCGTTGGCCCCTTTCAGTCTTCCTGAGGAAGTCGAGGAGATCCTACTGGCCTCCCGTGGAGAAGGTTCTCTGTCTGGTGTGCAGAGAAGGAGGAGAATCCCTTCTCCTGCCAGGTGCATCTCATTCTTCAGTATCTCCTACACCTGTCACACACCGGGCTAATATCAAACTCTGTGAGAGTGCACTTGAGTGTTATAGCCGTGCACCATCATCCTATAGAGGGAGAAACCCCTCCCTACCAAGTCAAATCAGAAACAACAGAGATCCTTCAACATTCAGAAAACAACTAAAAACCATCCTATTCCAGGAATACCTTGGACCAGAAACAAATATCCATCACTGACTACCCCTCCAGACCCTCTAACATACCCACAGATCTACCTACTAAGAGACTGATGTCCATTGTTTAAGTCCTTAATGTCTGTTCAGATCATTAATGTTGGCCTCCCCGGTGACAGCCCCTCCACCCTAAGAATTGATTACTGTCCGCCCACCCCCCCCCCCCCCCTTTTTGATGTTGGGCTGCTTTGACCTGATGAAAAGCGGGATATAAATACAGTTAAATAAAATAAAATAATAAAATCAGCCCCTGATCTCCAGGTTCCTTCAGGGCCTCCTGTTATCCAAGCCTCCTTTCCGCCCACCTGCAGCGGAATGGAATCTCAACGTGGTGCTCTCTCAGCTCACCAAACCACCATTTGAGCCCTTGGCCACTTGTCACCTTCAGTACCTGTCTTAGAAATTAGCTTTTCTGGTGGCTCTTATGTCCACCCATAGAGTGAGCAAACTCCAGGCTCTAGTGGTAGATCCACCATGCACATGGTTCTACAAGAACAGAGTAGTGCTCCGCACGCACCCCAAATTCCTCTCAAAGGTGCATCTCCTTTTCACCTCAACCAAGAAGTGATCATCCCCACCTTCTTCCCGTGGCCTCACGGCGGCAAGGAGGAACTAGTGTTTCATACACAGGATTGCAAACGGGCCCTGTCCTTTTACCTACAGCAGACTCAGACCTATCGCAAAGCTCCTCAGCTTTTCGTATCATATGACCCCAGTAGACTTGGGCTCCCTGTGACTAAGCGAACTCTGTCCACTTGGATGGCAGATTGTATTGCCCTTGCCTCTCCCTAGAGTACCGGATCACAGCGCATTGCATGAGGGCAATGATCGCATTGGTGGCCAACCTTCGCTTAGGGCTGGTGATGGAGATCTGTAAGACTGCCACATGGTCTTCAATTCATACATTTGCAGTTCACTACTGCCTGGAGAGCGAGTCCTGCAGGGACAGTGTCTTTGGCTAGGCAGTACTCCGTAATATTCTTGAGGTGTAGGCAGCTCCTGCCCTTCCTTCTGTGTTCAGGCTACCAGAGTGATAGTGTCTCTGGATGCTAGGGTCTGCAGAGTCTCTCAATGAAGACTCACCTCCTGCAACTCACGGCTATCTGACCTGGTCGCCGTTGGTGCTGTCGTGGTTTGGTCCTCAGCAGCCTGGAGCTAGGGAGTCCCATATGTGAGGGCTGACTTCCTGCTTGTTTCTAGAGAAAGTGTAGTTACTCACCTGTAACAGGTGTTCTCCAGGGACAGCAGGAATCGGTCCTCGCAACCCTCCTTCCTCCCCTGGGAGTTGCCTCCCTACCTTGATTTAGTTTTTACTGCTGTCCTAGCTATGTCATCTGACTGAGCAAGGTGGCACCCTTTGAAAGCTGGGGAAATGCTCCGTGCAGGCTCTGTTGGTGCCATTGTCACCCATGTGTGAGGACTGATTTCTGCTGTCCCTGGAGAATATCTGTTACAGGTGAGTAACTGCGCTGTTTGTGAAAGCAGCAGGTAGCAACATTGCTTGATTTTGGGAAAGTCTAGAGGTGACCCCCTTGTTGCCCCCCACTTCTTGATTTGTAACCATCTGAGGTCAGTTGCATACCTGCCTTTCCTGAGTGTACCTAGCCTTGAGCTTCTACTGCTAAAGATGGGGGATGATAAATCCAATCTCTAATTCCACTCACCCCTTCCTTTCCTGTGCTTTTGGAAGTGGGATTTTTAGTCCTCTGCTACAGGCGATCTTTCCATGTGGGATCCTTAGTCTGATTATTTGATCCTTTTACAGTCCATTGTCTTGGTTTTTACCTTTTAAGGTAGCTGTTTTGTTGGCTGTTTGTTCTGCAGATGGATTTCAGAATTCTGGGCTTCTCCAGGTAAGGAACATTTTATGTTCATTTCCCCTATCAGGGACATTTGAGTCAGATGGCTCTGTCTTCTTTGCCGCTGTTCTCTGTGTCTCATGTAAATTGTATGATGTAGTAATTTTCCTTTTGGCAGGAAAGCTTAGAGAAGAGTGTTTCGAATTTTACTTTGGCCAAGGCACTCTTGCGTTACCTAGAGGTATCTTGAGTTCCAGAAGTTTGATGGACTAATTGCTCTCTTTGGGAGACCAAAGAAAGGGTTTGGCTCATCTGAGTTGGCTGGCTCAGTGACTTTGAGTCATGATCTGGTTCACCTGCATTTGAAATGGGAATTCTATACCTTTTGGGGCTGAAGATGCATTCATCCAGTAGACTCTCCTCTCCTCTTCTTGGGCAGAGACTCGGGAGCAAAGGTTCTTGTGATATCGCCTGCTAAGTTTGTGGGGTTATTTTTGGTTTCTTTTACATTCTGTCACAAGGGCATTGCAGATTAGAGATGCACGCTGCAGAGGGCATTGCCATAGGGGTTGGAGTCCTTGGAGCATATCTTTCTCAATACCGCCCAGTGGAACGGATTCTTTGTTACATCTCATTCATCTGGACTGGGCAATAAGGGAGATACAATTTGGTCTTGCCTGCTAATTTTCTTTCCTTGAGTCCTACCAGACCAGCCTAGAATCCCACCTGTGTTCACTGATAAACTTTAATGTACAGATCAATTTGGTGGGTTTTCATGTGTTTTCTCTTGGTCCTTCACCAAAGGGTCCTGAAGTGGTCTGAGTTGAGCTGTTTGACCTTTCTCCTTCTACACAGAATAATTTTGGGGAGGTCTGCCTTTGCATGTATAGAATAAAAACTGAGGAATTGCTGGCTTCATGGTACCCTGTAGAGGGCAGAATTTACAAGAGTTTTGTTCTATCTCCATCTGCTGATAGAGGGGCATAACCCATTCATCTGTATAGTTTATGGTTTATTAAGTTTTATATACTGCCATTCTTCAAGCTATCACTATACTGGGCTAGTAGGACTTGAGGAAAGAATAAATAAATAAATATATTAGGGTGGTCCACTGTCATAGGGGAAAAAATAAAAGTAGGAATTTCTTTGCTCCCTGGCCTGATTCTGGTTCCATTTATGTAGAAAACAATGTGTGCAAAGTTTGAAGCCAATCAAATAATATTTAGGGGTGGCTCAAGGTCCCTATCTATCAGGCCCCTGGATCCCCCCCCAGGGTTCGTCAGACCACTGGGTATTATCCGCTCATAGACGGGGGTATCATGCTTGTCAAGCACTCAATGTGGTCCAGATGCTAGTAAGGACTTTGACGATGTGGGGAACATCTTACGGTGTTGCGAGACAACACCCAGAAGGAACTGGAGTTGCTCTTCTTTTGTGGTGTGTCGGCCGTTGAACTCCTCAATGAATTTGACCCCTCGCTCAGCCACATCGTTGATCACTGGAAGATTTTTTACTTTCTTCAGACCGTCTTTGAATGATGCATTCTCTTCCCAGTCTTCTGGGTCTGCATTAAGAAAATCACTGTTGATGTCGAGGTATTTCAGGAAACGGATTGACTTGCGAGTTGCAAAAGATTCAAGTGGTGGAATCATGGAACTTTTCAATTCGACCCGCTTTGGGGGATCTTCGTCTTCGTCATCATCCTCATCGCTTTCATCTGATTCTGCCGGGATCATGGCCGACACTATGGCCCGCTTTGTCGGTGCTGAAACAGCTTCATCGAACAGTGACAGTGCCACAAGCTCCTCTGACACATACCACAGATGCTGTTGCAGTTTGTCTCTGGCCGCTCTTCCAACACGGTCATTGTGGTAAGAGTGTAGTTTCTTCAGCATCTCCAAATCCGTTCGAGGAGCAACTGCGGCATCAGGGGCAGAAAACCAGGCTTCCACATGAATCAGGATGGAGAAAATGCTCACATCACGAACACAGGACTCCTCCCGTTGGGTAAGATCTTTGAGTTGTCCTCGGAACATCCAAATCTTGAGACAGTACAAGACTTTTGCCATCCATCTGGCATGATGGAAAGCTCCGGGTTTCTTGAAATTGAAACTAGGAAGATTCCCTCCAAGGCAGACAATCGTTAACTCCAAGAATTCCAGGTAATCATCTCGGTGATTGCCCTGTGCCAACTTGGATTCCGCAAACTTCATGATGCGATCCCTGTCAGGTTGCAGCACCTCCAAGTCTTTTCCAGTTTGATAGTTGGACTTGTCAAGGGAGCCCCAATTCTTTTGGAACCGGCGAAAGAGTTGGACATCGGGACCCGATGAAGCTCCAGAGCATGTAGAGAATACTGCACCAAGAATTATTTCGTAAATGTGATGGCGGCATGCCAAATGAAGGACTGTGCGACGGAGTCTCTGTTCTAGAAGAATGCACGCTCCTGATCGACGTCCCGTGTTCGATGCAGTTGTATCAAAGCAGAAGCCTGCAACCTTTTCATCCAAACACCATTCCTGTAACAGTTCATAAACTGCTGCAGCTTGATTCTCGCCCGTTCCTGATGTCAGTTTTGGTACACCAAGAAGTTGTGTTTCTCCAGTGGAGACAGCCGTTATCAAAACTGGAAGGCGGTCAACGGATGTGGTTGAACAGAGGAGAGATGGCAATAACTTGCTATCCCAATGCACAATGCATGTTTTGCCTTCGGCTTTGAATGCGTTGTGCAGGTCCGTCCATTGTTGCTGACAGTGCTTTTCTCTATGGCGCTTGATGCTGGAGCGGCTGATATTGAGCTCCCCAGAATAATGTCCCAGACTTCTGGCGGTTTCAGCTACCACAAACAGAGCATTGCAATCCGTTGTCCCTGTCCGATCCAGGGCTGCTGTAAGCTCTGCGGTCCAGACATTGTTAGGTCGAAACTGCTTCGTTTGTGGAGTTGCTTTCTTCTGTCCGTTATCTGAATCCGCAGATGTCGACGAGTCTTCATCTGACTCTGCTGAGGAAGAAGATCCTTTCAGCTGAACTTGGCTTGTAGTTGCCTCGGCTTCGGCAACATGTTTTTGTCTGCGCCTTTTCAGTTCTTCTTCTCGCTGTTACGATCTTGCTTCAGTGTTGGCCAGTTTCTTGTCCATCGCGCACATTGAGCCGCGGCGCCCTGGTTCTCGTTGCGCTATTAAGAATTCTTTGTCTTCTTGAATATGAATTAAAGACATTGCATTGGCATGCGCCACATCAAATAGGTTTTTCATTGCAACCTGGAATTCTTTTTCATTTGCCTCTTGTTTCCCTCCTCTCCCTTTGTTTTTCTTCAAAAGTTTCCACTGATTGAACAATTTCTTTACTTTTTCTTGAATTTTGTCATTTCTTTGAACAGGAAGCCTGGCCTTTTCCCAGTAACCTTCTACTTTACTTGTTACAATAGATGCACTTTCACTAACGCCTTTGTTTAATGTCATATGGTGATGTAAAAATACACTTAACACTTGCTTCTTGCTGGGGAGCTTGGCCCCCAGAATTGTGGTGGACATTTCTTCAATGAGATAAAAACCACGTTTTTTCGCCATCTGAAAAGAATAAAGATACAAAGATAATAGTACAATGTCTTTGCCACCTCTCAGAGACGAGATTAGTTCAAATATGACGCAATCAAATGTAATCAGCGTGGAACTGAGTGGATGATAGAAGATGATGCAACATTTCGTCATCTGCTCCCAGGGGGAAATCTCAAGACTTGTTGAGCCACCCCTAAATATTATTTGATTGGCTTCAAACTTTGTACACAGTGTTTTCTACCTAAATGGAACCAGAATCAGGCCAGGGAGCAAAGGAATTCATGAATTCATTTTTAT
This sequence comes from Ichthyophis bannanicus, assembly GCA_033557465.1. Taxonomy (NCBI): domain Eukaryota; kingdom Metazoa; phylum Chordata; class Amphibia; order Gymnophiona; family Ichthyophiidae; genus Ichthyophis; species Ichthyophis bannanicus. The sequence continues at coordinate 400,228,255 of CM066039.1, read as the reverse complement.
GGACCACCCTAAAATATATATATAAAAGCAAGAAGGGAAAGATATATATTCCAGGAGTATGCATAATTTCAAAGGTGTGGAAGGTTTTTTTTGTTTAACTACCCTCCCCAGCTAGTCTCCCCTCACAACCTCACACAATTCCTCTCAAACACATGCCTTTTACTCCACAGCCTAACCTCCTTTCATCACCTCAGAGATTTCTCCTCTTATCCTGAGATCATAGAAACATAGAAACATAGAAATGTGATGACAGAAAAAGACCACATGGTCTATCTAGTCTGTCCTTCCATATCAACAACTACAACAGTCCCCTTTTTACCTTTAGAGATCTTCTGTGTTTGTCTCATGCTTTTTTGAATTCAGTTACTGTCCTCATCTCTACCACCTCCCCTGGGAGACTATTCCACAGATCCACCACTCTTTCCGTAAAGAAATATTTCCGCATATCACTCCTGAATCTATCTCCCTTCACCCTCATTCCATGTTCCCTCATAGCAGAACTTGCTTTCAATTGAAAGAGGCTCTCTCCCTGAACATTTATGCCACGGAGGTATTTAAACATCTCAATCATATCACCTCTATCCCACCTTTCCTCTAAGGTGTACATATTAAGATCCTTCAGTCTGTCCTCATATGCTTTATAATGAAGACCACTAATCATTTTAGTAGCCACCCTCTGCACCGACTCCATCCTGTTCACATCCTTTTGAAGGTGCGGTCTCCAGAATTGCACACTATACTCCAAATGAGGTCGCACGAAAGACTTATACAGAGGCATTATCACCTCCTTTTTTCTGCTAGCCATTCCTCTCCGTATGCACCCAAGCATCCTTCTAGGTTTTGCCGTCGCCTTTTCTACCTGTTTAGCTACTTTAAGATCATCAGGCACAACCACGCCTAGGTCCCGCTCTTCTTTAGTGGACAAAAGTACTTCACCCCCTATACTATATTGCTCTCTTGGATTGCTGCAGCCCAAATGCATGACCTTACATTTTTTAACATTAAATCCCAGCTGCCAAATTCTAGACCATTATTCAAGCTTAGCTAGATCCCTCCTCATGTTATCTACACCTTCCTGGGTGTCTGCTCTATTGCAGATTTTGGTATCATCCGCAAAGAGGCAAATCTTACCTGACGACCCATACTACTCCAGCATAGCCAACTGCCTGCAACAGATGACTAGTTGGCTACTGGAAAACAACTTAACTGTAAATTACAAGACAGAAGCGCTAATCATCACCAGAAACTCTGCCTTCATGCCTCCTCCTGTCATCAAGCTGAACGACACCACTATACCAATAAAACCTGAAATAAAGTATCTCGGTGTGACACTCGACAAAGATCTGAACCTTCAATCTCACATCGCCAAAACCACCAGGAATGCATACCTCAAAATGAGAACCATAAGACGCCTCAAGCCAATCCTCTTACAGGATCACTTCCGCACAGTCTATCAAGCTCTTATCACTCCCATCCTAGACTACTGCAACCTCATCTACCTCGGACTCTCAAAATAAGCCACTCGGCCATTACAGATGGCCCAAAACACGGCCACCCGAATAATAACAGGATCTTCAAGGCACTAACACATCACCCCTATTCTCAACCACCTCCACTGGTTCCCAATCATCTCCCGCATCCGTTACAAGGTACTTCTAAACACATTCAAAATCAAACAGAACATCTCCACAGATAGTCTGAAACCCCTCATTAGACCTGACCCAGGCACCAGACCCAGAAGGCGAGGCACATCAGACACTATCAACATACCCAGAGCCTTTGCTAAAACAAGAAAAGATACCTCAAGAAGAGCACTATCCCTGGCCGCACCTGCGCTCTGGAACTCCCTCCCTGACAACCTGAGATCAACAAAAGACCTCAAAGACTTCCAGAAGATTCTCATAACTACGCTTTTCACAGAACACTACAAGTACATAACATGAACTGTCTAAACAAACTCTCTCCCAGCCCACCAAAATGTAAAAATGTAAATATTTCCTGTACATAGCTCATACTGTATATAGCTCACCACGCAATCAACTTCACACCACTCACACAGACGCACATTCCTTGATTTATCACTGCATGCTCACACCCACGCACCCTGCCACTTGATTTGTTTGATGTGTAATTCGCTTTGATTTCAGGATAAAGCAGTATATAAATCCTTTAAAATAAATAAATGATAACTACACAAAATGAGAAACATGAATTGCTGAACAGCGATGTCCCTCAAGGACTCCAGCAGGTCAATATGCACTTATAATCTTGAAATAAACAAGTGTAAGCCTGTTGGCTGACTGTGTCACCCTAGGCAGCTGCCTAGATGGAGACCCAGTTTGAGTTGTGGAAGAATAATGACTCAAGAGTCGTGTCCAAAGTGGAATTAAGGATGGGATTTATTCCCTGTCCCATGCGGATGGCTTTCAGATAAGGATAACACAAATTAAGCTGTTACATCACAGGCAAAAGAACACTTTAACAAAACCAAGCTTCTTCTTTGTTTTCCCCAAAACACAAAAGTATTATCTTCCTCCAAAGAAATCAAAAACACACTTCCTTTTCTTCTCTTTAACGCAGAGATTCTAAATCATCTGTTACTCCCAAACTGCAATCCATTGGCTCCTGGATATTCTCTGGGATAGTGCTTTCCCACTGCATCCCCTCTTGGGCTTGACCTGCGTAGGATCTCTGAGTTTTTGCAAACCTGTACTCAGACCTCTGCTCTGGGGTAAACTCTGTTCTTGGGAGATACAAGTGCTGCTGCTGGGGGTCAGAGGCAGCAGGAGCTGGGCTGGGGCATTCTTCCCAGTCCCTAAGCCATTGAGGGAACTCTTGCTTCCTATATGCTTTGCTTCTCCTCCCCGAATCTACTCCACTCCCTTTATAATACAGAGGGTACTTATCTTTCCCACGAGAGAATATGGCTTCTAGTCCTTCTTCCTCTAGCCAGGGTTTTCTATCAGAGCTGCAGACTGCTTTGCCCCGGCAGTATCTGTTGCTGGGTCTAGCAGGGTAGCACTTGCTTCCTGCTTCCTGTGAGACTCTCAGAGTGTGACCTTTGCTCTCTGGTGATCTGACTGCTTGCCTGGGTGCGAGGACCCCTCTGGTTGGGAAGACCTTAGCTCTATCTCTCCTGATCCACTCGGGTTCGTCAGACTGCTTCTGTTCAAACCTGGATCTCCAAGACAGCGGGTCTCTTACTGTTTGGTCTGGAGTTCCCAACTCAGTCTCTCTGAGGATCTCTCTGCTCCTTGTCTGTTTCTCCAGGCTAGGTTCCAGACTCTCCTCCACACTCTGGCTGCGCTCTAGGCTTGTTTCCCTTGCTTGGGGAAAGCTTGTTCCGTCTCTGAATCTGAAACTGCATCTGGGTCTCAGTCTGACTCTGCCTGTGAGTTCACCCTTCTCTTCACTTGATTTTCCCCTGGTTTTATTGAGCTGCCTATTGGACGTGGAACGTGACTGTTCCCACAGGTGAGCCTGATTAGAGCTCTGAATTCTCTCTGCGTCACTGCAGCCCTGAGGAATGTTTGTTTCTTCACTCCCTGCCCCCTCGCACTGTGAATGTCTCCACTGACCCTGTGACTGTGAGGTAAGCTCTTCATTTCTAAACCCTTTTAATACTTCAGACTCTGCGCTGTCTACCTCATGACACAAGTCACTACCCATGTCTTTACAATGTTACTACTCCTTTACCGATAGTCATCCAACTGCCTGGACCCCAATAACTTCATTGTTACACTATGTATGTAAAGCAACACTGTACGCAGTATATGTTGTCACAAGCACAACACCTAAACCACTAGTCTCTAGTTGTTGAGGGCATGGTGGTTGATGTATCCTTCCTCTATCAGCTATATTTATGCTTCAAGTAAAAGGATTGTAGTTGAGGCAAACTGAGGGTAAGGCTTATGACAGAAAAACGTTTGTTTTAACACAAGAGAACAGATCAGGTTCAAGATTCCATCAACAGGATAAATTATAGGCTTTTGCTTAAGGTTCAGCAAACTGGTGGCAAAAACAAACAGAACTCAACAATGGCTTTTCAAAGTCCTCTTAAATGTAGAAGCTTAGCCTTTTCACAAGAACAGTGTGCCACTTTTCTTATAGTCCTTTGTTAATCATAGCACAAAGAAAACCAGGTTAATTCTCCTATGGCAGTTTATCTTCACTCAGCCTCAATTCTCTGGGCTGCACTTCCAGGTGAATATGAAATACGCATTCAAAATGTCCTCAAAACTCTTAGCAGGCTTTTCATATAAAACAGGAGCAAAGCACAAACTCTTAAAGCAGCCAATTAGCTTTCTTGCTGTTGCAGAGTTCTAACACAGCTGATAATCAGGCATGAAACACAGCTTCCTTTACAAGCTTTTGTGGCAGTAAATTCCCTTTCCAAAACACACAGGAATTTGCCTCCTTACTGCTAATGCCTTCAGATTACCTTTGCAAGAGGAACAATTCTTTCAAGGCTGGCTTTTCTTCAACATTTCAGTTCTAAAGCTTGACATAAAGAACAATCCATAAACATGTCTTCTTCCCCCACCTCTGGCTCTGGTTCTCCCAATTGCATGGGCTCTGACTCACTCACTTGATCAGACTGCTCAGCTGACAATCTCTCTGGTGGTCTAAAAGCTTCTCCAATTCCTGGCTTCCACCCCTGTTGCCAACCTAATTCAGGGAAAACAGCTCTCTCAGCTCTGGGTAGCTCAGCCCTTCTCCAGGAGTTAGCACCTGCTCTGGCTTCTCCAGCATTCCATCGTCCTTGCTGCTCAGGGCTCTGTTCCTCTCCCCATCTGCTGCATCTGCTGCTTCTCTTGCTTCCTCCGCTGCTCCTCTGGCCTCCTCTGCTGCTCCTCTGGCTGCCTCTGCTGCTCCTCTGGCTTCCTCTGCTGCTCTAGCTTTCCATAATCTAACTAGGGTTCCTTATCGTTCCTCCAGTTCAGTCCTCTACCTCTGGGTTGTCCATCTCCTCCTGCAGCTTGGAGACTGGTATGTCAGAATGATGACATCACTGGATATAGCCTGCTGCACTCACTCCTCCATCCCAGTGTAACCAGTCTCCTTGCAGCAGGAGGACTTGGCGAGCCTTGAAGAAGGGCTCTCTGGAGGAATTAATAAGGAGCTAGGGGGTTAGTTAGGTTAGCTAATTCGTTTGTATGGGTTCAATTTTATTTGGGACTCTGTTTCTTTTAAAAAAAAAAAAAAAAGTCAGGATCAGGCAATCGCTCAGCTCTGGCTTTCTTACTCCCTCACTCTGCTCATTCTATGGGGGTACTTGATCAGTACGGCGAGTATTGAGCCCCGCTGGTGCCAAGAGGTTCTCTCCCCCCGGATACTACGGGGGAGAGTCCTTCTTTCGGCCTCCGTGCTTTCACTTCGGCTGCGGCTGTTTTTCGCGCCCTCGGAGGTGCCGGCGCGGCAGTCCCGCTGTGCTCAGGGCCTTGGTTTGTTGAGCAGGACGGTCCTTTCAGCGGCGGTGTAGCAGTCCTGGCCGGTAAGCTGTTCCCCGGTTTCAGGCTGCTCCGGCAAGCGGCGAAACTTCGCTGTCTGGTCCAGATCCGGCAGCGGTTTACTTTGGCACCCTTTTCTTCTACTTAGCTTTACAGCGGCCATTTTAGGTGCCGCGGAAAAGCCGCGTGCTTGCCAGGGAGGGCTCCCGATTCTGAGCTAGGGCTAGGTACGGGGTCCTGTTGTCATTTCTTTGGTTTGCCTTCTTTGTTTTCTTTATTTTCTTTGTTTTCTTTCATTAATTTTGGCCCTTCTCAGCAGCTCCTCAGAAAGGGGGGGGGAGGTTGAGGGGGGCCCTGTTCCCGAGAGTGCAGAGCAAGTGGAACTAGCGCTACTGTCTTCTTGTAGATTGCAGTAGTGGATAGGTGGCCGTTTTCCTGAATTTTAAAAAAAAAAAAAAAGAGAAGCAAAGAGATCACAGACTAGGCTGTTTTATGACTGCCAGACCTCAGTGTATTGTCTGTGGCACTAGAAGGGGCACAGTAGCCGATACCGGGGTGTGTCGGGGCTGTGCATCCCTTTCATCCACTGTAGAGCAGCAGATGGAGTCTAAGGAATCCCCGGAAGCGCATACAGCTCCCGCAGGGGCGGATTCCCCGCGGCCCCCGGCGCACGGACCAGCATTGGAGGAGCTGGCGGGCACCTCAAGCGCTTCTCCGGCAGCCCAGGTGTTGGGTCTCGGGGAGTTCAGTCCTGAGTTTATTCTGCTCATGCATCAGGCCTTTTGCCTGCGTTGCCAAGGCAAGGGGTCTGACTCCGGGGCACTGGCATCTCACGCTCTGCAGCTGGAGGCGGTCGCTACGATGTCCAACGAACCGTCAGCACCTAAAAGAGCATGAACAACAGGTCCGGCGTCGGTGGAGGACGAGTGGCCGGAAGCCCAAGACCCGGAATGGGATCAGGACCTGGGCACGCAGGACTTGGAAGAAGGGGAGATTCCTGAACCCGAGGATCAGGCTAAGATAATTAGTGTCTTCCGTAGGGAGGAACTGGCGGCCTTGATCAAGGAGACATTGCAGATGTTAAATCTTTCTACGCAAGCTGCGGTCGAGGAGGAGGTCGAGGACCCAGTCATTCAGGCGGTTAGACAGACGCAGGTGGTGTTTCCGGTACACAGAGTAGTCGACAAAATGATTCAAGAAGAGTGGGATAAGCCTGAAGCAGGGCTACGGGGCATATGGACTCTGAATAGGCTGTATCCTCTGGCCGAGAAGGATAAAGAACGGTTCCGGGCACCACGGGTGGACGCGGTGGTGTCGGCGGTGACTAAGAAGACCACCATTCCGGTGGAAGGTAGTGCGGCCTTGAAGGATGCTCAGGATCGTAAGGTTGACGGTTTGCTGAAGCAGACCTTTGAAGCGGATTCCCTTTCGCTGCAGGCCTCTATCTGTGGGGCTTGGGTGGCCAGGGCATGTCTGCGCTGGGCCCAGCGACTGCGTCAGTATGCGCACATGGATAGTGAGGAGTTGAAAGAGCTCGATCACCTGGAGTCCGGGGCGGCTTACTTAGCGGATGTACATTACGACTTGATCAGGGCGCTGGCCAACAGCACGGCGTCTGTGGTGGCCGCCCGTCGATCGGTATGGTTGTGGAATTGGGCGGCGGACGGACCTTCTAAATCCTGTTTTAGCAAGCTACCCTTTAAGGGGGGTTTACTGTTTGGAGAAGATTTGGAGAAGTTGGTGAAGGATCTTGGTGAATCCAAGGCGGGTAGGCTCCCGGAGGATAAGCCGAAGCCAGGGAAGTCCGGCCAAAGCTGTCGGGGCCAGTTTCGAGATTTTGTTCGACGCGCTTCAGTAGTTTCCAGAGGGGCCGGTATCAGGCTCGGGCCCAGGGATTTCGGGGGTTTCGAGGAGCGAATAGGGGGTTCTCCTCAAACCCTGTGTCCGCGTCACGCAAGCCGCAATGAAGTGAGGCGGGTCCCGGCGGAGGGGCCTCCCATAGGCGGTCGTCTTCGGGAGTTCCTTTCCGCTTGGACCCACATCACATCCGACCAGTGGGTGTTAGAGATAATTCAACATGGCTATGCGCTAGAGTTCGCCCGACCCATACGGGATTCCTTTGTCATGTCCCCTTGCAAAGGGTCCAAGAGGGCTGCAGACATTCGCGCCACTTTGGACAGACTGCTTCACTTGGGAGCAGTGGTAGAAGTGCCCAGAGCCGAATGCGGCATGGGTCGGTACTCGATCTATTTCGTGGTGCCGAAGAAGGGTGGAACGTTGCGACCCATCTTGGACCTCAAGGCCGTAAACCGTTGTTTGCGGGTGCCGCACTTCCGGATGGAAACTTTGAGATCGGTCATTGTAGCGGTGCGTCGCGGGGAATTCTTGACGTCTCTGGATCTTATGGAGGCGTATTTGCACATACCCATTCGGGAAGCTCATCAGAAGTTCCTACGTTTCGCTCTTCCGTGGGGTCACTACCAATTCCAGGTATTGCCCTTCGGCCTGGCGATGGCGCCGCGGACCTTCACCAAAATTATGGTGGTGGTGGCGGCGGCATTGCGCAAAGAAGGGATTCTGGTCCACCCTTATCTCGACGATTGGTTGATTTGAGGCAAGTCCGAGGAGGAGAGTGTCCGAGTAACAGACAGGGTAGTACAGTTTTTGCAGGGTCTGGGTTGGGTGGTAAACCCGACAAAGAGTCAGTTGCAGCCCACCCAGGACCTAGAATATCTCGGAGTTCGGTTCGACACGAGGAGAGGGCTGGTGTTTCTGCCGTACAAACGGGCCGAGAACTTGCGATCTCTAGTCCGACAGTTCCTGTCGGTGCCAGCGCCGTCGGCCTGGGATTATCTCCAGGTATTGGGGACCATGGCGGCAACGTTAGAAGTGGTGCCTTGGGCCAAGGTACATATGCGGCCTCTGCAAAGAGCGCTTCTTCGCCGCTGGTCGCATCAGTCCGATCCCTTGAGCAAGCGGCTTCCCTGTCCATTCAAAGTCAGACGGTCTCTTCGTTGGTGGCTCCGCCGGTCGTCGCTGGCGGCCGGCATGCCGCTGGAGCAGCCGGAGTGGCTTCCGTTGTTGATGGATGCCAGCCTCCTAGGTTGGGGAGCTCACTGCAGGAGCCAGTTTGCGCAGGGGACTTGGTCTCCCCAGGAGACCTCCTGGTCGATAAACCGTCTGGAGCTTCGAGCGGTATTCCGGGCCCTGCAGGCGTTCGAGGACGTGGTGTGCGGTCGGTCCGTGCGGGTGCTCTCCGACAACTCAGCGACTGTCGCATACATCAACTGTCAGGGTGGCACCGGGAGTGCCGCGATGGAGGAAGAGGCGGACGAGCTGTTCGCTTGGATGGAGCTTCAGTTGTATGCGATCTCGGCAGCGCACATTGCAGGAAAGGACAATGTCAAAGCGGACTTTCTCAGCAGAGTTCAAGTGGATGCAGGAGAATGGGAGTTGCATCCTGACGTTTTCGAGCAGATCATAGTGCGATGGGGAACTCCAATAATGGATCTAATGGCGACATTTCGGTCGGCGAAGGTCAGCCGGTTCTTCAGCAGAAGACGGGAAAGGATGTCGGAGGACATAGATGCGCTGTTACATCAGTGACCTTCCGAAGGTCTTCTATATGTTTTTCCCCCCATGGGCATTGATAGGCCGGGTGGTTCAAAAGATTGGAGCTCACTCGGGAAGAGTCCTTTTGGTAGCGCCCGACTGGCCGAGACGTCCTTGGTATGCAGACCTGGTGCGCCTCCTGGACGGTGATCCCTGGCGGATCTCGGTGAGGGCGGATCTGTTGCTTCAAGGTCCGCTGTTCATGCCCCAGGTGGATCGGTTGTCGCTTACGGTATGGCCCTTGAGAGGGCTAAGTTGAGCAAGAAAGGCTACTCGTCGGCGGTCGTGGCAACCTTGCTTAGAGCACGGAAGCAGTCGACTTCCTTGGCATATGTGCGGGTTTGGCGTATTTTTGAGGAGTGGTGTTCGCAACGTCAGGTTTGTGCGGCCGCTGTTTCCATCCCGCTGGTCTTGGACTTTCTGCAGGGTGGCTTTGATAAAGGGCTCGCTGCCAGTTCCTTGCGCGTCCAGTTGGCAGCCCTTTCTTGTTATCGCAGCAAGGTCAACGGAGTGCCTTTAGGGGCTCACCCTGATGTGGCTCGCTTTCTGAAGGCGGTCTCTAGGTTGCGTCCAGCGCGTAGGGTGTGCATCCTGCCGTGGGATCTTAATCTCGTTCTGGGGGTGCTATCAAAGCCTCCCTTCGAACCCTTGCTTCATGCATCGCTGAAGGATTTGACGTTAAAAATGGTGTTTCTGGTGGCGATTTGTTCGGCTAGGAGAATCTCGGAGTTGCAAGCGTTGTCCTGTAGGGAACCATTCTTATCTTTTTCCAGGGAAAGGGTGGTCTTACGTCCGGTTCCGTCCTTTTTGCCTAAAGTGGTGTCTCCTTTTCATTTGAATCAGGCGGTGTGTTTCCCCGTTCTTGGTTCTTTGGATGGAAGTGAGTCGGATCGCCGTCTCCGTCATCTAGACGTGAAGAGAGCGTTGCGTCAGTATTTGAAGGTAACGGAGTCCTTCCGCAAGTCTGATCGGTTGTTTGTATTGTTCGGAGGAATGCGCAAGGGTGAGGCGGTGGCTAAGGCTTGTCACAGAGCAGACTCTCTAGAGCCCCCTGTGGAGCTAAAAAACACTACTCCTCAAGTAAACAGTGACGTGTGGAGAGAGCACACAACACAAGGGTATCAGAATAGGTATAAGGGAGTGAGGTCACAAGCCTGGAATTATCACCCAGCCAGTAGGGAGGCAAGGAAGGTCCCACCTGACCCCAATAGGCTAGGGTGTGGTGCAGCTGGGGATTACGTAAATAATCAGCACAGCTCACAGGAGAGAAGCAAGGCAGAAAGAGCCGAAGAAGCTGGGAGACCTGAGAGACGAAGGAGGTTAAGAGAATCAAGGCAACCAAGAGAGTTGAAAGACCCAAGGAGAAAGGATATTCCCAGGCAGAGGAGATACCCAGAGTGGGAAGAACACAGACCTCCCAGGTCTCTACAGCAAGGCAGAAGGCACTGGCTGAATGAAAGTCTGAGTGAGTCTGATGAACAATTAAGTGAAAGAGATGAGCAACTGAATTCAGACAGGGACAGTGTATGCAGCAGCCTTGATAGAAGCTATGCCCTAGGACACAAGTTACAAGCTAGGAAAAGCTATTCTGAGCCAGAGAGGAGAAATGCTAAGCTGAGCTATGAGAGGCATTTGTATGAGAAACAAAAGCCCTATAATGTTAACTTAATGAAAGCAGGAAAACTCCAGAGTCTGGGCTACAGACAGAATATAGAACAAAGCTTGTTACCTGTGAGAGAGAACCCTGCAGAGGGATATAACTGGCATAAGCCTTCTCAGAAACTGCCGTTGGAGATAACAGCTGTTTGTAAAGCTCCTGTTAAAACAAAACCCCGAACAAAGGTTCCACTCTCTAATAGCTGGGCAGCTAACTGCTTTACTCTGCCTGATAACCAGAGGCAGAGGAAAGGCTCCTGGTTGAGCAACTCCAGAGAATATGGTAAAGCCAAACAGATACATTCTGTAGAGAGTCAAGTACGTCACAAGCTGGAAAGTTTGTTGAACAAACTACCTCAGGAGAGAAGTGACGAAGCATCTGTACAGGACAGTGTTCCAATGCAGTATGAGCCTTATGCAATAGAGGATAACATTGAATTGCCTGTTGAACAGATGGACTGTAGTTTGATACTAGCTGACCAAATAGAGTCTCTCAGATAGAAGGCTGAACTGCTCCAGAGAAGCCTTTATCTGGAAACCTGACAAGCTGTATTTCTGTTTCCATTGCATATTTTGTTTGCTGAAAGGAAAGCTATTTTTGTTATAGTTCTTTTTGTTTACCCGAGAAGGGTTATGTTGATTTGATTATTATACTTTTGAAAGAATCCTACGGGACGGGGAATAAAACCCAGTTAAACCGATTTCGGTGTCACAACTTATTTGTGTACTGGCAAGGACTATCAAATATTGAAAAGGCCAGTACTTTACACCCGGGTGCAGTACCAGCTGTGACCAACAGGAGGTGCTGCATGACAAAGGGGTGACAGGCTTCAATCACCCGGTGGATTAGAGAGGCGATTGCTTCCGCTTATCTGCTTCTCAGTCGAGTTGTGCCCGCGGGAGTGCGTGCGCATTCCACCAGAGCGCAGGTGTGTTCCTGGGCGGAACACAGTTTGGTTCCGCCAGGAGAAATTTGTAGGGCAGAGACTTGGTCATCACTACATACTTTCAGCAAGCATTATAGGCTGGACGTAGCAGCGGCTGCTGACGCTCGTTTTGGATCGGCGGTGCTGTCTGCCGGCTGGAAAGGTCCCTCCCAATGAATACTGCTCTGGTACATCCCAGAGGTAGAGGACTGAACTGGAGGAACAATAAGGAAATGATAATTACACTTACCTGGTAATTGTAGTTCCTTGAGTGACGACAGTTCAGTCCTCCTTCCCACCTAGATGTTTCAAGAGGAACCAGGATTGCTAGAGAGCGGGTGAGTGTTACAGGTAGGTCTATCTTAGTTCATGTTCTGCTGTGGTTCACTTTCTCTGTGGCAGGGCAGGGTATAAGAAAGCCTTGCCAGAGGGGGTGGAAGGTTCTACGCTTAGTATAAGTTCTGTTAAGTATTTATGATTAGCTACTTATTTGTTGCTCCTTTGAGTCTGCTTTGTTAATAGTTCACACTGGGATGGAGGAGTGAGTGCAGCAGGCTATATCCAGTGATGTCATCATTCTGACATACCAGTCTCCAAGCTGCAGGAGGAGATTGATAACCCAGAGGTAGAGGACTGAACTGTCGTCACTCAAGGAACTACAATTACCAGGTAAGTGTAATTATCATTTTATACTCACTGGGATCCAACCCCATCTCTTTCTCTCCCAGGTGTTTGTAATCTCCCTGCCTTCTGAACTTAGAATAATCAGTGCACTTGTTAGAGTAAGAGCTTTGGTCCTCGTGCCTGCAATCTCCCAATCTCCTGCAATTATTCTATCAAGCATTTCCTGAAACCTATTCCAGCTGGGGTTTTTCTGCTTTTGAAACGTGGCTCTGGCCTTCTGACCCTGCACACCTAACAAAGGCCCCTTGATTAAGGTGAATTCCTTATGCTTTTCACCTCCCCCATTCTCTGGATGGCTGACCTTGCCACATACCCCCCTGCTTAAGATATTACTGGCTGTTGGAGGTGATTGAGGTTCCTCCAAACAGTCTGTAATTCGGGATAAGGCATCCGCATTTTGATATGGCCCTCCTGTCCGCTGCTCTACTTTAGAAAGACTGGTGACTGCTGATCTTTCCTGCCAGGGCCTAAGCACATTTATATGATAGACTTGTCTGCGTCGCCTACTACTCTCCACCTCATAGGTTACTGGACCTACCTGTCTAATCACTTTCCACGGTCCCTTCCACTGGGCCTCAAATTTTGGTGTAGCACCCGCTACCATGACTAGGACCTTCTCCCCCTGGACTAACTGGCGAGGTTTTGCCCTCTGGTCATATCGCTCTTTTTGGCGATTTTGACTGGCTTGTAAATTCTCTTCAGCAGCCCGGGAAGTCCTATTTAATCGCCCCCTTAAATCCCGTAGAAAGTGAGGGACTCCCATAACCTCCCTCTCTGGCTCTATCCACTGCTCCCTTAATATGTCAAGGATTCTCCGAGGTGCTCGGCCATACATTAATTCGTAGGGAGACACACCTAAAGAAGCTTGTGTCCACTCCCTACAGGTGTACAGCACAAAAGGTAGCAATACATCCCATTCTGTCACATTCCTATCTAATCCCCGCCTTAGCATCTGTTTTAGTGTTTGATTAAACCTCTCTACCAGACCATTAGACTGGGGGTGATAGGCAGCCGTTTTCACATGCTGTATCCCAAAAGCGTCCCAAACCTGGGCCAAATACTTGGACATAAAGTTAGTCCCCCTATCTAGGAAAACCCACCTCGCAAAACAGCTTCACTACTTCTAGGGCTACTGTTTTTGCAGTGATATTGCGTAAAGGAACTGCCCAAGGGGAATCTAGTGGCCTGATCAACCATGACTAAAATATATTGAAACCCCCTATGTGTTTTAACCAAGGGCCCAACTATATCCATGGCAATCCGTCCAATGGGGTCAGATATTTTGGGGACCGGGATCATGGGTGCCACTGCTGGCCGGGCAGCTGTGACCCGCTGACATGAGGGGCAAGCATCACAAAACCGCACAATTTCCTTAAATACCCCTGGCCAGTAGAAGCATGCAAGGATCTGATCCAGAGTCCCTTGTACCCCTTTGTGGCCACCCACCAGATGGTCGTGGGCGAGCCTTAAGACTAACCCCTTGAAAGCCGCAGGCACCACTAGCTGTTTCCGGACTGTCCCTGTCTGGGGATCATGACTTTCTCTGTATAATATCTCTCTGTCTAACAGAAATCTCGGAAGGGTATCCCACACCACTTTTGCATATTCAGATACCTGTGTGAGTGCTGGGTCTGCCTGTTGTTCCTTTGGAAAGGTTGGAAACCTCTCAACCAACTCCGCAGGCACCCAAGGTAATCCTTGGCCTGTTAGTATCCCAGCCCTCCCCTGGGCTCGCCATCGCTTCTCGCGACGTTTTTCAGCTTTCCCCTTCTTAACCTTAGAGGACGGGGAAGCCACCAGGTCATCATGTGAGGGCAAGACCTCTAAGGAACCCCCTGGGGACCCATCCCTTTGTTCATTGGTTAAAGTCTGGGACCGGGTAGAGACAAAGGCAACCTTCTCTCGAAGGCCTTTCCTTAACCCTTCCTTAAACTGGGGCCAATCCCTTCCTAGCACTAGGCCGTGGGGAAGCTTTGGTACCTCAGCCACAGGAATGCTTTTCTGTACCCCTAATCCTTTTACTTCCAGTGTATACACGGGATAACAAGAAGCAGCCCCGTGGATGCAACGGATCTGGACATGACCTTCAGGTCTCCTCTGGGCATTCTTTGCTTGAGCCTCAATGGCCTGCCAAAGCTTCTGAGATATCATACTTTGGTCAGCCCCAGAGTCAAGTAAAGCATTGGTAGGGATTCCCTGTATATGCATACTCAGGAGAAATCCCTCCCTCAGAGGTTTCACACTTGTACCAACCAACCCAATACGAGCCTTATATCCTCTCTGTAAGTGTCATAACTCTCCATAGCGAAAACTTTTCTTTTGAGCCCATTTTTCTTTCTGAGCAGGCAGATAAGTTTTCAGAAATCCTGTTTTATTTTCTTGTTTCATTTCTGATATACCAAACCTGGCTTCAGCCTTTACTTTTATAGCACCCCCTCTTGGCTGACGCGCTAACTCAGCTTCCTTGTAGCGCTCGGTCAACAAAGTTGCCTCCTCTGTGGTTTGACAGTTTTGTTGAATTTTATATATTTATTTAATCAGTTTTATATACCACCTTATCCTTCAATCAAAGTGGTCAACAAGACAACAGAGGGACTACATCGAGGGGGGGGGGGGAGACAACAAAATAGTACATTACAGTAGACTACAGTACAATACATTAAATTATACATAAACTACAGCAAAATTACATTTCATAATTCATTACAATTACATTAAACAAATATTCAGAAATGATTGAATTTCCATTGGCACTGCTGCCATAAATTGTTCTAATACTATCATATCTAGAATCACATCCGTATTCTTCTCCTCTGGGGTTAGCCACTTTAATGCCAGGCCCCAAATCCTTTGGCTTAATGCCTTTGGAGTCTCTCCAGCCTTAAGGACTGTGGCTCGGAACATCCGATGATATACACTCTTGGTCAACCGCAAACGGTTTCTAATAGCCATTTTTACAATATCATAATCCAGGGCTTGGGCAGCGGGAATAGCCCTATACGCAGCCAGTGCCTCCCCTGTTAAAGAGGTCGCTAAACGCACTGCCCACTGGCTAGCTGGCCATCCATTGGAATAACTCTTTGGACTCCATCTTTGAGGATACCTGAAAAGAAAAAACAAGAAACCAAGGGCGGCACCACTCAACAGCCTCCTTGTCCCCTTTTGTCTCCAGAAATATGAGAACCGGTCTATCCGGAGCGTACTATAATCTTAATAATAGAAAAAACACTCCACTTAAAATTATAACTTTAGTGGTAGAAAAATTCTTTCAACTAGACTTTACTGATCATCTGTAGATATATTCGTGTGATTTCTTCTGTCGATCACTGAACTCCGCAGAAACAGGAGCCGGGGTTCTAATGAAAAATACAACTACTACAGGAGGTTTCAGACCATATATACCGCGCTTAATGAATGCTTATTGAATAAAGCTATAGCGCACTGGTTACATCAACAACCATCCTGTGTTATTTTTCATGTTTTTTTTAGATTTTCATACCATGTGTCCATTTATACCCAATTTTAAGTGAAAGACAAAAAACCTTAACTTATATCTTGTGCCTTCTGCGCCTCAACGCTTCCTCCGGTACCTTAATGCGTTTCACTCCGAGCAGGAGTTTCTTCAGGAGGATCTATAAAAATAGACACAAATGTAGCAATATCTACTAAAACATCCACTATTGTTAGATGAAAGACATGAGAGTCAATTAAAAGTTCTCTATACTGTCAAGGAAACTAAACGCTTCTGTCTTTTAATTACTTACTGAAAAATAGCTGCCCGCGTTGCACTCATATATCTTGTAATGTATATCTTCTGCATTGATCACATAAAACATCCTATGAGGGGTAAGACATTAGACGAGACTTTGTTTTATCACGAACAACGTTGGATTTTTTCAGTCAATACTCTCCAACCCAAAGGTCTTAACTCCTCTATAGATTGGCAAGTGTGCCTGTAGGCTACCTGATAGAAAGTATAAATGACACCCGGATGTGACTAATGCACACGCGCGGCGTTTTTTCGAGTCATTACAAGATATATGAGTGCAACGCGGGCAGCTATTTTTCAGTAAGTAATTAAAAGACAGAAGCGTTTAGTTTCCTTGACAGTATAGAGAACTTTTAATTGACTCTCATGTCTTTCATCTAACAATAGTGGATGTTTTAGTAGATATTGCTACATTTGTGTCTATTTTTATAGATCCTCCTGAAGAAACTCCTGCTCGGAGTGAAACGCATTAAGGTACCGGAGGAAGCGTTGAGGCGCAGAAGGCACAAGATATAAGTTAAGGTTTTTTGTCTTTCACTTAAAATTGGGTATAAATGGACACATGGTATGAAAATCTATAAAAAAACATGAAAAATAACACAGGATGGTTGTTGATGTAACCAGTGCGCTATAGCTTTATTCAATAAGCATTCATTAAGCGCGGTATATATGGTCTGAAACCTCCTGTAGTAGTTGTATTTTTCATTAGAACCCCGGCTCCTGTTTCTGCGGAGTTCAGTGATCGACAGAAGAAATCACACGAATACATCTACAGATGATCAGTAAAGTCTAGTTGAAAGAATTTTTCTACCACTAAAGTTATAATTTTAAGTGGAGTGTTTTTTCTATTATTAAGATTATAGTACGCTCCGGATAGACCGGTTCTCATATTTTTGTATAGTTACATAGATGGCAGGTCAAGAAGGATGGAAAGAGATTCTGAGTTTTACGTCAGATTTTATATCCACTTTATGTCAAGAAAAAACACTTTTCGCTTCTGAACAGACAGCTACAGACACTAGTTCGGAGCCCCTTTGGGAAATGTTACTTAAAAAACAAAAGCAAGTAGTGCGGTCGGAACTTCATCGTCTATCCATGATTGAGTACATAAGTCGACATCAAATCCCGAGGGGCCTTCGGGTCTATAAAGAGCCTCGGATGTTTACCACGGATGAAGAATTTGTACGAAAATGGAATTGCATATTGAACAAGTGCTCCCTTGACCTTATGGTCCTTATATCAGAAACAACAAAAGCAGCGACAGACGGTTATATCAAAGAGGTTGAACAATTGCAAACAAAGTTAAAAAAAGCTGAAACAGAGGACGTCTTTAAACTCAAATGGGAGAATACCAACAAACAAGTGGAAACCCTTCGTCAAGAAGTTAAGCTTGGTAAGATAAAGAAACTCAAACGAGATCATGAAGATTATACCAGTGGGTATGTGTATCCCTGGATGGACCACAACAGGAAAAATCGGCGGTCAAAGCGACGAGTAACTTTTGAGGACACCTCAGATGATCTTAGTAGTTCAGATTCAGGCAAGATGGCCCGAGGGGATTTTACCGACGAAGCCACCAACACCAAGAAGAAGAAAAGGGTTTTAACCCGCAACCGGCAGAATTGAAATCAGCACATGCTTCACATTTGGTTTTGAATCTTTCTGGCCGTGAATTGTCTGAAGCCCAATGTCAACTGCTAGACAGAGGTTTGTCTTTTGTACCGAACATTCAACATGATCCGTTTCAGTTTCGACTAGATCTAGAAGCCCTTTTGAGGAAACTGAGTCTGAAAGTTCATTTTGCACAACAACCAATAGATCTCATAGGAGGTCAGATTGGTGAAGGAGATATCCCTATTAGGCGAACTATGCTGCCTCTAAAATCCACCTGGATGCCTCCAGGTCCTCTTCCTCCAGCATTGCAAGTGTTTAAAGATGTAATTCTTAAGGAAGTGACACAGTTAGAAAGTACCCATCGATTATCTAAGAATGTCCTCCCTTTAACAGAACGCACTGCGTTACGAGAGCTCCAACAGAGATCTGACATTGTTATCCGCCGAGCGGATAAAGGAGGAGCGGTGGTAGTGCTCAGCCGGACAGATTACCTTGAGGAGGCATACCATCATCTTTCTGACAACCAGGTCTATGAAAAGATGTTGATAGATCCCACTGCGTCTTTACAGGAAGAAATTTGTCAAATCACTCAGTCAGCTTTAAAAAACAAAGTCATCACTAAAAAAGAATTCATATATCTTAAAACAAAAACCCCAAGTATGGCTCGTTTTTATCTCGTCCCTAAAGTGCACAAACGTCTTGGAAAACCACCGGGAAGACCGATCGTATCGACGCGTGGCACAATTTTGGAACCGTTGTCAGTATATCTTGACTCTTTCCTACGCCCTTTGTTAATAGACATACCATCTTACATTCGCGATTCAGCTCATTTTTTGGAGAAACTAGCTCAATATAATGAATTGGTTAATGAAGCAGACATTTTATTAATTACTCTCGATATAACCTCACTTTATACTAGCATACCTCAAAATGAAGCATATCGCACGGTAGAAATGCAATTAACTAAAAGAGGAGATTTAACTAGGGCCCAGTTATCTTTTTTGATGGACTTAGCTCGCCTCACAATATTTTACAATTACTTCTCGTTTGAAGCCACAGTTTACCATCAAAAATCTGGGGTTGCGATGGGGGCCACCTGTGCCCCCTCTATCGCCAACTTATATATGGGGGATTTTGAACACCAATGGCTTACCGGTTCCTCCTACAGCTTCAATATAAAATTCTGGGTCCGCTTTATAGACAACATTTTTCTTTTATGGAAAGGTACTGAAGATTCTGTGTTACAGTTTGTTCACTGGTTGAACAGGTGCAATGAAGCGATTCAATTCACACATACTATTGCAAACACAAATATAACTTTCTTGGATTTAACAATTGAAAAAGCTTCTACAGGTTGGAAGTCCTCGATTTATCAGAAACCGATTGCACGTAACACTTTCTTGCAATATTCAAGTGGCCATCCATCTAAGTTAAAGGATAGTCTCCCTCTGTCTCAATTTTTCCGCTATAGGCGAAATTGTTCAGATTTGACTGATTTTAAAACTCAGTCACGAAAACTTTCAGGAGATTTTGCAGCCAGAGGTTATCCCCGAAGAGTGATAAAAACGGCGTATAAACGAGCCTTATTTAATGATCGAGCCTGGTTGTTACAGCCTAGACCTAAGCCAACTTTTGAGGCTGAGACTGGTTATGTCAATTTTATCACTAAGTTTTCGCCTTTGAGTTACAACATCCAAAGAATCATGTCTAAACATATACATCTTTTGCACACAGTCCCGGGATTAGAAGAAAAATATGTTCGTTGTGTATGGCAACGTAATGTTAATCTAAAAGAGAAACTGAGCCCAGCTGTTCTACGATCTCCAGAAGTAAGTCAGAGTCAACGCGGTCATACACAGTGTGGCACATGTATAATTTGTCCTTTGTCAGAATCTATCACTGAATTTACATATTTGGAGCGCACCTACCGTTTGAAACAAGTCACGACCTGCCAGACTACATCAGTTATTTATGCTATAAAATGTCCTTGCCAGAAACTATACATAGGGAAAACCATCAGGACATTAAAAACTCGTATTCTGGAACATAAGAGTCGTTTACGGTGTAGAGTGATGACAGCTCCCTTGGTCCAACACTGTCTTGAAGAGGGCCATACGTTTGAACAACTACGGTGTTTCTGCATTGATCACATAAAACATCCTATGAGGGGTAAGACATTAGACGAGACTTTGTTTTATCACGAACAACGTTGGATTTTTTCAGTCAATACTCTCCAACCCAAAGGTCTTAACTCCTCTATAGATTGGCAAGTGTGCCTGTAGGCTACCTGATAGAAAGTATAAATGACACCCGGATGTGACTAATGCACATGCGCGGCGTTTTTTCGAGTCATTACAAGATATATGAGTGCAACGCGGGCAGCTATTTTTCAGTAAGTAATTAAAAGACAGAAGCGTTTAGTTTCCTTGACAGTATAGAGAACTTTTAATTGACTCTCATGTCTTTCATCTAACAATAGTGGATGTTTTAGTAGATATTGCTACATTTGTGTCTATTTTTATAGATCCTCCTGAAGAAACTCCTGCTCGGAGTGAAACGCATTAAGGTACCGGAGGAAGCGTTGAGGCACAGAAGGCACAAGATATAAGTTAAGGTTTTTTGTCTTTCACTTAAAATTGGGTATAAATGGACACATGGTATGAAAATCTATAAAAAAACATGAAAAATAACACAGGATGGTTGTTGATGTAACCAGTGCGCTATAGCTTTATTCAATAAGCATTCATTAAGCGCGGTATATATGGTCTGAAACCTCCTGTAGTAGTTGTATTTTTCATTAGAACCCCGGCTCCTGTTTCTGCGGAGTTCAGTGATCGACAGAAGAAATCACACGAATATATCTACAGATGATCAGTAAAGTCTAGTTGAAAGAATTTTTCTACCACTAAAGTTATAATTTTAAGTGGAGTGTTTTTCCCTTTTGTCTCCAAAGCATTCACTTTTCCCTTTTACTTTTTATCCGAGCTAATCCCCACCTGGGTACGCTTTACCTGACTCAGGTGTTGACTCCTGCTTCCAAAGGGTGTCTTTATGGAGATCCAAGCTGGACTGCTCTGCCGTCTGGCTGACTCCACTCGTGAACTCCACGTGAAGTTTCCAACAGCCGTCCGTGCTGTGTACCACTTCCAGCAGCCGTCCGTGCTGTGTACCACGTCCAGCAGCCGTCTGTGCTGTATACCTTGTTGCAATTATCCTTTTTGTAAATCCTGAATGGCAAAATCCGAACAACTACGCCACTGTCACCAGCACAACGCCTATACCACTAGTCTCTAGTTGTTGAGGGCGTGGTGGTTGATGTATCCTTCTTCTATCAGCTATATTTATGCTTCAAGTAAAAGGATTGTAGTTGAGGCAAACCGAGGGTAAGGCTTACGACAGAAAAAAGTTAATTTTAACACAAGAGAACAGATCAGGTTCAAGGTTCCATCAACAGGATAAATTATAGGCTTTTGCTTAAGGTTCAGCAAACTGGTGGCAAAAACAAACAGAACTCAACAATGGCTTTTCAAAGTCCTCTTAAATGTAGAAGCTTAGCCTTTTCACAAGAACAGTGTGCCACTTTTCTTATAGTCCTTTGTTAATCATAGCACAAAGAAAACCAGGTTAATTCTCCTATGGCAGTTTATCTTCACTCA
This sequence comes from Ichthyophis bannanicus, assembly GCA_033557465.1. Lineage (NCBI taxonomy): Eukaryota > Metazoa > Chordata > Amphibia > Gymnophiona > Ichthyophiidae > Ichthyophis > Ichthyophis bannanicus. The sequence goes on along the minus strand of CM066039.1, from coordinate 400,206,888 downwards.
GCCTCAATTCTCTGGGCTGCACTTCCAGGTGAATATGAAATAAGCATTCAAAATGTCCTCAAAACTCTTAGCAGGCTTTTCATATAAAACAGGAGCAAAGCACAAACTCTTAAAGCAGCCAATTAGCTTTCTTGCTGTTGCAGAGTTCTAACACAGCTGATAATCAGGCATGAAACACAGCTTCCTTTACAAGCTTTTGTGGCAGTAAATTCCCTTTCCAAAACACACAGGATTTTACCTCCTTACTGCTAATGCCTTCAGATTACCTTTGCAAGAGGAACAATTCTTTCAAGGCTGGCTTTTCTTCAACATTTCAATTCTAAAGCTTGACATAAAGAACAATCCATAAACATGTCTTCTTCCCCCACCTCTGGCTCTGGTTCTCCCAATTGCATGGGCTCTGACTCACTCACTTGATCAGACTGCTCAGCTGACAATCTCTTTGGTGATCTAAAAGCTTCTCCAATTCCTGGCTTCTACCGCTGTTGCCAACCTGATTCAGGGAAAACAGCTCTCTCAGCTCTGGGTAGCTCAGCCCTTCTCCAGGAGTTAGCACCTGCTCTGGCTTCTCCAGCATTCCATCGTCCTTGCTGCTCTGGGCTCTGTTCCTCTCCCAATCTGCTGCATCTGCTGCTCTTCTGGCCTCCTCTGCTGCTCCTCTGGCTTCCTCTGCTGCTCCCCTCTGCTTCTCTAGCTTTCCATAATCTAACCAGGGTTTATACTCACTGGGATCCAACCCCACCTGTTTCTCTCCCAGATGTTTGTAATCTCCCTGCCTTCTGAACTTAGAATAATCAGTGCACTTGTTAGAGTAAGGGCTTTGGTCCTTGTGCCTGCAATCTCCCCCTCTTACTCTATCAAGCATTTCCTGAAACCTATTCCAGCTGGGGGTTTTCTGCTTTTGAAACGTGGCTCTGGCCTTCTGACCCTGCACACCTAACAAAGGCCCCTTGATTAAGGTGAATTCCTTATGCTTTTCATCTCCCTCATTCTCTGGATGGCTGACCTTGCCACAATGTAAAGGAGTTATCTGTGCCCCATTTTGTTCACTGTATATTCACCCCACCACCCAGTTCAAGTTATATGTAAACCGCTATGATTGAATGATAAAGCGGTATAGAAAATCTGTAAATAAAATAAATAAATAGACAATGGCGAAGAACAAACCAAGCTCATGATATGAAGATACAGTAGGACAGTTTATACAGTTCTGCTCTGAAAATGATAGTTAAAGGCACGAGGAGTGGTGACCAGGTAAGATTAAATCACCAGGGGTGAGAGGAAGGGCTATATTCTGCTCGTCTAGAAAGGCTTGAGTGAAAACCCAGGTTTTCAGATAGGCTTTGAGTTTTGGATAGTTGCTCTTACCTTTGAACTTGGGAAGCAGCTTGTTCAATAAAAGGGAGAGGGGCAAGGTATGTAAAGCATAAATATTGAGTTGCTTGAAATCTAATGTGTAAGTGGACAGCAATCAAAGTAGAAAGAGTTGTGAGGGCCTAATAGAATATGAGGAGGCATGTGGGATCAAAAGGTAGGCTAGGTAATGTGGCAGACCAGTGTGGAAGGCACGATTTGTCAAAAGAAGTATCTGATATTAGATTCTAAAGAAAATGGGCAACCATGATTGTACATATTTGCCATGGACAGCAGTTTCATCACTGTATTTTAGAAGGTTTGGAACCTCTTCATTGAGGCCGCATCCATTCCAGAAAGAGGGAGCTACAGTAGACTAGGTGTTTCATAATCAAAGAATCTGTGAGAATCTGAAGGTCTGTTTGATAGCAGGAACAAGACAGCACAAAATTTTCCTTAAGAAACAGGAGGAGGACCAGATCAAAACAAAATATGTTTGTCAAATGTAAGGTGAATGTCCAAAGTCGCCTCCAGCACTGTGCCAGAGTCCTTAAGGGACAGCCAGGTCTGACGGATCAGGATTATGCCAAATAATGATATGGCTTCTGATTTGCTGGTGTTGACTTGAAGTAGTGATCCTCAAGCCAGTTCGTCACCGACTCTAGGCAAGAATTAAGAATGGTTGAGTCTGGCGAGGACAAATCCACATGCACCAGCATTTGGATATCATCAGTGTAGGAAAATGTAGAGATGCAATGATCTTTAAATAGTGTAAGGGTGGGATGCAAGACTGCAAAAAGGTAGGAGACGAGATGGAACCTTGAGGTACCCTAAAGATGACTAGCCTAGAGGCTTGAATCTGTGAGACCCAGTCAACCTGGAAAACTCGGTCGGACAAAAAGGATATGAACCATCTGAGGGTGGTGCTGATCAGGCTCATTTTCTCCAATCTAGATAGCAGCAGTGATGATTGATGAAATGATATGCTGCTCTCAATTCTAAGAAGACCAGAACCAGCATCAGCACTGAACCTAACTAATTCTGTTCAATTATGTATACAAGGGAGATCTTGGTACTAAAATCTATTCTGTTGCCTAATTGATAAGAATAAATGAAGTTGGACTTCTCAATGAAGTCTGAGCAGAAGATGAACAACCTTCTCTTTGATTTTTGAGATGAATGGCAGATTTCAGATAGGTCAGAAATTTGCTACAACTGAGGGATCAAGTAACTTTTCAACAAGAAGGAAATTGTCCCAGGAAAAGGCTACTGTTCATAATACTGAAGATAAATGGTAATAAGCCAGTCTAAGGGTATTTAACCAAGTAAGAGGGGAGAGATATGGTCCAAGGCTGATAGTACAAAGGGCCGAAGTTGTACTTCTTTCATGGGAGCCACTGAATTTAGCAGTGTTCAAAGTGGTATTCTACCAGCTATCTTAGTTCTCCAAAGTTAAATCTTTCAAAGCTTTGTTGAAAGGTATCCCAGTCTTTCTTAAGGAGATCTAAATCAATATTTGTCAGCTTCCGCAGGGAGGTTTTGGTTCTTATCGGAACTGTGGGAAAAGGGTAGACTTCGCTGACTGAAGACTAAAGAGGATGAGTGAGTGAGTGATCAGATCAAGAGAGTGGCGGAGTTATAAAATGAGAAAAATGACAAATCTTCTCCTATCTGCTGCTGATCTAGGATGACAGAAGAAGTAGCAGGATGGCATTTCTTTGAGCTGTATTTTCTTTCACTTGGGGCCTGACTAGTGCTTTGAAGTGCATGGAACACGATACTGTCGCTAAGTTCAAAGTGCCATTTAGGCCTTGGGTAGTAGAGGAGGACATAGCTGATTTTTCAGCAGTCTGGAACAGTGTTAGGAATGAAGACCATGGATAGGTGGATCAACTGTTGTGATGGTGGGGGGGGGGAAGAGTTTATGTTTATGTTTATTGTATTTGATAAAAAAAACGCCTTTCACAGGAACCAAAGCGGTGTACAATTAAAATTTAATAAAAGAAGGCCAAGGCCAGCGAAAGGAAAAGAAATGTACAATATTTGACAGGACAGCAGAAAAATCAAGAAAACAGGACAAAAAACATAGACAGGGAGTTAAAGATTATCTGGCCACCTTGGTCATGCTTCAAGCTTCGGCCTGGCAAGATGGGTTCCATAGGGTTTCTTTATTCCAGCCCATTCCCCCAGATCTTATTTGCCTAGGTACAGTATGTACCTAAGACATGTGCAGATGGAAATGGACACCGACTCATGTGCATAAAGTGTTTCATGCCATATGAGACCATAAAGAGTGCCTACAAAGGGAGAGCTGGCTTGTTTTTATTAGCACTCCATCTACAGTAAGTACACAGCAGACCCTTATAAGATCGTCAGGGTTTAGACCCCATTGTTGTTACACATTACACTATAGACTTATTGTGTGCATAAAGTGTTTTCATGCCATACAGACCATACAGAGTGCCTACAAAGGGAGAGCTGGCTTACTTTTATTAGCTCTCTTTCTAAGTATACGGCAGACCCTTATAAGATGGTCAAGGGTTGGACCCCATGTAGACTCAGTATAATGTAGATACACTTATAGCATGATCAAATTTTGGACTACAGTGTTAGCATTATATGGGATCTACAGTGTGTATTGTGTAAAATATGGTATTTGTGATTGTCTTAAACTGTACTTAAATTACGTTGTTTTATACACTGCTTTGAATCAACAAATTTGTGTATACTTGTAGTATATAACATTTTAAATTTAAATCTAACCTTTGTAATGTATTGGAACTGTTTTGCTTTATCATTTTAGTTCAGAGAAGCTTGATTTATCAAGTGTGAACTCACCTAGAGATTCAAGTATCTCTCTGCATAAAAAGGGAGGGTGTGTCATGCAGCAGGAGGTTAAAAAGGTGAGCCAAACAGCTACCTGCTTTCTTACATATGCATGGAGTAGATGGAAGGGGAAGGTATTTTGGATTTAGCTTGTGCCTTTTTCAGGAGCTCAAGGTGCATTACATGCAGGTACAGTAAGTATTTTGCTGTCTCCAGAGGGTTTACAATCTAAATTTGTACCTGAGATAATGGAGGGTTGAGCGACTTGCCCAAGATATGAGATTTGAACCTGGCTTCCCTGTTTCTCAGCCCGCTGTTCTAACCGTTGAGCTACTCCTCAGAATGTGGGGCATTGAAAAAATCCTATTCAACATTAATATTAATATATATCATAAAAAAATAAAATATTTCAAGCAAATGTGAGAAGCTTTCAAAGGGAACTCACTGGATGAGAAGCTTTCAAAGGATCAGCCAGACTGATAATTCTCCAGGACCAAGCAGGAAGTCAGTCCTCACATATGGGTGACGTCGGCGCCGATGGAGCCCTCGTGCGGAGCATTTCCCCAGCTTTCAAAGAAAGCCTTTAGGAATGCAGCGCGCATGCGCGGTCCCCTTCCCGCCCAAGGGTGCCATCTTGCTCAGTCTTTCTTTTTCCACGGAGCCCAAAGGACGTAGTTCGTGTCACCCGGTAAAAAGTTGATTTTTCTGTGATTTTTTGCGTTTCCTTGTCTGGTTCGATGCTGGTTCCCCATCCCGCCTCGGCTCGGTACACCGGTATCGAGCCCGGAGTTTATTTTTCGTTTTTTGTCCTTTGTGACTAGCATTCGTGCCTTTTTTCCTTCTTTAACCGGCAGCCCTGTGTTTTGACCTTGCACAGGCCCTTTTTCCCCCGATGGCTGCCAGCGGCTATAAAAAATGTGATCGGTGCAAGAAACTTATGTCTCTCACTGACACGCACGACTGCTGCCTCCGATGCCTCAGGCCCGACCATGACTTGCTGGTCTGTGATCCATGTGGCAAGATGTCGTCTAAGGCGCTTCGGAGCCGTCAGCATCAACGTGAAAGAATTTTTTCAGAGTCCGCGTCTGGACAGGCCTGGACTTTGTCAGAGGCCTCGACATCTCGGGAGTCTGACCCCGAGCGGCGTCGTGGGTCCTCTGAGAGGGGTCTCCCACCCGGGAGCACAAAAGGAAGAAGAAGCTCATGAGGGCGTCGTCGGTGGAGGCACCTGGATCCTCGAGGGCCAGATCACGCAGACCTGACCGCCGCCCCGGGCTCTCGGAGTCGGAGCGGCTGACCAAACCAGCTCGCCTGGAGCCAGAGTCCCCGAGTCAGGTAACATCTGTTGTCCTCATAGACTCTCCTCCGGGAGAACCAACGTCTGTCGGGCCCCGAGTCGGGGGCTGCAGAGTCTCCTGAGCTCGGTCTCAGGTTGACAGCCCTGGAGAGCAGCCTCGCTGCCTTCATGGAGCAGCAGCGGGTACTGATCGCTGGTCTGACCGGTGCATCTGCCCCGGGAGTCCCGGAACCTGGATGCCCTCGGTAGAAAGTGTTTCCAGGGCTCTATGCTATCTTGCCATGTCCAGACCTACCAGCTGTACATGGGCATGTACCTACAGGACCTGGCAAAAGAAATTGCCGGGTTCTCAGCTGGCCTCTCCGAGGAACCCTTGCAGAGGTTCAAAGCCTTGTCCACAGGGATCCGGGAGTGCTCGAAGTTTATCTCCCGAGCAGCCTATGATGGCTTTGAAGCTTTGGCCCGGGTAGCTGTGGCCGGCATCGGTGCACGCCGTCAGGCCTGGCTACAGTCATCGGACCTGGAGTCATGGGTGCAGGACAAGTTGGTCGATGTCCCCTGCCGAGGTGGCAACCTATTCGGTAAGCCCATGACTGAAAAGGCTGCAGAAATCGAGACCAGCACAAGGCTGTCCAGGAAGACTTCTGCCCCTTCTCAAAAAGAGAAGGGCTCGGGGAAGAAGCCCTTTTTCCCAAGGAAGGGTGCTGCCTACAAAACCTACCGTCAGTATCAGGCCTCTCCTGCTCCCCAAAAGGGCCAGCAGGCCAAAGGGCAGGGGCATGGGCCCCGTAGGCAGAACCCCCCCCCCCAAGCTGCCAGTCCTGGCTCCTGCACAGCAGGGAGGGGTTTTTTGACTACTTCAGCATAGCCTCTCCTCCGCCAGTAGCTCCACTCAGCACAGTAGGTCGGCTGACTCTGTACGCCTACAGGTGGCCAGCCATCACAGGGGATACCTGGGTACTGAGCATAGTCCAGAAGGGCTACATAAGAACATAAGATATGCCATACTGGGTCAGACCAAGGTCTATCAAGCCCAGTATTCTGTTTCCAACAGTGGCCAATCTAGGTCATATGTACCTAGCAGTTTCCCCAAGGGACACAGGTTCCACAATGCTTGTATTGGTTCAAGCATTGATATCCTGGGTCCCTTCTTAATAATGGCTTATGGACCTTTCCTCCAGGAACTTGTCCAAACCTTTTTTAAACCCAGCTACACTAACAGCCTTTACTACATCCTCCGGTAACAAATTCCAGAGTTTGATTACACGTTGAGTGAAAAAATATTTTCTTTTATTAGTCTTAAATAGTTTACCCTGTAGCTTCATTGCATGTCCCCTAGTCTTTCTATATTCTGATAAGGTAAACAATCGATCTACATTTACCCGTTCCACTCCGCTCATTAATTTATAGACTTCTATCATATCTCCCCTCAGCCGTCTCTTTTCCAGGTTAAAGAGCCCTAACCTTTTTAGCCTTTCTTCATAGGAGTATCCTTCCATCCCCTTTACCATTTTGGTGGCTCTTCTCTGAACCTTTTCTAATAACTCTATATCCTTTTTAAGATACGGTGACCAGAATTGCACACAATATTCAAGGTGCGGTCTCACCATGGAACGATATAGAGGCATTATAATATCTTTTGTTTTATTTTCCATTCCTTTCCTTATCATACCTAGCATTCTATTTGCTCTCTTGGCCACCGCTGCACACTGGGCCGAGGGTCTTAACATGGTATCCACAATGACGCCTAAATCTTTTTCCTGGGTGGTGGTTCCTAATGTGGAACCTTGCATCGTGTAACCATAGTTTGGGTTGTTCTTCCCTAGGTGCATAACCTTGCACTTGTCCACATTAAATTTCATCTGCCATTTTGATGCCCAGTCTTCCAATTTATCAAGATCCTCTTGCAATATTCCACAATCCTCTTGGGTTTTGACAACTTTAAATAGTTTTGTGTCATCTGCAAATTTGATAACCTCACTCGTTATTCCACTTTCCAGGTCATTTATGAATATGTCAAAAAGCAGCGGACCCAGCACAGATCCCTGGGGTACACCACTATTCACCTTTCTCCATTGGGAAAATTGGCCATTTAGCCCTACCCTCTGCTTTTTATCTTTTAACCAGTTCCTGATCCACAATAGTACACTGCCTCCTATCCCATGACTCTTTAGTTTTGCCAAAAGTCTCTCATGAGGGACCTTGTCATCAGCTACCCCCCTCCTACTATCCAGGGGAGCCTACAAGACTCCCTTCTACACAGAGACCTCCTCCTTCAGGAGTTGCAAAGTCTTCTAAAGGAACAGGCGGTGGAACCGGTGCCACACCACCTGGAAGGGCAAGGCTTTTACTCCAGGTACTTCCTGATACCAAAGAGAACAGGAGGCCTCAGACCTATCCTAGACTTGCGAAATCTCAACAAGTTTCTGGAGAGGGAAAAGTTCAAGATGCTTACCCTTGGAATACTGTGCCCTACCTCCAGCAGGGAGACTGGCTATGCTCCTTAGATCTCAAGGATGCTTACACTCACATCCTCATCCATCCAGACCACAGACAATATCTCAGATTTGTGGTGGGAGGAAACTACTTTCAGTACAGAGTGCTTCCATTTGGCCTAACCTCTGCCCCCAGGGTTTTCACCAAATGCCTGGCAGTGGTGGCGGCTTTTTTCAGGAACCAGGGAATTTTTGTCTTCCCCTATCTGGACGACTGGCTAATCAGGGGCCAGTCACTCCAGGAGGCCCGACAGGCCACTCTGCGCACTGTCTCTCTTCTTCAGCATCTAGGCTTTGTCATAAACTACGCATAGTCCACTTTGCTCCCCTCTCAGAATCTAGAGTTTATAGGGGCCAGGTTGGACACTCTTCAGGCAAAAGCTTACTTGCCCGAGGACAGGGCCCACAGACTTATGGACTTGGCCAACCAGTTCCAAAGCAATTCTCGTGTTTCCGCAAGGCACTACCTGCGGCTCCTGGGCCACATGGCGTCTACGGTACATGTGACCCCGAATGCCCGTCTGCACATGCGGGCTGCTCAGTGGTGCCTCAGAGATCAGTAGACACAAGCCACCGGCGACCTCCGAGACACAGTAAAGGTGTCCAGACGACTTCTGAACTCCTTACAGTGGTGGCTACATCTGCCAAACCTCCTCAGGGGTGTACCTTTTCAGACTCCAGCACACACAAGGGTGCTGACAACAGATGCCTCCTTAAAGGGCTGGGGTGCACATTACCAGGGCACCTGCACTCAAGGCCTGTGGTCCCCTCGGGAGGCCACACAGCAGATCAACCTTTTAGAGCTGCGAGCAATCCGCTTAGCTCTGCAAACCTTCTGCCATGCTCTCTCTCAACAGTCTGTCCTAGTTCAGACGGACAATCAGGTAGCAATGTTCTACGTGAACAGACAAGGAGGCACAGGCTCCAGGCTCCTATGTCAGGAGGCACTGGACCTTTTCTCCTTTGCGGTCAAACAAGGCATGTTTCTCAAAGCAGTTTATCTACCTGGTCAGGAAAACTTCCTAGCAGACAAGCTAAGCAGGATTCTCCAGCCCCACAAATGGCAGTTGAATCCATTGGTGGTCCATCAGATCTTCCTCCGCTGGGGACTTCCATCCATCGATCTCTTTGCAAGTCCACTAAACCGTCAGCTGCCCAAGTTTTGCTCCAGACAGCCGCATCCTCTGAGGATGGCAGCAGATGCTTTTCTGATCACTTGGTCTATGGGCCTCCTGTATGCGTTTCCTCCCACGCCCCTGGTGGCCCAAACTCTGTTCAAGATCCTCCGGGACAAAGCCTCGGTGATTCTGGTAGCCCCCAGATGGCCGAGGCAACCGTGGTTTCCACTCCTCCTACAGTTAGCGGTGGAAGCCCCGTTCCCTCTGGGGTTGCAACACGATCTCCTGTCTCAAGAGCAGGGTTCCCTTCTGCACCCCAATCTCAGGTTCCTCAATCTGATGGCCTGGCTGCTGAAAGGATAGTGCTTGCTCCCTTACTTCTACCTAAGGAAGTTGAGGAGGTGGTCTTGGCCTCTAGGAGGCAGTCCACCAGAAAGTCCTATGCCCTCAAGTGGCGTAGGTTTACGGTATGGTGTGCTCAGCGCAATGAAGATCCTTTCTCTTGCCTTGTGCCAGTAGTACTGCAGTATCTACTTCACTTGTCAGACCTAGGCCTTAAGTCCAACTCTGTTCGGGTCCACCTCAGTGCTCTATCAGCACACCACTCACCGATGGAGGGACAGTCTCTGTTGGTTCGCCCTTTGGTGTCCAGATTTCTTAGAGGTCTGCTTCTGCTCAAGCCTCCTGTTTGTCCACCGGCGACTGAGTGGGACTTGAACGTGGTCTTGCAGCAACTGACTCGCCCACCGTTTGAGCCGATGGCTACTTGCCATTTGCGCTTCCTCTCATGGAAAGCGCTCTTCCTGGTGGCTCTTACCTCGGCCAGACGTGTGAGTGAACTACAAGCTCTGTTTTCTGATAGAGACCGTGCATGCAGTTCTATAGGAACAGGGTGGTCCTACGGACCCATCCCAAGTTCCTCCCAAAAGTGGTCTCCTCTTTCCACCTCAATCAGGAGGTAGTTCTTCCAACCTTTTTTCCCAGGTCTATGCCAGCTGGTTGAAACAGTCTTGCATTCCCTGGACTGTAAGAGGGCGTTGTCCTTTTACATAGAACGTACGCGGGAGCATCGGAGGGCTACTCAGCTCTTCGTCTCGTTTGACCCTAATAGGATGAGGTTACCTGTCTCCAAGCGTACCTTGTCCACTTGGGTGGCAGATTGCATCGCCTGGGCGTACAGGGCCCCCTTGTAGGGTCGGGTCACGGCCCACCGTGTCAGGATGAAGGCTGCGTCAGTAGCTCATCTCTGCTCTGTTCTGGGCCGCAACTTGGTCTGCAAGCCAGACTTTTGCAGCCCATTACTGCCTGGAGAGAGAGTCCCGGTGGGACAGTGTTTTCGGCCAGGCGGTACTCCGTAATCTCTTTGAGGTTTAGGCAACTCCTACCCTCCGGCCCTTGTGTTGGGCTACCGTATGGAGTGCGTTCTCAGAGAAAGTTTTTATCACGGATGCTGAGGCTCTTGAGAGGGAGCCAATTTTTCAGTTCTGGGTTTACGGTAGCCTAGAGCTGGGGAGTCCCATATGTGAGGACTGACTTCCTGCTTGGTCCTGGAGAAAGCGTAGTTACTCACCTGTTACAGGTGTTCTCCAGGAGCAGCAGGAATCGGTCCTCACAACCCTCTCTCCTCTCCTTGGAGATGCAGTCATATACTTCATTTTGTTTTTTGCTGTCTTTTAGCTATGTCATCAGACTGAGCAAGATGACACCCTGGGGGGGAGGTGGACTGCGCATGCATGCTGCATTCCTAAAGGCTTTCTTTGAAAGCTGGGGAAATGCTCCGCACGAGGGCTCTGTCGGCACCGGCGTCACCCATATCTGAGGACTGATTCCTGCTGCTCCTGGAGAACACCTGTTACAGGTGAGTAACTACGCTTTATCCTCCATGCAGTTGTTAAATACAGACATCTAGTTTTTGCTGGTTTTCTGAATTTAGCAGCTCAAAAAAGACAGGTCATTGGGGAAAATAACTATGCATCTATTTGAATTTTAGGGTGGTGAAATTTTATGCTGGTAAATGTAGCTGCGGCAATGAAAGTATCCCTGAATATCAGGGCCGGCCCAAGGGTTTCTGCCACCCCAGACAGAAGTCCCAGCTGTGCCTCTCTCTCCCCTGCTGCTGCCGATTCTGTCTGTGGGATGGGGGGACGGCTCAGTGTGGCAGCCTGTGGCAGGCCATGTACTTCAGCACATATGGCCTGCCACTTCTGACCCCTCCCTCCCCCCTCCCAACACAACTTCCTGTCGGAGGGGGGTCAGAAGCAGCAGGCCATGTGTGTCGTGCCACCCACAAAGGTTTGCCACCCCAGGCGGCCACCTAATTGTTGGGCCGGCCCTACTGTTTATCTATATAGCAGCTGGCACTGAATATATATGTGCTGCAGTCAGTCAGAATTATCTGGACAGCAGTGATATTCAGTCCACTATCCAGATAACCTAGGCTAATGGACTAAATCTGGCCACTATATGGAGAATTACTGGAATCACTCATGCTCTGTCCCAGCACTATATGACTAGTTCTGGGGTGGTTGGTAAAGATTTTCAGTAGTACTAGCCAGATAGTACTGTTGAATTGCTAGATAGATCCAGCCAGCGGCTCTTAACTTGATAGCAAGTGCTGCTGCCTAGAGAAGTACTTTTAAATATTGCCCCGATTCAATGTTTTATGGACTTCTTCTTAAACTCATCTATGCTAGCTGCCTTGACCAAACCCCAACCCTTGGACTTCTAATGTCTCTCTACTCTCATCAGTTCCTAGGCCATCTATCCCTTCCCTCTGATATTCAGCATTTTGGAACTTGGCTCTAGAGCAGAGAAGAGGTAAGCAAAGTAATTTAGTAGCTAATGACAGGCCAGTTCTTTCCCTGTTCATTGCAAGGGTGTTTCCCAGTGTAGAAGCTTGACCCCTTACCATCAGTGTTTAAACTGTCAGCTTTTGTTTGGTTCCTCAGAGGTTCTCCACTGTGGTGGATAGATAAAAGTAAAACATTCCGTTTCCCACACCTAAACATGAATCACCACCAAGCTCCATAATCTAGAGAGCTCTAAATATTTAAAAAATAGCCTTCTAGGACGGTGTGACCTTGCTGTACCAATACCAGTACCCAGTAGGGGTGTGTATTTGTTTTGTTAGTGTAGTGTAGTATGCACTAAATATTTTAACGTGTTAACCTATGAATCAAGGTGCATAAAGTCTATTAATGCACATTAATTCATAGGTTTCTATAAAGGGGAAAAAAAGGACTATAGTAGTTGATATGGAAGGGCAGACTAGATAGGCCATATGGTCTTTTTCTGCTGCCATGTTTCTATGCACATAAATAAAAAGGTCATACTTATGAAAACAAAGTCCAAATATAACACAAAAAGTAACAGAATATTTTTTTCTATGCATATCCCTAGTTCCTAGCCACCATTAATCTGCTGGCAGTTGTAGCCTGTTAGTAACAACCTGGCTATCTCATATCCTCTAGAAGTGCTAGATAGTGCTTTCTTTCACGTCTGTTTTATTTTATCCTTATTGCCTCTTTTCTTGCTTCTGCTCTTGAGAGAGTGGAAGGTGGTATATTAGCAATATTGCATTCTTCCCGCACTGTCCTTACTACTGGTTTAAACCATAATAATACAAAAGACCGTTTATTCCATCCAATCTGTCCAACCTGCATCTGTATGGCCAAGAGGGTGAGGGGCACATGGAGAGACATGGCTTGGATCTACTTTCACTTTGGGGTTTGGGAAAGGAGGCTAACCCATGCATGCCTAAGCCAGCTATGTTATACTCTACTAGGCTGCAACTGAAGTTTATCCTGAATGGCGGCAGCAGTGACTGCATAAGTGCTTTATTGTATTCGTCGTTTTTTCTTCTAAATGTGCTCCAATTCTATGTATAACATTCGCCATTTTAGCTGACTAAATGGCCAAAGATATGCCTCCAAAAAAAGGAGTGTGTTTTGGAGTGGACTGAAGATGGTTAAAATACACTTGACAGCTGAACATATGTTACCCATGTAAGTGCTGACACCTAAAAGCAGGTAACTATCCATTGAAAACTGTATATGCACATTTTATAAACAGTACTGATAAAAATATGTCTGTCTATATAAGCTTTACATTTACAATTTGTACGGCAGCCATGTCATTGAATATTGACTTGTACAGTATATCTACTTAATCTCCGGGAACAAGCAGGAAGTCAGTTTTCACGTATGGGTGACGTTTGCACCGACGGAGCCCGGCACAGGACACTCCCCAGCATCTAATAGGAATACTTTTGAGAGCGTTCCTTCACGCATGCGTGGCTGCCTTCCCTCCTGGTCTCCTCAGTTGTCTTTTTTTCCGTGGAGCCATCGGGACCTCGTTCCTGGCAGCCGCATCTAGAGACTTCAAAAGTCTTTCACCAGAACCCATCAAAAATACTTAAGTTGCCTTCCTGTCAACCGACTCGACTCCCTCTCGATTCTGGTTCCCCTTTTTATTTTTATTTTACATAATTTTTATTTTATTTTCAGCTTTTTTTACAAACTTTATTTGAGGCCTGTGGCCTCATCGGGCACCATTCCCAGTTCGATTTTGCCTCCATATTATTCACTATTATTCACTAATAGATGAAATATTTCCCACTTAAACTCATGTATACTCATATTCATTAATTCACAACTTACTTTTTCCTTTTTCTTACTCTATCTTACAATACCCAATTCTTCACATTTTCACATTTACTCTTTACACTAATAATTCTAGTGAACTACAATACATTTTTCCTTGCTCAGATAAGATACGATTTTTGAAATTTGTAAATATTTAAATCTGTATATATGTTTAAACTATTTATATACCTAATCAGCATTTACTCAGCATTGTAACCCTCAAATTACCATTTTTATTATATACAATTTAATGTTCACTGTAATTTCAATTGTTTGAATAAGTTTCAATGTAATGTTCAAGTTTTGTTCTATGTAAACCGCTTTGATTTTTCTGAAAGGCGGTATATAAAACCGTTCAATAAATAAATAAATAAAATAATATGGAGAAGCCCCGAAGTGGTATCAAAAAATGCTCCAAGTGTTCTAGCTATAACTGATGAGCATTCTTGGTGCCTAAAATGGTTGGGGCAAGGTACCTCAGGCCAGAAGGTCGGGGGTTCAAATCCCACTAGAGGACAGCAACCTTGTGCCAGAAGGACTGGGGTTTCTAGTCCCACAGGTGCTCCTTGTGGTCTTGGGCAAGCCACTTAACCCTCCATTGCCCATGTTCCCTGTAAAATAGTTATCTCCAAGTTATAATGCCCTGTTCAATGTAATTTCAGTTTGTTCAATGTAAACCGCCTTGATATCATGAAAGGCGGTATATAAGAAATGTTAAATAAATAAAAATAAATAAAATGTTTAGGCCCAGACCACAATGTTGATTCTTGTCCCTTCTATCGCCACATGACTTCTAGAGATAGAAAGAACCGGGACAAACAGAAGGCTAAGCTGTTTCCTACAGACTCTGCTCCTTCGGTGCACTCCTCGGGGGGCGTTGGCTCCTTCAGTCTTCCCATACATCTAAGTCCTCACTAGCAAAGGGAAAGCATTGCTTGGAGTCATCAGTGCTTAAGAAGAAGAAGCAGAAGACATCTGCCTCGGCATTGAGGTCATTGATTTCCAGGTTGGTGTCGGCTTCAGACACCGAGCATTGGCACCGTCATTCATCGCATTTTGATGCTGACTGTCCATCGAAGCAACCACAGCGGGAGGTTTCACTCTCCAAAGCCACACAAGGGTTCAGGAATGCTCCTGAGGTCCAATCCTCGGTGGAGCCCCCGATACCAGCATCGGGAGTTGTGGCCCACACAGTTGTCTGGAGCCACTCCTCCCCCCGTACTGTCATTGGATGACCAGATCATCGCCACTGGGCATAGCATTGCTAAGCTCTTAGTAGTAGTAACACCAATGACATTGAGTGCTCCGCAGCCAGCACCAGCACCAGTTCCACTGATGCCGATGACGGCCACAGAGCTTGCACTCTTACGCAGGCATCCTCTGCCTCACATAGCGCCACAGAACAGCCCGATACCAAGGCCCTTGGCACCACCATGTCCGATAGCCTCTACATCCAAACAGCGAAGCTATCAAACATAAGGATTATTTTGACAAGGATTATTTTGACTTCCTTCCGGACTCGAATTCCGAAGAGGTCTCTGAAGTGGAATGCATCGATTCTGATACCATAGGGAGGTACCGTCAGATCCATCGCCACCTTATGAATGTTGATGTTTACTGCCCAAGGACATGTCCTTTCAGGATTTTATTAAGGACATAGCGGCAGCTCTCGATGTTTCAGTGGCTACGGAAATGGAACCAAGAGCTGAAGAGCTCGATATCCTCCAATACCCATTGGCGCCGAGGGAGGCTGCTACCCTCCCGGTGCATAACTTCTTAAAGAACCTAAT
The DNA here is from genome assembly GCA_033557465.1 of Ichthyophis bannanicus. Lineage (NCBI taxonomy): Eukaryota > Metazoa > Chordata > Amphibia > Gymnophiona > Ichthyophiidae > Ichthyophis > Ichthyophis bannanicus. The sequence goes on along the minus strand of CM066039.1, from coordinate 400,191,366 downwards.
GGCTTGGATGTGGGAGGCTCCCATGTCGACCCCTGCGGTGAGTAAAAGGCTCGATATCCTTTATAAAGCCACAACTCCCCCAAATTTTGTGTAAGAGGTCTCTCTTCTCAGTTAAGGGGGGCAGGGAGTGCATTCTAAAGCCTAGGCAGTAGTAAAAAGAAAGCAGACTATCTCTCTGGTAGATTCTAAATGAGCCTTGGATACAGGGGGAAGGGAAGTGTGGGGTATAAGCAGGGAGTGCAGATATCCAGGGCAACTGGCATGTAGACTCTTATAGAATAGAACATGTATTTTAAACTGAATTAGTAGAATGATGTTGAAATAATAGCGGTATAACACAGTTGAATTTGTAGGCAAGGGTGAGCAATCGAATAGCAAAGTTCTGTAACTGAAGGCACTTGAGATTGGCAGTTCTAAGACTAGCCTAGATGAAGCTACAGCAGTTCTTCCCAAACGTTTATTCCATATGACCCCATTTTAGCAACTGATAATTCACGTGACCCCAGCTAATGATGAATTCAAAATAGCAGGTCTCTAGCTTCCTTCCCCTCCTTCCACTCACTTAAAGCAGAAAGCAGCGGCAGTCAGCACAGGGTCCTTTGTGTCAGTGTGGAATGTATGCTTACAGATCCCAGTACTCGGCATGGATTTCCAGTCTAACAGGAAGCTTATCGAGGTGGGGGCAAGGGCCTATGAATGTTCACTGGCTCACAGGCCACATGCTGACTGCTGATTGCTACTACTTGGCATAGATCACAGTGAAAATCCAGAGAGAAGGGGAAATAATCATGTTTCTGTGACCCCCATCCACTGATGATGTGACTCCGTTAGGAGTCCCGACCCCAAGTTTGGGAATCACTGGGTTACAGTAATCTAGATGAGATGTTATAGAAGCATGAATGAGATGTGTTGATCAGTGGGTTCTCAGACGTTCTGGATTGAGCGAAATTGGCATAGGACAAAAAATAACGACTTAATGAGAGAAAGGATATTGTTGTTCAAAAACTAATTGAAAGTCAATGGTAATCCCAAGATATTTAAATGAATCAGAAGTAGGAACAGGATGGTCATAGATGACTGGGGGAAAATGACAGGTTGCTGTTTGCGACCATTTATCCATATGGCAAAGGATTTATTGAGATTCAGTTTAAGCTGATTCTTGTCCAGCCAATTAGTAACTGAATGTTGACAAGTGTTCATTGGGAGAAGATCTGGATAAAGTCAGTATAATGTGTTAATGAAATGTCATCTGCATAGTAGAAATCCATGGTTTTCCACTGAAGTTGGAGAGTGGGCTGAGGAAGATATTGAATAGTAATGGGGCCAGTACAGAATCCTGTGGGACTCCACATAATAGTGCGTGTGGTTGAGATGTGGCAGAATCCAGGGAGAGGGGAAAGTAGCGACCTGAGAGATAAGAGGCAAGCCGGGGGAGCATCGTACCAGAAACACCAGTTTCTTGAAGATGTAACAATAAGATCATGGTTTACTACATCAGAGCAGATGAAAGACTGAGCGAAACCACTAAGATGGCCCTATTGATAGTAAGAGAACTGAAGTTCATTTATCAGTACTGCCAGTACAGTCTCAGTACTGTGACCCTGTCTAAAACCAGACATTTGTAGATGGGAGTATATTGATTTTGATAAATTGAATAAGTATGACAGACTATTTTACTGTGATTTTGGAGATGGAGATGTAAGATAAATTGGAAATGGGGTGATAGCCAATAGTGCAAGATCGAGGTTAGATTTTTGATGGTTGGATGGATGATAGAGTTCTTCCAGTTGTCAGGGAAGATACCTTGGGAAAAGCTGTGGTTAATAATCTGTAGAAGGAGTAGCAGAAGGCCAAGAGTCAGATCTGTGATCCATTTGGAGGGGCAGAGATCGAGGACACAGACATGCTCTGCCTCTAACCTGCAATTGTCTACATTAGCGTGTGATTTCCAGTAGCTGACATATTAGAGTTAGTGTTCACCACATCCAGTTACCGCTCGCTAAAATGCATGTTAACTGTTAGCGGCATTTAGTAAAAGGCCCCTAAATCAATTTAAGATGTGTTAACTTATCATGCAGGGTACATTAAATTAACATACTTTAAAAAGTTTCAATACAAGTTAAAAACGTTTTATTAATTAATTGAGTTGATAGTCAATAGCACTTATCTGGGTAATAGCACCCACTAACTGCATAACTGCACTGACCAGAATATTTAGCAGCAATATACAGACAGTGCCCCTGAATAGCCAACTAAAATTCTTTCACTAATTCTTCAAAAGACTTCAAATGACCATCTGATGTCAAAAACTGTGAAAGGTGGTCCAAGCCTTGCTATCCCCAGAGTCTGAACTCCCAAGACATCTCGCCGCTGGAAACACAAAGTTACCTCACAGCAGTAAAAGACCAGAGTGTTCAGGATTCTGCCGCAGCAACTGACACAAACTCTACCAGGCTCCCCTCATAGAGCGTATTAGAGGGCTAAAGCGTAAGGGTTGGGGAGCTTGATCCAGGGAGCATGCAAGACAAATATTGGGTGTAATGTACCAAATAACTCCCGCTCCAGGTGCAGTGGGATGCATGTTGATGTCTGATATAACAATCGCGAACATACAACAGAATACAACTAACATTTTACTGCTCCACGGCGGGTACACCGAGTCCCCTCCCCAGTCTGCCCCCCCCCCTTCAAGCGGGCAAGCAAAAATGCGGCCGGCGCCCCTGCCACAAAAAACAACCAAGTTGCCGCTGTCACACCTGCAGATCCCTTTTAAGTATATGTAAAGGAAGAACCTGCAGTAAGTAGAGCCAGCGGGGGAGGAGTTTCATTTTATAAAGTGCCATTCACCTTAGAGAGAGTAGTAGACTCTCCCAGTGCTGCAGCTGCTCCCGCTCCTGTCTCAGGAAGGGGGGAACATTGAGACAATACAATTGGGACAGATCCTCCAGTACATGTACTCCCAAGTATTTAAAGGACCCAGACGTCTATTTCAGAGGAAAGGGGGCCCACCCATAAGTGGGGCAACTGGCGATCAAGAGACAAAGCCTCAGATTTGTCCATATTCAGTTTTAAACGAACAAGCCCCAAACTCCCAAAAATCATCCATAGCACGTGCAGAGAGGTCTGTGGGTTCTGCAAGTACACTAAAATATCATCCGCATATGCTGCAATCTTGAAGACTGTGCCTCCAACCTGTGCCCCTTCGATCCATGGATCAGCTTGTACTACATGCAGTGAGGGTTGTCAGACGGCTGCCTGGGTGAGAATCTTCACAGTCTTGGCAAGTGCATATATCTATATGATTTGCAAGGGATTGTGGGCAATGCAGTTCATTCACACCAGACACAGCTGCTGACAATAATTTAGTTGTGCTCAAGTGTTAAAGCCAATAAGATATTTATTTATGGGGTTATTTCTCCCAACAGAGATATGCTTGGTAGCACATAAATCAGGTTACTTGCTTTCAGTGTTAAACTTGAAAAAACAAAATCAGGAAAACAACCTTTTAACTTATCATGCAATTAAAGCAAAGAAATAAGACCTGGTTGGTACAAACTGGTCTTTTCTGTAGGCATTAGCTAATGTTTTCTTAGCATATATCAAACAACAAACCAAAAGCCACAAAGAAAGAAAAAAACTGTTCTTCTCAGGTTAACTTCTTGTATCTTCCCACATAGATTCAGAAGTGATTCTCCTAGCTCACAAGCAATTAGGTAAGGCTCAATTGCTAGCAGTCATCCAGCTGAAACCCCTTAGCTGGCTTGCTTCCTACTGCGTGGCTAGAAATCCTACACAGGAGCTTTTCTGAGTAGATTAAAGAACAAGTTTGTATTTCTTTGTGATGGTTGCTGTACTTTATAACAGAAAATCACCAAAGGAGTTTAGACAGAGAGCAGTCCATATAAACAGATTCTTCATCTGCTATCATTCCCTCTTCTTCAACAAGCATGGGTTCAATGTCATGGATTGGCATAGATGAATCTCCCAATGGAGCACTTTCAGGAGAATACTTGTTTCCCTGCTGTCTTTCAAGGTTATAGCTAGGGCATAGATCAGTGTTCATACCTGAGCTTCCATTGCTGTTAGAGTTCCTCTCTATATAGCCTGGCCAGTATGTAGTCCAGTTCTTATGTCCAGCCTTCCAATCCAGATCCCTGGATACTGGATCTCTCTTCACATACCTTCTGGCACGGGTCTTAGGGTCCCTTCCACGTGCAGCCGTCTCCCTCACAGGTAGCGTCTGGAGATTCCTAGCTCTGCAGCACCATTCCTCTGACTTTCCCCAGTCCAGTGGTGTATGCTGACCCTTGGAATGCCTCCCAGTATACGTACTGCTCCAGACTCTTCTAGACCTTTCAAAGGCTTTTCTCTTCCTTCTTCCAAAGGGTTTCCTGCCCTCTCTGTCCGTCCGGTTTGGCTTCTGCTTCTGATGATCCTTCAGATGAAACTGATGATCAAGCTCAAGCTGATTCTCAGGATAAGGATAATTCTCTGTAGAATAAACTCTACCTTATTCTGCTTAGATGAGTGCTCCTCCCTAACACAGCGCAGCTGTGCTGAATCAGGCCCTGCCCTTTGAGATGAGTGCTTAGGGATTACCTCATAGCCCTCCTGATTGAACACACGTCTCCCCACTTCAGCTCCTCTAATGGCTGTTGGAAACCTGGTGCATTCTGGGACTGGTAGTCTTTTATGGCAAAATTCTGTTTTCTTATTTCTACCAGAACTGACAGGTTGCTGGTTCAGAGTCACTTCACCTTTTCTATAGCTCCTTCCTGAGCTATGATAAGCTTCCTTATCACAGGGTTCAAGAAATAGAAGAAACAACAAAGGAGACAGAGGGCAACCCTGTCGGGTTTCCCATCCGAGATGAAAGTCATCTGAGACCTGACCATTAACAACCACAGCCACTCGTGAAGCGTATAGAAGCTGAAGGGCCTGCAGGAACAGCCCATCAAAACCTGATCACACCAAAACCCCAAACGAAAATTGCCAGTTCACTAAATCAAAGGCTTTTTCAGCATCAAAACTGATCAACAAAGAGTCCTGGTGTCTCATGTGGCTCGCCTCCATGGAGGCCACCATCCAATGCAAATTTAACACAAGGTGCTGGTCTTGCCCAAATCCCATCTGACTGTCTTGGATCAACACCGGCACAATTAAAACAAGGCAATTGGCCAAAGGTTTTGCCAGGAGCTTATTATTGCAGTTGGGTTGTGAGATAGGGCAGTAAGAGTCTAGGACCAAAGGGGTGCAGCCTGGCTTAGGCAGTACTTTAATATGAGCCATACTACTATCAAAGGGGAAGGCTTGTAACTAAATGCGGTGTGTAAACAACTGTTGTAATGGAGCCTGTACTCTGTCACGCATCAGGCAATACCATTCATTCCCAAACCCGTCTGGTCAAGGTGTCTTATAAATCTTGGATTGCAAAATGACTCGCTCAATCTCCTCTTCCATAATTGGGCGATTTAAGAAGTCTTTCTGCTCAGCCGTCAGAGCAAGCAGCTCCACTCCATTCAAATAGTATTCCCAAGATCGGGAGTATCCCCCTCAGTGTAAATAGCGTTATAGAATCCTCGAAACAATGCTAAGATGCGGTGCTCATCCGACACTACTGTCTCGCCATCAGAAAGGCTGTAATGCCCCCCAGACCCCACCAACTTTTGACCAAGGATGATATCTGACAACCTACACTGTTCCTGTACTGATGTAATTTGAGCTGGTAATACATCATTGATTTTATAACCTCTGTGGTGCATAAATGTTTTTAACTCTACCTGCAAAACTCTCCTCGGTGCAGCAGGGTGTACTGGCGCCCCAAGGCTTAGCGAGTCTCCCATATCTTCTGAGTAAGCCGCAAAATCTGAGCACCTATTTGCTTCCACCAGCTGAATTCAAAACTCATGATCTCGCCTCACAGAACCGCTTTGGCCCTCTTCCAGTATAAAGTCAGATTGTCTCTATGACACTTATTAGTGACCTCAATAAGCATTCCATTTTTCCTGGAAGAAATGCAGGAACCCTGGATTGTGATATAAATGCACTGGGAAACGCCACCTGTCTTGCCACCTATGATCACCAAGACAATTTAGGTCTAGCCAGACTGGGGCATGGTCGGAGATCACAATCATTTCAATGCCCACCCCATGTAACTTAGCGAGGGAGGTTGCGGGCACCAAAAAATAGTCTAAATGGGACAAAGTGCCATGTGTCCACGACAAGTATGTGAAGTCCCTGTCCCAAGGGTGGAAGGTCTGCCACACATCAACCAGGTACAGAGTATCACAGAGGTGGTCCACCCCTCTACCAAAATTAATCTGACCTGGGCTTCCAGGGGGGAGCCCTGTCCACAGCTGCATCCAGAATCCAATTGAAGTCTTTCCCCCTTCCCCCCCCCAAATTAATGAGAATATAAGAACATAAGATATGCCATACTGAGTCAGACCAAGGTCCATCAAGCCCAGTATCCTGTTTCCAACAGTGGCCCAATCTAGTCATACGTACCTAGCAGTTTCCCCAAAGGACATAGGTTCCACAATGCTTGTATTGGGTCAAGCAGTGGATATCCTGGGTCCCCTTTAATAATGGTTTATGGACCTTTCCTCCAGGAAATTGTCCAAACCTTTTTTAAACCCAGCTACACTAACAGTTTTACTACATCCTCCAGTAACAAATTCCAGAGTTTGATTACATGTTGAGTGAAAAAATATTTCTTCTTATTAGTCTTAAATGCGTTACCCTGTAGCGTCATTGCATGTCCCTAGTCTTTCTATATTTTGATGGCATAAACAATCGATCTACATTAACCCATTCAACTCCATTCATTAATTTATAGACCTCTATCATATCTCCCCTCAGCTGTCTCTTTTCCATGTTGAAGAGTCCTGACCTTTATAGCCTCTCTTCATAGAGGTATCTTTCCATCCCCTTTACCAGTTTGGTGGCTTTTCTCTGTACCTATTCTAATAATGCTATATTCTTTTTAAGATACGGTGACCAGAATTGCACACAATATTCAAGGTGCAGTCGCACCATAGAACGATATAGAGGCATTATAATATCCTTGTTTTATTCTCCACTCCTTTCCTTATCATACCTAGCATTCTATTTGCTCTCTTGGCCGCTGCTGCACACTGGGCAGAAGGTTTTAACATGTTATCCACGATGCCGCCTAAATCTTTTTCCTGGGTGGTGGTTCCCAATATGGAACCTGTGATAAGGAAGCTTATCATAGCTCAGGAAGGAGCTATAGAAAAGATGAAGTGACTCTGAACAAGCAACCTGTCAGTTCTGGTAGAAATAAGAAAACAGAATTTTCCCATAAAAGACTACCAGTCCCAAAATGCACCGGGTTTCCAACAGCCATTAGAGGAGCTGAAGTGGGGAAATGTGTGTTCAATCAGGAGGGCTATGAGGTAATCCCTAAGCACTCATCTCAAAGGGCAGGGCCTGATTCAGCACAGCTGCGCTGTGTTAGGGAGGAGCACTCACCTAGGCAGAATAAGAGTAGAGTTTATTCTACAGATGACCATCTTCATGATCACCTTGGATATCCAGAGAATTGTCCTCAGTATCCTGAGAATCAGCTTGAGTTTGATCATCAGTTTCATCTGAAGGATCATTAGAAGCAGAAGCCAAACCGGACGGACAGAGAGGAAAAGAGAGCCTTTGGAAGAAGGAAGAGAAAAGCCTTTGAGAGGTCTAGAAGAGTCCAAAGCAGTACGTATACTGGGAGGTATTCCAAGGGCCAGCATACACCATTGGACTGGGGAAAGCCAGAGGAATGGTGCTGCAGAGCTAGGAATCACCAGAGGCTACCTGTGAGGGAGACGGCTGCACGTGGAAGGGACCCTAAGACCTCTGCCAGAAGGTATGTGAAGAGAGATCCAGTGTCCAGGGATCTGGATTGGAAGGCTGGACATAAGAACTGGACTACCTACTGGCCAGGCTATATAGAGAGGAACTCTAGCAGCAATGGAAGCTCAGGTATGAACACTGATCTATGCCCTAGCTATAACCTTGAAAGACAGCAGGGAAACAAGTATTCTCCTGAAAATGCTCCATTGAGAGATTCATCTGTGCCAATCCATGATATTGAACCCATGCTTGTTGAACAACGGGGAATAATAGCAGATGAGGATCCTGTTTATATGGACTGCTCTCTATCTAAACTCCGTTGGTAACTTTCTGTTATAAAGTACAGCAACCAACACAAAGGAAATACAAATTTGTTCTTTAATCTACTCAGAAAAGCTCCTGAAGCAGGATTTGACCCACACAGTGGAAGGCAAGCCAGCTAAGGTGTTTCAGCTGGTGACTGCTAGCAATTAAGCCTTACCTAATTGCTTGTGAGCTAGGAGAGAATCACTTCTGTATCTATGTGGGAAATAATCAAAAGTTAACCTGAAAAGAACAGTTTGTTTCTTGCTTTGTGGCTTTTCATTTGTTGTTTTCCTGATTTTGACTTTGTTTTTCCAAGTTAACACTGAAAGCAAGTAACCTAATTTATGTGCTACCAAGCATATCTGTGTTGGGAGAAATAACCCCATAAATAAATATCTTATTGGCTTTACCCAAGAGCACAACTAAATTATTGTCAGCAGCTGTGTCTGGTGTGAATGAACTACATTGCCCACAATACCTTGCAAATCATATAGATATATGCACTTGACAAGACTGTGAAGATTCTCACCCAGGCAGCCGTCTGACAAACCTTGCATTGTGTAACCATACTTTTTGGGTTGTTCTTTCCTAGGTGCATAACTTTGCACTTGTCCACATTAAATTTCACCTGCCCTTTCGATGCCTAGTCTTCCAATTTATCAAGGTCCTCTTGCAATTTTCCACAATCCTCATGGCTTTTAACAACTTAGAAAAGATTTGTGTCATCTGCAAATTTGATTACCTCACTCATTATTTCCATGTCCAGGTCATTTACGAATATGTTAAAAAGCAGCGGACCCAGCACAGATTCCTGGAGTACTCCATTATTCACCTTTCTCCACTGGGAAAATTGGCCATTTAACCCTACCCTCTGCTTTCTGTCTTTTAACCAGTTCCTGATCCACAATAGTACACTGCCTTCTATTCCATGACTCTTTAATTTTGCCAAACGTCTCTCGTGAGTGACCTTGTCAAAGGCTTTCTGAAAATCTAGATACACTATATCAACTGACTCACCTTTGTCTACCTGTTTATTCACACCTTCTAAAAACCATAATAGATTAGTAAGACAAGACCTTCCTTGGCTAAAACCATGTTGGCTGTCTCCCATTAAACCATGATTATCCACATGTTCAATAATTTTGTTCTTTATAATGGTTTCTACCATTATTTCCAATACTGACTTCAGGTTCACTGATCTGTAGTTTCCTGGATCACACTTGGAACCCTTTTTAAAAATTGGCGTTACATTGGCCATTCTCCAATCTTCAGGTATTACAGATGACTTTAATTATAGTTCACAGATTACTAATAGTAGGTCTGCAATCTCATATTTCAGTTCTTTCAACACCCTTGGATGTATACTATCCAGTCCAGGTGATTTGCTACTCTTCAGTTTATCAAATAATTGTAATACATTTTCCCGGTTTATTGATATTTCTTTCACTTCTTCTGCAGCATCACCTTTAAATGACATTTCAGTCATGGGTAACATCCCTATATCTTCCTCAGTAAAGACCGAAGCAAAGAATTCATTCAGTCTCTCCGCTATGGCCTTGTCTCCTCTTAGTGTTCCTTTTACCCCTCTATCATTTAATGGTCCAATTGACTCTGTCACGGGTTTTTTGCTACAAATATACTTGAAAAAGTCTTTATTGCACATTTTTGCTTCCACAGCAAGCTTCTCAAATTCTCTTTTTGCTTGCCTTACCAATGCCTTGCATCTGACTTGCCAGTGCTTGTGTTGTTTCCAGTTTTCGTAATTTGGCTTCTTTTCCAGTTCATACTGCTAGACCAGTCCAGACAAACGGGTTATGCACCCCTGCCAGCAGATCTTGGAGACAGAGAATTCTACCAGAGCTCTGATAGGCTGGAGCCTGGTGATATAATCCTACCCCTAGGGGTCTCCCTCAGTTTTTCTCTGTCTCCAGCAGATCTGGATGCTTTTTTTTTTTGCTCCTTCAAAAAAATTGAAAATGCTTTATTTCTTTGTGATTTCTCTTGGAGAGATTATCCCCTGAGTTGCCAGTGTACTAATCTGAGCACCAGGATGATTCCAGCTGAAGCTCCTGTGTCCTGTCACAGTAGAGATCGCTGATATGCAGACTCCCCAGCACTAGTCATGAGGGCTATTTAGCTGGATGGTAAGCCTCCTAAAATCCAGTCCCTGGGGCTGATTTTAGTGGTGAGGCAGCTGGCAATGGTTTGAGCAGCGGTCCGTGGCTTCTCTGCACTTTCGGTACTGTGAGTACAGAAACTGTCTTTCTCCCACTGCTGTCTGCAACTCTGTGGTAACTCAATTTATTTTTCTTGATTTTTCAGCGATTTTAGGCATTTCTCTCATGCCTGCAACCCTCCCACCTTCTCCTTTGACTTTTTAAGTTAATTCCTTAGCTTTTGGGGGTTTTAATTCACTCTTTTTGAGGTTTATTTTTGCCGGCGGCCATTTTGAATAGCTAATGAGCCCTGGTTTTTGGCGGGAAGCCAGATTCCTTCTCTACTGGCTTCTAACAGCTCTATTGCTGTTTAAGTTTTTTTCCACAACACTTGCTAGCTGTGAGTTGTGAAGGGGTTCCTTTTTTCTCTGCCTATGTATTAACATAATGAATAAAAAGTACTGAAGGCATGGATAGAGAACAGGATGCAATTCAGAGCCACAGTACAATGCTAAGACACTGACCAATGGTGCAGGGCTCATGGGTTCCATCCCCCACTATGCCCAACAAAGATGGCCGGCTGAGGCATTACCTATTATGGGGAATATTGTTAAATGCCTGTTCCTGTGGGACAGAGTTATTTTTTTTTAGTTCTCACTATGCCTTATTCAGGTTTACGCTGCATAGGCTGTCCGAAGAAACACAGGGACCTCATGAATCAGCTGTGCTCTTCCCCCAGCATCTTGCTTCCCCAGATGAACTTGGGTACTCCTGAGCCTGGCTTCAGTGGAGCTCTCCCTTGTCTTTACGCTGCGCTGAGTCTTTGCCACGAGAGTTTGGACATCCCCACGAAGTTCAGGTATCATTTTCTGAAAGAAAACTGTGAGTAGCCTGTTTTTTTTCTTACTTGCCTCAGCTGCTCTGGGATGATTTCAACTGCATCCGGACCGGCTGCCTCTGAGTTTTGAAGTTCCTACTTTAAATTTTTAATCCACAAACTGCAGCCGGGTTACTTTGTACGTCTTACTGAATATTGTACCTGTCTTATTCAATATACCATTTGATTGGAATTTTAAGTCAGTGTTTTGGATCCTGACTGTTTTGGGCTCGGCCTAATTAAGCATACTCACTGTAATCTTCATACAGCTGGGTTTCAGCTTCTACATCCCTCCCCAGAAACACCTTTCAGCCCTACCATGGAGGTCTGAGTGGCTGCAGAGGGATCACACTCTAATTTCCCTACTTTCAGTCACTGTAATTGCCTTACCCTGACTTTGAAAATTTCTCTGTACCAGCACAGTGAATGACTGACATTTCCCTTCTCAGCTCAGTGAATACCTGACAGTTTTTCTGTGCCATCGGCCATTTTGTTTTTCTCTTCAGTGTTTCTTTTTGGAGGGAACAGTTCTAGACAGCAGTTTCCACACATTTAAACATGCTGTGGAGGCACGTGGAGTTTCAAAATCCTTTTCTTTGAAGAGTCTTGGGTTTCCCTGAGCCTACCTTGCTAAAAAAAAAACCCCAAAAAAAACAAGAGGAAAGGTGGTTTAAGTCTCTACAATGCTTGTTTCTCTGGCTGTAATATATGTGATATGTAATCAGCCAAAGGGGGAATTAATAGATTGCTTGTGTTCCACCTGCACGCTGCATCCCGGAGACTCTTTCCCCATTCCCACTGCGCTGCTAGATGGGTTCATCAGCACCTTATCTCCTCCCTCCTTAGAGCCCCTGCTGCAGGATCTTCCTGCAGGAGAGGATTCAGTCAGCTCCCATGTCGCTTCCACAGCCGCTGGAGGCCACAGCAGCCTTGACTGACAGTGCCTTCCTCACACTCTTCCATCTGACATGGCGCCTGTGCCTTTTGGAGTCTTTTGGAATATCTCCTACGCCTGCTCAGTAGCAGGCGAGCATATGGCGTGGTCTCGCAAGTGGTCCCATAAGTCCTCAGACCTTAGAGCAGTACGTCCTCCTTGGGGCGTTGCATGTGCCTTGCGGGGTACTATGGATATTCAAGACGACTTTAAATCTTCGGAGGTCAGCCCTGACTCGTTGGAGTATGGAGATGGGGAATATTCTCCGTCTGTTTTCTTCGTTGACGGTTCTCAGCCTTTTTCGGTAAGAGAAGTTGCCGGCTCTAATCACACAGGTGATCGAGTCGCTCCCCCTAGCCGACACGCCTACTCCACCGGATTCTCAAATCCATTTGCAGCCGGATCCCATTTTCCAGAGCATTCGTACGGCACGCGGTATTGGTCAGTTATACCCTTGGTCTCCCTTTCACTTGGACCGTTGGCTGACATACCCGACAGTTGATGCATTCTGACCAGAGTCATCAGGCATACCACACTTCCGGTTGAGGGCGGAGAGGCGCTCCGCGACCAGCAAGACCTAACGAATTGGGAGGCTGCTAAAGACCGGTTTTCCTTCGCTCGCTATTTCCTTCTTGCAGGTGTGTGGAGGTCTAGCAGCTCGGGCCTCCCTTCGATGGATTCAGCAGCTTCCCGGTGTTCCCGAGTTGGTTCATTTCGAATCCATCGCTGCATTCTGGGCAGAAGCATTCTGTGATCTCTTGCGACTGTCAGCTCGCTTCCTAGCACCGGTGTCGGTAGCTCGGAGATGGCTCAGCCTGCGTCAGTGGGCAGCGGATGTTGCTTCATTTAAAGGCTCCAGCGTTTAGATGCCATTCGTCCCGATCCACCCTTGGATGGAGGACTGGGCCGTTACTCTGTCTATTTTGGGATGCTTCAGGTCCTGGATTTTCTAGGGACTGGGTGCGACACTCGTAGGGGACGGGTGTTTCTACCTCAGGAACGTTTTCAGAAGATCTCTCTTCAGCTCCGCCGCTTGGATCAAGCGGTGCCTCGGCCTTGGGGCTACCTTCAACTCTTGGGGTCCATGGCAGCAACGATAGCCCTTGTTCCGTGGGCAAGAGCGCTCATGCGCTGCTTGCCGACAGCGCTTCTATCTCGTTGGTCGCCGGTATCGGAGAGTTATCGAATCCGGTTGCTTTTGCTTCTGCCGGTGCGCCGCAGTCTCCGCTGGTGGCTTCAGGCACACAATCTTCTACGGGCGGTCCCTCTGGAGTCTCTGCGCTGGATCTTGGTGACGCCAGTTGCCGACCTCTCCGGTTGGGGAGCGCCTTGAGGCTTGGCCTCGGCGCAGGGGAATTGGTCACCTCGCGAAGCCCAAGGGTCTATCAATCGTCTCGAGACGCGGAAAGTGCGCTTCGCCCTTCTTCAGTTTCAGCCTCTTCTGCGGCGGCGTGCGGTTCGGATCCTGTCCGACGCCACGACGGTTGCTTACCTAAGCCGCCTAGGCGGCACGCAATGTCCGGATGTCTCACAGGAGAGGCGTTTGCTCCTCCCGTGGGCGGAGGAACTTCTTCAGGCTGTCGGCACAGCACATCGCAGGCGTGAACAATGTGTAAGCCGATTTTCTCAGCCGGCACTCTCTGGAGCCCGGGGGCTGGGCTCTGCAGCCGGATGCGTTCCGGTCCATTGTTCGCCTGTGGGGACTACCGACCATGGATCTAATAGCTACGGCGCAGACTGCCAAGGCTTCGCTGTACTTTGGCCATTGGAGGGACGAGGGAGCGCACAGCATGGATGCTCTCTCTCAACCATGGCCGATTCATCTTTTCCTGTGTGTTTTCCCTCCCTGATCCGTGATATGCATGGTTCTCCAGCGGCTCCGAGACCGTCGCGACCCTGTGCTCCTGCTGGCTCCGAATTGGGCTCGCGGACCATGGTATGCGGATCTCTTCCGTCTTTCTGGGGCGTTGCTGCTCTGCCTCGAGGCGTTGCTCGGCCTTCTGATTCAGGGACCGGTGGAGATGGAAGACCCGGCTCCTTACTCGCTTACGGCCTGGCAATTCCACGCCGCCGGTTTGCTCGCTACGGCTATTCGCCTAGCGTAGTCGTGACGCTTCTCACGGCGCGGCGGTCTACCACGACGCTGACTTACGCTCGGGTTTGGCGTCTCTTGATGGTTGGTGTTCGCGAAATAACCTCTCACCCTGGCGTTGCGGTGTTCCGGACATCCTGTCCTTTTTACAGGCCGGAGTGGATAAGGGATTAGCGCTCGATTCCTTGCGAGTACAAGTGGTCGCCTTAACTTGTTTTCGGAGTCCTATACCGGGGCGATCGATAGCTTCGCATTTGGACGTGTCTCGGTTCCTCCGCGGAGTTAGGCCTTCCGGCCTCCTCTGCGTTCGCCTGTACAGGCGTGGGCTCTCGTGCTTGTCCTCTGTGCCCTCGTTGCTCCTCCCTTTGATCCTCTGAGGGCATGTTCTCTTCTAGATTTGACTCTGAAGGCAGTCTTCTTGGTGGCCATAACTTCGGCACGCCGTGTTTCTGAGCTCCAGGCTCTCTCATGTCGACATCCCTCTCTCTCGTTTTCCTCCGAAGGCGTTTCTCTGCGAACTGTCCCTTCCTTTGTTGCCCAAAGTGCTGACGCCGTTCGCTGTTGACTAGCCTCTTTTCTTTCCGTCTTTTCCAAAGGCGCAGTGTGACAGTGGTCGGTCTCCGTTGCGGGCGATGGACTTTACGAAGGTTCTTTTTCGGTATCTGGGGGTCGCGAGACCCTTCCATATGACTATTGCTCTTTTGTCTTGTTCGCGGGTTCTCGTCGGGGATCCGCAGCCTCCGAATCTACTATTTCTAGATGAGTTACGGAGGCCATTGAGGCGGCGTACCTTCTTCTGGGAGAGCCAGCTCCACCGGGACGCTGTGCTCACTCCTCTCCGGCGCAAGCAACTTTATAGGCCGGGAGGTTTCATGTAGTTCCTCTCGATATTCGCTGGGCGGCGACTTGGTCGTCGCTGTCCACCTTTGTCGGTCATTATAGGTTGGACGTTCATGCCCGTCAGGAGGTCCGTTTTGGAGTTGCTGAGCTGTCGGCGGCCTTACCCCCCCCTTGAAAGCAGGTAGCTTGGGTACTGCCCATTTGTCTGGACTGGTCTAGCAGTATGAACTGGAAGGAGAAATTTCACTTACCGTTAATTTCCTTTCCTGGAATACTGCTAGACCAGTCCAGGACCCGCCCTGCTGTTGGTTGGAGTGCCGCTGGTGCGGTGCAGCCGCCGACCGCGGTTCTTCTCTTTGCCGGTATGCCTCGCCATGGGCAGTCCATGGGTTCGTAGGTGGATACTGTTTTCAGCTCTAGGGAGTTCTTCGGCTCCCTTGTATATAGTTCACTTGAGACCCTCTGGGGTGATGTTACAGTTCATGTTGCATTAGCTTGTGGACGTAACTGAGGGAGACCCCTAGGGGTAGGATTATATCACCAGGCTCCAGCCTATCAGAGCTCTGGTAGAATTCTCTGTCTCCAAGATCTGCTGGCAGGGATGCATAACCCGTTTGTCTGGACTGGTCTAGCAGTATTCCAGGAAAGGAAATTAACGGTAAGTGAAATTTCTCCTTTTCCATTTCCTGAAAGATGCTTTTTTGGCAACAGCCTCTCTGACCTCACCTTTAAACCATGCTGTCAGTTTTCTGGACTTCCTTCCACTTTTCTTAAAGCGTGGAATACAGCTGGTCTAGGCTTCCATGATACTATTTTTAAACAATACCCATGCTTGATGTAAATCTTTAACCTTTGCAACTGCTCCTTTTAGATTTTTTTTTATTATTTTCCTCATTTTATCATAGTCTCCCCTTTGAAAGTTAAAAGGTAGTACTGTGGATTTTCTTACTGTCCCACATCCATTTATTAAATCAAACACAATCGTGCTATGATCACTATTGCCAAGTGGCCCCAACACCCTTATCTCTTGCATCATATCTTATGTTCCACTAAGGACTAGGTCCAAAATGGCTTCCTCTCTGGTCAGTTCATGAACCAGCTGCTTCAAGAAGCAGTCATTTATTTCATCTAAAGACTTTATTTCCCTAGCATGTCCTGCCGTGACACACTGACCCGGTCGATGCCGTGGTAATTGAAATCACCCATTGTTATTACTGTGCTGTAACTTTTGTTAGCTTCCCTTATTTGTTTGAGCATTTCATCATCCATTTGTTCATTCTGGCAAGGCGGTTGATAGTACACCTCCACTGCCATCGCCTTCCCCTTCCCTTTTTTACATGAAATTTCAATCCATAGAGATTCTACAGTGAATTTTGTTTCCTGCAAAACTTTAATTCTTTGTGACTCAATGCCCTCTCTAACATAGAGTGCAGCCCCTCCACCAATTTGTTCTCTGGGAACAAGCAGGAAGTCAGTCCTCACATATGGGTGAAGTCAGCGCCGACAGAGCCCGCGCGGAGCAAATCTCCAGCTTTCAGAGAAAGCCTTTGGGAATTGCTACCACACATGCGTGGTCCCCTTCCCGCCCAAGGGTGCCATCTTGCTCAGTCTCCTTTTTTCCGCGGAGCACACCAGATGTCATTTGTTTCTGTCCTGGAAAAAGTTGATTCTTCGAGCTTGTTTTTGCTTGTCTCCGGTTTTGCGCCGGTACCTTTTCCCGCCCTGATCTCAGTACCTCGGTATTGGGTCAGTTCCTTTTTTACTTCAAGTTTTCATTTTTCTTTGGGCATCTTCGCGCCCGTTTTTCTTCACTGGCAGCCCGAAGGGTCTTCGACCTTGGTGGGGTTCTTTTTCCCCCCATGGCTATCAGCGGATTTAAAAAGTGCGATCAGTGTGGGAAGATCATGTCCCTGACTGATACGCTTGACTGCTGCCTCCGGTGCCTCGGCCCGGACCACGACCCGGCGGTCTGTAGCCTGTGCAAGAAGATGTCCTTGAAGGCCTTGAGGAGTCGCTAGCAGCAGCATGATAAAAACTTTCCGGATTCCCCCATGCCTCTGAGAGCCAGGACCTCGTCTGAGGCCTCGCGCCTTGGGAGGAGCACTCCAAACCTGAGCGCCATCGGGGGTCCTCGGAGAGCGGGTCTCCCTCGAGGGAACTGAAAAGAAGGAAGAAACCCTCGAAGGCGGCGTCTCTGGATGGCTCCGATCGGCCAGGCTCCTCCGCGGGGCCGGTCGCAGAGCCCCGAGCGTTTGCCCGAGATGTCTGAGAGTGAGCGTCCAGCCAAGGTTCCTCGAAAGGACCCGGTCATGGATCTGCCTAGGCAAGTACACACTCTCCTAGTTGAGGATTCCCCTCCAGGGGAGCCGGCTTCGGGCCCGAGTGTGTCGGTGCCCAAGCCGCAGGCTGCGGAGCCTCCGGTACTGGTGTCCAGGATGGTGGCCTTGGAGTGCAGTGTCACTGCCTTCTTGGAACAGCAGTGGGCACTGATGTCTGGCACATCCTGTTCCTCCATCTCAACCACCGGCATTCAACGTCGAAGACGTCCCAGGAGGCCGAGCCGATCTTCGAGGCCATGTGGGCCCAGGTGGATCCTTGGCCGAGGTTGTGCTCGGCCTCCTGTTCGTCGGGGCTGAGGTCATCACCGGCGAGTCTGCCAGTGTTGGGGTGGATGCTGCTGAGGCCCGAGGAGATGCATGAGCCTTCCTCGGAGGCCTCCACCTGGGAGACCGAGGACGAGGAGTCCCCGGACACCCGTCATCATCACGATGTCCCATCTGAACCTCTGAGAAGGTCCCCACCAGAGGATATGGGTTTTTTGGACTTCATCCGGGATATGTCCAAGGCCTTGTCTTGCCCGACGGAGTCCACGATTCCCATTCCTCCTATCCTGGAATGACTTATGCTCCGCATGTGGGAGACACCAGTGTTGACGCCGGTGATCAGCAAACGGCTTGACTTGATGTACCGAGTCTGTCGGAGCCCTGGGTTTCAGAAGTAACAACTGCCGCACAACTCCATGGTTGTGGAGTCAACCATGCGTCGATTGAAGAGTTGTTGGAAGACGCACTCTTCGGTGCCCCCCGGCAGGGAGGCCTGCACCTTGGATGCCCTCAGCAGGAAGTGTTACCAGGGCGTGATGCTGAATTGTCGGATCCAGGCCTATCAGCCGTACATGGGCATGTACCTGAGAGACCTGGCGAAGGAGCTTGCTGGGTTCTCGGCTGGTCTCTCCAAGGAGCCTTTGCAGTGCTTCAAGTGCCTGTCCAAAGCTGTCCATGAATGCTCTAAGTTTGTGTCTCGGGTGGCCTATGACAGGTTTGAGTCGGCAGCCCGGGTAGCCACGGCAGGCATCGGTGCATGCCGCCAAGCTTGGCTACAGTCATCCGACCTTGAGCAATGGATACAGGACAAGTTGGTTGATGTCCCATTTCAAGGGGAAAACCTCTTCAGCAAACCTATGACCGACAAGGCCACCGAGCTGGAGACCGAGTTTATGACGAAGATTGTGCCTTAGGCAGCATGTTCCATGTCCAACCCCACGCCTCAGGGCGCACTCTTGATCTTGTTCTTACCCCTGTCCGCTCCCCTTATCTACCATCCAGTTTCTCGTCCTTCCCCCTTCCTTGGACCAATCACTTCTGCCTTCTGTTTTCCTTTTCCCTCCCCTCTCTGCTTGTCAGGAAAACCCCAACCACGGGTCTTCACACCCAGTGCCCCAAACGCTATATCACTCCTCTTACTCTTCAACAATTCCCTCCAGCTGATTCTATCTTTTCTTCAGATTTCTCGACTCTCCCTGTGGACAGACAGGTTGACGTCTGGTTCTCCACCCTTTCTTCCGCCCTCAATAACTTGGCCCCTCTCTGTTCTGTTTCCTCACGACTATCCTTTCATCATCCCTGGTACCATCCCGGTCTGTATCTGCAGCACACTTATTTGGGTTGTGCAGAGCGTATCTGGCACAAACACCCCACTCCCGATTCCCTTGCTATCTTTCGTCAGTGTCACCACCTCTATCGCTCTATGATCTCCACTGCCAAACAATCATATTACTCAAAACTTACATCTTCCTCCTCCAATTCTACTTGGCGTCGCCATCAGGTCATGCATCTCCTCTCCTTGTCTTCTTCCTCCCCTGTCTCATCAGTGCTCCTTGCTGAGGCCCCTAGCCCGGCTAGTCTTGCCTCTTTCTTCACTGACAAGATCCAGTCTCTCCGCTCCTCCTTTATTTCCTGCCCTCACCCCTCTTTTCGTCCCCTGCCTCCCCAATCACCCTCTCTCCCCCCACCCATCTCACACCTCTCATACCTAGCACACATTCCGGGCCATCACACCAACTGAACCCACCTCCCACAAGATCATGTGCCCACTTGACCCTCTTCCTTCATCCTGGCTTCTCGACCCCTCACTTGTGCTCCTTCCCTATATACTGCTCATAGTCAACACTAGTCTAAATTCTGTCTGTTTCCTTCCTCCTGGAAGCACGCCTTTGTCCGTCCCCTTTTGAAGAAACCCGACCTTGACCCTGCTATCCCGTCACACTGGCGCTCGGTGTCCAATCTCCCCTTCCTCTTCCTCTCTAATGTTCTTGAGAAACTTGTCTTTGCACAACTTTCTGCACACCCTGACTCCACCCTCTCCCTTCACCTCCAACAATCTGGTTTCAGATCCGGTCACAGCACCGAAACCATCCTTCTGGCACTCCTTAGCGAGATACACCAATCACAGGACCGTGGTGATATTTCCATTGCTGTCTCTCTGGATCTTTCCTCTGCTTTTGATCTTGTCGACCATCGCACCCTTCTTACTCGTCTGTCCGATCTTGGAATCCGCTGCACCTTTTCCAGTGATTCCACTCCTTTCTGTCGTCATGCACTTTTGCAGTTAAATCAAGCACCACTGTTTCACCATCCCTTCCTCTTCCCTGTGGTGTCCCCAGGGTTCTGTTCTTGCCCCCTCCCCTTCAATGTGTTTCTCGCTCCACTTGCCCTGCTCATTCAGGGAGGTTGGTGATTTTAGTATGAGCGGTTGATTTTGTGTTTTATTCACATACAGCATGTTACGCTATGAAATAGAAGATCCCCTGATGAAACTATAAATGTGAAATGCACAATGTCATGAGGTAGACAGCACTAAGCCAGGAATATTAAAGAGTAATGCAAAGGAAGAGCTTACTGGTCATGAGCTAGACAGCACTAAGCCTGAAACATTAAAGAGTAATATAAAAGAAGAGCTTACCTGTCATGAGTTAGATAGCACAGACCCTGAGATATTAAAGAGTAAAATAAAAGAAGAGCTTACCTTACAGCCACACGTACAGTTGCAGCATACACAATGCAGAAAGGCAGGGAAAAGAGAAACAAACTTCCCTCATGGCCTTAGTGACACAGTAAGAATTCAGGGTCCCAATCAGGCTCACCTGGAGCCAGAGTCAAGTTCTACGTCTGATGAGCAGAGAGATAAAACCAGGTGGGAAATCACACAGGAGGAGCGCAGCCCCGGGGAACTCAGGCCTAGGGAGCGCAGGCCCAAGGTACTCAGGCCTAGAGAGCTCAGGCCCAAGGAGCTCAGGCCCGAGGAGCTCAGGCTCAGGGAGTTCAAGCATCTGGAGGAAAAGGCTGGAGTTCAGCATTCAGGGCTGCAGCCAGAGCTGGAGTTTGAGCTCGAGGAAAAACAGTCCAGGAGATTGAGAGGTCAGTCTCAGAGAAAAGGTGAGACAAGAACTCCAGAGCAGTTTCAGAAAGACACGTTGCCTTGGAGAATCAGGGCAGAAGAAAGGCAGGCTGAAAAACTCGAGAGAGCTAGGAAAGACAGTGGCAAAGTCTTCCCAGCCAGAGGGGTCCTCGTACCGAGGCAAGCAGCCAAGCCAACAGAGAGCAAAGGTCACGTACAGGGAAGCTCACTGAAGACAGGAAGTGAGTGCTGCTCAGCCAGGCACAGCAACCGATGCTCACAGAGAAAAGCAGGGAGCCAGTCAGAGAGAAAACCTTGGCTGGAAGAAGAAGGGCTGGAAACCATCTTCTCCCCGAAGAGAGATAAGTACCCTGTCTTTTGTAAAGGGAAAGAAGTGGGTCCTTATCGGAGAAGCCGGGCTTACAGCAAGCTAGAGAATCCCTATTGGCATAGGACGTGGGAGGAAATCCCCAGCATAGCTCCTGCTAGCTCTGACACCCTAAAGCAGTTCCAACTATCAGAAGCTGAGGTCCCCCGAGGGCAAAGCTCTGAGAGCAGTTTCACAAGTACTCAGTGCCCATATACAGGACCAGGTCCCGACCTTATGCAGTGGGAAAGCGCTATCCCAGAAAACATCCCCGAGCCCATGGAATGTGCTTTGTGTGTAGCAGATGACATAGAATCTCTGTGTTAAAAGGGAGCAGGAAAGGAATTGTGTTATTGCACATATGGAATGTGATGGACTCTCTTTGCTGAAGAAGAAGCATAATTATTGTTTGTAAGAATCCTTTACACCGGTGAAGCAACCGTTCAATTTATGTTGTCCTTGTTTGAAGACATCCTCAAGGGAAAGGGAATAAAACCTAACCTTAATTTTCACTCTGGACACGACTACAGAGTCTTTATTCCACAACTTCAGGCTATACCCGGGTCTAGGCAACTGCCTAAGGCCAGCTTAGTCTCACAACAATCGGTACCGGGGATTGGCGTTGGGATCATTGCGCACAGAATGTAAGTGAGCTGGGTCATTTGGAGCTAAATACAATTTCTTGTTTTTCGATGGAAAGTTTGAGACTTAATATTGTACAGCCAATTCTGACCAGCCATATCAGCATTATTAGAAGGTCGTTGATGTTACCGGGCTTATTCACTGGGTTAAGACGACAGTCTATGCAGTGATGCCAAACGATTACTGAGACCTTCTATGCCTGTTGCTGTAAGTTGAACTATTTGAAGAGAGCAGCTTTGGAAAGAAATTAGATTCTCCTTTGGATAACAATGAACGATTAATGTTATTACAGTTGACTGCTCATTCAGCAGGCAGGAATCTCTGCTTACTATTATGTGGATGACATCTTGCCTCTGCATCTCACCAACTGCCTGGCCCCCGACCTCTCTGCTCTTGACGATTGCTTTGTCCACATTTCCACCTGGTTCATCAACAACTTTCTCCATGTGAATCCCTGTAAGTCTGCCGCTCTTTGGTTTTCCTTTGACGCTCCTTCCCCTTGCTATCCCCCATTATGTCCACCCTTCCCATCCCTCTCGTTTCTACCCTCCGTTATCTTGGTGTCACCCTGGATTCCTCCCTTTCCTTTCACCAGCATATATCTACACTTGTCCATAGCTCCTTTTTTCACCTTTGTAAGATCCATTCTATTCGATCCTTTCTCCCTCTTCGTTCCTTCCTTCATCACTCTTGTTCTTTCCCTTGTAATCTCATGACTAGACTATTGTAACTCAGCCATAGCAGGACTCCCCCAGTACCAACTGCGATGCCTTCAGTTAGTCCAGAACACCGCCGCCCGCCTCCTCACAATCTCCACTCCCTTTGATCATGTCACTCCCCTCCTCCTTGACCTTCATTGGCTCCCTATCAGTCAGATTCATTTACAAGCTACTCATCATCACCCACAGGGTCCTTCATACCGGTACACCCCAATACCTTGCCAATCGTATTTGCCTCCAACCTGCTCCCTGTATCCTCTGCTCTGCACATGGTAACTGCCTTTTTCTTCCATCCCCATCCCAGGCCCGCCTCAAACTCACCCGCCACTCAGCCTTCTTCTTCCTCAGTCCCACCCTCTGGAACTCACTCCCACATCCTCTTTGCACAGAACCCTCCTTCCTCCGGTTTAAAGCCCTGCTTAAGACCCACCTTTTTTGCCAGGCCTTTAACATTCAGATTACACCTTCCATCTAGACCAGTCGCCTTCCTCCCTTTCCATCCCTTCCCTTTTCTTTGGCATGTTATATATGTCCCCCTTAGTTCTCTTTTCTGTTTATCTTACTCTCCTTTACGACTTTCTTTCCTATCAATTAATGGCGTTCCTTTCCTCCTTTTCTTTTCTGGCAGCGTATGTTTTATTGTACACCACACCCTGACGCATAAGCTTGGGTGGTATATCAAGCCTTACGAATAAAGATAAAGATAAAGACTAGGCTCTCTAAGAAGACCACTGCCCCTTCCTGAAAGAAGGGCTTGGGTAAAAAGCCCTTTTATCCGAGGAAGTCCACTGCTTACTGAAACTACCCCCCCTTACCCAGGCCTCCCCGGCTCCCCAGCAAGGGCAGCAGGCCAAGGGACAGGGGCATGGCCCGCATAAGCAGAAGGCTCCCAAGCCCCAGGCTCTGGCCCAGCCTGGAGGGGGTTTTTGACTCCTGCAGCATGGCCCCTCTCCCACTCAGAGCTCAGCAGCCTACAGGAGGTCACCTCATCCTGTATGCCCACAGTTGGGGGGCTATCACCACCGAATCCTGGGCATTAAAGGTGATCAGGGAGGGTTACCACCTCCACCCGAGCCAGGTAACTCCTCACTACTTCCCGGAAGAGCCCCTCAGGTCTCCCCTTCACCGGGACCTTCTTCTGAAGGAGGCAGGCCTTCTCGAGGATCAAGAGGTGGAACCGGTGCCCCACCACCTCAAGGGCAAGGGGTTCTACTCCAGGTACTTCCTCGTGCCAAAGAGGACAGGGGGCCTCAGGCCATCCTCAACCTGTGTAACCTCAACAAATTCCTGGTGAGGCAGAAGTTCAAGATGCTCTCCCTTGGAACATTTCTGCCTTACCTCCGCCAGGGAGACTGGTTTAGGCTCCTTAGACCTAAAGGATGCTTATACACACATCCTAATCCACCCAAATCACAAGCAATACCTATGCTTTGTGGTGGTGGGGTTATCATTTCCAATACAGGGTACTTCCCTTCGGCCTTGCCTCGGCCCCCAGGGTATTCACAAAGTGCCTGGCAGTGGTCGCCGCCTTTTTCAGGCTTCAGGGGATTTTTGTCTTCCCCTATCTCGACGACTGGCTCATCAGGGGCACTGCAGCCCCAGAAGTGCAGCAGGCCACGGCATGCACCACCCAGGTCCTGCAACACTTGGGTTTCGTTATCAACTACCCCAAGTCAAACCTTTGCCTGTCACAAGAGCTGGAATTCATTGGGGCAAGGATCAACACCCTTCAGTCAAAGGCCTTCCTACCTGTAGACAGGGCAGCCAGGCTCATGGCGCTAGCCAAAGATATACAGCACCGTCCCTCAGTGCCAGCAAGGCATCTGCTGCGCCTCCTCGGGCACATGGCCTCCACGGTGCATGTCACTCCAGATGCCCGCCTCCACATGCGAACAGCGCAGTGGTGCCTCAGGGACCAGTGGTCCCAGGCCATGGGACATCTCCAGGACAGAGTCAGAGTGACCAGGGAGCTGGTACAGTCCCTGACCTGGTGGCTGTCACCCCGACACTTGGAGGCAGGGATGCCTTTCCAGGCCCCTCACCACTCGAGGGTTCTCACCACAGATGCCTCCCTGCTGGGCTGGGGAGCCCATTGCCAGGGATACCGCACCCGGTGCACTGTGACCCATTGGAAGGTCGGGTCACGGTGCACCGGGTCAGGTCTATGGCAACATCAGTTGCTCACCTGCACTCGGTTCCTCTGGCAGACATTTGCTGGGCTGCCACCTGGTCTTCAGTTCATACCTTCGCAGCTCATTACTGCCTGGATAGAGAGTACCGACGGGACAGTGCCTTTGGCCAGGCCGTACTCCATAACCTTTTCGGGGTCTAGGCAACTCCTACTCTCCGACCCTTCTTTGTTCAGGCTACCGGAGTGCTAATTCCTTTGGACGCAGAAGAGCGAGCCGCAATGAAATCCGTATTATGGAGTAATATGGATTTCATTGCGGCTGCTTGCGGCTCTTGATGAGGGAGCCTTTTTTGGCTGTAGGTTCATGGTTCTGGTCTTAGTCAATTCAACAGAGGGTGACTATCATAAACTAATATAAATATCCCTCCAATATATTACCTAGGCTATGCAATTATTGTATTGCTCTTTCAAAACTCAATTAATTTCTTTCTTGAGGTCTCAGACTGTACCAGGCGCTGGCTATAACAGACATAGTCCTTAGCCTCAGCCCTGTAGGTTCATGGTAGCTTGTGGCTGGGGAGTCCCATATGTGAGGACTGACTTCCTTCTTGTTCCCAGAGAAAGCATAGTTACTCACCTGTAACAGATGTTCTCCGGGGACAGCAGGAATCAGTCCTCACAACCCTCCCTCCTCCCCTTGGAGTTGCAGTCCTATTATCTTCATTTGTTTTTGCCATCTTTTTAGCTATGTCATTTGACTGAGCAAGATGGCACCCTTGGGCAGGAAGGGACCACGCATGCGTGGTAGCAATTCCCAAAGGCTTTCTTTGAAAGCTGAGCATTTGCTCCACACTGTCACCCATATGTGAGGACTGATTCCTGCTGTCCCTGGAGAACACCTGTTACAGGTGAGTAACTATGCTATCTACTCTATCATTACGATATAGTGTGTACCCAGGTATCACAGTGTCCCACTTGGTTGTCCTCCTTCCACCATGTCTCTGAGATACCATTCATATCTAACCTCTCATTTAGTGCTATATATTCTAACTCTCCCATCTTATTTTTTAGACTTCTAGCATTTGCATACAAGCATTTTAGAGGCTGTATTTTATTCATATTAATCTGGTTATCGGTAGGCAGGGGTAATTTGGAATGTTTAATTTCTGTCGGCTCTGTACGTAAGGGCATTTGGGTTACTTTTGTCGTTCTTGGAACCTCTCTTCTTATATGCCCTAACTTCAATCTTTTGCTAGTATCCTTCAAGGATACATTGTTCCAAACCATGCACTCTTGGGCGACTGTCGACTCTCCCCTATTATCTGGTTTAAAAGCTGCTGTCTTCTTTTTAAAGGTTAATGCCAGCACCAGCATCTTGCCCAACCTCACAAAAAACGACTTACCTAAGGTATTGGGCCCATAAATATTGCAAAAGGTAAAAGGAATGCCCGCCAACTTCCCTCCAACAATTATGTAGCGCCCCTGTGGGTCATCCACTTGGCTGTCCATCATGAAATCAAGGTCTTATGGAAAAGAATGGCCACTCCTGCCCTCCAGAATTCGGCGGACTCTCCAAAGGACTGGCCCTCCCATCATCTTTGTAATTACTTATGCTCCTTCAATTCCAAATCCATCTCTTGCAACATGACCATATCTGCCTTCAAGTCCCTCAACTGCTTCAGCACTTTGTACTGCTTTATGGAAGAGCCCATCCCGCAGACATTCCAAGAAATGCAACAAACATGAGGGTCACTCATAATGTCCCAAAGCAATTACTGACACAAAAGCATGTTTCCACATAAGGCAGAGCAGGGCGCTCCCCAGCCTAAGTGCCATGCCCCGATGTTGAGCCAACCCCCACCCATCCTGTCCCATGCCCCCTTTCCTACAGGCTGCCTGCACCCCCCTCCCTCCATCTGCCACCCATCTACCGCCCAACCTCCCCCCACCACATCCAGCGGGTCACTACAGAAGTGTCGGGAGCCCCCCTCACTTACCCCCGCCTTCCCCAGACACTCATTTTTCTCAGCCCAACTATCCCAAACCATGCCCCACAGACACACACACTCAGACCTACCCAGCTGCCCTCCCACGTGACCACGTATGCTTCAGTCATCCTCTTCCGCACAGTCAGTCTCTCCAGTCATAACCCAATCACTCCACCATATACACAACCCCCCATACAGGGAAGTCATAGCGTCCATGAGAATGCCTGGATTGCTAGATAAGGTGCACCATATCCTCTAGGGTGCAGCATGCACCTATCCATGAACTAGGGCGAAAGCCCCGCCCAAGGGAATTCATTCACTATGGTCCAAGACAGGCCCCCGATGTCCCTATTTATTTATTTATTTAACTGGTTTTATATACCATCTTATAATGTCAAAGCGGATTACATGGAACAGTTAGAAATTAGTTTAAGTTAAACTAATTCCAAGCTGTTCCTTGTAAAGTTAACTTAATAAACTTAAATAAAATGGTCTGGTCTAGAAAACCTGGAACAGAGTGATATTAGAAGAATAGTGATTACTTGAGTAACTTAATCGTATACAACCTCCAGGAACAAGCAGGAATGTAGTCTTAACATATGGGATGATGTCGGTACCGACAGAGCCCACGTGGGTATGCTTCCCATTGTCCAATTGGAAAGCTTTTGGGAGCACTCCACTATGCCTGCGTGACTGCCTTCCCACCTTCCCAACTCCTTCTCTTCAGTTCTTTGTTTTCCGCGAAGCCAGCAGGATTTGTCACTGCAGAAAAACTTCTTTTTGTGGATAGTGCATCTGCCTTCCCATCAACACCGGCACCATCTAGGACACCACTGGTTCCCTTATTCTTTTCTTTTACTTCTTTATTTTCTTAAAAAACAAACAAACAACAAACTATTTGGACGTTGACTCCCTTTTTAGGCCTTAAGCCTACTGTACTCTTCACACTTGAAGGTATGGAGAAACCAACTAGTAGTTTTAAAAACAGTTCTAACTGTGCCAGGACGATTTCAGCAATGGACAGATATTACTGGTGTCTAAAATGCCTCAGCCCAGACCACCAGCCAAAGGACTGTTCCCTCTGTTATAAACGACACGTAGAGGCCTACAAAACCGGGCTTCTAAATTTGGGGCATTCTTCGCTTCGGACACAGTATCGATGGTGTCCACTTCGAGGGCCTCATCATCCTCTCCTCATGGATCTAAGGAATTGTAGGGATTGTTAGTAGCACAAAAATAAGTTAGGTTCTTGGTTATGTCCAGGGGAAATTAGCTACTGATACCCAGCCCGAAGTTCTATGAGTTATGCTGGTAATGAGCCACGGAAGGAGTCTGGTCAGTAGATATATATTGTCACCGCGCCCTTGCCCAAGGCAATTGCCTAGGACTTGGACGTGGGCAGTCAATATATTTATTTCTGATAAGTGCCTATATTTGTGTAGTTGTGAAATGATTCAGCCGAGAATATATATAGGCTCGCAGGATTTTTATTATTTTCAGCCAACGGAACTTCTTACAAAAAGGTTCCAAAATATCAGGACATAAGGTAAGGATACTTTCCAGAATAATCAAACCAAAAAGGCTTCTACTTCAGCTTCGGCACTCAACTGAAAACATAGGGGTATGTTTACTAAACCGCGCAATTGTGCGGTGCGCACTTGAGCGTGCGCTAAGGTACCTTAGCGCACGCTAATAGTGCGTTTCTCCAGGACCAAGCAGGAAGTCAGTCCTCACATATGGGTGACGTCGGCGCCGACGGAGCCCTCGCGGAGCAATTCTCCCCAGCTTTCAAAGAAAGCCTTTGGGAATTGCAGCGCGCATGCGCGGTCGCCTTCCCGCCCAAGGGTGCCATCTTAGCCAGTCTTCTTTTTTCCGCGGAGCCCTACAGACGTACCCGTCGTGTCCCCGCTGAAAAAGTTGATTTTCGTGAGTTTTTCTCTTTTTTCACTTCGGTTCGACACCGGTCGTTTTCCTGCCCGGACTCGCGACGCCGTTGCGAGTCCTTCTCTTATTTTTCGGTTTTTCTGATTTTGGTCAGTTTCGTTTTCGGTTTTTCGCTGGCAGCCCGGTCCTTTGACCTTGCAGGGGCCCTTTTTCCCCCGATGGCTGCCAGTGGTTTCAAGCGGTGTGGTCAGTGTGACAGAAATATGTCACTCACTGACACACACGATAATTGCTTCCGCTGCCTGGGCCCGGATCATGAAGAACTGATCTGTGGAGCCTGTGGCAAAATGTCCTCCAAAGCGTTAAGGAGTCGGCGGCACCAGCGGGATAGAATCTTCGCTGACCCCGGCCGTACCCGGACCTCGTCGGAGGCCTCGGCATCCAGAGGCTCCAGCTCTGACCATCGCCGAAGCTCCTCCGACAGGGGATCTCCCTCCGGGGACCATCGACGGAAGGCAAAACCCGCGAGGGCGGCGTCGGTGGACGCTCCTGGCTCCGCGAGGGCCAGGTCGCATAGCCCCGATAGCCGTCCCGGGTCTTTGGAGAAGGAGCACCTCCCGAAGCGACCTCGCCTGGAGTCGGAGTTGCCTGCTCGGGTAAGTCCTGTAGTCCTTCTGGACTCGCCTCCGAGATGTCCGACGTCGGGCCCGACGCCGTCGGGGCCCGAGTCGGGGGCTGCTGGGTCACCTGAGGTCGGACTCAGGTTGACGGCCTTGGAGAGCAGACTATCTGCCTTCATGGACCAGCAGCGGGCACTGATCGCTAGCCTCGCTGGCGCCACTGCCCCGACCGCCGGGACGTCGACGTCTAAGTCGACCCCGGAGACCGAGCCGATCCTTGAGTCCATGCGAACTCGAGTCGATCCTCGGTCGAGGTCACCCTCGGCCTCCCGTTCGGGACCGAGGTCGTCGCCGCCGACTCCCTCGGCGTCGGGGCGGCCGACGCCTCCGCCTGCCCGAGCCGACCCCACCGATTCCTCCTTGGAGTCGGCCTGGGAGTCTGAAGAGGAAGAGTCACCTGATTCGTTTCGGACTCGGTGTGTCCCCTCGGACTCACCTGAGTCCGAACCTCGGAAGCAGTCCCCTCCGGAGGATGCCCGGTTCTCGGACTTCGTCAGGGATATGGCCAAGGCTTTGGCCTTCCCTGCGGATCCCGAGGAGGAGCCTCGAGCCGAAGAGCTCGACGCCCTTCAGTACGACTCTCCCGCCCGGGAGCACTTTACTGTACCGGTTCCTCCCATGCTGGAACGACTACTCTTCCGCATGTGGGAGAGTCCGGCCTCGTCGCCGGTATTAAGCAAGCGGGTCGATTCCATCTATCGAGTCCGCAAGAGTCCTGGCTTCCAAAAAGCACAGCTGCCACACCATTCCATGGTAGTGGAATCGGCCATGCATAGGCTTAAGAGCCAAAAGATGCACTCCTCGGTGCCTCCTGGCATGGAGGCCCGTAACCTGGATGGCCTTGGTAAGAAGTGTTTCCAGGGCTCTATGCTGGCTTGTCGTGTCCAGACCTACCAGCTATACATGGGCATGTATCTCCGAGACCTGGCTAAAGAGATAGCCGGATTCTCCGCTGGACTGTCCGAGGAACCTTTGCGGAGGTTCCTGGCCTTGACAACTGGTATTCGGGAATGCTCCAAATTCATGTCCCGAGCAGCCTATGATGGCTTTGAAGCATCGGCTCGAGTAGCCGCAGCTGGCATCGGTGCCCGCCGACAGGCTTGGCTTCAGTCGTCTGACCTTGAACCCTGGGTGCAGGACAAGTTGGTCGATGTCCCCTGCAGAGGTGAGAACCTCTTTGGCAAGCCCATGGCTGAAAAGGCTGCACAAATCGAGACGGAGACTCTCACCAGGACTAGGCTTTCTAGGAAGACCTCCGCCCCTTCCCAGAAAAAGAAGGGCTCGGGAAAGAAGTCCTTTTACCCGAGAAAGGCGGCTGCCTATAAACACTACCCTCAATATCAGGCCTCCGCAGCTCTCCCACAGGGCCAGCAGGCCAAGGGACGGGGTAACGGGTCCCGTAGGCAGCAAGCCCCCAAGCCTGCACCACCAGCCCCTGCTCAGCAGGGTGGGGGTTTTTGACTTCCTCAGCATAGCCTCTCCCCCTCAGCTGGCTCCTCCCAGCACCGGAGGCCGGCTGGTTCACTTCGCCCACAGGTGGTCCAACATCACTTCAGATGCCTGGGTGCTTCAAGTCGTGAGAGAAGGATATCTTCTCCACTTCCATCAGGTCCCTCCCTCTTATTTTCCGGGAGAACCTCCTCGACTCCCTCTGCACAGGGACTTACTCCTTCAGGAGTTAGCAAGTCTCCTTCAGGAACAGGCTGTGGAACCGGTGCCCCACCACCTGAGAGGTCAAGGCTTTTATTCCAGGTATTTCCTAATACCAAAAAGGACAGGAGGCCTCAGACCCATCCTGGACTTGCGCAACCTCAACAAGTTCCTCGTGCGGGAAAAGTTCAAGATGCTTACCCTTGGAATCCTTCTGCCCTACCTCCAGCAGGGAGATTGGCTATGCTCCTTAGATCTAAAGGATGCCTACACGCACATCCTCATCCACCCAAGCCACCGCCGATACCTAAGGTTTGTGGTGGCAGGAAATCATTACCAGTACAGAGTACTGCCCTTTGGCCTATCCTCCGCACCGCGAGTCTTCACAAAATGTCTCGCGGTGGTGGCGGCCTATCTCCGGCTTCACGGCCTCTATGTCTTTCCGTACCTCGACGACTGGCTCATCAAAGCATCGTCCTCTCCGGCAGTCACCAATGCCACACACTGCACGGTGACTCTTCTGCAGTACTTGGGCTTTGTCATAAACTTCGCAAAGTCCACTTTGCTCCCCTCACAGGATCTCGAGTTCATCGGCGCAAGACTGCACACTCCTCAGGCACGAGCTTTCCTGCCTCTCGACAGGGCTCAACGGCTCATGGACCTAGCCGGCCGTTTTCACAGCCAGTCCCTGGTCTCCGCCAGGCGCTTCCTGAGACTACTCGGCCATATGGCTTCCACTGTCCACGTGACCCCCAATGCTCGCCTGAATATGCGGCCTGCTCAATGGTGCCTTCGCAAGCAGTGGCAACAAGCCACCGGCGGACTAGCCGACTTAGTGCGCATCTCCGGGCCGCTGGCCTCTTCCCTACAGTGGTGGCTTCATCGGCCGAACCTGGTGCTCGGAATGCCGTTTCAGTCGCCTCAGCCGGCTCAAGTGCTGACGACCGATGCTTCCCTCCTGGGTTGGGGAGCACATTGCCAGGGGGCATGTACTCAAGGTCTCTGGACCGCGTGGGAGTCTGCTCAACAGATCAACTTCCTGGAGCTCAGAGCAATCCGTCTGGCGCTCAAGGCTTTCTCCCACCTGACTTCTCACCGGTCCGTCCTTGTCCAGACGGACAATCAAGTTGCCATGTTCTACGTGAACAAGCAGGGGGGCACGGGCTCCTTCCTTCTCTGCCGAGAAGCTCAGAAGCTCTGCTCTTGGGCCGTCAGTCATGGCATTCTTCTCAAGGCAGTTTATCTCCCAGGCCAAGAGAATTGCCTGGCGGACAAACTCAGCAGGATACTCCAGCCGCACGAGTGGCGTCTGGATCCCTTGGTAGTTCAGAGACTTTTTCTGAAGTGGGGCCTCCCCACGATGGATCTCTTTGCCAGTCCTCTCAACCGGCAACTTCCTCGCTTCTGCTCTCGTCAGCCACATCCCCTTCGGGTAGCGGCAGATGCTTTTCTACTCTCATGGTCGGAAAGCCTTCTCTATGCTTTTCCTCCCATCCCGCTAGTCTCTCGAACTCTATTCAAGGTTCTCCGGGACAAAGCTTCCATGATCCTGGTGGCTCCTCGCTGGCCCAGACAGCCGTGGTTTCCACTCCTGTTGCAATTAGCGGTAGAGGATCCGTTCCCTCTGGGGTTTCAACCGGATCTCCTAACACAGGATCAGGGGTCTCTGCTACACCCCAACCTCAGATCTCTCAATCTAATGGCCTGGCGGCTGAAAGGGTAGTCCTTGCTCCCCTTCGCCTGCCGGCAGAGGTGGAAGAGGTCGTCCTAGCTTCTCGGCGACCTTCTACCCGCAAATGCTACGCCCTTAAATGGCGTCGCTTTTCCGTTTGGTGTGTACAGCAGTCTCAGGATCCCTTCTCCTGCTCGGTGTCGGTGATCTTGTAGTACCTGCTCTACCTCTCTAATCTGGGACTTAAGTCCAACTCCGTCAAAGTCCACCTCAGTGCTCTTTCAGCACACCATGTGCCGGTGGACGGCAGACCTCTTTCCAGCGACCCTCTTGTAGCGCGGTTTCTCCGAGGTCTTCTTCTACTTAAACCACCTCTGCGCCCGCCAGCACCTGACTGGGATCTGAATGTGGTTTTACAGCGGATCACCTGTCCGCCTTTTGAACCGATGGCTACCTGTTCTCTGCGTTTTCTTTCGTGGAAAACCTTATTCCTGATAGCCCTCACTTCCGCTAGACACGTAAGTGAATTGCAGGCCCTCGTGTCTGATCCCCCTTTCACTCGGTTCTACAAAAATAGGGTAGTCCTACGGACTCACCCAAAATTTCTTCCAAAAGTTGTCTCCCCTTTTCACATCAATCAGGAGGTGGTACTTCCAACCTTCTTTCCCAGGCCTCACTCCAGCCGAGCTGAAAGGGTCCTGCATACCCTGGACTGTAGAAGGGCATTGAACTTCTACCTTGACCGTACGTGGGAGCACCGTAAAGCTGCTCAGCTTTTTGTGTCTTTTGACCCCAATAAATTGGGGCTCCCGGTCTCCAAGCGTACTCTGTCCATCTGGGTTGCTGACTGTATCGCTTGGGCTTATGGGGCAGCCGGACTCTCCTTAGAAAGTCGAGTCACGGCTCATTGTGTTCAGGCGAAGGCTACGTCAGTGGCTTACCTCCGCTCTGTTCCGCTGGCAGACATCTGCCGGGCCGCTACTTGGTCTTCGAGCCAGACTTTTGCGGTCCATTACTGTCTCGAGAGGGAGTCCCGCAGGGACAGTGCTTTCGGACAGGCAGTCCTCCGAAATCTCTTCGAGGTTTGAGCAACTCCTACCCTCCATCCCGGATGTGGGCTACCGGTGGGTGATAATTCAGTGAAGATTCCTTCCTTCTGTGCCGCTGAGCTAGAGGGAGCTCATTTTTGTGCTTAGGGTCTCCGGTAGCCTCAAGCTTGGGAGTCCCATATGTGAGGACTGACTTCCTGCTTGGTCCTGGAGAAAGCGTAGTTACTCACCTGTAACAGGTGTTCTCCAGGAGCAGCAGGAATCAGTCCTCACAACCCTCCCTCCTCCCCGTGGAGTTGCAATCATCTGCTTAAGTTTTTGTGCAAATTTTTTTATGCTGTCTTTTAGCTATGTCATCAGACTGGCTAAGATGGCACCCTTGGGCGGGAAGGCGACCGCGCATGCGCGCTGCAATTCCCAAAGGCTTTCTTTGAAAGCTGGGGAAAATTGCTCCGCGAGGGCTCCGTCGGCGCCGACGTCACCCATATGTGAGGACTGATTCCTGCTGCTCCTGGAGAACACCTGTTACAGGTGAGTAACTACGCTTTTTGTGCCCCGCACACGTACGTGTTGCACTAACGGGCCCGCACAAGTGCGCGGCGCGCTGAAGTGAGATAGAGGCGTGGAAAGGCATTCTGAGGGCGGAGGAAGGCTCCCGAGGGGCGGAGGGACGTGGTCAATGGGTGGAGAGTGGAACGGGAGAGGCTCCCCGCACAGGAGCGGGGCTGAAATTCAAGCTAAAAAATACCGCGAGTGAAAACCTCGCGTTAGAGCCGATTTAAAGGGAAGAGAAACCATTTACGTCAGCAATGTACAGCAAAACCGGGGAAACCTACAAAACGTGAGCAGTGTGATACATGTGCACAGAACAAAATAGCAAATAAAACCTGAAAATGACCACAACAAAATTCAAAAAAATTATCATCCAGCTGGCCAATAGTGATATCAATGGGCAACATTAAAAAACACTCCCAGGAAAGCTCCAAAAAAAAAGAAATGATTTTTGGAAGGGTCTACAGAGCGTAGACCCTTCCAAAAATCTTATCTTTTTTTTGGAGCTTTCCTGGGAGTGTTTTTTAATGTTGCCCATTGATATCACTATTGGCCAGCGTGGTTATTTTTTTGTCCCCTTTTTCCGAGGTCATTTATGAGGTTTATTTGCCCTTTTGTCTCCATACAAGGTGAATGAGCCCACAGTAAAATTGTGCAGAGCAGGGTTTCTGACTCGTTCGGCCAGGTTTCCTATCTCCAGGGACTGCACTGTCTCTGTGGCCACAGTGTGGTGCAGCGGACACAGCCAGTGCCTGTAGGACCAGAGGGTCACAGGTTCAAATCCCAGCTGGGGCTCCTGCCAACCCAGTCCCCATATTTTACCCACCACTAAACAGAGATAGTAAAGACACTCCTTTATTGCAGAGAACATAAGCATGGTTCATACACCTATATTTTACCCTACACCGCACACACACCATAACAATGGGCATTACCTACAGCCGAGTCCCCCAAATGCAGTCCTGGAGTGCCACAACTCAATCAGGTCATATGCTTTTTCCAAGATGAGGACATGTCAGCATGTTGGCGGAAGGGTACAGGTGGTGGAGGGGGCAGTGGCTGCTAGCCACAGCAGACAGTGGCTTAGCCCTGTGCAGGCTGGCACCGTCCACTGCAACAGACAGGCTCTGTCGGATGTACAGTCATGGACTCCCCAGGGAATGCAGCCTATCTGTGGCAACACGGTGGTGCAGTGCACACAGACAGTGTGTGCAAGAACAGAAGGTCACAGGTTCAAAGCCCAGCTGGGGCTACTGCCAATCCAGTCCACATATTTTACCCACAACTAAACCGTGATAGTAAGGACAAACCTTTATTGCTGAGAACATACGCATGGTTAATATGCCTATATTTTACCCCACCGAGCACAGACACCATAAACAGGCGCATTACCTAGAGCAGAGTCTCACAAATGCAGTCCTGGAGGGCCACACACCATTCAGGTTCCATGCTGCCTCTAATAAAGATGCCTGTGCTGCATATCTATGCACCACCCCCATGGTATGCAGATGTAGCTCATGCATATTCATGAGGGACAGCATGAAAACCCGAACAGTGTTTGGCACGCCAGGACTGGAGTTGAGAACCTCTGCTGTAAAGCAGCAGCCAACAGGGGCAGACACACCCACACCCACAGGCCCCATTGGCCAATGCCTCCTGGAGAGGCAGGACATTGGGCCCTGCGTGCATCTCCCAATACTAGCACTTGCATACCTTAGCAATGCAACCCTACACCTGGGTATACGGTACACAGCTCTCAAACGTTTGCTATGAGTACTGGCAGATAGAAATTCCTACGTTAAGCACAGTTTGCTGATTGAGCTCCATCATAACAATCATTCTGATGTCTGCGGTGTGTGCTTCAGGTCTGGTCTCTGACAGTGTTTACCACCCTGGGGAGTGACCCCCAACAGTATTGCGTACCATATCCATGCCAGTACTGTGCCCAGGACTGGTGTGGTGGGCATGGCTGCTGAACTCCTCTATAGTAGCACAATGCTGGCATAGGTGTCAGAGTGTGTGTCTGTCTATACAGTGTGTGGTGGCTGCAAACACCTTACACAGCCCACACTGCCAGCACTGTTGCCAGTATTGGCCTACCAATGTGCATAGTGAGGAGCAAGGTACCATGGGTATAGCCCGGACAGGGTGGCCTGGCCAGGGTGCATCTGCACAGGGCATAGGGCACTGACTGGGACATTTTAGTGCCCGGCCACCACCTACACAGACAGGGTGACCTCAGTATGTCCTGCTGGGAGATCACTCTCACCCTGACTGTGCAGTGACGACAGCATGGCTAGGCACCCCCATAGTGCTATATAGTATTTCTCTCATGTGATATTTATGGGTTTCCTTTTGGGGCCCAGTCACTGACTTATCTGCTTGTTGTGTGTGCTGCCATCCCAGTTCTGGGTGCATGCATTTCCACCAGGAATATGCACTATGGACTAACTAGCAGACTGTTTGCAGCTGGTATGTGTCTTGATGGAGCGCCTTGCAGGGTGCAGCGGCTGAAGGCTTGCTGCAGGAGAATATCAGATAGTGGTGGGGTGCAACTTAGCATATACAGGCCTAATGTCTGTCTGCTATTGTGTTATGGTTATGTACAGAGCTGCATTGACTTCCCTGTAGGGTGTCTGTTCCCCAGCAGGACCGGGGTTGATGGTCCCCTCTACTGCCACCATTGCAGGGAGGTAGAATATGGATCTGTTGATAGGAGACCCTGTTTGCCACCCTCAGCCCTGGAGGAGGGGGTGGTGGTGGTACATAGCCCACCTAGTGGTCCATAGGGGCTACACCTGACTGAGACAGACAGGAATATCCAAGGTGTTTCTGCAGAAACTACTATCTCACACATTAACACTGCTTTGGACCTCCGACATGGCCTCTTTCAGCCATGGAAGGTGCTGTGGACCTGGTGCTGGGCGCCTCACCGCACCCTCAGGGTGAGCACAATACCCGCACAATGTGATGGTGTGTAGCTACTCTGTGCCAGTAAAACACACGGTCAGTACCCCCTACCAGGCCGAGGTGCTGTGGGGGTGCACATGGTCACTTCCCCCTACCAGGTCGGGGTGCTGTGGGGGTGCATTCCCCATCTTGTGTTTATCTGTGGACAGCTGATTTGCATGTGCAGTGCATCATGGGTACGGGTGGGCTAACCCTATCCTGGTGACCACAGCAGACTGTCTGTGTGGTGACGTGCACTCCCTCTGCAGCCAGCCAGGGGCTTGCTAGCAGCTATAGGGCTGTAGCACAATGGTTACTTCACTGCCTGTGGAGCCAGAGGTCATGGGTTCAAACCCACAGTGGGGTTATTTGATGGGGCTGCCCAGAGCATTATCTCTTTTTAATGTACATTATTGCTACCAGCAAAAACACCCTCATCGTACTGTACCCATAAGGTGCCTCAGAGGGCGCTTTATAGGGCGCCCTATAGGTTACCTTATGGTTACCGTCCATATTTATTTATTTATTTATTTATTTAACAGTATTTCTAAACCGCCTTATCTTAATAATCAAGGTGGTATCACAGCAAGCAGTCAGGTAAAGTGTGTGTGTTGTACATGCAGTGAGGATAAAACTTAGTTGTGTGAGGGATGTGTTGGGTGCTTGATTTGTTTGAGCTATATACAGGGTGGGCTATTTACAGTGGTGCTAGAATCATATTTTATATATATTCAGTTGTTTGGGAGGATTGGAGTGCTGTTATCCATATAAGGTGCTGTTATCCATATAAGGTGCACTATACGTTATCCTGTGGAGCAACTTATAGGGTATCCTATAGGGGACATTTTAGGGTGCCGTGACGGACAGTGCACTTTATAATGTGCCCTATGGAGTGCCTTATAGGGTGCCTTATATGGCACCTTCAATTACGGCACGTGAGGGCGTGTTTGCTGGCAGCAATTAATAAAATAAAATAAAGTGCTGCAGGAAACAAAACATACATTGCAAAGCTGATGCCTCAGCCAGCCTTACATATTAGGCACACTGGGGAGCAAACTCATGACCCCTGTATCAGCAGTCAGTGCCTTAACCATTGTGCTCCACTGCTGCTCCTCCTTGCATGTCAGCGCACCTACTTATGCTTTTCATTCCTTAAACTGCACAGTGCTGCCATCAAAAACAGTACTCTGACCTTGCGGTACCTCATACGGCACCCTATAAAGCGCCCTATAAGCAACATTCTAGGGTGCCTTGGCGGACAGTGCACTTTAAAATGTGCCTTATGGGGCGCCTTATGTTAACACGCTTTGAGAGTGCGTTTGCTAGTAGTGATAATTAAAATAAAAATAAAATGCCTCCTAAAGCAATCTTCCCCATAATAGGTAATGCCTCAGCCAGCCTTGTTCATTGGGCACTTTGGGGGATTGAACCCCTGATCCCTGCACCATTGGTCAGTGTCTTAACCATTGTGCTGTGGTTCTGTTCCTGTGCTTGCACATCAGCGCGCCGCCTTATGCCTCCCAATATTAAAATGCCTCCTAAAGTAATGCCTCAGCCAGCTGTCTTCATT
Source organism: Ichthyophis bannanicus (assembly GCA_033557465.1). NCBI lineage: Eukaryota > Metazoa > Chordata > Amphibia > Gymnophiona > Ichthyophiidae > Ichthyophis > Ichthyophis bannanicus. The sequence goes on along the minus strand of CM066039.1, from coordinate 400,152,772 downwards.
GGGCACTGTGGGGGATTGAACCCCTGATCCCTGCACCATTGGTAAGTGTCTTAACCATTGTGCTGTGGCTCTGCTCTTCTGCTTGCACATCAGCACGCCGCTTATGCCTCCCGCGCAGCTTTCTCATGCGCTAATGTGCGGGGCGCACATGAGCGCCGCACACCTTAGTGCATATTTAAATCCCGGTTTTTCTTTTTCAGACAGAAATGCCCACTCCTTATATGGCACCCGCACACTAGCGCGGCCCGCACATTAGCGGGGTTTTAGTAAACATACCCCATAGTATTTCTTCATACCATAACAAAACCACAGCACTGAACTCTGGTGCAGAGAAGAACACAAAAAACAGCTTCCCACGTGGCTTTAAAACAGACACAAGTTGTAACTTTTCCAACAGGGTAAAACTTCTGTTACAAATTGTTTTCTTCCTTCTCATCAAACAATTGTTTCCACTTGCTATATTTCAAACTATATATTTTCAGCAGGTCGCTGCTAGGATACAGAGTTACGGCTTAGAACTTCAGCAAGCTCATTTGCATACTTCCCACAGCCGTGCTTTCTTGAAAAACAGCTGCCAAGTTTTAAAGGTTCTGGAAATGGTCTAGCCTTTACTTAATATCTGGAGGCTACAGAACATTCCATTTCCATATCTGAATTTTCTTCTGTTAATCTAGGCATTTCTAGTTCCATGCTTTCTATATCTGAGTCTGTTAAAGAGGCATAAGATTCAGACTCAAAGCTATCCTGTTTTAATCCCCTCAGAATTTCTAACACCTGAGTTAAGGCAGAGTCCTCCCTCCTCTGAGGAATACTATGACATTTAGGAAGTCTCTTAGCTTTTATGAGGTTGGTAGAAGGTTTAAAACTGCTCACCTTACTTTTAGGAAGTAAGCACGTAACAGGCTTTACTGCTGCAGACTCAGTTTCCATAAAAACTTCAGGGGAACGGTTTCTGCTGCCCACATGGCTAACAAACTCCCCTGGGTAAGCTTCCCTTCTATAGGTATGTCTCCCGTCTCTCTCACAGGTCACTGGGTTAGCTCTAATCCCTCTGGCTGGCCTTGCCCTTCTCCAAGAGGTTTCTAATGAAGCTCCCTTGACTCTCCGGGTACCTTCCTTGACGAGTTCTCCAGAGCTTCTACGGCCTCCTCCCTTTCTGGGACCTTCTGACCTGTTCCAAGCTGCACTGGAATCAGAACTAGGAATCCTCGTGAAGCACTTCCTCTCACCGTCCTCAGACCTCCCTCTGAATTCAGTGTTCCTTGGACTCTGGCTGCATCTCTGCCTGCAGCTCTCTCTGCCTCTGTGTCTCTCTTGTTTCTTCTTGTCTCCGTCCTTGTTCCTGCCTCTCCCTCCTTCTTCACTCTCTAGCAGTTTATATCTGTTCTTTCCCCTTGGGCTTCCTGGCCCCACCCCTGACTGTCCCTCGTGAGCAGGGTTGGTAACCATGGAGCTGGGGCGTGTCTCCTTACTACCAGCTTTCTGTGGAGAGTTTTTTTCTAACTCAGGAGTTTTAACCCTTAAACTTCTGGATTTTATTCTGCTATCTGGGGAAATTGCCTGATTCTTCCTTCTTTCCTTATGCTCTCCACTTGCTGAGCCATCACAGATCCCCCCCCCCCTTAAGATATTCCGGGCTGGCAGACAACTGTCGGCACAGCACGGAATCCTCAAAAAGGGGTCCTGACCTGACTGACAGTTATTCTGATCGGGTTTGATAACCGCCAATCTGGCTAACACCACCCGGTCATGCCATGGGCGTAACACATTTATATGGAAGGTTTGTTGCCTTCCTTTCCGGGTCTCTATAATATAGGAGACTGGTCCTACCCGTTTGATGACCCCAAAAGGACATTTCCATTTGGCTTCAAACTTTGGACTGGCGCCTTCTATCATTACGACCACCTTCTCCCCAATTTCCAATTGACGGGGTCATGACCTTAGGTCATAATATTTTTTCTGGCGATTCTGACTGGTGGTGATATTCTGTTCTGCCACCTCAGTGGTACGCTGTAAGCGTCTTTTTAGATCCCTTAAAAAGTTTGGGACTTCCCTTTCTTCAAGGGCTGGCTCCACCCACTGTTCCCGCAGTATGTCTAGCACCCCCCTTGGAGGTCTCCCATACATCAACTTGTAGGGAGAAACCCCAGTGGAAGACTGCTTGCGTTCCCGGCACGCGTACAATACGAACGGGAGCATTATGTCCCAATCCGACATGTCACCCCCTAGGCTTCTTCTTAACATTCTCTTTATTGTTTGATTAAGCCTTTCCACTAATCCATTGGATTGAGGATGGTAGGCGGCTGTTTTTATGTGGCAAATGCCAAAGGCATTCCATACCTGAGCTAGATATTTGGAGAGGAAGTTACTGCCTCTATCCGTTAATATCTCTTGGGGAAACCCAATTTCACAAAATAATTTTACTATTTCCACGGCAATGGTTCTAGCTGATGTGTTTCTTAAGGGGATCGCCCACGGGAAACGGGTAGCCTGATCTATTATGACAAGGATATATTGAAATCCACGGGGCGTCCTCTTCAATGGACCTACCATGTCCATAGCCAACTTATAAACAGGTTTGGATATGTGAGGTACCGGAACTAACGGCACCTTCCTTGGGTGAGAAGAGGTGACCCTTTGACATTGGGGACAGGACTCACAGAACCTTGAAGTTTCCCTATAAACTCCCGGCCAATAAAAACGGGTTAAAATTTGATCCAGAGTACTGTGGACACCCTTATGCCCCCCTACCGGGTGGTCATGGGCCAGTTTCAAAACCAAATTTTTAAAGGTGGTGGGAACCACCAACTGTTTTCGCGTCTGTCCTAATTGGGGGTCCACACTCTCCCGATATAATAAGCCTTCATCCAGGAAGAACCGGGGTAGGGTTTCTGTCTCTACATTTGCATAGGTAAAGGCTCTCGATAGAGCTGGGTCAGCTCTCTGTTTTTCAGGAAACGTGGGAAATTTTGCTACTAGATCTGCAGGTGCCCAAGGCAATTCCTGCCCCGCTAACAGTTCCGCTCTACTCTGCTTCCTGAGTTGTTTACCCTTCTTCTTATTAGCCCTTTCCTCTTTATCTCTACTAGAAGAGGCTGTGATTAAGTCTTCATGGGATGGCAAGCCCTGCAGGGGTCCTTCCTCTGGTTCCTGAACATCTATCTCTGGGTTGGCATTGGCCTTGGTAGACACCAGCCCTGTCCGTGGCCGAATGCTTTTCTCCAGGCCAGACCTGAATTGGGGCCAGTCTTTCCCAAGCACTAAGGGATGAGGGAGCTTAGGAACTATAGCGACTACTACTTCTCGCTCCAAGCCCAAGCCCTTCACTTTCACCTTGGTTAAGGGGTAAGCTGACGTGGCTCCATGTACACACTTTATCTTAACAGAGTGCTCAGATTGGGTTGGGGCCTGCTCACTATGTGCCTGTATATCAGTCCACAGTTTGGCTGATATCATGGACTGCTCTGCCCCTGAGTCTAGGAGAGCTTCGGTGGGAATGCCCTCGACCTCCACAGTCAGTAGGAACCCCTCCCCATCGTCCTTGCAATGGGTGGATACCAGTGCTGTCCTGGCCTTACACTCCCTACTAAAGTGCCCCCCTTCCCCACAGGTAAAACATTTACCCTGAGCATGCATAAATTTTCTCCTGGGTTTTGCACCTATGACGTCTCCTGACAAAGTGTTCCCTACCCTTTCTGAAACTCCAGGCTCAGGACTGTTTACAACACCCACCTTCATCTGGCCGACCAACCTGGCCTCAAGAAAACGTTCCGCCAGCGAGGTTGCTTCTCTGGTGGTTTTACAGTCCTGGAGGATCAGGAAGGATTTTAATTCAGTGGGAACAGCTTCTACAAATTGCTCCAAAACTATGCAATCAAGGAGAGAATCAACAGATTTACCTTGTGGTTCTAACCACTTCCAAGCCAGGCTTTTTATACGATGGCATAAGGCCCTTGGCGTCTCTCCCAGTTTCAATTTACAGGCTCTCAACTGGCGTCTGTAAACCACTGGGGTAAGACCCATTCTATCTCTTATGGCTTTCTTAGCTTCCACGTAAGAGGAGGCAGGATCATTGGGCATTGCGCGATAGGCAGCCAAGGCTTCACCCGTGAGTGAGGCTGCAATGCGGACTGCCCATTGGTCTTCGGGCCAACCACTCAGTTGAGCCACTCTCTCAAAAACATCTAAATAGTCGTCCACATTATCATCTTTGGTTAGAGGGCTAAAAGAAAAAATACCCTTCCCAGGTAGTCCCAGTCCCTGTGAGGCTCCTAATGACGTGGTCATATTCCTGAGGGCATCTGAGGTTTTTCTTTGCTCTCCTAACCAGTCCGTCATCAGCGATAGGAGCGGTTGCTGCTGGTCTCTCAGCATGGAGGTTACACGCTCCTGGGCTTTAGCAGCCTCTTCCTGCTGCTCCCGGAAGCGATCAGCAACCCAGCTGAACAGATTAGGCTGCTCCATTTCTTCGCTGAGGCTGTAGACAGAAAGAGAAAATAAAATACACCAAGTGTGGCTCCTCCACACCCCCACTCTTTCCCAATATCAAATGAGGACTACAGTACCCCCCACCCTGGCAGGCAATCCTACAATAACCCCGTTTATCTACGGGTTACCTGCCAGACGGGTTGACTCAGGCTCAGCAAGGTAGACCCCTCGGGAAACACTGCTCCGGTCCTCCTTCCGCTGTCAGTCTGGTCCCTGGGCTGCTGCAGTTCCTCTGTGGCCTCTCTGGACTCCTCTCAGGCCCTCCTCACATCCGGATATGGGCTTGAAAAAATCCAAGAACTACGCCAATCCTGTCACCGCGCCCTTGCCCAAGGCAATTGCCTAGGACTTGGACGTGGGCAGTCAATATATTTATTTCTGATAAGTGCCTATATTTGTGTAGTTGTGAAATGATTCAGCCGAGAATATATATAGGCTCGCAGGATTTTTATTATTTTCAGCCAACGGAATGTCTTACAAAAAGGTTCCAAAATATCAGGACATAAGGTAAGGATACTTTCCAGAATAATCAAACCAAAAAGGCTTCTACTTCAGCTTCGGCACTCAAATGAAAACATAGTATTTCTTCATACCATAACAAAACCACAGCACTGAACTCTGGTGCAGAGAAGAACACAAAAACCAACTTCCCATGTGGCTTTAAAACAGACACAAGTTGTAACTTTTCCAACAGGGTAAAACTTCTGTTACAAATTGTTTTCTTCCTTCTCATCAAACAATTGTTTCCACTTGCTATATTTCAAACTATATATTTTCAGCAGGTCGCTGCTAGGATACAGAGTTACGGCTTAGAACTTCAGCAAGCTCATTTGCATACTTCCCACAGCCGTGCTTTCTTGAAAAACAGCTGCCAAGTTTTAAAGGTTCTGGAAATGGTCTAGCCTTTACTTAATATCTGGAGGCTACAGAACATTCCATTTCCATATCTGAATTTTCTTCTGTTAATCTAGGCATTTCTAGTTCCATGCTTTCTATATCTGAGTCTGTTAAAGAGGCATAAGATTCAGACTCAAAGCTATCCTGTTCTAATCCCCTCAGGATTTCTAATACCTGAGAAGGCAGAGTCCTCCCTCCTCTGAGGAATACTATGACATTTAGGAAGTCTCTTAGCTTTTATGAGGTTGGTAGAAGGTTTAAAACTGCTCACCTTACTTTTAGGAAGTAAGCACGTAACAGGCTTTACTGCTGCAGACTCAGTTTCCATAGAAACGTCAGGGGAACGGTTTCTGCTGCCCACATGGCTGACAAACTCCCCTGGGTAAACTTCCCTTCTATAGGTATGTCTCCCGTCTCTCTCACAGGTCACTGGGTTAGCTCTAATCCCTCTGGCTGGCCTTACCCTTCTCCAAGAGGTTTCTAATGAAGCTCCCTTGACTCTCCGGGTACCTTCCTTGACGAGTTCTCCAGAGCTTCTACGGCCTCCTCCCCTTCTGGGACCTTCTGACCTGTTCCAAGCTGCACTGGAATCAGAACTAGGAATCCTCGTGAAGCACTTCCTCTCACCATCCTCAGACCTCCCTCTGAATTCAGTGTTCCTTGGACTCTGGCTGCATCTCTGCCTGCAGCTCTCTCTGCCTCTGTGTCTCTCGTTTCTTCTTGTCTCCGTCCTTGTTCCTGCCTCTCCCTCCTTCTTCACTCTCTAGCAGTTTATATCTGTGCTTTCCCCTTGGGCTTCCTGGCCCCACCCCTGACTGTCCCTCGTGAGCAGGGTTGGTAACCATGGAGCTGGGGCGTGTCTCCTTTCTACCAGCTTTCTGTGGAGAGTTTTTTTCTAACCCAGTAGTTTTAACCCTTAAACTTCTGGATTTTATTCTGCTATCTGGGGAAATTGCCTGATTCTTCCTTCTTTCCTTATGCTCTCCGCTTGCTGCGCCATCACAATATTATATCATTTATTATGGACAGCAAGGTAGAAAAATATACAAACATATAGCTAAAGATATATAATTAGAAACATGAGGTAGCAGTTTGTTGCAACACAGAATTACAATTAGACAAAGTGATAAATCACTAATTAGTAACCAGAAGTCACTGATTTGCTCTGCACTGAGAAAAGTTATGGAATAAGTTTCTAGCTAACCATTGCCCATCTGGAGGAGAAGAGAAGAGAGTCTGTACCTTAGCTTCGTCTGGCACTCTGGTGGCTGGGGTCCGGAGACTCTGGAGCAGCACAAGTGCAAGGAGGCAGCTAAGCTAGATAACGCAGGCTACAGCCCTTTCGGAGGCGAGCTGCGGGAGAACACAGAACCAAAGGTATCTGTGAAAGTCTTATCTCAGTCCTTAGGAGAACGGCTTTGCACACACGTAGTGTGTCTGTTTTGCAGACAGATCAGATAGCAGAAACCAGGTAAGCAGGGCACAAACAGCAAAAGGCGTGCAAGTTCTTCTGCGCAGACGCTATTATTCTTTGTGATGAGTCTCCGTCCTAGGTCCGGTGATTGGTTGGCACAAGACAGTCCAAGGTGTTCTCAGCGAATCAGGAGGTAGGTTACAGGCATCTTTCTTGCAGACAAAGGATCCATAGTAAGATGTCATGCGGAGGAAACAGTATGTAGTTCCTGGTACAAGTGTCCAAGGCCAGTAGAACCATCTATAGATAAGCACCGGAGAAACAGATGTTCTTGCATGCGGGCAGTGAATTGGCCAGGAACAATGGGCTTCAGTATACACACATAGAAACACTTGGTCAAGTCTGTGGCTAAACACAGCAAATGTGTAGCAGGAAACCATCTTGTTTGATCAGCTTTGGTTCAGGCTTTAGCTGCTGAGCAGGCTGGAGATCTGCAGGTGCAGAATTGCAGGGGTACCAGCCCTACAGTATCTTCAAAGTCCAAGCATAAGGCTGCATCAAAGTCTCATGGCACCTCCAGGGGAAGATCTCACTCAAAGCATCGAGACCCCTCAGGTGTTGCCTCTGAGGCGGATTGGCCTGCTAAACAGCCCCAGCAGGAGGCCATGTCCTCCAAAGCCATCGAGGGCCCCCAGGATGCTCCCAAGGCCTTGACCTCTGGAGAGCTACTGGTGCCTTGCTCTGGGACAGTAGCGCAAATACCCATTAATGACACCCAAGCATCAGCGACCTTGATAGACAAGCACATTTTGGCCATCGAGCGCAGCTTGGCAGCCCTCCTCGCAGCTTTGGTACCCATAAAACCCTTGGCTATGGGCACTACCCCGTCGATACCGCTTACAATACCGACATCGATTCTGGCTCCAGCCATGGCATCAGGGTTGCTGCAGATGATATAGACATTGTTCCCACCCATGCCCTCCCTTGAAACTCTTTACCGATACTGGTGCCAAGCCCAAGCAGCTCACCAAGGCTTATACCTTGGAGCATCAGTACCAGCATCTAGCTTTGGGTGAACACCAAGACCATCAGTACTTTGATTCCTCCGATTCAGATTCCCCCATTTCAGATGCAATCACTCGATTCCCATGGGCCCTGGGACCTTCGGACCCTTACCCGCCTCAACAGTGATGATTGTCACCTCCAGAAGACATGTCCTTCCAGGAATTCATTTGTGATCTAGCTAAGGTCTCTTTATCATATGTCACGCCCTCACCACTCGCCTCCAGCTTAGAGGGGCGTGGTTGTATAAGGAACTTTCCCCTTTCAGCCTTAACTGACCAATTCCCCACAGTGTTTTCTGGGAAATGTAGTTTAATTGCGCTATATATGGGCTTCAGGTAGAAAGCTGTAGTTGGGCTCCTTGGGGTAAGGCAATGACAGAAATTTATTGAGCACAAAAAAGGTTCATAAATACCACATTCATGCATACTTCTCCAGGCTTCTTCAAAGTACAACAGGTTATAAGCAAAACAAAACCCAAAACCAAAGTGACAACTTAAAGTATTGTTCAGCTCAGAAAAGCATAGCCTTTTAACAGCAAGGCTACCAGCTTCCTATAGCCTTACTGGATAAAGCATTAAACAAAACAAAAGGCTTTCTTCTGTGGCAGTTTGCCTTCTTTTCCAGTCTCAAACCTTTTCAGGCTGTTTTCCAATTTACAAGCAAAAACAAAAACTCCAAACAGGAACAAACTTTGAATGTGCAAGCAAAGTTCTATTCAGGTTTCTCAGGAGAATTCAAGAGCAAAAAGAAAGCTTTTTTCCTCACAGCTAATCTGGCTTCTTGCCATCTCACTTCACAGGTAGCAGGTGGTTAACAAGCAAAATTCACAACTCCAGCTTGTTCTTACGTCTTAGTAAAACTTCCCCTCTTTACCACGTGGGAATTTACAATCCATCTACCTGCTTCTTATGGTTACCTTTCTCTAGAGGGCTTGCTCTCAGGGATGGCTTTCCTTCAACCCTTCTGTGGCTAAGGCTTGGCACAAAGAGCAATCCATGAGGGTGTCTTCCTCATTCAGCTCAGCATCAGGCTCTCCTAGCTGCATAGACTCTGACTCTCCTTCTGGCTCACCGGGCTTGGCTGACAGCCTCTCGTTAGAGCTGAGAGTGTCTCCTGCTCCTCTGCACTGCCCAGCATTAGTCAGGCTTCTCCTGCTCTGCTCAGCATTAATCAGGTTTCTTAGGCTCGTACCTGTGCCTTGGCTTGTATCAGCTTCTCTCCCTCTTTCTCCTCTTCTTGCCTTTGCCTCTGCCCTTGCTTTTGGCATTCCTTCCACCCTCTCTCTTTCTCTTTTACTATAATCTAGCATAGGCTTATATCTCCAGGGTTCTAGCCCCACCTCCTCTCTTCCCAGGTGACTGTGATCACTCTGCTTTCTGGCACCTGAGTAATCAGGGAGCTTACTGACGTAAGGGTCTTGGACTTTAGGTCTGTATTCACTCTCCCTTATTTCACTAGGGGAAACATGAAACCTATTCCAGCTGGGGGTTTTCTGGTTCCTAGGTGAGGTTGTGGTTTTGTTACCCTGACCTTGCAAAAGGGGCCCTTTTACTAGGGTGAACTCTTTGCCTTTTTCCCTTTCCCCTAACTCAGGATAGGCTTCCTTACCACACATAGTAACAAGAAGGAGCCAAGGGCGGAGGAACTAGAGATCCTCCAATCTCCAGGAACAAGCAGGAATGTAGTCTTCACATATGGGGTATCGTCGGTACTGACGGAGCCTGCACGGGAACGCTCCTCAGTGTCCAATAGGAAAGCTTTTGGGAGCATCCAGAGCGCCTGTGTGCTGCCTTCCCACCTTTCCAACTCTCCCTCTTCAGTTCTTCATTTTCCGCGGAGCCGACAGGAGACATACCCTGTCACCGCAGAAAATCTATTCTTATTTTTTGTTTTTTTTGTGGTCGCGTCTGCCTTCATTCGACACCTACCGGTACTGCTGGTTCTCTTTTCTTCTTTTTCAAAAAAAAATCCCTTTCTTTCTGAAGGATTTCTTTCTTTAGGGGCCTTTCCCTTCTTGGTGCTAGGCACCATTTTGGGCACTAGGCCCATTTTTCTTCAAACATGGAGAAACCAGCTAGTGGTTTAAAAAATGTTCTAAGTGTGGCGGTACCATATCCATCACCGACACCTATGACTGGTGTCTTAAATGTTTAGGTCCTGACCATTCTCCATCGGCAGAAAGATGACCAAGAGGGGCCTGCAGAATAGAGCTGGAAAACTCTGTACCCTTTTTGCCGCAGATACGATGCCCGTTGCATTGACATATTCCACGGCTTCATCTTCCTTCCATGGATCTCAGGTAACTAAACCTAAGTCTTCTAAAACTGGCCGGTCCTCAAAGGGTAGATCTCCTTCCAAGTATTGAGATGCCACTGGCGTTGCCCTTGAGGAAAGTTCACCGGTAAAATAGCCCCGGTGGGAGGCTTTAGCTTCCAAAGCATTAACGGGGCTCCAGAATGTTCCAGAGGCTTCCACCTCTGCAGAACAACTGGTGCCATGTTCTGGGGTCTGCCACGCACCCGTTCCCTGGATCTTGAGGGTTTCAGGAGGGGATGGCCTTTGATGCCCTTCAGGGTTGAGTATTGTAGTTGTGTGTGCTCAAGTAGTAAGGCAGGCAAAGAAAATTTCTTTGATGAGGTTTATTTCCGCATTGCAGTTCAAGTGCAAACAGACGCAAATAAAGTATAATAGCACAAAACAAGAGTGAGAAACCAAAAACAAGGTATTGCACTGCTAAGCTAAATGTCCATTATCTTCTGTGATCACATTCAGTTGTCATGTGACCCTTTTCTAACGGAAGAAACAAACTCTGGCAAACAGCAATGCTTCTGGTAGGCAGACAATTATGCTTTAACTTATTCCCTTTTGATAAGCTCCTCAGCAAAGGAATCAATACAGCAACTTCTGTTATATTGCTTCATATAACTTTGTACAGCACTTCAATTAAATGTCCTTCTCAATGACACAAGCTGAACAGTCCATTGGCATGTCTGGCTCTGTGAACGGTAGAGAAGAAACTAAAGGCATTTCCTCTTCACAGCTGTTTGTGGGCTGTGCTACGTTAGAGGAAGAAACTGCCCTGCTTTCAAGGAACTCTCTGAAATCTTTAAGAAGCAATTCAGCCTGCGTTTTCCTGGGCTAAGCTGATAATGTCTTCCTCCTTCAGGTAACTGTTTGTTTAAACTGCTTATCTCTTGATAATTAGCAATGCTGCTTTTACTAGGACAACAGTTCAGCGTTTTAGGATTATCCTTCCCCCACTTATCACTAAACGTTAGTGCTGGGTTTGAAACTTCAGCTGTGAGTGGAGAGTTTCTCAACAGAGTGTTAAAAGCAGAACCGTCAGGCTTCTCTTGGTTCCTGTCTCTGTAATAAGACTCAGCTGTTCCTTTACTATAGGTTTCTGTTGGCTTATGAGAATAGCCTAGGCTGCTTAAATGCTTTTCAGACTGCAACCAATTGCTACCATGTTGTCTGACTTTGTCTTGGCTTTTAACATTAGCCTTCACTCTTTCTGGCTTCCCAATGTTAAGCTTGCTAGCTGCTTCAAACCCACCGTGTACCTTGTGCTGTGGCTTTCTCCAGGGTAATTCTCTGTCCCTCTGCCTTCGGTTCCAAGGTTCTGCTTGGTCCTCTAGAAGCCTGTGCTGTAGCCTTGGGTCTCTCAGTGCTCCTGAATCCTTCTGGTCACAGAAGATTCTCCCTGCCCCTGAGTCTCCCAGGTACTTGCTTCGTGAGTCCAGTCTTCTCCTTAGTGGATGACAGCTGCCTAATTGCTCTCTCTCCAACTCTTCCTGGTCATGTCCATCCAAATCTCCTTCTTTCTCCTCGTCGTCTAACTGTTTCTGTTTCTGAGTGCTTAACAAGCTGCCTGTGTACTGCACTGCCCGCCTCCTGCTTGGGCGTGCCCAATCAGGGACTTGGCTTCTCTCCTCCCCTGAGGTGAGGTGTGGTTCCTGATTAGCTCTGTGTTTTTTTCTCTCTGAAGAGAAAATCCTGCATTCTCTTGCAGTACCGGTTCTCTCCACCGGATCACTATCTGTTTCCATAGCATCTTGAGAGGCTTCTACGTCACAGGTCATGGCCGCTTCCACTGGTACTGACACCCAAGCATCGGCAGGGGCGATGGATCATAGAATCCTCATTATCGAACGCAGTCTAGCGGCTCTCTTAGCAGCTTCGGTACTGCTAAGACTGCTACAGACGGTTCCACAGGTATCAGTACTGACATAGACATAGATCGATTGTTTACCTTATCAGAATATAGAAAGACTAGGGGACATGCAATGAAGCTACAGGGTAAACTATTTAAGACTAATAAAAGAAAATATTTTTTCACTCAACGTGTAATCAAACTCTGGAATTTGTTACCGGAGGATGTAGTAAAGGCTGTTAGTGTAGCTGGGTTTAAAAAAGGTTTGGACAAGTTCCTGGAGGAAAGGTCCATAAACCATTATTAAGAAGGGACCCAGGATATCAATGCTTGAACCAATTCAAGCATTGTGGAACCTGTGTCCCTTGGGGAAACTGCTAGGTACATATGACCTAGATTGGCCACTGTTGGAAACAGAATACTGGGCTTGATGGACCTTGGTCTGACCCAGTATGGCATATCTTATGTTCTTATGTTCTTATGCCGATACCGACTGCACCTGCCTCGGCCAGTATGCTTCCTCCCATGCCGAGCCTTGAGTCTATCTTGGGTATTGAAAGACCGGTACTGAGACACCCCGATACCGACTTCGAATGGTACCGGTACTGTGCGTTGCAGGAACACCCGGCATAGAGATACTTCGAATCTTCCGATTCCGATGACTCTGCCGACTCTGCCAGTACTAGAGCAATGCTTCCGGAGGATCCATCTCTTTCTCCTCAGCGTAGAATGTCTCCTCCAGAAGACATGTCCTTCCAGGATTTCATACGTGATTTAGTTCGAGGTCTTGCAATCACGGTGACTCTGGAAAAGGAACCCAGAGCAGAAGAATTAGAGATTCTTCAATACCCTAAGGCTCCTAAAGAGGCAGCTACTCTGCCCATTCATAGGATCTTGCATGATCTTATGCAAAGAATGTGGGAAACTCCTTTAACGTTGTCTCCACACTCTCGACGACTCGATACCACGTATCGAGTTCCAAGCTGTCCTGGTTTTCAAAAGACTCAGTTACCGCACCATTCAATGGTAGTGGAGTCGGCGATGCGTAGGATTAAGAGTGCTAAAACGCATTCTTCCAATCCTCCAGGTCATGAATCGAGGACACTCGAGGCCTTTAGGCATTGATGCTTCCAATCCTTCATGTTGTCAGCCAGGATCAGCTCTTATATTCTCTATATGGGAATGTTCCTCAAGGAGGTTGCAGGAGACTTGGAGCTCATGAGCCCTCTTCTTCCTGAGGACAAAAGAGGGGAATTTCTAACTCTGTTCAAACATGCCCAGGATGTTTCAAAGTTTGTAAACTGTGCAACCTTTGATTGCTTTGAATGCACTAGCAGAACGTCTGCTATCTCCATCGGTACAGGTCATATTGCCTGGCTTCAGGCATCAGACTTAGAAATATGGGTGCAAGATAAACTGGGAAACATTCCTTGCACAGCAGAAAATCTCTTTGGCAAGGATTGGCAAGACAAGGCTAATCAGATTGAATCTGAAAATACCACTTTGAACAGACTATCAAAGTCTACAGCCAACCCAGCAAAGAAATGGTCACTCAAGAAACCCTTTTTCAACAAGAAAAAGAAGGTTTACCATCTTACACCCATCAGACTCACTGTCCAGTTCATATTCCCCAAAAGGGGCAACAAGAGAACAGACAGCAGAGGAAGCCACAAGTTCCAAGAGCTCAGCCAGCTCAGCAGACTCAGCCTCCTCAGGGGCTTTGACTCCTTCCTAGAGAACTTAGTCTTTCTGCCCCTGCAAGGTCCAGAACCCTCCACCATCCCCGGCAGGTTATTCCATTTTGCCAAAAGATGGCAACAAATAACATCAGAAAACTGGACTCTGTCCATTGTACGAGAGGGGTACAAACTTCATTTTTACAGCATACCACCTCCTACAATTATAGAGCAGTTCAATTCTCAAGTCCCTGCCACCAATCTCTTAGGCCAAGAGTTTGCATCACTTCTTGCTCAGGGAGCTATAGAAGAAGTACCCATACCCCAACAGGGTACAGGGTTCTACTCCCCCTATTTTCTCATCCCAAAGAAAACAGGAGGACACAGAACTATACTGGACCTCAGAGAATTAAACAAATATCTGTTCAGAGAAAAATTCAAGATGATCTCCCTTGGAACACTCTTGCCATACCTTCAGAGTCAGGATTGGTTATGTTCTCCAGATCTATAGGATGTATATATGCATATTCGCATCCATTCAGATCACAGAAAATTCCTTAGATTCCTTTTCCAGGGAAGACATTTACATAAGAACATAAGATATGCCATACTGGGTCAGACCAAGGTCCATTAAGCCCAGTATCCTGTTTCCAACAGTGGCCAATCTAGGTCATACGTACCTAGCAGTATCCCCAAAAGACACAGGTTCCACAGTGCTTGTATTGGGTCAAGCATTGATATCCTGGGTCCCTTTTTAATAATGGCTTATGGACCTTTCCTCCAGGAACTTGTCCAAACCTTTATTAAACCCAGCTACACTAACAGCTCTTACTACATCCTCTGGTAACAAATTCCAGAGTTTGATTACACGTTGAGTGAAAAAATATTTTCTCTTATTTGTCTTAAATAGTTTACCCTGTAGCTTCATTACATGTCCCCTAGTCTTTCTATATTCTGATAGCGTAAACAATTGATCTACGTTTACCAGTTCCACTCCATTCATTAATTTATAGACCTCTATCATATCTCCCCTCAGCCGTCTCTTTTCCAGGTTGAAGAGCCCTAACCTTTGTAGCCTCTCTTCATAGGAATAGCCTTCCATCCCCTTTACCATTTTGGTGGCTCTTCTCTGTACCTTTTCTAATAACGCTATATCCTTTTTAAGATACGGCGACCAGAATTGCACACAATATTCAAGGTGCGGTCGTACCATGGAACGATACAGGGGGCATTATAATATCCTTTGTTTTATTTTCCATTCCTTTCCTTATGATACCTAGCATTCTATTTGCTTTCTTGGCCGCTGCTGCACAGTGGGCGGAGGGTTTTAACATGTTATCCACGATGACTCCTAAATCTTTTTCCTGGGTGGTGGTTCCTAATGTGGAACCTTGCATCGTGTAACCATGGTGTGGGTTGTTCTTTGCTAGGTGCATAACTTTGCACTTGTCCACATTAAATTTCATCTGCCATTTGGATGCCCAGTCTTCCAATTTATCCAGATCCTCCTGCAGTTTTCCACAGTCCTCTTGGGTTTTAACAACTTTAAACAGTTTTGTGTCGTCTGCAAATTTGATAACCTCATTTGTTATTCCCTTTTCCAGGTCATTTATGAATATGTCAAAAAGTAGCAGACCCAGTACAGATCCCTGGGGTACTCCACTATTCACCTTTTTCCATTGGAAAAATTGGCCATTTAGCCCTACCCTCTGCTTTCTATCTTTTAGCCAGTTCCCGATCCAAAATAGTACACTGCCTCCTATCCCATGACTTTTTAGTTTTGCCAAAAGTCTCTGATGAGGGACCTTGTCAAAGGCTTTCTGAAAGTCCAGATACACTATATCAGTGATGGCTAACCTTTTTGAGCCCGAGTGCCCAAACTGCCGCACAAAACCAAAGAATTTCCTCAAAGTGCCAGCACGTCAATTTGCATAAATATTTGCATAATGCTAACATACACTAACTTTTAGTAAACATGTCTCTTAATGAGTGTATGGATAAAGACAGACTAAAAGATTTCTACATTACTATAATCCAGTGCCAACCGCCAGGCACATTAGGAACTACTACAAACACTGCCCATTTAGAACCAATAGCAAACCCGCCGTATCCTAACAGCACTACCAGGACTCACAAAGCACCACACCATACCTATCAAAAGGCAACACTGCAAATATTAAACCAATACATTTCAGACAATAACAATACATGACCTACTGGGGAAAGAGAACAAGTGGCAATGTCAAAAAGGAATTACATAAACAGAATACCTCAGCTCAGTTACACAGTTGCAATTGCTCCAGCCACTTTCTTCTGGTTTCTTCATGTTTTCTGCTAACTCTCCATCATCTGCTGTCCATTTGTCCTTTCTTCTCTCTTCTAGTTTTTGTTTCCATTCTCTCTCTCTACATCTGCTTTAACATACTAATCTTTCTCCTTTTGCTCTTTCCTCATTCCTATTTCATCCACTCAAATTTTACCCCTCCATCCTCAATCCCCACTTACTCTCCCAATACCCGGCCAATTGTAGATTTTTTATCCCTCCCACACAAAATATTTTTCCCCTCTCCATTTTACTCTCCCAGCCCCATCCCATTCTAATCCTCCCCCAACATCAGCTCCCTTCTAGTTCCAGCCTCACCCAGCATCCATTCCCTTCTAGTCCCTGCATCAGCCCATTTCCAGTCCTAGCAACCCCCCAACCCAATATCAGTCCTAGCCCCCCCATCAACTCACTTCCAGCCCTAAACCCCCATCACCCCATTTCCAGACAGCCCCCATCAGCCCACAGCCCATTAGCAGTCCTAACAGCCCCAGCCCCATTAGCAGTCCTACCCCCGCCCGCCCGCCCATTATCAGTCCTAACACCGCGGCGACTGCCGATTAGAAGTGCTATCCCCCGCTCCTCCGTCCCATTATCAGTCCTAAGCCCCCCTCCTGCCCATTAGCAGTCCTATCCCCCCCTGCCCATTAGCAGTCCTAACCCCCCCTCCTCCTGCCCATTAGCAGTCCTAACCCCCCCCCTCCTGCCCATTAGCAGTCCTAACCCCCCCCCCTCCTGCCCATTAGCAGTCCTAACCCCCCCCCTCCTGCCCATTAGCAGTCCTACCCCCCCCCCTGCCCATTAGCAGTCCTAACACCCCCCCCTCCTGCCCATTAGCAGTCCTAACCCCCCCCCCTCCTGCCCATTAGCAGTCCTAACCCCCCCCTCCTGCCCATTAGCAGTCCTAACCCCCCCCTGCACATAGCAGTCCTAACCCCCCCCTCCGGCCCATTAGCAGTCCTACCCCCCCCCCTCGTGCACATTAGCTGTCATACCCCCCCCCTGCCCATTAGCAGTCCTAACCCCCCCTGCACATAGCAGTCCTAACCCCCCCCTCCTGCCCATTAGCAGTCCTAACCCCCCCCGCCTCCTCCTCCTGCCCATTAGCAGTCCTAACCCCCCCTCCTGCCCATTAGCAGTCCTAACCCCCCCTGCCCATTAGCAGTCCTAACACCCCCCCCTCCTGCCCATTAGCAGTCCTAACCCCCCCTCCTGCCCATTAGCAGTCCTAACCCCCCCTCCTCCTGCCCATTAGCAGTCCTAACCCCCCCTGCCCATTAGCAGTCCTAACCCCCCCTCCTGCCCATTAGCAGTCCTAACCCCCCCCCCTCCTGCCCATTAGCAGTCCTAACCCCCCCTCCTCCTCCTCCTGCCCATTAGCAGTCCTAACCCCCCTCCTCCTGCCCATTAGCAGTCCTAACCCCCCCCT
Source organism: Ichthyophis bannanicus (assembly GCA_033557465.1). Classification (NCBI taxonomy): domain Eukaryota; kingdom Metazoa; phylum Chordata; class Amphibia; order Gymnophiona; family Ichthyophiidae; genus Ichthyophis; species Ichthyophis bannanicus. The sequence goes on along the minus strand of CM066039.1, from coordinate 400,135,327 downwards.
CCTGCCCATTAGCAGTCCGAACCCCCCTGCACATAGCAGTCCTAACCCCCCCCTCCTGCCCATTAGCAGTCCTAACCCCCCCCTCCTCCTCCTCCTGCCCATTAGCAGTCCTAACCCCCCCTCCTCCTGCCCATTAGCAGTCCTAACCCCCCCCTCCTGCCCATTAGCAGTCCTAACCCCCCCTGCACATAGCAGTCCTAACCCCCCCCCTCCTGCCCATTAGCAGTCCTAACCCCCCCCCCCCCCGGCAAATTTTTTTTAAAAAAAAGCAGGCTCTGGCTGCTGCCGCGGCAGATTGCAATGTCCCGCGGGGCCCCCTCCGCCCGCTAAGCCCCTCTGCAAGGGCTTTCAGATTCGCGAGGGAGACGCTCTCCCTCGCGTCTCTGTTAAGCCCGCAGGGGCTAATGGGAAATTTCCCATCAGTCCCTCGCGTCTAAAGGGGCTGATGGGAAATTTCCCATTAGCCCCTGCAGGCTTAACAGAGACGCGAGGGAGACGCTCTCCCTCGCGAATCTGAAAGCTCTTGCAGAGGGGCTTAGTGGGCGGAGGGGGCCCCGCGGGACGCTGCATTCTGCCCTTGCCGCGTCCGCAGTCAGAGACAGCTTTTTCTTTTTTTTGCGGACCTATGGCCCGCGTGCCAACTGCAAGGCCTTCGCGTGCCACAGCTGGCACGCGTGCCATAGGTTCGCCATCGCTGCACTATATCAACCGACTCACCTTTCTACCTGTTTATTCACACCTTCAAAAAAACATATCAGATTAGTAAGACAAGATCTTCCTTGTCTAAAGCCATGTTGGCTGTCTCCCATTAGGCCATGACTATCTACATGCTGTGTAATTTTGTTCTTTATGATGGTTTCTACCATTTTCCCCGGTACTGACGTCAGGCTCACCGGTCTGTAATTTCCTGGATCACCCCTGGAACCCTTTTTAAAAATTGGCGTTACATTGGCGATCAGCCAATCTTCAGGTAATACAGATGATTTTAATGAAAGTTCACAGATTACTAATAGCAGGTCTGCAATCTCATATTTCAGTTCTTTCAACACTCTTGGATGTATACCATCCGGTCCAGGTGATTTGCTGCTATTCAGTTTATCAAATACTTGTAATACATCTTCCCGGTGTAGCGATATTTCTCTCAATTCCTCTGCAGTATCACCTTTAAATACCACTTCAGTCTTGGGTAACATCCCTACATCTTCCTCAGTAAAGACCGAAGCAAAGAATTCATTCAGTCTCTCTGCTATAGCCTTGTCTCCTCTTACTGACCCTTTTACCTCTTCCAATACAAGGTTCTTCCCTTTGGTCTGGCTTCTGCCCCAAGAGTCTTCACGAAATGCATGGCAGTAGTATCAGCATTCCTGAGAACTCTAGGAATATTCGTCTTTCCCTACTTAGACGACTGGCTCATTCGAGCATCGACAGCTCCAGAAGCCAACTTAGCTTTTTCTCGCACGATGCGAATCCTTCGCTACTTGGGACTGGTCATAAGCCTCCCAAAATCTCATCTCACCCCTTCTCAGTCCCTGGAATTCATAGGGGCTCGTCTAGATACCAGACAGGCAAGGGCTTTCCTACCACAACCCTGCTGTCTTCGTATAGTGCAGCTAGCATTCCAAGCAGCTATGAAAGTCTTCCTGACTGCTCAGGAAATGCTTCAGCTTCTGGGGCATATGGCATCCACTGTCCATGTGGTTCCCTATGCTCACTTTCACATGAGAGCAGCCCAGTGGACCCTATCCTCTCAGTGGACACAGGCCTTAGGTCACCTATCGGACAAAATCGAAACTCCACACGTCTCATTTCGTCCCTTTAATGGTGGCAATCTATGGAAAACCTTCTCATAGGCTGTCCTTTCCAGCAGCCTCTATTCCAAGCCACGCTAACAACAGATGCGTCCAAGTTGGGTTGGGGGGCTCACTTGCACTATCTCTCGACTCAAGGTCTCTGGACCCCACTGGAGGCTTGTCGTCACATAAACCTCCTAGAACTCAGAGCCATATTTCATGCTTTTCGAGTATTCCAGTCTCAGCTCAGCTACAAGACAGTCCAGGTCCAGACCTACAATCAGGTAGCCATGTTCTATGTGAACAAGCAGGGCGGAATGGGCTCTCTGTCATTATGCAACGAAGCTTTGCGATTGTGGGCCCTTGCCAGAGAGCGTCAAATCCACCTCCTAGTGGTATATCTTCCAGGCATTTAAAATCTTTGGGCAGACAAACTCAGTCGAATACTGCTGCCACACAAATGGTCTCTTCACTCAGACCAGCTTGCTCGAGTGTTTCGAATCTGGGGAACGCCAGATATAGACCTCTTTGCAAGTCCACAGAATGCCAAACTTCCCCGATTCTGTTCCAGAATTCTGGCTTAAAACTGTCAGGCAAGAGATGCTTTCCTCCTCCACTGGGGTCAGGACTTCCTTTATGCCTTCCCACCCATTCCCCTTATTCCCAAGACTTTGTTCAATTTCAGAGAGACAGAGGTCGTATGATACTCATAGCTCCATGTTGGCCATGGCAAACGTGGTATCCTCTGCTTCTGCGTCTCTCTCAAGCCACGCCTCTGGAGTTGGGATATGCTCAAGATCTTCTTTCCCAGGAGGACGGGATGCTATTGCACCCGAATCCCCACTCCCTGCATCTCAGGGCCTGGTTGCTGAAAGCTTAGAATGTCTGGATATCAACCTTTCTCAACAGGTAAAGGATATCCTTGTGGCTTCCAGAAAACCCTTCACAAGGTGATCCTACACCTTTAAGTGGAAAAGGTTCTCTGTATGGTGTTCTCAAAGAGGACTTAACCGCCTTTCGGTGCCTGTGGAATCACTACTGGAGTATTTCCTCCATTTATCAAATTCTGGTCTTAAAACCAATTCAGTAAGGGTCCATCTTAGTGCCATTGCAGCTTCTTTCAGGCCTCTAGATGGACAACCTATTTCCTCTCATCCACTCGTAGCAAGATTTATGAGAGGTCTACTCTTAACAAAACCTCCCATTAAGCCACCGCCGGCGGCATTGGATCTGAATCTTGTTCTCGGGCAGCTCATGAAACCAGTGGCGTAGCGTGAGTTGTCAGCACCCGGGGCAAGGCAAGTAATTTGCGCCCCCTAACCCGTGGATTTTAGCCGCCGGGGAGCTTCTTTGCGCGGGGGAGCCGACCGTGATCCTACCCCGGGAGGGAGCGATCGTCAGCACTGACCTCGCTGAGCCGGAGTCCAGGGAAACGAACAGCACAGCAGCAAGAGCCCGACAAGCATGGTTAAACGCCCAACAGCAGGGAAGAGGAGGAGATCCGGAACCAGAAACTCGCGATGCCGCCCTGCAGCTCCGCCTTCTCGAGCGCACAGGGCAATCCGACCCCAACCCCAGCTTTACATTGAGATCGAGGGGCGACGACGCGATAAACAGTCCCCCTCCCACCCCGCCCCGGCAGCTTGTGTGAAATAGCTACCTAGAGGGGGTCAATCGCATCGCCTGCGCTTTGTTGCCGAGGGTTTGCCAAGAACAATGCGACTCCCAGGACTGCGGGCTCGAGGGCTATAGCGCAAACCTCTTTGCAGTGCCACCACCAGATGGCGTACGCGCCAACATGTATCATAGGGACCTGCCTTTCCCCCTCATCGGCAACAGAGAGCTGCGAGTGCGAGCGCCCCCCCCATGTTGCGCCCGGTGCGGCCGGCCCCCCCTGCACCCCCCACGCTACGCCTCTGCATGAAACTGCCCTTTGAGCCTTTAGCCACTACAGCTCTAAAGTTTCTTTCCTGGAAGGTCATCTTCCTAGTTGCTCTCACTTCTGCAAAACACATCAGTGAGTTACAGGCTTTAGTGGCGGATCCTCCTTATACAAAATTTCACCATGATAAGGTAGTTCATAGGACTCATCCTCACTTTATGCCAAAGGTGGTTTCGCCTTTTTATTTAAACCAAGCGGTTTACCTTCCTGTATTCTTTCCTAGGCCTCATGCCTCTAATTCAGAAAGGAACCTTCATACCTTAGGCTTAGATTGTAAAAGAGCCTTGGCTTTTTACCTTCAAAAACTAAGCAACACAGAAATTCTTCTCAGCTTTTTGTTGCTTTTGATTCTAGTCATTTGAGACTTCCAGTTTCCAAAAGAACTCTCTCTAGGTGTATTGCAAATTGCATATCCTTTGCTTATGAGAGTAAGGGACTTTCTCTCAAAGGCCATATCACAGCTCACAACGTGAGAGCAATGGCAGTCTCTATGGCTAATCTTTGTTCTGTGTCCATTATTGACATCTGTAGAGCAGCCACTTGGGCTTTGGTACATTCCTTTACAGCCCACTACTGCTTAGACAAGGACTCCCGTCGGGATGCCTCGTTTGGCCAGGCTATTCTCCAGCATCTCTTTCAGACTTAGTACAACTCCTACCCGCCGTCCCGGGTTTGGATGCCAGAGATCCATGGGAGGAAGCATGCCCCATCTCACCATGGGTTTGCAGCTTCCTGGGGTCATCTCCCTGGCATCTCTCAGCTGGGGAGTCCCCATATGTGAAAATTACATTCCTGCTTGTTCCTGGAGATAGCATAGTTACTCACCTTTAACAGGTGATCTTCGGGAACAGCAGGAATTAAGTCTTTACAACCCACCCACCTCCCCTAGGAGTTGTCTCTCTCTCTCTTTCCTTCTCTCCTTTTGTCTCAGCTATAACCTCAACTGAAGAGGGAGAGTTGGAAAGGCGGGAAGGCAGCACGCAGGCGCTGTTGTATGCTCCCAAAAGCTTTCCTGTTGGACGCTGGGGAGCGTTCTCGCGCAGGCTCCGTCGGTACCGATGATAGCCCATATGTGGAGACTTAATTCCTGCTGTTCCCGGAGATCACCTGCTATAGGTGAGTAACTACGCTATACCCAATAGCATCCAAAGAGGCAGCCACCTTACTGATGCATTGCATCTTGCATGACCCTATGCTACGAATGTAGGAGACGCCTCTCACGGTCTTGCCTCAAAATCGACGTTTCGATACCATATATCATGTACTGGAGTGTCCCGGCTTCCTAAAGCGCAGTTTCCCCACCACTCCATGATGGTGGAATCAACAGTGTGCCAAATCAAAAGCTCGAAGACTCACTCCTCTAATCCTCCAGATAGAGAATCGAGAGCTCTCAACATCTTTGGACGTCTATGCTTCCAAGCATCAATGCTCTTGGCTAGGATTAACTCTTACATCCTCTATATGGGAATGTTCCTCAAAGAGGTCTCCAGGGATCTCGAGGCCTTTGCCCCTCTCCTCTGAGATGGCAAGAGGGCATATTATCTTGCCCTAGTTAAACCTAGCTAAAATGTATCAAAGTTTGTCAATAGGGCTTCTTTCAATGCTTTTGAATGAACAAGCAGGGTCTCAGCAATATGCATTGGTGCACGTCGAATTGCATGACTTCAGGCCTCAGACCTTGAACAGTGGGTTCAAGATAAGCTGGGCAATATACCTTGCACAGGAGAAAAACTCTTTGGCAAAGATTGGCAAGATAAGGCCTCTCAATTAAAATCAGAAAATACTACTCTAAAAAGAATGTCCAGAGTAACAGTTGACCCTTCTAGGAAAAAGACTCATGCAAAGAAGTCTTTCTACAATAAGAAGAAATTCTTCTCTTCCTATCCTCCTGCTTCTCAGAACCAGGGTCAGGCCCCACAGAAGAGGCAACAGCCTCCTAAGCAACAAAAGAAACCACAGGTGGCTAAATCTCAACCAGCTCCGCAGCCACATTCTGTGCCTGGTTTTTGACTCTTTCCTAGAGAACATTGCCACCCTGTCTCTGGAGGACCCCCACCCCCTCCACATAGCAGGCAGACTGTGTCACTATGCCTACAAATGGCAACTTAACACCTTAGAGCAGTGGATACTCACCATAGTTCAGGAAGGGTACAGAATTCATCTGCAAATTCTGCCCCCTCCACATTCAAGGGGGGAATATCAAACGCAACCCCCACTCACTGCTCTTCTATCTCAGGACGCCATAGAAGATATTCTAACAGGGAGTGGGCTTCTACTCTCCCTACTTTCTCATTCCAAAGAAAACCAGAGGGTACAGGCCTATTCTGGACCTCAGAAACCTCAACAAGTTTCTAGTCCACGAAAAGTTCAAGATGATCTCTTTCGGAACTCTTCTCCCCTACACCCACAGTCAAAAATGGCTCTGTTCTCTAGATATAAAAGAAGCGTACACACATATCCTCATCCATCCAGGACACAGAAAATATCTGTTCTTCACCTTTCAGGGAAAACATTACACAGGTCTGCGACTAAAAAGCTGTTTGATTATTTTCATCTAATTTCCATGTATTTTGGTGTGCTGAAAACAAATAAAATATTGAAAAAACTCCTAGACGTCATGATTTGCCACAACATGCAAAATTGTCTTCAAATTTATCAAATTCTTTCAAATTACTATTAATTAATTCAAATTACTATTAATTAATTCACATAAGTGCATTTAAGATATAAAATGCCAAAAAAAGCTTAAAGGGGTTGTCCAAGTTATGTAAAAAAAAATATAGCACTGTAATGTCACAAGCACAACGCCCAAAGCCACTTGCCTCTAGTGGTCGAGGAGCATGGTGGTTGAGGATTCCTTCTTCTATCAGCTCCTAGCAGCCTATTTCTTTGTGTTGGCTTCTGGGAAGTGTAGTACTGCTAAAATATGTTGGTGCTTTAAGTAGAAGGTTTGTAGTTGAGGTAACCGAGGGTAAGGCTTGTAAACAGAAAGTTTATTTCCATGACACAAAACACAGCAGGTTCAAGGTATCATTTACAGGATTATAACTGTAGGATTTGCTTAAGGTACAGCAAATAATGGCAAACAAACCAAAAGAACTCAGAAATGGCTTTTTAAAGTCCTCTTACTTGCAGAAGCAATTGCCTTTAGAAACTAGGCTGCCACTTTCCTTTTTAGTCCTTGTTAATCAGAGCATAAAGAAAAATTCAGGCTTAATTCTTCTACTGCAGTTTGGTTTCTGCCAGCCTCAAAAACCTCTCTAGGCGGCATTTCTACGTGAAACCAAACTTAGAACAAAACAAACATTCCAAGCTGTTATCAAAACTCTTAGTAGGCTTTTCATATAGGAGAGGAGCAAGCAAAAACTCTTATAGCAGCTAACTTGGCTTTTCTTGCCATTGCACAGTTCAAACACAGGTGACAAACAAGCATGAATCAGAGCTTCTTGATCAGGCTTACGTTGCAGTAAATTTCCCTTTTAAAACAGACAGGAATTTACCTCCACACTGCTTCTGCCATATGATCAACTTCCAAGGAGAATTACTTCTTTCAGGGCTAGCTTTTCCTCAAGACCTCCTGTCTAGAGCTTGGCATAGAGAGCAATCCATAAAGCAATCTTCTTCCCCCAACTCTGACACTGGTTCTCCCAACTGCATGGGTTCTGACTCACCGACCTGGTCAGACTGCTCAGCTGACAACCTCTCTGGTGGTCTGAAAGCTTCGCCACTTCCTGGTCCCCATCTCTGTTGCCAACCTTTTGCAGGGAATTCAGCTCTCTCAGCTCTGGGTAGCTCAGCTCCTCTCCAAGAATCCACTCCTTCTCTCTGCTTCTGTCTCAGCTGCTCTCCCGGCTGCTCTCCTTCTCGTCTCCTTCCCTCTGCATAATCTAACCCAGGCTTATACCTCCAGGGTCTTAACCCCACCTCTTTCTTTCCCAGGTGTTGGTAACACAGGTACGCAAACTTTTTTTTTCGAGAGCTGTTCTGGTTATTCCATGTAATCTTTATGTTTTTTGGTGTGCTGAATCCGAAACTGATCATAGGACATCACATTTCCTGACAATTTAGGTAACTATGTTAAATAAGGCAATACCTCAAAATAAATGGAAATAGACTTATAAAATTAAAGTTGTATTACAATATTTTCATGAAAATCCTTTTTTGAACTGAAATGAGCTCACCTACACACACTAAACTTGATTCTTCTTCCTTGTGAGGCTCCTCTTGGTGCATTTACGCTTGTGAGTAGCATCTGGAATATCTCTCTGAAGCATCCAACAGTAATCTGCCATCATTGTAATGCTCCATTTTCCCTGGTATCTCCTTTCCATCTCTTTAATGTCTTGGTGGAATCGTTCACCTTGTTCCTCACTCACAGCTCCCAAATTTTCAGGAAAGTAGTCAAGGTGGGACTGGAGGAAATGCACTTTCAAACTCATCAGGCAACCTAAAGCTTGAAATGCTTTCAGCATTCGTCCGACGATCTTTTTGTAGTGAGGATCTTTGTTATTGCCTAAAAATTTCTGTACGACTTCTTGAAATGCAATCCACCCTTCTTTTTGAGGATCCGTCATGGTATTGACAAACTCTTGATCAACTATAAGCCTTCTAATGTCTGGTACGACGAACACACCTTCCTTCAATTTTGCCTCCGACAGGCCTGGAAACTTGGTGACCAAGTATTTGAAGCATTCTCCATCTCTTGGAAGTGATTTTACGAATTGCTTAATCAATCCCAATTTTATGTGGAGAGGTGGTAGAAGAACTTTATGGGAAGGTACCAAAGTTTCTCGGAGGACATTTTTTTCACCAACTGTTAGCACCCTCGGCTGCCAACTCTTCTTGGTCCAGTGATTTTGTCGGTCTCGACTATCCCATAGACACAGAAAACAAGGATATTTGGTATACCCAGCTTGTTGCCCGAGCAGCATGCACAAGACCTTCAAGTCCCCACACACTTGCCAACCATGGTCTTCATATTTAAGTTTACGAAGAACCAATTCCAAGTTCTCGTAGGTTTCCTTCAAGTGTACGGAATGACCTACAGGTATGGAAGCGTAAAAACCGTTGTGGAGTAAAACTGCTTTGAGACTTCTTTTTGAAGAATCTATAAAAAGACGCCATTGCTCTGAATCATATTGGATTTTAAATTGACCCATCAGATCTTCGACATCAATGCAATAAACCAACTTGTCTTCCTGGGGGAAGTAAGGAACGAACTCCTTTTCACGATGTCTGAACCATGAAGATGACACTCCTGGCAACAATAAATTCCTGCTTTTCAGCCTTGATCTAGTGGTTAGGACAAGGTACTTCAGGCCGGAGGGCCGGGGGTTCAAGTCCCACCTGGGGACAGCAATCTCAGGCTGGAGGGACTGGGATTTCTAGTCCTATAGGCACTCCTTGTGGTCTTGGGCAAGCCACTTAACCCTCCATTGCCCATGTTCCCTGTAAGTATTAGCGTTATGTGTCTCATATCCCCTCGTGTTAAATATATCCCCCAATTGACCGCTTTGACCCAGTGAAAAGTGGGATATAAATACAGCTAAATAAATGAATAAATAAATAAATAAATCCGAGTAACTCAGCGGCATCTTTGGGAAGATTCAAGTCTCTTACCAAATCATTCATCTCCTCCTGAGAAAACAATTTTGGTCTTGTATCATCTTCAAAGTCAGAACTTGATTCGTTATCTGGTTCAGGTATGACTTCACCTTCATCGGAGCTAGGTATCTCTTCCAAGGTAGCAGGGGGCTTGGGTACTGGTATATCTGTGCCATAGGGGATGGGACGAATTGCCGAGTGAAGATTGGGGTAGAAATGGAATGCTTCCATTTGGAATTAAACCCTTTCACATCGCATGAACAAAAGTAACAGTCGTCACTATGGTTCTTTTGCTCTCGCCATACCATAGGAATCCCATAACGGAAAGATTTTTTCTTACCCTTGAACCAGTTTCGGAGGTCCTCAACACACCGTTTGCACACTTTATGAGGCGCCCAGACATTATCTTGATCTCCAATTTTTAGTCCAAAGTATGCAAAGTATACTTTTTTCACAAAATCTGTAATATTCTGCCATTGCTTCAACACTGTATATTCACCACAGATGAAACAGAAACTGTCTGGCGAATTAATACACTTTCGCGGAGCTATAACATAATGGTTGAAGACTGACAAGCTAACATGAATTGCGATGAAAAAGTGTGAACATCCTAGAACCAAGAACCTGATGATGATTCGTGCACAAGTGTGGCATGCAGGAGAGAGCAGCTCTGTGTCTGTACATGAGACGTCACAGTGCTGGCCACGCCCCCCTGCACTGACCGGAGCTGCTGCTATCTGCCCTGTGTCTCCCTCCCACTGGATTCTTCAGGAAAGATTAACCCCTTCTACCATTAGAAGCACGGACTTAAAACTTGCTTAGCTTATGTATATATTGCTGACCATCAGATTTACTGTGGCAAAGTCAGCTATCCTGAGAGTGGGGGAGGTGAGAAGCATAATGAATTCACCCTAGTTAAGGGTCCCCTTCTAGGAGTGCAGGGAGAGAAAGCCACAGCCAGGTTTCAAAGACAGAAACCCCCCAGCTGGAACGGGTTTCAGCCAATGACTGATAAAGTAAGAAAGAGGGATTGCAAGCACAAGGACCAAAGCCCTTACTTTAACAAGTGCACTGATTATTCTAATATCAGGAGGCAGGGGGATTATCCCAGTGGTGGGTGGGTGTTGGGGGAGGGATGGAGGGAAATAAGACTTATTAAAAGCTAGCTACTGCACAGTACCCTGTCCTGTGTTTCTAAGGTAATCTGTAACCTATTTCCAGGGGGAGTCCCACAGCCCTTGCTTGGATAGAGGGAGTCTTGGGGTCTAAATTTAACTGAAAACTCTTTGATGCTACTAGGCCCTGACTGATTTAACAAATACACTGGGTTCACAGATTAATCAGCTTTAATCTAAAGAATTCCTTTTCCCCAAGATTTAGAAAAATTCACAGAAATAAATACTTACAATTGCAGATCTCTCTCCAGAAGTAGCAGTCACCTTTTGTAGTCCTTATAAACAAACTGAACATCCCTAGGGTGCTCAGTTTGTTTATAAGTCGCCTGTGAGGAACGGTGTCAAAGGCTTTACTGAAATCTAAATACACCACATCTAGGGCTCTCCCTTGGTTCACCTCCCTGGTCACCCAGTCAAAGAAATCAATCAGACTTGTCTGAAAGACCTGCCTCTGGTGAATCCATGCTGCCTCGTATCCTGTAATCCGCTGGACTCCAGAAACCTCACTATTTTCGCTTCCAATAATTTACTTACCACCGAAGTTAAACTAACTTGCCTGTAGTTTTCAACCACATCCTTACTTCCGCTTTTGTGTAAAGGGACTACATGTACCTCTCTCCAGTCCTTTGGCACCACTCCCGACTCCAACAAGACATTGAAAAGGTCAGTCAGTGGAACTGCTAGAATGTCCCCAAGTTCCCTCAGTATTCTAGGGTGTATCCCATCTGGTCCCATCGCTTTGTCTACTTTAAGTTTTGCTAGTTTCTCACAAACACAGTCTTTTGAAAATTGTTCAAGTTGCCCTTTGCATCTGTTCCTGTTTGTGGGTATTTTCTGAGGTCCTGCTCCTGGTTCTTCATCTGTGAACACAGAACAGAAATATTTGTTAAGCAATTCTTCTTTATCCTCATCAGCTTCTACATATTCCTCCCCTTCACTCTCGAGTCTGACAATAACAGTTCTCCAGGACCAAGCAGGAAGTCAGTCCTCACTTATGGGGTGACGTCGGCGCCGACGGAGCCCTCGCGGAGCAATTTTCCCCAGCTTTCAAAGAAAGCCTTTGGGAATTGCAGCGCGCATGCGCGGTCCCCTTCCCGCCCAAGGGTGCCATCTTAGCCATTCTTCTTTTTTCCGCGGAGCCCTACAGACGTACCCATCGTGTCCCCGCGAAAAAGTTGATTTTCTTTAGAATTACTCTGTTTTTCCATTCGGTTCGACGCCGGTCTTTTTCCCGCCGGACTCGCGACGCCGGTCACGAGTCCTCTTCTTATTTTTCGGTTTTTCTGACTTAGTCAGTTTTCGTTTCGGTTTTTCCCTGGCAGCCCGGTCCTTTGACCTCGCCGGGGCCCTTTTTCCCCCGATGGCTGCCAGTGGTTTCAAGCGGTGTGGTCAGTGTGACCGAAATATGTCACTAACTGACACACACGACAATTGCCTCCGCTGCCTGGGCCCGGATCATGAAGAAATGATCTGTGGGCCTTGTGGCAAACTATCCTCCAAAGCGTTGAGAAGTCGGCGGCATCAGCGGGATAGAATCTTCGCTGACCCCAGCCGTACCCGGACCTTGTCGGAGGCCTCCGCGTCCAGGGGTTCCAGCTCGGACCGTCGCCGGAGTTCCTCCGACAGGGGTTCTCCCTCCGGGGACCATCGACGGAAGGTGAAACCCGCGAGGGCGGCGTCGGTGGACGCTCCTGGCTCCGCGAGGGCCAGGTCGCATAGCCCCGATAGTCGCCCCGGGTCCTTGGAGAAGGAGCACCTCATGAAGCGACCTCGCCTGGAGTCGGAGCTGCCTGCTCGGGTAAGTCCTGTGGTCCTTCTGGACTCGCCTCCACGACAGCCGCTGTCGGGGCCCGAGTCGGGGGCTGCTGGGTCACCTGAGCTCGGACTCAGGTTGACGGCCTTGGAGAGCAGACTGTCTGCCTTCATGGACCAGCAGCGGGCACTGCTCGCTGGCTTCGCTGGCGCCGCTGCCCCGACCGCCGGGACGTCGACGTCGAAGTCGACCCCGGAGACCGAGCCGATCCTCGAGTCCATGCGAACTCGAGTCGATCCTCGGTCGAGGTCGCCCTCGGCCTCCCGTTCGGGACCGAGGTCGCCGACGCCGACTCCCTCGGCGTCGAGGCGGCAGGCGCCGCGCCCTGCCCGGGCCGACCCCACCGAGTCCTCGTCGGAGTCGGTCTGGGAGTCTGAAGAGGAAGAGTCGCCTGATTCTTTTCGGACTCGGTGTGTCCCCTCGGACTCACCTGAGTCCGAACCTCGGCAGCAGTCCCCCCCGGAGGATGCCCGGTTCTCGGACTTCGTCAGGGATATGGCCAAGGCTTTGGCCTTCCCTGCGGATCCCGAGGAGGAGCCTCGAGCCGAAGAGCTCGACGCCCTCCAGTATGACTCTCCCGCCAGGGAACACTTTACTGTACCGGTTCCTCCCATGCTGGAACGACTACTCTTCCGCATGTGGGAGAGTCCGGCCACCTCGCCGGTCCTGAGCAAGCGGGTCGATTCTATCTATCGAGTCCGCAAGAGCCCTGGCTTCCAGAAAGCACAGCTACCACACCATTCCATGGTAGTGGAATCGGCCATGCATCGTCTTAAGAGCCAGAAGATGCACTCCTCGGTGCCTCCTGGCAGGGAGGCCCGTACCCTGGATGGCCTTGGTAAGAAGTGTTTCCAGGGCTCTATGCTCGCCTGTCGTGTCCAGACCTACCAGCTATACATGGGCATGTATCTCCGAGACCTGGCTAAAGAGCTAGCCGGCTTCTCCGCTGGTTTGTCCGAGGAACCCTTGCGGAGGTTCCTGGCCTTGTCCACTGGCATTCGGGAATGCTCAAAATTCATGTCCCGAGCAGCCTATGATGGCTTTGAAGCATCGGCTCGAGTGGCCGCAGCCGGCATCGGTGCCCGCCGACAGGCTTGGCTTCAGTCGTCTGACCTTGAGCCCTGGGTGCAGGACAAGTTGGTCGATGTCCCTTGCCGAGGCGAAAACCTCTTTGGCAAGCCCATGGCTGATAAGGCTGCACAAATTGAGACAGAGACTCTCACCAGGACTAGGCTTTCTAGGAAGACCTCCGCCCCTTCCCAGAAAAAGAAGGGCTCGGGAAAGAAGTCCTTTTACCCGAGGAAGGCGACTGCCTACAAACAATACCCCCACTATCAGGCCCCTGCAGCTCCCCAACAGGGCCAGCAGGCCAAGGGACGGGGTAACGGGTCCCGTAGGCAGCAAGCCCCCAAGCCTGCACCACCAGCCCCTGCTCCGCAGGGTGGGGGTTTTTGACTCCTTAAGCATAGCCTCTCCCCCCCCGCTGGCTCCTCCCAGCACCGGAGGCCGGCTGGTTCACTTCGCCCACAGGTGGTCCAGCATCACCTCAGATGCCTGGGTGCTTCAAGTCGTGCGAGAAGGCTATCTTCTCCACTTCCACCAGGTCCCTCCCTCCTATTTTCCGGGAGAACCTCCACGACCCCCTCTGCACAGGGAATTACTCCTTCAGGAGTTAGCAGGTCTTCTACAGGATCAGGCGGTGGAACCGGTGCCCCACCACCTGAAGGGTCAAGGCTTTTATTCCCGGTATTTTCTAATACCAAAAAGAACAGGAGGCCTCAGACCCATCCTGGACTTGCGCAACCTCAACAAGTTCCTCGTGCGGGAGAAGTTCAAAATGCTTACCCTTGGAATCCTTCTGCCCTACCTCCAGCAGGGAGATTGGCTATGCTCCTTGGATCTAAAGGATGCCTACACGCACATCCTCATCCACCCAAGCCACCGCCAATACCTAAGGTTTGTGGTGGCAGGCAATCATTACCAGTACAGAGTACTGCCCTTTGGCCTGTCCTCCGCACCGCGAGTCTTCACAAAATGTCTCGCGGTGGTGGCGGCCCATCTCCGGCTTCACGGCCTCTATGTCTTTCCGTACCTCGACGACTGGCTCATCAGAGCAGCGTCCGCTCTGGAGGTCACCAACGCCACGCGCCGCACGGTGACTCTTCTGCAGTACTTGGGCTTTGTTATAAACTTCTCAAAGTCCACTTTGCTCCCCTCACAGGATCTCGAGTTCATCGGCACAAGGCTGCACACTCCTCAGGCACGAGCGTACCTACCGCTTGACAGGGCTCAACGGCTCATGGACCTAGCCGACCGTTTTCGCAGCCAGCCCCTGGTCTCCGCCAGGCGCTTCCTGAGACTACTCGGCCATATGGCTTCCACCGTCCATGTGACCCCCAATGCCCGCCTGAATATGCGGCCTGCTCAATGGTGTCTCCGCCGGCAGTGGCGACAAGCCACAGGCGGCCTAGCAGACCTAGTGCGCGTCTCCGAGCCGCTGATCTTGTCTCTCCGGTGGTGGCTTCAGCGGCCGAACCTGATATTCGGCATGCCTTTCCAGTCACCTCAGCCGGCCCGGGTGCTGACAACAGATGCATCCCTCCTGGGCTGGGGAGCGCATTGCCAAGGGGCACGTACTCAGGGCCTCTGGACCACGTGGGAGTCTGCTCAGCAGATCAACTTCCTGGAGCTCAGGGCGATCCGCCTGGCTCTCAAGGCCTTCTCCCACCTGACTTCTCACCAGTCCGTCCTTGTCCAGACGGACAATCAAGTTGCCATGTTCTACGTGAACAAGCAGGGGGGCACGGGCTCCTTCCTCCTCTGTCGGGAGGCACAGAAGCTCTGCTCTTGGGCCGTCAGTCACGGCGTTCTCCTCAAGGCAGTTTATCTCCCAGGCCAAGAGAATTGCCTGGCGGACAAACTCAGCAGGATCCTCCAGCCGCACGAGTGGCGTCTGGATCCCTTGGTAGTTCAGAAGCTCTTTCTAAAGTGGGGCCTCCCCACGGTGGATCTCTTTGCCAGTCCTCACAACCGGCAACTTCCTCGCTTCTGCTCTCGTCAGCCACACCCCCTTCGGGTTGCGGCGGACGCTTTTCTACTCTCATGGTCGGGGAGCCTTCTGTACGCTTTCCCTCCCATCCCGCTAGTCTCTCGGACTCTCTTCAAGGTTCTCCGAGACAAAGCCTTCATGATCCTGGTGGCTCCTCGCTGGCCCAGACAGCCGTGGTTTCCACTCCTGCTGCAATTAGCGGTGGAGGATCCGTTCCCTCTGGGGTTTCAACCGGATCTCCTCACTCAGGATCAGGGGTCTCTGCTACACCCCAACCTCAGGTCTCTCAATCTAATGGCCTGGCTGCTGAGAGGGTAGTCCTTGCTCCCCTCCTCCTGCCGGCAGAGGTGGAAGAGGTCGTCCTAGCTTCTCGGCGACCTTCTACTCAAAAATGCTACGCCCTTAAATGGCGTCGCTTTTCCGTTTGGTGTACCCGACAGTCTCAGGATCCCTTCTCCTGCCCGGTGTCGGTGGTCTTGCAGTACTTGCTTTACCTCTCTAATCTGGGACTTAAGTCCAACTCCGTCAAAGTTCACCTCAGTGCTCTTTCAGCACATCATGTGCGGTGGACGGCAGACCTCTCTCCAACGACCCTCTCGTAGCGAGGTTTCTCCGAGGTCTCCTTCTACTTAAACCACCTCTGCGCCCGCCAGCGCCTGACTGGGACCTGAATGTGGTTTTACAGCGGATCACCTGTCCGCCTTTTGAACCTATGGCTACCTGTTCTCTCCGTTTTCTTTCTTGGAAAACACTGTTCTTGATAGCCCTCACTTCCGCTAGACGCGTAAGTGAATTGCAGGCCCTCGTGTCTGATCCCCCTTACACTCGGTTCTACAAAAATAGGGTAGTCCTACGGACTCACCCAAAATTTCTTCCAAAAGTGGTCTCCCCCTTTCACATCAATCAGGAGGTGGTATTTCCAACCTTCTTTCCCAGACCACACTCCAGCCGAGCTGAAACGGTCCTCCATACCCTGGACTGTAGAAGGGCTTTGAACTTCTACCTTGACCGTACGCGGGAGCACCGTAAAGCTGCTCAGCTTTTTGTGTCTTTTGACCCCAATAAATTGGGGCTCCCGGTCTCCAAGCGTACTCTGTCCATCTGGGTTGCGGACTGTATCTCTTGGGCTTATGGGGCAGCCAGACTCTCCTTGGAAGGTCGAGTCACGGCTCATTGCGTTCGGGCAAAGGCTACGTCAGTGGCTTACCTCCGCTCTGTTCCGCTGGCAGACATCTGCCGGGCCGCTACTTGGTCTTCGAGCCAGACTTTTGCGGTCCATTACTGTCTCGAGAGGGAGTCCCGCAGGGACAGTGCTTTCGGACAGGCAGTCCTCCGTAATCTCTTCGAGGTCTGAGCAACTCCTACCCTCCATCCCGGATGTGGGCTACCGGTGGGTAATAATTCAGCGAAGATTCTTTCCTTCTGTGCTGCTGAGCTAGAGGGAGCTCATTTTTGTGCTTAGGGTCTCCGGTAGCCTTGAGCTTGGGAGTCCCATAAGTGAGGACTGACTTCCTGCTTGGTCCTGGAGAAAGCGTAGTTACTCACCTGTAACAGGTGTTCTCCAGGAGCAGCAGGAATCAGTCCTCACAACCCTCCCTCCTCCCCATGGAGTTGCAATCATCTGCTTTAGTTTTTTTGCAAATTTTTATGCTGTCTTTTTTAGCTATGTCATCTGACTGGCTAAGATGGCATCCTTGGGCGGGAAGGGGACCGCGCATGCGCGCTGCAATTCCCAAAGGCTTTCTTTGAAAGCTGGGGAAAATTGCTCCGCGAGGGCTCCGTCGGCGCCGACGTCACCCCATAAGTGAGGACTGATTCCTGCTGCTCCTGGAGAACACCTGTTACAGGTGAGTAACTACGCTTTTTGCCCTTCCCTTTCTCGCTAACGTATCTGAAAAATGTCTTATCCCCCCATTTTATTGCATTGGCTATTTCTTCCTCTTACATTGTTTTTGGTGCTTTAGTTTAAAAGGGGAAATATTTTCTTTAGTGGAGTAGGTTTAAAATTCTGCTTTAGTATCTTTCTCAGCTCTTTGAAGCTACTTGACACCTCATCAGGTGTTAGTTCCCTCCACTGTTCCCTCTAAGCTGTGCGTGTGTGCGCGCGCACACACCTCGCCGAGCGAGCGCACATACTTTACAACAGAGCGCACAAAAATTACGGCTCTGATTCTGATAGAAAACAACACAGACGTCTTAAAATTTAAAAGTTATGATTGTAATTGCTAGAAATTTCCCGCTTCATTTAGTAATCGTCTATTTTCATTTAATTTGATTAAAATCAATGTGGTGTACATACTGTATTCTGACGTGTAGTCAAATTTTAAAGTATATAACTCTGAGTGTCGTTATTTATTTATTTATTTTTTATTTATTTTCTCTTATATACCGCGCTATTCTGCATCAGTGCGGTTTACATTGAACAAACTGAAATTACATTGAACAGGGTATTATAACTTGGAGATAACTATTTTACAGGGAACATGGCGCACAAAAATTTAACCTTCCTTCAAAAGCTGCACACAGCTGATATTTTATGCGCACACAGCCTACAGAAAATTAGAGGGAACATTGGTTCCCTCCCTACCCCCCAACTGCCACCCACCCCTAGTAAGCAGTCTTGCTGTATAGGGCACCTCCCCAATTAACTACACACAGGGACTTGGAACAGCACATTTTGAACACACTTAAAGAGATTTAACTGTTTTTTCTCTGAAAGGACAGCTGGGAAAGCAGCTGATACTTTGGTAGGTCTCTCTCTTTTACTTTAACTGATACATAAGCTCCACCAACTGAACAATGGCTGGGAAAAATCGTATCACCAAAGCTGTTGTCCCCGTTACAGCTTCTGTATCTGTCCAGACAGAGGTCCCAATGCCAGTTGAAGTATCATTTCCATGTGCAGGATGCCTGCAGGCAGAAGCTCTCAGGAAACAAGTGGAGGAACTCAGAGAGGAGGTAACATAGTAACATAGTAAATGACGGCAGATAAAGACAGTATGGTCCATCTAGTCTGCCCAGCAAGATGGCAGGAGTAGGTGCACCCTTCCCATGTCTTTGTTTAGGGGTGGCGAGGCTGAGAAGCATTCAAGACAGTGAGAAGTACAATGATGAGATGCTTCTTGCAACATCCAAGCTCTCCAGCAGAGGAGAAGATGGGAGTCTAGAGAATGACGAAGGCTGGACACAAGTTACAGGGCCTTCACAATCACCAATCCAACTTCTTCAGCCCTTGAATTGAAGAACCATTATGCAGCCCTGGAAGTGGAGGAGGTGAAAGCATCCCTGGAAAGGGAAGAAGCAGAGCTCAAACACTCCAAAGTTGCAGAATCAGTGAACACAAGGAAGCGAAGGGTAGTGGTAGTTGGTGACTATCTTCTGAGGGGTAGTGAGGCATCCATCTGCCGACCAGAATTGATATCCAGAGAGGTATGCTGCCTGCCAGGTGCCAAAATCCGAGATGTTATGGAGAGTTTGCCGAGACTCATCAAGCCCACTGACTATTACCCAATGTTGCTAATCCATGTCGGCACAAATGATATTGCTAGGTATCCTCTGAGGATATCAAAAGTGACTTCATGGCTTTGGGACAGAAGGTGAAGCAGATAGGGGCACAGATGGTGTTCTCTTCATTCAGCCCTGTTGAGGGTAAAGGCGAAGGCAGAGCAGCTCGCATCCTGGAGATGAATGCATGGCTGCGTGGATGATGTCATCGAGAGTATTTTGGTTTACTGGACCATGGGATGCTGTTCTAAGGGTTGCAGAGCAGAGATGGCATCCATCTGTCCAGGAAAGGTGGACATGTCTTCAGTAGTTGATTGGCTAATCTACTGAAGAGGGCTTTAAATTAGATTTGTTGGGGATGGGTGAAGAAAGCCCCCAGGTGAGTGAAAGCTCCCAGGTAAGTGAAACATTAAATACCTTTATGGAAATGGGTAAAAGGATCAACATATGAAAAGCAGTGTGTATAAATGCCCGTAGCATGGGAAATAAGATCCCAGATGTTGAAACTTTAATGGGAGAGGCTGACTTGAATTTAGTGGCAGTTACAGAAACATGGTTCACAGAAAACCATGACTGGGATGTAACTATACCTGGCTATACTTTATTCAGAAAGGACAGGGTAGGAAGAAGGGGATGAGGAGTGGCACTATATGTAAAAAAATAGTATTAAAGCTTTGGAGCTACAGTGCTTAAAAGGGAGAGAGGAGGCACTGTGGATTAAACTAGTAAAAGGGAAAGAGAAATCTATTTCTATTGGCGTGATATACAGACCTCCCTCACAGGAGGAAGAGGTGGACGGAGAGTTAATTGAAGACATACGAGCATTGCTATTAAAAAGGAAGTGCTACTGAAAGGGGATTTCAATATGCCAGATGTTGATTGGCACATTCCTGCTGCAGTATCATCTAGAAGTAAGGAGATCCTGGATTCTGTACAGAGAGAACTATTCAGGCAACTGGTAACAGAACACACACATGAAGGGGCCATACTGGACTTGGTGCTTACCAATGGTGAAAGTGTTTCTGATGTTATAGTGGGAGATCATTTTGCATCCAGTGATCACCAGATGGTGTGGTTCAGTATTAGGACTAGGGCTGTTAAAATCCATTCAAAAGCGAAGACCTTGAGCAGTGGGTTCAGGACGAATTGGTCGATGTCCCCTGCCAAGGAGAGAACCTCTTTGGCAATCCCATGACCGACAAGGCTGCCTAGCTGGAGACCGAGTTCATGACTAGGACAGGGCTCTCTAAAAAGACTGCTTCCACTCCTCAATGGAAGGGCTCAAGTAAAAAGCACTGGTCAACAAACATTTACAAAAGTTATGTTACTGAAATAAAAATAGTCATTTCTTATCAATTTTTATATGCTGAACACGAATATGACAGTGAAATTGCAAAGTTGGCTCTAGTTTTTTTGTAATCTACAAGAATTAATATTTACATCACGAAATGCATGTCAATAGTAAATATAATAGGCCTTTGGTTAATACCTGTAAAAAACCAAGTCATAGACTACTTCTTAGATTTTTTCGCCTGTCTCTTGTACAGCTGTTTGGGAGCTTCTCTGGGGAGTGTCTAGCAGTAGTCAGCCAGCATTGTAGTGGACCATTTTCTCTGGTATCTTTGCTCCATCGTTGCGATATCCTGGTGAAAACGTTCGCCCTGTTCATCACTAACCACACCACAGTTGTCAGGAAAGAAATCGAGATGGGAATCAAGGAAATGGATCTTTAGAGACATATTGCAGCCAAGTTTCTGATACTGCATCAGCATGTCTTCTACTAGTTCCTTGTAGTTTTCTGCCCTAACATTCCTGAGAAAGTTTGACACTAGGTGAAAAGCATTCCATGCTTGTTTCGCATCACCCTGCAGCAAGTTGTTGAACCTGTCATCTTTGAAGAGCTCTTGAATCTGAGGACCCACAAAAACTCACTCTTTAATCTTTGCTTCGCTGAGTCGAGGGCATTTTTCATGCAGTTATCGGAAAGGTGGCGAAGTGCAGTCCATGGCTTTCACAAAGTTTTTCATCAAACCTAGTTTGATGTGAAGGGGTGGTAGCAGGATTTTGTGAGCCTCAACCAGAGCTGGGTGCTGGATATTCTTCTCTCCAACTGTTACATTTTATCTGCAATTCCATTCCTTCCACAAGTAGTGCCAATCCCTTGCTCGGCTATCCCACTCACATAAGAAACACATGTATTTTATATATCCCTGCTGCAGTCCCATTAAAAGGGCAACTACCTTCAAGTCACCACAGAGGTGCCAGCTGTATTTATTATAGTTAATGGAGGTCAGTAGATGCTTTAAGTTATCGTATGTCTCTTTTATGTGGACTCTATGTATCAAACAGAACTCTCCAGGGGCTAACGTGTAAGCCAAAACTAAAAAGGGACTACCCCCAAAAAACAAAAACAGGACATATGCATGAGATAAACAAAAAACAAAAACATAAACCCCTTTGCTGCAAAGAAAAGCCTACTGTGAAAGGAGGAAAAAAGACCTCAGCAATCTCCAATGTAAAACCAAAAGGAGCCGAGTCGGTCAAGATGACGTAGCAACGTCTATGTCCTAGACCAGACTACTGATCACATCAATGGTCTAAAAAAACCTCCAGCCAACCTGATTAATAAAATAAAGGCAGGCTTCCAGCAAGCTTCCAGCAGGTGTTCAAAACAGCATGGTACAGTCCTTGGTGCAAAACAACAAAGACAACAAAAACAAAACTCCGAGCACTTATCTGCAGATGATAAACAGATTGATAGACAGAGGTGGCAGGAAGCCCCGACATCGGATGTTTCGCCTTAGCGGCTTCTTCAGGGAGCTAGTTTCACTCTCCACTCACTGTGCGTTGTCACCATAAGTTGCCGAAGGAACCAATTCACAAAAAAATGCACCGGAGCTGAAAACAAAACCAAAAATCAAAATTAAAAAAGGAGGGAAAAAACACACATCTCATGCAAGTACAAAAAACAGGATTCCAACCACTACAAAAACAGTTGATTAACGAGGCACAAAAAAGCACAAAAAGATGATAGTAATAATGATGAAAACAATCAACATACCCCGCAAAGCTGGAAAAAGAAAAGTCTTGAAGAAAAAAGAGAGAGAGCAAACCAGAATGCAAACTGCAGCCGTGAAGAGCACAAACCACGGCTCGCCTCCCCAAGACGCCAGCGCATGCGTTCTCACAAAAATATATGAAGTGTATAACAAAGGCATGACGTCATGAACCAATCAAAAACAGGGGCCGGCTCTAGGAATGACATTCCGGTGCCACAGACCTTGAAACAAAAAATAAAAAATCAATCAAAAACTCCAGCGAACAGGTAAAAAGAAAAAACCAAAGTACCCAAAAACCCACCCACCTTGACGGACAGTCACAGACAGCTTTTCCATTCAATAGAATCATTTAAACCAGCAGGGGCAATGGCAGACAGCTTTTCCATTCGATAGAATCATTTAAACCAGCAGGGGCAATGGTTTGCAAAGGTGGGTGGGTTTTTGGGTATTTTGGTTTTTTCTTTTTTCACAGTAGGCTTTTCTTTGCAGCAAAGGGGTTTATGTTTTTGTTTTTTGTTTATCTCATGCATATGTCCTGTTTTTGTTTTTTGGGAGTAGTCCCTTTTTAGTTTTGTCTTTTATGTGGACGGCATGCGCTACTGGGATAGATGGAAGACGGTTTCCATTGTTCAAAAGCACAGCCTTCAGACTCAGTTTTGAAGAGTCTATAAATAGTCTCCAGTCTTGTGGGTCATGAGTGATTTTTAAGGCATTCACGAGGCTTTTAATATCAGAACAGAATTCCAGATTACTTTCCTTTCCGACTGTGTATAGTACACTGCTGACGTCAGGTGGCTTCAGCAGCCGTCTGGCAGTAATATTGCATTGCATCAGAAAATGATGCAATCAAATCTGGATTGGTATAATGCAATGTGATGCAATATTACATCATTCAAGGCTTATTTGGGATGTTGTTGATGTCCTACTGGATAAATTTAAATGATGAAACGTCAAAAATTAACTACATGCAATATCTTCAAAACGAGAGCCAATAAAATCTTTTTAATGTTATATTCGTGTTCACCTCACCAAGATACTACAGATTAGGGCCTTTTAAAGTCAGTAACAATTTCAATGTTGACCAGTGAAGCCCTTCTACCCGAGGAAGGGAGCTGCTTACAGAAACTACCCACTTTATCAGGCCTCCCCAGCTCCCCAACAGGGTCAGCAGGCTAAGGGACATCGACATGGCCCTCGTAAGCAGAAGGCTCCAAAACCCTAGGCACCGGCTCCGGCCCAGCCAGGGGGGAGCTTTTGACTCCTTGAGCATAGCCTCTCTATCCCAAGGATATCAGCAACCCGCAGGAGGACATCTGACCCTCTGTGCCTAGAGGTGGGTGACCATCACCACTGACTCCTGGGCACTAAGGGTAGTCAGGGAGGGTTACCTCCTCCACCTGACTCAGACACCTCCCCCTTATTTCCTGGGAGAGCCCCACCACGGGGACCTTTTTCTGAAGGAGTTGGCAGGTCTCGAGGTCAAAGCGGTGGAACTGGTGCCCCACCACCCCAAAGCCAAGGGGTTCTATTCCAGGTACTTCCTCATACCAAAGAGGACAGGAGGCCTAAGGCCCATCCTCAACCTGTGCAACCTCAACAAATTCCTGGTGCGGGAGAAGTTTAAGATGCTCTCCCTTGGAACATTGCGGCCATACCTCCAGCAGGGAGACTGGCTGTGCTCCTTAGACCTCAAGGATGCTTATACCCACATATTCATCCACCCCAACTACAGGCAGTACCTGCGATTCATAGTGGGGGGCAGGAACTTTCAATACAGGGTGCTCCCCTTCATCCTAGCCTCTCCCCCAAGAGTCTTCACAAAATGCCTGGCAGTCTTGGCCGCCTTCCTCCAGCTCCAGGGGATCTTTGTCTTTCTCTACCTAGACAACTGGCTCATAAAGGGAGGCACAGCCTCAGAGGTGCAGCAGGCCACTTGGGCTTTGTTATAAACTACCCCAAGTCTCTCCTCCTCCCAACACAGTGTCTGGAGTTCATTGGGGCAAAGATCGACACTCTTCATTCGAAGGCGCTCTTGCCCAGGGACCAAGCCGATCATCTTAGGTCTCTAGCTCAGGACATACAGTACTGTCCCTCGCTGCCCACCCGGGCTCTCCTGCGCATTCATGGTCCATGTCGCCCCAGATGTTCCCCTCCACATGAGGGGGTGCTGTTTTGTCCCTGGGACCAGTGGTACCAGGCCACAGGCCGCCTCCGAGATAGAGTTTCTGTGACCCGCCAGTTGGCGCTATCCCTGGTCTGGTGGAAGATGCCCCAGCATCTCGAGGCGGGCATGCATTTTCAGACCCCAAGTCCTTGAGGGTCCTCACCACGGACGCCTCCCTGCTCGGCTGGGGAGCCCACCGCGGAGACTGCAACCAGGGCAACTGGTCACCAGACAAGAGCACCCAGCAGATCAATCTCCTGGAGCTCCGAGCCATATACCCAGCCCCGAGTGTCTTCCGTCACCACCTGCGTTTACCTGAACAAACAAGGGGACATGGGAGTCTCGAACCCTTTGTCAGGAGACTCTAGACCTCTGCTCATATGCAATCTAACAGGGTATCCTCCTGCAGGCAGTGTACCTGCCAGGCCAGGACAACCTGCTGGCCGACAGACTCAGGAGAGTTCTCCAGCTGCACGAGTGGCAACTGGACCCCAGGGTAGCCAGTTGGCTTTTCCGGCTCTGGAGGGAGCCCGTGATGGACGTGTTCGCCAGTCCGGACAACTTTCAGTTGTCCCACTTCTGTTCTCGGCAGGCCCACCCCTCCAGGGTTGCAGTGGATGCGTTCCTAGTCTCATGGTCGGAAGGCCTCATGTACTCCTTCCCTCTGACACCGCTGATTGCCAGAACCTTGTTCAGATCGTCTGCGACAGGACCTCGCTCTATAGAAACATAAAAACATAGAAACATGATGACAGAAAAAGACCACAAGGCCTATCTAGTCTGTCCTTCCATAACAACAACTACAACAGTCCACTTTTTACCTTTAGAGATCCTCTGTGTTGGTCCCATGCTTTTTTGAATTCAGTTACTGTCCTCATCTCTACCACCTCCACTGGGAGACTATTCCACGGATCCACTACTCTTTCCGTAAAGAAATATTTCCGCATATCACTCCTGAATCTATCTCCCTTCACCCTCATCCCATGTCCCCTCGTAGCAGAACTTGCTTTCAATTGAAAGAGGCTCTCTCCCTGAACATTTATGCCACGGAGGTATTTAAACATCTCAATCATATCACCTCTATCCCGCCTTTCCTCCGCTCATCCTAATAGCTTCTCGGTGGCCCAGGCACCGTGGTTCCCGCTGCTTCTTCAGTTGACTGTGGAGGCCCCCATCCCCTTAGGGACCGCCCTGGGACTCATTTCTTAGGAGGGGCTCTCTCCTGCACCCCAACCTGGGGGCCTTGACAGCGTGGCTGCTGAAAGTGACTTTGGCCCTTTTCAGCCTTCCGGTTGAGGTGGAGGACATTCTGCTAGTCTCTTGCAAGACCTCTACTAGGAAGGCTTACGCCCTCAAATGGCGCAGGTTCTCTGCTTGGTGTGCCAAACACGGGGCTGATCCTTTCTCCTGCCCTGTGGCTCTGGTGTTTCAGGACCTTCTCCACCTCTCTCAGTCTGGGCTCAAGTCTAACTCCGTCCAAGTGCACCTGAGTGCCTTGGTGGCGCACCACCATCCGGTGGATGGTAAGCCCCTCTCGGTCCAGCCATTGGTGATCCATTTTCTTCAGGGCCTGCTGTTATCGAAGCCCCTAGGTTCGCCCGCTGGCAACCGAATATGACCTCAACGTTGTGTTGGGGCAGCTCACTCGCCCACCCTTCGAGCCTCTGGCTACCTGCCACCTTCGCTACCTTTCTTGGAAGGTGGCTTTCCTGGTTGCACTCACCTCCGCTCACTTAGTGAGCTCCAGGCCCTTGTGGCAGAGGCGCCGTATACCAGGTTCTACAAGAACAGAGTGGTGCTTCGCATGCACCCCACATTCCTGCCGATGGTAGTGTCTCCCTTCCATCTCAACCAGGAAGTGGTGATTCCTGCCTTCTTTCCAAGACCTCACTCCAGTCGGGTGGAGACAGTCCTTCACACCTTGGACTGTAAGAGGGCCTTGTTCTTCTATATCCAATGCACTCAGGGCCACTGCAAAGCTTCTCAGCTTTTCATCTCCTATGACCCCAGTAGGCTGGGGGAGGCGGTGACCAAGCCTACGCTGTCCACATGGGTGGCGGACTGTATTGCCCTCGCTTATGAGCAGGCGAGGCTCCCACTTTAAGACCGCATCACAGTGCACCGTGTCAGGACCATGGCGGCCTCTGTGGCAAACTTGTGCTCTGTCCCGATGGTGGACATCTGCTGGGCCGCCACCTGGTCTGCAGTTCATACCTTCGCAGCCCATTACTGCCTGGAAAGAGAGTCCCGATTTGACAGTGCCTTCGGCCAGGCTGTGCTCCATATCCTTTTCAGGGTTTAAGCAACTCCTACCCTCCGACCCTTCTGTGTTCAAGCTACCGGAGTGCTGGTTTCATCTGACACAGGGATCTTACTATGGTCTGTGGACACGGACTCTTGCTGCTGCTTGTGGCTCCCCATGAGGGAGCCCTATTTTTGCTATGGGCTTTCGGTAGCCTGTAGCTGGGGAGTCCCATATGTGAAGACTGACTTCCTGCTTGTTCCCGGAGAAAGTGTAGTTACTCAGCAAGCCCAATATCCTGTTTACAACAGTGGCCAATCCAGGTCACAAGTACTTGTCAGGTTCCCAAAAGGTACACAGATTTCATTCTGCTTATCCCATGGGTGAGCAGTAGATTTCCCTGGTCCTCTTTAATAATGGTTTATGGACTTTTCCTCCAGGAACTCATCCATACCTCTCTTTTTTTTAATGTTTATTGAGATTTCCTTATCAAGGTAACACTGCACAAATGTGAACTACATGACATGTTTACCAATAGAAGCATTGTGGAACCTGTGTCTTTTGGGGAAACTGCTAGGTACTTATGACCTAGATTGGCCACTGTTGGAAACGGGATACTGGGCTTGATGGATCTTGGTCTGACCCAGTATGGCATATCTTATGTTCTTATGTTCAAATACAAATTTCAAATTGCAGATAACATAGACATGGGGCATAACAGAATCTTGTCAATATAGCAATATTTTTTTTCACTTTTCAGCGCCACCCTGGTATAGTGTAAACTCTCAGCAGTCTATAAGGTTTACTCCACTCCTCTAACAGCTCTGGCAGGGCATACCTAACCTCCCATGTGAAGGCCTCATAGACCCATCTAATTGGGGCTGCCACGTTGTAAGCTCATAGATCTAGCAAGCCAAACTCTCCCCCCACTTTCCTATGCCCAGATCAACTTGGCGTAGCTGATCCTAATGAGGTGTCCTCTCCAGAGAAAGGTGCACAGGGCACTTTTCAGTTGGGCCACTTCCTCCCTTTTGACTCATATAGGGAGCATTTGCAATTGATAAAAGATCTTAGGGTTGAATACCATACGTACCAAAGCCACTTGCCCATATAATGATGATGGCAAGACCGCCTACTTCGTGCACAAGTTCCTTAGCTGGCATATTTTGTCTTGTATTTTCTTTTGATAGACTATGCTCATCTCTTTATGGAGGTATATGCTGTGATGCTGCAGACCCTCTGAGAGGAGAAGAAAATGTTTTAAATGCAGGAAAAGTCAAGCACATCCTGCAATATCGCGAGGAACCACATAGGGGGAGCAGGAGGGACCTCCGAGGAACAGAGGAACCACACCTCCTAGGTTATGAGGTAATGCCAGCCAGCTTCCAATCAAGAAAGAGAGGAGTGCCTCTTAAAGGGAATTTGGAAGGTTGGAAGGCGGAACAGGTAGAATCGGAATCGGAATCAGAACAGGGAGAACAGCCTGGGAAAGGAGAACAGGCTGGAAAAGTGGTACAGCCCTGGAAAGGAGGATATCCTGAGGAGACAGGACAACCCCGGAGAAAGGCACAGGCAGGACGGCCTGGGAAAGGAGGACTGCCAGGAGAACCAGCAGAACCAGCAGGTTGGGCAGGACATCCGAGTGCATGGGCTAGATATCCAGAAGGAGCAGTAATCCCTGAACCACGGTTCCGCAGGAGGCAGCAGCAGCCGCATTGGCTTGGAGAAAGGAGACCCCGTGGAGAAGGTGGGACATCTCCAGCCAGAGTGAGTGTTTGTTGTACAGAGAGGCAAAGGCATGGCTGTGACTGTGGTCTAAAGCTAACAGAAAGACGCTTGGAGAGCTCAAGGCCTATTGCTCAGGCCAGGCAGGACCCCAACTGGAGCAGGCCTCAAACCTCACCTGGAGCAGACAAGCCGAGAAGAAAAGGTAACCCATATTTAACTAAAAGCAGGGTACAAACTGCTGATGTATGGGGAGTACAGGGAGCACAGGAATATTATCCTTGTGAGAATGCATATGAGATAAGGTGCAAGAAACACGCACCAACTAAGAGACTTGTTAGTGACCAAGCTTTACAGAAAGCTAAGACAAAACACTTGCAAAAGGAAGACAGTTCCCAGTATCTGTGGGCGCAGGACCGACGCCCTGTATTCAACCCTGAGCATTGGGAGGTTGTGCAGAAGATATATAAAAAGCCTTATTACAACTTACCAACAAGTCCTGACTTAGGCTCAGAGGCTTCAGAAGGGGAATCGATGCAGGTGGAATTTGCATCAGACACTGAGATGGACTGTAGCTTCTGTAAGACAGGAAGCTTGGAGTCCTTACTAAGCAACTAAGCTCTGTCTTGGGAGTTGAGACTGTTTGTTTGCCTGCTATACCGTTTACTGTGAAGATAACAGTTTTGCTTTGATGTTTTCTTTTTCTTTATCCTGAAGTAAGGAACTTGTGTTTGATGTTTTGTCCAAGCATATGAACCTTTTTTGCATGAAAGGGGAAATAAATGCCTTTTGTTTTCCCTCCACTCGGACCTTTTGTTTTCTGTGGGATTTTGGTACCAAAGGACGCCACCAGGGCTGAAAGTCCCTGGGCCCTGTATGATATTGGCCAAACCCAACCTTAAATGTTTTTATGTCCCACCTACCTCGCTCCAGTACGCTGCCAAGGTAGGCCCTGTGACAATGCCCAGGTATTTTAGGGGGCCTTCTGAACATCAGAACAGCAGATTCGCCCTCTGGTCCAATCCTCTCTTGCCCAAGAGTCTTGCGATTTATCAGTGTTAATCTGCAGTCCCGAAAAACTGCCCATTTGCTTTAAGCGGTGTAGCAGCTCCTCAAACCCGACTTGAAAATAGGGGATGGTGACCAGCATGTTGTCTGCAAACATGCTGATTTTGCACTCCTGGGTTCCAATGTTCACCCCTTGCAAGCCTCTGAAGCTTAATAGCTAGAGGTTCAAGGAATAAAATGAGTGGAGAGAGAGGGCATTCCTGCCAGGTCCCTCTATGGAGCTCAAAGGCTTCTGTCAGGCACTAATTCACTAGAATTAGGGCACTAGGGCAGCTATATAGGGACTGACTCCATCCCAAGAAGCATTCTCCCACCCCAAACTTGGCCAGAACCCAATACAGATAGTGGCGTGGGACTATCAAAGGCTTTTTCAGCGAGACTCACTACTGCTGTCTGACCAGTGTGAGTGCCCTGACCATATGGCTGCAACCTTTGATGAAGCCCACCTGGTACGAGTGGATCAGGCTGGGCACCATTTCTCCTAGACGCCTCATCAGTACAGTCGCCAAGATTTTTATTTCCTGATTGAGGAGAGAGAGAGGATGGTATGACTCCACCTTCTCCAGATCCCTACCCGGCTTGGGCACCAATACTACTAGGGCTCTATTAGCATGCTGCCCAAAGGCCCCGCCCTGCCTTGTTGCCTCCCCCATATCCTGCAGCGACTGCACAACTGCCTCCCCTAGGATTTTATAACACTCGGGACCTAATCCATCCGGTCCTGTAGTTTTAGCCAGCAACAAGGTTTTTATGAAGGCCCAGATCTCTCCAGCAGACAGCATCTTATCTAGGAGCTCTCTCTCTGCTGCATTTATCTTTGGGAAAGGCAAACCTGCGAAAAATTCCCACTGCTCAGATTTTCCCATCGGGCCCATCTGATAGAGGGTCTGGAAAAAGACCACAAATATTTTTGATATTTCCCCTACCTCCACCGTGAGTTTGCCATCTGGGTTACTGAGGTATGTAAGGACCTCCCATTTCACTTGGGCATTGAAGCCACCTACGTTTAGAGTAGTTAGCTTAACCTCCGTCATCCCATAGCCTCAAGATTGGTGGTGTCTGTGTGTGGATATCCTCATGATAACTTCTTGTGGGTCTCCCAGCCAGACCCCCATTGGGCAAGACACTCCAATGACTTTTATGATGGCATTTGACACCGTCTTTGTAGTCCAGTTCAGTGGTCCTAATACCCCTCTTCCCCACCCAGCAGCTAATGCACCCCCCTCCCCAACCCACCATGTCTCTCTTTGCATCCATCCACCATTCACACTGTCTTGCATCCACCCCACACAAACACTTTCCAGCCTGCCAGCTTACCCTCTCCTGCTCCCATGTCTCCCATATAGGGTGCACCTAGGCCCCTGCGGTTTAACAGCAGCTACCCTACCCTAGCCCGCCTCCCACCACCATCCCCCTTGCGCATGTTTCTAGTTCCAGTCCCCCCAGGTATACATCAGGAAACCATATACGAAAAAAACATAAACAATACTGAACACAGTCCAGCAAAGACTTGTGGCTTTCAGGGGTCCATCTGCCCATAAGGTCCATCAGGCACAAGTCCATGGGTGTCCACAGTGCATACTGGCAATAGTTATCTCAGTAGTGTGGACTCACTACATACAAAATGTTCCCCTTGGTTACATCCTTACTCCGCAGACTTTGCTGCATGGTGGAATTGTTGTTGCTGTTGTTAAGTGCCGTCGAATCGGAGTCGACTCATGGCGACCCTCTGGATAGCTATTCTAAATTGTGTTCGGTCTTGAGTCAGGCAGCTCATTGTTGACAGACTGGTACCCGTAGCTGCTGTTATTGTATCAATCCATCTCATTGCTGGCCTTCCTCTTTTGCGCTGACCTTCTATCTTGCCAAGCATGATGTCTTTCTCTAATGATCTCTCTCTTCGCATGATGTGTCCAAAGTATGAATGTCGAAGTCTTGTCATCTGAGCTTCTAAAGAAAGCTTAGGTTTGATCTCCTCTAGTACCAACTGGTTTGTTCTCCGGGCAGTCCATGGTATACACAGTATTCGCCGCCAGCACCATAATTCAAAGGCATTAATTTTCTTCCTGTCTATCTTTTTCACTGTCCAGCTTTCACATCCATATGATGTTATTGAAAATACCATGGTTTGAACAAGTCGAATCTTTGTATGGAGAGAGACATCTCTGCTCTTCAGGATCTTATCTAGGTCTTTCATAGCCATTCTGCCAAGAGCAATGCGTCGTCTGATTTCTTGACTGCTTGTTGCTTCTTTATTGATAGTTGATCCAAGTAGGTTAAAGTTGTTCACGATTTCAATTTCTTCTCCTTCAACGATGAACCTGTTGATTATGCCAGTTGTCATGACCTTTGTCTTCTTTACATTAAGGTGCAGGCCCATTTTGAGACTGTTCTTTGATTGTGAGAAGCAGATGTTTCAGATCAGTGGAGTGGAGTGGAGGAGTGGCCTAGTGGTTGGGGCAAGGTACTTCAGGCCGGAAGGTCGGGGGTTCAAATCCCACTAAAGGACAGCAACCTTGGGCTGGAAGGACTGGGGTTTCTAGTCCCACAGGTGCTCCTTGTGGTCTTGGGCAAGCCACTTAACCCTCCATAGCCCATGTTCCCTGTAAAATAGTTATCTCCAAGTTATAATGCCCTGTTCAATGTGATTTCAGTTTGTTCAATGTAAACCGCACTGATGCAGAATAGCGCGGTATATAAGAGAATATAAATAAATAAATAAAATAAATAAAATCATCTTCACTTTCAGCCAGTAATTTGGTATCATCAGCATAGCGAAGGTTGTTGATGAGTCTTCCACCAATCTTCACACCTCTGTTGTCTTCATACAATCCTGCTTCTCTGATGATTTGTTCTGCATATAAATTAAACAGGTAGGGGGAAAGTATGCAGCCTTGTCTTACACCTTTGCTTATTTTAAACCATTCTGTTTCTCCTTGTTCCGTTCGAACTGCTGCTTCTTGATCAATGTACAGATTGTGCAAGAGTACGATCAGGTGTTCTGGTATACCGATGCTTCTTAATGTGGCCCAGAGTTTCTCATGGTTTACACAGTCAAAAGCCTTGCTATAGTCGATAAAGCACAAATAGATATCCTTTTGGTATTCTTTAGTCTTTTCAAGGATCCATCTCACATCCGCAATGATGTCTCTCGTTTCTCACCCTTTCCTGAACCCTGCTTGCACTTCAAGTAGTTCTTGTTCCAGGTATGGTTGTAGTCTCTTTTGAATAATCTTCAGTAGAATCTTGCTGGCATGTGGGATCAGAGCGATTGTGCGATAATTTCCACAGTCAGTTGGATCACCTTTCTTTAGTATTGTAATAAACACAGATCTTTTCCAGTCAGTTGGCCATGATGTTGTCTTCTATATTTCTTGGCAGAGCCTTGTAAGTACGGTAACAGCTGCATCAGATTGCTGTAATACTTCTATGGGAATGCTATCAATGCCTGGTGCTTTGTTCTTTGATAAGGCTTTCAATGCTGCTTTAACTTCTTCTTTCATCACCAATGGTTCCCAATCATAAGGTACAGGTTGAAATGGCTGTTGGTCCACTTGATCTTTATCATATAAAAACTCTGTATATTCCTTCCACCTTTTCTTGATCTTCTCAGCATCATTCAACATCAAACCTTGAGCATCTTGTAACATTCCAATTCGAGGCTGGAACTTTTTCTTTAACTCTCGTAGCTTTAGGAAAGCCGATCTTGTTCTTCCTCTAATAATTTCTGCTTCTATTTCCTTGCATGCGTCGTTGTAGTACTTTTCCTTGTCCTATCTTGCTGCACGTTGAAAATCTCTGTTGAGTTCTGCGATTGTCTTTCTTTCTCCTCTGGCTTTAGCTTCTCTGTGTTTCTGGGCAATTTTCAGAGTTTCTTCCGTCATCCATTTTGGCCGTTTTTGCTTTTTCACCTTTTGTAGAGACTTCTCGCTTTCTTCCAACACAACCTTCTTGATGTCATTCCATAACTCTTCTGGAGCTCTGTCATTTGTATCTAGAGCAGCAAATTGATTTTGCAGGCAGTCTTTAAATTCCAGTGGTATATTCTCAAGGTCATATTTTGCTGCATTCATGAGTGGTTTGCTCTTTTTCAACTTTAGCTTGAGTTAGCATACTAGTAGTTGATGATCTGTACCACAGTCAGCTCCAGGTTTTGTCTTTGTTGATGTTATAGAACTTTTCCATCGTTGACTTCCACAGATGTAGTCAATTTGATTTTTATACAATCCATTGGGTGAAGTCCATGTGTACAGTCGTCGCTTGTGTTGATGGAAGGAGGTGTTTGAGATGAATAGATCGTTGGTCTTGCAGAATTCTATCAGTCTTTCTCCAGCTTCATTTCTGTTGCCAAGTCCATATTTTCCAATTACTTTGCCTTCTTCTTTTTTGCCAACTTTTGCTTTCCAGTCACCAATGACTATCAGGATATCCTGTTTGCATGTTCTGTCAATTTTAGCTTGTACTTGTTCATAGAACTCTTCAATTTCATTCTCTTCTGCAGCTGTTGTTGGGGCATATACTTGAATTATAGTTGTGTTGATAGGCATTCCTCGTAGACGAATAGAGATTAAGTGTTCTCTGACTGCATTGTATTTCATTACAGTTCTTGCAAGTTTCTTCTTTATTATAAATGCAACACCATTTCTTCTTTGTCTTTCATTTCCAGCATAGTAGATCATGTGATCATCTGATGCAAAGTGCCCGATGCCAGTCCATTTCAGTTCATTGACATCCAACAGATCAAGTTGTACACATTCCATTTCATTCTTGACCACCTCCAACTTCCCTTGGTTCATGCTTCGTACGTTCCATGTTCCAATGCATAAGACATCTTTACAGCTTCTGACTCTCATTTCATGCGCAGCTACATCAGCAGTCAGACGTCCCGAGGGCTTTGATCCAACTACATCATAAATGCTGGCTTTACTCTGAGAAGTCTTCAGCTCTTCCCCAGTAGCTAGTTGAGTGCCTTCCAACCTGGGAGTCTCATCTTCCAGCACTATAGCACAATTTGTTTTGTTGTAACTATCCATTGGGTTTTCATGGCAAGATACAGAAGTAGATTGCCGGGCCTTTCTTCCGCGCAGTTTAAGTTTGGTGTTGTTGCCGTTGTCAGAGAAATGTGATCCTCCGCCGTCAACACTATCCCATTCTGCTGCTGCCCAGATGGGTGGTTTGTTTTCGTCTGGCACCTCAGCTGAGACCTGTCCATCTTGGGAGACCCTGCCAATAGTTAAACTACCGATAGTTTAGCTCTCAGCATTACTGATGCACACAAGCCCTCACAGCACGACAAGCTGCAAACCAAGTGAGGAATGGTGGAATTACAGTGATAAAACTTGTGCAGTTGAACAGTGTGAAAACCTTAACTAGTGTGCAGGCCATGTGCCTACTTATAATCAGTGAACACAAGAGGCAAGAGTGAATGATGAACACAGGTGCTTTATTAAAACCCCAACGCGTTTCGGCGAACGCCTTCTTCAGGGGGATTGAATAACTAACAAACAATAAGAGATAATAAACAAACATATTAAAAACATAGTGAAAATCCTTAAAACAAAAGGGCATCATAAATAAGGAAGCTGTTACATTCCCTTGCTAATACAATGGTCATCAAGTTGTTCTCCTGTTCATATGTAAACACAAAGTACTATTGGAAATGTGTATGTTCGTTGTTTATTGTAAACCGCACTGATGCTGAATAGCGCGGTATAAAAGAGACTTTAAATAATAATAATAATAATAATCATGACTTATTAAGGGACGGCGTAAGACATTCTCACTGTTTTTTATTAGCACAATTTAACCTATGTTTCACAACTTAGTTTTAAAGTTTCCAGGAACACCTTTTTTTTCGTTTTTGTTTTGTTTTTGTTGGTCCTCAGTGTGCAGTCATTTTAACTTGGTTTCCTGTCCATTCGTGCAGTTCAGTTTATGGATCCACTACAATTTAAGTTTGCAACACATACATTATTATGGTACGCCGTCTTTTGCCGCCGTTAATTTAATAGCAATAGTAACTCACCTAAGAGGCAGTGTTGTATGGTGCAAGGTTCCTATATATATTTACACTTTATAATAAGTACTACTTGATTTATTTTCCATACCTTTTGATAGCAAAAGTTCCTAAGATTTTCTATGGTGTTAAAGATGTAGCAGTGCTTTGGTGAGGGGTTGCCGCCCATTTACACGTCTCTTATTATGGATTCATTGTATTTTAGCTTTACAGGATATGCACAGTTGTTATACGCTGCCAATCTATCAGTGATAATAACTGAATAAGAGACAGTGCTGCACGGCGTTTTTGCAGTTTAGGTGCATAACAGTGAGTAAGATTCGTATTGCTATTCTATTTCCTCTTATTGTCATCCATATGGTTTTGAGTTCTTATCTGCCCTGTGTCTATTTTCATATTTTTATATTATTTCATATTTATTCATATGTTTATCATTAGTTTTATATAATTATTTTTATCACTGGTATTAGTTATTTATTGATTTTACTGTTGTTTTATGAGCGTTATTTTATATATCTTATGTAACAGCTTCCTTATTTATGATGCCCTTTTGTTTTAAGGATTTTCACTATGTTTTTAATATTTATTTATTTATTTATTGCTTTTATATACCGCTTTCTTTAAAATCAGTGTGGTTTACAGGTAACATTTATGCATCTGGGTCTATCAGATATGTATTTAAAGAAAAAACTAAAAGGAGCAGTTGCAAAGGTTAAAGATGTACATCAGGCTTGGCTGTTGTTGAAAAATACTATCTTGGAAGCCCAGACCAGCTGTATTCCACGCTTTAAGAAAAGTGGAAGGAAGTCCAAAAAACTGCCAGCATGGTTTAAAGGTGAGGTCAGAGAGGCTGTTGTTGCCAAAAAAGCATCTTTCAGGAAATGGAAAAAAGAGCCAAACGACGAAACCTGGAAACAGCACAAGCACTGACAAGTCAAATGCAAGGCATTGATAAGGCAGGCAAAGGGAGAGTTTGAGAAGAAGCTTGCTGCGGAAGCAAAAACGCGAAGTAAAGACCTTTTCAAGTACATTCGTAGCAAAAAACTTGTGAGAGAGTCAGTTGGTCCATTAGATGATAAAGGGGTTAAAGGAGCACTAAGAGGCGACAAGGCGATAGCGGAGAGACTGAATGAATTCTTTGCTTCAGTCTTTACTGAGGAAGATGTAGGGATGTTACCCATGACTGAAGTGGTATTTAAAGGTGCGGAAGAATTGAAGGAAATATCGATACATCGGGAAGATGTATTACAACTATTAGATAAACCGAAGAGTAGCAAATCACCGGGGCCGGATGGTATACATCCAAGGGTGTTGAAAGAACTGAAATATGAGATTGCAGACCTGCTATTAGTAATCTGTGAACTATCATTAAAATCATCTCTAATACCTGAAGATTGGAGGATCGCCAATGTAACACCAATTTTTAAAAAGGGTTCCAGGGGTGATCCGGGAAACTACAGACCGGTGAGCCTGACATCAGTACCAGGGAAAATGGTAGAAACCATCATAAAGAATAAAATTACTCAGCATGTAGATAGTCATGACCTAATGGGAGACAGCCAACATGGCTTTAGACAAGGAAGATCTTGTCTTACTAATCTGTTATGTTTTTTTGAAGGAGTAATAATCAGGTGGACAAAGATGAGTCGGTTGATATTGTGTATCTGGACTTTCAGAAAGCCTTTGACAAAGTCCCTCATGAGAGACTTTTGACAAAACTAAAGAGTCATGGGATAGGAGGCAGTGTACTATTGTGGATCAGGAACTGGTTAAAAGATAGAAAGCAGAGGGTAGGGCTAAATGGCCAATTTTCCCAATGGAGAAAGGTGAATAGTGGTGTACCCCAGGGATATGTACTGGGTCCGCTGCTTTTTGACATATTCATAAATGACCTGGAAAGTGGAATAACGAGTGAGGTTATCAAATTTGCAGATGACACAAAACTATTTAAAGTTGTTAAAACCCAAGAGGATTGTGGAAAATTGCAAGAGGATCTTGATAAATTGGAAGACTGGGCATCAAAATGGCAGATGAAATTTAATGTGGACAAGTGCAAGGTTATGCACCTAGGGAAGAACAACCCAAACTATGGTTACACGATGCAAGGTTCCACATTAGGAACTACCACCCAGGAAAAAGATTTAGGCGTCATTGTGGATACCATGTTAAAACCCTCCGCTCAGTGTGCAGCAGCGGCCAAGAGAGCAAATAGAATGCTAGGTATGATAAGGAAAGGAATGGAAAATAAAACAAAAGATATTATAATGCCTCTATATCGTTCCATGGTGAGACCGCACCTTGAATATTGTGTGTAATTCTGGTCGCCGTATCTTAAAAAGGATATAGCGATTTTAGAAAAGGTTCAGAGAAGAGCCACCAAAATGGTAAAGGGGATGGAAGGATACTCCTATGAAGAAAGGCTAAAAAGGTTAGGGTTCTTTAACCTGGAAAAGAGACGGCTGAGAGGAGATATGATAGAAGTCTATAAATTGATGAACGGAGTGGAACGGGTAAACGTAGATCGATTGTTTACCTTATCAGAATATAGAAAGACTAGGGGATATGCAATGAAGCTACAGGGTAAACTATTTAAGACTAATAAAAGAAAATATTTTTTCCCTCAACGTGTAATCAAACTCTGGAATTTGTTACCGGAGGATGTAGTAAAGGCTGTTAGTGTAGCTGGGTTTAAAAAGGTTTGGACAAGTTCCTGTAGGAAAGGTCCATAAACCATTATTAAGAAGGGACCCAGGATATCAATGCTTGAACCAATACAAGCATTGTGGAACCTGTGTCCCTTGGGGAAACTGCTAGGTACATATGACCTAGATTGGCCACTGTTGGAAACAGAATACTGGGCTTGATGGACCTTGGTCTGACCCAGTATGGCATATCTTATGTTCTTATGTAGCTGAGGAGTCCCATATGTGAAGACTGACTTCCTGCTTATTCCTGGAGAAAGAGTAGTTACTCATCTGTAACAGGTGTTTTCCGGGGATAGCAGGAATCAGACCTCACAACCCTCCCTCCTCCCCTTGGAGTTGCTCCTTTACCATCTTGTATTTTTGCCGTCTTTTGGCTATATCATCTGACTGAGCAAGATGGCACCCTTGGGTGGGAAGGGGAGCATGCATGTGTGGTGGCATCTCCCCAAGGCTTTCTTTGAAAGCTGGGGGTATGCTTCCGTGAGGGCTCCATCGGTGCCGACATCACCTATATGTGAGGACTGATTCCTGCTGTCCCCAGAGAAACCTGTTACAGGTGAGTAACTATGCTTTTTGCCTGGTACTGATGTCAGGCTCACCTGTTTGTGGTTTCCGGGAACACCCTAGAATCCTTTTTACAAATTGGCATTGCATTTATTTATTTATTTTATTTATTTATATTCTCTTATATACCGCACTATTCAGCATCAGCGCGGTTCACATCGAACAAAAATCTCAGTACAGTCAACATGCATGAGTTTACAGATAACAAGGGAAGGAACTTGGATAACAAGGGAAACTATTTACAATCTATTTACAGATGTAGTACTAATGAATAGGTACATGTTACTAGGAACAGGTGCTAGGAATATATTCAATCGCTAGAGAATCAACCTAAGAATGTTATTGAGACATCATGGAACTGGGTAACTGGGTGGGATCACTGAAGTCGATGAGTGTTGATGACTCTATAAGGTGCTTATTGAAGAGGTGGAATTTGAGGTCTTTCTTGAATTGTGATAGGCTGTTGATAGCCCGGATGCCAGGGGGTAGTGCATTCCAGCACCTGGGGGCACAAAGGATAAAGGCTCTGTTGGCTGTAGAAGAAGAACAGCTTGTAAGGGCCTTTGGGAGCTTTAGGGAGTTGATGGTCGAGGATCTTCTTGCTCTGTTCGGTGTAGTAGTGTGAATAAGGGCAGATAAGGATGCAGTGGAGAGCTTATTAAGAGCTTTGAATGTGAGAAGTAGAGTTTTGAAGATAATTCTGGCCTGAATGGGTAGCCAATGTAATTGAATCAGCAAAGGAGTAACATGGTCAGACCTGGCAGCTCCCTGAAGTACCCTTGCTGCGGCGTTCATTGCCAGCTGTAACGGGTTTAAGGTGGAATGAGGAAGACCTTAAAGAATGACATTAGCGTAATCGAAGTGGGGTATGATCAGTGCTTGGTATATTGTCCTGAAATCATTTGGTTCCAACATGGAGCGTAGGTGTCTCAAAGAGCAGATCTTGTAGTGTACTGTTCTGACTGTGTTTCCTATGTGGGACTTCATATCTAGGCGTTGATCCAGAATGACTCCTAGGTAGCGTATTGAGGGTTTGGATTGCAGTTCGGCTTCCTTAGTTTTGAGATATTGTGGTGGGTTGAAGTTGGGATTCCTCGTGATATGGCATTGGCCATTCTTCAGGTTTCAGGTACTACAGATTACTAATAGTAGGTCTGCAGTCCCATATTTCAGCACTCTCTGATGTATATCATCTAGTCCAGGTGATTTGCTCTTCAGTTTATCAACTCTTCAGTTTATCAAACAGTTGTAATACATCTTCCCGGTTTATTGATATTTATTTAACATTTCTTATATACCGCCTTTCATGATATCAAGGCGGTTTACATTGAACAAACTGAAATTACATTGAGCAGGGCATTATAACTTGGAGATAACTATTTTACAGGGAACATGGGCAATGGAGTGTTAAGTGGCTTGCCCAAGACCACAAGGAGCACCTGTGGGACTAGAAACCCCAGTCCTTCTGGCCCAAGGTTGCTGTCCTCTAGTGGGATTTGAACCCCCAACCTTCTGGCCTGAGGTACCTTGCCCCAACCACTAGGCCACTTCTCCACTCCAAAAATATCAAATATCAAAAATATTTCTTTCATTTCTTCCAATACATCACCTTTAAATACCATTTCAGGCATAAGTAACTTCCCTACATCGTTTTCAGTAAAGACCAAAGCAAAGAATTCATTCAGTTTCTTCGATATGGCCTTGTCCTCCCTTAGCACCCCTTTTACCCCTCTATCATATAACAATCCAACTGACTCTCACAGGTTTTTAACGTACTTGAAAACGTTTTTGTGTGTTTTTGCTTTGACAGCAAGCTTTTTTTTCAGATTCTCCAGGAACAAGCAGGAAGTCTGTCCTCACATATGGGTGATGTCGGCACCGATAGAGCCCCCACAGAAGCATCTCCCCAGCTTTCAAAGTAAACCTTTGGGAGATGCCACCATGCATGAATGGTCCCCTTCCCGACTAAGAGTGCCATCTTACTCAGTCTCCCTTTTTCCGCAGAGCCCAACAGACATCTCTCTTTTTCCCCCAGAAAAAAGTTGATATTTTTGTGCATAAAACTGCCCTTCTTTCTCCAGTTAGCACCAGTCCCTTTCCTGCCTCTGAGCCCCGTTGCCCCGGCATCGAGTCTCAGAACCATTTTTCATTTTTTCTTCCAGTGCAGTTTTGCGCCCTTTTCTATCCAATGGCCACGTTGAGGGTCTCTGATCTCGCAGGGGTCCTTTTTGCTCCAATGACCAGTGGGTTCAAAAAGTGTGATCAGTGCACAAAGAACATGTATAAATGCCCGTAGCATGGGAAATAAGATCCCTGAAGTTGAAGCTTTGGTGGGAGTGGCTGACTTGGATTTAGTGGCAGTTACAGAAACACGGTTCACAGAAAACCATGATTGGGATGTAACTATACCTGGCTATACTTTATTCAGAAAGGACAGGGTAGGAAGTAGGGGAGGAGGAGTGGCACTATATGTAAAAACTACTATTAAAGCTTTGGAATTACAGAGCTTAAAAGGGAGAGGGGAGGCATTGTGGGTTAAACTAGAAAGAGGGAAAGAGAAATCTATTTACATTGGTGTGATATACAGACCTCCCTCACAAGAGGAAGAGGTGGACAGAGTTAATTTAAGACATACGCAGCATTGGGGGCGGAGCCTGATGTCCAGCAGGTAAGACGCTTCGCGCTGAAGCTCCCGAGAGGCCTACTTAGAATCCTGACTTAATACCTTTACAAACTTACTATTTCGCTCCGAGCTGACCGGGGTACCTCGGGGGGGATGGCGGCCCATAAACCAGCGCGCCTGGACTTCGGGTCTCCTTCTTCTTCTCATGGAAAACGCTCCAAAACAGAGGTGTCCTCCCCACAGAAGATGGTTCCATTTCGTGTAAACCCCGAAATGCACCTGGAGATTTTAGAGGAAATACGCGGCGTGAAGGAATTGGTGCAGTCCAATGGAGAAGCGCTTCGAGCCATGCGAGAGGACTTTGGAGTGCTCCAGGACCGACTTGAAAGTCTTTCATTACGGCAGGACAATATGGCGGGGGTCCTCGACGCGCACGCGGTGCGCTTGGGCAAACTGGACAAGGCTGAGCGCCAGATACAGAATCTTCAAAAGGAGTTAGAAGATAGCAATAATCGAGCCCGTCGCAACAATGTGAGGCTCCTCGGAATACCGGAGGGGGTGGAAGCAGGAGATATAAGAGAATTCCTGCTCAAAACTCTTCCCTCCTTGCTGAAGATCACTTTTCATAGAGAACTGGAAATCGATCGTGCACACCGTGTTCCTACCCACATGGCGCCCAACCGAACGACCCCCCGGCCTATTATTTTTCGCTTGCTACGATATCAACAAGTTGAACAAATTTTAAATGCTGCCCGGGCGAATCATCATTTGGAATTTGAAGGTCGCAAAGTCTCCTTCTTCCCTGATTTGGCAAAGCCTACCGTTGACCGTCGGAAGAAACTCCTTGCTTTTCGCCCTCGACTTCAACAGCTACAGGCTCGCTTTGGCCTGTTGTATCCAGCGAAGCTCCGAGTGACTCTCCACAACCTAACCAGGACATTCGAAGATCCTGATCTACTATCAACATTTTTAGAATCCAAAGAAGCAGAGCAGATGCGCTAATCCAAAAAACTTGGACTTTTATCTGCCGGCTCTGTCCGCCATTTTGAAGGGCCCGATGCGGCGGTCATAGCCAAGTATAGAGACTACCTGGACTTACTTTCTTTCTCTATATGACTTTTGTTTTTTGGTCTCCTATCCCTCCATGATGTGTGCCTCGGTCGGATTCGGAGCACGCACAGTCCTACAGGTTATGTGTTTTTTCAATTTCGGCCTTCTCTGGGGTTTCTCCCCGCAGACACATGGTCGCCAGTAATTTCTGGGGTTCTGCTTCTCCTCTACCGCACTGCGGTGTTCTTTGTTAATGTGGGGCGCTTCATTGTATTATATTAGCTTATTTTTTATGTCATGTGTACAGCCAGATACAGTCAATATGAGGGACATTGTGAAATTATGTGCGTTATCATGCTCAGACTTTTAACTTTTCTGAATGGCCTTACTTAAAATCTTATCACTTAACGTAAAAGGCATTAATAGCCCATTCAAAAGAAAGAAAATCCTTAGCTATCTTAGCCATGAGCATGCTGATTTAGTGTTTCTTTAGGAAACGCATCTAAACTCTGCTGAAACACTGAAACTCAATGCTAAGCCTTACATGGTGGCTACCTATTCTCCCGCCGTTTCCAAACGGTACAGGGTAACCATTCTGGTTACGAAATCTTCGCAAGCTACTGTAATTGATACTAGCGCTGACAAGGAGGGTAGATGGGCCCGTATACACCTTGAGGTTGGAGATAGTGAATTCACATGTATTTGCATTTATGCCCCGAATGTGGACAATCCTGCTTACTATGCAAGTATTGCGCAGTTGGCATAGGCCTCTGCCAATGCTCCATTATACTTGGTGGTGATTTTAATCAAGTGTTCCATTAATCTTTTCTTCTCAAACAAGGCGCTCGTTGGCTGGAAGATCCAGTACCGAGTAGACCTGTGTGGCTAGATATAGAAGAGGACCTTTGTAAACCGATTCCTCTTCCTTTTCTCCCTGGTATGACTCTCCCATCAGACTCCCACTATCCACCAATGCTTTTAGACACTTTAGGTGCCATTAATACTCTTATGCAATCTTTAGACTCCCGAATCTGTCCGGTCGACGGGCTCCCGCTTTGGTACAATGCTCGATTTCGAATACAGATGGGTCGATGGCGTGGAGCCCCTGGTACATTGGGGGCATTTGGATTCCTAGCCAGTTGTTCCATGATGGTCGCTGGAAAACTTTTACTGAATTGCAAATTGAATTTGGTCTCCCAGCGAAACACTACTTTCAGTTGGTGCAA
The DNA here is from genome assembly GCA_033557465.1 of Ichthyophis bannanicus. Lineage (NCBI taxonomy): Eukaryota > Metazoa > Chordata > Amphibia > Gymnophiona > Ichthyophiidae > Ichthyophis > Ichthyophis bannanicus. The sequence goes on along the minus strand of CM066039.1, from coordinate 400,092,008 downwards.
CTTCAGCATTGCCTTCGGAGTGCTAAGGTACTCCCGCCATCGGCATCCCCTACACAAGGTTGATCGGAGACTTTCCGATCTATCGGTAATTCACCGGGTGTAGCATCCCATTTTTACAAAACCTTATGTAATGCTATAACTAGAGATACCCCTATTGCGCAGAAAGCATGGGAGAGAGAATTGCATGTGACTTTGACTTCGGAGCAATGGAGCCTTGTCTGGAGTAGAGTGACACGGGTTTCCCGATCCGCCTCACTCACTCAGACACTCTTCTTTCTAGCCCACCGGTGTTTTTACACTCCTGACAGCTTCGCTAAATGGAACACTACTCAGGGCAATAGTTGTTGGACATGCCATGTGGCCATTGGTTCACTACCTCATGTTATGTATGAATATCCCGCATTACAGTATTACTGGCGTCGGGTCTGGGGTCGTATCCGGTCTATTTTGCACTTTCAAGAGCCCCTTTCTTGGAGGATAGTGGGACCTCGCCCAGCTGCGGGGATCCCCTCTCTTCCAAAAACGGCTTGCCTCCTTTTGGATTTTATGCTAGGCATTGCTATTTCCCTACTTAAGTAATACTGGAAAAATAGCTCCCATCTGAGCCCCAATGAATGGTGGAATCATGTCTGTCTCTACAGTAAATATGAACAAATACCTCGTATGTTTGCTTCCCTCGTCCAGACTCCTCATCATTGGTCTAAATGGAAGATGCTCAATGACTATGTACATTCTGCTAAATGCTCTCATCTGACTGTCTAAATTTGTATATATCTCTGTCCCATGATCATGCTGTATCGTAGATCCTCTTTTGATCGTTTTGATGTATAATCACTGTTAATTGGAAGCGCTCACATGCTGACATAATCGGCTAGAGAAGAAGCATGGGGGTGGGGGTAATTGGGTTTACTTTTCCTTATTGTATACTTGTTTTGTCTCCTTTGGTGTGTTGTTTCTTTTGTTTGTTGCAAAATGAAAATAAAAGTTAAAAAAAAAAAAAAAAGACATACGCAGCATTGCTAGGAAAGGGGAAGTGCTACTGATAGGAGATTTCAATATGCCAGATGTTGATTGGCACATTCCTGCTGCAGTATCATCTAGAAGTAAGGAGATCCTGGATTCTCTACAGGGAGAACTATTCAGGCAATTGGTAACAGACCCCACATGTGAAGGGGCCATACTGGACTTGGTGCTTACCAATGGTGAAAGTGTTTCTGATGTTGTAGTGGGAGATCATTTTGCATCCAGTGATCACCAGATGGTGTGGTTCAGTATTAGGACTAGGGCTGTTAGAATCCATTCAAAGGTGAGGATCTTAGACTTTAGGAAGACTAACTTTGCCAAGATGGGCCAATACCTCAGGGAGTCGTTAGATGGATGGGAACAGCTGAGGGATGTAGAAAAACTGGGGGAAAAACTGAAAGGGGATATTTTAAGGGCAACCAACCTTTTTGTTAAAATGGTAAATAAAGGTAAAAGGAAAAGGAGACCGCTATGGTTTTTGAAAGAAGTAGCTGAAAAAGTGAAGAAAAAGAGGGAGGCCTTCATGAAATACAAGAGATCACAGAGAGAGGAAGACAGGCATCTGTATTTGGAAAAACTTAGAGAAGCTAGCAAAGTAGTCAAGAAGGCAAAGATTCAAAAGGAGAAGGAAATAGCCAATGCAATAAAATGGGGGGATAAGACATTTTTCAGATATATTAGTGAGAAGAGGAAGGGCAAGAGTGGTATTGTCAGACTCAAGGGTGCAGGGGAGGAATATGTAGAAGCTGATAAGGATAAAGCGGAATTGCTTAACAAATATTTTTGTTCTGTGTTCACAGATGAAGCACCAGGATCAGGACCTCAGAAAACACCCACAAATAGGAACAGAAGCAAAGGACATCTTGAACAATTTTCAAAAGACTGTGTTCGTGAGAAACTATCTCAACTTAAAGTAGACAAAGCGATGGGACCGGATGGGATACACCCGAGAATACTGAGGGAACTTGGGGACGTTCTAGCAGCTCCACTGACTGACCTTTTCAATGCCTCGTTGGAGTCGGGAGTGGTGCCAAAGGACTATAGGAGGCTCATGTGGTGCCTTTACAAAAAAGCAGAATTAAGGATGTGGTTGAAAACTACAGGCCGGTTAGTTTAACTTCGGTGGTGAGTAAATTATTGGAAACGCTGCTGAAAGAGAAAATAGTGAGGTTTCTGGAGTCCAGCATGGATTACAGGATCCGAGGCAGCATGGATTCACCAGAGGCAGGTCTTGTCAGACAAATCTGATTGATTTCTTTGACTGGGTGACCAGGGAGTTGGACCGAGGGAGAGCCCTAGATGTGGTGTATTTAGATTTCAGTAAAGCCTTTGACACTGTTCCTCACAGGCAATTTATAAACAAACTGAGCACCCTAGTGATGGACCCTAAAGTTACTGCTTGGGTTAGAAATTGGTTGGGTGGGAGACGACAAAGAGTAAATGGAGCTCACTCTGAGGAGAAGGATGTTATCAGTGGTGTGCCCCAGGGATCTGTCCTTGGTCTGATTCTTTTTAACATCTTTGTTAGTGATATAGCGGAAGGGCTTTCAGGTAAGGTTTGCCTCTTTGCGGATGATACCAAAATCTGCAATAGAGTAGACACCCAGGAAGGGGTAGATAACATGAGGAGGGATCTAGCTAAGCTTGAAGAATGGTCTAAAATTTGGCAGCTGGGATTTAATGTTAAAAAGTGCAAGGTCATGCATTTGGGCTGCAGCAATCCAAGGGAGCAATATAGTATGGGGGGTGAAGTACTTTTGTCCACTAAAGAAGAGCGGGACCTAGGTGTGGTTGTGTCTGATGATCTTAAAGTAGCTAAACAGGTAGAAAGGCGACGGCAAAAGCTAGAAGGATGCTTGGCTGCATACGGAGAGGAATGGCTAGCAGAAAAAAGGAGGTGATAATGCCTCTCTAGAAGTCTTTGGTACGACCTCATTTGGAGTATAGTGTGCAATTCTGGAGACCGCACCTTCAAACGGATGTGAACAGGATGGAGTCGGTGCAGAGGGTGGCTACTAAAATGATTAGTGGTCTTCATTATAAAGCATATAAGGACAGACTGAAGGATCTTAATATGTACACCTTAGAGGAAAGGCGGGATAGAGGTGATATGATTGAGATGTTTAAATACCTCCATGGCATAAATGTTCAGGGAGAGAGCCTCTTTCAATTGAAAGCAAGTTCTGCTACGAGGGGACATGGGATGAGGGTAAAGGGAGATAGATTCAGGAGTGATATGCGGAAATATTTCTTTACAGAAAGAGTAGTGGATCCGTGGAATAGTCTCCCAGTGGAGGTGGTAGAGATGAGGACAGTAACTGAATTCAAAAAAGCATGGGACAAACACAGAGGATCTCTAAAGGTAAAAAGGGGACTGTTGTAGTTGTTATGGAAGGACAGACTAGATAGGCCATTTGGTCTTTTTCTGTCGTCATATTTCTATGTTTCTATGTTTCTAACCAACACACATGACTGCTGTCTCTGGTGTTTAGGTGCAAAAAGATGTCTGCGAAGGACATCCAAAATCATTGGCAGAAGTAAGACGACATCTTCCACAGGTCAGATTCTGCTCTGGTATCCCCAGTAGCCTCATGCTCTAAGGCCCTGCACAGATCCTTGGAGTTGCCTAAAGCCCCCACGGTGCCCAACTGGGTACGCGGACACTCTGACTATGGTTTCCCAGAGCGTGAGTGCAAGAGGAAGAAAAAATCCTCAAGGACCTAATCCTGGGAATCGGACACACATGGCAAGTTCCATGCCATGTCCCACAGTCCCCGGAGGGTATCTGAGGAGTCAGAGAGAAAGCGGCTGTCAAACGTGCCCAGAACAGATGCCGAGGCTTCGGTGACGGGTCACGGACCCACAAGGTCTGTCCCGTTGAGGACTCCCTCTCATCATCGACGCTGGACCCGGTCACCTCGGTGTCCATGTCGAAGGCTGTAATTCCTGAGTTTGAAGCCAGGATGACAACATTTTAATGCAGTATCACTGCCTTCCTTGCCTCGCAGCAAGTGTCGATGCCCGGCCCTGCTGGTGCTTGCGCTGGGACTGCAGGGACCTTGATATCGAGGACTCTCTGGGCTGCTGAGACGATTCTCGAGAACCTCGATCCGATCCTATGCGAGGGTCTCAATTCTGCTCCCGGTCCTCAGGAACAAGATCCTCCCCGGGAAGTGCTTGTGGCTCTGGCTAAGATGCCACCGTGGGTCACCGAAGACCCTACTCGAGCCCAGCACCTCAAGTGCCATCCAGCTTCGAGCCCTTGACAGACTACTCAGACTGGGAGTCAGAGGATGAGGCTTCCCCGGAGACGCGTAAACACTGCGATCTCCCCTCAGACCCATCTCCTCGGCATCGTGGTGCTGGTCCCCACCAGAGGACACATCCTTCCTTGAGTTTATCCGGGACATGACAAAAGCCTTATCTCTCACTACTGAGTCAGAGGAGGATGCTTGCACGGAGGAGCTTGAAATCCTCCAGTATGAAGCGCCACCTAAGGAGACCCGGACAGTCCCTGTCCCTGCCTTCCTCTGGAAAATCCTCATTTGGACGTTGGAGACACCGGCGTCTGTGCCAATAGTTAGCCGACGCCTCAACATCATGTACCGGGTCAGTGGGGCCCCGGCTTTCGGAAAACACAACTCCCACACATCTCTATGGTGGCAGAGTCGACCATGTGCCGGCAGATAAGCCTGAAGACTCACTCCTCTGTGGCCCCGGGCAGGGAGTCCCATGTCCTTGATGCTCTCGAACACAAATGCTACAAGGGCTTGATGCTGGGCTGCTGAATCCAAGCCTACCAGCTGTATATCGGCATGTATCTCTGAGACCTAGCAAAAGAACTCGCAGGTTTCTCGGTGGGTCTCGGTGGAGATCACCTCCAGTGTTTCCAAATCCTCACAAAGGTTGCTGGGGAGTACTCGAAGTACATGTCTCAACCTGCCTACGTCGGATTTGAGTCCAACGTGAGGGTGGCCCCACAAGCATCTGTACCTGACGCCGTGCCTGGCACCAGGCATTGGACCTTGAGCAGTGGGTCCAGGAGAAACTCCTTGACGTCCCCTGTCTCAGTGAAAACTTCTTTGGCAAACTGATGGAGGAAAAGGCAACAGAGACAGAAACTGAGTTTGTCATGATGACTGTGCTCTCCAGGAAGACCTCCACCTTTCCCAGGAAAAAACCATTGGGGAAGAGGCCCCCTTTTCACAGAAAAGGCCAGTCTTACTGAGGCTATCCCCAATACCATGCCCCCAGACTCTGCAGCTGTGTCACCAGGGCAAAGGTCCAGTCCAAGGCCAGCGCAAGCCTAAGGGCTCTAAGCCCCAAACACCAGCTCCTGCCCAGGCTGGGTCATAGTTTTGACTCCCTGAGTATAGCGTCTCCTCCCAGGGGGGAGCAGCTACCAACAGGGGGGGCATCTGATCCACTTTGCCCATCGGTGGCCTGCCATAACCACCGACACCTGGGCCCTCTGGGAAACGCCCCGGGACCACTGACCCAGGAGGAGGGCTCCCTTCTTCACCTCAACCTGGGGACCCTGTCGTTAACAGCATGGCTGCTGAACGGGTAGCCTTAGCAACCTTCAACCTCCCAAGGGAGGTTGGAGAACATAAGAACTGCCATACTGGGTCAGACCAAAGTCCATCAAGCCCAGTATCCTGTTTCCAACAGTGGCCAATCTAGGTCATAAGTACCTAGCAGTCTCCCCAAAAGACACAGGTTACTCAATGCTTGTACTGGGTCAAGCAGTGATATCCTGGGTCACTTTTAATAATGGTTTATGGACCTTTCTTCCAGGAACTTGTCCAAACCTTTTTTAAACCCAGCTACACTAACAGCTTTTACTACATCCTCTGGTAACAAATTCCATAGTTTGATTACACGTTGAGTGAAAAAATATTTTCTCTTATTAGTCTTAAATAGGTTGCCCTGTAGCTTCATTGCATGTCCCCTAGTCTTTTTATGTTCTGATGACGTAAACAATCGATCTACCTGTACCCGTTCCACTCCATTCATTAATTTATAGACCTCTATCATATCTCCCTTCAGCCGTCTCTTTTCCAGGTTGAAGAGCCCTAAACTTTTTAGCCTCTCTTCATAGGAGTATCCTTCCATCCCCTTTACCATTTTGATGGCTCTTCTCTGTATCTTTTCTAATAATGCTATATCCTTTTTAAGATATGGTGACCAGAATTGCACACAATATTCAAGGTGCGGTCACACAATGGAACGATACAGAAGCATTATAATAGCCTTTATTTTATTTTCCGTTCCTTTCCTTATGATACGTAGCATTCTCTTTGCTCTCTTGGCTGCTGCTGCACACTGGGCGGAGGATTTTAACATGTTATCCACGATGACGCCTAAATCTTTTTCCTGGGTGGTGGTTCCCAATGCGGAACCTTGCATCGTGTAACCATAGGTTTGGGTTGTTCTTTCCTAGGTGCATAACTTTGCACTTGTCCACATTAAATTTCATCTGCCATTTGGATGCCCTGTCTTCCAATTTATTAAGATCCTTTTGCAATTTTCCACAATACTTTTGGGTTTTAAGAACTTTAAATAGTTTTGTGTCATTTGCAAATTTAATAACCTCACTCGTTATTTCTGAATATGTCAAAAAGCAGCAGACTCAACACAGATCCCTGCGGTAATCCAGTATTCACCTTTCTCCATTGGGAAAATTGGCCATTTAGCCCTACCCTCTGCTTTCTTTTAATTAGTTCCTGATCCACAATAGTACACTGCCTCCTATCCCATGAATTTTAGTTTTGCCGAAAGTCTCTGATTAGGGACCTTGTCAAAGGCTTTCTGAAAGCCAGATACACTATATCAACCGACTCACCTTTGTCTACCTGTTTATGCACATCTTCAAAAAAAAATAACAGTTTAGTAAGACAAGATCTTCCTTGTCTAAAGCCATATTGGCTGTCTCCCATTAAGCCATGACTATCTACATGTTGAGTACTTTTGTTCTTTATGATGGTTTCTACCATTTTTCCCGGTACTGACGTCAGGCTCACCGGTCTGTAGTTTCCCTGATCACCCCTAGAACCCTTTATAAAAATTGGCGTTACATTGGCGATCCTCCAATCTTCAGGTATTACAGATGATTTTAATGATAGTTCACAGATTACAAATAGCAGGTCTGCAATCTCATATTTCAGATCTTTCAACACCCTTGGATGTATACCATAAGGTCCAGGTGATTTGCTACTCTTCAGTTTATCAAATTGCTTTAATACATCTTCCCGATGTATTGATATATCTTTCAATTCTTCCGCAGTATCTCCTTTAAATACCACTTCAGTCATGGGTAACATCCCTACAACTTCCTCAGTAAAGACCGAAGCAAAGAATTCATTAAGTCTCTCTGCTATAGCCTTGTCCCCTCTTACTACCCCTTTTAAGCCTCTGTCATCTAATGGTCTAACTGACTCTCTCACATTTTTTATGCTACGAATGTAAACATAAAAACATAGAAATATGATGACAGAAAAAGACCACATGGCCTATCTAGTCTGTCCTTCCATATCAACAACTACAACAATCCCCTTTTTACCTTTAGAGATCCTCTGTGTTTGTCCCATGCTTTTTTGAATTCAGTTACTGTCCTCATCTCTACCACCTCCACTGGGAGACTATTCCACGGATCCAATACTCTTTCCGTAAGGAAATATTTCCGCATATCACTCCTGAATCTTTTTCCCTTCACCCTCATCCCATGTCCCCTCGTAGCTTCAATTGAAAGAGGTTCTCTCCCTGAACATTTATGCCACGGAGGTATTTAAACATTTCAATCATATCACCTCTATCCCACCTTTCCTCTAAGGTGTACATATTAAGATCCTTCAGTCTGTCCTCATATGCTTTATAATGAAGACCATTAATCATTTTAGTAGCCACCCTCTGCACCGACTCCATCCTGTTAAGCCCACAGGGGCTGATGGGAAATTCGGCTCTGTTAAGCCTGCAGGGGCAGATGGGAAATTTCCCATCATCTCCTGCGGGCTTAACAGAGCCGCGAGGGAGACGTTCTCCCTTCGCAGATCTTAAAGTGGTCGCGGAGAGGCTCAGCCAGGTAGGGAGGGCTCAGCCGGGCCGGGGGGGGGGGGGGGGGCCCCCGGGACACGCGATTATGCCCCGGCGGCAGCAGTCAGCTTTTTTATTTTTATATTTAATTTTCCCTGGGCTGAGGGGGGGGGGGGGTTTGGACTGGTAATGGGCTGTGGGCTGATGGGGGGGTTAGGACTGGTAATGGGCTATGGGGGCTGTCTGGAAATGGGGTGATGTGGGGTTAGGACTGATAGTGGGCTATGGGGGGTTAGGACTGGTAATGGGCTATGGGGGGGCTAGGACAGGAAATGGGCTGATGGTGAGGGGTTAGAACTTGAGGTGGGCTGATGGGGTTAGGACTGGTAATGGGCTGTGGGCTGATGGGGGGCTTAGGACTGGTAATGGGCTGTGGGGGGGCTAAGACTGGAAATGGGGTGATGGGGGTTAGGACTGGAAGTGGGTTGATGGGGGCTAGGACTGGTAATGGGTTGGGTGGTTGCTAGGACTTGAAATGGGCTGAGTGGAAGGGGAGGCTTGAACTGAAAATAACTGATGGGGACAAGGACTTGGAATAGAAATGGGCTGAGTGGAAGGGGGGGCTTGAACTGCAAATAGCTGATGGGGAGGGGGGCTTGGAATGGAAACGGGCTGGGAGGGAGCTAGGACTGGAAATGGGCTGAGTGGGAGGGGGAGCTAGGACAGGAAATGGGCTGATGGAGCAGCTAGGATAGGACTGGAAATGGGCTGTTGGGGGAGCTTGGATTGAAATTGACTCATGGAGGGGCTAGAACTGGAAGTAGGCTCATGGGGGGCTTGGATTGGAATTGGGCTGAGTGGAGGGGAGCTAGGGTTTGACATGGGCTGATGGTGGGGCTAAGAAATGACTAGAAATGGGCTGATGGGGGGCTGGGATTGGAAATGAGCTGATGGAGGGACTCGGATAGGACTGGAAATGGATGGGGGAGCTAGGACTGGAAATGGGCTGATGGGGGGCTAGGACTGGTAATGGGCTGATTCAGGGACTAGAAGGGAGTGGATGCTAGGTGAGGCTGGAACTAGAAGGGAGCTGATATTGGGGGAGGATTAGAAAGGGATGGGGCTGGGAGAGTGAAATGGAGAGGGGAAAAATATTTTGTGTGGGAGGGATGAAAAATCTACAATTGGCCAGGTATTGGGAGAGTAAGTGGGGATTGAGGATGGAGGGGTAAAATTTGAGTGGATGAAACAGGAATGAGGAAAGAGCAAAAGGAGAAAGATTAGTATGTTAAAGCAGATGTAGAGAGAAAGAATGGAAAAAAACTATGAGAGAAGAAAGGACAAATGGACAGCAGACGATGGAGAGTTAGCAGAAGACACGAAGAAATCAGAAGAAAGTGGCTGGAGCAATTGCAACTGAAAAAAAATACACAAAAGTTAGAAAGATATCTCTTTATTTTGAATTTATTAACTGGAATATGTCAGCTTTGGGAAATGTGCATCATTAACGTCTGCGCTTTGTTTAGTACAAGAGGAAATTAATTTATAGTTTTATTTCTACAGTGTTGTTGTACATTCCAAGTTTGGCTTTTGGGGTTCCCAGGTTTAATTATTGCCTTCCTGTTTCTAAATTGTGATTTCTTGTTTGGTGATAGTCTATGTTCTGCATGTGTAACTGAGCTGAGATATTCTGTTTATGTAATTCCTATTTGACATTGCCACTTGTTCTCTTTCCCCAGTAGGTCATGCATTGTTATTCTCTGAAATGTATTGGTTTAATATTTGCATTGTTGCCTTTTGATAGGTAGGGTTTGGTGCTTTGAGTCCTGGTAGTGCTGTTATGATACGGTGGGTGTGCTATGGGTTCTAAATGGGCAGCGTTTGTAGTAGTTCCTAATGTGCCTGGCAGTTGGCACTGGATTATAGTAATGTAGAAATCTTTTAGTCTTTCCTTATCCATACATTCATTAAGAGACATGTCTACTAAAAGTTAGTGTATGGTAACATTATGCAAATGTTTATGCAAATGAGGCCCCTTATGCAAATGAGGACCCGCACCGAGTCTCCGCGCATGGCCCCGCACCCCCCTTGGGCTGCCCCTGAAAGCCCCTCCCTTCCCCAGAATGTTGCCCAGTTCCTAACAAAGCCAAAACCCTCTTCCTTGCACCATCGTGTCATCCACACATTGAGACTCCAGAGCTCTTCCTGCCTTTTGGGTCCTGTGCATGGAGCGGGAAGCATTTCGGAGAATGCTAACCTAGAGGTTCTGGATTTCAATTTCCTACTTAAAAGCCTAAATTAGGTCTCCAAATCCTCCCTTCCACTTTGCTCTGTCATTAGTAGCAACATGTATCAAGACAGGAAACTCCTCCCCAGCACTATCTAAAACCTTCTCTAGGTGACGCGTGAGGTCGGCTACCTTTCCAGCAGGCGGACATGTTACCAGGCAATCCTCATGTGCACCAGCCACCCAGCTATCTACATGCCTTATGATTGAATCACCAAGTATAATCTCCGTTCTAACCCTTCTCTCATGGGCACATGTCCCTTGAGAGGCCACCTCTGTGCGAGAGGGTTTAATATCACCTGGCGGACAGGTCCTAGCTACAGGATTACTTCCTGCAAACACCAAGGCAATGCTCTCCTTTCTCTGGGAACAAGCAGGAAGTCAGTCTTCACATATGGGTGATGTCGGCGCCAATGGAGCCTGCGCGGATCTAATTCCCAGCTTTCAAAGAAAGCCTTTGGGACCTGCACTGCACATGCACAGTCACCTTCCCACCCAAAGGTGCCATCTTACCTCAGTCTTCTTTTTTCAGCGGAGCCCTGCAGACATGCTGTCTGTCCACCCCAGTTAAAGTGGATTTTTTCCACCATTTCTTGGTAATTTTTCTCTGTTCTTTTATTGTTTGGCCCATGAGTTTTTTGCTTGCAGCCTAACTGGTCGAGATCTCTGAGTTTAACCTCGCAGGGCTCTTTTTTCCTGCTATATCTTCGATCAGCAGATTTAAGCAGTGTGGCAAGTGCAAATGAACTATGACGTGCACAGATCGTCCCAGTACCTGCATAAAATGCCTCTGGGCGGACCACGACGTGTCTTCCTGCCCGCTTTGCCTTTTGATGTCTGCTGAGATCTGTAAGGAGCATGAAAAGCGACAGGGAGAGCTGTTTGGCAAGTCTACCTCAGGATCGGCATCGGGGGCGGAATCTCTGCCTTCGATGCCGGCATCGGGCAACTTGGGGCTGCTCCCAGACTCGGTCGGAGCCGTGGAACTTGCGTGCATCGGAGTCATCCTCTGAATACCTTCCCTGGGTGTCGAAGGCTTCATCAAAGCCGAAGTCATGGTTTGACACCCGGCCCGGGGAGAAGACCTTTGGGACCCGGACGCGGAGCCCTTGACTCGACGCCATTGATAAGGGCCGGGAGAGCCTCTCTAAGCAACCCCGGAGGGACGCATCATCAACAGAGTCAGGTGATCGAGTTGGTTCACCCAACGCCATTACCATCCGAGACTCCCCTATCAGCGACCTGACACTGGCCTCTGTGTCCTCGAAGATAGCACCCGCCTTGGTGGAACTATTGGGCATTGAGGCCAGGATGCTAACCATGAAGCACAGCTTTGCAGTGTTCATTGAGACTCAGCAGGGCCCGACTCCTGGTCACTCCAGGTCTTCGGTGCCTGTGACGGCGCATCCTCCCATCCTTGAGAGGCTGGCCTGCTTGCTGTCAACTCAGTCATCGTCCGAGTTGAGGACCGGCACTGCATTGAGCGTGGCTGTGCCAGAGCCCCGACACCAGGTGTCGTCGACGCTGAATTGTTCCGATGACTGTGGAGCGCTAGCTGACTCCTCTGGCTTCAAGGTGGCCTGGGAGATAGATGAGGAGTCTCCCAACACCATCCTCCACCGGGACATTGTTTCCGACCCATCTCCGCCACTCCATCAGCAGCGGTCACCTCCAGAGGACTGACTTTCCTGGAGTTTGTCCAGGAGATGTCCTAGGTACTCCAGTACGAGGTTCCTCCTCGGGAGGCACTGACAGTGCCCATGCCCCTCATCCTTGAACGGCTGCTGTTCAGTATGTGGGAAACCCTGGTGATGGTGCCAATTGTGAACCGTCGACTCAATTCGCAGTATTGAATCAGCTGGATACCCAACTTCCAGAAAACACAACTGCCACATAACTCCATGGTTGTGGAATTGACTATGCATTGAATTAAGAGCCAGAAGGTACACTCCTTGGTGCCTCCTGGCAGGGAGACAAGCACCATGGATGCTTTTTGCCAGAAGTGTTTCCAGAGCTCCATGCTCACAGCCCGGATCCAGGCATGCCATCTGTACAAGTGCATGTATCTCAGAGACCTGGTGAAGGAGCTCACTGCGTTCTCAGCTGGGTTAGCAGGTGAACCTCTTGAGTGCTTCAGGACCCTGTTGTCATCAGTCAAGGAGTGCTTCAAGTTTCAAACTCAGGCAGCCTTCGAAGGCATTGAGTCAGTGACTTGGGTAGCTGCGGTGGGCATTAGTGCCCGATGCCTTGCCTGGTTACAGTCCTCCAACTCTGAGCAGTGGGTTCAGGACAAGTTAGTTGATGTCTTGCCAGGGGGAGAATCTCTTTGGCAAGCCCCATGACTGAGAAGGCGGACGAGCTGGAGAAGCAACCAGAACCGGCTGTCCAAGAAAGTGTCTGAATCTTCCCATAGGAAGACTTTGGAGAAAAAGCCCTTCCACTCGAAGACCAAAAGGCTTATGGAAACTTTCCCAAGTTTCAGGCCTATCATGCTTCCCCACAGGGGCAGCAGGCCAAGGGCCAAGAGCATGGCCCCCATAAGCCAAAGGTCCCCAAACCCCAAACAGCGTTCGAACCGCAGCCTGGGGGGAGCTTTTGCTCCTTAGGCATAGCCTCCCAACCCCCATGAGGCAGAGCTCAAGGGAGGACGGTGATCTGCATTGCACACTAGTGGCCAGGTATCACCACAGACACCTGCGTGTTGCAGGTGGTCAGGGAAGGTTATCTCCTCCACTTTGCCTAGCTGCTTCCTCCCTTCTTCCCAGGGGAATTGCCCATGGACTCCTTGTACAGGGAGCTTCTGCAAAAGGAGCTCGAGGATTTTGCTCGAGGATCAAGCAGTGGAGCCCATCCCTCAACCTCTCCAGGACAGGGATTCTACTTCCGCTACTTCCTTGTCCCCAAGAAGACCAGGGGCTTCTGGCCTATCCTGGATATATGGGACCCCAGCCACTTCCTGGTCAAGGAAAAGTTCAAAATGGTATCCCTTGGAACCTTGCTGCCTTACCTCCTACCATGGAGATTGGCTATGCTCCTTGGATCTCAAAGATGCCTATACCTACATCCTGATCCATCCAAGGCACTGTCAGTACCTCTAATTCATTGTCTGTGGGCGGCATTATCAGTACAGGGTACTCTCCTTCAGCCTCACCTCAGTTCCCAGGGTATTCACCAAATGCCTGGCAGTCGTGGCTTCTCGCCTCTGGCTCCTGGGGTTGTTCGTCTACCCCTACCTGGCCAGCTGGCTCATACAAGCCAGCACACAGGGGGAAGTATGCAACGCAGTGCAGCGCACCATAGGACTGCTCCAGCATCTGGGCTTTGCGGTGAACTTCTCAAAGTCTCACCTACAGCCCACCCAGCGCTTGGAATTCAACAGTGTCCTACTGGATTGCACTCAAGCAAGGGTCTTCCTGCTTCTTGATCGGGAGCAGCGCCTATCCGCCCTGGCCCAAACTGTACAAGGCGGCTCAGTGGTGACAACCAGACAGATGCTCCACCTCTTGGGCACATGACATCCACTATCCATGTCACCTCGTTTGCCCGCCAGGTGGACACAAGCTTCCAGCCATCTAGAGGACTGCATCCTGGTCACGCCTGTCCTGGCGACATCCCTCACCTAGTGGCAGGACCCCCTCAACCTCAGAGCCGGCCTGCCCTTCCAGGGGACCCACTGCAGTCACCTGCAGTCGCAGAGCCCATGGTCACCAGGGGAGAGTGCCTCACAGATCAACCAGCTGGAACTCCAAGCAGTCTATCATGCCCTGTTGGTCTTCCAGGATTATCTGGAAGGGCAGGTGGTTCAGGTCCAGAGGGACAACCAGATGGTGATGTACTACATCAACAAATAGGGGGGCATGGGTTTATATCACCTCTGCTGGGAGATGGTGCGCCTCTGGAACTTTGTGACAGGGAAGAACATCTCCCTCAGAGTGTTGTACTTGCCATACCAGGACAACGTGCTGGCCGACTGTCCTCCAGCTCCACGAGTGGAGACTGAAACCGATCGTGCTGGAAGAGTATTTTCGGTGCTGGGAGACCCTGGAGATTGACTTCTTTGCCAGTCCAGAGAACATGCAGCTGCCATACTTCTGCTCTCCGAGGCTGGCCTAGAATTGGAAGGTGGAGGATGCCTTTCTCCTCCCCTGGTCCAGGGGCTTGTAAACGGGGGTGATTGTTGTGAAAGTTCCACAATCTTGGCAAAGACAGGAATTTACTTGATTTGCAAAGGATTGTGGGTGTTGTAGTTCAATCACACAAAATCAGTCGTTTAACCAGAATAAAGAATTGTAGTTGCTCAAGTGTAAAGCAGAAAACAGATTTTATTTATGGGGTGTTATTCCCTCGCACAGATATGCTTGGTAACATCAACAGGATAATTTCTTCAGGAATTGTATTCAGGAAACAAAACAAATAAGGCAACTGAATTACTTATGCAGCGACTTAGTAAAGACCTTGATGGAACAGAAAAGGTCTTTCTTCTAGCCCCTGCTAATAAACTTTCTTAGCAGTGCTGGAATGAAAAATAAACCCAAAAGGAAAATTCTCTTTATCAAAAAAACAACTTTCTTCCTTTCACACAGTGAAGAAGTTTTCTTTTCAAAGTCCCACGTGCACTTGTGCCTCGCTCTAATCACAGGGGCTTAACCAGCTGCAAACCATTGCTGGCCCACTCTCCACGTGGCTCCAACTTTCCCCAAAGCTTTCTCTCAAACTTTTCTGGGAAGTTAAAAAAAACAGTACAGTTCCTTTTGGTGTTTGATGCTTAACTGAGGATTACTTTAGAACAGCAGCCTAGAAAGAGAGCAATCCATGCATTCCACTTTCTCATTTGATATTTCCCCTTGCTCTTGAAATATCATTGGATCACTTTCATACACTGGCTTAGAGGAATTCTCTAACTGATCTCTACCAGGATAGAAACTGTTTCCCTGCTGTCTTCCTTGTGCAAAGCTAGGGAACAGATCAGAGTTCATACCTGAGATCACGTTGTCATTAGGTTTCCTCTCTGGGTATTTTGGCCAGTAGGTAGCAAAGCTTCTGTGCCCAGCTCTCCAGTCAGAATCTCTGGACTTTAGGTCTCTTTTCCCATACCTCCTTAAATAGGTATTAGAGCTCCTTCTTTCTGTAGATGCAGCCGTCTCCTTTACAGGTGCTGTCCGAGGGTTCCTGGCTGTATATCTCCAAGCCTCTGGTTTCTTCCAGTCCAATGAAGAATGCTTGCCCCAGGAATCTCTCCCAGCATATGTACTGCCTTGGGCTCCTTTCTTAGACCTCCTGGACGTCTTGCTGTTCTTCCTTCTGTTCAGGCTCCATCTCTCCTTCTCTTGCCGTCTTTGCCACCATTGCTCTTGCTCTTTCTCTTGCTGTCTTTGCCACCATTGCTGTTGCTCTTCTTGCTCTTTCTGTCTGTCTGAAGAATTTCTTCTAGTTTTAAAGTGCCTCGATGGCCGCTCCACCCTAGCACAGTCCAGGTGTTCTAAATCACGCCCTGCCCTAGGAGATGGGCGATTAGGGATTACATCATTGCTTCTCTGATTAGGCACACGTTTCCCTATTCCAGCTCTCCTAGAGGCTTCCTGTAAACCAGTGCATTCTGGGTCTGGTAGTCTTTTAGGTAAACACTCTGTTTTAGTGCTTTTACCAGCCAGCACAGGTTGCTTATTCAGAGCCAATTCACCTCTTGTATTATTTCTACCTGAACTATGATAAGCTTCCTTATCACAGGCTTCCTGTATGCGTTCTTGCCCATGCCCCTGATGCCACGGGCCTTCCTCATGATCCAAGTGGAGGTGGCCTTGGTCATCATTGCGCCCAGGTGGCTCAGGCAACCCTGGTTCCCCCTGCTTCTGCAGCTATCCCAGAGGGACCCATTGCCGCTGGGGAATGCCCCGGACCTGCTTTTTCAGGAGGACAGGACGCTACTGCATCCCAACCTCCATTCTCTGGCCCTGACGGCCTGGATGCTGAGAGGCTAGCTATAGTGCATCACTGCCTCTCCAGGCTGGTGGAAGAAGTTCTCTTTGCCTCGCGCAAAGACTCCATGTGTCGGGCGTATGCTGTTGAATAGCACAGGTTTTCGCGCTGGTGTGCGGATGAAGGTCCACCACCAGTAATGTTAGGGAAGCTCATGGCTCCACCCTTTGAACCTCTGGCTACCTGTCATCTCAAGTACCTTTCTTGGGAGACTGTGTGTTTGCTGGCGCTCACCTTGGCCAGGCATGTGAGCGAGCTGCAGGTGCTGGTGTCACATGCGCCCTACACCAGGTTCCACAGGAACAGGGTTGTCCTTAGTACTCACCTGAAGTTCTTGCTAAGATTTCTGTGCCTTTCATTTGAGTCAAGTGGTGTTATTGCCACCTTCTTTCCTAGGCCTCATTCTTCTAGGGTGGAGGCCTCCCTGCAGACAGTGGACTGCAAGCGTGCATTGTCCTTCTACATCCAGAGGATGCACCTCCATCGCTGCTCAACGTAGCTCTTTGTCTCTTTTGACCTCAGTTGTCTGAGGGTTGCAGTCTCCAAGTATACTCTCTCACGGTGGGTGGCCGACTGCATTTCCTTTGCCTATCAACAGGCAGGACTCTCTCTGCAGCATCAATATGTCTGCTCACAATGTGTGTGTCATGGTGACCTCGGTGGCAAGCCTGTGCTCCGTGCCCTTACTGGACATCTGCCGGGCCGTCACCTGGTTCTCTGTGCACACCTTCGCTTCACACTACTGTTTATTTATTATATCTCCAGGAACAAGCAGGAATGAGTCCTCACATATGGGTACGTCGGAACCGACGGAGCCTGCGCGGGAAAGCTCCCCAGCTTCCCAGAAAGGAAGCTTTTGGGGCCTCCCACAGCGCTTGCGCGCTGCCTTCCCGCCTTCCTGACCAACTCTCCTCAGTTCTTCTTTTTCCGCGGAGCCAGCAGGTCGTGTTCCTGTCACCGCTGAAGAAATTGTTATTTTAATTTGTTTCTTTGACCGCGTGTCTGCCTTCCCCGATTCCGGACCGGTACCGCCGGTCTTTTTTCATTTATTTCTTTAAAAAAAAAAAAAAAATTACTTTTTCCTCACTTGGTGTATTTTTTCTGTGAGGCCTCTAGGCCTTCTCAGGTTCTCCCTCATAGAAAAACCAGCATCTGGTTTTAAAAAATGCACCAAGTGTACCAGTACTATTTCAGTCATAAATACCCATGAGTGGTGTATTAAATGTTTGGGGCCTGACCATTCCATTCCGGATTGTCCATCCTGCTCTCTGATGTCCAAACGGGGCTTACAGAACAGAGCAGCTAAGTTTCATATGCTGTTTTCTACTGATACTCCAGCATCAACATCCTCCAGGTCTTCTTCTCCTGATGGATCTCAGGTAACCAAACATTCTTCAGGCAGGTCCTCAAAAGGCAAATCTCCCTCTAAGCAGCGAGAGGCCCTTGCATTTGATCCTGAGGACCCTGCCCCAGCCAAACAACCCCGGCGGGAAGCTCCGGCTTCCAAAGCTCCTCCTATGGGGTTACAGGTAGACATCGATGGCACGGCCTCGACCGATCTCCTGTTAGACTGCTCTGGGGTACCGGCTAACACCGGTACCGACATCCAGGCAATTGTGGCGACTATGGGTACTATGGTACAATCCATGCAGCAGGCCTTACTGGCTTTCATTAACGCTGCAACGCCCTCGGTACCGCGACAATCGGTTCCGATTCCGGTACCGCAACCGATACCGGTACCCAGAGCATCTTCTTCCAGTAGTATGCCGGTTCCGTCTCCGGTTCCGGAGATTTTCTCGATACCGCTCCGATTCCCGGTACGCCCGATGTCGATACCGGTCGGTACGCGTATCGATCTCTGGAAGCAAATAGGCGATACTTTGAATCCTCTGAAGATTCTGATACTTCAGATGATTCTGCTGATGTCTCTTTTACTCTTCCTGAGGAGCCCTCTTCTCCAAAAAGGAGAATGTCTCCTCCAGAGGATTTGTCCTTTCAAGACTTCGTTATTGAAGTAGCTAAAGGACTTTCCATATCTGTAACCTCTGAAAAGGAACCTAGAGCAAAAAAATTGGATATTTTAGGATACTCTAAGGTTCCCAAAGAGGCAGCCACCTTACCCATACATGAAATTCTTCAAGAACACATGATGGACTTGTGGGAGGCTCCTCTCACCCTATCTCCACATTCTCGACGTTTGGACACCATGTATCGGGTTCCTCCTTCTCCTGGTTTTCAAAAAACTCAGCTTCCTCACCACTCTATTGTGGTGAAGTCTGCTATGAAAAAGATAAAGAGTACCAAAAGGCACTCTTCTACCCCTCCAGGAAGAGAATGTAGGACTCTGGATGCTTTTGGTAGAAAAATCTTCCAAGCTAGCAAGCTTATTGCCAGAATCAATTCATACAGCCTCTATATGGGCATGTTTTTGAAAGAGATTGCACTAAAGATACGTCATTTTCTCCCCTTTATCCCAGAGGATAAGAAGGAGGAGTTCCTTCTTTTGCTAAAGCAAACTCAAGATGTTTCAAAGTTCTCCAACAGAGCAGCCTTTGACTCTTTTGGGGGGCAAGCAGAGCCTCTGGCATTGCCATAGCTGCTCGCAGACTTGCTTGGCTCCAGGCCTCTGATTTGGAACCCTGGGTACAAGAAGGCTTGGGCAATCTGCCCTGTACAGGTGAAAATCTGTTTGGCAAGGAGTGGCAAATCAAAGCCACTCAAATGGATGCAGAGAATGCTGCTTTAGATAGACTTTCTAAGTCTACCTCTACCCCTGCCAAGAAAAAACCTTTTAAGAAACCTTTCTATAAAAAGACCAGATTTTCCACAAATACTGGCCAGCAATCTTCCCAAGTTCGCTTTGCTCCTAAGCGTCAGCAAACTAAACAGGTCAGAACAAAGTCTACAGGGGCTGCTACAATCCAGCAGTCCCAACCCCCTCAGAGTTTTTGACTTGATTCTAGAGAACTTAACCTTTCTGGCTCTGCAACAACCAGAACCTCTCACCATTCCAGGAAGGTTAACTCATTTTGCTCCCAGATGGGAACAAATCACATCAGAACAGTGGACCCTCTCTATCATCAAAGAGGGCTACAAACTACATTTCTCCAGCCTTCCTCCCCATTCCATGGTGAGACAATTCAATTCTCCCCTTCTCTCCTGTACCTGTTGGGCCAGGAGGTGACCACTCTTCTCACCCAAAAGGCAATAGAAGAGGTTCCTCTTCCTCAACAAGGGTCAGGTTTTTACTCCCCTTATTTTCTCATTCCCAAGAAAACAGGGGGGTACAGACCCATTCTGGATCTCAGAGAATTGAACAAATTCCTATACAAGGAGAAATTCAAGATGCTTTCTCTAGGCACTCTCCTTCCATACCTACAGAGTCAGGACTGGCTTTGTTCTCTAGATCTCAAGGATGCGTACACACATATACTCATCCATCCATCCCACAGAAAATTCCTACGGTTTCTGTTCCAGGGAAAACATTTCCAATATAGAGTACTTCCCTTCGGTCTAGCCTGTGCTCCAAGGGTATTTACCAAATGCATGGCAATAGTAGCTGCATTTCTACGCACTCTGGGAATCTTTGTCTTCCCATACCTGGACGACTGGCTCATCCGAGCTCCATCTCAGTCCGAGGCTCAGACTTCCCTGGACCACACCAGACGCATACTGCAGTATCTGGGACTTGTCATCAATCTGCCAAAGTCTCAACTCACCCCTACTCAGTCCCTAGAATTCATAGGGGCCTGGCTAGATACCACCACTGCAAGGGCCTATCTTCCTCAGGCCCGTTGCCACCGTCTAGTGCACTTGGCCTCTCAAATTCAGTCCAGAAGCCACGACTGCCAGGGAGATGCTACAACTGCTAGGCCACATGGCATCCACAGTTCATGTGGTGCCTTATGCACGCCTACATATGAGAGCAGCTCAATGGACTTTGTCCACCCAGTGGACCCAAGCATCAGGAGCTCTCTCAGACCAAATAGCAACCTCAAAACGTCTTTTTTGGTCTCTCCAATGGTGGATATCCACTCAAAATCTGTTGTTGGGGGCCCCCTTCCAACCTTTGTTACCCCAAGCAACTCTCACTACAGATGCCTCCCAAACAGGTTGGGGAGCTCATCTCCAAGACCTCTCCACTCAGGGCACTTGGTCTCCACAGGAGACCACCCTTCATATCAACCTTTTGGAGCTGCGAGCAATTTTCCTTGCTCTCAAGGTCTTTCATACCCTCCTCATCAACATGACAGTCCTTGTTCATACCGACAATCAAGTAGCCATGTTCTACATAAACAAACAAGGAGGGACTGGCTTTCTGTCGCTTTGCAACGAAGCTCTAAAATTGTGGGCCTTCGCCAGAGAGCATCAAATCCATCTCCTGGCAGTGTACCTCCCAGGAATCCAAAACTCTTGGGCAGACCGAGTTCTGCTTCCACACGAATGGTCCCTGCACATGGATCAGGTACTCAGAATCTTTCAGAAATGGGGAACCCCGGACATAGACCTGTTTGCAAGTCCGTGCAATGCCAAACTTCCCCGGTTCTGTTCCAGGATCCCGTGTCAGGGAGCTCAGGCCAACGATGCCTTCCTCCTTCATTGGGGTCAGGCCTTCCTGTATGCCTTTCCACCCATTCCTTTGATTCCCAAGACTCTATTCAAACTTCAGAGGGATCAAGGATCTATGATCCTCATAGCTCCACGCTGGCCACGCCAAGTGTGGTACCCTCTACTTCTGCATCTCTCCCAGGCACCCTCCCTGAATTAGGAGCTGCTCCAGACCTTCTGTCTCAAGAGGAGGGGACTTTGTGGCACCCAAACCCCAAGTCCCTTCACCTCAGAGCTTGGTTACTGAAGGCCTAGACCTTCAAGACTCAATCTTTCTCAACAGGTGAAGGATGTCCTCCATGCATCTAGGAAACCTTCCACCAGGCGTTCTTATGCTTTTAAATGGAAAAGATTTTCAATTTGGTGTGCTGAAAAGGTCTTAACCCTCTAGCACTACCTTTGAATTCTTTACTCGAATATCTCCTGCATCTTTCCAATGCAGGACTTAAAACCAATTCTGTAAGGGTCTATTTGAGTGCTATTGCAGCATCTCTTCAGCCTATCAATGGACAACCTGTTTCCTCTCATCCTCTTATTGCGAGATTCATGAGAGGCCTAACCTTAACTAAACCTCCCATTCGACCTCCTCCGGTGGCATGGGACTTAAACGTGGTTCTTGATCAGCTTATGAAGCCACCCTTTGAACCCTTAGCCACTACCTCCTTGAAATTTCTTTCCTGGAAAGTCATTTTACTTATTGCAATCACTTCTGCTCGCCGCATCAGTGAACTGCAGGCTTTAGTGGCTAATCCACCTTATACAAGGTTCCATCATGATAAGGTAGTCCTTAGGACAAATCCCCACTTTATGCCTAAAGTGGTCTCACCTTTTCATCTTAATCAAGAGGTATATCTACCTGTCTTTTTTCCAGCTCCTCATGCATCTAGTGCAGAGAGGAACCTACATACGTTAGATTGTAAAAGAGCTCTTGCCTTTTACATCCACAGGACACAGCAACATAGAAAGTCTTCTCAACTTTTTGTTGCTTTTGATCCTTCTCATTTAGGACTTCCAGTCTCAAAAAGAACACTGTCCAATTGGATTGCTCAGTGTATTTCTTTTGCTTACCAGAGTAAGAACCTTTCTCTGGAAGGCCATGTCACAGCTCACAATGTGAGAGCCATGGCCACATCTATGGCTCATCTTCATTCTGTATCCATCGATCAGATCTGTCGAGCAGCCACTTGGGCCTCGGTTCATACCTTCACAGCCCATTACTGCTTGGACAAGGACTCCCGCCGGGATGCCTTGTTTGGTCAGGCTGTCCTCAGACACCTGTTCCATTCTTAAACAACTCCTGCCCACCTTCCCTGAATGGATGCCTGAGGTCCATAGGGAGATGAGGAATTCTTGCAGGGGATCTCCCCGGAATCTTAGCTAGGGAGTCCCCATATGTGAGGACTCATTCCTGCTTGTTCCTGGAGATAGCACAGTTACTTACCTGTAACAGGTGATCTCTGGGAACAGCAGGAATTAGTCCTCACAACCCACCCACCTCCCCTAGGAGTTGTATCTCTCTCTCTCTTTCCTTTCCTCTCTCTATTGTCTCAGCTTTAAACTCGAACTGAGGAGAGTTGGTCAGGAAGGCGGGAAGGCAGCGCGCATGCGCTGTGGGAGGCCCCAAAAGCTTCCTTTCTGGGAAGCTGGGGAGCTTTCCCGCGCAGGCTCCGTCGGTTCCGACGTACCCATATGTGAGGACTAATTCCTGCTGTTCCCAGAGATCACCTGTTACAGGTAAGTAACTGTGCTTTATTTATTTATTTATACACATTTATATACCGCATCTTCCGGAGTTCAGTTGCGGTTTACAGTGAACAATAATTAACAAAACAAGGAACGTTATATTATAAGTATAATGATTAACAGAATATATTTTACAAGGAACGTCATATTATAAGTATAATGATTAACAAAACAGTATATGTATTGAGGAACGAAGTAATTAACTAGACAGAATATATTGTCTAAACAATGTGAGACAATACAGAACAGAATAAACTATATACAAATATATATATGTATATATATATATATGGAAGTGAGTGGAGACAAGATGTGGGATCATCAAAAGAGTTTAACTAAGTGTGCTATCTGTGTGAGTTGAAGGGTTTTTATTTGAAGCAGTCAGATACCAGTTTAGCCTTTATCTAAAGTGGGTGAGGGATTATCTATGTTGTTATAGTGTTTGGTGAATAGATAAGTTTTCAATTTTTTGCGGAGTTCCATGATCTCAGATAGTGTTCGTAACTCCTCTGGGAGGGAATTCCAGATAGTTGGGGCTATGTGAGAAAAGGCTCTATTGTTTGTTGATTTATGAGCTCTTGTGTAATCTTTCGGAATCTTTAGTTTGTTTAATTGTCCTTTTCTGTGTGTAGTCTTAGATGGTTCTTTGTGTATTAAGTTACATAGCGTAGTTGGAGCCATATCATATAAGGCTTTGAATGAGGTTATTATTGTTTTGTAAATTATCCTGCTTTGAATTGGTAGCCAATGAAGGGAAGCTAGTATTGGTGTTATGTGTTGGAGTGAGTTAACTTTCAATATAATTCTAGCAGCTGCGTTTTGTGCTAATTGCATTCGTTTGGAAGAGACCTCCCGGAGAGATAGCGCTTTCGGGCAGGCCATACTTCTTCACCTCTTTGGGGGAATAATGCAGCTCCTCCCTCTGACCTATGACAACCAGGCTTCTGGAATGGGGACTTCCAGCCAATCAGCATCCCCTGCTGCCCTTTACGGTCCACTTTTTTGAGGTTGTCCATGGCTTTTACAAGTTTTTTGTGGTAGCCTGTAGCTTAGGAGTCCCATATGTGAGGATTGAATTCCTGCTTGTTCCCGGGGAAAGCGTAGTTACTCACCTGTACAGTCCTCACAACCCTCCCTGTGGAGTTTGTTTTTTCTTTTTCTGCTTTTGAGCTCTATCATCATACTGAAGTAAGATGGCATCTTTGGGCAGGAAGGTGACCGTGCATGCGCGGTTTAGGTCCCAAAGGCTTTTTTTGAAAGCTGGAGATTGGATCTATGTGGGCTCTGTCCATGCTGATGTCACCCATATATGAGGACTGATTTCCTGCTTTCACTAGAGAACACCTGTTACAGGTGAGTAACTACGCTTTCACGTGACCTCTCCCCTCTATGGCGACAGAGACATTGCCAGAATGGAAGTGGGACTTCAGTACTATGTCCCTGTAGGTCTTATCTATTGTCACGCCCTTAGCCCCTTACAGACAGTATGGAGGAGCATGCTTGTCATAGGAGATTCACCATTTAGCCTTTACCTGACTGGCTGCCTTGTAATGCCTCATTTGAAAGGTAGTTCAGTCAGGAGGTACTTGGCTTCAGGTAAAAAAAAACACATTTCTAGTTGGCTTTGAGTGGTAAGGCTTTGACAGAAATTTATTTATGGAGAAAACGCTAGGTTCACAAAATAACACCTTTGGATTGTTTCTCCAGGATTCTTTCAGAAATACATCAGGATATAACTGAACTCAAAACAAAACAGCTTATAATGTTCTTCAGCATAAAGAAAAGTCCTTTCAACAATGTTGGCAGTGCTGTTTAAAACAAACAGAAACAGCTTTTCCTAAAACAGGTTTCTTTTCTCTCAGTCCAGGACACTTCCCGGCTGTTTGTCTCCTTAAGCAAAGGAAAACTTTCAACAAGAAGTTAAACTCTTCATAGGCAAACAATTCTCTATGCAAGGTTTTTTTAGGAACAGTGAAAACAAAATCAAAGCTTTTCTTACTTTCACCGTCAGTACGGCTTCAGGCTGTGCACTGCATTGGCTAGCAGCTGTTTAACAGGTTTTAATTAGACAGCTTCAGCTTGCGCAGCAACGGTATTTCTCCTTTTTAATATAGGACTTTCACAAGTTATCTACAGGCTCTCAGGGTTACCGGACTCTGGAGGTTTTCCTTACGGTTGACTCCCTTCCAAACCCTCTGTATTTGAAGATTGGCATAAAGAGCAATCCATGTATGAGTCTTCTTCTTCTACAGCTAGGTCCTGTTCACCCAGTTGCATTGGCTCTACCTTCGTTTCTGGCTCAGAGGGCTTAGCTGACTGCCTTATGTTAGGGCAAAAGCTGTCTCTTGCAACTCTGTAGTGCTCCAAATTAGACAAGCTTCTAATGCTTAGCAATCGGGTATTTCGGGTTACTACTATGCAGATGATATTTTTCTTCTACAGCACACATCCTCTTCCCAACCTGATATTGCTCCCCTTAATGCCTGTCTATCTATGGTCTCTTCCTGGCTCTCTACAAATTGTCTTGTGTTGAATATCTCTAAAACCGCGGCTATATGGTTTCCCCACAGCTCTACTGCTCCATCACTTGCTCATATATCAATGTGTTCGCACGACGTGCACGTTTCGGGACAAAACCCTGTATCAAGTGCATTCAAAAGCCAAATGTAGTCGGGCAACGGTGATATACATTGATATATGAGCAACAGCTGGATTGGGATATTTTTGCCGTTGAGGAGATATACAGATAAGTGCCCTTTTTGACAGGGTTTTTATGTTTTGGAAACCTTCGAGTGCGAACACATTGATATATGAGCAACAGCTGGATTGGGATATTTTCGCCGTTGAGGAGATATACAGATAAGTGCCCTTTTTGACAGGGTTTTTATGTTTTGGAAACCTTCGAATTGAATAAAAGAAGTTTGCCGTCTGGAGGGGGTTGGACTTTTGGTTCTGGCCCTCCCTCGGCACGCTCAGACAAAAAGAATATACAAAAAAGAAAATATTACAAAATAACCATACCTGGGTCAAGGCTTGTATCAGCTTCTCCTCGCTCATGCTCTGGCCACCATTCACCTGAGCTTCCTCGTCCTGTCCTCCAACTTGTGTTCCTTGTTCCTGCTGTTCTTACTGTTCCAGCTCCATTCCTCTTCCAGTAAGCATTCCTACTCCTCTCTCTCCCTCTGACCTAGACTTAAACCTCTCAGGCTCCAGCCCCACCCCTTCTGTTGGAGATCAAACTGCCTCGTGGCAGCTGAGTAATTGGGGAATTCAGTGACGTAAGGGTTCCTTACCCTGGGCCTGCATTCCCTCTCCTTTTCTCCACTAGGGGCATTCTGCAACCTATTGCAGCTAGGCATTTCCTGCTTTCTAGGTGTAAATGGAGTTTTGTGTCTCTGACCTTGTAAGATAGGTCCTTTGATAAGGGTGAATTCCTTCTCTTTATCCCTGTCTCCTAGGTCCTGATAAGCTTCCTTATCACACTATACATCTCTCTATCTGCCTTAGGTTCTCCAAGTCGGCTACTCCAGCCTCCAGAGATCGGATTCATTCCCTGAAAGCAAAGGACTCCTTGCACAGTGTAGGACATCTTACCAACTGGTAGAGAATCATACATATGACACTCAATACAAAAGACTGGATAGTCCCCATCTCTCTTCTGGACTGCTGTCTGCATGTTAGTTTTAAGGTTTTGGTAGGTTGTTTGTTTACTTAAAGCTATACCTGATGAGGATAACCAGCTACACCTGAAAGTGAATTTGACTACCTCTGTCCCTGTACGGCTGTAAGAGCCTATAAATCTAACATAGTAAATAGTATGTAATGCAGATAAAGACCAGTATGGTCAATCTAGTCTGCTCAGCAAGGCAGCAAGAGTAGATGTACCCACTGCTCCGTGTAGGTCATTCTTATTTGTTGAGATATAAGAGCTAGTTATTTTTATTTTGTTTTTATCCTTTTGCAATAAAGGTATACACTGTGTCTGTCCCATGCTATTTTGAATTCTGTCACTGTATTTGTCCCCACCACTTCCATCGGGAGAGCATTCCAAGCATCCACCACCCTTTCAGTGAAAAAGTATTTTCTAACATTGCCTTTCAGTTTACCCTCTTGCAGCTTCATGTTATGCCCTCTAGTTTTACAGCTTCCCCGTCTTTGGAAGAGGTTTGTTTGTTCGTTAATACTCTAAGTATTTAAAGGTCTGAATCATATCTCCCCTGTCCCTCCTCTCCTCCAGAGTGTACATATTTAGGTCTTCAAGTCTCTTCTCATACATCTTCTGATGCAGGCTCCAAATCATCTTGGTTGCCTTCCTCTGAACCGCTTCCAGCCTTTTTATATTCTTTGCGAGATACGGTCTCCAAAACTGAACACAATATTCCAAGTGAGGCCTCTCCAGCAACTTGTACAGTGGCATTAGTACCTCTTCCTTTCTGCTGGTAATTCCTGTTTGTATACAACCCAGCATCCTTCTGGCTTTTGCCACCGCCTTTTCACACTGTTCAACCACCTTGAGATCCTCAGAAACAATCACTCCGAGGTCCTTCTCCTGGTCCGTGCACACCAACCTCTCGCTCCCTATTGCATACTACAATTATGCCTGGAGTGGGTAGGAGGGAAAGAAACACTTAATAGAAGCTAACTTGCTAACACAGAGTCGTGAGGGGGTCTTAGTTTTAAAATAAAAAGAGTGTCCTGTATGACTTTAAAAAACACCGAACATTAAAATAGATTTTATCGGTTTAAACCCAAAGAGTTCCCTTTAATCTAAGAGTCTGAGAAATTACCAGCAGGTAAATACTTATAATCAAGAGTGGCTTTTCTTTGTAGTCCTGCAGACTCTAAGATTTGTTTGTTCATTAATACAGACCTTTAAATACTTAAAAGGTATCATATCCCCCTTGTCTCCTCTCTTTGTTTTTTTTTAAGTGCCTTCATTAGTGCTGACTCCTGGTGACCTAGCAGCCCCAGGTTTTCTTGGCAAGGTATGATCAGAAGTAGATTGCCAGGCCTTTTCTTCTGAGGCAATGGGAGGGTAAAGTGACTTGCCCAAGGCCAGAAGGCATGCCAGTGGGAATCAAACCCAGATCTCCTGGGTAATAGGCTGTTGCTCTAATCACTAGACTATTCTTCCATTCCACTGCTATAGTACATAGTTTGTCTCTTGACCATTAAGACCTGTTGCCATGCCACAGTGGAATTATGCCCCTGCTGGGCTTCTCGGTGGCCTCCTTAGTTTTTGGTAGCCTGTAGCTTGGGAATCCCATACATGAGGACTCATTCCTGCTTGGCCACAGAGAAAAGGTAGTTGCTCACCTGTAGCTATGTCATCTGACTGAGCAAGATGGCACCCTTGGGTGGGAAGGGGACCATGCATGCGTGGTAACATGTCCCAAAGCTTTCTTTGAAAGCTGTGGAAATGCTCTGCATGGGCTTCGTTGGCGCCGACGCCACCCCATATGTGAGGACCGATTCCTGCTGTCCCTGGAGAACACCTGTTACAGGTGAGTAACTATGCTTTCTCCGCAGCGAGCAGGAATTAGTCCTCGCAACCCTTCCCCCCCTTCACTCCTCCCCTCACCAAGGAGATGTCTTCTGCTACAGCTATGTAATCAGGCTGATCCAAGATGGCGCCGCAATGGCAGGCAGGAAGGAGGCAGGTGGGCACGGTGGAGCCTCTCAAAAGCATCCAATAAAAGCTGGGAAGCATCACCGCACAGGGACGTCACCCATACGTGAGGACTTAATTCCTGCTGTTCATGGAGAACACCTGCTACAAGTGAGTAACTACCTTTTCTGCTCCCTGAGGAAGAATAATTGTGATGTTTGGTTAATATAGGTGATGCCCTGGGATAAAGGAGTGAAGGAGTAGCCTAATGGTTAGAGCACTGGCTTGGGAACCCAGAGACCAGGGTTCAATTCCCACTAGCACTCCTTGTGGCCTTGGGCAGATCACTTAACCCTCCATTGCCTCAGAAAAATCCATGTTATCAATTATCCCTGTTTAATGTACATTACCAAGTTTAAGTTACAATGTAAACCGCTTTGATTGAAATGCTAAAGTGGTATATAAAACCTGTTAATGGGCTTTATTTTATTTATTTATTTATCGTTCCTCCAGTTCAGTCCTTCACCTCTGGATTGTGCACCTCCTCCTGCAGCATGGAGACTGGGCATATCAAAACTGTGACATCACTGGATGTACCCTGCTGGTCTCTCCCATCAGCCCCAGTGTATCCAGTCTCCATGCAGCAGGAGGACATAGTGAGCCTAGGTGCTGGGCTCACTTGAGGAACAGATAACTTACTTGATTTCCTTTGGAGCTGTCCCTTTAAAGAAAGAAAAAAAAATAATGTATATTTAAGGATTCGATCCGACCTCAGCTTTTCTTTCTTTCTCACCTTTCAAATCGGCTCCGTTTCCTTCAGCGGCTCTCCTCCTGGGCTGTACGGAGGGGAGCTCTGCAGCGTGGAGATCATTCTGCCCTTCTGCTCCAGATCGCCACGGGGTGTCGAGGCAGGCAGTTGAGACCGGGAGAACAGCTCTCGCCATGGACGTTGCTCACTTTGTTGGTGAGTGGCATCGCGGCTTGCAGGGCTTCGCATCGAGCCGGTACAGCAGAGAGGTTTCTTTTGGGGCATTTAAATTTCGTCGGCGCAGGTGAGTGCTCCGTTGCCGCGCATACTGACTGGAAGGCTTTGGGGCCTGCTTCGGGCTTCTCGGCGCCAAAAAGGGCCCAACTGCATTCATGGCCATCTCTTCCTGTGCTTTTTTTTTTTTTTGGAAACTCTGTTTATTAATTCACCGCAATACATCACACAACAGTACACATAGTTACATTACCCCGGGCAGGGCTGTTTCTTGTCCACCATCCTAGGGCTTCACAGCAGCACAGCTTGAGACAAAAGGCACAATTATTTTTAATCAATGTTTTATTTCCCCCCCCTTCCCCTTCTCTTATCCCCTCTCCCCCCCCAGCCTTATGCACTCACCCCCCTCCTTCAGGAGCAACCACTTAACATTACCCACATATTAGTTCATACACCCTAAACCCCGTCCAATCTCCTCTATCAGCTTGCCAGTCCCATCACTAACCCATCTTCAACACCTCACTTCGGGTTTGTGGCCCCAATTTCTGAATGTAGGGCATCCAAACCAGAAGAAAGGAGGCCCACCGCTGAACATTCCCTCTCGCGCCCCTCCTTTCCAAAAGCATCAGCTGGTGTAAGTTATTATGCCACTCCCAAAATGTAGGGGCTATAGGCTCTCTCCACCGATGAAGTATGGTACCCTTACCCACCAGACAGACCTTCCGCACCAATTTTCTCTCCCATCTCCTCTTCGGGTGGAGTGGTCCAAGTTGATCTAACACAACCAACGACCCCGTCCAGCAGACCCGCTGCTGTAGTAAGCTACTCATATAGGTCCCAATCCGCATCCAATACCGGTAAATGTGCGGGCACCCCCACCACATGTGCCCCAGGTCCGCCAAAGAACAGGGACACTTTGGGCACCCTCCATATGAAGTGAGGTAACTTTGCAGTGCTCGCCTCGGGGAAAAATAGGCTCGGATGATACATTTAAACTGTATTTCACGCCATCAAGCCCCTTCCACCAACCCCGCAATCTGACCCAATGCACTACGGACCGAGCCTGGGGTCACCTCCCGACTCAGCTCTGTTGCCCAAAAGGCCTCCTCTACCGAGTAATCGGGAGGAGCGCCATACTTACTTATTTATTTATTTATTTATTTATTTAACTGTATTTATATCCCGCTTTTCACCGGGTCAAAGCAGTGTTACATATAAGGGTGGGGAGAATTAAGTATCAGGGTGGGACCATCACCACTTATCCAACCGTCTCTTCAAATCTGCTATGGAGGGCGGGTGTTCCGTCCCCAAGGCAAAAAATTCCAAGATCTGCGCCGAGCGTTCTATCTTTAACTCCCGCTGCGGAAGAGAGACCACATAATGGGACAGTTGCGTATACGCAAAAAAAGAATTCCCAGGATTCAGCTCATATTCCCTGCAAAGCATCTCCAAGGGTTTACATCCCCCCTCCTGATCTACCACATGCCAATGTTCCCTTTCCCCAACCGTTCCCACTACTGAAAGAGAACTGTTTCCGACCCCGGAGTAAACCGAGCATTGCCCTGTATAGGCAGCCATCTCGAGACCTCGGGGGAGCCACCCCAATATCTATTCAGTTGTTGCCATGTACTCCGTGCTGAAAGCACCAAAACACTGCCCATCACTCGTCCTGGCAAAGATGAACTCCCCAAATGCAGGACTGCCGTCAACGTCTGCGGGGCCACAAAGGCTTCTTCTAACACTCTAGGGGTATACACTTCCCTAACCAATCCCCTACATGTCTTGCCTGACAAGCCAAGGCATATGTCCACAAATCTGGAACTCCTATCCCTACGGATCTCCATCCCCCTCACAATCAATTTAACGGTATAGCGCTCTTGCCCCTTTCCAGAGAAACCCCCGATCTCCCGTTCTATGCCATTAAGATCACGCCACAGTAACCACAATGGTAGGGTTTGCATCCAATAAAGCACCCGTGGTAAAATTACCATACTTAAGGCCGCCGCCCTCCCCAAAAAAGACAATGGAAGAGGAGCCCATGCCTGCAATTGTGCACGAATTTTAAGTAGGACTTGTTCAAAGTTTTTCTTGTACAGCTCCTTCAGCTCTCTGGTCAACAGTATACCCAGATATACAAAAGATTCACCTGCCCATCGGAGTTGAAAGGCCCCCTGCCAGCTCCCCCGAAGCGTACCCGCCACGTCTAATGCCTCTGATATGTCCATGTTGATAAGTAGCCCTGCAAACCTTCCGAATATGGAAAATTCATCCAACAGACTCGGCAGCGACTGCTGAGGAGACAGCAGGTGCACCAACATATCGTCCGCAAAGGCAGCCATCTTAAACCCATGCGGCCCAATTCACACTCCCTGAATATTCGTGGACTCCTCTATCCTCTGTACCAGGGGGTCCAAGGTCAACACAAATAGCAAAGAGGAAAGCGGGCAGCCCTGACGCGTACCTCTCTCCAGGTCGAATTTCTCCGACATCACACCATTACATAATACTCCAGCAGTAGGTTCCGCATAGAGCAGCTCCACATATTGCAAAAGGAATCTCCTAGGCCATAATGGGGCAAAAGAAATTTCAAATAGTCCCAGTTCACCTGATCAAATGCCTTTTCTGCATCAAAGCTGATCAAAAGTGACTGCAAGTCCCGCTCCCGGACCCACTCCACCGACGCCAAACGTTTTCGCACATTACGCACTGCATAACGTCCTTTCATGAAACCCACTTGCGAGTCATGTACCAGTTTGCCCAAAACCGAGGCTAAGCGATCTGCCAGTATCTTAGCCAGCACTTTTAGATCAAAATTTAATAAAGAAATAGGTCTATACGAAGCTGCCTGCGTGAGATCTTTCCCTGGCTTAGGGATTAGTATAATATGCGCATGATTCGCACCCCAGGTAAACCTTCCCTGCTCCACCCTTCTGTGATACACCGCCACCAAGGCAAGGGGCACCAGGTCTCCCAGCAATTTGTAAAATTCTGCCCCAAATCCATCCCGACCCGGCGCT
This sequence comes from Ichthyophis bannanicus, assembly GCA_033557465.1. Lineage (NCBI taxonomy): Eukaryota > Metazoa > Chordata > Amphibia > Gymnophiona > Ichthyophiidae > Ichthyophis > Ichthyophis bannanicus. The sequence goes on along the minus strand of CM066039.1, from coordinate 400,059,732 downwards.
CAACAACAACTTGCCCTCTGAATGACCCGGTGCACCTCCCCAAGAGTCACCGGTTCATCTAATTGTGCCGTCTGCTCTGCCGCTAATTTTGGTATACGCACCTCGCGCAAATACTTCTCCATATCCGTAAAGGACCCCTCTTTCCCTGAATATAGTTTTTGGTAGAAAGATCGAAACACTCGGGCTATCACTTGGTTGTCCTTATGCAACCGCCCCTGCTTGTCCCGCAACGCTGCTATGGAACGAGCGCCTCTGCGACCTTGGAGGCAGCGCACCAAGAGTTTCCCGGGCTTGTCTCCAAACCGGTACAACTGATACCAATAATACATGAAGGATTTCTTTGCCCTCTGATGAAGTAGCTCATTGAGAGTCGTCTGAGTCTCCCAGAGTCGTCTCTTGTTTGCCCCACAGGGGTCACTTGCACACCATCTTCTATCTTTCACCGCCTGCTTCTCTAATTGCACAATAAGAACATAAGAACATAAGATATGCCATACTGGGTCAGACTAAGGTCCATCAAGCCCAGTATTCTGTTTCCAACAGTGGCCAATCTAGGTCATACATACCTAGCAGTTCCCCCAAAAGACACAGGTTCCGCAATGCTTGTACTGGGTCAAGCATTGATATCCTGGGTCCCTTCTTAATAATGGTTTATGGACCTTTCCTCCAGGAACTTGTCCAAACCTTTTTTAAACCCAGCTACACTAACAGCCTTTACTACATCCTCCGGTAACAAATTCCAGAGTCTGATTACACGTTGAGTGAAAAAATATTTTTTTATTAGTCTTAAATAGTTTATCCTGTAGCTTCATTGCATGTCCCCTAGTCTTTCTATATTCTGATAACATAAACAATCGATCTACGTTTACCCGTTCCACTCCGTTCATTAATTTATAGACTTCTATCATATCTCCCCTCAGCCGTCTCTTTTCCAGGTTAAAGAGCCCCAACCTTTTTAGCCTTTCTTCATAGGAGTATCCTTCCATCCCCTTTACCATTTTGGTGGCTCTTCTCTGAACCTTTTCTAATAATGCTATATCCTTTTTAAGATACGGCGACCAGAATTGCACACAATATTCAAGGTGCGGTCTCACCATGGAACGATATAGAGGCATTATAATATCTTTTGTTTTATTTTCCATTCCTTTCCTTATCATACCTAGCATTCTATTTGCTCTCTTGGCCGCCGCTGCACACTGGGCCGAGGGTTTTAACATGGTATCCACAATGACGCCTAAATCTTTTTCCTGGGTGGTGGTTCCTAATGTGGAACCTTGCATCGTGTAACCATAGTTTGGGTTGTTCTTCCCTAGGTGCATAACCTTGCACTTGTCCGCCTTAAATTTCATCTGCCATTTTGATGCTCAGTCTTCCAATTTATCAAGATCCTCTTGCAATTTTTCACAATCCTCTTGGGTTTTAACAACTTTAAATAGTTTTGTGTCATCTGCAAATTTGATAACCTCACTCGTTATTCCACTTTCCAGGTCATTTATGAATATGTCAAAAAGCAGCGGACCCAGCACAGATCCCTGGGGTACACCACTATTCACCTTTCTCCATTGGGAAAATTGGCCATTTAGCCCTACCCTCTGCTTTCTATCTTTTAACCAGTTCCTGATCCACAATAGTACACTGCCTCCTATCCCATGACTCTTTAGTTTTGCCAAAAGTCTCTGATGAGGGACCTTGTCAAAGGCTTTCTGAAAGTCCAGATACACAATATCAACCGACTCACCTTTGTCCACCTGTTTATTCACTCCTTCAAAAAAACATAACAGATTAGTAAGACAAGATCTTCCTTGTCTAAAGCCATGTTGGCTGTCTCCCATTAGGTTGTGACTATCTACATGCTGAGTAATTTTATTCTTTATGATGGTTTCTACCATTTTTCCCGGTACTGACGTGAGGCTCACCGGTCTGTAGTTTCCCGGATCACCCCTGGAACCCTTTTTAAAAATTGGCGTTACATTGGCGATCCTCCAATCTTCAGGTATTACAGATGATTTTAATGAAAATTCACAGATTACTAATAGCAGGTCTGCAATCTCATATTTCAGTTCTTTCAACACCCTTGGATGTATACCATCCGGTCCAGGTGATTTGCTACTCTTCAGTTTATCTAATAGTTGTAAGACATCTTCCCGATGTATCGATATTTCCTTCAATTCTTCCACACCTTTAAATACCACTTCAGTCATGGATAACATCCCTACATCTTCCTCAGTAAAGACCCAAGGAAAGAATTCATTCAGTCTCTCCGCTATCGCCTTGTCGCCTCTTAGTGCCCCTTTAACTCCTCTATCATCTAATGCACCAACTGAATCTCTCACAGGTTTTTTGCTACGAATGTACTTGAAAAAATCTTTATTTCGTGTTTTTGCTTCCGCAGCAAGCTTCTTCTCAAATTCTCCCTTTGCCTGCCTTATCAATGCCTTGCATTTGACTTGCCAGTGCTTGTGCTGTTTCCAGGTTTCGCCGTTTGGCTCTTTTTTCCATTTCCTGAAAGATGCTTTTTTGGCAACAACAGCCTCTCTGACCTCCCCTTTAAACCATGCTGGCAGTTTTTTGGACTTCCTTCCACTTTTCTTAAAGCGTGGAATACAGCTGGTCTGGGCTTCCAAGATAGTATTTTTCAACAGCACCCAAGCTTGATGTAAGTCTTTAACCTTTGCAACTGCTCCTTTTAGTCTTTTTTTTAACTATTTTCCTCATTTTATCATAGTCTCCCTTTCGAAAGTTAAAAGGTAGTACTGCGGATTTCCTTACTATCTCTCTTCCACTAATTAAATCAAAGGTGATCATGCTATGATCACTATTGTCAAGTGGCCCCAACACACTTATCTCTTGCACTAGATCTGGTGTTCCACTAGGGACTAGGTCTAATATGGCTTCCCCTCTGGTCGGTTCCTAGAAGCAGTCATTTATGCCATCTAGGAACTTTATCTCCCTAGCATGTCCTGCCGTGACACTGACCCAGTCGATACCGGGGTAATTGAAATCACCCATTACACAGGTACACTAAAAAATTTTTTTTTAAACTGCCTCTAATGTTTCGATTGATTTTTACGTTTTTTGGTGCGCTGAATCCAAATCTGGTAACCAATTTGCTCCATCACGTACAGAGTTTTTGCTACATTGGGTTAGCAGTTTGAGGTGAACGTTTCAGATTGAGTGCGATCGAGATAAAAGTTTCTTGGATGAATTCTTTATATTAATTGTTTAGTAGTTATTCAAATAAGAATAAAGAAAATTGTAACAAGGCAGCACATAAGAATAGAGTAATGTCAACAAAACACACTGTGATGGTAGCAAAATTGTCTGCACTTAAAACAGCCACATACATGTGCACAAACATTGAGCATATAAGAGCGAGGTTAGACACAAAGCAAAGCAAAGAAATGTGCAAAAAATGTTGTACAGGTATGTATGTAAGAATAGAAAACGCAAACCGCACCATTGCAATACATGAAGACAAACACCCGATGGTGTGAAAATAAAATTCTAATAAATGAGATCCGACACTGTGGTAATAACTAGCAAATTTTTATTTCAAAGTTTAGTAAAAACACGATATTTGTCAACACAGTTTAGATTTTAAAGTCATTCTTGGGTCAATCAATCTCCTGGTGGGCCCGTTTCTTCTTCCCCCGAATGTTTCTCTTGGTGCGCTGCTTGGCATATTTTTCATCTGGGGTTTCCCGCAGCAGCAATCAGCAGAAATCAGCCATCATAGTGGTGTTCCATCTTCCTTGGTACCTTCTCTCTGCGTCCTTGATGTCCTGGTGAAACCTTTCACCTTGTTCTTCACTGTACGCCCCCAAGTTTTCGGGAAAGTAGTTCACATGGGAGTGCAAGAAATGGACTTTCAGGCTCATGTTACAGCCTTGTTCTTTGAAGGCATTGAGCATCCTGGCAACAATATCCTTATAGTTCTCATCCCGCCTGTTCCCCAAGAATTTGAGAACAACATCCCTGAAGGAATCCCAGGCTTCTTTTTCCTTCTCAGACATCGTTTCAGCGAATGCTCCATCTGAAATGAGTTTCCTTATATCAGGGCCAACAAACACTCCTTCCTTTAGCTTTGCTTCAGAAAGTTGGGGGAACTTTGAGCAAAGGTACCAAAAGCACTCACCATCTTTTGGAAGGGACTTGATGAATTGCTTAATGAGACCCAACTTAAGGTGGAGAGGTGGTAATAGAATTTTATCACGAGGTACCAAGCTCTCATGAAGAACATTTTTCTCACCGGGTCTCAAATACTCCTGAATTGGCCAGTCCTTTTTTTTCCCCCAGTGTAGGTCGCGGGCCCGGCTATCCCACAAGCAAAGGAAGCAGGGATATTTGGTGAAACCGGATTGCTGCCCTTATAGCATGGATAGAATTTTAAAGTCTCCACAAATCATCCACTTATGCTCATCATAACGAATCTTCTGAAGAATCAGGGCCAAATTCTCGTATTTTTCTTGGAGAATAACAGAGTGAGCAATAGGAACTGAAGCGAATGTGTTGCCATTATGAAGAAGAACACCTTTTATGCTGTCTTTTGACGAATCAATGAACAGCCGCCATTCAGCAGGATCATACTTGAGTTTAAACTTTTCCATCACTCCGTATATATCATTGCAAAATACCAAATCTTCCTCTTTGCTGAAATACTTCAAAATTTGTCTCGCAGTTGCGGTACCAATAAAAAGTTGTTCCTGGTGACAATAGATTTTCTGTTTAAGCCGAGAACCTAGCAGTTGGGCAGTATCTTTTGGGAGTCCTAAATCCCGGACTAAATCATTCAATTCAGCTTGAGAGAAAAGTTCAGGTTTCGGATCTGGTTCAGTTTCAAACTCGGAAGTACTGGACTCATCGGGAAAAGCCATCTGATGAGTCTCATCATGATCAGAACCGTCCACACAAATATGATCCAAAGATTTTGGTGGTTCAGGCACAGGTACTTCGTTGCTATGAGGCATAGGCCTAATTGCTGAGGGAAGGTTGGGGTAACTTATTACGTTCTTATTTTTTAAGTTGTATCCCTTCACAATGCAAGAGCAAAAATAGCAGTCACTGCTGTGGTCTCTTTGTTCACGCCACATCATAGGTATTCCGAAACGAAATGCTTGTTTTTTACCTTTCATCCATAAGCGTAGATCTTCCTCACATGTCTTGCACACTTTGTGAGGAGCCCACGGTTTGTCTTGATCGCCTAACTTCAAACCGAAATAGGCGAAATATACTTTTTTAATAAATGCAGAAATGTTCCTCTGCCGCTTTTTCACGGTATATTCCCCACAAATAAAACAAAAACTGTCCGGAGAGTTGACGCAACCTCTGGCTCTGTGAGCCATCACAAATACACAGCACTGCAAACTACAACTGTAGTGAACCACTTCGGAATAAAGCTGGATTACGACTGAGCAAACAAAAGGTAATAATGAACTTGCCAGAAACTGAAATTTGACAGGAACGTTCATGTCGCAACCACCGTGTTTGAGCGAGCGAACGAGGCAAGGCGAACAGGAAAGAACATGCACCAGCGCGAGTACTGGATTTAGCCCCCCGCCTCCCAATTGTCCTGTTAATGTATAAAATGAATACAAAACACTCTAAAATATCATGAGGGAGTGTTTCTAGTTAGTTAACCATTACAACCTCTATTTTGGGCCAAGAAAATAAACTGCAGTCGGCTAAAAAGAAATTATGTGAACATTCCTTATATGGGTAAGAAATCTAATTTTGCAAGAAAACGTGACGTGATGGAACATTTTGGCTATTTTTGCTGGATTCAGCACCCCAAAATCTATAGGAATCAGTTGCAAAACTGGAGGCAGTTTTTTGGTAGTGCACCTGTGTTATTATTACTGCGCTATAACTTTTGTTAGCTTCCTTGATTTCTTTGAGCATATCATCATCCATTTGTTCATTCTGGCCAGGTGCTCGATAGTACACCCCCACTGCCATCACCTTCCCCTTTTTACATGGAATTTCAATCCATAGAGATTCTACAGCAAATTTTCTTTCCTGCAAAACTTTAATCCTTTCTGACTCAATGCCTCTCTAACATAGAACGCAACCCCTCCACCAATTTGATCAGCTCTATCATTACGATATAGTTTGTACCCAGGTATCACAGTGTCCCACTGGTTGTCCTCCTTCCACCATGTCTCTGATATTCCAATCATATCTAACCTCTCATTTAGTGTTATATATTCTAACTCTCCCATCTTATTTTTTAGACTTCTAGCATTTGCATACAAGCATTTTAGAGACTGTATTTTATTCATATTAGTTTGCTTGTTGGTAGACATGGGTAATTTGGGATCTTTAAGTTCTGTCTGCTCCATACTCGAGGGTGTTTGGGCTACTTTACTCTTTTTTGGAACCTCTCTGCTTTTGGTAGTATCCTTCAAGGATACATTCTTCCGAACCATCCACTCTTGGGCGACTGTCGGCTTTCCCCTATTATCTAGTTTAAAAGCTGCTCTATCTCCTTTTTAAAGGTTAATGCCAGCAGCCTGGTTCCATCCCGGTTAAGGTGAAGCCCATCCCTTTGGAAGAGCCTCTCCTTTCCCCAGAATGTTCCCCAGTTCCTAACAAATCCAAAACCCTCATCTTTGCACCATTGTCTCATCCACGCATTGAGACTCCGGAGCTCTGCCTGCCTTTTGGGTCCTGCACGTGGAACGGGAAGCATTTCGGAGAATGCTACCCTGGAAGTTCTGGATTTCAACTTCCTACCTAAAAGCCTAAATTTAGCCTCCAGAACCTCCCTACCACATTTTCCTATGTCATTGGTACCGACATGTACCAAGACAGCATACTCCTCCCCAGCACTATATAAGACCTTATCTAGGTGGCGCGTGAGGTCCGCTACCTTCGCACCAGGCAGGCATGTTACCAGGTGATCCTCACGTCCACCAGCCACCCAGCTATCTACATGCCTAATGATCAAATCACCAACTATAACAGCTGTCCTAACCCTTCCCTCATGGGCACATGGCCCTGGAGAAACTTCCTCGGTGCGAGAGGGTTTTACATCACCTGGAGGACAGGTCCTAGTTACAGGATCACTTCCTGCCACACCAGGGTGATGCTCTCCTGTCACGTGACCTCTCTCCTCCATGACAACAGGGATGCTGCCAGACTGGAGGTGGGACTTCAGGACTATATCCCTGTAGGTCTCGTCTATGTACCTCTCTGTCTTTCTTTTGTTTTCCAAGTCTGCTACTCTAGCCTCTATAGAACGGACTTGTTCCCTGAGAGCAAAGAGCTCCTTGCACCTAGTGCACACGTAAGACCTCTCACCAACTGGGAGAAAATCATACATGTGACACTCAATGCAAAAGACTGGAAAGCCCCCATCTCGCTGCTGGACTGCTGTCTGCATCTTAGTTTTAAGCTTGTGTTTAGATCTCAGTTCTTTACTTACTAAGGGTTACTATGGATATGTATACTAATAAAACTGTGCCTAATACGTTTAATATACCTTGTTCACCTGAAGCTTAATTAATCTCAGGTCCTTAGTGTATGACTGATTTGGGTAACGAGCTGCACCTGAGAGCACCCCCTGTCTTTTAAGATGTGTAAGTACTGTGATGCAGGGGACCCTCTGGCAGAAAGAAAAAAAGTTTTAAATTTAGAGAAAAACAAGTTTCAGTTGCAATATCCTGAAGGCCCACATAGAGGGAGCAGGAGAGCCAGCTTGGATGCAGAGGAACCACACCTCTATGGGCAGGACTTAGAATCAGTCAGTCCCGATTTAAGCAGGGACAGAGCAGTTCAAAAGGGAGATCAAAGAGCAGGACGAAGAGCAGGCCAAGGAGAAGGCCAAGAAGCAACTTGGAGAGCAGACCAAGTAGTAGGCCGAGGAGTAGGCCGGAGAGCAGGCCAGAGACAACTCCAAGGAGCAGCACTGCAGAGAGCAGTCAAGGAAGAAGGTGCTCTTCCATCCAGCTGGAGAGAAAGCCCTATCCAGGGAGAGGGGCTAAGCCACGATCTGAGAGAAAGATATCCAGCTGAAAAGGATACTCAAGAAGAGAAAGGTACTCTTAAAGATTTCTACAAAAGTAACCAGAGAGAAGGGTGGAAAACTCAGAGGCCTGGTGAACAGGGAAAAGCTGAGAGGGGCGGCCACTAGCTAACTGCCACGGGAGTGGAAGCAAAGGCCGAGGGCATCAGCGGCAGCCCTGCCCCAAAGAAGTTTATCCACACTCTAGAGAAAGAGAGACCCGGGGGGATTACTTGAGCCAGCAAGAATTAGAAGATAATCAGGCTAGGCCTCAAGCCTTTCCTGGAAGAGACTACAGAAAGCTCAAAGGTAAAACAGTTATTGCCTGTGATTGTGTGCCTAAACCCAGCATAGGAGAAAAGCAGAAGAGAGGATTTTATCAGTATAATAATGACGCTTTTAAGCAGAAAATAACAGATGATTTCCCCAGGAAGAAAACTGTTAATGCTAAAGGTTGGGACAAGAGAGCTTTTAAAACCATAGCAGATGAACAGCCAGGGTTCTATCCTATAGCCAAGAACCGACGCCCCAAGCTGACAAACAAGCATTGGAACACGGTTTGGCATGCTTTCAAAAAGCCAGAACTCAGCCCCATTGGAGCTTCCGATTCAGAGCTCTCGGACATGGAATGGCTGCCAGTGGAATCTGGGGGTGAGGAGGCGGAAGAACCCATGGAATGCGTTTATTGTACAGTAGGAAAACTATAATCTGTTTGGAGTTAAAGAATGTATGAAGTGAATACAGGATACCTTATGTTTTGAGTTACTGTGGAGATTAACAGTTGTTACTTTGACCGTTTTATATATGTGGAACCTGATGTAAGGATTGTTACAGCCCTGTTACTTTCTGAACCGTATATTTTGAACCATATTGCGCAAAGGAGAAATAAAAGCCTTTTTCCTTTTTCCCTACACTTGGCTGTGAAGTCACTTTATTGGGAAGTTGGCAACGAGGTTGGCACGAAGGACCGCTACCTTATGACCCTCGCAACTGGCCAACCCTGATACCCCAAATCTTATGCGCTCCCCAGCCTCCGGTGGAAACACTACGCCGCCACCAGAGGGGGCTGCGGGGGACATAAGTGGCGTAGTTTTAAGGATTTTTACGGTACCCTCAAGTGTACAGGACTGTATTTATACCAGTACAAAAGAAAGTACCAGCTTTCTCCTTTTTCTGAAAAAAAAAAAGCTCTCAAAAAAAAAAAAAAAAAAGTAAAACCCGAACCGTCCTGCAACAAAAACTGGACTGGAAGGAAAACCAGGAGCAGAGCGGATACAAAAAGGCCGGACCGGAGTTGAAAACACGGAGCGGAGTCCTGGAATCCGGACCGGAGCTGAAAAGAGAGAACAAAAAATCCTGAAGGTGGGAGATCCTCTGGTGAGTCCAGAAGCGGTGGAGCAACCCTTGGATGACTACATATATTCCCCAAAGCTGACGCAACACTAGAGCAAGGTAAGGTGTATATAAGCCTACCTAGTGTTGGATATCTGGGGAAGTCAAAAAAAAAAAAAAAAAGGGGTGTGAGAAAAAATATTGTGAGGAGCCACACTTGGTTTTGTCTCTGTTTGTTTTCCAACAGGTACGATGGAGCCCAAGGAACTGTGTGCCTGGATGGCACACCAGTTCAGCAAGCAGGCAGACTGGCACAACAAAGCCAAGAGCAAGCACTGAAGGTGGTGCAAGCGCAGCAACTGCCAGTCATAGAGACTATAAACACATGGCTTGCGCAGCAGCGGCAGGAACTGGCTCAGAGCAAAGCAGAGAAGACATCACTCGCCGGAATGGTAAACGCTGACCTTGGACACTGGTCTTGTTCAGATTTGATGGTTGGTAAACTCAGTCCGAGCGATGACATTGATGACTTTTTGGACACATTTGCTAGAATTGCACATTCGGCTAAATGGCCCGAGGAGCAGTGGGCGATACGCCTAGCGGCATCACTCACGGGTGAAGCGCTGGCGGCCTACAGGTCAATGCCCCCAGAGTTAGCGAATTCATATACCGATGTGGTAACAGCGATCAGGGATCGTGTGGGTCTTACGCCAGTAGCGTATAATAAAATGTTTAGAGCTACCTTTCTTAAAGCAAATGAGACACCTAAGGCACTAGGCCACAGATTACATAGCCTAGCTTATAAGTGGTTGCAGCCCGAAAGGAAGAGCATAAGTACACTCATGGATGCTATAATTCTGGAGCAGTACATGAATGCCCTACCTAGTAGAGTGCAAAACTTTTTGATGCTCCAGAATTGTTGCAATACCACAGAGGCAATAGCACTCACGGAGAGATACTTAGAGGCCGAAAAAGTGACCCAGCCTAGGGCAGGCCCACGAATAGCCATGGGGTTGGAGGCACAAGGAAGGGAGAGTCCCTCACGTCCTCCAGGTGGTAGGTGGCAGAGTAATAAGACCCTAAACAAAGAGAGTTCAAGAAAATGTTTTGCTTGCGGTAAGAAGGGACATGTACAATATGAATGTCATGTACGTACTGCCTTGGTAGGAGAATCACCAAGACTAATGCATGATGGGTTTGTGATTAATGTGAAAATACAAGGTATAAGTGTACAAGCCTTATTGGATTCTGGAGCCGACCAGACCATGGTTTCTAAGAAATTATGGTCGACGATCCAGGCTCATGGACTCTCGGTTCCAGAATCTCCAGAAGGGTATGTGAAAATCAAGTGCGTGCATGGAGCAGCCACACGCTACCCTATTTATAAATTGTGGATAAAAGGTATGGGCATTGTAAAAGAAGTGCCAATTGCAGTAGTCCCAAAGTTACCGCAGGACTTGGTCCTGGGCCGAGATTGGCCACAACTTAGAAAAACGTTGAAAGAAGGTTTGTTACCTCAAGTAAAACCAGATTCCACTCGCATACACCCTGATCGGTCGGAAGCTCCCCTACCCCAGCTGAATGGTATGGAGAGGGATACAAGGAAAACTAAGGCTCTAGTCTCCACAAGGGCCCACTCCCAGGATGGTGAGAAGCCCTCTTGTTCAAAAGAGGCTGCCCTAGAAGATCTCCCTTCGCATGATGAGCTAATAGGGGACCCAGCACGAAAGGGACGAAAACCTAAAGCTGACCGAAGGAGAGAGAGGAGAAGTCGATCCCGGGGGAAAGCAGAGTTGGAGGCAGGAAGAGGTATGCCTTGGATACCCGCGGAGGTAATCGAAAAATTTCCCTCCTTTACAATGGAGCAGAGGGCGGACCCTGCGTTGGTCCGGGCGATCGAACAGGCCCAAGAAGACTGTGAGACGTACCCCAGGTTCGTAATGGATGAGGAAATTTTGTACAGAGAAAGCAAAGATGTGCGGACTGGACTGTTTCATAGGCAGTTGGTCGTCCCAAGCAAGTTTAAGCTATCCGTCCTGCGTCTAGCCCACGACCATCCCACAGGGGGCCATAAAGGCTCACAGGGCACCCTGGACCAAATTTTAGCAAGATTTTACTGGCCAGGCGTTTTCCGGGAGACCACCCGCTTTTGCGAGTCCTGTGCGTCCTGCCAGAGGGTTACAACGCACCGACCAGCGGGAGTGCCGCTAGTTCCGATGCCTGTAATAGCGGAACCCATTAGAAGACTGGCCATGGACATCATCGGACCCCTTATCAAGACTCCGCGCGGCTTTCAATATATCCTGGTGATCATTGACCAGGCCACGCGATTCCCCTGGGCAGTACCCCTAAGGAATATCTCCGCTAAGGCGATTGCAGCGGAGATGGTCAAATTGTTCTGCGAGGTCGGATTCCCGCAAGAAGTCTTGACAGACAGAGGAAGTAATTTTCTATCAAAATACCTCGCCCAAGTCTGGGAGGCATTCGGGATCCGACATGTAAAGACAGCAGCCTACCATCCCCAATGCAATGGGTTGGTGGAACGTCTAAACCAAAGCATAAAGCAGATGCTGAGACGGGCCTTGAACGGAGAAATGAAGGAGTGGGACACCATGCTACCCTTCATACTGTATGCCTGCCGGGAAAGAAAGCAAAGTTCATTAGGTACATCACCATATGAGCTCATGTACGGGCGGACGCCTAGAGGTATACTAGACGTATTGAAAGAACAGTGGATCGAACCTGTGGAGGAGGAAGTAGGTGTACCCCTATTCCTACGAGACTTGAGAACACACCTGGAGCGAACTTCCCGGTTTGCTACGGAGAAGCTTAAAGAGAGCCAAAAGAAACAGAAGCACTACTACGACAGACGGACGAAGCCAAGACATTTAAAAGTCGGGGAGAAGGTAGTGGTTCTAGTACCCGGGCCGGCTCCTAAATTTGAGTACCAGTGGAAGGGTCCCCATACCGTCGTCCACCCGGTGGGCACCACTTCCTATGTTGTGCGAACTCAAAAGGACGGGAACAGGTCTACCATGCCAATCTTCTTCGACCTTGGCAGGAACGGGACGTGCTGTGGACGCATACCGAGCATGGATATCACCTTAACAGGGTGCCGGTAAACAGCAAGCAAGTCACACATGGTCGCAAGCAGCAGAGAAAAGCTGATTTTAGGTCATGTATTACGTGCTGCGGTGAAGAGTTTCCCCCAGCCCGTAATATTTTGAGAAGGGGGATGTGTGATGCAGCGGACCCTCTGGCAGAAAGAAAAAAAGTTTTAAATTTAGAGAAAAAACAAGTTTCAGTTGCAATATCCTGAAGGCCCACATAGAGGGAGCAGGAGAGCCAGCTTGGATGCAGAGGAACCACACCTCTATGGGCAGGACTTAGAATCAGTCAGTCCCGATTTAAGCAGGGACAGAGCAGTTCAAAAGGGAGATCAAAGAGCAGGACGAAGAGCAGGCCAAGGAGAAGGCCAAGAAGCAACTTGGAGAGCAGACCAAGTAGTAGGCGAGGAGTAGGCCGGAGAGCAGGCCAGAGACAACTCCAAGGAGCAGCACTGCAGAGAGCAGTCAAGGAAGAAGGTGCTCTTCCATCCAGCTGGAGAGAAAGCCCTATCCAGGGAGAGGGGCTAAGCCACGATCTGAGAGAAAGATATCCAGCTGAAAAGGATACTCAAGAAGAGAAAGGTACTCTTAAAGATTTCTACAAAAGTAACCAGAGAGAAGGGTGGAAAACTCAGAGGCCTGGTGAACAGGGAAAAGCTGAGAGGGCGCGGCCACTAGCTAACTGCCACGGGAGTGGAAGCAAAGGCCGAGGGCATCAGCGGCAGCCCTGCCCCAAAGAAGTTTATCCACACTCTAGAGAAAGAGAGACCCGGGGGGATTACTTGAGCCAGCAAGAATTAGAAGATAATCAGGCTAGGCCTCAAGCCTTTCCTGGAAGAGACTACAGAAAGCTCAAAGGTAAAACAGTTATTGCCTGTGATTGTGTGCCTAAACCCAGCATAGGAGAAAAGCAGAAGAGAGGATTTTATCAGTATAATAATGACGCTTTTAAGCAGAAAATAACAGATGATTTCCCCAGGAAGAAAACTGTTAATGCTAAAGGTTGGGACAAGAGAGCTTTTAAAACCATAGCAGATGAACAGCCAGGGTTCTATCCTATAGCCAAGAACCGACGCCCCAAGCTGACAAACAAGCATTGGAACACGGTTTGGCACGCTTTCAAAAAGCCAGAACTCAGCCCCATTGGAGCTTCCGATTCAGAGCTCTCGGACATGGAATGGCTGCCAGTGGAATCTGGGGGTGAGGAGGCGGAAGAACCCATGGAATGCGTTTATTGTACAGTAGGAAAACTATAATCTGTTTGGAGTTAAAGAATGTATGAAGTGAATACAGGATACCTTATGTTTTGAGTTACTGTGGAGATTAACAGTTGTTACTTTGACCGTTTTATATATGTGGAACCTGATGTAAGGATTGTTACAGCCCTGTTACTTTCTGAACCGTATATTTTGAACCATATTGCGCAAAGGAGAAATAAAAGCCTTTTTCCTTTTTCTCTACACTTGGCTGTGAAGTCACTTTATTGGGAAGTTGGCAACGAGGTTGGCACGAAGGACCGCTACCTTATGACCCTCGCAACTGGCCAACCCTGATACCCCAAATCTTATGCGCGCCCCAGCCTCCGGTGGAAACACTACGCCGCCACCAGAGGGGGCTGCGGGGGACAGTACCTATAAAGCTACGATTATCGCAGGGGTGGGTGGGTGTGGGGAGGGAGGGAGTGAAATAACACTTATTAAAAGAGGGCTGCTACATAGTACCCTGTCCTGTGCTGCTGAGGTAAGCTATACTCTTATTTGATTTTAAATTTTAAATTATAGCTCTTTGCTGCTGCTAGGCTCTAACTTATTATGAAATTTAAACTACAAGCTCTCTGCTGGGTTCTAAATTTAACCAGAAGGCTCTCTTCTGTGTTTTAAATTTAAACTAAAAGTACTTTGCTTATGCTAGGCCCTGAGTGACTATTAAATTTAAACTACAAGCTCTCTGCTGGGTTCCAAATTAAACCAGAAAGCTCTCTTCTGTGTTTTAAATTTAAACTAAAAATACTTTGCTGATACTAGGCCACGAGTGACTATTAAATTTAAACTACAAGCTCTCTGCTGGGTATGATATGTAACCAGAAAGTTCTCTTCTGTGTTTTAAATTTAAACTTAAACTGCTGCTACTAGGCCCTGACTGATTTAACAAAAAATAGTGGGTTCACAGATTAATTAGCTTTAATACAAAGAATTCCTTACAGAAAATTCCCAGAAGTATATACTCACAATTGCAGATCTCTCTCCAGAAGTAACAGTCCCCTTTTGTAGTCCTGCAAGACTGAAGATCACAGAGCTCTGGTTGAGCTATTTATGCTGTGCTGCTGAGGTAAGCTGTGACTAACTTCCTGGATGATTACCAGTCCTTGCTTGGATAGAAGGAGTCTTTCAAAATGGCCTTTTGTCCTGCCACCTGGTGTTAACACCTATTGAAAAATTTTCACAGGTCTCTTGCCCCCTAGGTAGAAGGCCTCTTTGTAAAGGTCTCTAGAAGACTTTATTTGCTCTTCAAAGAGTACTGACCCTGTTTTGCCTTTTGTGCTAATCTATATTCTTATATAAATTATAGCTCTTTGCTGCTGCTAGGCTCTAACTTATTATGAAATTTAAACTACAAGCGGTGGGTCCTCCAGGTGGTAAAGGAGGGCTATCTCTTCTGTTTACAGCAAACACCACCAGGGTTCTTCCCAGGAGAGCCAGCGCGGCCTCTCCTTCACCTGACCTTGCTCATCTCAGAACTCGCAGGCCTGTTCAAGGACAGGGCGGTATAACCTGTACCCAGATATCTGTGGGGAAAGGGTTTCTACTCTAGATATTTCCTTGTCCCCAAAAGAACTTGGGGCCTCAGGCCCATTCTGGACCTGCGAAACCTAAACAAGTTTCTGGTGAGGGAGAAGTTCAAGATGCTCTCCTTTGGAACTCTGCTGCCCTACCTCCACCAGGGAGACTGGCTGTGCTCCTTAGACCTAAAGGATGCATATTCCCACATCCTAATCCACCCCTCCCACAGACAATACCTCAGGTTTGTGGTGATAGGGGAGCACTGCCAATACAGGGTACTTCCATTCAGCCTGGCCTTCTCACCAAGAGTCTTTACAAAGTGCCTGGTAGTCGTGGCCACTTATATGCACCTGCAAGGGGCTTTCATGGCCTCCGAGGCCAGCCAAGCTGCTGGGCTAACAATCCGCCTCCTGCAGCACTTGGGGTTCATCATCAACTACCCCAAATCACACCTCTCTCCAGCCCAAAACCTGGAGTTCATAGAGGCCCAGTTGGGTACACCACAGATCATGGCCTTCCTCCCAAAAGAGAGGGCACATTGCCTTGTACAACTGGCGGGAGCAGTGCAGGCTCACCAGTCGGTATCGGCTTGCCGCCTCCTCTGCCTACTGGGCCACATAGCCTCAACGATCCACGTCACGCCCCTAGACCGCTTGCACATGTGAGCAGCCCAATGGTGCCTCTGCTCTCAAGAGACTCAGGCCACGGGCAGGTTGTGGGACAGAGTCAGGGTCACCCACCACCTGACAGTCTCCCTCAACTGGTGGCAGTCCCTAAGCCACCTCCAAGCAGGGTTGCCATTCCAAGTGCCTGCGCCACAGAGTGTCCTGACCACTAACTCCTCCCTCCTGGGTTGGGGAGCACACTGTGGAGAACTCCGCACTCAAGGCACCTGGTCTCAAGAAGAGTCTCTTACAGATCAACCTCCTGGAGCTCAGAGCCATCTTCCTGGCCCTGCGAGCATTCCGCCACCTGTTGTGCAACCAACCTGTGTTGATCCAGACGGACAACCATGTCGCCATGAAATGGAGAATAAAACAAAGGATATTATAATGTCTCTGTATTGTTCCATGATGCGACTGCACCTTGAATATTGTGTGCAATTCTGGTCGCCATATCTTAAAAAGGATATAGCGTTATTAGAAAAGGTAAAGGAGATGGAAGTATACCTCTGTGAAGAGAGGCTAAAAAGGTTAGGGCTCTTCAACCTGGAAAAGAGATGGCTGAGGAATCTATAAATTAATGAATGGAGTGGAAAGGTTAGACGTAGATCGATTGTTTATACTATCAAAATATAGAAAGACTAGGGGAAATGCAGTGAAGCTACAGGGTAACCTATTTAAGACTAATAAGAAAAAATATGTTTTCACTTAACATGTAATCAAACTCTGGAATTCGTTACCGGAGGACGTAGTGTAGCTGGGTTTAAAAAAGGTTTGGACAAGTTCCTGGAGGAAAGGTCCATAAACCATTATTAAAGGGGACCCGAGATATCCACTGCTTGCCCCCATACAAGCATTGTGGAACTTGTGTCTTTTAGGGAAATTGCTAGGTATTTGTGACCTAGATTGGCCATTGTTGGAAACAGGATATTGGGCTTGATGGACCTTGGTCTGACCCAGTATGGAATATATTATGCTCTTATGTTTTATGTAAACAAGCAGGGGGGCACGGGCTCGCACTTCCTTTGTCAGGAGGCGGTTGCTCTGCTGTCTTTTGCTGTGCACAGCAGTATGCCTCCTGGGTCAGGACAATTTAGCGGACAAGCTCAGCAGAGTCCTGCGCCCGCACAAATGGTGTCTGAACCCCAGGATGGTGCAAAGACTCTTCCGCCTCTGGGACAGACACGTGATGGATCTGTTCGCCTCCCCAGACAACACACAGCTACCCCACTTCTGCTCACGTCAGCCGCACCTGGGGAGAGTGGCGGTGGATGCTTTCCTAATCCCATGGTCAGAGGGCCTCCTTTATGCCTTTCCACCAACTCCACTAGTGGCCAAGACCCTCTTCAAGATCCAGAGCGAGTAGGCATCAGTGATTCTGATCGCCCCCAGATGGCCCGGCAACCCTGGTTTCCTCTGCTGCTCTCCCTGTCGTGGCACGCCCAGTCCCACCGGATCAGGACCCGGACCTCCTGTCCCAGGAGGAGGGCCCTCTTGCACCCCAACCTGGGGTCGCTAATGTTGACAGCATGGCTGCTGAAAGGGTAGCCCTGGCCCCTTTCAGTCTCTTGGGGGAAGTTGAGGAGATCCTGCTGGCCTCCTGAAAACCATCCACCAGACGGGCATATGTCTTCAAATGGAGAAGATTCTCCATCTGGTGTGCAGAGAGAGAGAAGAGAGAATCCCTTCTCCTTCCACTTGTAACTTGTACTGCAGTACCTACTGCATCTCTCACATGCCAGTCTGAAGTCAAGCTGTGAGGGTGCATCTGAGCACCATAGCCACACACCATCACCCTATAGAGGGAAAATCCCTCTCAAACCAGCCCTGGATCTCCAGGTTCCTGTGGGGCCTCTTACTATCAAAGCCCCCCCCCCCCCTGTGCTCCCCCCTCCGTGCAGCAGAATGGGACCTGAATATGGTGCTCTCCAAACTCAATAGACTGCGTTCAAGCCCATGGCTGCTTGCCACTTGCGATACCTATCCTGGAAGGTGTTTTTTCCAGTGGCACTCACATCCGCTCGGAGAGTGATTGAATTCTAAGCCTTGGTGGTGGATCCACCCTACACATGATTCTATAAGAACAGAGTGATACTCCGCACACACCCTAAATTCCTTCCCAAGGTGGTATCCCCCTTCCACCTCAACCAGGAGGTGGTCCTGCCCACCTTCTTCCTACAGCCTCATGCTGGCAGGGAGGAATTCATACTTGCATACTGTAGACTGTAAGCATTCCCTATCTTTCTTTCTGCAGCAGACCCAGGCTCATCGCAGAGCTCCTCAGTTCTTTATATCATACAACCCCAGTAGACTGGGGTTCCCGGTAATGAAGTGGACTCTGTCCACTTGGGTGGTGGACTGCATTGCTTTTGGGCGAGCGGGCCTCTCCCTTGAGCACTGGATTACTGCACATTGTGAGCAGGCTATGGCCACGTCGGTAGCCAACCTCCGTTCAGTGCTGGTGATGGAAATCTGCAAGGCTGCCATATGGTCTTTGATTCATATGTTTGTAGCTCATTACTGCCTGGAGAGTGAGTCCCATAGGGACAGACCCTTCAGACAGGCTGTAAGATTTTTGGGGTGTAGGCAGCTCCTGCCCTTCGACCCTTCTGTGTTCAGGCTACTCATGTGAAGTTGTTGCTGGACGAGAGGGTCTTGCAGAGTCTCTGTAGGGACTCACCTCCTGCAACTTATGGCCACCTGCCGGTGGTGCTGTCATGGTTCAGTCCTCGGCAGCCTGGAGCTAGGTTGTTCCATATGTGAGGACTGACTTCTCCTTGTTCCTGGAGAAAGTGTAGTTACTCACCTGTAATAGGTGTTCTCCAGGGACAGCAGGAATCAGTCCTCACAACCCTCCCTCCTCCCCTTAGAGTTGCCTTCCTACATTGTTTAAGTCATTTTTTGTTATGTCATCTGACTGAGCAAGTTGGCACCCTTGGGTGGGAAGGGGACCATGCATGCGTGCTAGCATTCCCAAAGGCTTTCTGTGAAAAATGGTCATGCATATGTGAGGACTGATTCCTGCTATTTATTTATTTATTTATTTAAACGGACTTGGTATACCGCTTTATCATGAAATCAAAGCGGTTGGCACAGCAAACAATCAATGAAGGGTGAGTTGTCATTAGCATGCAGTGGGAGAATTGTCACAGTGTGCTGCGTGAGTGAGTGTGGTCGATTTTGATGTGAGCTATATACATTGTGCGCTTAAGATACATATTTACAGATAAATATTTACAGGGATGGCTTCATTATCTTAATGTTTGATTAGGAGTCACTTTGTGAGGTCTTGAAGTGGTCTGTGAATAGTTCAGTTTTAAGCAGCTTTCTGAATTCTTTAATGTTGTTTGTTGCTCTGAGGTGGTCAGGGAGAGAGTTCCATATGGCGGGGGCTGCTAGGGTGAAAGCTCGTTTTGATGTGGTTTGGTTTGTTCTGGTGAAGTCCTTTGGGGTTCTGATGTTGTTCGATGTTCCCTTTCTTCTTGGTCTTTTGCTGTTGTCAGTTGTTATGAGTTGTTGTAGGCTGTCTGCAGATAGGTTGTTTATTATTTTGAAAGTGGTTAGGAGAACTTTGTAGCGGACTCGTGAGCTGATTGGGAGCCAGTGAAGGTGGTATAGTATGGGGGTGATGTGTTCGTGGGTTGTACTGTCTGTTATGAGTCTTGCGGCTGTGTTTTGTGCTAGTTGAAGTGGTTGGGTTGATTTTTTTTGGTAGTCCTAGGTAGACTACCCTATCCCTTGAGAACACCTGTTACAGGTGAGTAACTACGCTGACTCGAAAACCATTTCCCTCTTAGTATTCCAGATCTTTAACACCTGCTGCTGCCCCTTTAACCTCGGCACCAATAGTCTACTGGCCTGGTTCCCATATTCAAAATGAATCTGATTGGCCCGTTCTAGCCAATAAGCTATAAGCCCTGCCCTCAAACGCTCTAATTCCCCCTTTAGTCCTTCTAATCTCTGTAGAGTCTTGCCTCTCCACTATTTATGTGCCTTCTCTGCTTCTTCAGTTTCATCCAAGAACTCTCTCTCCTTTACCTCCCTCCTCTTTTTCAGCATACATAAAATAACACTCCATTAAAGGCTCAAAAGTCATTATTAAAAACTTCAAAGATTGAGATGAGGAAAGGAAAAAAACAGGTCTGGGTCTCAGAGCCATCGGGATCACCGTTTGGATGGGGATGGGAAAGAGAGATGCAACAATACAACCCCCTCCCACACACTTCCGTGCCTCCTAACCCACTCCACACCACTAAAGTCCATCCAGCCAGAGTAGTGACATCCTGCCCCATGCTCCCTTCCTAGACAAAGAAAACAAACAGAGAGCAAACCCATTCCCCACCCTCACCCTCCTCTTTTTAGCAGCTACCCCTGCCCTAACCAGATGCCCTCTCACCTTAAAGCCATCCCAAACCTCTCTCATGGTCACCCCCACCCCCACACTGAAGTGGAAGTATTCCTGAATTTACCTTAGTTACCCTAGCCACACAATCCTTGTCCTCCAGTAAAGATCATTAAGTCTTCAGAACTTAGTCCCCCTTCATCCTTCCCTACCCTTTCACTCACACTCACTGGGGCATGATCTGACTATGTTATCTGCCCTATTTCCGCCCTTTTATTTATTTATTTACAGTTTCTTTTATACCGCGCTATTTGACATCAGTGCGGTTTACAATGAACATAAAACTACACGTCTCAAAAATTGATCTGTGCTTACAATGAACAGGACAATAAACTGGGTATACATTAAACAGGTTTCATGAACAGTGAAAACAGAGAACATGAGAACTATGTACAAAGCAACTATGTACAAAGCAACTAAATGCAGCTATATGTAGAGCTTAAATGAATCTAGGTAATTTCTTTTAATCCCAGGCATCACTTCCCTCTCTACCCAAATTATATCCAACCTACTGTATTTCGGGGTCATTCTGAGCCGTGAATAGCGGGGATGGACATCCCATTGGGACGTCCATCCCCACTATTTGGCCCCCTCTGCATCACCAGCTAACCTCCCTGTACGAACAAGGTGAAGGGGGCAGAGTTGGGGCGGGCAGTGGGCAGTCCACGGCCCCGGATGTATAGGGCCAATTCTGATGTCGGCCCTGTATGTCTGGCAGACTGAATGGGGAACATATTCCACCTCTGAGGTGGAATAAGTTCCCCTAGACGGCAGGGGATGGCTGGCCTGGGCGGTGGAAGGGGTCAGATGGAGTGCAGGTGATTCCCTGCAGCCCAACCCTGGCCTTGGGATGCCAGATTGGGGGTTGGGCTGTGGGGAATTGAAGAACAGGTTGGCGGCTGTGGATCACGGTTCCTGAATGGAGCCATGGGTACCATGGTGCTGTGGCTCCATTCAGGAGCATTGACTGAGTTAGCCGGGTAGAGGCCTGTACGTGCAGGCTGGTCAAAATCAGGTCCCAGCCTGCACGTACAGGCCTAGTCATGATTCTGATCCCGTGGGGCTAGACATGCCCCACAGGATCAGAATTGCGTCTGCTCCTCTGCGTCCGATTCGATCAGGCGCACGAGGGCATGGACATCCTGAACGGAATGCGGCCCATTATGTGGGATAGACTAAAATGTATAGTCCCTCTGAAACCCATTCTACACCCTCCATATATCCACTAACCCCACTACCAACCCCAATCTCCTTAATTACCATCTATGGCTCCTGCCCCTCCCCCCCAATAGAAGACCCCTCCATGTTAGAAACATAGAAACATGACAATAGAAAAAGACCACAAGGCCTATCTAGTCTGTCCTTCCATATCAACCACTACAACGTTCTCCTTTTTTCCTTTAGAGATCCTCTGTGTTTATCCCATGCTTCTTTGAATTCAGATACTGTCCTCATCTCTACCACCTCCATTGGGAGACTATTCCACGGATCCACCACTCTTTCCATAAAGAAATATTTCCACATATCACTCCTGAACCTATCCCCTTTCACCCTCATCCCATGTCGCCTCGTAGCAGAGCTTGTTTTCAATCAAAAGAGGCTCTCCTCCTGTGCATTTATGCCATTGAGGTATTTAAACGTCTCAATCATGTCTAATGTTGGATTCACAGTTAACTTAGTCCCCACCCAACATTATCAGGATATTGTGAAAACGTATTAAAAGATCCAACAATTCTTGTAAAAATTCTCCTTGTGACTTGTTTGACGTGTAGATGCACACCACTAGCAACAATCCTGCCCCCTACCTTAACCTTTAAAAACACTTATCTCTCCTTCGGATCCCGAATTTCCTTGAGCACTTCATTGACTTGCTTCCCTGAAATCAGTATACCAACTCTCCCCTCCCCCTTCAGAGCTTCTCTGTTTGCTGCCAAAAATACCCTGGAAAATCTTTTTGTGGCTAGCATTAGTGCTTGGGACACCCGCAAGTGTGTTTCTTATACACAAAGAAAATCAGCTTCCAGACTCTCCCTCTCTCTATCCAGCATTCTCCACTTATGCTAAGAATTAAGCCCCTTGACAGTTAGTGTCGCCAATCAAATCACTCTTCCACCCCCTTTCTTACCAACTCCCCCAGCATCTCCTTTTAGAACTGAATGACCCTTCTCGCCCACTCTTCCCCCTCAGCATTCCATCCTAATGATCCCAATTCTTCCCTCTCCCTTCCTTCCCACACACTTCCCTGCCTCCTAACCCTCTCCACACCACTGGAGTCCATCCAACCAGAGTAGTGACGTCCTGCTCCACGCTCTCTTCCTAGACAAAGAAAACAAGCAGAGAGCAAACCCATTCCCCACCCTCACCCTCCAGGGGAAACCCCCGTACCTCTAATGCTTCCACTGCTGCCCGCACCCTACCCCAACCCCTAAGCCGCTACCCACCCTCCCACACACCACACCACATCACCCCAAGCACTCTCACCTCTCACAACTCAATATGATTGCTCCATATCCCCACAGCACACTTCACTATAAATTTACACCCCTCACCCATACTCCCATTAGAAAAGAGAGATGCAACAATAAAACCCCATCCCCAAATGCACCCTTCATTCCCTTCCCTTTCCATCCCACCATATTAGTTCCCAGTCCAAAAGCAGCAGATAAAAAGAAAATCATGAGGGCAAGGAACTGACAGTCAAGTCTCAGCTACTCTATTGAAGCCAGTCTTCTTCCACCAGGTTCCATTTTTGCCTGCAATAGCCCACGTGTCTTGCATAGTCGTCTTTGTTGCCTGTTGCGGTCTGGAAATATCAGCAGTGTCAATCCCCGCTTTCATACCTGCTACTGCCTCCTCCACAGTCTTAACATGCCAGGTCTTCCCCTCCTTCGTGAAAGCTAGTCCAAACGGATATAGCCAGCGTTATTTCAACTTATCTTCAGGCATCTTAGATGTCACACAGCTAAATTCCTGTTGCCACTGCAGAGTCCCTGAAGACAGATCTCCCAAATTCAGCCACTTGGTAGCCTTGCCATGCAAAACTAGATTGGAATCTCATCCTGGACACAATTCTTTCCTTGATAGTATAATCATGCAGGCAGGTGATATCATGAGGATAGTTCCCTTTTCGCAGGCCAAGTGCATGGTGTGCTCTATTCAATTTTATTTCCAGCACTGGTGTTTCCTCGCTCTCTGGGCCAAGCAGTTCATAAAAGATCTCGTATGCCACCTGTTTACAATCACAAAATTCTGGATCCTCAGGCATCCCTCTTATCCATAAGTTATTGCATTTCATCCGGTTT
Organism: Ichthyophis bannanicus; assembly: GCA_033557465.1. Classification (NCBI taxonomy): domain Eukaryota; kingdom Metazoa; phylum Chordata; class Amphibia; order Gymnophiona; family Ichthyophiidae; genus Ichthyophis; species Ichthyophis bannanicus. The sequence continues at coordinate 400,036,145 of CM066039.1, read as the reverse complement.
TCTAAGTCCTCCAGTTTCAGCAGCAAGGCCTCTCTCTCTACTTTCCACTCCACGGTTTTGTACTGCTCTGATAAGCTTGTCAATCCTCCCCTTGTTTCCCTCTACATGATGCCCAAGATCTGTAACATCTGCTTGAATTTCAACTATTTTCTCCTCGAGCTCAATCTTTGCAGCCACAATCTGCTGCTTGATGTCTTCAAACCACTCCTTTAATTCCCCTCTCATCACTTTGCTGCCACGTGCTGAATTAGGCATTATCACTTCCTCCTCCTCCTCCTGCAGTATGCCCTCCTCCATCTTAACCTCCTCACACTGTTCGGCACGTGTCCCAGTGAACACAAACTCTCAGATTCTCCATTGTTTTGGGCCATGTCACCATCCTGACAACGGATCCTGTGCCTCTTACCTCACTACTGCTCCTCTTTTGAGTGTGTTCGGGAACGATTTGCTCTGTTTACACCTCCAATATTAGAAGTCTTTGTGGAGCTTTTCCCTCAGGCAGCCATCAGGACGGTAACGTCACTTCCTCTTTTGAGAGTAATCTTAAATTTGGAAGGTGAAGTTTCAAGAGAGAGATGTTGTGGTAAAGTGTTCCAGAAGTAAGGAGCTTAAAAAACAAACAAACAAAGAGCAGCATGATCTGGCTTGACTAGGTTTAGAGAGGATAAGAGTTTTTGCCCTGAGATCTGAGTGAACATTTTAATTTAATTTAATTATTTTTAATTTAATTAACAGATTTTTTATATACCGCTCCTTCCATCGATCAGATGCGGTTTACATGGAACAACGGTAAACAGGGAGAGCTGTTTTTACATATAACAAATTGGAGCTTACATTCAACAATTAACAATAGTAAACTATGTACAAAGGAACAGAATTAAACTATATACAGAGTTATTTGTTATTCAGTTGTTTTCAATACATTGGTTTAGGGCTTCAGTACTTCATTCTTTTTCTTTTTCTGGAAAAATATGTTAGCTGGAATAGGGTTATCCTTTATCTAGCTGAGAGGTGAGAGGTGAATTCGTCAAGGATCCATAGTGCATTGTAAATAAGTGTGTTTTAAGTCTTTTCCTAAACTCCATGATTTCAGGTAAGGATCTTAATTCTGATGGGATTGTGTTCCACAATATGGGGGCTGCATGGGAGAAGGCTTTCTTATTTGTGGTTTTTTTGGCCCTTATAAATTCTTTTGGTGTTGTTAATTTGTTTAACTGGTCTCTCCTTTGCAGATTATGAGTAGGCTCTATTTTGATGAGGTTATTTATGGTCGGGGGTGCTGTTTTATTTAGGGCTTTGTAGGTAGTTAAAAGAGTTTTGTAATCTATTCGGATTTGAATCGGGAGCCAGTGTAAATATTCTAATATAGGGGTTATATGTTGAAAAGGTGGGGCCTTCGTTATGGTCCTAGCTGCCGCGTTTTGTGCTAATTGAAGTTTTTTCAAGGTCTGTTTTGTTGCACCTAGTAGGATTTGATTTGCAAAGTCGAAATGGGGGGTTATTCTTGCTTGTATAACTCGTTGAAAATCTAGTAGGTGCATTAGGGGACGAAGTTGCTTTAATATTTTAAGTTTAAAGTAAACTTTTTTTGTTATATTTCTTACGTGTGTGTCCATGCTGAGGTGTTTGTCTAGTATAACGCCTAAGTAACGTACTTGAACATGATGGGGATGTATGGGAGAATAGATCAGAAAGATATTGAGGATGACCAGAGCATAAGTTTGAGATATTACTTTTGACGTTTAAGACTTTTATTTGATATCTAAGAGGTAACCAGTGTTCATTCATGAGCAAAAGAAATTTAACTTTATTTCAGTATTTTGGATAAGTTGCAAATGTTTTAGGCTAGACTGAGGGAATCCCATTATATGGTAACTTACAATAGTCCAGTCTCTATAACCAGGGCGTGGATCAAGACCAACAAAGCTTTTTTTTTAAATCAAGAAATGATCTGGATCTTAAGCATAGACAGTAGAACTAACAAGCTTTGCTAACTGAGGAAATCTGTTGTGACAGGTGAGTGTCTGTAAGACAGCCTAATATACGTACAGCTGGCTGAAATAACTGACATTGTAGATGGAGTTGTTGGATGATCAGTCACCCACATAGCCCTAGACTTAGAGTAATTAAGTTTAAGCTGATAGTAAGCCATGTTGCTACATCTGCTGAGCAATTAAGATTAATCAAGTCTAAGGTTGTGGGATCTACGTATGCGACAATTTGTATGTTATCAGCAAAATAACTGCTGATGCCATGCAATTGTACAATTAATGGCAGTGGACTGAGGAACAAATTAAAATGAATAGATGTGAGGGCAGAGTCGTGATACAAGCCACATGTAAGAGGGTAAAGTGATAAAGTATTGGTATTGGAATTTAGATAGAACTTCCAATCCTTCAGATAAGACATAAACCATCCCAACACAATACCACAAAGATCCAAGTCAACAAGATGCATAAGCAGAAGATTACGATCGACCAGGTCTAAGCCATTGAGAGGTCTAAGAAAACTATAATGGCAATATAGCCTTTGTTGAGATTTCTCTTAATTCACATACAAGTACAACCAATAACTTTTGTACTATGAAGTTAGTGAAACCCTGCTTGCCGAAGATGTAAAATATTTGGGGGGGGGGGGGGAATCAGTAAATTTAGATGCAACCCCCCCCCCCCTTTTGGTTAACTTGGAAAGTAGAAGCAGTTTAGAAATGGGTCTATACCTAGAGGGGTCTACTGTTTAAATAAGTTATTTTTCAGAATAGGCTGAATGCTAGCCATCTTCCAAAGAAGGGGATCAGTACTCAGTGTAAGGTTATTATTGATCATAGCCAATAGGTATGATGAAAGGTCTAGTTCTTCTTTCTTTATACGTTTAAAATTAAATAATAATGAAGTTCCAGCAACGGAAAAAGTGAGCATGGTTATATCAAGCTACCAAGCAAGTCATAGGAATTTGTAATAGCAAGAAAGGCTGCTTTAGTATCAACAATGTGTTGAGAAAAATAAGCTGCAAAGTTAACAACTGAGGTGCAGATCGAAGATAGTTTCCTATCAATGGCAGGATCTGCAGTCAAATTTTTAAGGATATGGAAAAGTTCCTTTGAATGGGTGCAGGTCATAATATGCCTAAAAAAGTATGTTTTTTTATTGCTTCATTAGCAGACTTCTGATAACGAAGTCTCTCTGGGAACAAGCAGGAAGTCAGTCCTCACATATGTGGGGACATCGGCATCGAAGGAGCCCTACACGGTAGCTTCTCCCCAGCTTTCAAAGCAAGCCTTTGGGAGATGTGCCACGTGTGCGTGGTCCCCTTCCTGTCCAAGAGTGCCATCTTGCCTCAGTCTCATGTTTTCCATGGAGCCCACTGGACGTGTGTCTGTTTTCCCTAGAAAAAGTGTTGTTTTTTCTCTAAAATTTTTCTTTTTTCCTTTTGCGTACTGGTTCTCTTTCCTGCCCCTAAACTCACTTGCCTCGGCATCACGTCTTGGGTCCATTCTTTTTTTGAGAGCTTCTCTACCGGCTTCATGGCTTTTTTGTCCCTGACTGGGCCTGAGGTTTTCGACCTTGCGGGGGCCATCTTCCCCTCCATGGCCTCCATCAGTGACTTTAAAAATTGTGATTGATGCGCCAAAACCATGTTGCGCACTGACCCACATGACTAGTGCCTCTGATGCCTAGGGCTGGACCATGACCTCCTTGGACTGCAAGAAGATGACCTCCAAGGCCATCAAGAGCTGTCAGCTGCAGCAGAAGTCCTTCTTCCATAAGACAGGCTCTGCACTGGAGTCTCCGGTGAGACTGTTCTCCAGGTCCCCCCTCTGGAACCCCGGGGAGACCGGGCTGCCTTGGAACCTCGAGGCCATGGGTCCTTCAGCCAGACCCTGGAGGAACAGCCCAAGAAGAGCCGGACATCCTTGAAGACCATGATGGCGGACAAGCCTGGAAAAGTGGGCAAGTCCCACGGGCCCCTGGCCCGCCATCCCCACCACGAGCTGAAGGGGAAGGAGGGGGAGAGGCCAACCAAAATACCCCGATGGGAATCATTAGCATCTGGCGACTGGCCTCAGACTCCTGTGCCATCCTGGTCAAGGACTTCCCCTCGATGGAGCTGGCATCGGGCCTGAGTCCTCGTTGCCCATGTCGAAGGCTACAGAACCTTCTGGCCTTGAGACCAGGATGGTGGCCCTGGAGCACAGTTTTTCTGTCTTTATGGCTCAGCAGTGGACTCTATGCCCGGCTCGGCCAGGTCATCACTCCCAACTACCGGGCCCTCAACCTTGAGGAATTCCTCTGACATTGAGCCGATCCTCGAGCAACATTAGCCTCAGGAGGTCCCTTTGCAACAGTTCTGATCTCGGTCCCTCTCCTGGAGCAATGAGTTCAGGTACAGTGGGTCGATGTCTCCTGCCATGGAGAAAATCTTTTCAGCAAACCTATAACTGATAAGGTTGCAGAGTTGGAATCTGAGCTCCTGAGGAGGACCAGGCTCTCCTAGAAGACCGCTGACCCTTCCAGATGGAAGTCTTCAGGTAAAAAGTCCTTCTACCTGAAGAAGAGAGAGGCTTATGGAAACTACCCTCAGTACCAGGCCTTCCTAGCTCCCCAACAGGGGCAGCAGGCCAAGGGCCAAGGGCATGGTCCTTGTAAAGTTTGCAAACCCCATGCTCCGGCCCAGCCCGGGGGGTGGGGGTTTGACTTCTTGGGCATAGCCTCTCTTCTCCCAGGAGGCCCAGCCCAGCAGCCCACAGGGGGGGCGTCTGATTCTCTACGCCCACTGGTGGCCATCCATCACCACCTGCATGGCTGACTCCACCAGTGGTTACCTCCTCCACCTGACACAGGCGCCCCCTCAGTTCTTTCCAGGAGAGCCCCCCCCCAGGACATCTCTCCACCAGACTTTACTACTGCAGGAACTCACAGACCTTATCAAGGACAAGGTGGTGGAACCAGTGCCCGCACACCTCAGGGGCAAGGGATTCTATTCCCGGTACTTCCTCGTACTCAAAAAGACCGAAGGCTTCCAGCCCATTCTGGACCTGTGGGATCTAAACAGGTTTTGGTGAAGGGGAAGTTCAAGATGCTCTCCCTTGGAACACTGCTGTCATACCTCCAGCTGGGAGACTGGCTATGGATGCATACACTCACATCCTCATCCATCTCAACCACAGGAAATACCTCAGGTTCGTGATGGGAGGCAGCCACTACCAGTACAGGGTGCTACCCTGCAGGCTAGCCTCCGCACCAAGGGTGTTCATCAAGTGCCTGACAATAGTCGTGGCCTACCTTTGTCTTCAGGGAGCCTTAGTCTTCCCCTACCTGGGCTAGCACATAAGAGACCGCACTGCTGCAGAGGTGCAACACGCAACGACGCACACCATCCTCACCCTGCAGCACTTGAGGTTCGTAATAAACCACCCAAAGTCCCATCTCCTCCTGACACAGTGTCTGGAGTTTATAGGGGCAAGGCTAGATACTGCTCAGGCCAAGGCCTTTCTCCCTCAGAACAGGGCCGACTGCCTCAGGGTGCTGGCTGCGGCCGTGCAGTGCCGGCACTCTGTGCCTGCCCACCACCTACTCTGTTGGGTCACATGGTGTCCACAGTACATGTTACCCCAGATGGCCGCCTTCACATGAGGGTGGATCCATGGGGCCTCCACTCCCAGTGGACCCAGGCCATAGGCTGGCTGCAGGTCAGGGTGGTGGTGACCCGCTAACTGGCTGACTCTCTCACCTCTTGAAGATGTCCTACAACTATTAGATAAACTGAAGAGTAGCAAATCACCTGGGCCGGATGGTATACATCCAAGGGTGTTGAAAGAACTGAAATTTGAGATTGCAGACCTGCTATCAGTAATCTGTGAACTATCATTAAAATCATCTCTAATACCTGAGGATTGGAGGATCGCCAATGTAACACCAATTTTTAAAAAGGGTTCGAGGGGTGATCCGGGAAACTACAGACCGGTGAGCCTGACATCAGTACCGGGAAAAATGGTAGAAACCATCATAAAGAATAAAATTACTCAGCATGTAGATAGTCACGACCTAATGGGAGACAGCCAACATGGCTTTAGACAAGGAAGATCTTGTCTTACTAATCTGTTATGTTTTTTTGAAGGAGTGAATAAACAGGTGGACAAAGGTGAGTCGGTTGATATTGTGTATCTGGACTTTCAGAAAGCCTTTGACAAGGTCCCTCATGAGAGACTTTTGGCAAAACTAAAGAGTCATGGGATAGGAGGCAGTGTACTACTGTGGATCAGGAACTGGTTAAAAGATAGAAAGCAGAGGGTAGGGCTAAATGGCCAATTTTCCCAATGGAGAAAGGTGAATAGTGGTGTACCCCAGGGATCTGTGCTGGGTCCGCTGCTTTTTGACATATTCATAAATGACCTGGAAAGTGGAATAACGAGTGAGGTTATCAAATTTGCTGATGACACAAAGCTATTTAAAGTTGTTAAAACCCAGGAGGATTGTGGAAAATTGCAAGAGGATCTTGATAAATTGGAAGACTGGGCATCAAACTGGCAGATGAAATTTAATGTGGAGAAGTGCAAGGTTATGCACCTAGGGAAGAACAACCCAAACTATGGTTACACGATGCAAGGTTCCACATTAGGAACCACCACCCAAGAAAAAGATTTAGGCGTCCTTGTGGATACCATGTTAAAACCCTCGGCCCAGTGTGCAGCGGCGGCCAAGAGAGCAAATAGAATGCTAGGTATGATAAGGAAAGGAATGGAAAATAAAACAAAGATATTATAATGCCTCTATATCGTTCCATGGTGAGACCACACCTTGAATATTGTGTGCAATTCTGGTCGCCATATCTTAAAAAGGATATAGCAATTTTAGAAAAGGTTCAGAGAAGAGCCACCAAAATGGTAAAGGGGATGGAAGGCTACTCCTATGAAGAAAGGCTAAAAAGGTTGGGGCTCTTTAACCTGGAAAAGAGAGACGGCTGAGGGGAGATATGATAGAAGTCTATAAATTAATGAACGGAGTGGAACGGGTAAACGTAGATCGATTGTTTACCTTATCAGAATATAGAAAGACTAGGGGACATGCAATGAAGCTACAGGGTAAACTATTTAAGACTAATAAAAGAAAATATTTTTTCACTCAACGTGTAATCAAACTCTGGAATTTGTTACCGGAGGATGTAGTAAAGGCTGTTAGTGTAGCTGGGTTTAAAAAAGGTTTGGACAAGTTCCTGGAGGAAAGGTCCATAAACCATTATTAAGAAGGGACCCAGGATATCAATGCTTGAACCAATACAAGCATTGTGGAACCTGTGTCCCTTGGGGAAACTGCTAGGTACGTATGACCTAGATTGGCCACTGTTGGAAACAGAATACTGGGCTTGATGGACCTTGGTCTGACCCAGTATGGCATATCTTATGTTCTTATGTTTCTTATGTTCAGGCCCCTGCCCCCGGGGGTCCTAACCACAGATGCCTCCCTCTTAGGCTGTGGAGCCCACTGCGATGGCCTCTGCACTCAGGGCAATTGGTCGCAGTCGGACTTTCTTCAGATCAACCTCTTGAAGCTTCGGGTCATATCTCTGGCCCTCAGAGCCTTCTGTCACCACCTGCAACACTACTCAGTGCTGGTGCAGACGGACAATCAAATGGCAATGTTCTGCATCAAAAAGCAGGGAGGCACAGGGTCGTACACCCTCTGCCAAGACACAGTAGCTGTCTGTTCATATTCGAACTGCCACGGGATGCACCTGCGGGCAGTGTATCTTATGGCCCAGGACAACGCCCTTAACGGACAGGCTGAGCAGGGTCCTCCAACCACACAAGTGGCGGCTAGATCCCAGAGTGGCCTACCGGCTCTTCCAGCTCTGGGGGACTCCATGGATGGACCTTTTCACCAGTCCAGCCAACACCCAGCTGCCCCACTTCTGCTCCAGGCAGCCATACCCATCCCGGGTAGCAGTGGATGCATTCCTCATCCCGTGAATGAAGGACCTTCTCTACGCCTTTCCACCCATGCCACTGATTGCCAAGACCTTGTTCAAGGCCAGCATGATGGGGCATCACTGATACTTGTAACCCCTTGGTGGCCTAGGCAACCATGGTTTCCACTGCTCCTTCACTTATCCACGGTGCCCCCGGTCCCCCTGGAGAGTGCCCTGGGGCTGCTGTCACAGGAGGAGGGCTCTCTCGTACACCACAACTTGGGGTCTTTGATGCTAATGGCCTTGCTGCTGAAAGGATAGCCTTGGCCCCTTTCAACCTTCCAGGGAAGGTGGAGGAGGTCCTCCTGGCCTCCCGTAGGACCTCCACAAGATGGGCTTACGCCTTCAAATGGCGCAGATTCTCACTGGTGCGCAAAGCAACAGGTCAACCCATTCTCATGCTCTGTGCAGCTTGTGTTGCAATATTTGTTCACCTCTCTCGGGCAGGATTGAAGTCCAGCTCTGTCAGTGTCCACCTGAGTGCACTCGCAGCGCAAGTCTCTCTCCGTCCAGCCTCTCGTGACCCACTTATTGTGGATTCTCTTGTTGTCTGGCATTGGAGTGGGACCTCAGTGTGGTGCTGTTGCAACTCACTGACTCACTGTTTGAGCCCTTGGTTACCTGCCACCTATGGTACCTTTCCTGGAAGGTTGTGTTCTTGGTGACACTCATGTCATCTCGCAGGGTCAGCTAGCTCCAGGCATTGGTGGCGGATCCACCCTACACGAGGTTCTATAAGAACAGGGTCATGCTCCACATGCACCCCAAGTTCCTTCCCAAGGTGTTGTCCCCTTTCTACCTCAATCAGGAGATGTTGCTCCACACCTTCTTTCCACAGCCTCATGCCAGCAGGGCAGAGACCATCCTTCATACTCTGGACTGCAAGAGGGCCCTGTCCTTCTACCTCCTGCATATTCAGGGCCACAGCAAACCTTTACAGCTTTTTGTCTCCTATGACCCCAGTTGGTTGGGGGCAGCGCTGACCAAGCGGATTCTGTCCACCTAGGTGGCAAACTGCATTGCCCTCGCCTCTGAGCAGGCTGGACTCTCACTGGAGTGCTGGGTCACGGCGCACAGGTCAGGGCCATTGCGGCATCTGTGGCAAACCTGCGCTCCGTTCCCTTGTCGGAAATCTGCCGGGCTGCCACCTGGTCCTTGGTCCATACGTTCGCGGCTCATTACTGCTTGGAGAGGGAGTCCCGTAGGGACAGTGCCTTTAACCAGGCAGTACTCCGTTATCTATTCAGGGTGTAGGCAACTCCTGCCTTCTGGCCCTTGTGTGTTCAGGCTACCACAGTGCTGGGCTCTCACTGGACACTTGGGCCTCTTGGGAGTCTGTCTTCTCAAGGACTCACTGCTGCGGCTCATGGCTCAGCCTTTCCTGGTCACCCATGGCTTTTTACAGGTTTTCGGTAGCCTGTAGCTAGGGAGTCCCATATGTGAGGACTGACTTCCTGCTTGCTCCCAGTGAAAACGTAGTTACTCACCTGAAACAGGTGTCTCTGGGGACAGCGGGACTCAGTCCTCACTTTCTCCTTCTTCCCCATGGAGTTGCTTTTGTATCATTTTTGCCTTTGAGCTATGTCATCATACTGAGGCAAGATGGCACCCTTGGGTGGGAAGGGAACCAAGCACGCGTGGTGCATCTCCCAAAGGCTTTCTTTGAAAGCTGGGGAGAAGTTACCGTGTGGGCTCAGTCGATGCCGACGTAGCCCATATGTGAGTACTGACTCCTGCTGTCCCCTGAGAACACCTGTTACAGGTGAGTAACAACACTTTACACAGAGTAAGGGCAGCAGTGTGTATCCTGATGCATGAGGTATCAGTATACACCCTTCTCCCGGCGACTCATAGCTGTCAGCCTACATGTTTAAAAAAAAAAAGACAATGACAAACAAAAGGGAATCAAAAGACCAAATCCAACAAACAAAGATAAGGCATCACCTATCTTGCCAATTGTAGCACACATTCCAGACCATCCTAAACCATTCCCCATCCCAGGTCTACAGGCTATGGTGTTTTGATGCATTCCTTTTAGTTTCACACTTCCCAAACTATGCTGCAAGTAGTATAGTGGTATTTTTATGTGAACCCTCTAATCATCCCCGTCTCATGAGATACACTAGATTAATGAGGCCATGCACTCCCATTACATTCAGTTTAGGACGAAAGCGAGAGAAGCTTTCTTGAACATTTTTTGCATTCAGTGATCTGCCTGGATTGTGGAGCAGGACATGAATGATTTCATTGCTGCCATTTCTGTACAAACATCTTAATGTCTTTGATGTTAATCCTGCCTTACCTTTTTTTCAGTTGGAAGTAATGGATTTGGAGGGGAAAGATTTTCCTAGCAGAAAGAGCCCAAGCACACACAGCTCATGTGTCATTTGGGTCCCAAGTAAAGAGAACAAATATCGAGGACAGCCCCAGCCGGAAGGAGTAGAGTAAGTTTTGCACTAATTTCTAAAATAAACATGCAACTTGCCAAGGCCTGATTCACCCTAGTTCTGAAGGAAATTCAGTATGAAATTGAAGACCTAATTTTGGTAATCTTTAACCCATCATTTAAAATCTGCCACTGTATTTGAGGACTAGAGAGTAACCAATTTTTGAAAAGGCCTCCAAAGATGATCCAGAAAATTTATAGACCAGTGATTCTGACATCATGCTAAGTAAGATGGTGGAAGCTATTGTTAAGATTAAAATAGTTGTTCATATGGATAATCATGGCTTAATATAGAAAAGCCAGCTTAGATTTAGCAAAGAAGTCATAAATATGCATGTGGATAAAAGAAAGTTACTAGATAATATATATTGTTTTCAGAAGGCATTAGATAAATTCTGTCTTGGGGAAATTAAAATCGCATGGGATAGCTGACAGTGTTTGTTTTTTCAGTAATATTCAGTGCTTTGCTTACATGCAAAATCCACAGTTAATTTCTACTTGTGGATTCTGTATTGCTTTTCAGAATGAAAGAATGCGCATACTTTTGCTTTGAAAACTGCTTAAGGAAAAAGTGCCAGCATGTTTCTGCATCTCCATAAAGTTTGTGCTAGCTTACTTGTTTGGGAAGGCTGAAGTGGGGAGAGGAGGGGACCTGTACTGACAGATGGCCCTCCCGGCCTCCCCCCTCCCCCTTCCTAGGATGTGCATAGAATTGCCAGCATTGAAGGAGGAAAATCTTGCTATATGCATATGCTCTTACTCACACCCTGATACTGTCTCATCTACAACTTCCTCACAAACTTTATTTATTTATTTATTTATTTACTGCACATTTATATACCGCTACTTCCAGCGATCAGCAGCGGTTTGATTCATGTTCGGGGATTGTCAATCAAGACTGGGGGGGGGGGGGGGTGGTATGAACAAAGAACTGGGGTCACAGCACACATGGTTATTTATTTTTTTATTATTATTTATTACAATTTCTTATATGCCGCACTATTGTCAGCGCGGTTTACATACAACAAAATGACCATAACAAACTGCTTGGCTTCACATAGAACAGGAGTAACAACTTGGATAACATGTTTATGCTTTACAGAGAACAGGAGTTGCAACTTGGATAACACAGGGAATGCAAACTGAACTAAATACATATGTACAAGGAGATCGAGTCTGAGAATTTAGGGTGTACATGTGTGTACATGTGTGCGATAGGGTTGATATGGGGTTAGCGTCTTAGGGGGTGACTTATACATTCTTACATCCAGGGCCGGATTTACCTTGAGTGAGGCCCTATGCCAACAAAAATTGTGGGCCCCCAGCAGGGGCGGCCCAAGGGGGGTGTGGGCCTCATTTGCATAAGGGGCCTCATTTGCATAAATATTTGCATAATGTTACCATATACTAACTTTTAGTAAACGTGCCTCTTAATGAGTGTATGGATAAAGAAAGACTAAAAGATTTCTACATTACTATAATCCAGTGCCAACTGCCAGACACATTAGGAACTACTACAAACACTGCCCATTTAGAACCCATAGCAAACCCGCCGTATCCTAACAGCACTACCAGGACTCACAAAGCACCATACTCTACCAATCAAAAGGCAACACTGCAAATATTAAACCAATACATTTCAGAGAACAACAATACATGACCTACTGGGGAAAGAGAACAAGTGGCAATGCCAAATAGGAATTATATAAACAGAAAACCTCAGCTCAGTTACACATGCAGAACATAGACCATCACCAAACAAGTAATCACAATTTAGAAACAGGAAGACAATAATTAAACTGGGAATCCCAAAAGCCAAACTTGGAATGTACAACACTGTAGAAATAAAACTATACATTAATTTGCTCTTGTACTAAACAAAGCGCAGACGTTAATGATGCACATTTACCAGAGCTGACATATTCCAATTAATAAATTCAAAATAAAGAGATATTTTTCTACCTTTTGTGCATTTTTTTCAGCTGCAATTGCTCCAGCCACTTTCTTCTGGTTTCTTCATGTCTTCTGCTAACTCTCCATCGTCTGCTGTCCATTTGTCCTTTCTTCTCTCTTCTAGTTTTTTTTCCATTCTCTCTCTACATCTGCTTTAACATACTAATCTTTCTCCTTTTGCTCTTTCCTCATTCCTATTTCATCCAGTCAAATTTTACCCCTCCATCCTCAATCCCCACTTACTCTCCCAATACCCGGCCAATTGTAGATTTTTTTATCCCTCCCACACAAAATATTTTTCCCTTCTCCATTTTACTCTTCCAGCCCCATCCCATTCTAATCCTCCCCCAACATCAGCTCCCTTCTAGTTCCAGCCTCACCCAGCATCCATTCCCTTCTAGTCCCTGCATCAGCCCATTTCCAGTCCTAGCCACCCATCAGCCCATTTCCAGTCCTAGCAACCCCCCAACCCAATACCAGTCCTAACCCCCCATCACCCCATTTTCAGTTTAAGCCCCCCCTATAACCCATTACCAGTCCTAACCCCCCATCAGCCCACTTCCAGTCCTAACCCCATCAACCCATTTCCAGTCAGCCCCCCATAGCCCATTGCCAGTCCTAACCCCCCCCCATCAGCCCACAGCCCATTACCAGTCCTAACCCCATCAGCCCACCTCCAGTCTTAACCCCCCCAGCCCATTTCCAGTCCTAACCCCCCCCATAGCCCATTACCAGACAGCCCCCATCAGCCCACAGCCCATTACCAGTCTTAACCCCCCCAAAGCCCATTACCAGTTCTAAACCCCCCCAACAGCCCATTATCAGTCCTAACCCCATCAGCCCACCTCCAGTCTTAACCCCCCCATAGCCCATTACCAGACAGCCCCCATCAGCCCACAGCCCATTACCAGTCTAAACCCCCCAAAACCCATTACCAGTTCTAAACCCCCCCCCAACAGCCCATTACCAGTCCTAACCCCATCAGCCCACCTCCAGTCTTAACCCCCCCCAGCCCTACCCCCCCCCAGCCCATTTCCAGTCCTAGCCCCCCCCCATAGCCCATTACCAGACAGCCCCCATCAGCCCACAGCCCATTACCAGTATTAACCCCCCCAAAGCCCATTACCAGTTCTAACCCCCCCCCAACAGCCCACAGCCCATTACCAGTCCTAACCTCATCAGCCCACCTCCAGCCTTAATCCCCCCAACCCATTTCCAGTCCCAGTCCCAGCCCATTTCCAGTCCCAGTCCCAACCCATTTCCAGCCCCAGTCCCAGCCCCCCCAATTACCAGTCCTACCCCCTCCCCCGGCCTAAAGTAAAATTTAATTTAAAAAAAAAAACCTGCTGGCTGCCGCCGCGGGGCCCCCTCTGCTGCCGCGGCAGCATGGACTGACCCGCGGGGGCCCCCTCTGTAAGCTCGGTCCCTCCCTCCGTGCCTCCGTGTCTCCCTCCGTGCAGGCTGTGAGAGACGCGAAGGCAGACTGTCTCCTTCGCGTCTCTGTTAAGCCCGCAGGGGCTGATGGGAAATTTCCCATCAGCCCCTGCGGGCTTAACAGAGACGGGAAGGCAGAAGGAGACAGTCTGCCTTCGCGTCTCTAACAGCCTGCACGGAGGGAGACACGGAGGCACGGAGGGAGGGACCGAGCTTACAGAGGGGGCCCCCGCGGGTCAGTCCATGCTGCCGCGGCAGCAGAGGGGGCCCCGCGGCGGCAGCCAGCAGGTTTTTTTTTTATTTTATTAAAAAAAAAAAAGCCTAACTAGTTCAATTTTTGTGGGCCCTTTGCAGCTGTGGGCCCTACGCCATGGCGTACATGGCGTATAGCTAAATCCGGCCCTGCTTACATCTATATATACATATTTACATAATTATACATATAGCAGTTTTGAATACTCTCTCAGTTGATGGTCATAGCTGATTGTAATGACATCGGAATAGGTGAGTTTTTAGTTCCTTCCTGAATTTGGTGATGTCCTTGGTTAAACGCAGCTCACACGGGAGGTGATTCCAGATAGTTGGTGCAGAGAATGAGAACGCTCTACGACTCGTACTTGTTTTCACTGTTCTGAAGTTGGTGGGGACTTGTAGGTTGCCCGAGTTGATAGTTCTTCTGTCCCTATTTGTAGGTTGCGTGCTGATAAGTGATGATAGGAATGATGGGGATATGTTGTTTATTAGTTTGAAGGTGGTCACTAACATCTTGTATTGTATCCTAGCTGCAATTGGGAGCCAATGTAGCTCTATCAGGATGGGGGTAATGTGTTCAGTAATGCCTGTTCCCATTATGATCCTGGCCGTCACGTTTTGGGCCATCTGAAGTATATTTAGTGATTTTTTAGGCAGACCTTGAAGGATGGCATTACAGTAGTCTACGTGTGGCATTATGAGGGCTTGTGCTACTGACCGAAAATCACTGGGCTCAAGTATTTTCCTTAGTGGTTGTATCACTCTAAGTTTATGGAAGATGGCTTTATTCGTTTTGCGTAGGTGTGTCTCCATTTTCAGGTTGCAGTCGAGTGTTACTCCGAGATATTTGATTTCCTTCTTCGTGCTATACGTGTTGTTGCAGAGAGTGATTGTGGGGGGGGGTTGAAGTTTGGTTTGCTGGATATATACATGACTTCTGTTTTCTTATGGTTAATTGTCATGTTGTTGTTTTGTAGCCATCTTAACATCTCCTCCAGACAATTTTCGAGCGGAGTATAATGAGGGTCCTCGGTATCTAGTTGCGTGTACAGCATAATATCATCTGCATAGATGTGGTATTTAATATTATGCTTTTTGAAGATGTCACAGAGGGGTTGCATGTAAACGTTGAACAGTAATGCCGATAGGGCTGAACCCTGGGGTATGCCCTGTGTTTGAGAGAACGGTTCAGCTTTCTCCCCGTTGAATTGTACCTGTGGCCTTCTGTTCGTTATGTAAGAGGAGAACCATTTGAGGGGGGTTCCCATTACTCCTATAGATTCCAATTTATTGAGGAGGATCCCATGGTGTACAGTGTCAAAGGCGGCAGAGATGTCAATGAAAATGAGTATAAACATTTTCTTTCTGTCTTCTAGGCCTTCGAGGAGATTGTTCATTAGCGCTATCAAAAGAGTCTCAACTCCATGATTTCTTCTGAACCCATATTGCTGCGCATCTAGGGTATCACAGTCATCAAGATGTTCTTGAAGTTGTATGAGTACTGCTTTTTCAATGATCTTTGCGAGGAATGAAATGCTGGAGATGGGGCGGTATGATGTTGGATCTTCCTTATTGAGCGAGTTGTTCTTTAGTATTGGTCTTATTATCGATTGCTTCAGTTGGGCAGGCATTATTCCTTGACTTAGTGACTGGTTTATGATGTGGGATATTTGCTGGTTTATTTCTTTTTTTGCTGCTTTGATCCATGCCGTTGGACAGGGGTCACTTTATTAATAGTCAGGAACGCCACGTTTTGGAAATAAGACAAAATTTAACAAAATGCACTTTACATTTCAATGTAGCATACCTGCCAAGCTAAAATGGCACTAGCTCCCAGGACTTGTACTATCTGAGGGAGAGCTGAGAGCAGCAAAGCCTCTGTGGATAAACAAACACAGCTTTGCTGAGAAATGTGGTGCATTAAAGCTTGGGCGAAGCGAGAGATTGTGGGTTTATCCTTTAAAACAAAAAAAACAGTTCCTTATCGTTCCTCCAGTTCAGTCCTCTACCTCTGGTTTGTCAACCTCCTCCTGCAGCTTGGAGACTGGTACGTCAGAATCATGACATCACTGGATATAGCCTGCTGATCTCTCTCTCTCCCTCCAGTGTGACCAGTCTCCATGCAGCAGGATTACGTAATGAGCCTGATAGGGGCTCCCTGGAGAAACGAATAAGGAGCTTTAGGTTGGCTAGCTGATTAGGTTAGAAGGAGATTGAGTTTAAAGCACAAAAAAAAAAAAAGAGCCTGGTAATAATTAGGCTACTTCTAACGGGGTACTATCCTTTTAAAAAGGCATAGTGCAGGGCAGGCTGACTTTCTCATTCCCGGACTGTCAGAGAAAGGTAGGACAAAAGGAGTCACAGTCTGCTTTCTTTCCCTTTCCATTGGGGCCATTCTTTAAAAGTGCGGGCAAAGTTCTCTCCCCCAGGACTTTCGGGGGAGAGCCCTTTGGTGACAGGCTGTCTGATCTTGACCGCGTCACGTTTCCCGCGGTCCGGTGTAGACACGGCTTCACTGCTTCACAAGCAGCCTTGTTTGCTCCGCAGCCAAGCTATAGTCTCAGGGACCCCAGCGCAGACCTGGTCGGTCAGCTATAACCGGCGGCAGGCGGCATTCAGCAGGGGAAGCTTGTTCTGAGCGCAGCAAAACCCGGTAAACGGTTTTCGCGTCTTTTTTTTTGAGTGCCCTGCAGTTCCTGGCGGCCATTTTAAGTGACGCAGTGGAACCGCATGGCCGCCGGACGAATGCTCTAGTTTTAGTGGGCCCTTCAGTAATAGCTGCGGGACTTGGCTGTGCCTTTCGGGTGCTTAACGGAAAGTTTGTGGTGAAGGGGGGGCCTCCCGCAGTGCGGAGGGAGCCCTTGCTTCATCGGCACAGAGCAAGCTGCTGCCCTTAGGGTTCCTTTATTTCTTTATTTCTTTTGTTTCTTCCTTTTCTTGTTGGGGGCAGGGCTGCTTAGCTCTGGATTTGCATTGGGATGTCCACCAGACCGCAGTGCATTGTCTGTGCGACGCGAAGGGGCGGGGCACAGTGGCGGACTCGGGGGTCTGTCGTGGCTGTGCTGCCTTATCATCTACAGTTGAACAGCAAATGGAGAGTCAGGAGATTCAGGAGGCGCAGAGGGGGCCGACAGGAGCAGTACCGGCGGCTTCTCAGAGCCCGGGGCGAGATGTAGCATCAGAGGAGCTAGCTAGCTTGTCAGGGACCCAGAGGGTGTCACCAGCAGTAGAGCGCGCGGAGTTTAGCCCAAAATTTATTTTGTTGTTGCACCAGGTGTTTTGTTTGCGGCGCCAGGGTTGCTTGCCCGGCGCTTTGCCAATTCCCGGTGTTTCCCAGCCTCTGGAGTCCAGGGCAGGGGTTGGGGCGGAACCGGTGGCGGCCAAGAAGGCGAGGATTCAGGCGTCCACGTCTGAGGAAGTTGCTTGGAATGTTGAGGAGGATCTTGATTGGGATCAAGATGAGATGGCTCCAGATATCGAGGAGGGAGAGATTCCGGAGCCGGAGGATCAAGCCAAGATCATTAGATTGTTCCGTAGGGAGGAACTCTCGGCGTTAATCGCAGAGGCGCTACAGGTGTTGAATCTCTCCTCGCCAGTTGCTGTGGAGGAGGAGATTGAAGACCCGCTCATCCAGGCGGTCCGGCAGTCACAGGTGGTGTTCCCAGTGCATAGAGTGGTGGACAAAATGATCCAGGAGGAATGGGATAGGCCAGAAATGGGTCTGCATGGCATACGGACCATGAATAGGCTCTATCCCTTGGCTGAGAAGGATAGGGAACAGTTCAAGGCGCCGCGAGTCGACGCGGTGGTTTCGGCCGTTACCAAGAAGACTACCATCCCGGTGGAGGGTAGTGCAGCTTTAAAGGATTCCCAGGATAGGAAGGTGGATAGTTTATTGAAACAGACCTTTGAAGCGGATTCACTGTCGCTTCAAGCTTCCATATGCGGAGCTTGGGTGGCCAGAGCATGTTTACGTTGGGTGCAATGGCTGAGGCAGTCCGCACACCTGGATCTGGAGGGACTCAAACAGCTGGATCGTCTGGAGTCCGGAACGGCCTATCTTGCTGACGTGCATTATGACTTGATCAGGGCCCTGGCTAATAGTACGGCGTCCGTGGTGGCTGCTCGCCGCTCGGTGTGGTTGCGGAAACGGGCAGCGGATGGTTCCTCGAAGTCTCGCCTCAGCAAACTGCCATTTAAGAGCGGTCTACTTTTTGGAGACGATCTAGAAACATAGAAACATAGAAACATGATGACAGAAAAAGACCACAAGGCCCATCTAGTCTGTCCTTCCATAACAACAACTACAACAGTCCACTTTTTACCTTTAGAGATCCTCTGTGTTGGTCCCATGCTTTTTTGAATTCAGTTACTGTCCTCATCTCTACCACCTCCACTGGGAGACTATTCCACGGATCCACTACTCTTTCCGTAAAGAAATATTTCCGCATATCACTCCTGAATCTATCTCCCTTCACCCTCATCCCATGTCCCCTCGTCGCAGAACTTGCTTTCAAGTGAAAGAGGCTCTCTCCCTGAACATTTATGCCACGGAGGTATTTAAACATCTCAATCATATCACCTCTATCCCGCCTTTCCTCTAAGGTGTACATATTAAGATCCTTAAGTCTGTCCTCATATGCTTTATAATGAAGACTACTAATCATCTTAGTAGCAACCCTCTGCACCGACTCCATCCTGTTCACATCCTTTTGAAGGTGCGGTCTCCAGAATTGCACACCATACTCCAAATGAGGTCGCACCAAAGACTTATACAGAGGCATTATCACCTCCTTTTTTCTGCTAGCCATTCCTCTCCGTATGCACCCAAGCATCCTTCTAGCTTTTGCCGTCGCCTTTTCTACCTGTTTAGCTACTTTAAGATCATCGGACACAACTACGCCTAGGTCCCGCTCTTCTTTAGTGGACAAAAGTACTTCACCTCCTATGCTGTATTGCTCCCTTGGATTGCTGCAGCCCAAATGCATGACCTTACATTTTTTAACATTAAATCCCAGCTGCCAAATTCTAGACCATTCTTCAAGCTTAGCTAGATCCCTCCTCATGTTATCTACACCTTCCTGGGTGTCTACTTTATTGCAGATTTTGGTATCATCTGCAAAGAGGCAAACCTTACCCGACAGCCCTTCCGCTATATCACTAACAAAGATGTTAAAAAGAATCGGACCAAGGACAGATCCCTGGGGCACACCACTGGTAACATCCTTCTCCTCAGAGTGAGCTCCATTTACTTGTACTCTTTGTCGCCTCCCACCCAACCAATTTCTAACCCAAGCAGTAACTTTAGGGTCCATCCCTAGGGTGCTCAGTTTGTTTATAAGTCGCCTGTGAGGAACAGTGTCAAAGGCTTTACTGAAATCTAAATACACCACATCTAGAGCTCTCCCTCGGTCCAACTCCCTGGTCACCCAGTCAAAGAAATCAATCAGATTTGTCTGACAAGACCTGCCTCTGGTGAATCCATGCTGCCTCGGATCCTGTAATCCGCTGGACTCCAGAAACCTCACTATTTTCTCTTTCAACAGCGTTTCCATTAATTTACTCACCACCAAAGTTAAACTAACCGGCCTGTAGTTTTCAACCACATCCTTACTTCCGCTTTTGTGTAAAGGCACCACATGAGCCTCTCTCCAGTCCTTTGGCACCACTCCCGACTCCAACGAGGCATTGAAAAGGTCAGTCAGTGGAGTTGCTAGAACGTCCCCAAGTTCCCTCAGTATTCTAGGGTGTATCCCATCCGGTCCCATCGCTTTGTCTACTTTAAGTTGAGCTAGTTTCTCACGAACACAGTCTTCTGAAAATTGTTCAAGATGTCCCTCGCTTCTGTTCTTATTTGTGGGTGTTTTCTGAGGTCCTGCTCCTGGTTCTTCATCTGTGAACACAGAACAAAAATATTTGTTAAGCAATTCCGCTTTATCCTTATCAGCTTCTACATATTCCCCCCCTGTACCCTTGAGTCTGACAATACCACTTTTGCCCTTCCTCTTCTCACTAATATATCTGAAAAATGTCTTATCCCCCCATTTTATTGCATTGGCTATTTCCTCCTCCTTTTGAATCTTTGCCTTCTTGACTACTTTGCTAGCTTCTCTAAGTTTTTCCAAATACAGATGCCTGTCTTCCTCTCTCTGTGATCTCTTGTATTTCATGAAGGCCTCCCTCTTTTTCTTCACTTTTTAGCTACTTCCTTCGAAAACCATAGCGGTCTCCTGTTCCTTTTGCCTTTATTTACCATTTTAACAAAAAGGTTGGTTGCCTTTAAAATACCCCCTTTCAGTTTTGCCCACTGTTGTTCTACATCCCCCAGCTGTTCCCATCCCACTAACGACTCCCTGAGGTATTGGCCCATCTTCGCAAAGTTAGTCTTCCTAAAGTCTAAGATCTTCACCTTGGAATGGATTCTAACAGCCCTAGTCCTAATACTGAACCACACCATCTGGTGATCACTGGATGCAAAATGATCTCCCACTACAACATCAGAAACACTTTCACCATTGGTAAGCACCAAGTCCAGTATGGCCCCTTCACGTGTGGGGTCTGTTACCAATTGCCTGAATAGTTCTCCCTGTAGAGAATCCAGGATCTCCTTACTCCTAGATGATACTGCAGCAGGAATGTGCCAATCAACATCTGGCATATTGAAATCTCCTAGCAGTAGCACTTCCCCTTTCCTAGCAATGCTGCGTATGTCTTCAATTAACTCTCTGTCCACCTCTTCCTCTTGTGAGGGAGTCTGTATATCACACCAATGCAAATAGATTTCTCTTTCCCTCTTTCTAGTTTAACCCACAATGCCTCCTCTCTCCCTTTTAAGCTCTGTAATTCCAAAGCTTTAATAGTAGTTTTTACATATAGTGCTACTCCTCCTCCCCTTCTTCCTACCCTGTCCTTTCTGAATAAAGTATAGCCAGGTATAGTTACATCCCAGTCATGGTTTTCTGTGAACCATGTTTCTGTAACTGCCACTAAATCTAAGTCAGCCACTCCCACCAAAGCTTCAACTTCAGAGATCTTATTTCCCATGCTACGGGCATTAATACACACTGCTTTCCATATGTTACCCCTGTTACCCATTTCCATAAAGGTATTTAATGTATCACTTACCTGGGGGCTTTCACTTACCTGGGGGCTTTCTTCACCCATCCCCAACGAATCTAGTTTAAAGCCCTCTTCAGTAGATTAGCCAGTCTACTACCAAAGATGTGTTGACCTTTCTTGCACAGATGGATGCCATCTCTGCTCTGCAACCCTTGGAACAGCATCCCATGGTCTAGGAAACCAAAACGCTCTCGAAGACACCATCCACGCAGCCATGCATTAATCTCCAGGATGCGAGCCTCTCTGCCTTTGCCTTTACCCTCAACAGGGAGGATTGAAGAGAACACCACCTGTGCACCTACCTGCTTCACCCTCTGTCCCAGAGCCATGAAGTCACTTTTGATACGTTCCGAGGTATACCTGGCAGTATCATTTGTTCCAACATGGATTAGCAACATTGGGTAATAGTCAGTGGGCTTGATGAGTCTCGGCAAACTCTCCGTAACATTTTGGATCTTGGCACCAGGCAGACAGCATACCTCTCTGGACATCAAGTCTGGTCGGCAGATGGACGCCTCAGTACCCCTCAGAAGAGAGTCTCCAACCACCACTACCCTTCGTTTCCTTCTGGTCACTGATTCTGCAACTATGGGGTACTTGAACTCTGGTTCTTCCCTTTCCAGGGCGGATCTGGACAAGTTAGTGAAGGATCTCGGGGAGTCCAAAGGGGGTAGGCTTCCTGAGGATAAGCCGAAGCAAGGCAAGCCAAGTCAAAATTATAGAAGTCAGTTTCGGGACTTCCGCAGATTTTGTTCCTCACGGTTCACCTCTTCGCAGAGGGGTCGGTTCCCGGCTCGTGCGCAGGGGTTTTGCGGTTTCCGAGGAGCTAGTAGAGGTTTCGCGTCTGGCAGTTCTCCCGTGGCTCGCAAGTCGCAGTGAGATAGGGGGGGTCCCGCCAGGGGGCCTCCCATAGGGGGACATCTCCGGGAGTTTCTTCCGGCTTGGACCCTTATCACCTCCGACCACTGGGTGTTAGAGATAATTCAGCAGGGCTATGCACTCGAGCTGGATCGTCCAGTGCGGGATTCCTTCGTCATGTCCCCTTGCAGGACCGCTTCAAAGGTCGTGGCCATTCGCAGTACCTTAGATCGCCTTCTTCAGTTAGGGGCGGTGATCGAGGTGCCCAAAGCGGAGTACGGCATGGGTCGGTACTCCATTTATTTTGTGGTGCCAAAGAAGGGCGGAATGTTACGGCCCATTTTAGACCTGAAAGCCGTCAAACGTTGCCTCAGAGTGCCACACTTTCGGATGGAAACCTTACGATCCGTCATAGTGGCGGTGCGCCAAGGGGAGTATTTGATGTCTCTCGACCTTACAGAGGCGTACTTGCACATCCCTATTCGCACAGCTCATCAGAAATTTCTGCGGTTCGGTTTCTTTTGGGGTCATTATCAGTTCCAGGCGTTGCCCTTCAGTTTAGCAACAGCGCCGCAAACCTTCACAAAGATTATGGTGGTGGTGGCGGCGGCGTTGTGCAAGGAAGGCATTCTAGTACATCCGTATCTCAACGATTGGTTGATTCGTGCCAAGTCCGAATTGGAGAGTGTTCGCATGACGGCCAGAGTGGTGGAGTTCTTACAGAGTCTGGGTTGGGTGGTCAATCCATCCAAGAGTCGTCTGCAGCCTTCTCAGGACATAGACTATCTCGGGGTGCGCGTCGACACTCGGCAGGGTTTCATATTCCTACCGCACAGCCGGGCCCAGGCACTCAGGTCTCTGGTCCGGAAGTTCCGGTCGGTCAGGGCATGGTCTTATTTGCAGGTGTTGGGAACAAGGGCGGTAACCTTGGAGGTGGTGCCGTGGGCCAGGTTTCATATGCGCCCATTACAAAGGGCACTTCTGCGGCGTTGGTCGCATCAGAACGATTCCTTGAGCAAGCGTCTGCCGTGCCCTTGGAAGGTCCGACAGTTGCTCTGGTGGTGGCTGCGGGAGTCTTCCTTGGCGACCGGCATGCCCCTGGAACAACCGCAGTGGCTTCCGTTATTGACGGATGCCAGTCTGACGGGGTGGGGTGCCCACTGCCAGAACGGGTTTGCGCAGGGGGTTTGGGCGCCCCAAGAGAGGTCTTGGTCGATAAATCGGCTAGAGCTTTGGGCAGTAATGCGGGCGCTACAAGCGTTCGAGGACTTGGTCCTGGGCTGTCCGGTTCGGTGCTGTCGGACAATTCGGCGACGGTGGCGTACATAAACCGCCAGGGTGGCACGGGAAGTGCCGCAATGGAGGAGGAAGCAGATCTGTTACTCACATGGGTAGAAAGGCGGTTGACGGTGTTTTTAGCAGCGCACATAGCAGGAAAGGAGAATGTCCAGGCGGATTTTCTCAACAGAGTGCAGGTAGATGCGGGGGAGTGGGAGCTTCATCCCGACGTGTTTGCACTGATAGTGAGCCACTGGGGAATGGGGAATGCCGGTAATGGATTTGATGGCGACCTTTCAGTCGGCGAAAGTCAGCTGGTTTTTCAGCAGAAGGAGGGAGCGCATGTCTGAGGGTATCGACGCACTGTTGCAGCAGTGGCCAGCCTCGGGACTCCTGTACATCTTCCCTTCATGGGCATTAATAGGCCGTGTGGTTCAGAGGATCGGGGCTCACCCGGGAAGGGTGTTCCTCGTGGCGCCGGACTGGCCGCGACGTCCGTGGTATGCGGATCTCGTACGTCTCTTAGACAGCACACTGTGGCGGTTGCCGGTAAGGGCGGATCTGTTGCTTCAGGGGCCGCTTTTCATGCCCCAAGTGGATCGGTTCTTGCTTACGGTATGGCCATTGAAAGGGCCCGGTTGAAGAAAAAAGGCTATTCAGCGGCAGTAGTATCTACGCTGCTTCGGGCAAGGAAGCAGTCCACCTCATTAGCGTATGTGCGGATATGGCGTACCTTTGAGGATTGGTGCTCTCGACATCAACTTCGGGCGGCGACGGTGGCCATTCCTCCTATCTTAGAGTTTCTGCAGGATGGTTTTGAGAAAGGCCTGGCGGCTAGTTCATTGCGTGTTCAGTTGGCAGCCCTTGCCTGTTTCCGCCGTAAAGTTCAAGGGCGGTCGTTAGGTACGCACCCAGATGTGATCCGTTTCTTGAGGGCAGTTTCCCGGTTGCGGCCGTCGCACAGGGTGGTGGTCCCGCCTTGGGATCTCAATCTTGTATTGTCGGCGTTATCGGGGCCTCCCTTTGAGCCGTTGCATCGAGCTTCAGTGAAAGATTTAACTTTGAAGACGGTTTTTCTAGTGGCGATCTGTTCGGCTTGGCGCGTTTCGGAGTTGCAAGCTTTTTTGTGTAGGGAACCGTACTTGATATTTTCAAGGGAAAAAGTGGTGCTGCGTCCGGTTCCTTCCTTTCTACCTAAGGTAGTGTCTCCCTTTCATTTGAACCAAGTGGTGTGTCTGCCTGTTCTCGGTTCTTTGGAGGGTGCCGATCGTGATCGGGGGTTGCGTCGGCTGGATGTTCGAAGAACGTTGCGAAGGTATTTGCAGGTTACGGAGGTGTTTCGCAAATCGGATCATTTGTTTATACTGTTTGGAGGTGTCCGCAAAGGAGAGGTGGCATCTAGGGCTTCTATTGCCTGGTGGCTCCGTGAGGCTATAGCGTCCGCTTATCTGCTTCAAGGTCGGACAGTGCCTGAGGGCTTGCGAGTGCATTCCACCAGAGCGCAGGCCTGTTCCTGGGTGGAGCACAGTTTGGTGCCGCCAGGGGAGATCTGTCGAGCAGCGACATGGTCGTCTCTTCATACTTTCACTAAGCATTACCGTCTGGATCTAGCGGCGGCTGCGGAGGCTCGGTTCAGTTCGGCGGTATTGCGAGCCGGATGGCGTGGTCCCTCCCATGATTACTGCTCTGGTACATCCCAGAAGTAGAGGACTGAACTGGAGGAACGATAAGGAAATGATAATTACATTTACCTGGTAATTGTAGTTCCTTGAGTGACGACAGTTCAGTCCTCCATCCCTCCCAGTCTTTTCCAGAGGCGGATTGCTAATAAGGGGGGGCGAAGGTCCGTTCTTACAGGTAAGTGTAATTCGCTGTGCTTCATTTTCACTTTTTGATACTCCGCAGTTTATCTGGCAGTAACGGAGTAAGAAAGTCTAGCCGACTATTATAGTATTTAACCCTTATGGGCTAGTAAAGTTTAAGGTTTGGTTATTGATGTTAGCTACTTATTTGTTGCTTCTTTGAGTCTGCTTTATTAATAGCTCCCACTGGAGGGAGAGAGAGAGATCAGCAGGCTATATCCAGTGATGTCATGATTCTGACGTACCAGTCTCCAAGCTGCAGGAGGAGGTTGACAACCCAGAGGTAGAGGACTGAACTGTCGTCACTCAAGGAACTACAATTACCAGGTAAATGTAATTATCATTTACGGGTCAATATTGAGCTGCTGTGGTCAGCTTTTTTTGCAATTTATAAACCAGCTGCGGTGGCCCAGACTTTCAGTGCCAGTTTCCAGATTGCAGCTAACGCTGAACATTTGTATAGTGTGCTCAGTGCTGGCCTGTCCTAACTTTGTGGATGGGCATTCGGTATTGCCGCTAAGCAGATAACTTGCTATTCTGCCCTTGCTTCACCCACATACCACATGGAACTATCTGGACAGTGCCAAGGGAGTCTGTAAGGATATTCAGCGGCACTATATCCATGGATATTGCTAGCTAAAGCATTTATCCCTGTAATGGCTGCTGTTTTCTAGACCGTGGGAGCCAGAGGAGAAGGGGTAACACAGTAATACAAAAATATCATTGAAATGTCTGAATGCTGGAATTGTACTGAGATGGGTACGTGAAGCTTTCAGAGGTATGTGACATCATATGGAAAAGATGTGAAAACACACTTATCAGTAAGTGGTGGACAGAGAGAGGGTAAAGAGGCACTCATGAGATATAAACATGCCAGCTTAGCATGAAGAAGAACAAATGGCCCCCAGTATAGTTGTCAGAACACGGGGAATTAAAGAGATATATTTCTTGGGTGGGAGAGAACCAAGCAAGAGAACTAGGTAAAGAACCAAGTGAGGGGGCAGAGGTCAGATAACAATATAAATCTGACAAGGCCCAAGCTGATAATCTCAGTGGAGAGGGGTACAAATATGAGTAGAATAACAAGGCAAATCACACAAGTGGGGGCCCTAGACAGCTGGAACGAGAATTAGCTAATTAGAGAAGAATGCCCCAAAAAGCAAGTATGGTCCTGAGCAAGGGAATATAATGTGACAGGACCAGATAGGCGATGAGTTCGTATTCTGCGCAGTGAAGACTATGTGGGGTATGGATTCCCTGGGTTCCCTATGGCCCCAGTATCCCTGTTGTCGTATCTGAGAGTTTTGTGTGCATGCTAGTTTGTCTTGTGTATGTCTGTTACACTTATCTCTTGTGTCCAGGAAAGCCTGTCGTACTTCCCGACTCAACAACAAGTGAGAGAATGTACAACAGAATCATGCAGGCAGGACCAGACATTCTGGCTTGTAGCTGTTAAGAGATCTACATCTGAGATAGTACAGAATGATCCTGTTTGCCTGCTGTGAGAGGTGGCAAGATCTGTAATTCTTCTGGACTGTTTCCTTTGTTCTTTAGACTTTCTGTTTCTGTAAGATAGGAATAATAAAGGGATCCTTTTGGAAGAAAAATCTGTGAGATAGTTATTACCATGTATGAGCATGTTGTCCTGCATAAGGTGAGATTTTATTGGGAAGTGTAAGTCCTCTGTGTGTGTTTATTTTATTGGAAAGTGATATGTCCTCCCTGCATGGTTTCCTTTTGGACGGAGGAAGGTGTCTGCTTGGGAACTGTTTAGCCCACAGTCCAGCTGACCCTTTGCCCCGTACAAGA
Organism: Ichthyophis bannanicus; assembly: GCA_033557465.1. Taxonomy (NCBI): domain Eukaryota; kingdom Metazoa; phylum Chordata; class Amphibia; order Gymnophiona; family Ichthyophiidae; genus Ichthyophis; species Ichthyophis bannanicus. The sequence continues at coordinate 400,009,169 of CM066039.1, read as the reverse complement.
CAAATGCCTCCCTCAAGAGGGTCAGGATGAATTCTTTTTTAAAAATTTTTTATTATGTATTTATGAATTTAACAAACAAATCAAGCATAATACAATACTCAATGAAATAAGGGGTCAAACAAGACAATCAAAGATGAATCAAAAAAGGAAAAACAATCAGGCAATGCCAGTTCAGACAAAAAATATTTAACCCCTACCCCAGCCCACAACAAAGGGAGAGAATTCTTTTCATCATTGGTTGAAGGTGATGGGTGCAAAAGCATTTTCTCCGGCAATAAGCAGGAAGTCAGTCCTCACATATGGGTGACGTCGGCACCGATGGAGCCCGCGTGGATTCACTCCCCAGCTTTCAAGGAAAGACTTTGGGAGTTAGGCTGTGCATATGTGGTCACCTGCCCACCCAAGAGTGCCATCTTACCTCAGTCTTCTTTTTTCCATGGAGCCCTGCAGATGTGTCCCGTCTGTGTCCCTAGTAAAAGTTGATTTTTTTTTCTCTATCTTCTCCATGCATTTTTTGCACTTTTTTGCCGGATTGGTTCTGATCATCTCGCCACCCGAGTATACCCTTGCCTCAGCGTCGCAATTTTTTTCAGTATACTTTTTCTGAGCATGGGAGTTCTCTTGTGCCCTCCCTGACCAAGACGTGTGAGTTTGACCTTGTGGGCGCAGTGTTCCCCACTATGTATACGGTCAGTGGTTTTTAAGCACTGTAGCAAATGCTCTCGCACCATGCCCATCACTGACCGCTGCTGTCTTTGGTGCTTGGGGCCCTATCATGATGACTCATCCTGCCCACCCTGCTTGCAGATGGCAACCAATAGCTGTAAGAAGTGAGAGCAGCAGTGTAAGGACTTGTTTGGTTTGAAGGGCTCGGGCGTGGGGCTGCCTCGAGCATGGAGTCGCTGCCCTCTGGGACCGCATCCGATGACTTGGTGTCTGGTGGGCATGCTCAATCTGAGCCCTGAGATTGCTAAGCCTCGGACTGGGGATCGTCCTCTGAGAACCTCCCCTGCGATCATCTGAGTCGCGGTCAAAGACGCACTCTGACCCTGGCGCTGGAGGTAAGTCCTCGGGTACCCGGGCTTGGAGCCCTTGACCCGACACTGTGGATGATGGCCGGGAGCAGCCCTCGAAGCAGCCCCAGTGGGAGGAAACTCCCACCATGTTGGGAATGGGCTCTGTCCACTGGCGCAATATCATTGGTGATTCCCCCTTGAGGGACTTGTCTCTGGGCTCGATGCCGTTGAGACCCAAACTGGAGGCTGCGGAGCTTAAGGGCCTTGAGTTCAAGATGGTGGCCCTGGAACACAGCCTGGCTGCCTTCCTTGAAACACAGCGAAGCGCAACACCCAGCATCTTTGTGTCATCGGCACCGACTACTATACCCTCCACAGCCAGGATCTCTCTGGAGGAAGTCCAGCCTATTTTGGAGTGGTTCTCCACCTCGGAGCCAAGGCCAACTGCCTCGCACTCAAGGCATGACTCGCCCCCGAGTACATCTGAGTCGGTGCATCGGGCACCACAGTCGCCAATGCTGGCAGTGCATCGGCTCGATAACCGCCTGGGACTCGAGGTCTCTTCCTGTTTCAAGTTCAGATGGGAGACCGATGACAAGTACCCCGATACCGTGCTCCACCAAGATGTACCCTCTGAGCTGTCCCCTTCCCCCTTCCCCCCCCTTTAAAAGTATAGTGTTACCATCTTTTGAGCTTTTTGTATTTTCACGTGTCAGTTGCTCTGAGCATGCGCTTCTTTGACTTTAAATATGTATCCGGATGAGCATGTGACAAGTATGTGCAAAACAAAGCTCAACTCCACACTGTTGGTCTCCATTATGACGCTGAGTATTAAATTATAAACCTTCAGGTATTCATATCTATTCTTTTCTTGCCATTTATGGGTTCCACAACTTGTTATGTAATGTGATTAATTCCCCGAATATTAAAAATAAGTTTGCATGAATTGGTACAATTTATTTAAACAATAGGAACAGCGTTTAAAGTTTGCTATGCTTAACATCGCTTTGAGATAGTAGTCTTCTTTTAGATCATACCATATTCTATATATTTTTTCTTAGCCCTACTTTTGGCACCTTAGCCCTGTATGCTTTGTATCTAAAATTCTTTTTCTTCTTCATCGTCTTTTTTTGAAACACTATAGATTTTTTATTTAAATAGCAATAAGAAAGTGAGTTATTATACAAGAATGCTTCAATAATACAATCTTCATTGCCCTTCTTCTTTCACCTGTGCATATGCCTCCGATGTTTGCTTACAATTTTTAATGTGCCTTTCATTCCAGTAGCTGCTAGAATAAAATAGTTACATTCATATATTCTACAACTAGTAAGTTGCTTTTTGCCTCTGTTCTCCTGTATGTCCCATTCTTGCATCATGATTGACTTTATGTCCCTCTGGCTCTGGGGAATCCTTCGTCTCAATTAGTATCTCCACTTGAAGTCTTTTTAAAGACTGAACGGTTCTGTTGTAAGTATTCTCTCTGTGTTCTCAATGTGCATTGATAGTCCTACTGTGGTCCTCTTGTATACCTTTTTAATCTATTCTTTAATTTACTATTTTAGATATTTATTTGATTCTATATGTATTAATTTTAACTTCATATTATTTAACAAGTTTGGTCCTTCATGAGTGTTCTGCAGTTTTATTCAATACATATGTTTTTGAGTTTTTAGTTTTTAATCAATATATTACTTCCTTTATATGCAATTAGTCTCATTCATGTTTTATATGTAATTTCTTTACATTTAGTTGTTTATGTTTGTTTTTAATATTACGTTTTTAATAATGTTTTTTAATAATGTTTTTTATTAATGTTATTTTTAACATTGTGCTTTTTATGTTTATTAATGTATGTTTTTACTTTTGGAAGATGTGTGCCCCCTGAAGAAGGCATTTCTGCCGAAATGCGTTGGGGCTTTCTTTCAATAAACAGTGACCATCTACACCCTCGCCCTTTGTGCTTTTTCTGGATTCTGTTGCAAGGGCTTCGTTTAGCTCTCCCTGTGCTCCCCTCTGACCTGTCTCCACCACTAGAGGCTGGCGGTCTCTGCTCAAGGACCTCTCGTTCCTCAATTTCATTTGCAAGATGTCAAAGGCTTTGTCCTTCATTGTGGAGTTGGAGGATGAGCCTTGTGCTGAGGACCTGGAGATCCTCACATATGAGGCCCCTCCAAAGGAGACACTGACGATGCTGATTCCCCCTATTCAGGAATGCTTGTTGTTCAGGATGTGTGAGAGCCCCGTGACGGTACCCATAGTGAACTGTTGACTTGATTTTCAGTATTGAGTCAGCAAGAGCCCAAGCTTTCAAAAAGCACAGCTGCCACACAATTCCATGGTGCTGGAGTCGGCCATGTGTCTGAAATTAAAGCCAAAAGATGCACTTTTCACTGCCCTCGGGTAGGGACGCCCACACCATGGATGGGTTTGGAAGGAGCTGCTACCAGGGCTCAATGCTTACTGCCCAGATCCAGGCATATCAGCTATACATGGGCATAAGAACATAAGAAAATAAGATATGCCATACCTTTGTCAGACCAAGGTCCATCAAGCCCAGTATCCTGTTTCCAACAGTGGCCAATCTAGGTCATACATATCTAGCAGTTTCCCCAAAAGACACAGGTTCCGCAATGCTTGTACTGGGTCAAGCATTTATATCCTGGGTCCCTTCTTAATAATGGTTTATGAACCTTTCCTCCAGGAACTTGTCCAAACCTTTTTTAAACCCAGCTACACTAACAGCCTTTACTACATCTTCCGGTAACAAATTCCAGAGTTTGATTACACGTTGAGTGAAAAAATATTTTCTTTTATTAGTCTTAAATAGTTTACCCTGTAGCTTCATTGGATGTTCCCTAGTCTTTCTATATTCTGATAACGTAAACAATCGATCTACGTTTGCCTGTTCCACTCCGTTCATTAATTTATAGACTTCTATCATATCTCCCCTCAGCCGTCTCTTTTCCAGGTTAAAGAGCCCTAACCTTTTTAGCCTTTCTTCATAGGAGTATCCTTCCATCCCCTTTACCATTTTGGTGGCTCTTCTCTGTACCTTTTCTAATAACGCTATATCCTTTTTAAGATACGGCGACCAGAATTGCACACAATATTCAAGGTGCGGTCTCACCATGGAACGATACAGAGGCATTATAATATCTTGTTTTATTTTCCATTCCTTTCCTTATGATACCTAGCATTCTATTTGCTCTCTTGGCCGGCGCTGCACACTGGGCCAAAAGTTTTAACATATTATCCACAATGACGGCTAAATCTTTTTCCTGGGTGGTGGTTCCTAATGTGGAACCTTGCATTGTGTAACCATAGTTTGGGTTGCTCTTCCCTAGGTGCATAACTTTGCACTTGTCCACATTAAATTTCATTTGCCATTTTGATGCCTAGTCTTCCAATTTATCAAGATCCTCGGCATGTACCTCCGGGACCTGGCAAAGGAGCTTGCCAAGTTCTTGGCTGTGCTGGCAGGGTAATCCCTCAAGCGCTTCCGGACCCTGGTCACCGCAGTCAAGGAGTGCTCCAAATTTCAAACTCTGGCAGCCTTCAATGGCTTTGAGCCCGTGGTCCATGTGGCTGTGGTGGGCATTAGTGCCCACCGCCTGGCCTGGCTACAGTCCTCAGACTTGGAGCAGTGGATACAGGAAAATCTGGTTGATGTCCCGTACCGAGGAGAGAACCTCTTTGGTAAGGCCATGACTGACAAGGCTGCTGAGCTGGAGATGGAGTTCTTGACTAGGACCAGGCTGTCCAGGAAGACAGCTGACCCTTCCCTTTGGAAGGTTTCAGGGAAAAAGACCTTCCACCCAAAAAGGAAAAAGGCTTATGGGAAATATCCCCAGTTTCCGACCTATCATGCTCCCCAATAGAGTCAGCAGGCCAAGGACCCCATAAGCAGAAAGCCCCCAAGCCTCAAACAGCCCCCCAACCGCAGCCTGGGGGTGGGGGATTTGACTCTTTGGGTATAGTCTGTCTTCCTCCAGAAGGCCAGGGCCCAAAGCACACGGGAGGGTGTCTGGTCAATTTCACCCACCTTTGGCTGGGCATCACCTCTGATGCCTGGGTGCTGTAGGTGGTTCGAGAGGGTTATCTCCTCCACTTCCACCAGATGCATCCTCCCTTCTTTCCAGACGAGCTTCCCATGACTTCTCTGCACACAGAGCTCCTGCAGAAGGAACTCGAGGACCGCACCATAGAACCTGTATCTCTGCCTCTGTGATACAAGGCTCCGCGAAAAACAAAGAACTGAAGAAGGACAGTTGGAAAGGCGGGAAGGCAGCGCACATGTGCTGAGGGATGCTCCTAAAAGCGTTCCTACTGGACGCTGGGGAGTGTTCCTGCGCAGGCTTCATCGGTACCGACGATACCCATATGTGAGGACTACATTCCTGCTTATTCCTGGAGACGCTTGGTTTACTAGTAAATAAATGAAGATATGTATTACATTCATACAGTAAATATGGGGAGGACGACGGAAGGGTAGAATTGTGTTAATGTGGTAGAATTGTGTTAATGTATTAGAGTGATATAGGACAAAGAATATGGGAGTACAAAGAAGTGTATTAATGGGTGGGAGGAAAATGTTGTTGTTGTTAAGTGCCGTCGAGTCGGAGTCGACTCATGGCGACCCTCTGGATAGCTATCCTAAATTGTGTTCGGTCTTCAGTCAGGCAGCTCATTGTTGACAGACTGGTACCCGTAGCTGCTGTTATTGTATCGATCCATCTCATTGCTGGCCTTCTTCTTTTGCGTTGACCTTCTATCTTGCCAAGCATGATGTCTTTCTCTAATGATCTCCCTTTTCGCATGATGTGTCCAAAGTATGAAAGTCGAAGTCTTCTCATCTGAGCTTCTAAAGAAAGCTTAGGTTTCATCTCCTCTAGTACCGACTGGTTTGTTCTTCAGGCAGTCCATGGTATACACAGTATTCGCCTCCAGCACCATAATTCAAAAGCATCAATTTTCTTCCTGTCTGTCTTTTTCACTTTCTAGCTTTCACATCCATATGATGTTATTGAAAATACCATGGCTTGAACAAGTCGAATCTTTGTATGGAGAGAGACATCTCTACTCTTGAAAATCTTATCTAGGTCTTTCATAGCCATTCTGCCAAGAGCAATGCGTCGTTTGATTTCTTGATTGTTTGTTGCTTCTTTATTGATAGTTGATCCAAGTAGGTTAAAGTTGTTCACAATTTCAATTTCTTCTCCTTCAACAATGAACCTGTTGATTATGCCAGTTGTCATGATCTTTGTCTTCTTTACATTAACGTGCAGGCCCATTTTGAGACTATGTTCTTTGATTGTGAGAAGCAAATGTTTCAGATCATCTTCACTTTCAGCCAGTAATGTAGTATCATCAGCATAGCGAAGGTTGTTGATGAGTCTTCCACCAATCTTCACACATCTGTTGTCTTCATACAATCCTGCTTCTCTGATGATTTGTTCTGCATATAAATTAAACAGGTAGGGGGATAGTATGCAGCCTTGTCTTACACCTTTGCTTATTTTAAACCATTCTGTTTCTCCTTGTTCCGTTCGAACTGTTGCTTCTTGATCAATGTACAGATTGCGCAAGAGAACGATCTGGTATACCCATGCTTCTTAATGTGGCCCAGAGTTTCTCATGGTTTACACAGTCAAAAGCCTTGCTATAGTCGATAAAGCACAAATAGATACCCTTTTGGTATTCTTTAGTCTTTTCAAGGATCCATCTCACATCTGCAATGATGTCTCTCGTTCCTTGCCCTTTCCTGATCCCTGCTCGCACTTCAGGTAGTTCTTGTTCCAGGTATGGTTGTAGTCTCTTTTGAATAATCTTCAGTAGAATCTTGCTGGCATGTGGGATCAGAGCGATTGTTCGTTAATTTCCACAGTCAGTTGGATCACCTTTCTTTAGTATTGGTATAAACACAGATCTTTTCCAGTCAGTTGGCCATGATGTTGTCTTCCATATTTCTTGGCAGAGCCTTGTAAGTATGATAACAGCTGCATCAGATTGCTGCAATACTTCTATAGGAATTCCATCAATGCTTGGTGCTTTGTTCTTTGATAAGGCTTTCAATGCTGCTTCAACTTATTCTTTCATCTCCAATGGTTCCCGATCATAAGGTACAGGTTGAAACGGCTGTTGGATTGATAATAAAGTTCCCAAAATCTCAACTAGTTCCTTCCCAATTTATTTATTTATTTATTTACAGTTCTTATATACCACGCTTTTTAGTATCAGTGAGGTTTACAAATAACAAAAATTTGCCTCAGAACAAACGGTCTTTTGCTTACATTGTAAGGAATTGTAACTTGGGACTGTAACAAGGGTAACTATATACAAATCAACAACAGTGGTTGTTGTAAAACTATTTACATTTTATAGTGCATGTTGGAATCATGATGAAAGAGGCTTGTAATCTATGCTCGTTGTGAGTGTGTCTGAGAGCGGGTCTGTTTTGTAAATAGTCCAGAGTTATGTTGTTGGTATGTCAGAGGCTGAGTGGGTGAGTTAAGGTGTCGGTAGTGATTGTGTTAGGTTATGGTGGAAGAAGTGAAGGCAGAATAAGTGGTGCTTAAGAGCTTTTCTAAACTGTGAAAGGTCACCAATTGATCGGATATGAGGTGGGAGATTGTTCCAGCACCTAGGAGCATAGAGTGTAAAGGCTCTATTTCTAGTTGTTTGAGTACATTTAGTAAACTCAGGTGGTATAGTCAGCGTGTTGGCAGCTATTGACCTCAGCCTGTTTGTAGGGGTAATGGTCAGGAGTGCAGAGAGGGATGAGGGAGATAGCTGGTTAATTGCTTTAAATGATAGGAGTAGGACTTTGTAGGTGATCCTACATTGTAATGGTAGCCAGTGTAGTTCCATAAGTATGGGCGTGATATGCTCTTTTCTGGAGATGCTGCAGAGAATGCGGGCTGCTGCATTCATTGCCATCTGTAGTGGATTGAGGTTGCTCTTAGGGAGGCCGTGTAGGATGATGTTGGCATAATCGAAATGTGGCGTTACACGTGTCTGGAATATTGTTCTGAAGTTGTCTGGGGCTAGTAAAGGTCTTAGGTGTCTTAGTGTCTGTATTTTATTGTAAATGGACTTGGTGGTGTTCTTTATATGTTCTTTGAAGTTGAGTTGTTGGTCTATTGTGACACCAAGGTAGCGTATCGCGGATTTACATGGAAGCTCTGCATCTCGTACCTTCAATGAAGAGGGGGGAGAGAAGTTCTTGTTCTTGGTTATGAATAGGACCTCGGTTTTCGTAAAGTTTATGCGTAGATTCTGAGATAAGAGCCAATCAGTGATTGCGTTGAAGCACTCTATTAGTTGGGAGAGGTTCGGGTGCATGATTTTGATTGGGGTGAATATCAATACGTCGTCTGCAATACGACAGGCTCCTATGAATTCCAATGCCTAGAATTTATAGGAGCCTGTCTGGATACAAGGGCTTTCCTTCCACAAGCCCGGTGTCTTCGCGTAATGCAACTAGCTTCTCAAGCAGCAGGAAAATCCTCCCTCACTGCTCAGGAGCTACTGCAGTTACTGGGACATATGGCATCCACAGTTCATGTAGTCCCATATGCTCGCCTCCACATGCGAGCAGCTCAGTGGACCCTCTCCACACAGTGGACACAGGCCACGGGTCATTTGTCAGACAAAATAACAATCTCTCAATGACTAATTTTGTCCCTCCAATGGTGGCAATCACTAAAAAAATCTGACAGTGGGTTCTCCTTTCCATCAACCCCTCTTTCAGGCCACCCTAACAACAGATGCATCACAGGTGGGTTATGGAGCACACCTGAATCATCTCTGTACCCAGGGCACCTGGACTCCACAGGAGGTTGGTTTACACATAAACCTCCTGGAATTAAGAGCAATCTATTTAGCTCTTCGAGTGTTCCACGCCCAGCTCAGCTACAAGACAGTCCTAGTCCAGACGGACAATCAAGTAGCCATGTTCTATGTGAACAAGCAGGGCGGAACAGGCTCTCTGTCGTTATGCAACAAAGCTTTACGACTGTGGGCCCTTGCCAGAGAGCATCAAATTCACCTTCTAGTGGTATATCTTCCAGGCATTCAAAACCTTTGGGTAGACAAATTCAGTCGAGTACTGCTGCCTCACGAGTGGTCCCTCCACCTAGACCAGGTGGAAAAGATATGTCATCTCTGGGGCACTCCAGACATAGACCTCTTTGCAAGTCCACGAACGCCAAACTTCCCCAGTTCTGTTCCAGGATTCCGGCTAACAATGTCAAACAAGGGATGCTTTCCTCCTTCACTGGGGTCAGGACTTCCTTTATGCCTTCCCACCCATTCCCCTCATCCCCAAAACACTCTTCAAGCTTCAGTGAGACAGGGGTCGCATGATTCTCATAGCACCACGATGGCCACGCCAAACGTGGTATTCTCTGCTTCTACATCTCTCTCAAGCGGCCCCTCTGGAGTTAGGGCATGCTCCAGATCTCCTTTCCCAGGAGAATGGGATGCTATGGCACCCGAATCCCCAGTCCCTGAACCTCACAGCCTGGTTGCTGAAGGCTTAGACCTCCAAGATTTCAACCTGTTCCAGCAGGTAAAAGATATCCTTCAGGCTTCTAGGAAACTTTCCACAAGAAGATCTTATGCCTTCAAGTGGAAACGTTTTACTATATGGTGCTCCAAGAAGGGATTAAACCCCCTGGTAATACCCTTAGAATCGATACTAGAGTATCTCCTTCACTTATCGAATTTGGTTTAAAGACCAATTCGGTAAGAGTCTATCTTAGTGCAATTGCAGCTTCTTATAAGCCTCTAAATGGACAACCAATTTCCTCTCATCCGCTCCTATCAAGATTTATGAGAGACCTTTTATTAACTAAACCTCCCATCAAGCCACCACCGGTGGCATGGGATCTAAATCTAGTTCTCGGGCAGCTCATAAAGCCGCCTTTTGAATCTTTGGCCATTACAGCCCTTAAGTTTTTGACCTGGAAGGTCATCTTCCTAATTGCAATCACCTCTGCCCGTCGCATTAGTGAATTGCAAGCTTTAGTGACTGATCCTCCTTATACTAGGTTTCATCATGATAAGGTTGTTCTTCGAACTCACCTACACTTAATGCCAAAGGTGGTTTCGCCTTTTCATTTAAATCAATCAATTTATCTTCCAGTATTTTTTCCGAGGCCTCACGCCTCTAATGCAGAAAGAAACCTTCATATTTTGGATTGTAAAAGGGCCCTAGCCTTTTACATACAAAGAACACAGCAACATAGAAGGTCCTCACAACTTTTTATAGCTTTTGACCCTAGTCATTTGGGAATTCCAGTCTCCAAAAGAACTTTATCTAAATGGATTGCCCAATGCATATCCTTTGCTTATGAGAGTAAGGGTCTTCCTCTTCAGGACCATGTCACAGCTCATAATGTGAGAGCCATGGCAGCTTCTATGGCTAATCTCCACTCTGTGTCTATCAATGACATTTGTTGAGCAGCCACCTGGGCTTCGGTACACACCTTCACAGCCCATTACTGCCTGGATAAAGCCTCCCATCGGGATGCCTTCTTTGGCCAAGCTGTTCTTCAAAATCTCTTTCAAACCTAAACCAACTCCTACCCACCAACCCTGGTGGGATGCCAGAGATCCATGAGAGGAAGGACTCCCACCTTTTAGGGTGGCACCTTCCTGGGGCTATCTCCCTGGCATCTTCAGCTAGGGAGTCCCCATATGTGAGGACTACATTCCTGCTTGTTTGTGGAGATAGCGTAGTTACTCACCTGTAACAGGTGATCTCCGGGAACAGCAGGAATTTAGTCCTCACAACCCACCCACCTCCCCTAGGAGTTGTCTCTCTATCTCTTTGTCTCTTTCCTCTCTCCCTCTATCCTTTCACTCAGCTACAAACTTAACTGAAGAGGGACAGTTGGAAAGGCAGGAAGGCAGCACGCATGTGCTGAGGGATGCTCCCAAAAGCGTTCCTATTGGACGCTGGGGAGCATTCATGCACAGGCTCCATCGGTACCGACGATACCCATATGTGAGGACTAAATTCCTGCTGTTCCCGGAGATCACCTGTTACAGGTGAGTAGCTACGCTTTATCCATCCTCCCTTCCCCCTCTCCCTTAATTCTATCCTCACTTCCCCCTCCCTCCCTCCCTTATATCCACCCCTCCTGCCTCCCCTGCCTCCTCTCCCCTCCTACCCATATTCCAATCCTTACCCCTCTGCCCCTTCCTCCTCCCTCTCCCTACCCCCCTCTCTTTGGCATACCTGCTCCACCCCCTTCCCCCTCCAAGCTTCATACCATTGCCACACCTTTTTATACTTCCCTACCTGATTCCTTCTATACGCCTCTATCCCACATAACCCCCACAACTGCTCTAATTTACTCACTACCTCCCTCATCAGCGGTACCTCCACATTCTTCCACCATCTCAAAAGGCTCATATGTGCTGCTATAATGCCGTATCCCAAGAACATTTCCATATCGCCTTCTCCCCTTACCCCCTCTCATTGAGCACCACCATTGCTGGTGTTAGTGGTGTCGACACTCCCATGATCTCCCCATATAGCCTTCCCACTTTCCTCCAATACCCCTGTACCTTTGGGCACCGCCATACCATGTGCATTAAATCCCCCCTTCTCCCACACTTCTTCCAACACTCACTTGGATTATCCGAAAAAATTGCTCTGATCCGCACTGGTGTCCAATACATCCTAAACCTCAACTTTAAACTATTTTCTAGCATTGGGGTTCCCCTGGCCAGCTTATAAGTTCTCGCATAAATTCCTTCCCATTGGCTATCATCCCAAGTACCTGGTAGATCCTCTTCCCACCACTGCTGCCACCTCCCCTTCTCCCTCCCCTTTTGTAGTAGCATTTTATATATTTTTGATATTGCTCCTTTTTGTGTCCACGGTTTACCCATCATCTCCTCAAATTGCATAGGTTTCTGTTCCATATCTAATTTCACCTCCTGTGTATTCATAAAACACCACAACTGTACATATCGATCCTTTGTTTCTAGCTGACATTCTTGCTGTAATTCCTCAAATGTTTTAAGTCCCCCTCCTTTACTCAGCATTTGTCCTAGCCTCTCTAGCCCTTTACCCCTCCACCCCTTCAATACCTTAGAGGACACCTCTAACCCCTTATCCCCTGTCGCACTAAAAGAAACGTATATCTCGAATATAGTTTCCCTCCCATGAGAAACCCCCTCCATCTGTTCCACACCTGAAACATAAGCTCCCTAAATGGGTTTTCTGTTTCCGCATTCTCTCTCCACCCCACCGGATCCCATATTCTCCTTTCCTTGTATACTTCCCCCCCTGCCTCAATTTGTACCTGCCCCCTCCCGCCACTCTAACAACGCCCTCAATTGAGCTCCTTTGAAATATTTCATCAAGCATGGCACTCCCAGCCCCCCCCCGCCCTCATTTGATACAAGGTCCCCCTTGCAACCTTAGGATGCTTCCCTTCCCAAATAAATCACATAATCATATTCTGTAGCTTCCCTATCTCCTTCTTAGTCACTCTATATGGTAATGAAGTAAACAGGAATAGCAGTCTCGGCAGGACATTCATTTTAACTGCTGCTATTCGCCCCAACCAAGACAATCGTAACCCGCCCCACTTCCCCAAATCTCCTCTTATGGTCTCCATCAAACTGGTAATTCCACTGCTTGATCCTCTCTATCGGTTTCCCCAGTTGGATCCCCAAATACCGAAACTGCTGCTTCACCCATTTAAAATTGAAGTGCGACTTTAAGCTTTCCTTCAGCCCCCTTATTAAATTAAACCCCAGGACTTCAGTTTTACCGGAGTTGATTTTATACCCTGCTATACTGCTGAACTCCTTTACAATTCTCATCAATACTGGCAATGTAGTCAATGGCTGTGTCAATGAGAATATCACGTCATCTGCAAACAATGTGATCTTCTCCTCCCTCCCTCCTACCATTACCCCTTTGACATCCGCCTCCCTACTAACCACTTCAGCCAAGGGCTCAATGGTCAATGCAAACAGGAACGGTAAAAGAGGGCACCCCTGCCTGGTACCCCTCCCCAATGCAAACTGCTCAGAATATCCTCCATTTATTCTAATTCGTGCTCTCGGGTGCTCATATAAAGCTTTTATCCACACTATGTACCTTTCCCCAAAACTCAGCTGATCTAGCACTTGAAACATATACGGCCATTTAATGCGGTCGAATGCCTTCTCCGCGTCAACCGTAACAAATACCGCCTGTTCACCATTACCCTGCAGATGCAATGCCATGTTCATCACTTTCTAATATTATCACACCCTTGCCTCCCCTTAACAAACCCCGTTTGATCTCTATGGATAATTTTCGGCAAAATCCCCTGTATCCTATTGGCCAATACCTTAGCCAGTATTTTTGCATCCAAATTTATCAATGAAATGGACCTGTATGAACCACACACCCCCTTATCTTTACCGGGTTTTGGTAACACTGTGATACCCGCTTCCTCCATTGTCAGAGGAATCCCATCCCCATCCAGTACCTTATTAAATACCCAAGTCAATATTGGTGTAATTTGCTGCCCCATCTTCCTATAGAACTGCGCTTTATACCTGTCCAATCCCGGGGACTTTCCTATTTTCAAGGACTTTATAGCTGCCTGCACTTCCCCCTCCTTTATTTCGTCATCCATGTGTTCCCTATCCTCTGAATCCACCTTACCTAACCCACAGTCCTGTAAGTATCCTTTTATCTCCTCCTGCCCTTTTTGTAACTCACTTTTATACAACTCCCTATAATATTCTTGGAATACCTGACTAATCTCCCCTGTGCTATGGACCATCCTCCCCTGATTCTTTCTATATACGCTGTCTGCCTTTGGGCCCGCAGCCTACTTGCCAATACCTTCCCCGCTTTATTACTGCCTTCAAAATATTTTTGTTTTAATATATTTAGCTTAAACACAATTTCTTATCCTCTCAGCTTACTGAGCTCTGTTCTTGTTTTCATCAGTGTAGCCATTATCCCTTTATCCTTTGTCCTCTGATGTTGCACTTCCAGCTGCTTTATCTGCCCCAACAAGTCCCCTTCCAGTTTCTTCTTCTCCCTTTTTTGTTGCGCTACTATACTGATTAATTTCCTTCTGACGACTGCCTTTAAGCCAGTGGTTCTCAACCTTTTTTGTACCGCGACCCCTTTTACCATTGGTCAACTTGTGATGACCCCCAATGATAAAATCAAATGCATCTCTCTTCCTTTACCATTAACGCATTATCGCTGTAATCATTTGTTGAATTATTAATATATTATAGGCCTTTGCAATATGTTTTTATTTATAACATTTACTTATTTAAACCACAATAATTATTCACAATAACAAGTAACAATATTTGATTTCAAAATTATGATGATTTTGTAGTCAAATCACTAATATGAAATAAAATTATGTTTTCTACCTTTATTGTCTGACCAATTTATTCTCTGATCATGCTGGTCCCAATCTGAGGCTTCTGCTTTCCTGTCTTCTCTTAGCTCTCTTTCTGTGGTCTATGGTCCATCTGCCATTTCTTATCTCTTCTTTTGTTTTTCTTCACTTCTTTCCATCAGCCTATTGCCAGTCCAAATGCCATGGCAACCCCTCTCAGCATCCACTCTCTTCCAGTCCCATTCTCCCATCCCCTCGCATCAGCCCATTTGTAGCCCTAGCCCCCAGTTTTCTTCCAAGGCCAGCAGATCTATCCTCCCCTCCCCACCATCAGCCCATTTCCAGTTGAAGCCCCCCCAATCAGCTCACTTCCAGTGCTAGTCCCCCCTCAACCCCATTACCAGTGCTAGGCTCCCCTAATCAGCCCATTACTAGTCCTACCCCCCATCAGTCCATTACCAGTCCTAGCCTCCTCTAATCAGCCCATTTCCAGTCCTAACCTCCCCGATCAGCTCATTTCCAATGCTAACCCCCCATCAGTCCATTACCAGTCCCACCCCCCCCATTGATCAGTCCATTCCCAGTCCTAGCCTTCCCTAATCAACCCATTACTAGTCCTAGCCCCCCGATCTGCCCATTACCAGTGCTAGCCCCCCCCATCAGCCCATTGTAATCCTAACCCTCACTGTCTCTCCCCTCTGTCCAGTATGTTCCCCTGTCTCTCTCCTTTGTCCATGTCAGTCCCCCTCCCTCCCTCCCTGTCAGCCCCCCCTCCATCCATGTCAGCCCCCCTCCATCCATCCCCCCATGTCAGCCCTCCCTCCCTCCCTCCCTCACTGCAGGCACTGTGGCTGGAGCAGAGGGCATACCGGAACAGGCATGGTTTCACATCAATGAACATGCAGGTCATTGTGGACGCCAACTTGACCTTCACTGATATGTATGCCCACTACCCGTGGTCCTGTCACAATGCATTTGTCCTCGCCCAGTCCAGCCTAGGACAGGCAGCAGTTGGGGGTCAGCTTGGAGATACATGGCTGCTAGGTGAGTTTGCACATATTTGAGCCCCAGGACAAGCCCAGAACAAATGGTTGCTGTAGTATAATGCTATGCGTAATGCAGACAGGTGGGGATATATGTGTTACGTACATATGGCAACACATGATGGTCACTGCGTGCACATGCGCTGCTGTTCTACAGATCCATGCATACAGCGGGCCATTACGCACATCGTGGAGACAAACAGGGGAAGTCCCTTGGCCAAAAGCAGGCAGCATGCACCAACATGTAGCATGTGGAAGAACATAGGCTGCTGCCATGTAGTTCAGCCACATGACAGCAGCATGTGTAGGGTACAGCCATGTCTGCCCCCATCCCAGTCAGCAGACCCCCCAACCACATCTCCTTGCAATGTCCCTGCCCCCCTCCCAACAGGCCAGCCCATGTCACTGTCCCCCATTGCCTTGCTCCAAATGCCTGACTGCCACACAAGCCATATGTTGGTGCCCTCTTACTGCCACAGTGTCGCTGACAGTTATATATTGCACCCCACCCTGCTAGTAGATGGTGTGTTGTATGCTGTCCATAGCAGCCCATAGACCGTAACCAATGCATGTCCCATGCTCATGTGCACATCTCACATTGCCCCCACAGGTGACCGTGGATATCCCTTGACCTAGCTGATGACCCCAGTGCACCACCCCATGAGCTGGCAGGAGAAGCAGTACAATGCCACCCATCAGCAGACCTGGGCGGTTGTGGAACGAGCAATAGGGGTGCTGAAGAGCCGCTTCCGGTGCCTTGACAGGAGTGGCGGGGAACACCTCTACAGCCCGGAACATGTCTGGCCGAGAGTCGAGAGCCCTTGATGCCCTGGGCGGCAAGACCTACCAAGGTTCCATGCTCTCTTGTTGTATCCAGGCATATCAACTGTACATTGGTATGTTCCTGAGCGATTTAGCTAAGGAGCTCGGGGGTTTCTCCACGGGCCTCGTGGGAGAGCCCCTCAACAGATTCCCATGCCCTGCTAAAGTCTGTCGCTGACTGCTCCAAATACCTCTCTCTCGCCTCCTATGATAGAAACATAGAAACATAGAAATATGACGACAGAAAAATACCACATGGCCTATCTAGTCTGTCCTTCCATAACAACTACAACAGTCCACTTTTTGCCTTTAGAGATCCTCTGTGTTGGTCCCATGCTTTCTTGAATTCAGTTACTGTCCTCATCTCTACCACCTCCACTGGGAGACTATTCCACGGATCCACTACTCTTTCCGTAAAGAAATATTTCCGCATATCACTCCTGAATCTATCTCCCTTCACCCTCATCCCATGTCCCCTCGTAGCAGAACTTGCTTTCAATTGAAAGAGGCTCTCTCCCTGAACATTTATGCCACGGAGGTATTTAAACATCTCAATCATATCACCTCTATCCCGCCTTTCCTCTAAGGTGTACATATTAAGATCCTTAAGTCTGTCCTCATATGCTTTATAATGAAGCCCATTAATCATTTTGGTAGCAACCCTCTGCACCGACTCCATCCTGTTCACATCCTTTTGAAGGTGCGGTCTCCAGAATTGCACACCATACTCCAAATGAGGTCGCACCAAAGACTTATACAGAGGCATTATCACCTCCTTTTTTCTGCTAGCCATTCCTCTCCGTATGCACCCAAGCATCCTTCTAGCTTTTGCTGTCGCCTTTTCCACCTGTTTAGCTACTTTAAGATCATCAGACACAACCACGCCTAGGTCCCGCTCTTCTTTAGTGGACAAAAGTACTTCACCTCCTATACTGTATTGCTCCCTTGGATTGCTGCAGCCCAAATGCATGACCTTACATTTTTTAACATTAAATCCCAGCTGCCAAATTCTAGACCATTCTTCAAGCTTAGCTAGATCCCTCCTCATGTTATCTACCCCTTCCTGGGTGTCTACTCTATTGCAGATTTTGGTATCATCCGCAAAGAGGCAAACCTTACCCGACAGCCCTTCCGCTATATCACTAACAAAGATGTTAAAAAGAATTGGACCAAGGACAGATCCCTGGGGCACACCACTGGTAACATCCTTCTCCTCAGAGTGAGCTCCATTTACTTGTACTCTTTGTCGCCTCCCACCCAACCAATTTCTAACCCAAGCAGTAACTTTAGGGTCCATCCCTAGGGTGCTCAGTTTGTTTATAAGTCGCCTGTGAGGAACAGTGTCAAAGGCTTTACGGAAATCTAAATACACCACATCTAGAGCTCTCCCTCGGTCCAACTCCCTGGTCACCCAGTCAAAAAAATCAATCAGATTTGTCTGACAAGACCTGCCTCTGGTGAATCCATGCTGCCTCGGATCCTGTAATCCTCTGGACTCCAGAAACCTCACTATTTTCTCTTTCAGCAGCGTTTCCAATAATTTACTCACCACCGAAGTTAAACTAACCGGCCTGTAGTTTTCAACCACATCCTTACTTCCGCTTTTGTGTAAAGGCACCACATGAGCCTCTCTCCAGTCCTTTGGCACCACTCCTGACTCCAACGAGGCATTGAAAAGGTCAGTCAGTGGAGCTGCTAGAACGTCCCCAAGTTCCCTCAGTATTCTAGGGTGTATCCCATCCGGTCCCATCGCTTTGTCTACTTTAAGTTGAGCTAGTTTCTCACGAACACAGTCTTCTGAAAATAGTTCAAGATGTCCCTCGCTTCTGTTCTTATTTGTGGGTGTTTTCTGAGGTCCTGCTCCTGGTTCTTCATCTGTGAACACAGAACAAAAATATTTGTTAAGCAATTCCGCTTTATCCTTATCAGCTTCTACATATTCCCCCCCTGCACCCTTGAGTCTGACAATACCACTTTTGCTCTTCCTCTTCTCACTAATATATCTGAAAAATGTCTTATCCCCCCATTTTATTGCATTGGCTATTTCCTCCTCCTTTTGAATCTTTGCCTTCTTGACTACTTTGCTAGCTTCTCTAAGTTTTTCCAAATACAGATGCTTGTCTTCTGCTCTCTGTGATCTCTTGTATTTCATGAAGGCCTCCCTCTTTTTCTTCACTTTTTCAGCTACTTCCTTCGAAAACCATAGCGGTCTCCTGTTCCTTTTGCCTTTATTTACCATTTTAACAAAAAGGTTGGTTGCCCTTAAAATACCCCCTTTCAGTTTTGCCCACTGTTCTTCTACATCCCCCAGCTGTTCCCATCCCACTAACGACTCCCTGAGGTATTGGCCCATCTTCGCAAAGTTAGTCTTCCTAAAGTCTAAGATCCTCACCTTGGAATGGATTCTAACAGCCCTAGTCCTAATACTGAACCACACCATCTGGTGATCACTGGAAGCAAAATGATCTCCCACTACAACATCAGAAACACTTTCACCATTGGTAAGCACCAAGTCCAGTATGGCCCCTTCACGTGTGGGGTCTGTTACCAATTGCCTGAATAGTTCTCCCTGTAGAGAATCCAGGATCTCCTTACTTCTAGATGATACTGCAGCAGGAATGTGCCAATCAACATCTGGCATATTGAAATCTCCTATCAGTAGCACTTCCCCTTTCTTAGCAATGCTGCGTATGTCTTCAATTAACTCTCTGTCCACCTCTTCCTCTTGTGAGGGAGGTCTGTATATCACTCCAATGCAAATAGATTTCTCTTTCCCTCTTTCTAGTTTAACCCACAATGCCTCCTCTCTCCCTTTTAAGCTCTGTAATTCAAAGCTTTAATAGTAGTTTTTACATATAGTGCCACTCCTCCTCCTCTTCTTCCTACCCTGTCCTTCCTGAATAAAGTATAGCCAGGTATAGTTACATCCCAGTCATTGTTTTCTGTGAACCATGTTTCTGTAACTGCCACTAAATCCAAGTCAGCCACTCCCACCAAAGCTTCAACCTCAGGGATCTTATTTCCCATGCTACGGGCATTAATACACACTGCTTTCCATATGTTACCCCTGTTACCCATTTCCATAAAGGTATTTAATGTATCACCTACCTGGGGGCTTTCACTTACCTGGGGGCTTTCTTCACCCATCCCCAAGGAATCTAGTTTAAAGCCCTCTTCAGTAGATTAGCCAGTCTACTACCAAAGATGCGTTGACCTCTTTTGGACAGATGGATGCCATCTCTGCTTTGCAACCCTTGGAAAAGCATCCCATGGTCTAGGAAACCAAAACGCTCTCGATGACACCATCCACGCAGCCATGCATTTGTCTCCAGGATGCGAGCCTCTCTGCCTTGGCCTTTACCCTCAACAGGGAGGATTGAAGAGAACACCACCTGTGCACCTAACTGCTTCACCCTCTGTCCCAGAGCCATGAAGTCACTTTTGATACGTTCCGAGGTATACCTGGCAGTATCATTTGTTCCAACATGGATTAGCAACATTGGGTAATAGTCTGTGGGCTTGATGAGTCTCGGCAAACTCTCCGTAACATCTTGGATTTTGGCACCAGGCAGACAGCATACCTCTCTGGACATCAAGTCTGGTCGGCAGATGGACGCCTCAGTACCCCTCAGAAGAGAGTCTCCAACCACCACCACCCTTCGTTTCCTTCTGGTGACTGATTCCGCAACTTTGGGGTACTTGAACTCTGGTTCTTCCCTTTCCAGGGATGCTTTCACCTCCTCCACTTCCAGGGCTGCATAATGGTTCTTCAATTCAAGGGATGGAGAAGTTGGATTGGTGATTTTGCAGGCCCTGGTGACTTGTGTCCAACCATCGACATTCTGTTGGCACCCATCTTCTCCGGAGCTGGAGAGTTTGGTTGCTGCAAGTAGCATCTCATCAATGTACTTCTCACTGTCTTGAATGCTCCTCAGCCTCGCCACCTCCTCTCTGAGTTCCTCCACCTCTTTCCTCAGAGCTTCAGCATGCAGGCACCCTGCACATGGAACCGGTCCTTCAACCGGCATTAGGACCTCTGTCTGGACCGAGGCAGAAGCTGTAACGGGAGCAACAGCTTTAGCAATACGATTTTTCCCAGCCATTGTTCTTTTCGTGGAGCTTAGGTATCTGTTAGAGCAAAAGAGAGAGATCTACCAAGTACCAACCGGTTTCGCAGCTGTCTTTATAGAGAAAAAAGCCGTTAAAACACTTTAATTACATACAAATGTGCTGGTCCAATTCACTGTGATTTGTGAAAGGGGAGGCGCCCTATAAAGCAAGGCTGCTCACTAGGGGTGGGTGGGAGTCGGAGTGGGTAGGGCGGGAACTAACACCTGATTAGGTGTTAGCAGCTTCTAAAGCTGAGGAGGTCACTGGAGTCAGCAACCTACTGTGCTCAATTAAGGTTTCCCTAAAACAGCAAAAATGAAGTAACCTTGCTTTTAAAAATATACACAAAACCCTTTTAAGAGCTCCCAGTCAGAGAGCTAGCAATGTAATAAAAACAAACCAAACAAAGAAACCCTCAAAACCTTACTTACTGTTTGATGTGTGGAGCCCTGGGTAGAAAAGCCTCAAAGGGGCAGGGCACAGGAGCCTATTTATGCAGGCTTCAACTGCACTCAGGAAACAGGCCCACTAACACCTGATTAGGTGTTAGCAGCTTCTAAAGCTGAGGAGGTCACTGGAGTCAGCAACCTACTGTGCTCAATTAAGGTTCCCCTAAAACAGCAAAAATGAAGTAACCTTGCTTTTAAAAATATACACAAAACCCTTTTAAGAGCTCCCAGTCAGAGAGCTAGCAATGTAATAAAAACAAACCAAACAAAGAAACCCTCAAAACCTTACTTACTGTTTGATGTGTGGAGCCCTGGGTAGAAAAGCCATGGCTTCGAGACATCGGCTCGAGTGGCGGCTGTGGGCATTGGGCCCCACCGCCAGGCATTGCTCCAATCCTCGGATTTGGAGCAATCAGTGCAGGAGAAGCTCCTGGACGTGCCATGCCTCAGCGAGCAGCTCTTTGGCAAGCCAATGGAGGAGAAGGCTGTGGAAATTGAGATGGAGTTCGTCACCAGCACCTTTCTCTCCCGCAAAACTTCTTCCCTGCCTCGGAAGAAGCAGCCAACCAAGAAGCCCTTCTTCCCTAGAAAGGGCCTCCAGTATCGGGGCTATCTGCCTTATCCAGCTACCCCCATGCCGACTATTCCGGCACAGGGTAAATCTGGACAGGGGCATCATAAACCAAAGGGCCAAAAGGCCCAAACGCCGGCTCCCCCACAACCCACTCAGGGGTTTTGATGCCATCGGCATAGCCCCTTGTCCTCCGGTGACACAGCAGCCAGTGGGGGGACACCTGTCCCGCTTCACCCCATCGTGGGCTTCCATCACCTCGGACACTTGGGTCCTACAGGTCGTCTGAGACAGCTATTGCCTTCACTTCGACAGGCTCCCACCTCCTTTCTCCCCGGCGAAGCCTCCTCGACTCCCCGCACACCAGCTTCTGCTGCAGCAGGAATTACACTCTCTCCTCACTCAGCAGGCAGTCGAGAAAGTTCCTTCCCACCTTCGAGGTTGGGGCTTCTATTCCCGGTACTTCCTCGTCTAGAAAAAGACAGGGGTTCTGCGACCCATCCTCGATCTCCGCAGGCTAAACAAGTTCCTGGTGCGGGAGAAATTCAAGATGTTATCTCTTGGTGTGCTGCTGCCCTTCCTCCGGCAGGGTGACTGGCTATGCTCCTTGGATCTAAAGGACACTTACGCCCACATCTTAGTCCACCCCCAACACAGGCAATATCTGTGTTTCAGGATGCAGGGAGAGCACTTATTTATTTATTTAGCTGTATTTATATCCCGCTTTTCACCGGGTCAAAGCGGTCAATTGGGGGATACATTTAACACGAGGGGATATGAGACACATACGCTAATACTTACAGGGAACATGGGCAATGGAGGGTTAAGTGGCTTGCCCAAGACCACAAGGAGTGCCTGTAGGACTAGAAATCCCAGTCCCTCCGGCCTGAGATTGCTGTCCCCAGGTGGGACTTGAACCTCCGGCCTGAAGTACCTTGTCCTAACCACTAGACCACTCCTCCCTAGACCACCACTCCCTAGACCACTCCTCCTTAGACCACTTGACAACTTCCAGTACAAGGTGCTCCCCTTCGGCTTTGTGCTGCCTTGTGAGTCTTCACAAAGTGCCTCATCGTGGTCGCCGCTTACCTTTGGTGCCAGTGCATGCCGGTATTTCCCTACCTTGACGACTGGCTTGTTACGAACTCCACGGCTGAGGAGGCTCGGCGAGCAGTGTCACGCACTGTCCTCCTCTTGGAGAGCTTGGGGTTCTTGGTCAACTACCTGAAGTCTCACCTTGAGCCGGTGCAGGCTCTCGAGTTCATCGGGGTGCGCCTCAATACTCAGCAGGTGATCACCTTCTTGCCGGTGAATCACTTCACCCGCCTTCGGGTTCTGGTGGCTCGCATCCAAAGCGCTCACCAGGTCACCGCTCGGTCCATGCTATGTCTCCTGGGCCACATAGCCTCGACTGTACATGTGTTTCCTCACACCCGCCTGCACATGTGAATGGCTCAGTGGTGGCTCAGTGCCCAATGGAGCCAGTCCCTCAGACACCTCATGGACCCGGTCAGGGTTCTTCCCGATCTCCGCTTGTCCCTGAGCTGGTGGCAAAACCCCTGCAATCTCCTGCAAGGATTGCCCTTTCAGGCCCCATGGCACGATGCAGCGTTGACGACAGATGCTTCCCTGTTAGGGTGGGGAGCCCATTGTGGACCACTCTGCATGCAGGGACAATGGTCACCCGAGGAGTCTCACCAACAGATAAACCTGTTCGAACTCAAGGCTATCTGGTGGGTCCTGAGGGCCTTCAAGGAACACCTCAGTGGGAAGTTGGTTCTAGTGCAGACCGACAACCGTGTAGTGATGTTCCACATCAACAAGGAGGGGGGCAGGGGATTGCGCTCCCTCTGCCGGGAAGCAGTCCTCATCTGTTCTTTCGTTGCACGACTGAGGATGTCCCTCAGGATGACGTACCTCCTGGGTCAGGAGAATGGCCTAGCGGACAGACTCAGCAGAATCCTTCGCCCCCACGAATGGCAGCTGGATCCCAGACTGGCTGTTTCTCCGTTGGGGACTCTGCTGGGGACTCCAGTCCCTAGAACACGCAGCTCCCCCGCTTTTGCATGCCAGTGCCGCACCCGAGCAGGGAGGGCCCCAATGCATGTCTCCTAGACTGGTCCTCCTGTCGTCTCTGTGCATTCCCTCCTTTCCCCCTCATTGTGAGGACTCTGTTCAAGGCTCAGAGGGGTGGAGCATCATTAATTCTCGTGGCCCCCTCGTGGCCTTGGCAGTCTTGGTTCCCACTCATGTTCCAGCTGTCTACGGAGCGCCTGGTTCCCCTGGGTTCTGCCAGGGGTCTGCTAATGCAGGAGGAGGGTTGGGTGCTGCACCCGAACCTACCCTCCCTATCCCTCAAGGCCTGGTGGCTGAATGGGTCTCCCTAGCCTCTCTTGCCCTTCTGGAGGAGGTCGAGGAAGTCCTCCTTACCTCAAGGAAGGACTTCACTAGGCGAGCTTACGCCTTTAAGTGGAAATGCTTCTCCATCTGGTGCTCAGAACACCAGATCGACCCCTTCTTGTGTCCTGTTCGGTGGGTGCTCCAGTACCTCCTCCACCTCTCTAGGGAAGGGCTGAATTCGAACTCTGTCAGAGTTCATTTGAGCGCCATCTCAGCTAATCATTTTCCTATTGAGGGAAAGCCTCTCTCGGGCCAGCCGCTAGTCTCCCACTTCATGCAGGGTCTTCTTCTATCCAAGCCGCCCATCTGTCCTTCTCCGGCGAAATGGGACTTTCTCCAGGACCAAGCAGGAAGTCAGTCCTCACATATGGGTGACATCGACGTCAATGGAGCCCCTGTGCGGAGCATTTCCCCAGCTTTCTAAGAAAGCCTTTGGGAATACTGCACGCATGCGCGGTCTCCTTCCCATCTAAAGGTGCCATCTTGCTCAGTCTTTCTTTTTCCGTGGAGCCCAACGGACGTCTGTCCATGTCACCCAGAAAAGTTGACTTTTTTCTTGCGATTTCTTTGTTGTTCTTCTCCGGTTCGACGCTGGTTCCCCTTCCTGCCAGGTTCGGTACACCGGTATCGAGGCCGTCTTCTATTTTTCGTTTTTTGCCCTTCGTGGCTGGCGTTCGCATCCTTTTTTTCTTTTCCCTGGAAGGCCGGTCCTTTGACCTCGCGGGGGTTCTTTTTTCCCCGATGGCTTCCAGTGGTTTCAAAAAGTGTGATCGGTGTAAGAAACTGATGTCTCTCACCGACACACACGACTGCTGCCTTCGATGCCTGGGACCGGATCATGATCCTAAGGTCTGTGTCCCGTGTGGCAAAATGTCCACCAAGGCACTTTGAAGCCGCCAGCATCAGAAAGAACAGATTTTTTCTGACTCTGCCTCCGTCTGGGCCCGGACCTCGTCTGAGGCCTCGACATCTCAGGAGTCTGACCCTGAGCATCACCGGGGTTCCTTGGACAGGGGGTCCCCCGATCGGGAGCGTAAGAGGAAGAAAAGGCTCGTGAGGGCAGCGTCGGAGGAGGTCCCTGGTTCCACGGGGGCCAGGTCTCGGACCCCTGACAGCCACCCCGGGCTCTTGGAGCAGGAGAAGCCGTCCAAGGTACCTCGCGTGAAGCCGGAGTCCGCCGGGCACGTAAGTCCTGTTGTCCTCGAGGACTCTCCTCCTAGGGAGCCGACGTCAGGCCCGGCGCCGCCGGGGCCCGAGTCGGTAGCTACTGAGTCTCCTGAGCTTGGACTCAGGCTGACAGCCTTGGAGTGCAGATTGTCTGCCTTCATGGATCAGCAGCGGGTCAACACCGGAGACCGAGCCGATACTCGAGACCATGAAGGCTCGAAGTCGTCCTCGGTCACGGTCACCCTTGACCTCCCGCTCGGGACCGAGGGCGTGGACGCTGGTGCCTTCAGCGTCAGGGCGGGTGCCACCAAGGCCCACGCAGTCGGAGCCCCACGACTCCTCTTCAGATGAGTCCGCATGGGAGATGGAGGGCGAGGAGTCCCCCGACACTTTTCAGACTCGGTGCGTCCCTTCGGACTCACCGCAGTCCGAGCCCTGGAGTAGGTCCCCCCACCGGAGGACACCCAGTTCTCGGAGTTCGTCCGGGATATGGCCAAGGCTTTGGCGATTCCCGCGGACCCCGAGGAGGAGCCTCGAGCCGAAGAGCTCGAGGCCCTCCAGTATGACTCTCCTCCGAAGGAGGCCTTTACTGGATATGGGAGGCACCGGCCTCGGCGCCGGTTTTGAGCAAGCGGATTGATTCCATCTATTGACTCCGTAAGAGCCCTGTATTCCAGAAGGCGCAGCTGCTGCACCATTCCATCCCACATACAGCCATAAGTACATCACACCAATTTAATCTCAATATCTCACCAGTCCCCTGGTCAGACCACAATCTAATAACATTCCAGCTACCTACACAACATTCCACGTTCCACCGCCCAAGTGCAATGGAAACATCAGGAACCACACGCTTCAAACAACTCAACAGGGAAACAATCGTTAGTGACGTTCTCCCAAAACTTGATCAACCAGTAACCAACCTTAATGACATGATGTCCAACTGGAACGAGACCCTCTACCATTATGCTCAACAGCCTGACAACAAAAAAAACACATCGGACAGAAGAAACTCCAAGAAACACGCCGCCCCATGGTTTTCCCCGGAACTACGAGCGTCTCTTCTCCAGCTCAGAAAACTCGAAAGGAAATGGAGAGCCACTAGACATACCTCAGACCAAGCCATCTATCAACAACATCTGAAGACCCATCGCGAATCAACGTGGGCCAAAAGGAAACAATTCCATGCAGAAATTCTCAGCCGCTCACTAAATAAGCCAAGAGACCTTTTCCAGCTGGTGAAATCCCTTACCAACCAACCCTCCCCACCTCAACAAGAAGGCATTCAGCCACAAGCATATGCGAATTACATCCAATCAAAATCAATAAAGGTAACCACAACAGCATCACCACCCCATCTTTACCATACTACGAATCCCAAAACCACCCTTTCCCAGTCCACCCTAACCAAACTCTCACCGCCATCAACAAAGACCATTGAAGAAGTAATTGCATCAATCAACGCCACGACCGCACCGACTGACCCCTGCCCAGCGCACTGGATCAAGACAATGCGCACGGAGTTCAGCCCTATCATAGCCAACATCGCCAAGTTGTCATTCGAAACAGGAGTTTTCCCAGATGCGCTCAAGCACACATCCATCCGCCCACTATTAAAAAACAATCAACTTGACCCAAAGAAAGAGGAATCTTACAGACCAATCTCCAGTATCCCTTTGATG
This sequence comes from Ichthyophis bannanicus, assembly GCA_033557465.1. NCBI lineage: Eukaryota > Metazoa > Chordata > Amphibia > Gymnophiona > Ichthyophiidae > Ichthyophis > Ichthyophis bannanicus. Next base: position 399,982,524 of record CM066039.1, on the reverse strand, counting down.
GCTAAGATCCTAGAGAAAATAACCCTTAGACAGATTCAGCAGCATGTTGACTCAGCCTCCCCACTAGATCCCTCTCAACACGGATTCAGAGAAGCACACGGTATCGAAACCCTACTAACAACATTATCCAGTTCATTGATCAATGGAATTGACAGTATAAAGAAGGGCTTCGCACTAATCTTCCTCGATATATCAGCAGCGTTCGACTCCGTAGACCACCTACAGCTTCTCACCCGGCTACATGAGAAGGGAATCCGAGATCAAGCATGGGCCTGGTGTAAATCCTACCTAGAAGGCAGATGTCAACAAGTCCGCATTCAAAACAGCACCTCTGAACCTTTCCAACAGCACCAGGGTGTACCCCAAGGTTCCTCCCTCTCCGCGTTGCTCTTTAATATCTATATGCAACCAATCTGTGACATCGCCCGTTCGTTTGGCATATCGTGTCTTATGTATGCCGATGATGTACTACTGTTCACACCCATTACCGTCACTTGTCCCGACTATACAGTGCTAGTTGACTGCTTCAACACAATAACTGACTGGCTACTCACCCAAAACCTCCGGATAAACTTCAAGAAAACGGAAGTACTAATGATCACAAGGAACAAAGCCTTCTCACCTCCACCAACACTCAAAGTAAGAGACGCGGAACTTCCAATCAAATCCAACATACGTTATCTCGGGGTAATACTTGATCAACAACTCAACTTCAAGGAACATATCAAACGTACTGTCAAGACCATCTACTTCAAGATAAAAACCCTACGGCATCTTAGGCCCATGATGGAATCCGCGGATTTCCGCACCATCTTCCAGGCACTAGTTACACCGCACTTCGACTATGCCAACATAGTTCTGCATGGCCTTCCAAAGAGCTCCCTCAAACCATTACAGCTAGCCATGAATGCGGCAGCCCGTGTGCTCTACGGAACCTCAAGGGTCGACCACATCTCCCCCATTCTAAAGGAACTACACTGGCTTCCCATAAGCAGTAGAATCCTTTACAAAACCCTCCTCATAACCTTCAAGGCCTTCAACATGATAGCTCCTCCATCCATTTCCGATCTCATAGCGCATTCTCCAGACAACCGATCCAGGAGATCCCAGGCCACCAACATGCTACTTATACCAATTGAATCCACAAAACTCAACCAGATCACCACCAATAGGGCCTTCAGGAACTATGCCCCCGTATGCTGGAACAAACTCCCCTCACACATTAGAGCTATTAGAGACCTTACTCAATTTAGAAGAACCCTCAAACATCACCTTTTTATCTTACATTACACCCACCCTGATACCCCATTATCTCCCCCACCCCCACTATATCATACAGCCACCACCTGACGTAAAACACTGCAATCATACCTAATATGTAATACAACCAATTTGTACATAGTTTCCTAAGTTTGCTACAAGCTTGAACGTAAATAGTTCCCCAAGTTCTCCTCCATGTTAACTCCCCGTTTCATGTAAACGACGGCCAATCTCTGGTCAAGTGTTCTATTGTTTTGATGTAAACCGCGCTGATGACAAATAGCGCGGTATATAAGAAATGTTAAATAAATAAAATAAAATAAATAAATGGTGGTGGAATCGGCCATGCATCGTCTGAAGAGCCAGAAGATATAAAATAAATAAGATGCACTTTGCGGTGCCTCCTGGAAGGGAGGCCCGGAACCTGGATGCGCTTGGCAGAAAGTGCTTCCAGGGCTCGATGCTTGCTTGCCGTGTCCAGTCCTACCAACTGTACATGGGCATGTACTTACGAGACCTGGCGAAGGAACTTGCCGGGTTCTCTGCTGGCTTCTCCGGGGAACCTTTGCAGAAGATCAAGACCTTGTCCTCGGGAATCCGGGAATGCTCAAAGTTCATGTCCCGAGCGGCCTACGACGGCTTCGAGGCTTCGGCCCGTGAAGCAGCAGCCGGCATCGGGGCCTGACGCCAGGCATGGCTGCAGTCATCGGACCTCGAACCTTGGGTGCAGGACAAGTTGGTCGATGTCCCTTGCCGAGGTGAAAACCTTTTTGGCAAGCCCATGGCCGAGAAGGCTGCTGAGCTCGAAACCGAGCACCTGACTAGGACAAGGTTGTCCAGAAAAACTTCTGCCCCTTCTCATAAGAAGAAGGGCTCGGGTAAGAAGTCCTTTTACCCGAGGAAGGCAGCTGCCTTCAAACCTTTCCCTCAGTACCAGGCCTCCCCAGCTCCCCAGCAGGGTCAGCAGGCCAAGGGGCAGGGACATGGGCCCCGTAGGCAGAAGACCCCCAAGCCTCCGGCTCCTGCTCCCACTCAGCAGGGAGGGGGTTTTTGACTCCCTCAGCATAGCCTTTCCACCTCTGCTGCCCCATCCCTGCACAGGAGGTCGTCTAGCCCTGTTTGCCCACAGGTGGCCACCCATTACAGGAGATGCTTGGGTATTGAGCATAGTCCACTAGGGCTATATGCTCCATTTCCAGCAGTTGCCTCCTCCCCTACTTCCCAGGAGAGCCTCCAAGACCTCCTCTGCACACAGACCTCCTCCTTCAAGAACTTCAAGGTCTGCTTCTAGACAAGGCGGTGGAGCCTGTACCTCCCCGCCTGCAAGGTCACGGTTTCTACTCCAGGTACTTCCTCGTACCAAAGAGAAACGGTGGCCTCAGGCCTATTCTCGACCTCAGGAATCTCAACAAGTTCTTGGCAAAAGAAAAGTTCAGGATACTTACTCTTGGAACACTTCTGCCCTACCTCCAGCAGGGAGATTGGCTATGCTCCTTAGATCTAAAGGATGCGTACTGTGACATAGAAGCCTCTCATGAAGCTATGGAAATAGACAGAGATCTGGTGGAGAAAACCGGTACTGCAAGAGAATGCAGGATTTTCTCTTCAGAGAGAAAAAAACACGTAGCTAATCAGGAACCACAGCTCACCTTAGGGGTGGAGAGAAGCCAAGTCCCTGATTGGGCACGCCCAAGCAGGAGGCGGGCAGTGCAACACACGGGGAGCTTGTTAAGCAGTCAGAAACAGTTAGAGTTAGAAGAAGAAGGAGTAGAAGAAAGAGAAAGAGAATACGGAGAGGAACAGGAAGAGTTGGAGAGAGAGCAACTAGGCAGCTGTGATCCACAGAGGAGCGGTTTGGACTCACGAAGCAAGTACCTGGGAGACTCAGGGGCAGTGAGAGACTTCTGGGAGCAGAAGGATTCAAGAGCACTGAGAGACCCAAGGATACAGCCCACGCTTCCAGAGAACCAAGCAGGACCTTGGAGCAGAAAGCAGAAGGACAAAGAATTCTCCTGGAGGAAGCCTCAGCACAAGGTACAGAGTGGGGTTGAAGCAGCTAGCAGCTATAACAGTGGGAAGCCAGAAAGATTGAAGGCTAACTTTAAAAGCCAGAATAAAGTCAGACAATACTGTGGCAGTTGGGTGCAGCCGGAAAGGTATTTAAGCAGCCCAAGATACTCTCATAAGCCAGCTGAAGCCTATAGCTTAGAAGCTAACAGAAAGAAAGCTGATGAGTCTTATTGCAGAGACGTGAGCCAAGAGAAACCTGACGGTTCTACTTTTAAAACCCTGTTTAGAAACTCTCCAGACCCAGCTGAAGTTTTAAACCCAGCACTTACGTTCAGAGATAAGTGGGGGAAGGATTCTTCTAGCACGCTGAACTGTTGTCCTAACAAAAGCAGCATTGCCAATTATCATGAGATAAAGGTCTTAAACAAACATTTACCTGAAGGAGAAGGAAAATACCAGCTTAGCCCAGGAAAGACGCAGGCTGAATTACTTCTTAAAGACTTCAGGGAATTCCTTGAGAGCAGGGCAGTTTCTCCCTATAATTCAGCACAGCCTACAAACAGCTGTGAAGAGGAGATGCCTCTAGATTCTTCTCTGCCGTCCACAGAGCAAGACATTGCAATGGATTGCTCAACATGTATTATTGAGAAGGACATTAATTAAATGCTTTAAAAGGTTATATGAAGAAATATAACAAGAAGTTACCTTACTGATTGTCATGCTGAGAAGCTTATGAGAAGTGAATAAGTTAAAGCATAATTGTCTAGATATCAAGAGCTTTGCTGTTATGCCAGAGTTTGTTTCAGTTAATGAGAAGTCACATGACAGTTGAATGTGAATCCTGAAGCTAATGGACATTTAGCCCAGCAGTGCAAACCTTGTATAGTTTGTTTTCTTACTCTTGTTTTGTGCTATAAAATTTCTTTTGCGTCTGTTTGCACTTGAACTGCAAAGCGGGAAATAAACCTCATAAAAAGAAATTTCTTTGCCTGCCTTAACTGCTTGAGCACACAACTACAATCTCAACCCTGAAGGGCACCAAAGGCCACCTCCTACTGAAACCCTCAAGGTCCAGGTAGTGGATGGGTGGCAGTACACTCACATCCTCATTCACCCAAACCACAGAAAGTACCTCAGGTTCATTGTGGGAGGAAACCATTACCAGTACAGAGTACTGCCCTTTGGCCTAACCTCCGCCCCAAGGGTCTTTACAAAGTGCCTGGCGGTGGTGGCGGCCTACTTGAGGAATCAAGGTGTTTTTGTCTTCCCCTACCTGGACAACTGGCTCATCAGGGGTCAGACTTACCAGGAGGCCAAGCAAGCCACCCTCCGAACTGTCTCCCTCCTGCAGCACCTAGGCTTTGTCATAAACTTCGCAAAGTCCACTTTGCTCCCCTCCCAGAACCTGGAGTTCATAGGGGCGTGGCTGGACTCCCTGCAAGCAAAGGCTTACTTGCCAGAAGACAGAGCACAAAGGCTCATAGACTTGGCAAACTGGTTTCTGAGCATGCCACGGGTTTCCGCCAGACTCTGTCTGAAGCTCCTAGGCCACATGGCATCCACAGTGCATGTGACCCCCTATGCCCGCTTCCACATGAGACCTGCACAGTGGTGCCTCAGAACTCAGTGGAAGCAAGCCACATGTAACACGGAAGATCTGCCCTCTGCCTCAGAAACACAGAAAGCTGATAGATATAGCTTAGATTCTGACAGGCAGGCAAGCAAAACGATTCCTAGTTACCATAGGCAACACAAACAAATTCAGACACGAGATCTGCAGTCACGCCTAGTTAGTGAGCATTCCCCAACTGATGAGGAAAACAGCTTTCACCTGGGAAAGAGAACGCCCATGAAGCTGTATAAGAAATCCTCAAGGCAAACAGAGTTAGCTTCAGGAGAGGCAGGAGCTTGGCAAGAGAAGGGAAACTTGCAGGACTCCGAAGGAAGCTCAGACTACTCAGACACAGAGTTTGAACTGCCAAAAACTTCTAGCAGGAAGCCACAGAGGAATTATCAAAGAGAAACAAGGAAAGTTTCACCCAGAGAAGTCAGCTACGGGAAACACTTACCTCTGACGCAGTATGAATTTCCCAGGCACCTGGCTGAGTTGAAGGAACGTGAGGCAGCTAGAAACAAACCGTATGTATTTGAGAAGCAGAGCTGTTTAAAACAGTTACAAGCCCTTGAGAGGGAAAGCAGTCCTGTTGAGGATTATGTATGTTTGATCCTGATGAATGTATGACAGTAAAGCCCTGCAAAAGACTTCCACGGGAAAAGTCTTCCTTTAACAGAAGAGAGCAGTGCTATGAACTACATCCCAATATAAAAGGCAGGAGATTCAAAACTTCTAAAGAGAAAGCTTGTTTAGATAGAGGTGTCTCTCCTTCCTGCTACTACAAGCTATATGATAATTATCTGCCTTGTTGTGAAGAGGGCTGTGCAGAGAACTCAGAGAGAGAGACGGAGTTCAGAAAGCTACAGACTTTCTATCCTGAGGAAAAGACTGTAATTGATAAGCCTATGATTACAGAGGCTAGTAATATAAGTCCATGTGTTGAAGAAATGGATTGCTCTTTGTTTGTATCTGATATGGGTTCTTCTTTGCGCTGAAGCTCAAGACAAGAGTGCCTTGTAACAGCTGAGAAAGCCAAGAAGAGACTGCCAGCATATTAGAGAAAACTGCTCACTGTGATTTATGATTTTTGGTTGAAGCAAGACGCTGTATTTAAGTTTTTCTTCAGTTGTGCCAAAATAGTGGTTGTATCCTAAGTTCTTTTGTATTATACTATTTTTGAAAATCCAACCCCGGGAGGGGAATAAAAATCCTTTTTGATAAACCTGACCACTCTGACTCACAACTACCACTTTCTTTTTTTTTTGAATAGTTTATTTATAATCCACCGAAAACAATACAACTCAGTATAGAACAGTAAACAGGGAACCCGAGGGGTTTGAGGTGTACTCTGATCCTCTCTGCCCCCGGGGACCTGCATAGAAGAAATATAAGGCGGCTTTTAACATAGTATATCCCCCCCCCATCCCCCACCCTCTCACCCACCCCTTCTTCTCCCACCCACCCTCCCCCATGCCCGCCCACTCTCCCTCCCCATCCAACCCCCCCCACCCCCACCCCCCTGAGAGAGCTAGTGGTACCGCACGTCCCCCGGGGGGATGCGCCTTGAACTCTCCGCAGAATGTCTTAGTTCCCACACTGCAAAATCTCATTCCGACTATGGGGTCCCAATTGTAGGATATAGGGCTCCCAGATCGCCATGAAGGCCGGCCACCGTTTGACACTGCCTCGCGCCCAACGGTGCTCCATCTGCATCAATTGATGGAAATTGTTCCTCCACTCCCCAAACGCGGGGGGCCGGGATTCCCGCCAGAGCCGAAGTATCGGCGCCTTTCCCACCAAACAAGCCTTGCGAACCAGAAGCCGCTCCCCCCTCTTCCCTGGGCATGGGGGAGGTATGCAGTCCAACACCACAAGGGAGCCCGACCATCGGAGGCGCCGTTGCAGGAGCCTCCCTATGAAGGAAGAGATTTTACTCCAATAAGGCTGCAAGGATGGACAACCCCACCACATATGGAGGAGGGTCGCCAGGGGCTCCGAGCAACGGGGGCAACTGCCGTCGGTAGTGAGTCGGCTCCTCAGCCTCGCTTCGGGGAGAAATGAGCTCTAGTAAGGCACTTAAACTGCACCTCCCTCCAGCGCATTCCCCTGGCTAGGGTAACTATACGGGAAAGCGCCATCACCAAAGTGCCAGGCGGCACTACGCAGCCCAGTTCCTCCTCCCAGGCCAGTTCAACCTGCCTATAATTCGGGCCAGGAGTGAGGGCGGCCACTCGGGTTTTAAAAACGGAAATTGATACGGGGAGGTCGCCACCAAGCCCAAGGAACTCCAGGATCCGCTGGGCTCGGTCCGCCCTCAGTGCCGCTCGCGGCAAGGAGGCTATGTAGTGTGCCGCTTGAATATAAGCATAAGCGTGTCGAGGGGGAAGATCCCACTCGCGACTCAACATCCGAAATGACTTGCAGGCTCCAGAAGGGTCCACCAAATGTCCCAGGAGCCGGAGTCCCCGGCTGTCCCAGTCTCGAAAAGGGAGCGACTCCGAGCCCGAGGGAAAGGAGAGGTTTCCGCGCAGGGGCAACCAACTAGAGGTCTGCCAGGGTTCACCCCATCGATCATTTAGGTATTGCCAAGTTCGTTTCGCCGCAGTCAACCACACACTCCGTTGTAGATATTGGGGGAGAACCGAGTTGGCGGTGTGTAGAGCCCCCAATAAAGTGAGCGGGGCAACGAAGCATTCCTCGAGGTGCCGGGGCGTGTAATAGGCGGTGGCGCCAAACCAATCTGCCAAATGTCGTGCTTGGCAGGCCAAGGCATAAGCTCGTAGATCTGGGAACCCCATCCCCCCCGCACGCCACCCGCCCAGCAATCGGGCCCATGGGATACGTGCTCTGCCTCCCTTCCAGAAAAAGGAATGAAAGCAGGCCTCGATACGGCGCAAATCTTTGCGCAAAAGCCATACCGGTATGGTCTGAAACCAGTAAAGGAGGCGGGGAAGGACCACCATCTGGGCCGCCGCTATTTTCCCGGAGAGGGACAACGGGAGTGCTCCCCACGCTCGCAGCTGCGTCTGCAGTCGCCGCAGAATCCGATCGAGATTCCGACTGTACAACCTAGTGGGGTGGTCGGGCAATACAATCCCCAGATACAGAAACTCGCCGGACGCCCATTCAAGCGGGAACTCACCGGTCCAGTCGCCCCGAAGGGTGCCCAGCACATCAAGGGCCTCTGATTTCTCCTTATTAATGCGTAAACCCGCCACTCTGCCAAACCGGTCGAATTCCGACATCAAACCGCGCAGGGAACGCTCCGGGGATAGTAGATGAACCAGTAAATCATCGGCAAAGGCCGAGAGCTTGAACTCCTGTGGTCCGATGCGGACTCCGGAAATCTCTCTGGAGGTCTCGATAGTCCGGATCAAAGGATCAAGGGAAAGGACAAAAAGCAAGGGCGAGAGAGGGCATCCCTGGCGCGTCCCTCGACCGAGGTCAAAGGCCTTGGAGACGACGCCATTGCAAACCACCCCCGCTGTCGGTCGGGCATAGAGACTTCTCACCATCTGGCAGAACTGCGGACCGAGTCCATACTTAGGCAGAAGCGCCCAGAGATAGTCCCAGTTCACTCGGTCAAAGGCCTTTTCAGCATCAAAGCTGATCAACAGAGAGGGGAGATGGTGATGGTGCACCCATTCCAGAGAGGCCAAAATTTTCCGCAGGTTTCGCACCGCATGACGCCCCTTAACAAAGCCCACCTGTGAGTCGTGTATCAGGTGTTCCAGCACCTCCGCCAGGCGGTTGGCCAAGATCTTGGCTAAAATTTTTAAGTCAAAATTAAGCAACGAGATAGGCCGGTATGAGCTTGCCGTTAGGGGGTCCTTGCCCGGCTTAGGGATCAACACAATATGTGCATGATTATTTCCCCAGTGGAAGTGCCCTTGCGTGATGCGACAATCATAGACCGCCAACAATGTTGGGGCCACCGTGTCGCCCAGGAGCTTATAAAACTCGGCGCCGAGCCCGTCCGGACCGGGCGACTTGCAACAACTGGCAGCGTTGATGACCGCCTGGACCTCCTGAACGGTCAGCGGCTGTTCCAAGGACTCACGTTGAGCCAGAGTCAGCTGGGGGAGATCAATGCCCCCCAAATAGTCACGAAGGTCGTCTGACGGCACACTCTCTGGCTCATATAGAGAACGAAAGAAGGTCTGGAAAAGTTGTACAATTTCGTCACTGCCGCGGCGGAGCCGACCTGCATCGTCTCGCAGGGCCGCCACCAGTCGGGAGCCACGCTGACCTCGCAAACAGCGGGCAAGCAACCGCCCCGTTTTATCTCCATGGCAGTACATCTGAAAGCGATAATAAAGGTGGGATTTCTTAGCCCGTTGGTGCAGTAGCTCGTTTAACGCCACCTGAGCTTCCCATAGCCGTTTTTTAGTCGTTGCGAGTGGGGCGCGAGCACAACGCCGACGCAGACTCACCACCTGTCTCTCCAATCGTACGATGCGGTCGGTGAGCTGACGGCGCTTGCGGGCCGCAAAGCCAATGATATCGCCGCGCAGAACTACTTTCGCCGTCTCCCAAACCAGCTCTGGGTCGTCCTCGTGACAACGATGGTTCTCTAGAAATTCATGCCAACGCTGGCGGAGGAAGCCGTGGAACTGAGCATCATGATACAGATCTAGCGGGAAGCGCCAGAGCCGGGACCCGGAGGGGGAGGCTCCCCCCCAATGTAATTCCATCCAGACCCAGGCATGATCGGAGATCTCCACTGGGCCAATCTGAGTCTCCCCCACCTTGACCATGGCGTCCCCCGAGAGCAAGATGTAATCAAGACGAGCACTTGAACCATGCGCCCGGGATTGGTGAGTATAGTCCCTTTCCGTGGGGTGGAGGAGTCTCCATGGATCCACCAGATCCAACCGTCTCCGGAATCTTTGCAGCATACGGGTCGTGGGGATTCTCTCTCGGTTCCCCCCCTCCGTCGAAGTATCCAGCTCGACATCTAAGATGCCGTTAAAATCGCCCCCTAGAAGCAAAGGACTGTCGGGAAGCTGTTCAATCTGGGAGGCCAAATCACCGAAAAAAGTGGGGGCAAACGTGGTGGGCCCATAAACGTTACCTATCGTGATTAATTTCCCGTCCAGGTGGCCATGCAATAACAAGTATCTGCCCGCCTTGTCCGCCTTGAGGGAGGCCAGAGAAAAACGCACTCTCTTGTGGAACAAAACCGCCACGCCCCCCTTCCGCCCCTGTGCCGGAGAACCCCAGACTTGGCCCACCCATGAGCGGCACAATTTGTTATGTTCTTCAGCTGTCTGGTGGGTCTCCTGAAGGAGGGCAATGTCACACTTCTGGCGGGCCAAAGCCTGCAGCACCTTATAGCGCTTGATCGGGTTCCCCAGCCCGCACACATTCCATGTGACCACCTTTAAGGGCATGAGGCAGTGTCAAGAATCCAACAAAAGGCCAAGCTCACATGTAGTAGGGGAGCCCCCCAGCCTGGGACTCCCCTCTCTCCAAAATGGCGCGGATGCAGCACCACAATGTCACCCATGGTCCGGTTACCCCCTGCCCTCTCATCCTTCCCCCTCCCGCCACCCCCCCTTCTACACCCTCTCCTATCCCTCCCCCCCTCCCCACCTGTCTCCTCTCCCCCTTCCTTCCAATCCCAACGAGTCCGCCCATCCGGTCGGACAACTCCCACTAGCATTCGGGTTACCCCTTCCCCCTAGAATCCCCCCCAACCACGCCACCACTAACATCCTGCCCCCCCCCTGAACATCCCTCTTTCCGCCGCTCAGCCCAACTCAATTCTCTGGGGCCCACAAAAGGAATGCCACCATTGCAAGTAATCAAGGACATGGGAATAATACAAAGTAGTCACAATAGCTACGCTCTTTTAAAACAAAGTAACTTAACAGAGACTTCATATTGTGATAGTATTGCCTTAAGCTGATACAGCTAAGGGAAGCAGATAATTAGAAAATGTTACAGTAACATCTCCCACGCCGCAGGAGAGAAGATAGTCCCAGGGAACAGAGCCTAAAAGAAGAGGGAGGCTAAGGCCCCAGTGAATTAACAGAGGGAAAGAAGGATACATGAAGGGTGTATAATTAAAGAGGAAGTGTATGGCTGCCACAGCGGGGAGAAGAAAATAAACTAAAATAAAAAAATAAAAAAAAAAACCAGAAGGGATTAAAGGGAAATAAAAATTACAGATAAGGGGGGGGGTGGGGGGTTAAAAACTAAAATAGAAAGGTAAACCGGGTCCCAAAAGCAGAGAACAAGTGTCCAGCAAGACAGCAAATCCGCCCGCACAGGGCAAGCCCCGGTAATTCAAAGGCCACGCCAGAGAAAAGTGAAACCTCAGTCCAAGCCACACAGAGGTCCTCAGGAGGGGCTTGAGCTGGTTATGTTCAGAGAGTCCAAGAACGCAGAGGCCTCCGCCGGCGTTGCTAGGTATTTCGGGCGGCCCTGGTGTTCCACCCGCAGACGGGCCGGGTATAGCAGGGAGAAACGGAGTCCTCGTGAGAAAAGCTGGGCGCAGATCGAGGAGAAGGCGCGCCGCTGTTGGCTAACCAGGACCGAATAGTCCTGGAAAACCAGAATGCGCTCAGCAGGCGGCTGGTCCAGGGTTCGTCGGTTGCGGGCAAGGCGCAGGACCTCCTCTTTCTGCCGATAGTCTTGAAACCGGGCAATCACCGCCCGCGGCCGCTGTGCCTGCTCCCGGCGAGGTCCCAGGCGGTGCACGCGGTCCAGCTTCACCTGGCCGCTATCAGCAGCGCCGAGGAGTTGTGTCAGCCAGGACTGCAAATGATGAAGAAGGGCTCCGTCGCTCACAGACTCCGGGATTCCCACAAAACGGAGGTTTTTGCGGCGTCCCCTGTTCTCCAGGTCATCCAGCTTCTCATTTTGCTGCTTCACAACGGTTTCGAGGGCAGCCACTTTGGCCTCAAGAGACTGCTGGGAATCCTCGACGGCGGCGATGCGCTCCTCCGCTCTCTCCACCCGTCCAGTAAACTCTGAAAAATGCTGGTTAAGAGTCTGGAGGCTCCCGGCGAGACCCTGGAGGCGAGTTTCCAACGCGCTCACCACAGCTGCGCTCACCTCGGTCACCAGGTCAGTAGTATCCCCTGATCGCGGGCTAGCCGGGTTCCCTTCGGCCATTTTAGCCTCCCCTGCACGAGGCTTCTCCCGCCGGACCGACTTCGCTGCCATCGGGTTGTATCGTGTGTGCCTTGGTTGCTGTAGTCTTACACCAATAATTTAAAGCTCCCGGCCACGGAGTCCAACTGTTCAGCAAATTTAGAGGGGATCGGGAGCGTGGTTGCAGATTTTTAGCAGATATAAGGGGTAATTACCCGGAGCCGATCAGACCACGTCTGGTCAGCTCATTGCCAGACCGGAAGTCTCACTACCACTTTCTTTATGGAAGGTCAGGCCCAGCAGTCTGGCCGGCTGCTTACGCCACAGTTCGGCCCCTGCTGGTGACACACAGGAAGCCTCACAGACAAAGTACGGGTGTCCAAACCATTCCTGAACTCCCTACAGTGGTGGCTACACCCCCCCCAACTTACTACATGGGGTGCCTTTTCAGGTGCCTGTTTCCACAGTGGTGTTGACGACCAATGCCTCCTTGCAGGGCTGGGGCGCACATTGTTAGGACAGGTGCACCCAGGGCCTGTGGTCTCCATGGGAGGCCATGCAACAGATCAACCTACTGGAACTCCGGGCTATTCGCTTAGCCCTCAAAACCTTCTCTCACACCTTGGCTCAGCAGTCTGTTCTGGTTCAGACGGACAATCAAGTGGCCATGTTCTATGTGAACAAACAGGGAGGCACTGGGTCCAGGCTCCTGTGTCAGGAGGCACAGGCCCTATGCTCTTTTGCGCTCAGGCACAACATGTTTCTCAAAGCTGTTTATCTCCCTGGCCAGGAGAACCTCCTGGTGGACAGGTTGAGCAGGGTTCTGCAGCCCTACGAGTGGCAACTGCACCCATTAGTGGTTCAAAAAATTTTCCTGAAATGGGGACTTCCATCCATAGATCTCTTTGCCAGTCCCCTGAACCAGCAGCTACCCAGGTTCTGTTCCAGGCAACCGCATCCCCTGAGGTTAGCAGCGAATGCCTTCTTGATTTCTTGGTCCCAGGGCCTCCTGTATGCGTTTCCTCCCATGCCTCTGGTTGCCCGAACATTGTTCAAGATTCTAAGGGACAAGGACTCGGTGCTTCTGGTAGCCCCCAGGTGGCCAAGGCAGCCCTGGTTCCCACTTCTGCTTCAACTAGCAGTGGAAACCCCACTACCTCTGGGGTTGCAACCCGATCTTCTCTCTCAGGATCAGGGTTCCCTTCTGCACCCCAATCTCAAATCTCTCAATTTGATGGCCTGGAGGCTGCAAGGGTAGTGTTGGCTCCCTGGGGCTTGCCTCAGGAAGTGGAAGAGGTGGTCTTGGCCTCTAGAAAGCAATCCACCAGGAAAACCTATGCCCTGAAGTGGAGAAGGTTCTCCTTGTGGTGTCAGCAACGCAAGGAGGATCCTTTCTCCTGCACTGTGCCAGTACTGCTTCAGTACCTGCTGCGCTTGTCCAATCAGGGCCTTAAGTCCAATTCTGTTCGGGTCCACCTCTCTGCTCTGGCAGCTCACCACTCACTGGTGGAGGGACACTCTTTGTCGGTTCACCCCTTGGTGTCCAGGTTTCTCAGAGGCTTGCTCATGCTCAAGCCTCCTCTCTGTCCACCGGCCCCTGAGTGGGAGCTGAATGTGGTCTTGCAGCAAGTGACTCGCCCACCTTTTGAGCCGATGGCTACATGTCCTCTCCGCTTCCTTTCTTGGAAGACTCTATTCCTAGTGGCCCTGACCTCGGCCAGGCGAGTGAGTGAGCTTCAAGCCCTGGTCTGTGACAGGCCATACACTCGCTTCTATAGGAACAGGGTAGTCCTTAGGACTCATCCTAAGTTCCTCCCCAAGGTTGTCTCCTCTTTCCATCTCAACCAGGAGGTGGTTCTTCCAACGTTCTTCCCTAGGCCCCATGCCAGCTGGGCTGAGACAGTCCTGCATATCCTGGACTGTAGAAGGGCCTTATCCTTCTACCTTGAATGTACGCAGGGGCATAGGAGGGCTACTCAGCTCTTCGTCTCTTTTGACCCTAATAACTTTGGGTTACCTGTCTCCAAGCGTACCTTGTCCATCTGGGTGGCTGACTGTATCACCTGGGCTTACAGGGCAGCTGACCTTCCCTTGCAGGGTCGGGTCACGGCCCACCATGTCAGGGCAATGGCTGCCTCAGTAGCTCATCTCCGCTTGTGATAAGGAAGCTTATCATAGCTCAGGAAGGAGCTATAGAAAAGGTGAAGTGACTCTGAACAAGCAACCTGTCAGTTCTGGTAGAAATAAGAAAACAGAATTTTCCCATAAAAGACTACCAGTCCCAGAATGCACCAGGTTTCCAACAGCCATTAGAGGAGCTGAAGTGGGGAAACGTGTGTTCAATCAGGAGGGCTATGAGGTAATCCCTAAGCACTCATCTCAAAGGGCAGGGCCTGATTCAGCACAGCTGCGCTGTGTTAGGGAGGAGCACTCATCTAAGCAGAATAAAGGTAGAGTTTATTCTACAGAGAAGCAGCTTGAGCTTGATCATCTTCATCATCAGGAGGATCATCAGAAGCAGAAGCCAAACCGGACGGACAGAGAGGGAAAGAAACCCTTTGGAAGAAAGAGGAGAAAGCCTCTGAGAGGTCTAGAAGAGTCCAGAGCAGTACGTATACTGGGAGGCATTCCAAGGGCCAGCATACACCATTGGACTGGGGAAAGCCAGAGGAATGGTGCTGCAGAGCTAGGAATCTCCAGATGGTACCTGTGAGGGAGACGGCTGCACGTGGAAGGGACCCTAAGACCCATGCCAGAAGGTATGTGAAGAGAGATCCAGTGTCCAGGGATCTGGATTGGAAGGCTGGACATAAGAACTGGACTACATACTGGCCAGGCTATATAGAGAGGAACTCTAACAGCAATGGAAGCTCAGGTATGAACACTGATCTATGCCTTAGCTATAACCTTGAAAGACAGCAGGGAAACAAGTATTCTCCTGACAGTGCTCCATTGGGAGATTCATCTGTGCCAATCCATGATATTGAACCCATGCTTGTTGAAGAAGAGGGGGTGATAGCAGATGAAGAATCTGTTTACATGGACTGCTCTCTGTCTAAACTCCTTTGGTGATTTTCTGTTACAAAGTACAGCAACCATCACAAAGAAATACAAACTTGTTCTTTATTCTACTCAGAAAATCTCCTGCGTAGGATTTTTAGCCACGCAGTAGAAAGCAAGCCAGCTAAGGGGTTTCAGCTGGATAACTGCTAGCAATTGAGCCTTACCTAATTGCTTGTGAGCTCTGAGAGAATCACTTCTGAATCTATGTGGGAAGATATAAGAAGTTAACCTGAAAAGAACAGTTTTTTCTTTCTTTGTAGCTTTTGGTTTGTTGTTTGATACATTGCTAAGAGAATATTAGCTAAAGCCTACAGAAAAGACCAGTTTGTTGCCAACCAGGTCTTATTTCTTTTGCTTTGATTGCCTGACAAGTTAAAATGTTGTTTTCCTGATTTTGTTTTTTCAAGTTTAACACTGAAAGCAAGTAACCTGATTTATGTGCTACCAAGCATATCTGTGTTGGGAGAAATAACCCCATAAATAAATATCTTATTGGCTTTACACTTGAGCACAACTAAATTATTGTGAGCAGCTGTGTCGGGTGTGAATGGACTGCATTGCCCACAATCCCTTGCCAATCATATTGACATATGCACTTGCCAAGACTGTGAACATTCTCACCCAGGCAGCCGTCTGACACGCTCTGTGCCGTTGGCAGACATCTGTAGGGCTGCAACTTGGTCCTCAAGCCAGACTTTTGCGGCCCATTACTGCCTGGAGAGGGAGTCCCGTAGGGACAGTGCTTTCAGTCAGGCAGTGCTCCGGAATCTCTTCGAGGTTTAGGCAACTCCTACCCTCCAGCCCTCTGGTTGGGCTACCAGTGGGGGTATGTTTCAGTGAAATCCTTTCTCTGGTGCTGCGGCTAGAGGGAGCTCATTTTTCAGCTTTGGGTCCCCGGTAGCCTTAAGCTGGAGAGGTCCCATATGTGAGGATTGACTTCCTGCTTGATCCTGGAGAAAGAGTAGTTACTCACCTGTAACAGGTGTTCTCCAGGAGCAGCAGGAATCAGTCCTCACAACTCTCCCTCCTCCCCTGGGAGTTGCAGTTGTACATAGTTCATTTTGTTTTTTGTGCTGTCTTTTAGCTATGTCATCAGACTGAGCAAGATGGCACCTTTAGGCGGGAAGGGGACCGCGCATGTGTGCAGTATTCCCAAAGGCTTTCTTAGAAAGCTGGGGAAATGCTCCGCACGGGGGCTCCATCGACGTCACCCATATGTGAGGACTGATTCCTGCTGCTCCTGGAGAACACCTGTTACAGGTGAGTAACTAATCTTAAATGTGGGTGGTACTCATGCAGCTCACCCATCCACCCTTCAAGCCGATGACGACGTGTTCGCTCCGTCACCTGTCCTGGAAGGTAGCCTTCCTGGTGGCGCTGACCTCGGCCCGCCGAGTCAGTGAGCTCCAGGCTCTCATGGCTGGCGCCCCTTACACCAGGTTTTATCGGAACAGGGTGGTCCTCTGTACCACCCTAAATTCCTGCCTAAGATCGTCTTAGACTTCCATCTCAACCAAGAGATAGTACTGCCGACTTTCTTCCCGAGGCCCCATGCTGACCAGGCATTGACTGCTCTCCACACCCTCGACTGCAAACGTGCCCTTGTCATTTATTTTCAGTGTACCCAGACTCATCGCAAGTCTGACAGGCTTTTCGTGACCTACGATCCCAATAGACCGGGGCAAGCAGTCACTAAGCGCACCCTCTCGGTTTGGGTGGCGGAGTGCATCGCTTTTGCCCATGCGAAGGCAGGTGTCCCTCTAGATCTTTGAGTCACCACACACGGGGTCCGAGCCAAAGCGGCCTCGGTGGCCTCACTGCGCTCCGTGCCCCTGATGGACATTTTATTTATTTATTTATTTATTTAATGTTTCTTCTGTACCGCGCGATTTATCATCAATGCGGTTTACTGGCAACACATTTGTGCAGTGTGAGAAGCTCCACACTGGACTTACAAACAACGGGGTATTTTATACAGGGCTAACAGGTAAATTACGTGCAAATTGGTGGCCACAGGTTATACGTGCAGCTCTGCATTATTTACAGGTTAAACAACGTAACTATGTACATTCTAGCTGTATGTCGCAGGGTAGTGTACAGTTCATCATTATCTGCAGTTAGGGTCAGATATACACAGGGAGGAGGTTTCAAAGGGGTGGGGCTCATTATCTGCAATTAGGGTCAGATATACACAGGGAGGAGGTTTTAAAGGGGTGGGGCTCACTTAGGTGATCTGAAGATGTGTGAGGTGGGTACTCTGGGGTGCATGCTTGGGCTCGGGGTGTGGGTGGCTGTGAGATGTCATCTGGGTCAGAAAAGTACTGGAGGAATAGATGGTGCTTCAGTGGCTTTCTAAATTGGGAGAGGTTGTTGATGGCCCGGATGTCCGGTGGAAGAGCGTTCCAGCAGGAAGGTGCATATAGTGCGAAGGCTCGGCTTCTCGTGGCCTGAGAGCATTTGGTGATCGCTCTCAGGAGTAGCAGAGTGTTGGTGGTGGCTGATCTCCTCAACCGGTTGAGGGGGGTGGTCTGGATGAGTTCTGTGAGGGTGGTGGACGTGCACTTGTTGATGGCTTTGTATGTCATTGTTAAGATCTTGAAGGAGATCCTACAGTGTACCAGGAGCCAGTGCAGATGTTTCAGAACTGGGGTGATGTGGTCTCTCCTGGAAGCTTCCTGAAGGATTCTGACTGCTGCATTCATTGCGAGCTGCAGGGGGTTCAACGAGCTCTTTGGAAGGCCGTGAAGGATTGCGTTAGCATAGTCAAAGTGCGGCATTACTAGTGCTTGATAGACCGTTCGGAAGTCTTTAGGCTCTAGCAGCTGCCTCATGTGGCGCAGCATCTGAATTTTGTGGTATATTGCCTTTACCATGTTGCTTATATGGGCATTCATGTTAAGATGTTGGTCCAGCGTGACACCAAGGTATCTTATCATGGGCTTGCTGAGGAGCTCTGCATCATGTACCTTCAATGATGAGGGCGGAGTGAAAGCCTGGTTCCTGCTGATGAAGAGGACCTCTGTCTTTTTGAAATTTATTTTGAGTTTCTGCGTGTATAGCCAATCTGTGACCGCATTGAAGCAGGTAAACAGCACAGAGAGGTCCGGATGCTCCGTAGAGATTGGCGTGTACATCAAAACGTCATCAGCGTATATTAGGCAATTGATGTTGAAGGAATGGATAAGGGAACAGATGGGTTGCATGTAAACGTTGAACAATACGGCTGGGAGTGATGATCCTTGTGGCACGCCCTTTACTTGCGGGAAGGGTAAGGAGGTGGAGGAGCCAGAACGGACATGCTGTCATCTGTCGGTCAGGTATGATGCACACCAGGCCAGTGCTGTGCCATGGACTCCCTTCTCGCTGAGGCGGGATAGGAGTAGTTTGTGACTGACGGAGTCGAAGGCAGAAGCAATGTCCAAGAAGATAAGAGCAAAACCTTGTCTAATATTGTCCAATCCTATGGTTAATGTACTGAATAAGGTGGTCAGCAGAGTTTCTACACCGTGTGCCTCCCGGAATCCATGCTGGCAGGGGTCGAGAGGTGTGTTGGACTCAATATGATGGTTCAGTTGGCGTTGAACTATCTTTTCCATAATTTTAGCTAGGAGCGGGATGCTTGAAATTGGCCTATAAGAGTCCATCTTTGCAGGGTCCAATCTATTGTTTTTTAGCAGCGGTCTGATGGCTGTTTGTTTCAGGCTTCGGGGGAAGGTTCCGGTCAAGAATGATAGACCTATAAGTTTGGTCAGGAATGGGCTGAGGTCAACACGCAATGCTTTTATCCAGAATGCTGGACAAGGGTCGTTTGGTGCTGTGGTGGTGTTTATGTTCGTGATGATGTCCTGGATGTCTTTTTCAGTTGGGGCTGAGAAGGCAGTTGATGGTATGTTGGGCATCCATTAAGGCTTGTGAAGGAGGGGATGAGGGGGTCGGCTTGGGAGCCCCATCTGGGGAGTGGATGTTTGTGAATATGCTGGGCTGACTTGTTTTGGCTCGGAGGTAGTCTGCATCTGTCGGGCGGCGACCTGGTCTTCCACAAACACCTTCGCTGCCCATTACTGCCTGGAGAGGGAGTCCCATTGGGACAGTGCCTTCGGCCAGGCTGTACTCTGTAACCTGTTTGGGGTATAAGCAACTCCTGCCCTCCGACCCTTCTTCACGGCTACTGAGGGCTTGGACCCGAGGACTTGGGCTCCTTTGGGCTTCGGCTTCTGCTCACGACCTCGCAGAGGCGTTTTTTGGTTACAGGTTCGGTAGCCTGTAGCTAGGGAATCCCATAAGTGAGGACTGACTTCCTGCTTGTTCCTGGAGAAAGCGTAGTTACTCACCTGTAACAGGGGTTCTCCAGGGACAGCAGGAATCAGTCCTCACTACCCTCCCGCCTCCCTTCTGAGTTGCTGAATTTTTGTCCTTCCCTTGCCATCTGCTTGGTAGGGCTCAAGCTAAGGGACCTGACTGAGCAAGATGGCACCCTTGGGCAGGACAAGGACCACGCTTGCATGTTAGCAATCCCAAAGGCTTTCTTTGAAAGCTGGGGAATTGCTCCTCGTGGGCTCCGTCGGTGCCGATGTCACTCATAAGTGAGGACTGATTCCTGCTGTCCCTGGAGAACACCTGTTACAGGTGAGCAACTATGCTTTATATATGTCAGAGCTAGGGGTTTGAGTCAAGACTTTCCTGATTTCAAAAAGTTCTTGCAGACGATTGAGAGAATTCGTGAGGATTTTAGTGTGGTATTCCTTCTTATTATTATTATCGGAGTGGAGGAGTGGCCTACTGGTTGGGGCAAGGTACTTCAGGCCGGAAGGTCAGGGGTTCAAATCCCACTAGAGGACAGCAACCTTGGGCCGGAAGGACTGGGGTTTCTAGTCCCACAGGTGCTCCTTGTGGTCTTGGGCAAGCCACTTAACCCTCCATAGCCCATGTTCCCTATAAAATAGTTATCTCCATGTTATAATGCCCTGTTCAATGTAATTTCAGTTTGTTCAATGTAAACCACACTGATGCAGAATAGCGTGGAATATAAGAGAATGTAAATAAATAAATAAAATAAATAAATAAATTTATAGATTGCTTGTAATGTTGGAGTGTATACATGTAAAGTTCTTTGTCATGTGTGGATTTTGAGATTCTCCAGGGGTGTTCTGTCTTCCTTAAACATCTCTTTATGTTTCTAAGGTCCTGGGTGTATCATTCTGCAGAGCATTTTTGCTATTGATGGTTCACCTCTGTCATTGGGCCCTGTAACCCTACTACTACTACCACTGCTACTGATCATTTGTATACTTGTAGTGCTGCAAGACATACACAGTGCTATACACATACATGTGACAGACCAGTCCCTGTTCAAATACAGTTTTTAATTTATGCAAAACTGAAATGCAACAAACTGGAGTAGAATAAAGTTAAGAGGAAATTGTTATAAACCATATGAGTGGTAAACAGGAGAATAAGGGGGTCAGGATCCAAAAGCAGCCTTGAACTTCGATTTGAATAGGATCAAATATGGAAACTGAACCGCTCATAGTGACTGTGATCCAGGATTTGATTTGATCCTTTGGTTTGATTCATGTACCATATTTTTTCATAATCCCTGGGGATGCCTTGCTTAGAATTGCATGAACCCCATATCCAGTGGAGGAACTAGCCAGATCACTTTCTCGTCTTTGTTTTGCTAAGAGAACTGTCTGCCTATTCTGGAAATGGAGAACAGCCCTGAGGATGCTGCTGCACAAATCCAGGGATATACAGCAGTCCAGGAGGAAACAGGACATTTACCACAGCAGAACTTGGACTACAGAGAACTGTTTGATAAGAGGGCTACAGATACCTTTCCCCTTCAGATCTTTTGACAGTCCAATAGATGTACCACACAGGTCCCATTTAGCAGAATTTATTCCCTCTCAGAGCCAGAATTCAGAACAACAAGGGGGTCATTTTAGAAACTCTATGAGTTGGACATCTAAAAATGGGCTACAGATGTGCAAATCATGGAGACTTCCCCAGAGCCATTTTTGAAAGCTGGGTATATAGATGTCCCCAGCATGACAATCTCCAACTAACACAGGGGCATGGTGGAGGCGTGTTCTGGGCGAAGCAGGATAGATGCACTTCATGGTGCAATTTCAGAATGGCACAAGCACATCGGGCCCTAATTGTTGAGGTGTCCATGCCTATAAGTAGATGCAAAAGAAAAAAAAAACAATGGAGAATAAACACGGCTGGTGCTCTTGAATAAATCAAATTTTATTGGGACTCGACTTGGCCAAGTTTCAGCAAATTGCACCTGTCTCAGGGGGTCTACAGCAGTAGATAGATCCCCCCAGTTGATATCCAAGTTGAATTACCCGTTCAATGTAAGTACATAACAGGCCCCTGTTTTTGTACAAAATGTTATATGTAAACCGCACTGATTTTAAAGAGCGCGGTATATAAAAGCAATAAATAAATAAAAATAAATAAAATAAATAATCAAAAAAACAATAAAGTCATGCAAATAATATCATAATATAGAAATATAGAATTTAAAAATTATTATAATACAAACTTATATAAATAAATATTAAAAACATATAAAAATAGACAGCAACTTAAAAAAATGGGACATGTATACATAAAAACACCAAGCGAGCAATAACTACCATCAACACAACCACTTCACCCAGTGACCCCTGCCCAGTTAATTGGTTGAAAACAACTAAAGATGAGTTCTCACCAATCATACTGGAAATGGTAAACCACTCATTGTGACAAGGATATATGCCTTCTGCCTTAAGACAGGCAATAATCAGACCAATATTAAAATCTGCAACTTCCGACAAAAACCTCCTTAATTAATATAGACCTTGTCAGACGGCTGCCTGGGTGAGAATCTTCACAGTCTTGTCAAGTGCATATATCTATATGATTTGCAAGGTATTGTGGGCAATGTAGTTCATTCACACCAGACACAGCTGCTGACAATAATTTAGTTGTGCTCTTGGGTAAAGCCAATAAGATATTTATTTATGGGGTTATTTCTCGCAACACAGATATGCTTGGTAGCACATAAATTAGGTTACTTGCTTTCAGTGTTAACTTGGAAAAACACAGTCAAAATCAGGAAAACAACAAATGAAAAGCCACAAAGAAAGAAACAAACTGTTCTTTTCAGGTTAACTTCTGATTACTTCCCACATAGATACAGAAGTGATTCTCTCCTAGCTCACAAGCAATTAGGTAAGGCTTAATTGCTAGCAGTTACCAGCTGAAACCCCTTAGCTGGCTTGCTTTCTACTGTGTGGGTCAAATCCTGCTTCAGGAGCTTTTCTGAGTAGATTAAAGAACAAATTTTGTATTTCTTTGTGATGGTTGCTGTACTTTATAACAGAAAGTTACCAACGGAGTTTAGATAGAGAACAGTCCATATAAACAGGATCTTCATCTGCTATTATTCCCCCTTGTTCAACAAGCATGGGTTCAATATCATGGATTGGCACAGATAAATCTCTCAATGGAGCATTTTCAGGAGAATACTTGTTTCCCTGCTGTCTTTCAAGGTTATAGCTAGGGCATAGATCAGTGTTCATACCTGAACTTCCATTGCTGCTAGAGTTCCTCTCTATATAGCCTGGCCAGTATGTAGTCCAGTTCTTATGTCCAGCCTTCCAATCCAGATCCCTGGACACTGGATCTCTCTTCACATACCTTCTGGCACAGGTCTTAGGGTCCCTTCCACGTGCAGCCGTCTCCCTCACAGGTAGCCTCTGGTGATTCCTAGCTCTGCAGCACCATTCCTCTGGCTTTCCCCAGTCCAATGGTGTATGCTGGCCCTTGGAATACCTCCCAGTATACGTACTGCTTTGGACTCTTCTAGACCTCTCAAAGGCTTTTCTCTTCCTTCTTCCAAAGGGTCTCTTTCCCTCTCTGTCCGTCCGGTTTGGCTTCTGCTTCTGATGATCCTTCAGATGAAACTGATGATCAAACTCAAGCTGATTCTCAGGATACTGAGGACAATTCTCTGGATATCCAAGGTGATCATGAAGATGGTCATCTGTAGAATAAACTCTACTCTTATTCTGCTTAGATGAGTGATCCTCCCTAACACAGCACAGCTGTGCTGAATCAGGCCCTGCCCTTTGAGATGAGTGCTTAGGGATTACCTCATAGCCCTCCTGATTGAACACACGTTTCCTCACTTCAGCTCCTCTAATGGCTGTTGGAAACCTGGTGCATTCTGGGACTGGTAGTCTTTTATGGCAAAATTCTGTTTTCATATTTCTACCAGAACTGACAGGTTGCTTGTTCAGAGACACTTCACCTTTTCTATAGCCCCTTCCTGAGCTATGATAAGCTTCCTTATCACATACCCCCCTGCTTAAGTTATTACGGACTGGTTTAACTGGTGAAACCTCTTTCCTACAGTCCGTAATACCTACGAGAGTGTTATCATTTTGAAGCTCACTTACTTCCTGACTGGCTTCAGGGACATTATTATGTACAGGCCTCTCCTTCCAAGACTTAAGTACATTAATATGGTAGGTCTGCCTACGCCCTCTTGCATTTTCTACCACATAAGATACTGGGCTCACTTGTTTAACAACCTTCCATGGCCCTTTCCACTGTACTTCAAATTTTGGAGCTGTACCTGCTACTTGAACCAAAACCTTTTCACCAATGCTTAATTGGCGGCTTTTGGCCTTCCTATCATACCACCCTTTCTGGCGCACTTGACTGTCCTGCAGGTTCCTCTCAGCAACCTGCGACGTCCTTTTCAAACGTGCTCTCAAGTCACGTAGAAACAGTGGCACCTCCTGACTTCCTGGTTCAGGATCAATCCATTGTTCCCTCAAAATGTCTAACAAACCCCGTGGAGCCCTACCATACATCAATTCATATGGGGTTACACCTAGGGACACCTGAATTCTTTCCCTGCAGGCATACAAGGCAAAAGGCAATAACATATCCCATTCTTTTACCTCTCCTGCTAACCCCCTTCTCAACATTTGTTTGAGAGTTTGGTTGAATCTCTCCACCAAACTGTTTGATTGTGGATGGTAGGCTGAGTTTTTTTCGTGATGAATGCCAAAGGCATCCCAGACCTGGGCCAAATATTTGGATACAAAATTGGACCCTCGGTCAGTCAACACCTCTCTTGGGAATCCCACTTCACAAAACAATTTTACTAGCTCTAAAGCTATTGTTTTTGCAGAAACATTCCTCAATGGTATGGCCCAGGGAAACCTTGTTGCCTGATCTACCATAACTAGGATGTATTGGAAACCTCGGGGCGTTTTGACTAATGGGCCTACAATATCCATGGCAATGCGACCAATTGGGTCTGTGATAATTGGCATGGGAATCAACGGCACCACCGGTGGGTGAGCCGCTGTAACTCGCTGACACGCTGGACATGCAGCACAAAACTGGGCAGTTTCTTTGAAGATACCTGGCCAGTAAAAATGCATAAGTATTTGATCCAGCGTTCCTTGCATCCCTTTATGACCTCCCACTGGATGATCATGTGCTAGTCTAAGTACTAGCCCTTTGAAAGTTGTGGGTATCACCAATTGTTTACGTATGGTCCCATTTCTGGGGTCCTGACTCTCTCTATATAATATGTCATTATCTAGTCTGAATCTGGGCAATTCTTCCCTGACCTCCTGAGCATACTTAAAAGCTCGGGTGAGAGCTTGATCAGCTCGCTGCTCTTGTGGAAAGTTAGGAAACTTTGCCACTAACTCAGCTGGCACCCAGGGTAAACTTTGACCAGCTAACATCTCAGCCCTACCCTGTGCTCTGCAAAGTCTCTCACGCCGCTTTTGTGCTTTCAACTTTCTTACTTTACCAGATGATGGGGTTATTAAATCATCATGAGAGGGTAAGTCTCCTAATAACGCTGCCTGCTCCCCCTCCTCCTTTTGCTGGCTCTCTACCTTAGCCTGCGAGCGGGTGAATACAAGGCCCCTCTTATTACCCATAGTTTGGCCTTCTGGAAGCTGAACCATCTTTTTAGCTAGGGACTGAGGACTTCCAAAGAAAGGCCCGGGAGCTATTTCCATTATTAAACCTTCTCCCTCCTTCTTTCCTAGCCCTTCCACTAGACCCTGCTTAAATCTTGGCCAGTCCTTTCCTAGAACCAAATCAAAGGGTAGCCTAGGCACCACTGCTACCAGGACTTCCTCTTGTTCCCCCAGGCACTTAACCTTTAGCCTATAGGTGGGATGTGATGTTGCAGCACCATGAATGCACCCGATGTGAACTTGGCTTTCAGGGGTTCTAGGCACAAATCCTTCTTGGGCCTCTATTCTCTGCCAAAGCCTTTCTGACATCATACTCTGGTCTGCCCCAGAATCTAACAAAGCATTTATGGTAATTCCTTGCACATCAACCATCAAAATAAATCCTTCCTTGGGCTGTTCTAACTCCACACCCATTAAGCTAGTGTGTGACTGGCATCCTTTTTCTAAGTGTCCCCATTTTCCACACTTGAAACATTTCTTTTCACTCCCCTGTGTCATCTGGTTTGGCACAGTACATTTATTTTCAGAAATACTTTTAACTATTTTCTTTTCTGATACAGCACATCTTGCCTCAGCACCTATCTTCAGAGGGTCACCCATTCTATGGCAAGCCTGCGTGGCTCCCAAGAATCTCTCTGCTAGCATAGTTGCCTCTCCAAGATTTTGGCAATTTTGCTGTATAAGGAAAGTGTGCAAATCTTTAGGCACCCCAGACATAAATTGTTCAAGCATTATAATATCTAATAACATTTCTACTGTCTTTTGCTCAGGCTCCAACCATTTTACAGCTAAACCTCTGATTCTCTGACTCAGAGCCCTGGGTGTTTCACCCACTGTCAATGTAGTAGCTCTAAACATTCGCCTATACTCTGAAATAGACAACCCTAGGCGATCTCTAATAGCAGCCTTTACATCCTTATAATTCAAAGCCTGGGCTGCTGGCATTGCTCTATAAGTTGCAAGCGCCTCTCCAGTTAATGAGGCTGCCAGCCTTACTGCCCACTGGGTCTCTGGCCATGCTAAAGCTTGTGCCACTCTTTCAAAAGACTCTAGAAAATCATCAACATTATCATCTGGAGTTAGCTTCCGAAAACTAAATGCCCCAATCCCTTGATTGAGTCCCACACTGTCCACATGTGGTGTACCAGTATTTACTGCTGGTCTTGCATCTGTTCCACATTGGTTCTGCAGCTGAACTAGGGCTTGCCCCAGATCAAGCACTGGCCTCTGCTGGTCCATTAAGGCTTTCATAGCAGTGTCCTGAGCCTGCTGTGCTAGCTCCTGCTGCCTGCTAAATTGGGCTGCCATCCACTGAGCTAGTTCCTTTGAATCCATCTTGAACCCTGTAAGAAAATACAAAGAAAAAAACACAGTGCACCACCTTCCAAACAGGTGTGTTTTTTTCTACTTTTTTTTTTTTCCAATTACCCTGTGCTTACTCCCATCCACCACTAGACATGCCCAGGTACTTATTACCTTGTCTCAGTGATGAATCCAGATCTGCACAGGGTCTTTTCCTCCTGGGACATTCACTTCTCCTCCAAAGTGCAGTTGAGGGAAATCTTTTTTTCCAGCTTTAAACTTGAACTTTAGTTGTAATCCTCAGCAAGTGAATCCCTTTGTGCAAAAGCAATCCGAAAAACTACGCCATTTGTCAGACGGCTGCCTGGGTGAGAATCTTCACAGTCTTGTCAAGTGCATATATCTATATGATTTGCAAGGTATTGTGGGCAATGTAGTTCATTCACACCAGACACAGCTGCTGACAATAATTTAGTTGTGCTCTTGGGTAAAGCCAATAAGATATTTATTTATGGGGTTATTTCTCCCAACACAGATATGCTTGGTAGCACATAAATTAGGTTACTTGCTTTCAGTGTTAACTTGGAAAAACAAAGTCAAAATCAGGAAAACAACAAATGAAAAGCCACAAAGAAAGAAACAAACTGTTCTTTTCAGGTTAACTTCTGATTACTTCCCACATAGATACAGAAGTGATTCTCTCCTAGCTCACAAGCAATTAGGTAAGGCTTAATTGCTAGCAGTTACCAGCTGAAACCCCTTAGCTGGCTTGCTTTCTACTGTGTGGGTCAAATCCTGCTTCAGGAGCTTTTCTGAGTAGATTAAAGAACAAATTTTGTATTTCTTTGTGATGGTTGCTGTACTTTATAACAGAAAGTTACCAACAGAGTTTAGATAGAGAGCAGCCCATATAAACAGGATCCTCATCTGCTATTATTCCCCCTTGTTCAACAAGCATGGGTTCAATATCATGGATTGGCACAGATGAATCTCTCAATGGAGCATTTTCAGGAGAATACTTGTTTCCCTGCTGTCTTTCAAGGTAATAGCTAGGGCATAGATCAGTGTTCATACCTGAGCTTCCATTGCTGCTAGAGTTCCTCTCTATATAGCCTGGCCAGTATGTAGTCCAGTTCTTATGTCCAGCCTTCCAATCCAGATCCCTGGACACTGGATCTCTCTTCACATACCTTCTGGCACAGGTCTTAGGGTCCCTTCCACGTGCAGCCGTCTCCCTCACAGGTAGCCTCTGGTGATTCCTAGCTCTGCAGCACCATTCCTCTGGCTTTCCACAGTCCAATGGTGTATGCTGGCCCTTGGAATACCTCCCAGTATACGTACTGCTTTGGACTCTTCTAGACCTCTCAAAGGCTTTTCTCTTCCTTCTTCCAAAGGGTCTCTTTCCCTCTCTGTCCGTCCGGTTTGGCTTCTGCTTCTGATGATCCTTCAGATGAAACTGATGATCAAACTCAAGCTGATTCTCAGGATACTGAGGACAATTCTCTGGATATCCAAGGTGATCATGAAGATGGTCATCTGTAGAATAAACTCTACTCTTATTCTGCTTAGATGAGTGATCCTCCCTAACACAGCGCAGCTGTGCTGAATCAGGCCCTGCCCTTTGAGATGAGTGCTTAGGGATTACCTCATAGCCCTCCTGACTGAACACACGTTTCCTCACTTCAGCTCCTCTAATGGCTGTTGGAAACCTGGTGCATTCTGTCACTGGTAGTCTTTTATGGCAAAATTCTGTTTTCATATTTCTACCAGAACTGACAGGTTGCTTGTTCAGAGACACTTCACCTTTTCTATAGCCCCTTCCTGAGCTATGATAAGCTTCCTTATCACAACCTATATCAAGCATGCCATTTCTAGCGAAGATCAAAGAAAAAGTTGTACAGTTACAACTACAAGATTTCATTGACTTAAACGTGCCCCTGGATGAACAACAACATGGGTTCAGACCCCACCACAATGTTGATACCCTGATGCTATCACTTGTAGAGAAACTAACCCGTGGCTTGTACTCCACTAAACAGGCATTCATATTAATCTTTATAGACATCGTCTCAGCATTCGATAGCATAGGCCACAAACTACTTATGAGAAGACTAAAACAAACTGGCTTGCAGGGAACAGTCATTCAGTGGTTTACATCCTACCTTACCAACAAAACACAACAGGTCTGGATTGCCCAGCATCATTCTCAGTCTTCAAACAGAAAGAGGGTATCCCCCAGGGCTCCTCACTATCCTCCCTACTATTCAATCTGTACCTACAGCCAATATGCAATATCTTCAAAAAGCACATTAACTGTCATCCCATAGACCACTCACAAATAATCACATGTCTAGGTAAAATAACAGAATGGCTCAATGCACACAACCTCAAAATCAACTTTAACGAAACAGAAGTGCTCTTTGTTTCCAGGAATCCGAACTTCAACCCCCCCCCCCTTCCCAACAAAGTACAAGGAGCGGAACTCAAAGTCAAGGAAGAGGTGAGATACCTTGGAGTAATCTTAGACAAATCACTAAATATGACCTCCCATATAAAAGCAATTACCAAAACAATATACTTCAAATTACGCACAATCCAACACCTCAGACCCTTGCTAGAAGATCATAATTTCAGAACAGTCCTCCAATCACTAATAATGGTCTTGGGCAAGCCACTTAGCCCTCCATTGCCCATGTTCCCTGCAAAATAGTTATCTCCAAGTTATAATGCCCTGTTCAATATCATTTCAGTTTGTTCAATGTAAACCGCCTTGATATCATGAAAGGCGGTATATAAGAAATGTTAAATAAATAAAAATAATCCCCCACATTGACTACTGCAGCAGTATCCTACAGGGCCTACCAAACAAAACCATCCACCAACTACGGCTAGCCCAAAATCTAGCAGCACGCATCATACACATGGCAAAATGCACCGATCATATCACCCCACTTCTTTATGACCTCCATTGGTTACCAGTCTTATCGAGAATAAAATATAAATACTTGATGATCATATTTAAACACCACAGTAAAATAGCCTTAACTCCACTATCCTCACTCCTCATGTCTCCCACTATATCTAGATTGCAAAGACACTGCTCCCAAAATACCTATACCATACCTACCCACATCCACTACACAAATCAATCTACCAGCTCCAGAGCTTTTTCTTACATTGCCCCAACATTAAGGAACTCTGTTCCTGGCAAGAGCAGTAAAAGACTTTCTACAATATTGAAAAGACCTGTTCATCGAATATTATGACATCTCCTATAATGGATCCCAAACCCAAGACAATTGAGAAACTCAATATTATCTTCTCTTGAGAATGTCTACACACAAATAAGGATACATCCCACTTTCCCCTTTATATCTAACTGCTGCTACATTGTACATAGTTAATTGTAAGATAGTTTTAACAAGTTGGCTGTATATAGTTGCTAAGTTCAATGTAAAGTTTTCTTTGATGTTCTATGTAAAACTCCCCTGATCTCTGTAAGGGGTGTTATATAAAAACATGTTAAACAAATAAATAAATAAAATGTATCCATTTATTTTAGAGTTGCTGTTTTATGTAATTTTTTAAAATATCTTTTATATTTATATAATTTTGTACTATAATTTTTTAAATTCTATATTTTTGTTATGATTTTATTTGCTTGATTTTATTTTTTTGATTGTGTATATTGATTATTAATTTTGTAGACCACTGACACATGTGTGATTTGCCGAAAATCAGCTGAGTTGGGTCCCAGTAAAGTTTGATTATTTTCAAGAGCACCAGCCATGGTCATTCTCTGTTGGTTGTTTTCTTTTGCATCTACTTATTATTTGTATATGGAGAAACCCTTCCCTTTGTTTTCTTGCGTCCATGCCTATACCTGCTCCTGAACATGAATGAGGTGCAAAAAAGTGCTCGTTTCATGGCTGCAGTGTTTCTAGGGGGACGAGCAAAATGTGCTTACATAGCAGCAGTTAATATTTTGTGGCCGAAGAAACCTGTCCATAAATACATATTCCAAACATATTACTGGCCCACTGGTTCTTGTCTGAGTATCTGAATTGGCAGGTCAGGACTTGCTAGTCTTGTAACATAGATGCCTCCTTTCTGACCTACCGAAGCTGGTTCTGTGGGTGTATGCTTTGAGGAGTCCACATTTATAAAATAGCCTATCCCCGTGAACATACCTGGCTTTGATATCTGTGCAGAGCCATTTCCAGAACCGGTTACTGGGACATTCATTTTCTGGGGTGGAGATGGAGTGATTTCATAAGGCACTGCTGCCACGCCCCTGTTTTTTGGACGTTTCAAAATTTTCCTAGACATCCCTTCTAAAATGCCACTTCACAAGACTATCTAGAAGAGAACCAGAAGAAGGGATTCACCAGGTCTTTGATTTCTCCAGCAGGAGCCCAAATTTTCTTTCTGCCAAAGAAGGATGGCGTCTTCCAGCCATCTATAAAATTATAGAGCATTCATTGTAATGGCCATCCAGAATTGGTGTCCACTCCCACCCATCATCGAACTGCTGGAATGCCTCCAAGAGGCTAAAATGTTCACCAAGTTTGACCTTCATGGGGCCTGTAACCTCATTTGTATACAAAAAAGAAACAAATAGAAAACTGTCTTTTGTACCCAATATGAATATTTTGAGTATTTAGTGATAACTTTTGTCTTAAGAAATACTCCTGCTGTTTTTCATCACTTTGTCAGTGAGACATTCTGAGACCTTTTAGGCCAGTATGTGATAGTATATCTAGATGACAGCCTGATACTCTGAGAACCTGGCTGATCACTACCGCCAAGTCGGTCAAGGAAGCAAAAATTAATTTAAATTTCTTATATCCCACTTTATTATTAATTAATTTATTTATTTAAACAAATTTCTATACCGCCTTATCCTTCAATCAAGGCGGTCCACACAGCAAACGATCACAAAGTCTTGTGTTTAGTGTGCGCATGCAGTGAGCAGTGAGTGCGTGTGAGTGTAGGTGATTGTTGATTCGTGGTGAGCTATTTATAACGTGCACTATATACAATACTATATACATTGGGCTTTGCTTCAGTACTATGATCTGGTCTCGATGGTATGTTGGTGAGTTGGAGTATTGTCTGTTGCACAGCTTATGTGACGTTCCCGTAGTGCTCAATGAAGAGTGTCGTCTTTAGTAGTTTCCTAAAGTCCTTAATGTCTGATGTTGCTCTTAGTTCATCGGGGAGTGTGTTCCAGATTGTTGGAGCCACTTTTGAAATGGCAGACTTGGAGAATATAAGGAAGACAGAGAGGTATATAGACGAGACCTACAGGGATATAGTCCTGATGTCCCACCTCCAGTCTGGCAGCATCCCGGTTGCCATGGAGGAGAGAGGTCACGTGACAGGAGAGCATCACCCTAGTGTGGCAGGAAGTGATCCTGTAGCTAGGAACTGTCCTCCAGGTGATGCAAAACCCTTCCTCGCACTGAGGAAGTTTCTTCAGAGCCATGTGCCCATGAGGGAAGGGTAAGGACAGCCATTATAGTTGGTGATTCGACCATCAGGCATGTAGATATCTGGGTGTCTGGTGGACATGAGGATCGCCTGGTAGCATGCCTGCCTGATGCGAAGGTAGCAGACCTCATGCGCCATCTAGACAAGGTCTTAGATAGTGCTGGGGAAGAGTCTACTGTCTTGGTACATGTCAGTACCAATAACATTGGAAAATGTGGTAGGGAGGTTCTAGAGGCTAAATTTAGGCTTTTAGGTAGGAAGTTGAAATCGATAAATTCCAGGGTAACATTCTCCAAAATGCTTCCCATTCCATGCGCAGGACCCAAAAGGCAGGCAGAGTTCCAGAGTCTCAATGCGTGGATGCGACGATGGTGCAAGGATGAGGGTTTCGCATTTGTTAGGAACTAGGGAACATTCTGGGGAAGGGATCGGCTCCACCTTAACCAGGATGGAACCAGGCTGCTGGATTTAACCTAAAAAAGAGATAGAGCAGCTTTTAAACTAGATAATAGGGGAGAGCCAACAGTCGCCCAAGAGCACATTGTTCGGAACAATGTATCCTTGAAGGATACTGCCAAAAGAATGAAGTTAGGGCATATCAGCAGAGAGGTTCCAATAAAGACAAAAATAGCCCAAATGCCCTTAAGTACGGAGCAGACAGAGCTTAAAGATTCCCAATGACCCCTGCCTAACAGTAGCGAGGTTAATATGAATAAAATACAGTCTTTAAAATGCTTGTATGCAAATGCTAAAAGTCTAAAAAATAAGATGGGAGAGTTAGAATATATAGCACTAAATGAGAAGTTAGATATGTTTGTGATCTCAGAGACATGGTAGAAGGAGGACAACCAGTGAACAGTGTGATACCTGGGTACAAACTATATCGTAATGATAGAGCAGATCAAATTGGTGGAGGGGTTGCGCTGTATGTTAGAGAGGGCATTGAGTCACAAAGAATTAAAGTTTTGCAGGAAACAAAATTTGCTGTAGAATCTCTATGGATTGAAATTCCATGTAAAAAGGGGAAGGCGATGGCAGTGGGGGTGTACTATTGACTGCCTAGCCAGAATGAACAAATGGATGATGACATACTGAAAGAAATAAGGGAAGCTAAAAAAAGTTATAGCACAGTAATAATAATGGGTGATTTCACTTTCTACTGTATTGACTGGGTACGTCAATGGCAGGACGTGCTACGGAGATACATTTTCTAGATGAAATAAATGACTTGGATCAGCTGGTTCATGTACCGACTAGAGGGGAAGCCATTTTGGACTTAGTCCTTAGTGGAACACCAGATCTGGTGCAAGAGATAAAGGTGTTGGGGCCACTTGGCAATAGCAATCATAGCATGATCACATTTGATTTAATTAATGGAGGAGGGATGGTAAGGAAATCCACAGTACTACCTTTTAACTTTCAAAAGGGAGGATATAATAAAATGAGGAAAATAGTTAAGAAAAAACTAAAAGGAGCAGTTGCAAAGGTTAAAGACTTACATCAAGCTTGGGTGTTGTTGAAAAATACTATCTTGGAAGCCCAGATCAGCTGTACTCCACACTTTAGGAAAAGTGGAAGGAAGTCCAAAAAACTGCTAACACTGTTTAAAGGTGAGGTCAGAGAGGCTGTTGTTGCTAAAAAAGCATCTTTCAGGAAATGGAAAAAAGAGCCAAATGGCGAAAACTGGAAACAGCACAAGCACTGGCAAGTTAAATGCAAGGCATTGATAAGGTAGGCAAAAAGAGAATTTGAGAAGAAGCTTGCTGTGGAAGAAAAAACTAGTAATAAAGAGTTTTTCAAGTGCATTCATATCAAAAAGCCTGTGAGAAATTCAGTTGGACCATTAGATGATAGAGGCGTAAAAGGGGAAGCAAGAGGGGACAAGGCTATAGCGGAGAGATTGAATGAATTCTTTGCTTCGTTCTTTATTGAGGAAGATGTAGGGATGTTACCCATGACTGAAGTAGTATTTAAAGGTGATACTATGGAAGAATTGAAAGAAATATCGATATACCGAAAAGATGTATTATAACTATTTGATAAAATGAAGAGTAGAAAATCACCTGGACCAGATGGTATACATCGAAGGGTGTTGAAGGAACTGAAATATGAGATTGCTGATCTGCTATTAGTAATCTGTGAACTATCATTAAAATCATCTGTAATACCTGAAGATTGGAGGATGGTCAATGTAACGCCAGTTTTTAAAAAGGGTTCCAGGGGTGATCCGGGAAACTACAGACCGGTGAGCCTGATGCCAGTATGGGGAAAAGTGGTAGAAACCATCATAAAGAACAAAATTACTCAACATGTAGATAGTTATGGCTTAATGGGAGACAGCCAACATGGCTTTAGACAAGGAAGATCTTGTCTTACTAATCTTTTATGTTCTTTTTTATTTATTTATTTATTTAAAGTCTCTTTTATACCGCGCTATTCAGCATCAGTGCGGTTTACAATAAACAACGAACATACACATTTCCAATAGTACTTTGTGTTTACATATGAACAGGAGAACAACTTGGCTAACAGGGTAACTATATACAATAACAATATATACAATTTGAAGGTGTGAATAAACAGGTAGACAAAGATGAGTCAGTTGATATTGTGAATCTGGACTTTCAGAAAGCCTTTGATAAGGTCCCTCATCAGAGACTTTTGACAAAACTAAAAAGTCATGGGATAGGAGGCAGTCTACTAGTGTAGATCAGGAACTGGTTAACATATAGACAGCAGAGGATAGGGCTAAATGGCCAGTTTTCCCAATGGAGAAAGGTGAATAGTGGAGTACCCCAGGGATCTGTGCTGGGTCCGCTGCTTTTTTACATATTCATAAATAACCTGGAAATAACGAGTGAGGTTATCAAATTTGCAGATGAAACAAAATTATTTAAAGTTGTTAAAACCCATGAGGATTGTGGAAAATTGCAAGAGGATCTTGATAAATTGGAAGACTGGACATCCAAATGGCAGATGAAATTTAATGTGGACAAGTGCAAAGATATGCACCTAGGAAAGAACAACATAAACTATGGTTACACGATGCAAGGTTCCACAGGAAAGAGATTTAGGTATCATCGTGGATAACATATTAAAACCGTTTGCCCAGTGTGCAGCGGCGGCCAAGAGAGTAAATAGAATGCTAGGTGTCATAAGGAAAGGAGTGGAAAATAAAACAAAGGATATTATCATTCCTCTGTATTGTTCCATGGTGCGACCGCACCTTGAATATTGTGTGCAGTTCTGGTCACCGTATCTTAAAAAGGATATTGCATTATTAGAAAAGGTACAGAGAAGAGCCACCAAAATGGTAAAGAGGATGGAAGGATACCCCTATGAGGAGAGGCTAAAAAGGTTAGGGCTCTTCAACCTGGAAAGGAGACAGCTGAGGGGAGATATGATAGAGGTCTATAAATTAATGAATGGAGTGGAACAGGTAAACGTAGATCGATTCTTTACATTATCAGAATATTGAAAGGCTAGGGGACATGCAATGAAGCTACAGGGTAATGTATTTAATACTAATAGAAAATATTTTTTCACTCAACGTGTAATCAAACTCTGGAATTTGTTACAGGAGAATGTAGTAAAAGCTGTTAGTGTAGCCGGGTTTAAAAAAGGTTTGGACAAGTTCCTGGAGGAAAGGTCCATAACCCATTATTAAAAGGGACCCAAGATATCACTGCTTGACCCAATACAAGCATTGTGGAACCCGTGTCTTTTGGGGAAACTGCTAGATACTTATGACCTTGATTGACCATTGTCGGAAACAGGATACTGGGTTTGATGGACCTTGGTCTGACCCTGTATGGCATATTTTATGTTCTTATATTCTTATTGCCAATTTTGGTATCATCCGCAAAGAGGCAAACCTAACATAAGAACATAAGATATGCCATACTGGGTCAGACCAAGGTCCATCAAGCCCAGTATCCTGTTTCCAACAGTGGCCAATCTAGGTCGTATGTACCTAGCAGTTTCCCCAAAAGACACAGGTTCCGCAATGTTTGTACTGGGTCAAGCATTGATATCCTGGGTCCCTTCTTAATAATGGTTTATGGACCTTTCCTCCAGGAACTTGTCCAAACCTTTTTTAAACCCAGCTATACTAACAGCCTTTACTACATCCTCTGGTAACAAATTCCAGAGTTTGATTACAGGTTGAGTGAAAAAATATTTTATTTTATTAGTCTTTATTTATTTATATTTTTATTGTTTTTTTAAAAAAAACTTAACAAGTAAAACACTTGCATTAGAAATAGGGGAAATTTCAGTAAATACAAACAAACCCAGAAAAAATCAAATGGCAATAAAAAAGAAAGAAACACCTCTAACAGCCCACAAAAGAGAGAAATCCAAAAAGGAAAAACTAATTAATACACAATATACAAAGAAAAACAAGCATTCGAACAGCCCTAATTAAATCACACGTCTTTATACCCAGCTACACTAACAGCCTTTACTACATCCTCCGGTAACAAATTCCAGAGTTTGATTACACGTTGAGTGAAAAAATATTTTCTTTTATTAGTCTTAAATAGTTTACCCTGTAGCTTCATTGCATGTCCCCTAGTCTTTCTATATTCTGATAATGTAAACAATCGATCTGCGTTTACCCGTTCCACTCCGTTCATTAATTTATAGACTTCTATCATATCTCCCCTCAGCCGTCTCTTTTCCAGGTTAAAGAGCCCTAACCCTTTTAGCCTTTATTCATAGCAGTATCCTTCCATCCCCTTTACCATTTTGGTGGCTCTTCTCTGAACCTTTTCTAATAACGCTATATCCTTTTTAAGATACGGCGACCAGAATTGCACACAATATTCAAGGTGCGGTCTCACCATGGAACGGTATAGAGGCATTATAATATCTTTTGTTTTCTTTTCCATTCCTTTCCTTATAATACCTAGCATTCTATTTGCTCTCTTGGCTGCCGCTGCACACTGGGCCGAGGGTTTTAACATGCTATCCACAATGACGCCTAAATCTTTTTCCTGGGTGGTGGTTCCTAATGTGGAACCTTGCATTGTGTAACCATAGTTTGGGTTGTTCTTCCCTAGGTGCATAACTTTGCACTTGTCCACATTACATTTCATCTGCCATTTTGATGCCCAGTCTTCCAATTTATCAAGATCCTCTTGCAATTTTCCACAATCCTCTTGGGTTTTAACTATTTTAAATAGTTTTGTGTCATCTGCAAACTTGATAACCTCACTCGTTATTCCACTTTCCAGGTCATTTATGAATATGTCAAAAAGCAGCGGACCCAGCACAGATCCCTGGGGTTCACCACTATTCACCTTTCTCCATTGGGAAAATTGGCCATTTAGCCCAACCCTCTGCTTTCTGTCTTTTAACCAGTTCCTAATCCACAGTAGTACACTGCCTCCTATCCCATGACTCTTTATTTCGCGTTTGTGCTTCTGCAGCAAGCTTCTTCTCAAATTCTCCCTTTGCCTGCTTTATCAATGCCTTGCATTTGACCTGTCAGTGCTTGTGCTGTTTCCAGGTTTCGTCGTTTGGCTCTTTTTTCCATTTCCTGAAAGATGCTTTTTTGGCAACAACAGCCTCTCTGACCTCACCTTTAAACCATGCTGGCAGTTTTTTGGACTTCCACTTTTCTTAAAGCGTGGAATACAGTTGGTCTGGGCTTCCAAGATAGTATTTTTCAACAACACCCAAGCTTGATGTAAGTCTTTAATGTTTGCAACTGCTCCTTTTAGATTTTTCTTAACTATTTTCATAATTTTGTCATAGTCTCCCTTTCGAAAGTTAAAAGGTAGTACTGTGGATTTCCTTACTATCCCTCCTCCACTAATTAAATCAAAGGCGATCATGCTATGATCACTATTGCCAAGCGGCCCCAACACCCTTATCTCTTGCACTAGATCTGGTGTTCCACTAAGGACTAGGTCTAATATGGCTTCCCCTCTGGTCGGTTCATGAACCAGCTGCTCCAAGAAGCAGTCATTTATGTCATCTAGGAACTTTATCTCCCTAGCATGTCCTGCCGTGACACTGACCCAATCAATACCGGGGTAATTGAAATCACCCATTATTACTACTCTGCTGTGACTTTTGTTAGCTTCCTTGATTTCTTTGAGAATTTCATCATCCATTTGTTCATTTTGGCCAGGCGGTCGATAGTACACCCCTACTGCCATCGCCTTCCCCTTTTTACACAGAATTTCAATCCATAGAGATTCTACAGCAAATTTAGTTTCCTGCAAAACTTTAATCCTTTCTGACTCAATGCCCTCTCTAACGTAGAGTGCAACCCCTCCACCAATTTGATCAGCTCTATCATTACGATATAGTTTGTACCCAGGTATCACAGTGTCCCACTGGTTGTCCTCCTTCCACCATGTCTCTGATTTTCCAATCATATCTAACCTCTCATTTAGTGCTATATATTCTAACTCTCCCATCTTATTTTTTAGACTTCTAGCATTTGCATACAAGCATTTTAGAGACTGTATTTTATTCATATTAATTTGTCTATTGGTAGACATGTGTAATTTGGGATCTTTAAGCTCTTTCTGCTCCATACTTGAGGGCATTTGGGCTACTTTACTCTTTTTTGGAACCTTTCTGCTTCAAGGATACATTCTTCCGAACCATCCGCTCTTGGGCGACTGTCGGCTTTCCCCTATTATCTAGTTTAAAAGCTGCTCTATCTCCTTTTTAAAGGTTAATGCCAGCAGCCTGGTTCCATCCCGGTTAAGGTGAAGCCCATCCCTTCAGAAGAGCCCCTCCTTTCCCCAGAATGTTCCCCAGTTCCTAACAAATCCAAACCCCTCATCTCTGCACCATTGTCTCATCCACGCATTGAGACTCCGGAGCTCTGCCTGACTTTTGGGTCCTGCACGTGGAATGGGAAGCATTTCAGAGAACGCTACCCTGGAAGTTCTGGATTTCAACTTCCTACCTAAAAGCCTAAATTTAGCCTCCAGAACCTCCCTACTACATTTTCCTATGTCATTGGTACCGACATGTACCAAGACAGCAGACTCCTCCCCAGCACTATCTAAGACCTTATCTAGGTGGCCATGAGGTCCGCTACCTTCGCACCAGGCAGGCATGTTACCAGACGATCCTCACGTCCACCAGCCACCCAGCTATCTACATGCCTAATGACCGAATCACCAACTATAACGGCTGTCCTAACCCTTCCCTCATGGGCACATGGCCCTGGAGAAACTTCCTTGGTCTTCCGCTATATCACTAACAAAGATGTGAAAAAGAATCGGATCAAGGACAAATCCCTGGAGAACACCACTGGAAACCTCCTCCTAAGAGTGAGCTGCATTTACCTGTACCCTTTGTCACCTCCCACTCAAGCAATTTCTAACTCAAGCAGTAACTTTAGGGTCCATCCCAAGGGTGCTCTGTTTATAAGTCCCCTGTGAGAAACAGTGTCAAAGGCTTTACTGAAATCTAAGATCACCACATCTAGGGCTCTCCCTCGGTCCAATTCCATGGTCACCCAGTTAAATAAACCAGTCAGATTTGTCTGACAAGACCTGCCTCTGGTGAGTTCATGCTGCCTCGGATCCTGTAATCTGTTGGACTCTGGACACCTCACTATTTTTCAGCAGCACTTCCATTAATTTAGTCACTACATATGTGGCCAGGATGACAGAGATCTGGCATCTAGGCCACATATGTTGTTTGTAGCAGTCAAAGGTGACAGGTCTGCCCATGGTGTGACAGTAGTATGTGCAGTTCATCCCCTCCCCCCATGACAGTACCTGCACCCTCTCACACCATGTGCCACAACATGTCACATAGGGGTTTGTCACCCACTTGCAAGGTCCCATGAGTTGTTATTGTGTAGTAAAAAGGAGATAGAGCAGCTTTTAAACTAGATAATAGGGGAAAGCCGACAGTCACCCGAGAGTGCATGGTTCGGAAGAATGTATCCTTGAAGGATACTACCAAAAGCAGAGAGGTTTCAAAAAAGAGTAAAGTAGCCCAAATGCCCTCGAGTATGGAGCAGACAGAACTTAAAGATCCCAAATTACCCATGTCAACCAATAGCCAGATTAATATGAATAAAATACAGTCTCTAAAATGCTTGTATGCAAATGCTAGAAGTCTAAAAAATAAGATGGGAGAGTTAGAATATATAGCACTAAATGAGAGGTTAGATATGATTGGAATATCAGAGACATGGTGGAAGGAGGACAACCAGTGTGACACTGTGATAGCTGGGTACAAATTATATATCGTAATGATAGAGCTGATCAAATTGGTGGAGGGTTGCGCTCTATGTTAGAGAGGGCATTGAGTCAGAAAGGATTAAAGTTTTGCAGGAAACAAAATTTGCTGTAGAATCTCCATGGATTGAAATTCCATGTAAAAAGGGGAAGCCAATGGCAGTGGGGGTATACTATCGACCGCCTGGCCAGAATGAACAAATGGATGATGAAATGCTCAAAGAAATCAAGGAAGCTAACAAAAGTTACAGCACAGTAATAATAATTGGTGATTTCAATTACCCCGGTATCGACTGGGCCAGTGTCACGGCAGGACATGCTAGGGAGATAAAGTTCCTAGATGAAATAAATGACTGCTTTTTGGAGCAGCTGGTTCATGAACCAACCAGAGGGGAAGCCATATTAGACCTAGTCCTTAGTGGAACACCAGATCTGGTGCAAGAGATAAGGGTGTTGGGGCCACTTGGCAATAGTGATCATAGCATGATCGCATTTGATTTAATTAGTGGAGAGGGATAGTAAGGTAAGCCACAGTACTACCTTTTAACTTTTGAAAGGGAGACTATGATAAAATGAGGAAAATAGTTAAGAAAAAACTAAAAGGAGCAGTTGCAAAGGTGAAAGACTTACATCAAGCTTGGGTGTTGTTGAAAAATACTATCTTGGAAGCCCAGACCAGCTGTATTCCACGCTTTAAGAAAAGTGGAAGGAAGTCCAAAAAACTGCCAGCATGGTTTAAAGGTGAGGTCAGAGAGGCTGTTGTTGCCAAAAAAGCATCTTTCAGGAAATGGAAAAAAGAGCCAAACGACAAAACCTGGAAGCAGCACAAGCACTGGCAAGTCAAATGCAAGACATTGATAAGGCAGGCAAAGGAAGAATTTGAGAAGAAGCTTGCTGCAGAAGCAAAAATGTGAAATAAAGACTTTTTCAATTACATTTGTAGCAAAAAACTGGTCCATTAGATGATAGAGGGGTTAAAGGGGCACTAAGAGGCGACAAGGCAATAGTGGAGAGACTGAATGAATTCTTTGCTTCGGTCTTTACTGAGGAAGATGTAGGGATATTACTCATGACTGAAGTGGTGTTTAAAGGTGCGGAAGAATTGAAGGAAATATTGATACATCGGGAAGATGTATTACAACTATTAGATAAACTGAAGAGTAGCAAATCACCTGGGCCGGATGGTATACATCCAAGGGTGTTGAAAGAACTGAGATATGAGATTGCAGACCTGTTATTAGTAATCTGTGAATTTTCATTAAAATCATCTGTAATAGCTGAAGATTGGAGGATCGCCAATGTAACACCAATTTTTAAAAAGGGTTCCAGGGGTGATCCGGGAAACTACAGACCGGTGAGCCTGACGTCAGTACCGGGAAAAATGGTAGAAACCATCATGAAGAACAAGATTACTCAGCATGTAGATAGTGTGGCAAGGTCAGCTATCCTGAGAGTGGGGGAGGTGAGAAGCATAACGAATTCATCTTAGTTAAGGATCCCCTTCTAGGACTGCAGGGAGAGAAACCCACAGCCAGGTTTCAAAGACAGAAAACCCCCAGCTGGAACAGGTTTCAGCCAATGACTGATAAAGTAAGAAAGAGGGATTGCAAGCACGAGGACCAAAGCCCTTACTTTAACAAGTGCACTGATTATTCTAATATCAGGAGGCAGGGGGATTATCAACACCTGGGAAAGAAAGAGGTGGGGTTAGAACCCTGGAGGTATAAGCCTGGGTTAGGTTATGCAGAGAGGGAGACGAGAAGGAGAGAAGCCGGGAGAGCAGCTGAGACAGAAGCAGAGAGGAGGAGTTGATTCTTGGAGAAGAGCTGAGCTATCCAGAGCTGAGAGAGCTGAATTCCCTGCAACAGGTTGGCAACAGAGGTGGGGACCTGGAAGTGGAGAAGCTTTCAGACCACCAGAGAGGTTGTCAGCTGAACAGTCTGACCAGGTCGGTGAGTCGGAAACCATGCAGTTGGGAGAACCAGTGTCAGAGTTGGGGGAAGAAGATTGCTTTATGGATTGCTCACTATGCCAAGCTCTAGACAGGAAGTCTTGAGGAAAAGCTAGCCCTGAAAGAAGTAATTCTCCTTGGAAGTTAACCATATGGCAGAAGCAGTGTGGAGGTAAATTCTTGTCTGTTTTAAAAGGGAAATTTACTGTAACGTAAGCCTGATCAGGAAGCTCTGATTCATGCTTGTTTGTCACCTGTGTTTGAACTGTGCAATGGCAAGAAAAGCCAAGTTAGCTGCTATAAGAGTTTTTGCTTGCTCCTCTCCTTTATGAAAAACCTGCTAAGAGTTGTGATAACAGCTTGGAGTGTTTGTTTTGTTCTAAGTTTGGTTTCACGTAGAAATGCAGCCTAGAGAGGTTTTTGAGGCTGGCAGAAACCAAACTGCTGTGGAAGAATTAAGCTTGAGTTTTTCTTTATGCTCTGATTAACAAGGACTAAAAAGGAATGTGGCAGCCTAGTTTCTAAAGGCAATTGCTTCTGCAAGTAAGAGGACTTTAAAAAGCCATTTCTGAGTTCTTTTGGTTTGTTTGCCAGTATTTGCTGTACCTTAAGCAAATCCTACCGTTATAATCCTGTAAATGATACCTTGAACCTGCTGTGTTTTGTGTTATGGAAATAAACTTTCTGTTACAAGCCTTACCCTCGGTTACCTCAACTACAAACCTTCTACTTAAAGCACCAACATATTTTAGCAGTACTACACTTCCCAGAAGCCAACACGAAGAAATAGGCTGCTAGGAGCTGATAGAAGAAGGAATCCTCAACCACCACACCCCTCGACCACTAGAGGCAAGTGGCTTTGGGTGTTGTGCTTGTGACAATAGTCATGGCTTAATGGGAGACAGCAAACATGGCTTTAGACAAGGAAGATCTTGTCTTACTAATCTGTTATATTTTTTTGAAGGTGTGAATAAACAGGTGGACAAAGGTGAGTCGGTTGATATAGTGTATCTGGACTTCAAGAAAGCCTTTGACAAGGTCCCTCATCAGAGACTTTTGGCAAAACTAAAGAGTCATGGGATAGGAGGCAGTGTACTATTGTGGATCAGGAACTGGTTAAAAGACAGAAAGCAGAGGGTAGGGCTAAATGGCCAATTTTCCCAATGGAGAAAGGTGAATAGTGGTGTACCCCAGGGATCTGTGCTGGGTCCGCTGCTTTTTGACATATTCATAAATGACCTGGAAAAGGGAATAACGAGTGAGGTTATCAAATTTGCAGATGACACAAAACTATTTAAAGTTGTTAAAACCCAAGAGGATTGTGGAAAATTGCAAGAGGATCTTGATAAATTGGAAGACTGGGCATCAAAATGGCAGATGAAATTTAATGTGGACAAGTGCAAAGTTATGCACCTAGGGAAGAACAACCCAAACTATGGTTACACGATGCAAGGTTCCACATTAGGAACCACCACCCAGGAAAAAGATTTAGGCGTCATTGTGGATAACATGTTAAAACCCTTGACCCAGTGTGCAGCAGCGGCCAAGAGAGCAAATAGAATGCTAGGTATCATAAGGAAAGGAATGGAAAATAAAACAAAAGATATTATAATGCCTCTATATCATTCTATGGTGAGACCGCACCTTGAATATTGTGTGCAATTCTGGTCACCGTATCTTAAAAAGAATATAGTGTTATTAGAAAAGGTTCAGAGAAGAGCCACCAAAATGGTAAAGGGGATGGAAGGATACTCCTATGAAGAAAGGCTAAAAAGGTTAGGGCTCTTTAACCTGGAAAAGGGACGGCTGAGGGGAGATATGATAGAAGTCTATAAATTAAAGAACGGAGT
Source organism: Ichthyophis bannanicus (assembly GCA_033557465.1). NCBI lineage: Eukaryota > Metazoa > Chordata > Amphibia > Gymnophiona > Ichthyophiidae > Ichthyophis > Ichthyophis bannanicus. Next base: position 399,938,653 of record CM066039.1, on the reverse strand, counting down.
GGAACGGGTAAACATAGATTGATTGTTTACATTATCAGAATATAGAAAGACTAGGGGATATGCAATGAAGCCACAGGGTAAACTATTTAAGACTAATAAAAAAAAATATTTTTTCACTCAACGTGTAATCAAACTCTGGAATTTGTTACCGGAGGATGTAGTAAAGGATGTTAGTGTAGCTGGGTTTAAAAAAGGTTTGGACAAGTTCCTGGAGGAAAGGTCCATCAACCACTATTAAGAAGGGACACAGGATATCAGTACTTGACCCAGTACAAGCATTGTGGAACCTGTGTCTTTTGGGGAAACTGCTAGATACTGTGATAATGAAGACTCTAGTGTGCCCATGGAAGTAGAAGAAAAGAATGATTCTACCTTTAGGAAAGGTCACAGCCCTGCAAAGCACACGTTCCAGCAGTTCTCTGGAGAAAACAAACACAGGGATTCAAAAGCTAAGCTGACACACCCAAGCCCTGATGATGTAGCAACAGGCTTGGAAACTGATTACAAACACCTGTCTAGACAGGGAGGTTTATCAGAAAACAGGGATATAAACCAGGGCTGGAGATTGAGTCAGGGGAGCAGCACGAGAGAGAGCAGCACGAGAGAGAGCAGCATGGAAGGCAGCCCAGACGGGAGCACAGTTGGAGGAAACACAGTAGCTGGAGGAAGGAAGCCATGTGGAGGAAAGGAACTGAAACAAGCAAAGCAGAAGGGGAGAGGACACGAAGGTGATCTGGAGTGCTCAGAGAGAAAGAGTAGGAAAAACCTTCAAACCCCAGCACTGAAGGAAAAGGTTCAGAGGGGGGTGCCTAAGACTCAGTGCAGAGGTCTGCAGAGCCCAGCCTTGAACGGAGAACTGTGGCAGAGCTCCAGGGAGGAACCTAAGCTAAGGGACAAGGGACTGTTTCCCCAGAGCTGGCAAGAGATAGCCGCACAGCTGCAGAGAGGAGTTTCCTCAAGCTCAGGTACTGCTTATCCCTATTCACTAGAGCTGTGTTTAAAAGACCCACAGGGAGTTTTAGGGAGAAAACACCCTGAGGCATTCGCCAGTAGTTTAAAGCAAGGCAATGCAACCCAAGAACCTGAAGCAATGCAGGTGGACTCTAAGGAGAGTGATTCCTTACAGCCAGAACAACCTATGGATTGTACTTTGTGCTTTGCAGACAGTATTGAAAGCCTTTGCTAAACTGTATAGTATAAGCTGAGTGTAGCCTAAAGTAAAGAAGATATTTTCTTTGGTAAAGGAAGCTGCCATGTTTTGTTCTTTTTCTGTATACGTGAGAAGCAGCTGCATTTGGATCGAATGAATGTAAAAGCTCAGCCAGCACACTTGTATAAAGAACCTTTTTGAACAAATACTGGAGAAGTATCCTGGTGCAACTTACTTTGAACATTTGCTTTTGGGAGAAATAAACTTTGTTATAGTTTTGCCTTTAACTCTGGCTTCATGACTATTTTCTGTCAGAAGGAAAACTACTTTTCCCAGCATGCATCACGAGAGGAAAGTTAGTTGATTTAACCTTCAATAGAGAAAAATAATGGCTACCCCAGCCCTCCAAGGTTAAGCAGAGGGCGGGGTATGACAGTACTTATGACCTAGATTGGCCACTGTTGGAAACAGGATACTGGGCTTGATGGACCTTGGTCTGACCCAATATGGCATATCTTATGTTCTTATGATAAATAAATAAAATAAATAAATAAATAAATGTGCATACTAAGGTGGTTACTGGAAGGTGGTTGTGAGGGGAGGCAGCTAGGGTGTAGGACCTGGGTGGTTGCAGTGTGTGGATTGGAGGGATCAACCCCACCACCCATGACCAATGTTTCCAGTACCTGCTTGCAGTGATTGCACACCACTGTGATGCACATTAGCCTGGCTAATACATCAGGATATTGCATGCTGGTAGGGGTTGAAGTGTCTGGTCCATATTTGCACACACTTCAGCATCTACCAGTACATGGGTGGGCCGTATCTAGTTCTGGGGGCAGTCCATGGATGTATATTGGGCCGAGTCTATATGCCAGCTGTTGTTCCAGGGGTGAAAGCAGTGATGCACGGGGACCACCTCCACCAGTGATGTGAGCTCTCACAGAGTGTTTGATATCATTAAACCGTTTCCTCAGGGCCTCACAGTCCCTTTGAGTCCCTCCAACCTCGGCCACAGCTTGCCATATGTGATCTCATATAGCACTGTGGATGCTCACAGGCCTCATGGTGCTGAGGCGGCCATATAGTTCCTCATAGTGCTCCAGAATGTTAGTGAGGAACACTTCATTTTCTTCCTGGGTGAATCGCACAGCCCATTTGCGTGCCTCAGCGGGCACAGGCTTCTTCTTCCTTTTTCCCCTACTTGGCTTTGGCGGCTATGGCAGTCTTATCTGTGTCACACCCGAAGGCCAGGTTGTCGATCATCTGGGGGCACAACTGTGGGCATCTCCTCTCCCGACTGTTCCTGTGTGACCTGCTCCAGGCCCTCTGGTGTTTCCCCAGCAACTGCAGAAGGCTTTTCCATGGCATTCTCCTCCAAAGGTAAGACCTCTTGCTGTTTCTCTGTGTTTGGCACTTTACCTTTGACAATTGCCACAACATGGCATATATACAGGGCGCGTAACGTTCGTGCAACGCACCTTGTGCATGCGCAGGGTACCTTAAGCTTGGGTTCTGCACCCTGCGCATGTGCTAGGTGCCTTACATCTCTGTTCCGTGCATGCGCATGTGCGAGGTGCCTTATGTCTCCGTGCGTACACGTGTGGGGTGCCTTACGTTTCCACACATGCGCATGTGCTAGGTGCATTATGTCTCCATTCCACGCATGCGCATGTGCTGGGTGCATTATGTCTCAGTTCCGTGCCTTGTGCACTGTGCCCTGTTCATGATGAGGTTGTAGAGGGTGCCTTCACAATAGCAAATCAGTACCGGGGATCGTGTGTGTTGCATGAAGCCCAGGTGTGTGGTGTTTGCTGTGATCATCTGCCCAGCCCCTACCTCTCCCCCACAGTCCCTATTTGAGGCATAATGTCTTTGCAGATCCTGTCATCCAAGATGGCTCACTTTGGCTTTGCTGTAAGTGCTGTCCAGTGGTTGCATGATGAGGGAGAACAGCGGTTGCCTGATGAGGGAGATGGTATGCCAGGGAGAGAGGCAATGGGCAGGGGTCCAGCCCTGCCACAGCACAGACTTGCAGCTGTGGTGAGTGCACAGACCAGGTATGGGGAGCCATGTTGCCGTAGGCGTGCAGAGGCCCATCCCCGACAGCCTCGCCTCTACAGACCCAGGGCCATGCTGCAGGGCATGCGTGAGGACCAGGTCATCTCCCTCTATCATCTGAGCACAGGAACTATAAGAAAGCTTTATGAGGATCTAAGACCTCACCTTAAGCCTCTGACCAGCCAGTCTCATGCCATACCTAGTTTGGTGAAGCTTCTGAATGCCCTACATTTCTTTGCCTCCGGCTGCTTCCAGACAACAATGGCTGCAGTTGGTGGAATCAGCCAGCCCACCTTCTCACGCTATCTCCACCAGGTATTGCAAGCCATGGTTAGCTATGTAAGGGTTTACATTTTCCTTCCTGACAGTAGGCAACAATGGGGGGCCCTGAACCAGCATTTTGAGGAAATTACAGGGATACCACATGTGATGGGAGCTATTGATTGCACACATGTAACCCTGGTTCCACCCAGAGACAGGGAGGCAGTGTTCCGCAACCGCAAGCGCTACCATTCCCTGAATGTGCATGTTGTTTGTGATGCAAATATGTGTATTCTGAATGTGGTTCCTAGGTTTCCAGGGTCCACCCATGACTCCTATATCCTGCATCACTCAGCAATATTCCAACAGTTTGAGAATGAACAGTATGAGGAACTATGTGTATACAGATTATGAGATACGGGATGCATGACCACTATCACAGATGGGGCAGGTTCACATGCATGTTTAGGTGACACTTTTATGTCTGGCCATCTCTGTGTAACAACCACACATGGCCAACTGCAGAAATAGTGTTTTGACGTCTGTATTGCTACACTATGGTGTTTTTGCCATGGCACAGCAAAACATAGCCAGGGCTTACAGGCCTTCTGTAGCTGGATCACAACAGCACATGGTACTCCCTTTTTCCATATGTCTGCTGTTTAGGTTGTGGGACTGTACTATGTCGGACACCTGCTGCTGCTATCTCAGTAGATCACTGTTTCCATACGTCTCGTCCCATTACTGTTTGCTTGTTTTTTCATATTTTAAGATAAGCACTTTTCAAACACTTTATAAACTTAACTGATTTTATGTGGAATTGAGTTAGAAGGTCATTGATGCTAATAGGCACTACCGATAGACATGAAAGAAGTCTAACAATAAGTGCTGTGGAGTCTGAGACCTTCTATACTCTGATAGAAAAGATCATGTTATACTTTCAATACCACAGGATTTTTTGAATATTGGAAGCCTTTGAGAGATATATATAGAGTGAGTGAATAATACATTTGACAGATTTTATCGCTCTAAGAAAAGACTGAATATGCATATCCACATTTTCATCTACCAGCCTTTGGGTGCATCCTGTTTCCATCTCCTGCCAGTCATTGCCTGTAAAGGGCTTTTCAAAGCTGGAACTCTGCTTAATGTTTGTTTGTGGTCTATGATGAGCAATTGGCCTGTGCTTGCTGAAGCCTGCAGCACCTTGTGCGATGTTTCCCTGTGGTCAGTGAGGCTGTGTAACAAGCCTCTTGCAGCAATGATTGAGCAACCGCAGATATCACCCCCACACACATTCTAGAGGTAACCACAAGCAAACAACCTATCCATCAACATAAAGAAGACAGAAGTCCTCATAGTCACAAAAGACCCGGAATTTACACCACCTACACACCTCAACATAGGTACCACAAGCATTCAAATACAACCACAAATAAGATACCTGGGCATTATTATTGACCAAGCACTCACCTTAAAGCAACAAATCACCAAAACCTCCGGAACTATATTCCACAAGGCAAGAACAGTCCAACGTCTCAGACCCCTTCTTGAACATCAAGACTTACGAACCACACACCAAGAACATCACACATGTAACATTATCCTTATTAATGCTAGGTCAATAAGGAATAAAACGCATATTATCCACAACATTCTAACTGACGAACAACCAGATATCCTATGCATAACAGAAACATGGCTCACTGACTCAGACTCTGCAACAATGAACCAAATACAGAAGCCCGGATACCAACTATACAACTGCCCACGCATCAACAGAAGAGGAGGCGGAGTCCTTATAGCAGCCAAAACCAGCCTTCAACTCACAACCACATCTACGGTCACAAATCCAGATCTTGACCTACTTAAAGTCGAGAGCATGGCATTATCCATCTGCCTAATCTATTGACCTCCCTCACCACAGCACGAAACACTAGCCACAGCACTAGAAACCATCACATCCACACAAAGCAAAAAATTCCAGATCATCCTCGGAGATTTGAACCTAGCATCAATTCCTCCGTCCCACACGGACTCCTTCTATGAAGCCATCGACCAATTGGGTTTCCAACAAATAATAAGCAACCCCACACACGATAGAGGAAACATCCTAGATATGATTTTCATACCCAGAAATCCACAACAAAGCAATGAACCACCTATAATAAACATAACTCAAGTACCATGGTCAGACCACCACCAAATCAACTGTAAACTTAAACTACAGTGCCAACCCAAAAACTCAAAGGAGATGAGAATGACCAACCCCATTAGGAAATTCAGCAAACTCAATGAGGAACACCTCATAAGCACCATTGCATCCCACATAAACCTAGATTCCACAGACCTAGACGAACTAACTAACAGATGGAACACACACATCCAAAATACATCTAACCCAACTCTGAAACACACATCAAACCCACATAAGATCAACTCGGAACCCTGGTACACAGGAACTCTAATAAAATCAAAAAGGGAGCTCCGTAAAATAGAGAGAAAATGGAGACAAACCAAATCCTCCGATCTCAAAACTAAATACATGGCCCATCTCGCAAAATACAAAGACGACGTGAACAATGCAAAAAAATTACATCACACCAACATCCTAAACAAGGCAATCAATCGCCCACGAGAGTTATTTGAACTAGTCAAATCACTAACCAAAACCGACCAAAATGCCAACCTCAACAAATCCATCAAGGTCCAAACACTGGCAAACCACTACGCGACCAAACTGACGGCCCCTGGTCCTCCACCCCCCCCACCAACACCACAAATCAGAAGTGAGAACATCACAACGCAAAACCAGTTATGGGAGCACTTCCACAAAATAGGAACCAAGCAAATCACAGCCATTGTCACAAGCCTGAAAAGCACCACCTCCCCACTAGATCCCTGTCCTGCATCCTGGATCAAGGCAGTGAAACAAGACATAGCACCTCACATAGCACACATAGTTAACCTATCCCTACAACAAGGAATCATGCCCTCAGAACTAAAGAAATCAGTCATTAGACCGATCCTAAAAAACACTACACTCAACGGAGAAGACCCAGCCTCCTACCGTCCCATATCAAGTATCTCATTCCTGGCAAAGATCATAGAAAAAACGGTCCTTCTACAACTCCAAGACCATCTGACTGACAGTGCTCCTCTTGATGACCAGCAATATGGCTTCAGGCAACATCATGGAGTTGAAACCCTGTTACTAGTTCTACTTAACAACCTCCTAAAGGGCCTTGAAAACAAAAAGAAAATGTACATTCTTGTATTCATTGACATCTCAGCTGCCTTTGATACAGTTAATCATGGGACCCTCATAAATAGGATAAAATCAATAGGAATAACAGGAACCCCACTAAAATGGTTCTCATCCTACATCTCAAATCGAACACAACAGGTTCAATTCAACGGAGAAAAAGCAGAATCTTTCTCACAAACACAGGGAATCCCCCAAGGCTCTGCTCTCTCAGCACTTCTGTTTAACATATATGCAGCCACTATGCAAAATTTTCTCACGGCACGAAATTAATTACCACATCTATGCCGATGATATCATGCTATACACACAACTAGACACTAAAAACCCAGACTACAACCCACTGGAGACATGTATCGGAGAGATGCAAGACTGGTTACAACAAAGTAGTATGTCAATTAATCACAGAAAAACCGAAGTAATGTATATCTCCAAAGAACCGAATTTTGACCCTCCCACATCAATAACACCATGTAACAACACTTACCAAACAAAAAAAGAAATAAAGTATCTAGGAGTCACATTTGACTGTGACCTAAAGATGGAAAAACACCTCCGAAAGACCAACAGAGCAGTTTTCCACAAGCTTAGAGTGCTCCAACCCATTCGGAATATTATTGATCCCCAAGACTTCAGAACAGTGGCCCAAGCACTCATCATGCCACATTTTGACTACTGCAACGCCATCCTACAAGGTTTACCTAAAAAAAACCCTAAACATATTACAAATGGCACAAAATGTAGCTGCCAGGGTCATAATGAAGAAAAATCTAAGTGACCACATCACACCAGTACTAATTCAATTACACTGGCTACCCATAACAGCTCGCACAAAATACAAAATACTAACAACCACCTTCAAACTCATCCACAACTTAGCACCTTCCTTCCTCAACAACCTAGTAAGATTGCAACCTCCTACCCGAAACAGAAGAACCCACAATTCCAACATCCTTCACACTCCAACAGATATAAGATCTGCCAAAGCTAACACCAGCCACAGGGCTTTCTCATATGCGGCGCCAACACTGTGGAACCAACTCCCACCAGAACTACGAGCTAGCAATGACCTTCTAGACTTCAGAAAGAAACTCAAAACGCACATTTTCCAATCACATTTCAACCTGAACTAAACCCACAGATGGAGCAGCCCCTGACCACTGTGTCCAAGAAGATTATCCTGTATATATGTATTTATGTATATATGTAAATGAACTCCCCCATAGCTAAGAAGTGTTAACTCTGTATGATGTGCTTTTCTGACAATCTGTATGTAAACAAAATTTGTACCTGCCTTGATTCGGCAGTTTCACAATAGTAATCCTACCCGCTTCTGATCGCTGGAAGGAGCGGGCTACAAATGCTTGCTAAATAAATAAATAAAATAAGCCATGACGCTCCCACATCTAGACTACTGTAACATACTATACCATGGTCTTCCAGCCACACAGACGAACCCCCTCCGTACAGCATTGAACACCACAGCGAGAATCATTCAGAGAGCAAAGAAGACCGACCACATCACCCCAATTTTGAAAGACCTACACATACTCCCCCTCGAAGCAAGGACTAAATACAAAGCCATCCTACTCACCCACAAAGCCATACATCAAACACGGAACTCCCAACTTCACACCCTACTGTCTCAACCAGCTCATGGCAGAACTACCAGACAAGCCTCCAGCAACTCCCTCACCATCCCTCACAAAAGAACCAAATGCTCGCAACGGACCTGCAATCGAGACTTTGAACTGTATGCTTCATCCTTATGGAACTCTCTACCGAGCTGTCTCCGAAACAACACCGATCTACTATCTTTTAGAAAACAGCTGAAAACCATCCTGTTTCAGGAATACCTCAACATGACCCCCACCAAAAAAGCGCAATAACCTCTGATCTCACCCACCATGACCACCTAACTCAAACTATACTAACCCGACTTTGTCCAAAATCTGTCCAAGTCCAAAGTCTGTCCTATGTCTTATGTTGAAATCATCAATGTAGTCTCCCCGGTGATGGCCCCGCCCTTATACGTAAATTACCCCCCCCCCCCCTTTTATGTAACGCTGCTTTGTCCCGGTGAAAAGCGGGATACAAATACAGCTAAATAAATAAATAAATAAATAATCCGAGGGACCTGTCCATTATGCAGATGTGGTGTTTGCACAGGGCCCTGTGTTTTGGGGAGATCTTCCATAGCAAACTTACACACATATGGTTTATCTCCCAGCAATGGTAGCCTCAGTGGGATATAATCAGGCTGCATCTCATCTATGTACAGCTGCCCAGATGGACTGCACCACTTTTCCTTCCTTCAGGTGGAGTTGTTCACTGTGGGGCACTGGCATGCTGGTGTTCTGGCCATTTGGTGCCTCCCAATGCACAGTGCACCTGTCCCATATTAGACCTGCGCTTCTGAATTCCTGAACAACAAAACCCCTCACCTCAGCAGGTGTACACAAGTGAGGTGTGGCCTGGCAGGCCTCCTATACAGCCAATATGTCATGCACTGCTCCCCTCGACTGTGGAGGGGGGAGGCCAGGACTGGGAATAGTCTGTTGTGGAATTCCAGAATAGGGGGTGTAGGTTGTGGATGCTAGGTGGACCTGTGGGGTGTTGTGAGCTGATGCTGGGGGAGGGCTGGAATGAGATAGGGCAGGGGGGGGGGATTGACATGCAGAGGGCAAACAGTATTTCTTTGAAATCAGGGAAGGCTCTATGATTGTCCGCATATATGGAGAATAGGTGCTAACTGAGGATGGAGGGGTGACATCTGAGTAGACAACGCAGGGATTAGAGGCAGCTGTGCAGAGCAGACCAAAGGGGTTGATTGAGCATGTCATAGCTGATGTAGTGGGAGAATGGTAGGTCATTTGATGTGGGTGGACAGGACAAACAGACAACGGATTATGGTGAGCTAGCAGAGGACATGCTGACACCAGATGAAGGTGACAGGACCATTTCACATGAACGCTCATATTTCTGAGATGAAAAGATTGAGGCATACCTGTTATGAAAATGTTGTTTGTCTCCACTTTGTCTGTATTGGGATGTGTGCATTGTTCACTCCCTTGCAATTGTCTACTGCCCAAGTCGGTTAACTAACATTGTTCTCATCCCTGGGTTGTTTAACATTTCAGATGTAGCTTTTTGGGTGACCAGTTTAATTGCTGTCTTTCAGTTCATAGCTTCTGCTCCCTGGTTATTAGTTTGCTGATTGGACCATGATTGGGATAGTTCACACCAGAGATAGTTATGTGACAGTGGCACTGCTTCTCTTTCACCTGTAGGTGATGTGTTGTTGTTTTGAAAGATGTGTAGCTTCAATATTTGCAGAGATGCATTTTACGAGGTTAAGTTCGGTCCTCTACAACTGGTGGGTACAGCATTTTTGATTTCGCTTCCGTAAAAGGTGTTTGACACAGGCATGCATAATTAATAGCATAATGACAGTGATAGCATAATGATAGTGGAGGAGTAGCCTAGTGGTTAGAGCAACTGCCTAGTACCCAGAAGATCAAGGGTTCAATTCCCACTGGCACTCCTTGTGACTTTGGGCAAGTCACTTTACCCTCCATTGCCTCGGACGAAAAGGCTGGCAATCTACTTCCGGTGATACATTGCCAAGAAAACCCAGAGGTAGCTGGGTCGCTATGAGTCAACTCTGACTTGATGGCACTAAAAAAAAAAAAAAATGACAGGAGATCAATGGTATCTCTCTCAATAGTCTTGGATCCTGTGTCTGAGGGATACAGGTTCTCAAATGCTGCTTTATGTTTCTTGCAATATAGTATCTGCTAGATGTTCTCACAGCATTATTTGTATATGTGTGTGTATGGGAAGGGCAGGCTGCAATAGAGATGTACAGGCATGTACATCCAGACATTTTGTGTACTCCTACATTACTTGGTCAACTGTCACATTTTCTTTCTGCAGGTGATGCTGGATATGGGTGTCGGGCCTGGTTGCTGACCCCTGTGTGTTTTCCACGGTCATGTGCAGAGATGAAGTACAATGAGGCCCACGCCTCCACCTGCTCTATCATCAAGCACACCTTTGGCATGTTAGTCACTTCAGGTGTCTGGATAAGATTGGTGGAGCCTTACAATACTGACCCAGGACTGTGGCACACATAATCCTGGCCTGCTGCATCCTGCACAACATTGCTCTCAGGCACAATATCCCAGTTGACATTAATCCGAATCTTGAAGAGGATCCTGTGAGTCCTCCTGTATGTGGCCGTGAATATACATGTGCAGGCACAGCTATCAGGCAGCATCTAATCGAGCAGCTCTTCTCATGTGAGTAATGTGTATGTGGAGAAAGGCATATGTGAACAAATGTGCATACTATCCTGTGTGTTTCAGGATTACAACCTAACATATGTGTGTCTTCTGTGTTTGTGACTGTGTGTTTGGCAGGCTGCCACTCCTGCTGTTGTGGTGAGGTGCCTCATTGGCCCAAGAGGATCTACATGCAGTTTACTGTGGTACACCTCTATAACGTGAAAACATGGCAGTGATTTGGTACTGGTTCGTCATACACAGAGGCATCAAAAGTATGCTTCTTACATCACATCCCTGCATATATTCCACAAAGATATCTCTCTGATGTACTGATGCTGTAATGTCAGTTACCCTGCGTGGATTGAGGGCATGGGACAACATTTGACATGGGTGCTGTTCCCTCGTATTCCTACATACATTGCTGTGAACCTATCTTGCATGCCTACACGTACCCCATGTCTGTGAGTAACCATTTATGTTGCCATCTGGATTTCAGCAGGTGGTAATTTGACATTCCCAACTATGATGTTGCGTGTACACATGTGATGGGGTGGGGGTGTTGCACATTGCATGTAACTATTTCTTACCATTGTTCAAACAATCTACATGACTGTACCCTTGGATAGGGTCATGGCATTGCTCCTATTGGCCTCATCTTGGAAACAGATAGGAGACCTGGTACCAGGTTCACATATGTTGTATGTTGCAGTGTGTATGCAGAGCATTTGGCATCGTTCAGATACTCTGTGCAGACATATGTTCATTATTTGTTCCTGGTCTGAGGTGTGAAAGGCCCTGTACATATCACAGCAGTAATCCTGCTGGCTTTCAGATGCCTCCCTGTGACTGCTGTGATCATGTCATGCCTTCTGTTCCTTATAGTCACCGTTCTACATTTTGTCTGAGGGCAAATCAAAATTGACTTCATTAACATTTGTCACATGACAGCATACTTTGGACAACAGGCAGTGCTGTTTTAACATACACACTGACTAATCTCACACTTTGTGACCAACACCTCTGGGTCAGGGATGACTGGTTGCACGCAATGGCATCTCCAGGCAGTCCCTGTCCAGCATATGCACCACACACCAGATGTCCTCCACATTGGAAAATGTTTGCCAAAAGCATCATATATCTTGTATGTCATTAGCCGGTTACTCGGAGTACATTGAGATGTCATTGTCATGCTGCATTGCCAGACATGATGGGGACCTGTGTCACACATGTACCACATGGCTATGGACATGTTTATGTGGAAGAGCAGATGTGAACATAATGTGTACTGATCATTTTGACTGTCCTACACCTTCAATGGTAGCTGTGTTTTGGCAATGTGCTGGTTTAATGTTGAATAATTTCCAAAGTGACATAAAATGTGCAGGCACTGGGATGGTAACTCATGATTGTGCTGACAGCCATACCTACCTTTCAATTATCTTTTTCAGAGAGCATGTACCACCCACAGCGGAAAGCCCCAATAGTGCATCTGCAGTCACCACCACCCACTGGTTGGCTGAGACAGCAACAACAGATGATGATGCCTGAGAAGGGGTGGCATACAGTAAAGGAGCTTATGTTGTGGAACACATGCCAATGCTGGACATTGCTATCTGAGTGGTGGATTGGTGGATCCAGAGGGTGCACACTGGCCTGGCGATACAGCCCACTGATTGTGTCAAGTGGCTTCTTGGCACACTCTAGTTGTCACAGTCCCTTGGTATGGATTCTGCCTTCATCATCAGCAAACCTCACACCTCACTGTCAACACCCATGGCTACAGAATCTGACTTGGAGATAGCTGTGATGCTCCACACACCATTACAGCCAGGGGGATGGACTATTTGCAGTGAAGAGTCAAGCAGCACCAGCACTGACAATGCAGTCTGCCACTCCTGACTGTCATTTACATTTTGGTTATTTTACTATGTCGCTGCCATGGCTCCATGACTGACAAGAAATGTTTTGGCAGGAAACAGCATCAAAATGGGTGTGTGGCAGCAATGGCACATTGTATATGGGGTGTGTTATTTCCTTGTCACCCTTGCACTGGCTGTTTTGGCCATGACAAGCTGTCACACATCCCCAGAAGGTGCACCACACCTACATGTGTCATCTCTGTTTCCCGTATCCAGGAGAGAGACTCTGCATACAGGGCGTCTCTGTGACATTAGGTGATTTACATTGCACTTATGTATGTGCATGAATGTGTTGTGACACAGTGACATCGGATGATGTTTATATAGAGTAGGTTACTGTACCATGTTTTCATGCTTAGCCGGTTCACAAATCATGTTAATATTTTGTTTCCTAATAAAGCTTGGTACTTATTGATTTGTCTACAGCTTACGCAGTCACATATGTACTCATCCTGTGTCTTTCTTGACAATGTGCCACACACATGGCAAGGGCCATTTAATGATGTGCTTATCTATATTGTACCACATTGCTTAGATTGTGTACTGCATGTACATTTTCGAACCTGTACATCTCATGGACATAGAGTACTACTGTTACACCCCAAAGGTATTTTATTTAGCTGAGTGTGCATCTGTGAAAGAATGCTTTTAATGTGCCAGCACTTGTGCTCATCATAACTACCTCCATCTCAACATTGTAGATGGTGGCCCAGATGTCGGAAGGCATTTATACAGGTAACTGGCCTAGTTACCTGTGTACATGGCTTCAAGGTTAATTTGCCACAGCACCTACTCCGGTGCTGGCCCTCTGAGATGCTATGTACCTCCCTAACACACCCATATGCTATGCGTGTCATCAGGGTGTGTTAGGGTCAGTGTGGCAAGGCATGGGCAGATAAACATTGTTGGCAGGCAGGTACATATTTCTAGGCGACACACATATCCATCTATGCATGACACCTTGACACTGATTCTCCTGAGCTATCTTTCAAGCATAGGGTCTCTGCGGTGCGGCGTTTAATTTTGTCCTACCTGCTCCCTCTAATTCGTGCGTGCGGACCCTGGTTTCCCGTGATCTGTTTCCTAACATGCAGAGGGCAGAGACATGCATTTGAGGCCATTTCAGTTTTGGATGATGTTTGGGAGATTGCACAGAGGTGTTGGTGTGAGGGCTGCAGTTGTCTGACACATACATTTAACATGAGTTGTGTCTGCAACCCAAACCATGACTTCTCATCCTTTAAAACACAGCAGATATGTGCATAACACACAGGTCAGGCAATGCCCGGTGAGATAGAGCTGGAACATGCTGACACATTGCAGGCAGATATATACATACATACATACCTACCTACCTACATTCCCATTACTAGTAAGTGTTCCCATAGCAGATGCCCGACAGGTTTAGCAGAGTGGTTGGAGCACGGTGTTTGGACACCCCCAGAGTGCTGGTTCAATTCCCGTAGATTGTTTTCTATTCATTTTTTATTATTTATTTATTTATTTTTCTTATATACCGCGCTATTATAATCAGTGCGGTTTACACTTGAAACAGAACATACAAGAATGTAACAAGTTACATCGAGTTTTGTACATTGAACAGGGAATGTAAACATGGAGAAAAAACGAGGAAAAAACTATGTACATATTATATACAAATTATAATACTCTTACAAATTATAATACTCTTACAGATAAATGAAGATAAGACATTTACCTAGAGGCTTGGCTGGAGGGTCGAGGAGGCCGGTAAGGAGAGATAATGGTTAGCCGTTATCTACAGGAAGATGATCTGAGGGACGTGCTAGGTAGGGAGGTAAGGTGGGGGCAGTGTAAGTGTTGGGAATGGTGTCAGGGTAATATTGTAAGAATAGGTGATGTTTGAGGGCTTTTCGGAATAGTGCCAGGTTTGAGATGGCCTGGATTTCGGCTGGGAGGGCATTCCATGCCATAGGTGCAAAAATGGAGAAGGCTGTACTTGCTGTTGTTTTCTTACATTTTATCAACAGTTTTGGGACTTCGAGATTATTCAACGAAGTAGATCTCCTAGTTCTATTGTCTCGAGTGCTGTTGAGAAGATCACTGATGGGTGTGGGTGGATGGTTCTTACGGGCCTTGAACGTCATGACAAGAGCCTTGAAGTGGATTCTGGCCCGCAGCAGGAGCCAGTGTAGGTTCTTTAGAACTGGCGTTATGTGGTCTGATCTTGAGAGCCCTGACAGTGCCTTTGCAGCTGAGTTCATGGCAAGACGTAACGGGTTAAGAGTCGACTGTGGGAGTCCCAGTAGGATAATGTTGGCAAAGTCGAGATGTGGGATGACTAAGGCTTGGAATATTGAGCCAGGGAAGTCAAGCAGTGGGCGGAGATGGCGTAGTGATCGGATCTTATGATAGATTGCTTTAGTTGTGTTTATAACATGTGCTGACATGTCGAGCCGCTGGTCGAGGGTGATGCCCAGGTAGCGAATTGTAGATTTGGACTTTAGTTCAATGTTATTGACTAGAAGTGAGGGAGGTGGCGTGAACTTCTAGTTTTGCGAGATGAATAGTACATCTGTTTTGCTATGGTTAATGCGGAGATTTTGAGAGAGGAGCCAATCTGCTACCGCTTCAAAGCATCTTATAATTGGAGAGAAATCTGGTTGATCGATTTTAAATTGTAAGTACATTAAGATGTCATCTGCATATGCAAGGCATTGGACATTGAAGGAACGGATTAAAGCGCAAATGGGCTGCATGTATATGTTAAACATTAATGCAGAGAGGGATGATCCCTGAGGTACACCTTGCTTCAGTGAGAATGGTTCAGAGGTCTTGGAACCTGCTCTGACTTGTTGCCATCTGTTACATAAATAGGATTCACACCAGGCTAGCGCTGAGCCTTGCAGACCTTTATCTTTGAGGCGATCTAGAAGTGTTTCGTGATTCACTGAATCAAAGGCAGCTGCTATGTCTAAGAAAATGAGGACGAATCCATGGTTGATATTGTCAATTCCTGTGATTAGGTTGTTGAAGAGGGTTGTGAGGTTGGTGTCCACTCCGTGAGCTTCCCTGAAGCCATGTTGGGATGGGTCCAGTGGCACAACAGTATCAACATGGTGTTGGATTTGCCGTTGGACTACCTTCTCCATAATTTTGGCAAGCAGTGGGATGCTCGAGATTGGCCGGAAGGACTCAACTTTAGATGGATCAAGTTTACTGTCTTTAACAGGGGGCGGATTGATGTGTATTTTAAGCTTTGAGGGAAGGATCCCGTTGTGATTTTGTCTTTGCCTGGTGCACATACCATCCAAAGGGGTGCAGGTTCAGCACAGCCCCGGGCACCCTGGCATCTATTCATTGGGTGCTATTTTATGCATACTCTTTTCAAACACGCCTATCAGACAGGCAGACTGTGCGGCCTCAGCTGTGGCCCACATCCCACTTACTGACTTCAATATCAGATGGAGATGGGTTATCTGGTCTATGAACTACCACCTGTCTGTCCATCCATCACCTTTTGATTGCCTTACATTGATGTTCCTTTATCTGGCAGCTTACCCCTCAGGATGCTTTCACCTCAGGCGCCTTGAATCCTCCCCTCAGAGCACCTTGCCTTCAGGCACCTTGAACCTCCCCAGGGCGCCTTGCCTTTAGGCGCCTTGACCCCCTCAGGCGCTTTTTAGGTCAGGGTGCCTTGGACCCTCAGGGCGCTTTCACCTTGGGCACATTTGGGTGCTGTGCCTTAGACCCTTCGGCATCTTCCCGCTTGTCACCCTGATATGTGATGTGCTGTTTCCACGCGTTAGATGTCAGGGCACCCTGTTCCGCGCGTTACACGGCCCATGGCTCCATTTATGCCGGCCTGCCCACAAATGACCATATCCTTATCTGGCTTCGGGAACTTTAGTGCTGCCCTTACCGCCGGTGACTTTACTGCAGTTTAGTAAACATACCCCTTAAGTTCCAAAGCTATAAAAATCCTGCATGCTTCCCCATTCCCCTGTTATATGCTAATAACTTTGTTTTAACTTGCTTGCCCCATTGTTCAATGTGAACTGTTCTAAACCGTTTTGACTGTTTAATGTAAACTGTTCTGTTCTGTTCAGCGTAAACTATTTTGACTGGTAGAAACAAATGGTATATTAAAACCAATTCAATAAATTAATTAATTAAATAACCTGGAAAAGAGACGGTTGAGGGGAGATATGATAGAGGTTTATAAATTAATGAATGGAGTGGAACTGGTAAACGTAGATCAATTGTTTACGCCATTAAAATATAGAAAGACTAGGGGGCATGCAATGAAGCTACAGGATAACCTATTTAAGACTAATAAGAGAAAATATTTTTTCACTCAACGCGTAATCAAACTCTGGAATTCGATACCGGAGGATGTAGTAAAAGCTGTTAGTGTAGCTGGATTTAAAAAAGGTTTAGACAAGTTCCTGGAGGAAAGGTCCATTATTAAACGGGACCCAGGAAATCCACTGCTTGCCCCAATACAAGCATTGAGGAACCTGTGTCCTTTGGGGAAACTGCTAGGTACTTGTGACCTAGATTGGCCACTATTAGAAACAGGATACTGGGCTTGATGGACCTTGGTCTGACCCAGAATGGCATATCTTATGTTCTTTTGTTCTCCTACTGACCTATAAGTGCACTCATTCTGCTGCTCCTCGCTATCCTTCTGTTATCTTACCCTACACCCCTCCTCGTAAACTCTGCTCTTCTGGCAGATCGCCCTTCTCTTCCACTGCCAACTCCAGACTTCGATCCTTTCACCTTGCTGCTCCTTATGCCTGGAATAAACTACCTGAGTTTGTACATCAGGTTTCATCTCTGGCCCATTTCAAATCCAGACTGAAGAATCACCTCTTCGAGGCTGCTTTTGAATCCCGCTCCGCTTAGTTTTCTATGTGTTTCCTTACCATACCCCTAGATGTATTCCTGTCCGCTGCTATTGTATTGTCTGTCTTAACTAGATTGTAAGCTCTGATGAGAAGGGGCTGTCTTTTACATGTGCCTGTGTATTCACCTTGTAGCACTATACAACTAATCAGTAGTAGTAGTAAACCACCCACAGGAGCAAGTAATGTCATCCATTGAGGTTAGTTGCACTCATGTTACCTGTGCTGAGCACTGGTAGCATGGGCTTCTAACACCTGCGCTAGCAATGCTGGTTGGAACACCTCCATCCTGCCCAGAGAGTACCCAGGTAGCACGGAGTCTGATACCGGGGCAGCGCACATTAGTAAAAATGCCCCCCCCCCCCAAATACTAATAAGGAGCATGCAGTATAATTCCAGATGATATTTTTCAAATAAAAATCTGAACAGAGCAGTGAAATAACATGCAAATACATATGTTTTAATTTCAACAGCCATACGATTCCATTCTAGCACTACTTGGCAGTAAAACAATTTATCAAATACTTTTCTATATTAGGCATCTTTAGTTCTGGAAAAGTTAAAATAAGATGTTCTCCTGAGCATAACATCCAAATTTGCTTATAGACTAGTATAAAATGGTTCATTGTCTTAGGGTAAGGCCATTTAAAATCTTATAAACAAAAAATAATTTAAAGAAGGACCTAGCCTGTACTGGCAGCTAGTGTAGTTAGAGTCATAATGTTTATGTGTTTTAAAGAAGCCTAGCAGCAGTGTTTTGCAAGAGCTGTAGCCTAAATTTCTGTTTTGCCAATTTACCCTTATATAAACTGTTACACTAGTCCAATTGCATCAAAGTAAAAGTCTGTATTAAGACTCTAAAGTGCTCTGCAGATAGACTAAATTAAATTTGTCTAAGATGAAATAGTTTAAAAGAGACTTTCTTTACTAATTGACTGACATAGAAACTTAGAAACATGATGGCAGAAAAAGACCACATGACCTATCTAGTTTGCCCTTCCTTATCAACTACAATAGTCCCTTTTTTCCTTTAGAGATCCTCTGTGTTTGTCCCATGCTTTTTTGCATTCAGATACTGTCCTCGTTTCTACTAACTCCACTGGGAGACTATTCCATGAATCTACCACTCTTTCCAAAAAGAAATATTTCCTCATATTACTCCTGAGTCTATCCCCTTTTACCCTTATCCTATGTCCCCTAATAGCAGAGCTTGCTTTAAATTGGAAGAGGCTCTCCTCTTGTGCATTTATGCCACTGAGGTTTATAAGTCGCCTGTGCGTAACAGTGTTAAAGGCTTTACTGAAATCTAAGTACCCCACATCAAGGGCTGTCCCTCGGTCCAATTCCTTGGTCACCCAGTCAAAGAAATCAACAGATTTGTCTGCAAGACCTGCCTTTGGTAAATCCATGCTGCCTTACATCCTGCATTCCATTGGATTCCAGAATCCTTACTATTCTCCCTTTTAGAAACATAGAAATATGACGGCAAAAAAAGACCACATGGCCTATCTAGTTTGCCCTTCCATATCAACTACTACAATAGTCCCCTTTTTTCCTTTTGAGATCCTCTGTGTTTGTCCCATAATTTTTTAAATTCAGATACTGTCCTGATCTCTACCACCTCCACTGGGAGACTATTCCATGCATCTATCACTTTATTCTTTATGATTTACTGCACCTTTGAAACATCAGGGCGGTTTACAATATAGCAAAGCGCACAGTGGCCAAAAGCCAGAAATAGAAAGGAATTACAAATGTTGACAAGAAAGCAAGCAACCATACCAGAGAAAGGAAGGAAAGGAGAAGGAAAAGGGACAGAAAAAGTTATCAGGGATCAGGAGAGGGAAGGTCATAGGCAGAGCAGAAAAGGTGCATCTTGAGAAGTGATTTGAATTTGGGATATGACTATTCTTGACGGAGGGCAGGGGGAAGTGAGTTCTAGAGAGAGTATCCTAGGAAGAAGAAAGCTGAGTTACGGGTCTGTTCTAGATGTGCACGTGCTGGAGAGGGAAGATGCAAGCGATTAACATGCACAGATCAGAGACTACGGGGCACGGAATGAAACTGCAGGGAATCGGCACGATATTGTGGAGTGTAAATATGGAATGCCTTGTGGGTCAGGATCAGAAGCTTATAGGTGATGTGGGAAGAGACAGTTAGCCAGTGTAGGTGAATGAAGTGAGGAGTAATATGGCTATAATGGGAGGTGTGAGAAAATCCGGCCGGCAGCATTTTGTATCATCTGAAGATGGTAAAGCTGATATTGGGGGAGGCCAGCCAAGGTAATATTACAATAGTCAACTTGTGAGATCACCAAAGAGAGAAGAAAAATGGTAAGAGAAGATGGGGAAAGTAAAGTGCTAACAACACGAATTTGACGGAGGTAGAAAAGGGATCAACAGGTGAGATCATGGAAGGATAAGTCGGGGTCCAGTATCACACTGAGATAGCGAAGGGATGATACGAGTGGGATTCAGGTATCCAGGAGGATGGGGGACAGTGCAGGGCGAGAGTTACCAAAAGTAAACCACATTGCGGAGGTTTTGGAGGGGTTAAGATGAAGGAGATTTGTAGATAACCAGTTGGAGACATGAGATAGGCAAGCATTGAGAGGTGAGAGATTTGGGTTAACGGGGGAAGTGTGATAGACCAAAATAGAAACATAGAAACATGATGACAAAAAAAGACCACATGGCCTATCTAGTCTGTCCTTCCATATCAACAACTACAACAGTCTCTTTTTTACCTTTAGAGATCTTCTGTGTTGGTCCCATGCTTTTTTGAATTCAGTTACTGTCCTCATCTCTACCACCTCCACTGGGAGACTATTCCATGGATCCACTACTCTTTCCGTAAAGAAATATTTCCGCATATCACTCCTGAATCTATCTCCCTTCACCCTCATCCCATGTACCCTCGTAGCAGAACTTGCTTTCAATTGAAAGAGGCTCTCTCCCTGAACATTTATGCCACGGAGGTATTTAAACATCTCAATCATATCACCTCTATTCCGCCTTTCCTCTAAGGTGTACATATTAAGATCCTTAAGTCTGTCCTCATATGCTTTATAACGAAGCCCACTAATCATTTTAGTAGCCACCCTCTGCACCAACTCCATCCTGTTCACATCCTTTTGAAGGTGCGGTCTCCAGAATTGCACACTGTACTCCAAATGAGGTCGCACCAAAGACTTATACAGAGGCATTATCACCTCCTTTTTTTCTGCACCCAAGCATCCTTCTAGCTTTTGCTGTCGCCTTTTCTACCTGTTTAGCTACTTTAAGATCATCAGACACAACCAAGCCTAGGTCCCACTCTTCTTTAGTGGACAAAAGTACTTCACCTCCTATACTGTATTGTTCCCTTGGATTGCTGCAGCCCAAATGCATGACCTTACATTTTTTAACATTAAATCCCAGCTGCCAAATTCTAGACCATTCTTCAAGCTTAGCTAGATCCCTCCTCATGTTATCTACACCTTCCTGGGTGTCTATTGCAGATTTTGGTATCATCCGCAAAAAGGCAAACCTTACCCAACAGCTCTTCTGCTATATCACTAACAAAGATGTTAAAAAGAATCGGACCAAGGACAGATCCCTGGGGCACACCACTGGTAACATCCTTCTCCTCAGAGTGAGCTCCATTTACTTGTACTCTTTGTCGCCTCCCACCCAACCAATTTCTTTTTTTTTTTTTTAATTTTTTATTTATGCAATTTTTACAAATACAACAAGAAAGCCAACAAAGCACTCTCTTGAAAGAAACAGGTTAACACACAGAAAATGCAAATGAAGAAAATTGTTATACATTAGTAACAAAAAAAACATAACAGTGTCCAACCACTCTAGCCCACGAAAAGAAGGGGATCGTTTCATAAAAAATATAATATATATACCAACTATGAAAAGAAACAGGCAGCACAACAGTTCAAACTAATACATAGCTGAGCATCCTTAAGGAGAAAGAATAGAGGATTCTACACGCCTAGCACTGATAAAGGCTAGCAGCTGGGAAGGCTCAAAAAATACATAGGAAAGATCTTGGTATTTAACCAAACACTTACAGGGATGTTTAAGAAAAAAGAGCCCCCCTAACTTCAAAACCCCAGGCCGTAACAAAAGAAACTCTCTACGACGTTTCTGTGTTACTCTTGATAGGTCAGGATAAATACGGACAGCAAAACCACGAAAGGGAATTTTCCTTTTACGAAAAAACAACTTCAATAACCACTCTCTATCCGATAACAGAGCAAAAGTAACAAGAAGAGTGGAAGACTCCAAAGAGTCCCGAGAATTCTCTAACAAATTGGTAACATTTAACACATCCCCTTGTGTCAGACCCCCCCCCAAAGCGCTGCTAGGAGTAGCACGCGTTGCTTTAGGTAAGTAATACAATTTAACTAAGGGAGGCATTAACTCCGGGGAGACACCCAAAACTTCCAGGAGATATTCTTTAAACATCTCTTTAGCCCCAATAGAAGAGGATCTAGGAAAATTTACAATTCTCAAATTATTAACACGAGACAAATTTTCCAACTGCTCTAATTTCATGAGTACCGACAAAGAGTTCTTTTTAACAATGTCAGACTGATCTTCCAGACTAGATAATCTACTTCGTATCTCTTCTTCTTCCACGGAGATATCTGACACTTCCAAAACGGTCACAGCTCCAATAGTAGAATTTACCTTAGTGGTTAAAGAAGATACATGAGGGAATAAAGCTTCTCCCAACGAGGCAATAGCGGTCCAAATAGACTCCAATGTAAAATTCACTGGACGCTGTAGAGAAAACACGGCATCCATATTCAGCGCTGAATCCTCGATTTCCAAGTGTGTCTGTAGATCAACCCGTGGGGCAGAAGAAACAACCTGCCTTGTGCACACTTCTCCCTCAGGCGCCAAAGTTGATGTAATATCTGGGAGCTTACTCATAGCTCCACTTTTCAGCTCCACCAACACATCTTTTCCTGGCCCACCCGAGGCACCAATATCCTCCGACATAGCAGGGGAAGGGACCTCCAGGAAGCCCTCAGGCAATGCGTGGGTACGGGAGACCTTTGACGCCAGGCTCAGCAACGGGGAGAAAGATGACGCCGAGGCAGTTGCCGAGCTATCAAGCTCTGACAAAACTGCCAATCGGCTATCCCCACCGGCGACGTCTGAACCCCGAGTGGATCGCAAAAGGTAACTATCCAAAGGACCGATAGCAGGAGAAACAGGCGGTGAGGCAGCAGAGGGCTGGGGGGGCACCGGCCCAGATTTGCCTTTTCGCTTCCTTCCCATCAGGAAATCGTGCTCACACGGTACGAAGGGCTGCCGCCATCTTGGAACGCCCCCCTTCCAAAAAAACCCACCCAACCAATTTCTAACCCAAGCAGTAACTTTAGGGTCCATCCCTAGAGTGCTCAGTTTGTTTATAAGTCGCCTGTGAGGAACAGTGTCCAAGGCTTTACTGAAATCTAAATACACCACATCTAGAGCTCTCCCTCGGTCCAACTCTCTGGTCACCCAGTCAAAAAAAATCAATCAGATTTGTCTGACAAGACCTGCCTCTGGTGAATCCATGCTGCCTCGGATCCTGTAATCCGCTGGAATCCAGAAACCTCACTATTTTCTCTTTCAGCAGCGTTTCCAATAATTTACTCACCACCGAAGTTAAACTAACCGGCCTGTAGTTTTCAACCACATCCTTACTGCCGCTTTTGTGTAAAGGTGGACTACATGTGCCTCTTTCCAGTCTTCTGGCACCACTCCCGACTCCAACGAGGCATTGAAAAAGTCAGTGGAGCTGCTAGAACGTCCCCAAGTTCCCTCAGTATTCTTGGATGTATCCCATCCGGACCCAGGGTTTTGTCTACTTTTAGTTTAGCTAGTTTCTCATGAACACAGTCTTCTGAAAATCGTTTGAGATCCACATTACTTCTGTTCATATTTGTGGATGTTTTCGGAGGTCCTGCTCCTGGCTCTTCATCTGTGAACACAGAATGGAAATATTTGTTAAGCAATTCTGCATATTCCTCCCCTGCACTCTTGAGTCTGACAATACCACTTTTTCCCTTCCTCCTCTCACTAACATAATCTGTAAAATGTCATTTTATTGTATTGGTTATTTCTTCTTCTTTTTGTATCTTTGCTTTCATAGTATTTTTTTATTTATTTAACATTTCTTATATACTGCCTTTCATAATATCAAGGTGGTTTATATTGAACAAACTGAAATTACATTGAACAGGGCATTATAACTTGGAGATAACTATTTTACAGAGAACATGGGCAATGGAGGGTTAAGTGGCTTGCCCAAGACCACAAGAAGCACCTGTGAGACTAGAAATCCCAGTCCTTCTGGCCCAAGATTGCTGTCCTCTAGTGGGATTTGAACCCCTGACCTTCCAGCCTGAGGTAACTTGCCCAAACCACTAGGCCACTCCTCCCTCCTTAGTAACATAGTATATGATGGCACCTGACTAATTTGCTAGCTTCTTTAAGTTTTTATAAATATAGATTATTTATTTATTTTATTTCTCTTATATACTGTGCTCTTCGTCATCAGTGCGGTTTACATGTAACATCAAGGTATTGCTTTTGAATGGATTTTATCAGCCCTAGTCCTAATACTGAACCACACCATCTGGTAATCACTGGATGCAAGATGATTTCCCACTATAACATCAGAAACACTTCCCCCATTGGTAATGTGACGCTCGCGCCCCTACCAGGCGGTTGCCTAGTAGGGACGACTGGCCATCTGTATCCCTTCGAGGGTTGTAGTTGTGTCAATAAGAAAAGCCAAGTGGTTATTTAAAGCGCACAGGAAATTTTTATTCGGTTTCCAAAGTTGGCAAGTGATGAACATAAAAATTCTTTAAGCACTTTTTCCAGACAAAAGAAATACAGGATAATTTCTCCAAATCAAAAATGTCCAAACAAAACTCACAGCAGTTTCTATTCTTCACTGCAATTGCTTGACATTTCAAAACACAAAAGCATTTGTAAAACTCTTCACAGCTTCCAACCCACTGTTGCCACGCCCATACAAACAGTTCTAGCTGTTTGGGCCTTTACTGAAGTTCTGCAGTTTTTACTTCTTAAGAGAGATTCCTAACCTCTTGTCTTCAGGGTTACTCTTCTCTTTCAACTCTTGAAAACTGCCTTTAACTTGCAACAGCTTCCTTTGGTATTTCACTGTTTTCTAACTCACATTCCTATTGTATTTTAGTGCACAGCTCACATTCCATCTCAGAGGCTTCTGACTCAATAACACTATCTTCAGGGCCTACCTCCATGCTCTCAATTGAGCTACAGCTGAGTGCTTTCTGGAAGTGCTCTGGTAACTTTTCCTTAAGAGCCTTTGCAATGTTAAACAGTCTCTCACACTGCCTGGCCTTGGCTCCTCCAAGCCGGTCTCCTGTGTGTCTCTCCTGCTTAACCTCCCTCCTGAGATACTTCTTGCTGTGCTGAGGCTTCAGATGTACAAAAGTCTCCTCTGAGTCAGAGCAAGAACTATTCTGGTGGCACTACTCATTCCCTGCGTACCTTTCTTGGCTGCCTTTATAATGGTTCCTCCATTTGCTGCTCTCCTTGGCTGCAAGGGTTTTCCACAGCTTGGCCCCAGATCTCTCCTGTCTGTGCCTCCTGGGAATTGGACTAGAACCTGGGCTAAGCCTTGAACTGCAGCTGCCACTGGTGCTTGCTCCTGCACTCCTCCTGGACCTTCTGCTCACAGCTCCTTCCTCCTGCTCCAAACTCAAACTGTGCCTCTCTCTTTTGTTTGTTCTTCCTCTGTTAACTGTTGAGCTGGGCAACTCCCTTCCTAGCTCCTCCCACTTGGACCTCCTACTCCTCTGCAGGGTTGTCCTGTGGTCTGTGATTGGTTTAGCCTTAGCTCTGCCCTCTAGGTTTCTTTCAGTGCTTCTAATATGGAGCCTAGGATTTTGTGCTCCCATCTCCCGCAATGAAAAAAAATCCTTCTTTTTTCCAGTTTTCCCTAGCTGGGCTGCACTCACCTCATCACAGTAAGCACCAAGTCTAGTATGGTCCCTTCACATTTGGGTTTTGTTACCAGTTGCTGGAATAGTTCTTCTTGAAGAGAATCCAGGATCTCCTTACTTCTAGATGACACTGCAGCAGGGATCTGCCAATCCACATCCGGCATATTGAAATCATCTATCAGTAGCATTTCTCCTTTCATGGCAATTCTGCGTATGACTTCTATTAAATCTCTGCCCAATTCTTCTCATGTAGATCCATAGATAGAACAGAGTCCAATATCCCTGTATTGTCAGAGACAAGACTAATGGAATAGAAACTCCAGAAATAGTAAAACTCTCACTAGGCAAATCTTTTCTTGAATTACTCAGCCATTTAGCTTTAAGCTATGAGATCACATCCACTCATTTACTAACTCAAAGCCTCTATTTAGAAGAGCACACGCTGGCTTTATGAGTTTTTCCTACAACTGGAATTACTAATAGAATAGCATCTGCATATGAATAAAAGTAAATCCCAAGCTCCTAGAAACCTGCTCCAAATGAATTGGGAACAATGGGGAGCCCTGGGTCATACCACAGTCCACCTGCTAGACAGAAGAGATGCAGTTCTTCATCTTCACCTTGTACTTTGTTTGATTGGAATTCTCCAAACCATTTAAGAATTACAACTGAAATTTCCATTTCATTTACTTTGAGCAGTAAGCGATTATGGTTTAGGGTATCAAAAAAGCCACTGATAAATCTTTTTGAACTAATATTGCCTGTTTCACTTTTCTTATTAAGACCCTAATGTCATGCACCAAAATTGTTAATAATATTTCAGGGCTATTGTTGCTTCTAAATCCAAACGGGGTCATTCTGAGCTGCGAATAGCGGGGATGGACATCCCTTCCCACTATTTGGCCCCTCTGCCAACATCGACTAACTTCCCTGTGTGTATGGGGAGGTTAGACAGGGCAGAAAGGAGCGGTGTAGGGGTGGAGTTAGGGTGGGCAGTCGGTGGTCCACGGCTCTAGACGTACAGGGCCAATTCCAATGTTGGCTCTGTATATCCGGGGCCGGCATACTGAACAGGGAACTTATTCCACCTCTGAGGTGGAAAAGCACCCAACCACTCCGACCAACTACCAAACATCCCACCAGAATTACTAGCACAACAATACAAACAGCTCCAACAACCACAAAATCCACAATTGGACACGGAGACAACAACAACAACAACAAACCACTCCACCATCACAGACCGAGATTGGAGCACATTCCAAGTAATCACGAAAGAAGAAACATCATCCACCATCTCCCGCCTGAGCATCACCACCTCTCCACTAGACCCATGCCCTACAGAATGGATAAAGAAAACCAAAGAAGACCTGAGCACCACATTAACCCACATTGTTAACGAATCCCTCAGCCAAGGACGCATGCCAGACCTCCTCAAAACCTCAATCATCCGACCAACCCTAAAAAAACACAACCTGGATCCCATGGACCCTGCCTCCTACAGACCTATAGCGAGCCTCCCGTTCACTGCCAAAATTATTGAGAAGGTAGTCCAGCAACAGCTTCAAGAACACTTAGATGCCAAAACAACATACTGGACCCACAACAACATGGCTTCCATCCACTCCACGGAGTCGAAACCCTCATGACATCACTGATGAACACCCTCACCATAGGAACACAAGCCAAACACTCTGGATATGCCATGATCTTCCTAGACATATCAACAGCCTTTGACACCATCTCCCACAACATCCTACTACACAGACTACAAGCAATTGGCATCAAGGGAACCGTACTTCAATGGTTCCACTCCTACCTAACCAATAGACGTCAACTAATCCGCACAAACATATCAACCTCACCTCCCTTCCAGCAACACCAGGTAGTACCCCAAGGATCCACGCTGTCTGCCATGCTCTTCAACATCTATCTGCAACCACTCTGCTTAATCATACGCAACCACAACATCAATTACCACATCTATGCAGATGACATAATGCTCTATGCCCCAATCATAACCTCTAACCCAACAAATAAACACTTATCAGCATGCTTTACAGAAGAATCCGGCTGGCTACAACAGAACAACCTGTCCATCAACATAAAGAAAACAGAAGCCCTCATTGTAACAAAGGACCCGGACTTCACACCACCCACACACCTCATCATTGGAGCCACACAAATACAAATACAACCGCACATAAGATATCTGGGAATTATCATAGACCAAGTCCTCACACTCAATCAACAAATCAAAAAAATCACCGGAACAATATTTCACAAGGCTAAAACAGTATAACGCCTTAGACCTCTACTTGAACTGCAGGACTTCAGAACAGTGATGCAAGCCATGACACTCCCCCACCTGGACTACTGCAATATAATCTACCACGGACTGCCAGCCACTCATACCAACCCACTTCGAACTGCCTTAAATACCACAGCAAGGATTATCCAGAAAGCAAAAAGACACGACCACATCACCCCAATCCTAAGGGAGCTCCACATACTCCCCCTCGAAGCAAGAATCAAATACAAAGCTGTCCTACTCACTCATAAAGCCCTCTACCAAACTCAAACCTCCCAGCTCCGCACACCACTGCCTCAACCAGCCCACAACAGAACAACTCGACAAACCACCAGCAACTCCCTCACCATCCCCCATAAAAGAACCAAATACAATCAACAGACCTGCAACAGAGCCTACGAACTTTATGCACCATCCCTCTGGAACTCTCTACCAAGCCACATCAGATGCAACAGAGATCCCCTAGCATTCAAGAAACAACTGAAAACCATTCTATTCCAGGAATACCTCGGAACTGATGAGAACACACGCCACTGACTACCCAAACCCCCCCCCCCCCACCTCCCAGAAGATCTTGCTCTAAATGACTGCGTCTCAATGTCCATGTCTATATCCCAATTGTTTGTCGAAATCATTACTGTTGTCACCTGGTGATGGCCCCGACCCCAAAAAACTGATTCCTGTCCACCCCCCCCCCCTTTTTTATGTTACACCGCTTTGACCCGGTGAAAAGCGGGATATAAATACAGTTAAATAAATAGCAGGGAACGGCAGGCCTGGGCAACGGAGGGGGTGGAAGAGATTCTCTGCAGCCTGACCCTGGCCTTGGGAGGCCAGATCGGGGGTTGGGCTGCGGGGAATGAAAAATCTGGTCGGGGATCGGTTCTACTGAATGGAGCTGTGGTGCCATGGCAACTGGACGCCATAGCACCGTGGCTCCATTCAAGAGCCTTGACTGAGTTAGCCGGACTAGGCATGTATGTGCAGGCTGACTGGGATTGGGGTCCGGGCCTGCACAAACATGCCTAGACGCGATTCTGATCCTGCAGGGCTAGACGTGCCCAGCGGGATCAGAATCCTGTCTAACTCTGTGCGTCCAGTTCCGACCGAGCGCACAGGATGGAATCGGACGTCCAGGATGGAATCGGGCCCAAATTGTTTAGGATGTAATAGGTTAAAGTCCTCTAGGCCAAGTTGTAGGTCATGCTAAAAAAAATTGAATTTGATTTCGATGTCACTCATGCTTTTTCAGGATTTAGTGGCTGTCACAAAGACATGGTTCATGGAGAACCATAAGTGGGATATAGTCTATTCAGGAAGTACAAGGTATGAAGAAAAGGAGGAGTGTGCTAAATGTAAAAAAAAACAATAAAGCAACAGAACTGCAGGGCTCCCGAGGTAAGGAAAAGGCACTGTGGATTAATTTAGAAAGAGGACATTTACATTGGTGTGATGCGCATATCTCCTTCAAAAGCAGAAGAGATATCTTTGAAATTCACAATATTGCTATGAAAGAAAAAGTGATATTAATAGATGATTTCAGTTTGCTGGATGTTGATTGGGACATCTCTGATGCAATCTTGTCTAGAAGAAGGAAGGTCCTGGATTCTGTTCAGGGAGAACTGTGCTGGCAACAAATAATAGAACCCATAAGGGGAGAGGTCCATGCTGGACCTGGTGCTTAAGACTGGAGAGAGCATTTCTGATATTACAACAGGTAATCATCTGGCATCCACTTATCACTGAATAGGGTTGTTCGGTATTAGGACATGGGTGGAGATGATTCATTCTAAAAAGGAGAGTCCTAGACTTCAGGAAAACCAACATTTTCAAAATGGGGAATATCTTAAAGACTCATTAGCTGAAAGGAAACATTTGGGGGGAAGTAGAAAAGCAGTGGGCAAAACTGAAAGAATGGGCAACCAACATTTTTGTTAGTAGAGTATCAAAGACGAAACAGAGTCTGCTGTGCTTCACTAAAGAAGTAGTTGAGAAGGTAAAAAAAAAAAAGGTTAGCATTCATAAGCTAAACTACAAGAGAAAGAGGAGGACGAGCAACGATATCTGGAATAAATTAGAGAAGCTGGAAAATTGGTCAGAAAAAGAGAGTTGCAAATGGAAACAATAGTCAATATAGTAAAAGGGCAGATAAGAATTCTTTTTTTAAAGATGTTACTGACAGAAGAAAATGTAAAAGTAGTATTGCCAGATTCAAGGATGAAGGGAAGGAATATGTAGAAGTTGATGAAGATAAAATGGAATTGCTTAATAGTATTGTTCTGTGCTCAGAGATGACTGGCCATGTGTAGAACGCAGAAAACATACACAAATAGGAATTTATTTATTTTATTTTTATTTATTTATTTAACTGTATTTATATCCCGCTTTTCACCGGGTCAAAGCGGCGTTACATACAAGGGTGGGGAAATTAAGTATAAGGGTGGGGCCACCACCAGGGAGGCAACATTGATGATTTTGACATGAGACAGACTTTGGACATGGACAGGTTAGTGCAGCTTTGGATCAAAGAGTCATGGTGGGCGAGATCAGAGGTTAGTGCACTTTTTGGTGGGAGTCGTATTGAAGTATTCCTGGAATAAGATGGGTTTTAGCTGTTTTCTGAAAGACAGTAGATCGGCATTGTTTCTGAGATGGCTCGGTAGAGAGTTCCATAGGGATGGAGCATAAAGTTCAAAGGCTCGATTGCATGTCCGTTGAGAGCATTTAGTTCTTTTGTGAGGGATGGTGAGGGAATTGCTGGAGGCTTGTCTGGTAGTTTTGCCGTGGGCTGGACGAGACAGCAGGGTGCGGGGCAAGGTGTTCTGAGTTTGGTGGATGGCTTTGTGGGTGAGTAGGATGGATTTGTATTTAGTTCTTGCTTCGAGGGGAAGTATGTGTAGGTCTTTTAGAATTGGGGTGATGTGGTCGGTTTTCTTCGCTCTCTGAATGATTCTTGCTGTGGTGTTCAATGCTGTTCGGAGTGGGTTGGTCTGTGTGGCTGGGTTGGTCTGTGTGGCTGCAATAATCCAAATGTGGGAGCGTCATAGCTTGCATTACCGTCCGGAAGTCTTGATGTTCGAGAAGGGGTCTGAGACGTTGCACTAATTTCGCTTTGTGGAATATAATTCCGGAGGTTTTAGTATGGAAGTGAGGTAGACCTCAAATGATTTTCAAAAGACTGTGTTCTTGAGGAACTACCTCAACTAAGAGTAGACAAAGCAATGGAGGCCAGATGGGATCCATGTGAGGGTACTGAAATAACTTGGGGAAGTGCTGGTGGCTTTGCTGTCTGACCTTTCCAATATTTTTTAAAGTTAGGCGTGATCCTGGAGATTTCGGGAAAGGGCAAATGTAATGGTTCTCCATAAAATAGGAAAGTGGAGGCTGGGAACTACAGGCCAGTTAGTCTGACCTTTGCAGTAAGTAAATTAATGGAAACACTGCTAAAAGAGAGGATAGTATCTTTTCTGGAATCCAGTGGATCACAGGATCTGAGGCAGTGTAGCTTTATTAGAGGTAAATTTGCTGTAGAATCTCTATGGATTGAAATTCCATGTAAAAAGGGGAAGGCAATGGCAGTGGGGGTGTACTATCGACCGCCTGGCCAGAATGAACAAATGGAAGATGAAATGCTCAAAGAAATCAAGGAAGCTAACAAATGTTACAGCGCAGTAATAATAATGGGTGATTTCAATTACCCCGGTATCGACTGGGTCAGTGTCACGGCAGGACATGCTAGGGAGATAAAGTTCCTAGATGACATAAATGACTGCTTCTTGGAGCAGTTGGTTCATGAACCGACCAGAGGGGAAGCCATATTAGACCTAGTCCTTAGTGGAACACCAGATCTAGTGCAAGAGATAAGGGTGTTGGGGCCACTTGTCAATAGTGATCATAGCATGATTGCCTTTGATTTAATTAGTGGAGGAGGGATAGTAAGGAAATCCACAGTACTACCTTTTAACTTTTGAAAGGGAGACTGTGATAAAATGAGGAAAATGGTTAAGAAAAAACTAAAAGGAGCAGTTGCAAAGGTTAAAGACTTACACCAAGCTTGGGTGTTGTTGAAAAATACTATCTTGGAAGCCCAGACCAGCTGTATTCCACGCTTTAAGAAAAGTGGAAGGAAGTCCAAAAAAGTGCCAGCATGGTTTAAAGGTGAGGTCAGAGAAGCTGTTGTTGCCAAAAAAGCATCTTTCAGGAAATGGAAAAAAGAGCCAAACGACGAAACCTGGAAACAGCACAAGCACTGGCAAGTCAAATGCAAGGCATTGATAAAGCAGGCAAAGGGAGAATTTGAGAAGAATCTTGCTGCGGAAGTAAAAACGCGAAATAAAGATTTTTTCAAGTACATTCGTAGCAAAATACCTGTGAGAGAGTCAGTGGGTCCATTAGATGATAGAGGAGTTAAAGGGGCAGTAAGAGGCGACAAGGCGATAGCGGAGAGACTGAATGAATTCTTTGCTTCGGTCTTTACTGAGGAAGATGTAGGGATGTTACCCATGACTGAAGTGGTATTTAAAGGTGCAGAAGAATTGAAGGAAATATCGATACATCGGGAAGATGTATTACAACTATTAGATAAACTGAAGAGTAGCAAATCACCTGGGCCGGATGGCATACATCCAAGGGTGTTGAAAGAATTGAAATATGAGATTGCAGACCTGCTATTAGTAATCTGTGAACTATCATTAAAATCATCTCTAATACCTGAAGATGAAGATTGGAGAATCACCAATGTAACACCAATTTTTAAAAAGGGTTCGAGGGGTGATCCGGGAAACTACAGACCGGTGAGCCTCATGTCAGTACCGGGAAAAATGGTAGAAACCATCAAAAAGAATAAAATTACTCAGCATGTAGATAGTCATGGCCTAATGGGAGACAGCCAACATGGCTTTAGACAAGGAAGATCTTGTCTTACTAATCTGTTATGTTTTTTTGAAAGTGTGAATAAACAGTTGGACAAAGGTGAGTCGGTTGATATAGTGTATCTGGACTTTCAGAAAGCCTTTGACAAGGTCCCTCATCAGAGACTTTTGGCAAAACTAAAGAGTCATGGGATAGGAGGCAGTGTACTACTGTGGATCAAGAACTGGTTAAAAGATAGAAAGCAGAGGGTTGGGCTAAATGGCCAATTTTCCCATTGGAGAAAGGTGAATAGTGGTGTACCCCAGGGATCTGTGCTGGGTCCGCTGCTTTTTGACATATTCATAAATGACCTGGAAAGTGGAATAATGAGTGAGGTTATCAAATTTGCAGATGACACAAAACTATTTAAAGTTGTTAAAACCCAAGAGGATTGTGGAAAATTGCAAGAGGATCTTGATAAATTGGAAGACTGGGCATCAAAATGGCAGATGAAATTTAATGTGGACAAGTGCAAGGTTATGCACCTAGGGAAGAACAACCCAAACTATGGTTACACGATGCAAGGTTCCACATTAGGAATCACCACCCAGGAAAAAGATTTAGGCGTCATTGTGGATTGCATGTTAAACCCTCGGCCCAGTGTGCAGCAGCAGCCAAGAGAGCAAATAGAATGCTAGGTATCAAAAGGAAAGGAATGGAAAATAAAACAAAAGATATTATAATGCCTCTATATCGTTCCATGGTGAGACCGCACCTTGAATATTGTGTGCAATTCTGGTCGCCGTATCTTAAAAAGGATATAGCATTATTAGAAAAGGTTCAGAGAAGAGCCACCAAAATGGCAAAGGGGATGCAAGGATACTCCTATGAAGAAAGGCTAAAAAGGTTAGGGCTCTTTAACCTGGAAAAGAGACTGCTGAGGGGAGATATGATAGAAGTCTATAAATTAATGAACGGAGTGGAACGGGTAAACGTAGATCGATTGTTTATGTTATCAGAATATAGAAAGACTAGGGGACATGCAATGAAGCTACAGGGTAAACTATTTAAGACTAATAAAAGAAAATATTTTTTCACTCAACGTGTAATCAGACTCTGGAATTTTTTCACTCAACGTGTAATCAGACTCTGGAATTTGTTACAGTAAAGGCTGTTAGTGTAGCTGGGTTTAAAAAAGGTTTGGACAAGTTCCTGGAGGAAAGGTCCATAAACCATTATTAAGAAGGGACCCAGGATATCAATGCTTGACCCAGTACAAGCATTGCGGAACCTGTGTCTTTTGGGGGAACTGCTAGGTATGTATGACCTAGATTGGCCACTGTTGGAAACAGGATACTAGGCTTGATGTACCTTGGTCTGACCCAGTATGGCATATCTTATGTTCTTAGATCTCAACAAAAAATGATGATAAATTTCTTGAGTGGGTGACCAGAGAGTTAGATCGAGAGAGGCGCTAGAGATGGTTACTTAGATTTCAGCAAGATATTTGACATTGTTCCGCATAAGTGACTTATAAATAAACTGAGCACTCTTGGTAAGGGCCCTAAAGTGACGCACTGAGTTGGAAACTGGTTGAGTGGGAAATAACTAACAGTAGTGACAAATGTGGTTCATACTGAGGATAAGGATAAGCCAGTTTAGCTCCATGTGGTGTAACTTGAATGAAGTCTGGACTAAAAAACACATGTTCAGATAAGTACTGCCTACGTTATTATTATTATTATTATTAATAATAACCAGATTTGTTATACCGTTTTTCTACCAGTCAAAACGGTGTACAATTAACATGGTACGAAAGTGTGGTTAACAGGACTGTAGGCCAGTTCCATTAAAACATAAGATAGATTCAGCAGTCTGTGGTGGAGAATGACAGGGAGTGGGTGTCTATGGTGGTGGGGAGGGGGGATGACATGTGTTTTGAGGAGGTTTTCTAGCTTTAGGTCCGTGGGTTGAGTTGAGCTGAAATGTTCCTGAAAAATATGTGTTTTTCAGGTTCTTTCTGAAGGCCTGATGGGATTGTATACTGTGTAGGGTGGGGGTTAGTGAGTTCCAGAGGGAAGGGCATATAGCATGAAGGCTCTTTGGCAAGCATGTTGGGTGCTCCTGCAGATCTGTGGTGTTGGTTGAGTTGGTTCTGGGTACTTTTGTCTGCCTTGTCAGTTGGTTGTGGGGTTGCTGATGAGGGTGTGGAGGTGAGATGGTGGCGGGCTTTGTAGATGAGGGTGAACACTTTGTCTACCTTGATACCTGTTACTGTAGGATACTACCAAAAGCAGAGAGGTTCCAAAAAAGAGTAAAGTAGCCCAAATGCCCTCATGTATGGAGCAAACAGAGCTTAAAGATCCCAAAATTACCCATGTCTATCAATAGCCAAATTAATATGAATAAAATACAGTCTCTAAAATGCTTGTATGCAAATGCTAGAAGTCTAAAAAATAAGATGGGAGAGTTAGAATATATATCACTAAATGAGAGGTTAGATATGATTGGAATATCAGAGACATGGTGGAAGGAGGACAACCAGTGGGACACTGTGATACATGGGTACAAACTATATCGTAATGATAGAGCTGATCAAATTGGTGGAGGGGTTGCGCTCTATGTTAGAGAGGGCATTGAGTCAGAAAGGATTAAAGTTTTGCAGGAAACAAAATTTGCTGTAGAATCTCTATGGATTGAAATTCCATGTAAAAAGGGGAAGGCGATGGCAGTGGGGGTATACTATCGACTGCCTGGCCAGAATGAACAAATGGATGATGAAATGCTCAAAGAAATCAAGGAAGCTAACAAAAGTTACAGCGCAGTAATAATAATGGGTGATTTAAATTACAAAGGTGAGTAGGTTGATATAGTGTATCTGGACTTTCAGAAAGCCTTTGACAAGGTCCCTCATCAGAGACTTTTGGCAAAACTAAAGAGTCATGGGATAGGAGGCAGTGTACTACTGTAGATCAGGAACTAGTTAAAAGATAGAAAGCAGAGGGTTGGGCTAAATGGCCAATTTTCCCAATGGAGAAAGGTGAATAGTGGTGTACCCCAGGGATCTATGCTGGGACCCCTGCTTTTTGACATATTCATAAATGACCTGGAAAGTGGAATAACGAGTGAGGTTATCAGATTTGCAGATGACACAAAATTATTTAAAGTTGTTCAAATCCAAGTGGATTGTGGAAAATTGCAAGAGGATCTTGATAAATTGGAAGACTGGGCATCAAAATGGCAGATGAAATTTAATGTGGACAAGTGCAAAGTTATGCACCTAGGGAAGACCAACCCAAACTATGGTTACACGATGCAAGGTTCCACATTAGGAACCACCACCCAGGAAAAAGATTTAGGCGTCATTGTGGATAACATGTTAAAACCCTTGGCCCAGTGTGCAGCGGCAG
Organism: Ichthyophis bannanicus; assembly: GCA_033557465.1. Taxonomy (NCBI): domain Eukaryota; kingdom Metazoa; phylum Chordata; class Amphibia; order Gymnophiona; family Ichthyophiidae; genus Ichthyophis; species Ichthyophis bannanicus. The sequence goes on along the minus strand of CM066039.1, from coordinate 399,902,263 downwards.
CCAAGAGAGCAAATAGAATGCTAGGTATCATAAGGAAAGGAATGGAAAATAAAACAAAAGATATTATAATGCCTCTATATCGTTCCATGGTGAGACCGCACCTTGGATATTGTGTGCAATTCTGGTCGCTGTATCTTAAAAAGGATATAGTGTTATTAGAAAAGGTTCAGAAAAGAGCCACCAAAATGGTAAAGGAGGTGGAAGTAGAAACAAAAACAGGAAGTGGCAGATTCGACACCCAACACCTTTATTAGTACAGATTAAGTGGCCTAAACCCAACACAGGACCGTGTTTCGTATATCACTTCATCAGGGGTTATCAGGGCACACTAAAAAATATAAATTATAAAATTACATGAAGAAATACAATCAAAGTTAAAACAATAAATATGCCAAAGAGGGGTTAAAATAAAGAAATATAACATAAAAAAAATTCAAAATACATAAAAGAAAGACTAAATTGGACTATATCAGACGGCTAAAGTCTCAAAGGAAACTAAAAACACACTAATAAAACCCCCAAAAAATAAAAACATCATGAATATCTAAATCAAAATCATAAAGGTAATACATATAAGATCAATTTCAGTGCATTAATCAACAACCACTCTGTAATAAATAACTTTTCTCTGTTTTTTATGTAGGTTCCTTGTAAATGTTTGGTCAAGTACTCTACAATTTATAAATGTTTGATTAAGCAATTTAATTTTTCTTTTGATCTCTTATTTTTTATAGTATTCTCATTTGTATTCCATTATACATTTTTATACTTTTAATTATTTATATATTTATATACTTATTTATATATACATATATAAAAAAAAAATTTATATATATAATTTTATTTATTACAGAGTGGTTGTTGATTAATGCACTGAAATTGATCTTATATGTATTACCTTTATGATTTGATTTAGATATTCATGATGTTTTTATTTTTTGGGGGTTTTATTAGTGTGTTTTTAGTTTCCTTTGAGACTTTAGCCGTCTGATATAGTCCAATTTAGTCTTTCTTTTATGTATTTTGAATTTTTTTTTATGTTATATTTCTTTATTTTAACCCCTCTTTGGCATATTTATTGTTTTAACTTTGATTGTATTTCTTCATGTAATTTTATAATTTATATTTTTTAGTGTGCCCTGATAACCCCTGATGAAGTGATATACGAAATACGGTCCTGTGTTGGGTTTAGGCCACTTAATCTGTACTAATAAAGGTGTTGGGTGTCGAATCTGCCGCTTCCTGTTTTTGTTCCTGCTTGTTGAGTGGCTAGCGCTGTTCTCTTTGTGGACCCAAAGGAGGTGGAAGTATACTCCTATGAAGAAAGGCTAAAAGAGTTAGAGCTCTTTAACCTGGAAAAGAGACGGCTGAGGGGAGATATGATAGAAGTCTATAAATTAATGAATGGAGTGGAACGGGTAAACGTAGATCTATTGTTTACGTTATCAGAATATAGAAAGACTAGGGGACATGCAATGAAGCTACAGGGTAAAATATTTAAGACTTCTTGTTGTTAAGTGCCGTCGAGTAGGAGTAGACTCATGGCGACCCTCTGGATAGCTATCCTAAATTGTGTTCGGTCTTGAGTCAGGCGGCTCATTGTTGACAGACTGGTATCCGTAGCTGCTGTTATTGTCTTGATCCATCTCATTGTTGGCCTTCCTCTTTTGCGTTGACCTTCTATCTTGCCAATGTCACCTGGGGGCCAACCCAGCACCTAGGGCACGGAGGGTTGGTCTGCCTGGGGATTCTAATTCAGGGAGTATGGCATGGCATTTGCTCCTGCAATGCCTTATGGGAATAGTAGTCCCTTTTACCCTCTGAGAAAAGAAGAAATTGTAGTCGAGTGGTTTCAGGCAAATGACAAGGATTTATTTCCCTTTCCAAGAAGATTAAGTGCATATGGAAAACTTAGGACAGTTGCCATCTAATTGGCATGTGGAAACATTCAGGAACTAAGGTAACCAGCCTCTTTAGCTTCAGGCTTTAAAACGTCCAGTGCTCAGTACAAACAAAAGCAAGCAACAGCTTCTCATAACAAAAGAAAATGTTCCCTTTTCTTCTGCTGCTTTCTCAGCCTTCTTAATATATTGTTCAGCAGAGAGATTCAATATGGTCAGCAAGAGACAAAGTGCAATCCGTCGGATTATCTGCTACGTCATTGATATCAGAATCTATCTGCATCTCTTCTAAGTCAGCGTCAGCTGGGTGTGTCTGCAAGCTGCTATACGGCGTTTTAAAACAAACTTCTTCTCTGCCTTCACGTGGCTTCCCTTTGTAGCACTCTAACGAGCAAGGCTGTAAAGTACCATATATACTGGAGTTGCTGCTTGGGGAGCCTAATACTTCCTGGCAACTACAAGGAAATATTTTAAAACTAGGTTCAAATCTGGACAATTTGTGAAGCCTACCTTTTGGCTTTAAAGAGGAAGGAATTCTCTGTTCTGCTGGGTCAGAAAGGCTTCCAAACACCGGTTGTGTTTTCTTGTCTTTTAGCTTATCAGCTTCTGCCTCAGACTTTCATGCCAGTATGTCTCTCTCCCTGGAGCCTCTGAGTTTTCCCAAGCCAGACTCTCAGGAGGTTTCTCCTTCCTCCTGCCTTTACTGGACGGCACCGGCCCTGTGTTGCTCCCACCTGGCTTTTGGGCTTTGGCTTTCTGGGTCCTAACTCCTCCTTGACTCCTTTTGGTCAGCGTGCTCCCTTGCGTGATCCCCTGCCGGATCCCTTGCCTTTGTCTTTGCTCTTGTCCTGGCGCCTCTCCCTCGGAGCTTCTTTGGGACTCCTGTTCTTTCTCTTCCTCCTTCCTCCTCATTCCCCTTCTCAAATCTAATGACCACTTTTTATATTCCTGCTTCTCAGGGCTTAGCTCTGCCCCTCCCCCAACCAGGTGTTTCTCATTAACTCCTGAGCTTGGGGATACGTTACAGCATGGGCGTGACTGTTCAGCTCGTGACTCTTTTTGTTTACATTTTCCTTGAAAACATTGAGCCATGTGCTATGACTGCCTGTCAGTTTCTGAAACAAAATCCTCTTCACTCCCTATCTCCATAGGCTCAGAAGGGTCTTCTACATGACAGATCCCCCCCTTAAGAGATTACGGGCTGATGAGCTTATATTCGGACAGCTCGTAATCCGTGACAATGCGTCAGCATTGCGATGTAACCTTCCTGCCCTATGTTGCACCACAAAATTGAAGGCCTGCAATGCTAGATGCCACCGAGTTAGTCGAGCGTTGTTATTTTTCATTTGACTCAGCCACTTTAAGGATGCGTGATCTGTGACTAACAAAAACTTGCGCCCGGTGAGGTAAAAGCTCAGGGCCTCTGCTGCCCACTTAATGGCCAGGCATTCTTTTTCTATTGTAGAATAATTTCTTTCTGCTTTTGACAATTTCCTACTGAGGTATGTGATGGGGTGCTCTATACCCTCAAACTCCTGAGACATGACCGCTCCCAATCCGGTCTCCGAGGCGTCGGTTTGAACAATGAAGGGTAACCCAAAGTCCATCCCTCACAGTACAGGGGCCTTACAGAGCTTCCCTATGTTATAATGTAAACACTTCCTCCGCTTCTGGGGTTCACTTTATATTGTTCGGCGCGTTTTTCCTCAGCATCTCAGTAAAGAGTGCACTCTCCTCAGCAAAGCATGGGATAAATCGACGGTAATAGCTGATGAGGCCCAAGAAACCGCAATTGTTTCTTATTTGTCGGCCTGGGGAAATTCTTCACGCTGTCTATCTTGCTTGACAGGGGCTTGACCATCCTTTTTCCCACCATGTGGCCAAGGTATTTCACTTCTTCACTTGCGAATAAACACTTCCCCGGATTCAGCATTAACCCTGCCTGTCGCATGGCTCATAGGACGGCTTCCACCCTGGGTAGGTGTTGAGCCCAGGTAGTACTGTGGACAATGACATCATCCATATATGCTAGTGCGTACTCCTGGTGGGCCCTCAAAACCTGGTCCACTAGCCTTTGGCATGTTGCGGCAGCTCCATGCAGGCCAAATGGCATCCGGCGGAACTGAAATAAGCCTACGGGCGTACTGAAGCCGTCTTCGGTTTTGAATCACGGGTCAGCGGTATCTGCCAGTAGCCCTTCGTTAGATCGAGCGTGGTCAGATACTGTGCCTGTCCTAGACGGTCTAGCAGCGCCTCAATACGGGGCATGGGATAGGCGTCGAATTGTGAAATGCTGTTTACTAGCCGGAAGTCTATACAAAAACGAAGGATCCCATCTGGCTTCAGCACGAGGATGATGGGACTAGACCAAGGGCTTTTTGATTCTTCTATAATGCCCATGCTGAACATCTCTCGTACTTGGGCTACAACCTCCTTCCTTTTTGCCTCAGGCAACCGATAAGGCCGTTGCCTAATTAGCTTCCCTAGTATGGTAACAATCTCGTGTGCTACCAGATTGGTCTCCCCTGGCACGGATGTCAAGACATCTGCAAATTTGGCTAGCACCCTAGCCAACTCTTGTCTCTGCTGCAGCGATAGCTCTGCGCCTATTCTGGGCTCCAGGTTTTCTTTACAGTCAGCCAGCTGTGGGCCTAGGTCCTCCTCCATTTTCTCTTCAGCCGTTGCCGTCAGGCTCTTCACTTCGCCCAGCCCAGTGGACCCAAATCCCCCCGCTCAATGACCCGTGGGGGTCAGCGAAGGTACTTCTTCCAATGAAGGGAAGCCTACACTCTCACAGATGAGTTGGGCGAACCTGTCACCCACCCTTACTTTAAAATCTTCCTTTCCGAAATTAAAAAGTAAGACTTTCACTACCCCTCTGTAGTCTGGGTCTATAACTCCTGCGCCGACATCAATGAAGCATTTTGCAGCCAAACCTGAGCGGGGCGCTATGCGGCCTGCCACCCACCCGCTCCCTAACCTTGAGGGTTTAAGGAGGGGTTGGCCTTGAGGTTGAGGTTGTAGTTGTGAAAGGTCAAGTGATAAGGCAGGCAAAAGAATATTTTTTTACATAAGGATTTATTTCTCCCGCTCCGCGGTGGAATGGAACAGACGTGAAGGAATATTTTAGCCAAAGTAAGAATAAAGCAAAAACAGGCTCTTCAATGCTGTGCTCAAATGTCCTTTAACGCTAGGGTTCACATTTAGTCATGTGACCTCTGCTTTTAAATCAAACAAACACTGGCAAAACAAGAATGTTCCTGAGTTGTGAACAAGATATGCTTTAGCTTATTTTTACTTCTTCATAAGCTCTTCAGCAAGATACTCATACAGGATACGTTTAGTATATTATAGCATATGACCATTCAAGCTTTGCTTCACTTATCTCTGTCAATAAGACAGGTTGAACAGTCCATTGGCTGGTCTACTTCTATCATTGGCAAAGGACAAGCCAAGGGCATTTCTGCTTCAGGACTATTTTCTGGTTGTGCTAGCTTCTGGTCAGAAATTGCTCGTTTGTCTAAGAATTCCTTAAATTCTCTAAGGAGTAATTCAGCCTGTCTTCTAACTGGGCTAAGCTGAGGATCTGCTCCTTCCTTAGGTAAGCATTTGTTTGCAGTCCTTATTTCAGGATAGCTAGTAATGCCGTCTCTGGTAAAACAATCATTCAATGTGCTGGAGTTACCCCTCTCCCACTTGTCTCTGAAAGTAAGTGTCGGGTTACCAACTTCAGTTGTATGAGGAGTGCTTCTAAAGAGTGCTTCAAACGCAGGACCGTCTAACTTCTCCTGGCTTATTTCTCTGCCATACAGGTCAGCTGTTTTCTTTCTATTAGCTGGCTTGCTAAAGCTTTCAGCTGTCTGGTGAGAATAGCTGGGACTGTTTAAATGATTTCCAGGCTGCAGCCAACTGTCTTCATATTGACTGAGTCTGTCCTGAGTTTTAAAATCAGCATTCACTCTTTCTGGCTTCTCATTATAAAACTTGTCATCTGTATCAAACACACCATGTACCTTGTATTGAGGCTTGTCTGAGAATTCCTTGCCGTTCTGCCTTCCTTTCCACGGGTCAGCTCTCCCCTCCAGAAGCCTGGGCTTTATCCCTGGGTCTCTCAGTGCTTCAAACCTCTCCTGTTCACAGACGATTCTATCAGCCTCTGAGTATCCCTGGTACCTGCTTCTTGGGTCTGAATCCCCTCTCCTTGGATTACAGCTGGGCAGTGTTTCTCTTTCCAAGTCAAGGATTTCTGAGTCAAAGGCTACTTCCTGCCTTCCTCTCTGCTTCTTTCCTTCTCCTTCCGGCTTCGCTCTCTCTTGCTTTGCTCTCTCTTGCTTTGCTCCCCCTTGCTTCCCATCTTGTCTGCTTAACAAGCTGCCTCTGCTTTGGACAGCCCGCCTCCTACTAGGGCGTGCCCAATCAGTAACTCTGCTTTCCCCCTCCCCTGAGGTGAGCTGTGTTAGCTGATTAGCCATGTGTTTCTTGTTCTGAGCAGAGAAAATCCTGCATTCACCTGCAGTACCAATACTTTCCACAGGGTCACAATCTGTTTCCATGGCTTCTGGGGATGCTACCACGTCACAGATCCCCCCCCTTAAGATATCACGGGCTGATTTAGGATCATCCGCACAGCACGTGATACGACTTAACGCGTCAGCATTCTGGTGGAGTTTTCCGGCTCGGTGTTCTACTTGGAACTCAAAGGCTTGTAGAGCCATGAACCACCGCGTAAGCCGAGAATTATGGTTATGCATTTGGTTTAACCACTTTAAGGGTGTGTGGTCCGTGATCAGGATGAATTTTCTCCCCACTAAGTAGAAGCGCAGCGCATCAATAGCCCACTTGATGGCCAGGCACTCGCGCTCAATTGTGGAGTAATTTCGCTCCGCCGGTGTCAGTTTCCTACTCAGGAATAAGACCAGGTGTTCTATACCCTCATGTCGCTGAGATAAGACAGCGCCCAGACCCGTATCAGAGGCGTCTCTCTGTACTATGAAGGTCTTGGAGAAATCTACCCCCTTCAACAACGGTGCTTCACAAAGCTGTTTCTTTAAAAGGTCAAACACCTGTTCAGCTTCCGTATTCCATTTAAGCTTATTGGGTGCATTTTTCCTCAGCATATCCGTTAGCAAGGCGGTCTTTTCTGAAAAATGTGGGATGAATCTTCGATAATAACCCACCAGACCCAAAAAGCTGCGTAACTGTTTTTTGTTGGCAGGTTTTGGGAAGGCCTGTACGCTTGCAATTTTACTAAGTAATGGTTTTACCATTCCATGGCCCACCACATGACCCAAGTATTTTACTTCTTGTCCCCCGAAGAGACACTTGGCGGGATTCAAGGTGAGGCCTGCATTCCGGATTGCTAGTAATACTGCTTTGACTCTTTGTACATGCTGAGTCCAAGTCTCGCTGTGAATAACAACATCGTCCATGTAGGCGACTGCGTAGGCATGATGGGGACATAGGACCATATCCATGAGCCGTTGGCAAGTGGCCGCGGCCCCATGTAGGCCAAAGGGCATCTGCCTAAATTGATAGAGGCCTATAGGTGTGCTGAAAGCGGTTTTCGGCCTAGCCTCTCTGGTAAGGGGAACTTGCCAATACCCCTTGGACATATCGAGGGTTGTGAGATACTTGGCTTGCCCTAGGCGATCGAGAAGCTCCTCAATCCTAGGCATTGGATACGAGTCGAATCGGGATATCGAATTTACTTTCCGAAAGTCAATACAAAAGCGAATTGACCCATCTGGTTTCGGTACCATGACGATAGGGCTGTTCCATGGGCTCCGGGATTCCTCGATGATTCCCATGGCTAGCATTTCTCCCACCTGCCGGACTACTTCAGTCTTTTTTGCCTCCGGTAGTCGGTAAGGACGCTGCCTTACCACTTCGCCTGGGGTTGTTACTATTTCGTGGGCTATCAATTTTGTTTCTCCAGGTACGGGTGTGAGGACCTTGATAGCACTTGTCTCAACTCTTGTTTTTGGGCCCATGAAAGCCCTTCATCCAATCGGGGTTCAGGATTCTGCTTACAGTCTGTCAGCTGGGGTCCGAGGTCCTCTTCTTCCACCTCCTCCCTCTCTACTGAGGCTGCTAACCCTTGCAGGCTATTAGTCCCTGTCGATCCGAAGCCTTGCACACCCCGCATTGTCGTGGATAGGACAGGCACCTCTTCCAAAGGGGGAAGTCCGACGCGCTCACAGATCAGTTGTGCTATGCGGTCGCCGGTCTTCACTTTGAAATAATTTTTCCCAAAGTTGAAGATAAGTACTTTTATAGAACCACGGTAGTCCGGGTCTATTACGCCCGCCCCGATGTCTATAAAATGTTTTAGCGTCAAGCCTGACCATGGAGCTAGTCGGCCATAACACCCAGCAGGTAGTTCTATTTGCAGAGCAGTATCCACCAGTGCCTTTCCGCCCGCGGGAACAATAATATCTTCAGCACTGGTGAGGTCCAATCCTGCTGCGTTAGGCGTGGCTCTCTTGGGGGCCTAAGCATTAGGGGTCATTTTGCAGAACCTTAAGACAAATTTGGGTTTTCCTGCATTATCGTCCCTTGGAGTTTCTTTCCTTTGGCTATTTTTACTGACTTGAGCCCCCAAGGGTCGGAGAACTGATTTCACTTTTTGTGTGGCGAGAGCTTGCGTTTCTTCAGGGCCTTTTCCTACGTGGGAACCCTCTCTCTCTTGTAACCCTTGCACTAGTCCTTGGTGAAACTGCGGCCAATCCTGGCCTAGAATCATCGGATGTGGGAGACATGGGACAACTGCTAGTGGAATAGGTTTTTGGGTACCTAGCCCTGTTATGGGTAGGTCATAGACGGGGTAGGAAGATGTTCCTCCGTGAACACATCTTATCTTCACTGAATCTACAGGCTGAATTACTTCTGGGGCCTGCCTGGCTTCTATCGCTTTCCAGAACTCCTCAGAGATCATACTTAACTCGGCTCCTGAGTCTAGCAAAGCTTGAGTGGTAATCCCCTGTACTGATACAGCCAGAAGAAACCCTGGTCTATCTTCCATGTAACTATCTGCAATTAGAGCAGTTTTTACAAAACAATGTTTTTGTACATGTCCTACCTGCCCACATTTGTAGCATCTTAGCTTACATGCAGAACTTTTCCAAAGAGGCATGCACATTTTTACTGGATCCTCCTGCACCCTCCGTCTCCTTTCTGATCCGCTAGTGCTTAACTCATAGGAAGGGGTGCCACCTCTCTGGGCAGTTAACTCTGCCTCTATATACCTCTCAGAGAGAGCCACCGCTTCCTGGGGAGGTTTGCAATTTTGCAGGATCAGGAAGGTGCGGATTCCTTGTGGTAGAGCGTCCATATACTGCTCTAATACTAATTCGTCCAGAATGGATTCCACAGACCTCCTTTCTGGAGTTAGCCATTTGTTAATCAAACTACGAATTCGATGGCACAAGGACTTAGGGGTTTCACTCGGCCTCAGTCTCACGCTCCTCAAGCGAGTGCGGTAGACTAGCGGAGTGAGTCCTAGTCTCTCCCTTATTGCCTTTTTTAAATCGTCGTAGCTTCCGGCCAACTCAGCGGGCATGGCGTGGTAAGCGGCTATCGCTTCCCCAGTAAGGGAGGCGGCTAACCTTAAGGCCCAGTGTTCCTTAGGCCATAAGCTAAGGCGAGCTACCCTTTCGAAGCTCTCAAGATAATCATCTATATCATTTTGACTGGTGAGTTGTCCAAAATTAAACAGAGTTCCTGTTTGTAAATTGGCAGGCTGTACTGTGTTAGTCAAAATGGAACCTGTATCAGGCGCTGGTACAGTGGCTTGCTTCCTCTCTTTTAACCACTCTTCCAACAGAGTTAGTAGAGGTTGCTGCTGTTCCTTTAGACTTGCACTGGCTCTCTGCTGCGCTTCCAACGCAAGGTCGACCTGGCGCTCCAGCTGCGTCGCCATCCAGTTGAATATCTCCTTGGGATCCATCGCCATCTTGGGATTCCTGTAATAAAACAGAACACGGACCCAAGTGCGGTATCACAACACTCTGGATTATCTGTGTTTCCTCTCTCTCTATATATATATATTTTTTTTCCTTCCCCCAGTTACCACTAGGAGACACCCTCGCCCTGGTATCCTCACAACCCGGGGTGGATACCCTTTACCTGGCTAAGGTGTTTTTCAAGCACGTCAGCAATGGCTTCTGTAGCCTTCTGCAGTCCCTCTTCCTCTGCTGGGCTCGTCAGCTCTTCTGCCGGGGTCCACTGGAAGAAGATCTCTGCAGCTCCTGCTGTGGCTCCTTTTGCGCCTGCGCCAAATCCTTAATACTACGCCACTTTTGCCACCCACCCGCTCCCTAACCTTGAGGGTTTAAGGAGGGGTTGGCCTTGAGGTTGAGGTTGTAGTTGTGAAAGGTCAAGTGATAAGGCAGGCAAAAGAATATTTTTTTACATAAGGATTTATTTCTCCCGCTCCGTGGTGGAATGGAACAGACGTGAAGGAATATTTTAGCCAAAGTAAGAATAAAGCAAAAACAGGCTCTTCAATGCTGTGCTCAAATGTCCTTTAACGCTAGGGTTCACATTTAGTCATGTGACCTCTGCTTTTAAATCAAACAAACACTGGCAAAACAAGAATGTTCCTGAGTTGTGAACAAGATATGCTTTAGCTTATTTTTACTTCTTCATAAGCTCTTCAGCAAGGTACTCATACAGGATACGTTTAGTATATTATAGCATATGACAATTCAAGCTTTGCTTCACTTATCTCTGTCAATAAGACAGGTTGAACAGTCCATTGGCTGGTCTACTTCTATCATTGGCAAAGGACAAGCCAAGGGCATTTCTGCTTCAGGACTATTTTCTGGTTGTGCTAGCTTCTGGTCAGAAATTGCTCGTTTGTCTAAGAATTCCTTAAATTCTCTAAGGAGTAATTCAGCCTGTCTTCTAACTGGGCTAAGCTGAGGATCTGCTCCTTCCTTAGGTAAGCATTTGTTTGCAGTCCTTATTTCAGGATAGCTAGTAATGCCGTCTCTGGTAAAACAATCATTCAATGTGCTGGAGTTACCCCTCCCCCACTTGTCTCTGAAAGTAAGTGTCGGGTTACCAACTTCAGTTGTATGAGGAGTGCTTCTAAAGAGTGCTTCAAACGCAGGACTGTCTAACTTCTCCTGGCTTATTTCTCTGCCATACAGGTCAGCTGTTTTCTTTCTATTAGCTGGCTTGCTAAAGCTTTCAGCTGTCTGGTGAGAATAGCTGGGACTGTTTAAACGATTTCCAGGCTGCAGCCAACTGTCTTCATATTGACTGAGTCTGTCCTGAGTTTTAAAATCAGCATTCACTCTTTCTGGCTTCTCATTATAAAACTTGTCATCTGTATCAAACACACCATGTACCTTGTATTGAGGCTTGTCTGAGAATTCCTTGCCGCTCTGCCTTCCTTTCCACGGGTCAGCTCTCCCCTCCAGAAGCCTGGGCTTTATCCCTGGGTCTCTCAGTGCTTCAAACCTCTCCTGTTCACAGACGATTCTATCAGCCTCTGAGTATCCCTGGTACCTGCTTCTTGGGTCTGAATCCCCTCTCCTTGGATTACAGCTGGGCAGTGTTTCTCTTTCCAAGTCAAGGATTTCTGAGTCAAAGGCTACTTCCTGCCTTCCTCTCTGCTTCTTTCCTTCTCCTTCCGGCTTCGCTCTCTCTTGCTTTGCTCTCTCTTGCTTTGCTCCCCCTTGCTTCCCATCTTGTCTGCTTAACAAGCTGCCTCTGCTTTGGACAGCCCGCCTCCTGCTAGGGAGTGCCCAATCAGTAACTCTGCTTTTCCCCTCCCCCGAGGTGAGCTGTGTTAGCTGATTAGCCATGTGTTTCTTGTTCTGAGAAGAGAAAATCCTGCATTCACCTGCAGTACCAATACTTTCCACAGGGTCACCATCTGTTTCCATGGCTTCTGGGGATGCTACCACGTCACAGGCCATAACAGCCCACAGGAATTTGTATTTTCAAACCCGTGTCTATCAATACTTTTCCTCCTTTAGGAACTATACCGTCTTCAGCACTAAATAAATCGTAGCCGGCAGCTGCGGATGAGGCTCTCTGCGGGCTTTGTGCCTTAGCCAAGACTCTGCAGTATTGCAAGACAATTTTTTGTTTAACTGGGGACGCATCTCCCACATGTGGCTTTGACCGTGGGCCAGTGTTTCGGGGTTTTTCAAATAGGGGACTAGGAACAGTCGCTGCTAGGGCCTCTACCCCTGGAACACTCCGCTGGGTTATCCCTTTCCTAACTTCCTTGGAAGGGGCACTAATTGTTTTCTTACATGCAGGAAGCTTATCTGATATCCCCTTTACCAATTCATCTTTACTCTCTGGGGATTCATCCCTATCCTCAGGGAGTTCCTCCTTCTCTTTGGGAAGTCCCTCTGTCCCCTCAGATGGTTCAACCCTTACTCCTGAGGTTCCCGCCTGGGACCTGGTGGAGACCATGCCTGTTTTAACATTTAGGCCCTTCTCCATCCCTCTGCAAAATGGGGGCCAATCCCTCCCCAAGACAATATCATGAGGGAGCCGTGGGACTACGGCCACCAGAACCTCCTTTTGGGTTCCCAATCCTTTTACTGAGAGCCTATATAGCGGATAATAAGAGGATGCACCATGCACACAGCGTATTTTAACCTGACCTTCTGCTTGACTCAGTACTGATCTCATGCGGGCTCCCAATGATAGAGCTGATCAAATTGGTGGAGGGGTTGTGCTCTATGTTAGAGAGGGCATTGACTCAGAAAGGATTAAAGTTTTGCAGGAAACAAAATCTGCTGTAGAATCTATATGGATTGAAATTCCATATAAAAGGGGGAAGGCAATGGCAGTGGGGGTGTACTATCGAGCACCTGGCCAGAATGACCAAATGGATGATGAAATGCTCAAAGAAATCAAGGAAGCTAACAAAAGTTACAGCGCAGTAATAATAATGGGTGATGTCAATTACCCCGGTATCGACTGGGTCAGTGTCACGGCAGGACATGCTAGGGAGATAAAGTTCCTAGATGAAATAAATGACTGCTTCTTGGAGCAGCTGGTTCATGAACCAACCAGAGGGGAAACCATATTAGACCTAGTCCTTAGTGGAACACGAGATCTAGTGCAAGAGATAAGGGTGTTGGGGCCACTTGGCAATAGTGATCATAGCATGATCGCCTTTGATTTAATTAGTGGAGGAGGGATAGTAAGGAAATCCACAGTACTACCTTTTAACTTTCGAAAGGGAGACTATGATAAAATGAGGAAAACAGTTTCTCCAGGACCAAGCAGGAAGTCAGTCCTCACATATGGGTGACGTCGGCGCCGACGGAGCCCTCGCGGAGCAATTTTCCCCAGCTTTCAAAGAAAGCCTTTGGGAATTGCAGCGCGCATGCGCGGTCCTCTTCCCGCCCAAGGGTGCCATCTTGCTCAGTCTTCTTTTTTCCGCGGAGCCCTACAGACGTTGCCTGTGAATCCCCCGCAGAAAAGATGATTTTTCTCTATTTTCTTTATTTTTCTTCGGTTCGACGCCGGTTCTTTTCCCGCCCGGACTCGCGACGCCGGTTACGTGTCCGTCCGTTATTTTTCGGTTTTTCTTGTCCTTCGTGACAGACTTCGAGCTTTTTTCTTTTCCCTGGCTGCCCGGTCATTCGACCTCGCAGGGGCCCTTTTTCCCCCTATGGCGGCCAGTGGCTTCAAAAAGTGTGACCTCTGTAAGAAACTTATGTCTCTTACAGACACTCACGACTTCTGCCTCCGCTGCCTAGGCCCGGATCATAACTCCATGATCTGCGGGCCATGCGGCAAGATGTCCTCAAAAGCATTGAGGAGTCGGCAGCACCAGCGGGAGCGTATATTCTCTGACTCCAGCTGGGCTCGGACCTCGTCAGAGGCTTCGACGTCTCGGGACTCTGGTCCTGAGCATCGTCGAAGTTCCTCTGAAAGGGGGTCTCCTACCCGGGATCATCATCGGAAGAAGAAACCCGCGAGGGCGGGTTCGGTGGACGCTCCTGGTCCCTCGAGGGCCAGGTCGCATAGCCCCGATTCCCGTCCCGGGTCCTTGGAGTCGGAGAGGCCGTCGAAACATCCTCGACTCGAGGAGGACTTGCCCGCTCACGTGAGTACTGTTGTCCTCGTAGACTCTCCTCCGAAGGACCCGACGTCGGGCCCGACGCCGTCGGGGCCCGAGTCGGGGGCTGCTGGGTCTCCTGAGCTCGGACTCAGGTTGACGGCCTTGGAGGTCAGCTTGGCTGCCTTCATGGACCAGCAGCGGGCATTGATCGCTGGCCTCGCTGGCGCTTCTGCCCTGACCGCCGGGACGTCGACCTCCAAGTCGACCCCGGAGACCGAGCCGATCCTCGAGTCCATGAGGGCTCGAGTCGATCCTCGGTCGCGGTCTCCTTCGGCCTCCCGTTCGGGACCGAGGTCGTCGACGCCGACTCTCTCGGCATCGGGGCGGATGGCTTCAGTGCCCGCCCGACCGGAGCCGGTCGACTCCTCCGACGAGGAGTCGGCCTGGGAATCTGAGGACGAAGAGTCACCTGGTTCCTTTCGGACTCGGTGTGTCCCATCGGACTCCCCCGAGTCCGAACCTCGGAGACGGTCCCCCCCAGAGGATACCCGGTTCTCGGACTTCGTGAGGGATATGGCCAAAGCCTTGGCCTTCCCTGCGGATCCCGAGGAGGAGCCTCGAGTCGAAAAACTCGATGCCCTCCAATATGACTCTCCCCCGAAGGAGGCCTTTATTGTACCGGTTCCTCCCATGCTGGAACGACTTCTCTTCCGCATGTGGGAGAGCCCGGCGTCGTCGCCGGTATTGAGCAAGCGGGTCGATTCCATTTATCGAGTCCGCAAGAGCCCCGGGTTCCAAAAGGCACAACTACCACACCATTCCATGGTGGTGGAATCGGCCATGCATAGACTGAAGAGTCAGAAGATGCACTCCTCGGTGCCCCCTGGTAGGGAAGCCCGAAGCCTGGATGCCCTCGGTAGGAAGTGTTTCCAGGGCTCTATGCTTGCTTGTCGAGTCCAGACGTACCAGCTCTAAATGGGCATGTATCTCCGAGACCTGGCTAAAGAAATAGCCGGGTTCTCTGCTGGTCTCTCCAATGAACCTTTGCAGAGGTTCCAATCCTTGTCTACTGGTATTCGGGAGTGCTCCAAGTTTATTTCTCGAGCAGCCTATGATGGTTTTGAGGCTTCGGCTTGAGTAGCCGCTGCCGGCATCGGTGGACGCCGCCAGGCTTGGCTCCAGTCGTCCGACCTCGAGCCCTGGGTGCAGGACAAGTTGGTCGATATCCCCTGCCGAGGTGACAACCTCTTTGGCAAACCCATGGATGAAAAGGCTGCACAAATCGAGACAGAGACTCTCACCAGAACTCGTCTCTCGAGGAAAACCTCTGCCCCTTCTCAAAAGAAGAAGGCCTCGGGGAAAAAGCCCTTTTACCCGAGGAAGGCGGCTGCCTATAAATACTACCCTCAGTATCAGGCCTCCCCAGCTCCCCCACAGGGAAAGCAGGCCAAGGGACGGGGTAATGGGTCCCGTAGGCAGCAAGCCCCCAAGCCTGCACCACCGGCCCCTGCTCAGCAGGGTGGGGGTTTTTGACTCTCTCAGCATAGCCTCTCCCCCTCAGCTGGTTTCTCTCAGCACAGGAGGCCGGCTGGTCCACTTTGCCCACAGGTGGTCCAACATCACCACAGATACCTGGGTGCTTCAGATAGTTCAAAAGGGCTATCTTCTTCATTTTCACCAGGTGCCTCCCTCCTACTTTCCAGGGGAGCCTTCCAGACTCCCTCTGCATAGGGACTTACTCCTTCAGGAGTTAGCAAGTCTTGTTCAGGACCGAGCCGTGGAACCGGTGCCCCACCACCTGAAGGGTCAAGGGTTTTACTCCAGGTACTTCCTGGTTCCAAAAAGAACAGGAGGCCTCAGACCCATCCTGGACTTGCGCAACCTCAACAAGTTCCTTGCAAAGGAAAAGTTCAAAATGCTTACCCCTTGGAATCCTGCTGCCCTACCTCCAGCAGGGAAACTGGCTATGCTCCTTAGATCTGAAGGATGCGTATACTCATATCCTTATTCATCCAGACCACAGACAATACCTAAGGTTTGTGGTGGACGGACGCCATTACCAGTACAGAGTACTGCCTTTCGGCCTATCCTCCGCCCCCAGAGTGTTCACCAAATGCCTAGCAGTGGTGGCGGCCTATCTGAGGCTTCAGGGTCTCTTTGTGTTCCCATACCTGGACGACTGGCTCATCAGGGCCCAGTCTGCCCAAGAAGCCACTCAGGCTACTCATCGCACAGTAGCTCTGCTCCAGCACTTGGGATTTGTCATAAACTTCGCAAAGTCCACTTTGCTCCCCTCTCAAGATCTAGAATTCATCGGTGCCCGGTTGGACACTCTTCAAGCGCGGGCCTTCCTGCCTCTAGACAGGGCCCAAAGGCTCATGGATCTCGCCAGCCGCTTTCACAGTAATTCCCTGGTCTCGGCCAGGCAATTTCTGAGACTGCTCGGCCATATGGCTTCCACGGTCCATGTAACCCCCTATGCCCGCCTGAACATGCGGCCTGCTCAATGGTGCCTTCGCAATCAATGGCATCAGGCCACTGGGAGCCTAGCGGTCTCCGTACGGATCTCCGACCAGCTGGTCTCCTCTCTGCGATGGTGGCTTCACCTGCCGAACCTAGTGCTCGGAGTGACCTTTCAGACTCCTGCGCATTCTCAGGTCCTGACGACCGATGCTTCTCTCCAGGGCTGGGGAGCACATTGCCAAGGGACTTGTACTCAGGGTCTCTGGACTCCTTGGGAGTCCGCTCAGCAGATCAACTTCCTGGAGCTCAGAGCCATCCGCCTAGCGCTCAAAGCCTTCTCTCACCTGATTTCTCACCAATCAGTACTTGTCCAGACAGACAATCAGGTTGCCATGTTCTATGTGAACAAGCAAGGCGGAACCGGCTCCTTCCTTCTCTGTCAGGAAGCACAGAAGCTCTGCTCTTGGGCCGTCCACCGCAACATCGTCCTCAAAGCTGTCTATCTCCCGGGTCAAGAAAACTACCTGGCAGACAAACTGAGCAGGGTCCTCCAGCAGTACGAGTGGAGGTTGGATCCGCTTGTGGTTCAGCGGATCTTTCTACGGTGGGGCCTCCCCACCATGGATCTGTTCGCCAGTCCTATGAACTGGCAGCTTCCCAGATTCTGCTCTCGACAGCCGCATCCTCTCCGGGTAGCGGTGGATGCCTTTCTGATTCCATGGTCCACAGGCCTCTTGTATGCCTTTCCACCCATGCCTCTGGTGTCTCGGACACTCTTCAAAGTTCTCAGAGACAAGGCTTCGATGATCCTAGTGGCTCCTCGGTGGCCGAGGCAACCTTGGTTCCCGCTTCTGATGCAGCTAGCGGTGGACACCCCTCTTCCTCTGGGGTTTCAGCCCGATCTCCTCTCGCAGGATCGGGGGACGCTCTTGCACCCCAACCTCCGGTCCCTTCATCTGATGGCCTGGCTGCTGAAAGGGTAGTCCTTGCTCCTCTCCAGCTGCCTCCAGATGTGGAAGAGGTCGTCTTGGCCTCCAGGAGGCCTTCCACCCGGAAGTCCTACGCTCTTAAGTGGCGTCGGTTCTCCGTCTGGTGTACTCAGCAGTCTCAAGACCCCTACTCCTGTTCGGCATCAGTGGTCTTGCAGTACTTGCTTTCTCTTTCTAATCTTGGCCTCAAGTCCAACTCGGTCAAGGTCCACCTCAGTGCTATTTCTGCGCATCACGTGCCGGTGGATGGTGGACTTCTTTCCAGCCACCCTCTGGTGGCTCGTTTTCTCAGAGGCCTCCTTCTCCTTAAACCACCTTTGCGCCCACCAGCCCCGAACTGGGATCTCAATGTGGTTTTACAGCGGCTTACCTGTCCGCCTTTTGAGCCTATGGCTACCTATCCTCTTCGTTTTCTTTCCTGGAAAACCTTGTTCTTGGTGGCCCTCACTTCTGCTAGACGCATTAGTGAGCTACAGGCCCTAGTATCTGATCCTCCTTACACTAGGTTCTACAAGAACCGGGTAGTCCTACAGACTCACCCTAAATTTCTTCCCAAAGTGGTTTCCCCTTTTCACATCAACCAGGAGGTGGTACTTCCAACCTACTTTCCCAGGCCACACTCCAGCCGAGCTGAAATGGTCCTGCATACCCTGGACTGTAGGAGGGCGCTGAACTTCTACCTTGATCGTACGCGGGAGCACCGAAAGGCTGTTCAGCTCTTCGTGTCTTATGACCCCAACAAGTTGGGGCTCCCTGTCTCCAAGCATACTCTGTCCATCTGGATTGCGGATTGCATCGCTTGGGCTTACGAGGCTGCGGACCTCGTGCTGGAAGGTAGAGTCACCGCTCATCGTGTTCGGGTGAAGGCTACGTCAGTGGCTTACCTCCGCTCTGTTCCATTGGCAGACATCTGCCGGGCCGCTACTTGGTCTTCAAGCCAGACTTTTGCAGCCCATTACTGCCTGGAGAGGGAGTCCCGCAGGGACAGTGCTTTCGGACAGGCAGTCCTCCGTAACCTCTTCGAGGTATAGGCAACTCCTACCCTCCATCCCGGATGTTGGGCTACCGGTTGGAGACGTATTCAGAGAAGATTCCTTCCTTCTGTGCTGCTGAGCTAGAGGGAGCTCATTTTTATGCTTGGGGTCTCCGGTAGCCTTAAGCTTGGGAGTCCCATATGTGAGGACTGACTTCCTGCTTGGTCCTGGAGAAAGCGTAGTAACAGGTGTTCTCCAGGAGCAGCAGGAATCAGTCCTCACAACCCTCCCTCCTCCCCTTGGAGTTGCAGTTTTATGCTTTCGTTTTTTGCTAATTTTTGCTGTCTTTTAGCTATGTCATCTGACTGAGCAAGATGGCACCCTTGGGTGGGAAGAGGACCGCGCATGCGCGCTGCAATTCCCAAAGGCTTTCTTTGAAAGCTGGGGAAAATTGCTCCGCGAGGGCTCTGTCGGCGCCGATGTCACCCATATGTGAGGACTGATTCCTGCTGCTCCTGGAGAACACCTGTTACAGGTGAGTAACTACGCTTAAGAAAAAACTAAAAGGAGCAGTTGCAAAGGTTAAAGACGTACATCAAGCTTGGGTGTTGTTGAAAAATACTATCTTGGAAGCCCAGACCAGCTGTATTCCACGCTTTAAGAAAAGTGGAAGGAAGTCCAAAAAACTGTCAGCATGGTTTAAAGGTGAGGTCAGAGAGGCTGTTGTTGCCAAAAAAGCATCTTTCAGGAAATGGAAAAAAGAGCCAAACGACGAAACCTGGAAACAGCACAAGCACTGGCAAGTCAAATGCAAGGCACTGATAAGGCAGGCAAAGAGAGAATTTGAGAAGAAGCTTGCTGCGGAAGCAAAAATGTGAAATAAAGACCTTTTCAAGTACATTCGTAGCAAAAAACCTGTGAGAGAGTCAGTTGGTCCATTAGATGATAAAGGGGTTAAAGGAGCACTAAGAGGCGACAAGGCGATAGCGGAGAGACTGAATGAATTCTTTGCTTCGGTCTTTACTGAGGAAGATGTAGGGATGTTACCCATGACTGAAGTGGTATTTAAAGGTGCGGAAGAATTGAAGGAAATATCGATACATCGGGAAGATGTCTTACAACTGTTAGATAAACTGAAGAGTAGCAAATCACCTGGGCCGGATGGTATACATCCAAGGGTGTTGAAAGAACTGAAATATGAGATTGCAGACCTGCTATCAGTAATCTGTGAACTATCATTAAAATCATCTCTAATACCTGAAGATTGGAGGATCGCCAATGTAACACCAATTTTTAAAAAGGGTTCCAGGGGTGATCCGGGAAACTACAGACCGGTGAGCCTGACGTCAGTACATAAGAACATAACATAAGAACATAAGATATGCCATACTGGGTCAGACCAAGGTCCATCAAGCCCAGTATTCTGTTTCCAACAGTGGCCAATCTAGGTCATACGTACCTAGCAGTTTCCCCAAGGGACACAGGTTCCACAATGCTTGTATTGGTTCAAGCATTGATATCCTGGGTCCCTTCTTAATAATGGTTTATGGACCTTTCCTCCAGGAACTTGTCCAAACCTTTTTTAAACCCAGCTACACTAACAGCCTTTACTACATCCTCCGGTAACAAATTCCAGAGTTTGATTACACGTTGAGTGAAAAAATATTTTCTTTTATTAGTCTTAAATAGTTTACCCTGTAGCTTCATTGCATGTCCCCTAGTCTTTCTATATTCTGATAAGGTAAACAATCTATCTACGTTTACCCGTTCCACTCCGTTCATTAATTTATAGGAAAAATGGTAGAAACCATCATAAAGAATAAAATTACTCAGCATGTAGATAGTCACAACCTAATGGGAGACAGCCAACATGGCTTTAGACAAGAAAGATCTTGTCTTACTAATCTGTTATGTTTTTTTGAAGGAGTGAATAAACAGGTGGACAAAGGTGAGTCGGTTGATATTGTGTATCTGGACTTTCAGAAAGCCTTTGACAAGGTCCCTCATCAGAGACGTTTGGCAAAACTAAAGAGTCATGGGATAGGAGGCAGTGTACTATTGTGGATCAGGAACTGGTTAAAAGATAGAAAGCAGAGGGTAGGGCTAAATGGCCAATTTTCCTAATGGAGAAAGGTGAATAGTGGTGTACTGTAATGGGGAAAAGATATCCTGTGATAGGAAAGCAGAGGACCCTATGAGTAATAGGGCTGTTTCTAGCAGGAAGGAAGATATCAGGACACCCAGTTGCCAAGAGCAACATAAACATTCCCAGCCACGAGGGAAGGAACCCTGCACAGCTGATAGGCATTCCCCAGCTCTTAGCTCTAATAGCTCTCACCTGGGAGGGGGAAGGGCTGGAGTAGAGCCTCAGCAAACGTATAAGGGACGTTCATTAGAGAATAGTGGTAGCTGTAGGACGAGCAATAGGAGGAGCAACAGCTGTAGCTGGAGAAGGAGTTCTGACTTTGGCTTTGGTAGCTCCGGTAACTCCAGAGAAAGCAGTGTGGAAGATTCAGTGAAACCAGTAACTGGAAGCAGGAGATACGTGCTGAATGAGAACCAGCTAGACACTGAGTGTAAGCTGAGGTTGGAATCTGGGAAGCAACGTCTGCTTTGGGCTGGTAGGAAAACTGATGTGAATGACTTTGATTCTGAATGTGAAAGAGAAAGGCAGATAACAGCTGATAGTCTTAATTGGAGGAGAAAGGCTCAAAACCCTTTTAACCAAGCCTCCAAACATATACCTTATCGTGAAGGCATTTATAAGGAGAAAGTACCAGTTAGAATAACTGGAAAGCAATTACAGGCTTCAAGAAGGAAAGAATATAAGGTGCCAGACATCTGTATGTTGGAAGAGGGTGACAAACAGCCTAAGCATAGAGAAAAGCCTCTGAGGTTTAAACCCCGACTGAATGAAGCTGTGCATAGCTTTTCTCCTGCCTCGAACCCAGAAGCTGGGCTAATTAACCAAGGTAAAGCTGCTTACAAGTCTTTTTCACCTAGAAGTTATAAAGGACGTAAGTCTTATTGGAATTGTATGCCAAGATATGGTGACTCTGACCCTTACCTGCTGGAGGAAATAGTAGGGAGGTCAAGGGAGCTGGCAGAGGAGAATAATCTGCCAACACTCTATAGGCAGCAATGTTATGCAGATGATAGTCAGATTGAATCAATGATAATTGATCCGCCAGAGCCTGAATTATCTGACTACCAGATGGACTGTACATTGGCTATGATAAATGATAGAATTTCATTGTGCTGAAGATATACAATGCTGGAAGTGAATTAACTGCCTGTTTAAAAGCACAAGAATTTACTTTATCCTTTTTGCCAGAGTATATGGCTTTTTTTCTTTTGTTACCTGTGTTATAATCCAAACCCCGGGAGGGGAAATAAAACCTTGATTTGACCTTACCACTCGGGTCTCAATTACCTTATTGCAAAGGAGCCCAACTACAATCCTTTCAATAAAAGGTCCCCCTGTAGCCCAACCAGTATACTACACTGCTGGCCGAGCAGGGTGTGACAGTACCCCAGGGATCTGTGCTGGGTCCGCTGCTTTTTGACATATTCATAAATGACCTGGAAAGTGGAATAACGAGTGAGGTTATCAAATTTGCAGATGACACAAAACTATTTAAAGTTGTTAAAACCCAAGAGGATTGTGAAAAATTGCAAGAGGGTCGATAAATTGGAAGACTGGGCATCAAAATGGCAGATGAAATTTAATGTGGACAAGTGCAAGGTTATGCACCTAGGGAAGAACAACCCAAACTATGGTTACACGATGCAAGGTTCCACATTAGGAACCACCACCCAGGAAAAAGATTTAGGCGTCATTGTGGATACCATATTAAAACCCTCGGCCCAGTGTGCAGCGGCGGCCAAGAGAGCAAATAGAATGCTAGGTATGATAAGGAAAGGAATGGAAAATAAAACAAAAGATATTATAATGCCTCTATATCGTTCCATGGTGAGACCGCACCTTGAATATTGTGTGCAATTCTGGTCACCGTATCTTAAAAAGGATATAGCGATTTTAGAAAAGGTTCAGAGAAGAGCCACCAAATGGTAAAGGGGATGGAAGGATATTCCTATGAAGAAAGGCTAAAAAGGTTAGGGCTCTTTAACCTGGAAAAGAGACGGCTGAGGGGAGATATGATAGAAGTCTATAAATTAATGAACGGAGGAAACGTAGATCGATTGTTTATGTTATCAGAATATAGAAAGACTAGGGGACATGCAATAAAGCTACAGTGTAAACTATTAAGACTAATAAAAGAAAATATTTTTTCACTCAACGTGTAATCAAACTCTGGAATTTGTTACCGGAGGATGTAGTAAAGGCTGTTAGTGTAGCTGGGTTTAAAAAAGGTTTGGACAGGTTCCTGGAGGAAAGGTCCATAAACCATTATTAAGAAGTGACCGAAGATATCAATGCTTGACCCAGTACAAGCATTGTGTAACTTGTGTCTCTTGGGGAAACTGCTAGGTACATATGACCTAGATTGTCCACCGTTGGAAACAGAATATTGGGCTTGATGGACCTTGGTCTGACCCAGTATGGCATATCTTATGTTCTTATGTTCAATGGCCTGCCAGAGCTGCTTCGAGACCATGCTCTGGTCAGCACCCGAGTCAAGCAGTGCATGAGCTACAATGCCCTGAACTTCCACCTTTAACAGGAACCCTTCTTGCACCTGTTTTCCTTTTCCAGTCATTAGTGCTTTTCGCAATGTACAATTTCTCTGAAAATGCCCTACTTTCCCGCAGATACTCCATGCAGTATCCTTCTTATTACGCTTCTTATGTACATAGTTTACCCTGTTTCTCCAAGTTCCACTTCCTGTTAAATGTAATGACCAGACATATGTAAGTTGTCGGATGTTTTCTGTTCCATGTAAACCGCGCTGATGGCAAATAGTGCGGTATATAAGAAATGTAAATAAATAAATAAATAAATAAAAGTTATAACATTTTCCTTTTGACAATGGTACAACAGTATTCACACTGGTTATATTAGCTCTTAAGCTCTTTTCTGATCTTCCAAAGTTGGCTGCCCCAGCCACTTTCAGAACGCCTCCTTTCGGTTTACCGGCCAACTCTGCCTCAAAATAGCGTTCTGTAAGGATGGCTGCCTCTGCGGTGGTCTGGCAACTTTGTAGGATCAGGAAAGATTTGACTTCAGGGGGTACTGCTTCCATGAATTGTTCCAGAACGATAGTATCGATCACAGACTCAAGAGTCTTTTTCTCTGGAACAAGCCATTTCCACGCTAAACCTTTAATCCTTTGATACAATGCTTTAGGTGTTTCATTAGGCTTCAGCCTAGCCTCCCTAAACATTCTCTTATAGAACATTGGTGTTAGTCCTAGCCTGTCCTTAACTGCTTTCTTAACTTCATCATAGTCAGACGCTAGAGCAGCGGGCATGACCTTATAAGCAGCTAAAGCCTCCCCCGTAAGGGACGTGGCGAACCTCACTGCCCATTGTTCTAGCAGCCATTTGACAGCTCTTGCAATCCTTTCAAAGGCCTCTATAAAGTCGTCCAAATCATCATTGGTTGTTAACTGTCCAAACGCTAAGGCTCCACAGTCTTGTGGTCCTACCACCATAGCAAATGAGGGACTTGCTTGTTCAGTAGCCTTCTGCTTTGCCAGTAAAGCCTCCATTAACTCGACAAGGGGTTTCTGCTGGGCATGCATTGCCGCTGCCGTCTGTTCTTGCGAGCGATGAGCCAGCTCCATCTGCTTTTCAAACTGGTTAGACATCCAGCGCAACACTTCTTGCGGATCCATTCTTAGGACTGTCATTCCTGCAGAGACAAACACAAAAAGAAAAGCCCACCAAGTGCGGCACACCACGGCTTTCTTTTAAATCCTATCTAAATAAACTGCAGAACAGTAGCTCTCTTTCTCACTTTTGAATCCTCCACACCCGTGCCCAGTTACCCATTACCTTGGCACAGTGTAGATTCAGGCCTTGAGAAAGGAGTCTAACCCTTGAGTCCTGGTCCTCCTGACCGATTTGCCAGCAAATCTCCGATAGCTCTCCACCAACAGCTTAGGAAATTTTCTTTTCCCCTTGTACAAACTTCTGGTGTCTCCTGATGTCTTTTTTTTTCCTTTTTTTTCTCAGTTGGGATGTCCTTTGTATTCCAAGCGGAAAATCCTCACAACTACGCCATTTTTCACCTGGGGGCCAACCCAGCGCCTAGGGCACGGAGGGTTGGTCTGCCTGGGGATTCTAATTCAGGGAGTATGGCATGGCATTTGCTCCTGCAATGACTTATGGGAATAGTAGTCCCTTTTACCCTCTGAGAAAAGAAGAAATTGTAGTCGAGTGGTTTCAGGCAAATGACAAGGATTTATTTCCCTTTCCAAGAAGATTAAGTGCATGTGGAAAACTTAGGACAGTTGCCATCTAATTGGCATGTGGAAACATTCAGGAACTAACGTAACCAGCCTCTTTAGCTTCAGGCTTTAAAACGTGCAGTGCTCAGTACAAACAAAAGCAAGCAACAGCTTCTCATAACAAAAGAAAATGTTCCCTTTTCTTTTGCTGCTTTCTCAGCCTTCTTAATATATTGTTCAGCAGAGAGATTCAATATGGTCAGCAAGAGACAAAGTGCAATCCATCTGATTATCTGCTATGTCATTGATATCAGAATCTATCTGCATCTCTTCTAAGTCAGCGTCAGCTGGGTGTGTCTGCAAGCTGCTATACGGCGTTTTAAAACAAACTTCTTCTCTGCCTTCACGTGGCTTCCCTTTGTAGCACTCTAACGAGCAAGGCTGTAAAGTACCATATATACTGGAGTTGCTGCTTGGGGAGCCTAATACTTCCTGGCAACTACAAGGAAATATTTTAAAACTAGGTTCAAATCTGGACAATTTGTGAAGCCTACCTTTTGGCTTTAAAGAGGAAGGAATTCTCTGTTCTGCTGGGTCAGAAAGGCTTCCAAACACCGGTTGTGTTTTCTTGCCTTTTAGCTTATCAGCTTCTGCCTCAGACATATAAGTACTTCCATGCCAGTATGTCTCTCTCCCTGGAGCCTCTGAGTTTTCCCAAGCCAGCTTCTCAGGAGGTTTCTCCTTCCTCCTGCCTTTACTGGACGGCACCGGCCCTGTGTTGCTCCCACCTGGCTTTTGGGCTTTGGCTTTCTGGGTCCTTACTCCTCCTTGACTCCTTTTGGTCAGCGTGCTCCCTTGCTTGATCCCCTGCCAGATCCCTTGCCTTTGTCTTTGCTCTTGTCCTGGCGTCTCTCCCTCAGAGCTTCCTTGGGACTCCTTTTCCTCCTCTTCCTCCTTCCTCCTCATTCCCCTTCTCAAATCTAATGACTGCTTTTTATATTCCTGCTTCTTAGGGCTTAGCTCTGCCCCTCCCCGAACCAGGTGTTTCTCATTAACTCCTGAGCTTGGGGATACGTGCAGCATGGGCGTGCCTGTTGTGATGATGCAGAGGGCTTAAACAGCAAGAAAAGGGGTTTAAAACAGCAGCTTTCCTCAAATGCACACATTAATGCAGGCAAGGAAGGGGTTAAAGCACAAGCCCAGAGAAACTCTCTGCACAGAAAGGCAGCGAGAGAGCCACACCCCAGCTCCATGACAACCAGGGGAGCTGACGTAAGAGGCAAGGGGGCGGAGTCAAACCGGATAGGGCAGCCCTATGCTCTTAACCAGGAAGTAACAGAGAGAGTTAGTTCCCGTCTGAGTTCAGGAGGGAGTCTGAGTTCAGGAGCTAGTCGGAGTTCTAGTTCCAGGAGAGTTCGTGTGGGAGCAGGAGGAGTTCCTAAGAGAACAGGAAGTGTTCGTGTAGGAGACTCAGGACCTGGCTCTGACCAAGTTTCAGAGAGAAGCAAAGGAAAGAGCAGCCATTGCCAGGATAGCACACGGTGCTGGGAGAGTTGCCATCCAGACTGCTTTGAGACACGGAGGTCTCTGAGAAAGCAGTGGAGAGAGCTTCCTCTGAGAGAGAGAGGTCACCACGAATCAGACAGCCAGGAGAAGCAGGTTAGAAGCTACGTTCATTCTCACGGGGGGAGGCTGGAACCCTTACCCAGAAGAGATAGCACTTCTACCCTAGAGTCTTCCCTAGAAGCTGTGAACAAAGGTGAGAGTTTAAGCAAGTGTAAAGCTCTGTTTGATAAGCTGCATGAACGTTCCAAGTGCAGGCAGCCAGTTACTAGCAGAAGCTTAGAGAGTAGCCCAGCTGTTCTTAACTCACCAGCTGATTATATGCTACGCAGACGAAAGCTAAAGCTAGTCCCTGCTGAGCCAGAGATACTAAAGCAGTGCAAAGACAGAGACTTTCCTTTTTACCAACCTTTACAACCCAGACACACTAGAAGAAGATTAAGCCAGTTGGATTCCTTTAACACTACTTTAAAGGAGGCTGCTGATTCTAGTTACCCTCAGATACCACAAAGGGAAAGGAATAATAAGTGGAAACAGCTTAAACACCATTTGGAACAATGGAAGCCTGTTGATCTGCAGTACCCTGAATTGAATCATGAGATGTCTGACTCTGATGTTGAATCAATGCAGTTGGGATCAACTAAATCAGATAGCTCCTATTCTGAGATGGAGGCAGACTGTGCTGTTTGTTGCCAAGAGTGAAGCTGTTGATATTAATGTATATGATAAGTGCTGAGAAGTTATTTCATGCTATTGAGTTTGTACGGAGAGAAGCAGCGTTCTGCTGGAGTGAAACTCAACGTCTTTAAGCAGCTGGGAATTGTGAATGCTATGCAAATGATTAGCTGCAACTAAAGCTGTTCATAACTGAAGAGAAGTTGAATTAACCTTGTATATAAACTGACAAACCCTGAGAAGGATCAGGTTGGACTTTGTCTCATTCTGGACTTTATTTTGGCATAAGAAAGTATCCACTTTTTGTTTCTGGTTAGGGGATGGTAGATGACAGAATCCTGTGCAACAAATAAAGTTTTTGTTATCACATAAAAACCTTGGCTGTCTTTGTTTGGCCCACAACTACATGGAAACCCCAAACATCAGCACTTACAAGGATAATCTGGCACGTTTCCCACTCTTCCAGGCAACCGCCTATACACAGAGAAAGGGGGTGTGACACTGTTCAGCTCGTGACTCTTTTTGTTTACCTTTTCCTTGAAAACATTGAGCCATGTGCTCTGATTGCCTGTCAGTTTCTGAAACGAAATCCTCTTCACTCCCTATCTCCATAGGCTCAGAAGGGTCTTCTACATGACACCAAGCATGATGTCTTTCTCTAATGATCTCTCTCTTCGCATGATGTGTCCAAAGTATGAAAGTCAAAGTATTGTCATCTGAGCTTCTAAAGAAAGCTTAGGTTTGATCTCCTCTAGTACCGACTGGTTTGTTCTTCAGGCAGGCCATGGTATACACAGTATTCGCCGCCAGCACCATAATTCAAAGGCATCAATTTTCTTCCTGTCTGTCTTTTTCACTGTCCAGCTTTCACATCCATATGATGTTATTGAAAATACCATGGCTTGAACAAGTCGAATCTTTGTATGGAGAGATGCATCTCTGCTCTTGAGAATCTTATCTAGGTCTTTCATAGCCATTCTGCCAAGATCAATGCGTCGTTGGATTTCTTGACTGCTTGTTGCTTCTTTATTGATAGTTGATCCAAGTAGGTCAAAGTTGTTCACAATTTCAATTTCTTCTCCTTCAACGATGAACCTGTTGATTATGCCAGTTGTCATGATGTTTGTCTTCTTTACTTTAAGGTGCAGGCCCATTGTTAGAAGCAAATGTTTCAGATCATCTTCACTTTCAGCCAGTAATGTAGTATCATCAGCATAGCGAAGGTTGTTGATGAGTCTTCCACCAATCTTCACACCTCTGTTGTCTTCATACAATCCTACTTCTCTGATGATTTGTTCTGCATATAAATTAACAAGAAAAGAAATCTCACTCCATCAAAAACACGTGTTTTTTCTGTAGGCAATCGCACAATGCTTGATTGTCAAAACAAACCAGGGTCTCAGCATACACGGGCATGTGGTGAAAAGAGGACCAGAAATAAATCCAGACCACAAGCACCAACAACAAGCCCAATAACATCAGTGACCTTGGCAAATACTTAGAGCAGCCAGCATAATCCACACTACGCACTTAATTATAAACAAAAAAACCAAAGTGCAAAACACTTAGCTGTAAAAGTTGTGCATAGATGTACAACATAGAACCTTGAGCATCTTGTAACATTCCAATTTGAGGCTGGAACTTTTTCTTTAACTCTCGTAGCTTCAGGAAAGCCGATCTTGTTCTTCCTCTAATAGTTTCTGCTTCTATTTCCTTGCAAGTGTCATTGTAGTACTTTTCCTTGTCCTGTCTTGCTGCACATTGGAAATCTCTGTTGAGTTCTGCGATTGTCTTTCTTTCTCCTCTGGCTTTAGCTTCTCTGCGTTTCTGGGCAATTTTCAGAGTTTCTTCCATCATCCATTTTGGCCGTTTTTGCTTTTTCACCTTTTGTAGAGATTTTTTGCTTTCTTCCAACCAATGTTCCCTCTAATTTTCTGTAGGCTGTGTGCGCATAAAATATCAGCTGTGCGGCTTTTGAAGGAAGGTTACATTTTTTGTGCGCCACATAACGACACTCGGAGTTATGTACTTTAAAATTTGACTACACGTCAGAATACAGTATGTACACCACATTGATTGCACTAGAAAATATTGTAGAACTTGTGAAAACCATAAATACAAAACAACTTTTAACTTTTAAGACGTCTGTGTTGTTTCCTATCAGAATCAGAACCGTAATTTTTGTGCGCTCTGTTGTAAAGTATGTGCGCTCGCTTGGCAAGATGTGTGCGCGCGCACACGCGCACAGCTTAGAGGGAACAGTGCTTCCAACACAACCTTCTTGATGTCATTCCATAACTTTTGTCTTCGCTCAACTTTCTCACCACTTGGATTCTACTAACTTTCTTCACCCCCGTCAATCTGGGTTCCGTCCGGGGCACAGTGTTGACACGGTTCTTCTTGCTTTCTCTAATGCACTGCATGTAGCCCACGATCACGGTGATATTTCAGTGGCAGTTGCTCTAGATCTCTCAGCGGCTTTCGACCTAGTAGATCACTCCCTTCTCCTCCACCGTCTTCGGGAAGCTGGTCTTTGCAGCACAGTTCACCACTGATTCCGCTCTTTTCTCTCTTCTCGTTCCTGTGCAGTCCTCTCCTCTTCACCTACTTTCCCTCCCTCTGATTCCCAGCACCTCCCTTGTGGTGTTCCTCAGGGTTCTGTCCTTGCTCCTCTCCTTTTCAATCTTTTTTTGGCCCCTCTTGCTCTCCTTATACAACAGTCAGGTATTTCGGCTTTCTTCTATGCGGATGACATTCTTCTACTTCACCACACATCTCCCTCTTCCCCCGATCTCTCCCCCCTTAACTCTTGTCTCACTTCCGTTGCCAACTGGCTCACCTCTAACTGTCTCCACTTGAATCTTACTAAAACTCTGGCCATTTGGTTCACTCATGGTGGCCCTTCCCCCTCACTAGCCCCTTCTTTCTCCGATTCCCCAGTCCCACTAGTTTCCACCTTTCGGTATTTGGGTGTTCACTTTGACTCGGATCTTTCCTTCTCTGCACACATTTCTCACATCACTAAAACCTCATTCTTCTTTCTTCGACAAATTCGCTCAATTCGCCCCTTCCTTTCTTCCTCAGCTCTGATCACACTGGTCTTATCTTTGGTAATGTCTCGCATTGACTTTTCTAATTCCCTATTCCTTGGTCTTCCTCAATATCAGGTGTCCCGGCTTCAACGTATACAAAACACTGCTGCACGTCTTGTCACCCACTCTTCTCTTCGCGATCATGTCACTCCTATACTTCTCCATCTTCACTGGCTGCCTGTTTCTTTCCGTTCCCAGTTTAAGATGTTAATCCTATTACACAAAGTCTTTCACACTGGTACCCCTCCTTACTTAGCTGATCTACTATCCTTCCATTCTCCTAGGTACACTCCCCGTTCTTTTCATCTTAATCGCCTTGCCCTCCCTTCCCCTGCTCGTGCCCGCTTACAGCTCACTCGTCTTTCCGCTTTCTACTTTGCTGGTCCCGCTCTCTGGAATTCACTCCCTCCCTCCCTTCGCCTGGAATCACAATATATCACCTTTAAACACAACCTCAAGACCCACCTATTTTCCCTGGCATTCAACATCCCCTCTCCATTTGTATGACCCTCCCCCTCTCTCTCAGTACTATAAGTTTGCCTTTTGTGTCCTGTCTTGTCCTTGTCTTCTTTACTCTTTCATTCCTATTTATAAAGTGTACATTCCTTTTCCTTTTCCCGGCCTCGGCCAAGTTTTAATGTAATTTTATTATTGTACACCGCCTTGATTATTACAGAAAGGCGGTTTTTATCAAATAAATAAACCATAAACCATAACTCTTCTGGAGCTCTGTCATTTGTATCTAAAGCAGCAAATCGATTTTGCAGGCAGTCTTTAAATTCCAGTGGTATATTCTCAAGGTCATATTTTGCTGCATTCATGAGTGGTTTGCTCTTTTTCAACTTTAGCTTGAGTTTGCATACTAGTAGCTGATGATCTGTACCACAGTCAGCTCCAGGTTTTGTCTTTGTTGATGTTATAGAGCTTTTCCATCGTTGACTTCCACAGATGTAGTCAATTTGATTTTTATACAATCCATTGGGTGAAGTCCATGTGTACAGTCGCCGCTTGTGTTGCTGGAAGAAGGTGTTTGAGATGAATAGATCGTTGGTCTTGCAGAATTCTATCAGTCTTTCTCCAGCTTCATTTATGTTGCCAAGTCCATATTTTCCAACTACTTTGCCTTCTTCTTTGTTGCCAGCTTTTACGTTCCAGTCACCCATGACTATCAGGATATCCTGTTTGCATGTTCTGTCAATTTCAGCTTGTACTTGTTCATAGAACTCTTCAATTTCATTCTCTTCTGCAGCTGTTGTTAGGGCATATACTTGAATTATAGTTATGTTGATAGGTAATCCTCGTAGACGAATAGAGATTAAGAGTACGCTGACTGCATTGTATTTCATTACAGTTCTTGCAAGTTTCTTCTTTATTATAAATGCAACACTATTTCTTCTTTGTCTTTCATTTCCAGCATAGTAGACCATGTGATCATCTGATGCAAAGTCTTCAGCTCTTCCCCAGTAGCTAGTTGAGTGCCTTCCGACCTGGGGGTCTCATCTTCCAGCACCATAGCACAATTTGTTTTGTTGTAACTATCCATTGGGTTTTCATGGCAAGATACAGAAGTAGATTGCTGGGCCTTTCTTCCGCGCAGTTTAAGTTTGGTGTTGTTGCCGTTGTCACAAAAAAGTGATCCTCCGCCGTCAACACTATCCCATTCTGCTGATGCCCAGATGGGTGGTTTGTCTTGGTCTGGCACCTCAGCTGAGACCTGTCCATCTTGGGAGACCCTGCCAGTAGTTAAACTACCGATAGTTTAGCTCTCAGCATCACTGATGCACGCAAGCCCTCACAGCACGACAAGCTGCAAACCAATTTAAGACTAATAAAAGAAAATATTTTTTCACTCAACGTGTAATCAAACTCTGGAATTTGTTACCGGAGGATGTAGTAAAGGCTGTTAGTGTAGCTGGGTATAAAAAAGTTTTGTTCCTGGAGGAAAGGTCCATAAACCATTATTAAGAAGGGACCCAGGATATCAATGCTTGACCCAGTACAAGCATTGCGGAGCGTGTGTCTTTTGGGGAAACTGCTAGGTACAGATGACCTAGATTGGCCACTGTTGGAAACAGGATACTGGGCTTGATGGACCTTGGTCTAACCCAGTATGGCATATTTTATGTTCTTATGTTCTTATGACAGGAGAGCATCACCCTGGTGTGGTAGGAAGTGATCCTGTAGCTAGGACCTGTCCTCCAGGTTATGTAAAACCTCTTGCACTGAGGAAGTTTCTCCAGGGCCATGTGCCCATGAGGAAAGGGTTAGAATAGCTGTTATAGTTGGTGATTCAATCATTAGGCATGTAGATAGCTGGATGGCTGATGGACGTGAGGATTGCCTGGTAACTTGCCTGCCTGGTGCGAAGGTAGCAAACCTCATGCGTCACCTAGACATGGTCTTTGATAGTGCTGGGGAGGAGTCTGCTGTCTTGGTACATATCGGTACCAATGACATAGGAAAATATGGTAGGGAGGTTCTGGAGGCTAAATTTAGGCTTTTAGGTAGGAAGTTGAAGTCCAGAACTTCCAGGTTAGCGTTCTCCGAAATGCTTCCCGTTCCATGCGCAGGACCCAAAAGGCATTCAGAGCTCTGGAGTGTCAATGCGTGGATGAGACGATGATGCAAGGATGAAGGTATTGGATTTGTTAGGAACTGGGGAACATTCTGGAGAAAGAAGGGGCTCTTCCGAAGGGGTGGGCTTCACTTTAACTGGGATGGAAGCAGGCTGCTGGCATTAACCTTTAAAAAGGAGATAGAGCAGTTTTTAAACTAGATAATAGGGGAGAGCCGACAGTCGCCCAAGAGTGCATAGTTTGGAACAATGTATCCTTGAAGGATACTACCAAATAAATGAAATTAGGGCATATCAGCAGAGAGGCTCCAATAAAGAAAAAAGTAGCCTAGATGCCCGTGAATACGGAGCAGACAGAGCTTAAAGATTCCAAATTACCCCAGCCTACTGATAGCCAGATTAATATGAATAAAATACAGTCTCTAAAATGCTTGTATGCAAATGCTAGAAGTCTAAAAAACAAGATGTGAGAGAGAGAATATATAGTACTAAATGAGAGGTTAGATATGATTGGAATCTCAGAGACATGGTGGAAGGAGGACAACCAGGGGGACACTGTTATACCTGGGTACAGCTATATCGTAATGATACGGCTGATCAAATTGGTGGAGGAGTTGCGCTCAATGTTAGAGAGGGCATTGAGTCAGAAAGGATTAAAGTTTTGCAGGAAACAAAATTTGCTGTAGAATCTCTTTGGATTGAAATTCCATATAAAAAGGGGAAGGCAATGGCATTGCGGGTGTATTATCGACCGCCTATTCAGAATGAACAAATGAATGATGAAATGCTCAAAGAAATCAGTGAAGCTAACAAAATTTACAGCACAGTAATAATAATGGGTGATTTAAATTACTCCGGTATTGACTGGGTCAGTGTCAGGGCAGGACATGCTAGGGAGATAAAGTTTCTAGATGAAATAAATAACTGCTTCTTGGAGCAGCTGGTTCATGAACCGACCAAAGGGGAAGCCATTTTGGATCTAGTCCTTAGTGGAACACCAGATCTGGTGCAAGAGATAAGGGTATTTGGGCCACTTGGCAATAGTCATCATAGCATGATTGCGTTTGATTTAATTAATGGAGAAGGGATGGTAAGAAAATCCACAGTACTACCTTTTAACTTTTGAAAGGGAGACTATGATAAAATGAGAAAAATAGTTAAGAAAAAACTAAAAGCAGTTGCAAAGGTTAAAGACTTACATCAAGCTTGGGTGTTGTTTAAAAATACAATCTTGGAAGCTCAGACCAGCTGTATTCCACGCTTTAAGAAAAGTGGAAGGAAGTCCAAAAAACTGCCAGCATGGTTTAAAGGTGAGGTCAGAGAGGCTGTTGTTGCTAAAAAAGCATCTTTCAGGAAATGGAAAAAAGAACCAAATGATGAAAACTGGAAACAGCACAAGCACTGGCAAGTTAAATGCAAGGCACTGATAAGGCAGGCAAAGGGAGAATTTGAGAAGAAGCTTGCTGTGGAAGCAAAAAGGCATAATAAAGACTTTTTCAAGTAGAATCGTAGCAAAAAAATTGTGAGAGCGTCAGTTGGATCATTAGATGATAGGGGTAAAAGGGGCACTAGTAGGGGACAAGGCCATAACAGAGAGACTGAATTTTTTGCTTCGGTCTTTACTAACGAAGATGTAGGTATGTTACCCATGACTGAAGTAATATTTAAAGGTGATACTACGAAAGAATTGAAAGAAATATTGATACTCTGGGAGGATATATTACAACTATTTGATAAACTGAAGAGTAGAAAATCACCTGGACCGGATGGTATTCATCCAAGGGTGTTGAAAGAACTGAAATATGAGATTGCCGACATGCTATTAGTAATCTGTGAACTATCATTATAATCATCTGTAATATCTGAAGATTGGAGGATGGCCATTGTAATGCCAATTTTTAAAAAGGGTTCCAGGGGTGATCTGGGAAACTACAGACCGGTGAGCCTGACGTCAGTACCAGGAATAATGGTAAAAACCATCATAAAGAACAAAATTACTCAACATGTAGATAGTCATGTCTTAATGGGAGATAGCCAGCATGGCGTTAGACAAGGAAGATCTTGTCTTACTAATCTGTTATGTTTTTTTGAAGGTGTGAATAAACAGGTTGACAAAGATGAGTCGATTGATATAGTGTATCTGGACTTTTTGAAAGTCCGTGACAAAGTCCATCATCAGAGACTTTTGACAAAACTAAAAAGTCATGGGATAGAATGCAGTGTACTATTATGGATCAGGAACTGCTTAAAAGATATAAAGCAAGAGGGTAGGGCTAAATGGCCAATTTTCCCAATGGAAAAAGGTGAATAGTGGAGTAACCCAGGGATCTGTGCTAGGTCCACTTCTTTTTAACATATTCATAAATGACCTGGAAAATGGAATGAGTGAGGTTATCAAATTTGCAGATGACACAAAACTATTTAAAGTTGTTAAAACCCATGAGGATTGTGGAAAATTGCAAGAGAATCTTGATAAATTGGAAGACTGGGCAACCAAATGGCAGATTAAATTTAATGTTCTATGCTTGTTCTGTGTTAAGTTGCTTGACTGTTCACGTTTCCTGTAAACCACTCTTATACTAAATAGTGTGGTATATAAAAGCTAATAAATAAATAATGTGGACAAGTTCAAAGTTATGCACCTAGGAAAGAACAATCCAAACAATGGTTACACGGTGCAAGGTTCCACAATAGGAACTACCACCCAGGAAAAAGATTTAGGCGTCATCGTGGATAACATGTTAAAACCCTCCGCCCAGTGTGCAGCGGCGACCAAGAGAGCAAATAGAATGCTAGGTATCATAAGGAAAGCAATGGAATATAAAACAAAGGATATTATAATGCCTCTGTATCGTTCTATGGTACGACCACACTTTGAATATTGTGTGCAATTCTGGTTGCCGTATCTTATTTATTTATTTAATTAAAAGGATTTATATACCGCTTTATCCTGGAATCAAAGCAGTTTACACATCAAACAAATCACGAGGCTGTGTGCGTGGAAGTGGGCATGTAGTGATTGAATCGACAGTGTATTGTGGCACTGCAGAGCCTATTCACATGGAGAAAAAGGTTTTAAATCCTGAAAAAAGATTTCAACATCAGTTGCAATGCTATGAGGAGCCTGATAGGGGGAGCAGGAGTGACCTTCCAAGGCCTAGAGAACTGCACCCTAGAACTGATGATGTAATGCAACCTAACAGCCAATCCAGGAAAGGGGGAGTTCCTCTGAAGAAAGGCTGGGAAGTTGAAAAGGAGGAAGTAGGACAAGTAAAGCAGACACACCACAGAGAGCACCTGGGAAAGCACCAGGGGACACACCTGGGAGAGCACCAGGAGGAAGAGCACCAGCGGTGGTAACAGCAGCAGCAACGGAAAGCAGAGGCTGTGGTAGAAGCTGAAAGAGAAAAGGAGTCTGGGCAAAGATACCAGAGAGGAAGGAGGTCCTGGCAGGAAGGCACAGTAAGTCCGGTGCAACAGAATTCCAGGAGTTCTTGGCTGAGAGATACTGGAAAGAAAGGTACAAGGGGAGAAATAAACCCCAGAGTTTTACATGAGGAACCGCCAGCAGTAAATGCAGGACACTGTGGCTGTTACCAGGGAAATGATGAAGTCATTGCTGTAAGAGGTAACACTCCTTATTCAAATAACAAAAGGTGTGGGTGTGAAAGAGTGCTGATTCTACAGGAAGGCCAGCTGAAGTCTGAGAAGCCTACTGCTCGAGTAAGGCTAAACTACAGCAAGGCTAGGCCTCATGACTCAACTAACTGGGACAATCTTAAGAAACAAGGTAAACCACCTTTTTATTCTGCTAAGCATTATAACTTACTGAAACAGGAAGCACAAGATACAGAAGTGTGCCCTCCTTATCAAACTGTCCGTGAGATAGGACACAAGCCTTTGGTAAAAGAAAGACTGTGTAACATAAGGCAGCAAGCCAAAGGAAGTTACTGCTCTAACAAGCCTTCACATGGGCGCGGCCCAAAACTAGACTCAGAACACTGGAAGCTAGTGAATGTGTTGTTTGAGAAGCCTCAATACACTCCACAAAAGTATACCGACACAGATTCACAGTTATCTGACCCTCAGCCTATGCAGGTGGAATTCTATGAGGACCCACCTGAGACCGCTATGGATTGTAGCTACTGCCAGGCAGGAAGCCTAATGTCTTTGCATGAAATGTAAGCAGTGCTCCATAGCAAAACCTGTGTAATTGGTTTATACAAAGTCCTGTGAAGTAACAGTAGACAAAGCAAGTTTGAATATATTTCTTCTTTTTGCCTGAAGCAAGGTTTCCTTTTTTTGTTGAAGTAGTCTCCACTGTTTGAACCATTGTGTGTAAAGGGAAATAAAGCCTTACTTTCCCTACATTCGGACTGTTGTGTTCTCTTGAAGTTTGGTCCCCGGTAGGTCCTGGGAACAGTACCCAGACCCCTTACATAAAGACCAAATTCAAAATAGAAAAAAACTCTCATGTCCACCCGACCTGCCCATACCAACCTTGGCCTCTAGGGCGGCGGTGCGACAGTATGTGTGTGTGTAATGTATCAATGATTTCAAGGTGAGCTAGATACACTGTGAGCTATGTACAAGGAACTATATACATGTGGGAGGGGGAGGGCGGAGGCTGAAGGGGTCTGAAAGAGAGGTGAGCAGACTGAGTGGCTGTTGGTCAGGTCACGTGATGTCCTTATAGTGTTCTATGAAGAGCGTCGTTTTGAGCATCTTCTTGAAGTCCTTGAGGTCTACTGTTGATCTCAGGTGAATTCCAGAGCACAGGCGAGGCCAGGGATAATGCCCTTCTTGAGGTATCTTGTCTTGTTTTAGCGAATGCTTTGGGTGTACTGATGGTGTATGAGGTGCCTCTCCTCCTGGGTCTGGTGCCTGGGTCATATCTGATGAGGGGTTGCAGACTATTTGCTGAGAGGTTCTGTTTGATTTTGAATATGTATAGTAGAGCCTTATAATGGATGCGGGAGCTGATTGGGAGCCAGTGGAGGTGGTTGAGAATGGGGGTGATGTGATCGTGCTTTGAGGAACCAGATATTAGAGAAAATATTTTTTCTCTCAACATGTAATCAAACTCTGGAATTTGTTACCGGAGGATGTAGTAAAAGCTGTTAGTGCAGCTGTGTTTAAAAAAGGGTTGGACAAGTTCCTGGAGGAAAGGTCCATAAACCATTATTAAAAGGGACCTGGGATATCACTGCTTGCCCCAATTCAAGCACTGTGGAACCTGTATCTTTTTGGGAAATGTCTAGGTACTTATGACCTAGATTGGCCACTGTTGGAAACAGGATACTGGGCTTGATGGACCTTGGTCTGACCCAGTATGGCATATCTTATGTTCTTATCAGACTGGCTAGATAGTTCAGTTCTGTGTTACATAAAGGCTGGAAGACAAACACACACACACTTCCAAAACAGTGGCTGAAGTGGAGGATCTTCTAGGGTGTAGACCTGCAGACAGTGGCAAGATGGCACTAAGCATGTGGCAGAGAGCTGACATGTGTCAAGACTGCTATCTGGAAGTGAACCAGTAACACATCAGAATGCAGGCACCGCTCTTGTCCCCCAGAATACAGCTTCCCTCCATAGGTAAATGCTACTGTGCTAAGCTGGTCAGCACGCTGTCCTTAACTACACCTCCGGATATGCAGCTTGACTTCAGCTGCACATCTTTGTAAATAAGTAATGAGCACATTATCATGCTATTTGCATATTCAAATCAGACAACCACATTAAAAATTGCAATGATCATGTTAAAGTTATTATATGAAAATGTGTAGTATTAGTTTGTATTATTACACCTCATAGTAGAAATCCTCAACTTAATGCCAGCTGTTGTCTTTAAGAAAGCTAAATCTTTTCAGCACCACTATACTTACAGTATGGTGCAGTGGCGTTGACTACATATATAAACTGCTGAGCCGCTGTCTGTGTGGCTATGCAGTTGAATATCGCTAGTTATCTGTAGAGTTAGGCGAACACCACGCCAGCCCACAGGGACAGTCGTAAAGATTCTTCTGCTGCAGACATGGGGTGAGAATACTGGGCCATCTTATTATATATTATTACTGATAGAATTCTAATTAATGGTATGCAAATGTTTTATTTAAAGGAAATGTGTACTTCGCTTACAGATCCAGCAGTGAATCTCTTTTTTACAGAGTAAACATTTTATAGTGATGTATTTGGAATCAAATTTCTTTGTAGTTGATTTAATTTCTTTGCCTCTCGTTTAGAAAGCTGTCTTCTAGAAAACTTGGGATTAAAGATCTCAGTTCTAATCTGTTTCTCTCATTGAAAGACTTGAACATTAAAGGAAAAAAGCCTAGAATGGTGAGTGTTCCCTTATTTAACATTAGGAGGCTAGGTACTTATCGCAAGATGTGTTCTGGGTTGACTTAAATTTTCAGTGTGTTAATTAAGGGGCAGATATTCAGAGCCCTTATCTGGGTAGCCTATGGAAGGGGTGGAGGGGCGCTGAAAGAAATTCAGTGGGACTATCTGGATAGATTGCCTATGCACTGTCTAAGTGCAGGGACAGTCTGGCCACTATCCAGATAAATGCTGATTTATTTTTTTATTTATTAGCTTTTATATACCGCACTATTTAGCATCAGAGCGGTTTACAGGAAACATGAACAGTCAAGCAACTTTACATAGAACATGCATAAACATCCAAACAAGCAACTTTAGAACAGGCATAAACCTCAAAACAGGCAACTTTGCATAGAACAGGCATAAGCAGCAGATCTAGATAACATAAGGCAGGTAAGTAGTGGAAAGCAAAAGGGAAGGGAAAGGAGGGGGGAGGGGGGAAGGGGTGGGATCGAGACAGGGAGGAGGGGGACTGAGTAAAGTTGTGCAGCAGGGTCTCAAGGTATAGTCTGAGTAAGTGGAGAGGCCAGCATCAAGAGTCCTTCATTATGTTATGTGGTCATAAGCCATCTGGAAAAGGTGAGTCTTTAGTGCCTTTCTGAAAATAGATAGGTCCATAATGACTCGGATTGAAGCAGGAAGAGCATAAATTAGGTCATACAGAAAGCAGGCTTAAGTTACTATATGGATGTCACAACTGAATATCGGCGTTACCTAGATATTACTGCTGAATATCCTGCCAGTGTTGACTGCTGTGGCACTTACAGTTGTGGTCAACATTATTGGCAGCCTTGCATTTTCGGTTATGTTGTGTACAGTATCTTGAAAAATAATTGGAAATATTCCAACTGTATGTCATCATAATATTGTAATTGTATGTTCAAAGGTATGCAAAAAAAAGATATCTTTCAAATGTTCTGTAGTTTAATTTGCTAAGAATTATTCTATGTAACATTCCCATCAGTTCTATGTAAACCGCCGTGACTAGTAGATACGGCGGTATAAAAGAGTTGTTAAATAAATAAATAAATATCTGTGCAATTTAGACAGTAATTTCTGAGAAAAAAAACAAAATATGACCTACACAGGATTAATGGCACCCTTCACTAATATTTGGTTGCACAACTCTCTTGGCAGTGATGACAGCCTCCAAACATTTCTTGTAGCCATCTATAAGTTTCATAGATCTGTCTGTTGGTAGTTTTTCCTACTCTTCAACTATAATTTGATCCAACTCATGAATGTTTCCAGGGTTCCTTTTACCAATGGCAGATTTTGGCTCTTTCCAAAAGGTTCTCGATTGTATTGAGATCAGGACTCATTGCAGGCTAGTTTAAAACAGTCCATTTTTCCTTTATAACCATTCTTTTATATATTTGGATGTATGTTTTGGGTCATTGTCCTGCTGGAGGACCCGTGACCTTTGACCCAGACCTAGCTTTCTGACACTAGGTAGCACATTTTGCTCCAAAATAACTTGGTAGTCCTCTGACTTCATAATTCCCTTAATATGTTCCTGTCCTTCAGTTCCTGAGGCAGGAAAACAGTCCCACAACATTATGAAACCTCCACCATCTTTAACTGTAGGAAGGGTGGTTTTATCTCCAGGAACAAGCAGGAATGAGTCTTCACATATGGGTATCGTCGGTACCGACGGAGCCCGCGTGGGAACGCTCCCCAGCGTCCAATAGGAACACTTTTTGGAGCGTGCATACACGCATGCGCGCTGCCTTCCCACCTATCTACCTCCATCTCTTCAGTTCTTTGTTTTCCGCGGAGCCGACAGGACGTGAACCCTGCCACCGCAGAATATTCTACTTTTATTTCTTATTTTTTGTGGTTGCGCCTGCCTTAGTTCGACGCCCACCGGTACCACCGGTGTTTTTTCTTTCTTTCTTCAAAAAAAAAAAATACAGAATTTGTGTTTTTCAGTCAGGGGTTTTCCCCTGCTTGGTGCTTGGTGCCATTTTGGCCACTAGGCCTCTTTACTTTCAACATGGAGAAACCAGCTACTGGTTTCAAAAAATGTTCAAAGTGTGGCAGCACAATTTCTCCAGGACCAAGCAGGAAGTCAGTCCTCACTTATAGGTGTCATCGACGCCGATGAAGCCCCAGCGGAGCATTTCCCCAGCTTTCCATGAAAGCCTTTGGGAATGCTGGCACGCATGCGCGGTTCCCTTCCCGCCTAAAGGTGCCATCTTACCTCAGTCTCTTTTTTTTTCCCGTGAAGCCCATCGGACGTGTGTCCTTTTTATCTCCAGGAACAAGCAGGAATGAGTCTTCACATATGGGTACGTCGGTACCGACGGAGCCTGCACGGGAATGCTGCCCAGCTTCCAATCAGAAAGCTTTTGGCAGCATCCCTCGCGCCTGCGCAGTGACTTCCCGCCTTCTCCACAGCCTCTCTTCAGTTTTCGTTTTTCCGCGGAGCCGGCAGGACGTCCTCCTGTCACCGCAGAAACTTTTCTTTTTAATTACTTTAATTACTTTAGTTTTTTGTTTTCTTGTGGCCGCGGCTGTATTTCCCGCTGCCACCGGTATCGCCAGTGGATTTTTGACTAAATTCTGAGAAACTTTTTCTTCAGTTTTTTTGCCTTCACTACTTAGGCCTACTAGGCCTTTTCATCATGGAGCCTTCTTTTCCTAAGAAGTGCATTCGATGTGGAAACACCTGTTTCTTTTTAGACACCAATAGTTGGTGTCTCAACTGTGTGGGTCCTGACCCTTTTTCCCCTGACTTTTCAGGAGATAATTTGGTGAAGAAACCTTCAGTATTTAGAGTTTCCCTCGATACCGTTTTTTCCTCGGCACTGAGGGTACCTGTTTTCTCTACTTCACAGGATCAGGTAACCCAAAAACAGTCTGTTAAGACTAGTCAATGGCCTTACCCTCAAGAATCCATTGGCTTTACCCCTGCGGGAGTCTTCGGGCTCCAAAGCGTTAAAGGGGTTTCAGGATGTTCCTGGGGCTCACCCCTCACAGAACATGCCTGAGCCATGCGCGGAGGTTGTATCCGCTTCGAGCGGTACCGAGCCTCCGGCATCGGCACCGGTGTCGAGTAATCTACTCTTCACCAGGGATCGTCATCGGGCATCCTCGGTACCTTCGGGACCGATCGATACGCACCGCATTGACTTCCCTCAATCTCAGCCATGCTCCGGGACGGTACCGGCATCGATTGGTTCCGATACCCTGCCATCGGCATCGAGATGGACCGCCTTTTCAAGAGGTGCTCCTTGGGTATCCTCGGTACCGTCGGTATCGATCGATGTAACCCAGGCTGCCTTGGTGGTATCGGCATCGCCGATGCTGCCACCGGCGTCGGAACCCTTGCGACATGCATCGATAGCCTCGCTTCCTCCGATGCCGTCTTGAGCCGATATCTAGTCTCGAGGGCTGCGTATCGACGCGTCCGGGAACCGACTCCTGTCGTTTCCAGATAGGCAGTTCCGAAGATCCCAGATTCATGATCTCGGTACCACTGCAGCAGTTCCCGATGGCGATTTCACCTGCTAATCCTGTATCAGTATCGATGTCGACGCCTGTTCTTGCACCGATGCCTAGTTTGGAACCGATACCTGGCATTGGTGCAGTACACTGTAAGTCCTCTGGTGCTCAGGCTTTTCCTTTAGCCTTACCAGGGATGGTTCCCATAGGAGATCTGTCTTTTCAGGCTTTTCTCCTGGATATGGCAACCTTTCTTAATATTTCTATCCCTGGTTGTGATCCTACCCATGGCTCACCGGCACAAATGCAAAATATACAGTTTCCTTTACATCCTGCTCTGCAGGATCTCCTTCTCAGGGTTTGGAAATCGCCCTTACGACTTCCTCAAGTTTCTACAGACATTGAGGTTCGGTACCGAGTGCCACCCTCTCCAGGGTTCCAAAAGCCTCAACTTTCCTCAGTGCCGATTCCACTACAAGGGAACGATGAGAAAGTTAACAGCAAGAAGAAGCATTCTTCTTATCCGCCAGGTCGTTCTTCAAGAACACTCTATGCTTTTGGCCGTCAGGCCTTCCAAAACTCTATGCTGGCCTCCAGAGTTCTCTCATATATTTTTCACATGAGTCTAACACTCCAGGAAGTCACAGAGAAATTGTCTCTGTTGACCCCTTTTTTAC
The DNA here is from genome assembly GCA_033557465.1 of Ichthyophis bannanicus. Classification (NCBI taxonomy): domain Eukaryota; kingdom Metazoa; phylum Chordata; class Amphibia; order Gymnophiona; family Ichthyophiidae; genus Ichthyophis; species Ichthyophis bannanicus. Next base: position 399,859,130 of record CM066039.1, on the reverse strand, counting down.
CAGAGCCCAAGGCTACTGATTATTCCTTGCTCATCAATCACAGCCGGAATATATCCTGGTTCCTGTCTCGTGCTTCTATAGACTCTTTTGAGTCCGTTAGCAGATCCTCTACTATTGCCATTGCAGCACGTCGCAGAGCCTGGCTTGAGGCTTCAGACTTGAGCAAACGGGCACAAACTATACTAGCTCATTCTCCTTGTACAGGGGAAGGTCTTTTCAATAAGGAGGCTTTACGTCAGGTTGCTCAATGCTCCACTGACTCTTCTTCCACTAGAAACCATTCTAAGCCACCTCCTTCTTCAAAGAGTAGGAAATGTCCTACCAAACCTTCTTTCCCTAAGAAAAGAAAGTTTCATTCATCTCCTGCCCATCATTCAGCTGTACCTAAGCAAGGGACACCTCAGCCTAGTCTGAAGTCCTCCACTTCTGGCCAGTCTCAGCATTTCCAGCGACCATAGAGGCCGGAAATGGTAACTTACCTCACTTCTACATATTAGAAGTTTATTCACTGTGCTTTTCTTTTCAGTGTATTAACCTGTCGGAGGGAAAAATTCTTTGTTCAGGATCTGCACCCTTCTCCTCTTCTTATTCCCTAGAAGAGCAGTTGCAACTATCCCCTGATAATTTTTATCCCAACTGAACATTTTTTCCTTCAGTTGACTTACCCTAGGGATACGTCACCCTCTAATTACTTGAGGGGTACCATACTGAACAGCTTCTTTAGCAAGCTCGTTCCCCAGACAGAGAGAAAAGATATCTCCTCTCTTTTCTTCTCTGTTTTTCTTTATTCAGCACTGGACAACATCTCTGCTGTTTTCCGTCAGCAGCTCTGCCTGCAGGAGTTCCAGTGATAGTATTACTGGGACTTTTCCCATGTTCCAGTCCCTTATTCAACATTTTGTCTAGCCTCAGTAGTGATTCCAAACTATCTGGATCCTCCTACTCGTTTAGGCTTTCTCACATTATTCTACCATCTCCTCTCCTAGGATATGGCAACACACCTGACTTCAGTCAGTTTATCTCATAGCTCTCCTGCACAATGCTCTCTGTAATCTTCAGAGAAGCTTTCTATTATGAGGGCCTTGCTATAGAGCATTGACCTTGTCTCTGAAGTTTTCTCTATTAGTGAGGAAAAACTTCTCATCCCTTCTTATACTTATGAAGGTTCTCCACACCCCCTCTGGCCTGGGGTGTTAACACGAGATATCAGTTCTTTTGCGTGGGACTCCAAGGCTTCTGTTTACGCATGCTACCTCTGGGTCCTTCCATAGGTCCCTCTGGTATTTCCCCTGCGTTTCTCCACATCTACCATATCAGTGTTCTGTGGAGCTCCCGCCTTGTTCTTCACAGATTCATATATTCATCTGTTCTCAAGTGAATATCATGCTTATCTGGTTAGATTGCTTTTCTGCATCCCTCAATCCTTGAAAATAGATTCTCTCTACATATCTCAAGTGGGTTCACCCTCTTGTAGAGCACAGAATCTTTTTCTTTTATATTCCCCATGTACAATTATGGGGATGGGTGGTAGACATGTATCTTCAACCTATTGTCTGCTATGTAGCATCTCCATATATGTCTACATACCTATATCATTACCATTGTGGTGCTAGACCATGCCCCACAAATTTACATATATTCAGGTATATCATATATATATATATATATTTGATATATTTTACCACCCATATCCTAATATACATCTGTATGTGTAATATATATATATATATATATATATATCTATCTTCCAGCCACATGTATATATCCCTATATATACAGTCAAACCTCGGTTTTCATGATTAATCCGTTCGAAAAAGTCTGACTAAAACCGAAACGTATGAAAACTGAAGCAATATTTCCCATAAGAAATAATGTAAATCCAATTAATCCGTTCCAGACACCCAAAAATATTCACAAAAATACATTTTATAGAGAATAACTATATTTTTACATACAGAAAACAATGAGAAATAAATATAAATGACTAATGAAATGGATAAATGAACATTTAACATCACTGAAAGCAAGCTAAGTTCAGTACTGTACAGTACAGTATGTTAACATCTGGCCTTAGCCACCCCTGACAAGCTGCTGTGCCCAGCTCTCTTCGGAATCACATTGGATTCAGCCCATTAAAATACCTTTACATTATCTACTCAATGCTTCAGAATGGCAGAAAATCTTAATGATAATAGCTTCAGACGTACCATGCAAGAGAAAGAACTGCCTCCCACATTCATGCAACATCTCCTGCTTACGTTGACAGCTTTTCTTCCCTGCTACCTCCGAGCCTGAGGGGGCGCTCCAGAGAACGGGCAGGCGGTGGACGAGATCGGGGCCTTCCTCTTTGCGCAATCCTTGCCTCTCTGACTCTGACCAGGCTCGAGGATGTGTTTCATTTACGTGCTCAGCTGGCTTTTGCTTCTCATCACGCTGGCGATCGGTGAGTCCGGGGGGCAGTGCTGCCGGGACCGGGCAGGCATTCTGGCAGTGTATACAGAATGGTGTGCAGTGCGAGGGTGTATGTATTTACAGTACTGTACTTTACGAAAACCGAGGCGATGTACGAGAACCGGGACAAAATCTCAGTCAAAAGACGTTGAAAACCGAAGCGATGTATGAAAACCGGGACAAAATCTCAGTCAAAAAAGACGTTGAAAACCGAAGCGTATGAAAACCGGGGCAAATGAAAACCGAGGTTTGACTGTATATGTGTTTCATGGAGGGCCTCTTAAGGGTTGGTCTGTCTTACACACTATCACCCTTACTGTCTATACTACATGTTTTACCTCCTAGAGGTTTTAGACAGTCTGTCGCCCTACGTCCCATGCCATATTTCGATGCAGAAACTGTTAGGCACCACTAACCACTTTGGTGCTAACATTTGCTATTTTTTCTTTAAGTCCATGAAGCATCAAGCTTCAATATTTTTTCCTATCTCTCGCCAGCTAGGAAAAACAATGTACCTCTTTATCTTGAGTACACATCTGTTTTCAGTGGGAATAGGGTTTTTTTTCCAGTCCCCCTCTTCCCGCCAGGACTGGGCTAGTTGTCCAACTCCGTCAGTCTTCTTCCTTTAGTCCTCAATGTTAATGACCTTATGCCTAAAGGAGTTTTCAGCTTTTCCCATAAAGCTTTCCATTAAAGACCTGACGTCACATCCTACCCAGTTGACACCTGGATCATCTACTACCTCCAGGGCTGGACCTTCATCCTCACTACTGAGAGGTCACCTTGAAGATTCCGCCACTACTTAACCAGTAGACTCCATCATGCTTTCTACTTCCTACAATACAGTAGGTAAGCTGCATATTTTAAGTGTACATTAAATGTCTTTTAATGCTACTCATCATATCTACCAAGGACTCCTGTAGTTTGTAAATCCCTCTAGTCCTTGACTATGCTGTTTCTTTCCTCACAGCTCCTTTCTTGTCAACTCCTGCCCTCCATCCCACATTGGATGCCGGGGATTCCTGGAGACAAAATGCACCCCTGGTCCAGGCTCCTGCATTTTTATGGGATCTCCCCCTGGCATCTCCAGCTAGGGAGTCCCCATATGTGAAGACTCATTCCTGCTTGTTCCTGGAGATAGCACAGTTACTTACCTGTAACAGGTGATCTCTGGGAACAGCAGGAATTAGTCTTCACAACCCTCCCACCTCCCCTAGGAGTTGCATCTCTTTTTTATCTTCTTCCTTTTCTCTCCTCGCCTTTGTCTCAGCTCTGAAACTCAACTGAAGAGAGGCTGTGGAGAAGGCGGGAAGTCACTGCGCAGGCGCGAGGGATGCTGCCAAAAGCTTTCTGATTGGAAGCTGGGCAGCATTCCCGTGCAGGCTCCGTCGGTACCGACGTACCCATATGTGAAGACTAATTCCTGCTGTTCCCAGAGATCACCTGTTACAGGTAAGTAACTGTGCTTTCCCGGAAAAGAGACGTTTTTTCTTGGCGTTATTTCGCTTTTTTCCTCGGATTCGATGTCGGTTCCTCTCCCGCCGGGTTCGGTACACCGGTATCGAATCCCCTTTTTCCTTTTTCGGTTTTTGCCCTTAGTGGCTAGGCGCTCGCGCCAATTCTTTTTCTTTTTCCCTGGAAGGCCGGTCCTTTGACCTCGCGGGTACCCTTTTCTCCCCGATGGCTTCCAGTGGTTTTAAAAAGTGTGATCGGTGTAAGAAAATAATGTCTCTCACCGACACACACGACTGCTGCCTTCGGTGCCTTGGCCCGTACCACGATTTTAAAACGTGCGGGCCATGTGGAAAAATGTCTTTCAAGGCCCTCCGAAGTCGTCAGCAACAAAGTGAAAGGCTTTTCTCGGACTCGGCCTCTGCCCGGGCCCGGACCTCGTTTGAGGCCTTGACATCTCGGGATTCCGATCCTGAGAGGCATCGGAGCTCCTCGGACAGGGGTCCCCCAACCGGGAACGTAAGAGGAAGAAGTGGCTCGCAAGGGCGGTGTCGGAGGAGGTCCCTGAGCCCTCGAGGGCCAGGTCTAAGACCCCCGACCGTCGTCCCGGGCCTGTGGACCAGGAGAAGCCAACTAAAGTTCCTCGCATGGAGCCGGAGTCTGCTGGACACGTAAGTCCTGTTGTCCTCATGGACTCGCCTCCCCGAGTACCGACGTCGAGCCCGGCGCCGCTGGGGCCCGAGTCGGGGGCTGCTGCGTCACCCGAGCTGAGTCTCAGGTTGACAGCCTTGGAGAGCAGAATGTCTGCCTTCATGGATCAGCAGCAGGCACTGATGACCAGCCTGTCTGGCACATCTGCCCCGACCACCGGGACATCGACTTCGAAGTCGACCCCGGAGACCGAGCCGATACTCGAGTCCCTTGCGGCTCGAAGTCGTCCTCGGTCGAGGTCTCCCTCGACCTCCCGTTCGGGACCGAGGGTCTCGACGCTGGTGCCACCGACGTCGGGGCGGGTGCCTAGAGGCCCCGCAGGGTCGGACCTCGACTCGACATCGAACGAGTCTGCTTGGGAGACCGAAGACGAGGAGTCTCCTGACACCTTCAAGACTGGGTGTGTCCCTTCGGACTCACCAGAGTCTGAGCCCCGGAGTAGATCCCCTCCGGAGGATACTAGGTTCTCGGAGTTTGTCCGCGATATGGCCGCTGCCCTGGCTATCTCGGCTGACCCCGAGGAGGAACCTCGAGCCGAAGAGCTCGATGCTCTGCAGTATGACTTTCCTCCGAAGGAAGCCTTTACTGTCCCGGTTCCTCCGATGCTGGAACGGCTCCTCTTCCAGATGTGGGAGGCACCGGCCTCGGCGCCGGTTTTGAGCAAGCGAGTCAATTCCATCTATCGGCTCCGAAAGAGTCCTGGCTTCCAGAAAGCACAGCTACCACACCATTCCATGTTTGTGGAATCGGCCATGCATCGTCTGAAGAGTCAGAAGATGCACTCCATGGTGCCTCCTGGAAGGGAAGCCCGAAGCCTTGATGGCGTTGGTAGAAAGTGCTTTCAGGGCTCGATGCTTGCTTGCCATTTCCAGACTTACTAGCTGTACATGGGCATGTATTTACGAGACCTGGCCAAGGAGTTGGCCGGATTCTCTGCTGGTCTCTCCGGGGAACCCTTGCAGAGTTTTAAGTCCTTGTCTTCGAGGATCTGGGAATGCTCTAAGTTCATGTCCCGCGCTGCCTACGATGGCTTCGAGGCTTCGGCCCGAGTTGCGGCAGCCGGCATCGCGGCCCGACGCCAGGCATGGCTGCAGTCATCGGACCTCGAGCCATGGGTTCAGGACAAGTTGGTCGATTGTCCCTTGCCAAGGTGAAAACCTTTTTGGCAAGCCTGTGGCCGAGAAGGCCACTCAGCTCGAGACAGAGCACCTCACGAGGACAAGGCTGTCGAGGAAGACCTCTGCCCCTTCTCATAAGAAGGGCTCGGGTAAAAAGTCCTTTTACCCGAGGAAGGGCACTGCCTACAAACAGTACCCACAATATCCGGCTTCCCAAGCTGCCCCCCAGGGTCAGCAAGCCAAGGGCCAGGGTAATGGGCCCCTAGGCAGGGGACCCCCAAGCCTGCAGCCCCTGCTCCCACTCAGCAGGGTGAGGGTTTTTGACTCCTTGAGCATAGCCATACCTCCCTTGCAGACCCAACCCTGCACAGGAGGCCACCTAGCCTTGTTCGCCCACAAGTGGCCCTTGATAACCCAAGACAGTTGGGTGCTGGACATAGTCCATCGAGGCTATGCCCTGCACTTTCACCAACTGCCTCCGCCACACTTCCCAGGGGAACCTTTCCGGCCTCCCCTGCATACATGGAGTGGAGGAGTGGCCTAGTGGTTGGGGCAAGGTACTTCAGGCTGGAAGGTCGGGGGTTCAAATCCCACTAGAGGACAGCAACCTTGGGCCGGAAGGACTGGGGTTTCTAGTCCCACAGGTGCTCCTTGTGGTCTTGGGCAAGCCACTTAACCCTCCATAGCCCATGTTCCCTGTAAAATAGTTATCTCCAAGTTATAATGCCCTGTTCAATGTAATTTCAGTTTGTTCAATGTAAACCGCACTGATGCAGAATAGCGCGGTATATAAGAGAATGTAAATAAATAAATATAAATAAATAAATACAGCCCTTCTCCTCCAGGAGCTAAAAGGTCTGTTGCTGGACAAGGCGGTGGAGCCTGTGCCTCCCCACTTCCAAGGTCACGGGTTTTACTCCAGGTATTTCCTGGTGCCAAAAAGGACCGGTGGTCTTCGACCCATTTTGGATCTCAGAAACCTGAACAAGTTTCTAGTGAAAGAGAAGTTCAAGATGCTTACTCTTGGAACACTTCTGCCCTACCTCCAGCAGGGAGATTGGCTTTGCTCTTTAGATCTAAAGGATGCTTACACTCACATCCTTATTCATCCAGACCACCGAAAATACCTCAGGTTCATTGTGGGAGGAAACCATTATCAGTACAGAGTACTGCCTTTTGGACTGACCTCCGCTCCCAGGGTGTTTACCAAGTGCCTGGCAGTGGTGGCAGCCTTCCTGAGAAATCAGGGCATCTTTGTGTTTCCTTACCTAGACGACTGGCTCATCAGAGGCCAGACTTCCCTAGAAGTTCAACAGGCCACCAACAGGACCATAGAACTGCTCCAAAAGGTGGGCTTTGTCATCAACTTCGCAAAGTCCACTTTGCTCCCCTCCCAGAACTTGGAGTTCATAGGAGCAAGGTTGGATTCTCAGCTGGCAAGAGCATTCTTACCAGTGGACCGAGCACAAAGGCTCATGGACCTCGCCAGCAAGTTTCTGCACAGGTCCCTGGTCTCCGCCAGACTCTGTCTCAGGCTTCTGGGCCACATGGCGTCGACAGTACAGGTGACCCCCCAATGCCAGGCTCAATATGAGGCCTGCCCAGTGGTGCCTTCAGACTCAGTGGTCACAAGCCTCAGGCAGTCTCAGGGACAGGATCAGAGTGTCCCACCGTTTCCTGGCCTCCCTCAACTGGTGGTTACACCCCCCAATCTGCTGGTGGGGTGCCCTTTCAGATCCCACCTCATACAGTGTTACTGACCACCAATGCCTCTCTGCAGGGTTGGGGAGCACACTGCCTAGACAAGTGCACCCAGGGCCTGTGGTCTCCTTGGGAGGCGTCCCAGCAGATCAATCTACTGGAACTCAGAGCTATCCGCTTGGCCCTCAAGGCCTTTACTGCTTCCCTGGCACAACAGTCTGTCTTGATCCAGACAGACAACCAGGTGGCCATGTTCTATGTAAACAAACAGGGCGGAACTGGTTCCCAGCCCCTTTGCCAGGAGGCCCAGGACCTCTGTTCCTTTGCCCTGAAGCACAACATGCTCCTCAAAGCAGTCTATCTTCCAGGCCAGGAGAATTCCCTGGCCGACAGATTGAGCAGGATTCTGCAACCACACGAGTGGCAGCTACATCCTTTGGTGGTTCAAAAGATTTTCTTGAAATGGGGGCTTCCCTCCATAGACCTGTTTGCCAGTCCACTGAACAACCAGCTGCCAAGGTTCTGCTCCAGGCAACCGCATCCTCTGAGAGTAGCAGCAGATGCTTTTCTGATTCCCTGGACTCAGGGCCTACTCTATGCGTTTCCTCCCACCCCTCTGGTGGCCCGAACACTGTTCAAGATTCTCCGAGACAGGGCCTCAGTCCTCCTGGTAGCTCCCAGGTGGCCAAGGCAGCCTTGGTTCCCCCTCCTGCTTCAACTGGCAGTGGATCTGCCTCTGCCTCTGGGATTGCAACCCGACCTTCTCTCTCAGAATCAGGGCTCCTTGCTGCATCCCAATCTCAAGGCTCTCAATCTGATGGCATGGAGGCTGCAAGGGTAGTGTTGGCTCCCTGGGGCCTGCCTCCCGAGGTTGAGGAAGTTCTCCTAGCCTCCAGGAAACAATCCACTAGGAAGACCTATGCTCTCAAGTGGAAAAGGTTCTCTGTGTGGTGTGAGGATCCTTTCTCCTGTACTGTGTCAGTAGTGCTTCAGTACCTGCTGCACTTGTCCAATCAGGGTCTCAAGTCCAACTCTGTTCGGGTCCACCTCTCTGCTTTAGCAGCTCACCACTCCCTAGTTGAGGGCCATCCCTTGTCTGTACACCCTTTGGTGTCTAGGTTTCTCAGAGGCTTGCTTCTGCTCAAACCTCCCATACGTCCCCCTGCTCCTGAGTGGGAGCTTAATGTGGTCTTGCAGCAGCTGACTCGCCCACCTTTTGCGCCTATGGCTACTTGCCCTCTACGCTTCCTTTCCTGGAAGATTCTCTTTCTGATAGCCCTTACTTCGGCTAGGCCTTGGTCTGTGATAGACCTTACACCAGGTTCTATAAAAACAGGGTGGTCCTCAGGACTCACCCTAAGTTCCTTCCTAAGGTTGTCTCCTCTTTCCACCTCAACCAGGAGGTGGTTCTTCCTACTTTCTTCCCTAGGCCTCATGCAAGTCAGGCTGAAACAGTTCTCCATACCTTGGACTGTAGGAGGGCCTTATCCTTCTACCTTGAACATACGCAAGGTCACAGGAAGGCTTCTCAGCTCTTCCTTTCTTTTGACCCCAATAACTTGGGGAGGCCTGTGTCCAAGCGTACCTTGTCCATCTGGGTGGCTGACTGTATCACCTGGGCTTACAAGGCAGCTGACCTTCCTTTGCAGGGTAGGGTCACGGCCCACCGTGTGAGGGCAATGGCTGCATCAGTGGCTCACCTCCGCTCTGTTCCATTGCAAGACATCTGCAGGGCTGCTACTTGGTCTTCAAGCCAGACTTTTGCAGCCCACTACTGTCTGGAGAGGGAGTCCCGTAGGGACAGTGCTTTTGGCCAAGCAGTACTCCGGAATCTCTTTGATGTCTAGGCAACTCCTGCCCTCCTGCCCTCTGGTTGGGCTACCTGTGGAGGGTGTGTCCTTGAAAAGCCTTTGCTGTGTTGCTGAGACTAGAGGGAGTTCTCTTGTTCAGCCTTGGTTCCTGGTAGCCCAGAGCTGGGGAGTCACCCATAAGTGAGGACTGACTTCCTGCTTGGTCCTGGAGAAAGAGTAGTTACTCACCTGTAACAGGTGTTCTCCAGGAGCAGCAGGAATCAGTCCTCACTACCCTCCCTCCTCCCCTTGGAGTTGCAGTTGTACATAGTGTGGTGTAGAAGGTCCCTCAGATACCTTAGAGAGAGCTAAAACGCAGGACTTAGCTTCAGTTGATGAAAGAAAACAAATGCACATGGCTCCTGGTTTCCAGGGAAACCACAAACAGAGCAGATCAGTGGAGAGGAAAACACGCCCCTGCTGCAGTTCAGCTCATCGGTCACGAGCTGAGGCAGAACACCTGCTGGAGGGAGGGGTCAGATTAAACCCAGGAAGCCAGAGATATAAGGGAAGCTCATTAGGAAGGAAGTTAGCACAGCCGGAAGCATAGCCGGGAGCACAGCTGGGAGAACAGCCGTTAGAACAGCCACGAGTGCAAGCAAGGAAGCAGTCACGAGAAGCAGAGGATTGGCTTGGGAGTGAGGATTCAGAGGAACTAATGGTAACAGAAGATTCTCTGACCTTTGACTCAGAAAGGGAAACCAGCAAAAGAAACGAGTAGAGAACCAGTGCAAAGGAGCCAGGTACAAGCAGCCCAGGTTTGGTGCCGTATATAAAAGGCAGCCAGAAGGGAAATGTACCAAGAAGGCAGACTTGTGTGCACGTAGGAACTCCAAGGCTTGCATCTGTAACTGATCCTGGAGGGCAGAAGGAATCTCCCATAAGAAAGCCAAAAGGTAGGTTGAGTGACTGGTATAGAAGCAAAGCTGGTTTTTTTTTTGTTTTTTGTTTTTTTGTATTTAAAATTTTCTTATTAGCACCCAACAAAACATACAATACACAACATGAACCGTGAACCCCCCCACATATATACCAATATACATTCTTTACATCAAGAACATCAACCATTGGGAAAGGCCCCTGTTCCTAGTGCTTCCCCATTTGCTTTTCCATTGAACCCAAAAATCCCCTTGTGCCCTTTACACATTTTATACAATATACAGTTCAACACCACTTATAGTACTGTACATTAGCCCGATCATAAATTCTCAACTCCCACCAACAACTATCCCATATTCTACCAACCTCACTACCACCCACCGGGCAGATATCCTTCCAATGTGAACCACACATGCATAATGAACACAGATATCACACTTCCCCCCCCCCCTCTGCCATTCCCCCAACCGTCGAACAGTAGGCTTCAAGACATGCACTCCACCCTAACCTCAAGTTTGTAAGATCTCCTATCAGCATAACACTCAACGGTAAGCTTGCCATGAGTAACCAGTACAGACCGTTGTAACCATATAAGCAAGATGTGATCGCCCCACCCCGGACCTCTACAATATAAGATGATGGGGCAGGAATATAAACCCATAGCCCTGCCCCCATCAGTGGACTAAGCTCTCCTACTCCCCACCGTCATTCCTCTGGACCCCCCCCCTCTTCCCTCCATTGCTCATATCTTTCCCACACCTTATTATATCGTGGAACAGTAAGTTTTTGATGGGCTTCTATTTCACAGTACCCCCAAAGCTGCTCCAATCGCCCCACCACCACCGCAAAAGGGGTGACATCCTGTTTCTTCCTTCCACCAACGTAGAAGACACATCCGCCCTGCTATTACACAGTACCCCTGTAGTCTCCCCCATTCCCTCCCACCTTCTCCCGTCACTCCTTCATTCAATATCACCATACTAGGGGTAAAACATACCTTCACCCCTGTGATGTCTTCCGTAAGTCTTTCCACCCCTCTCCAATATTCCCGAACTACCGGCAGCCCCACACCATATGCAGCAAGTCTCCTCTAGCCCCACAACCCTTCCAGCATTGATCCGAACTAGCGGGGTATAAAGCGTGTAGCCACACCGGGGTCCAATACATTCTTAGCCATAACTTATAGCTGTTTTCCAGCATTGCTGTTCCCGGTGCTAATTTATGGGTTCTAGTATAAATTCTATCCCACCTCTCTACATCCCACTGCCCCCCCCCAGGTCCTCCTCCCACTGCAACTGGCCCCGTATGTCCCCTTGCTCGAATTCCCCCAAGAGTTTGTATAACTTCGATATAATCCTAGTAGGCATCCCTTTACTCCCCATCATCTCTTCAAAGGGCGCAGGTTTCACCATCCAGTCTTGCTTCACCTCCCGCCTCTGAAGCCAATACCACAAACTAACATAAGCATATCTATCATGCATCTCCAAACAATACTTCTGTTGCAACTCCTCAAAGCCCTTAATCCTCCCCCCATCCCCCACCAATTGTCCCAACTTCCGCAACCCTTTCTCCCCCCATCTCCTAAAAACCCCTGCCTCCTCCCCCATCCTACCCTTCATTGCTATCTGAATTGGAGTTTCGCGAGAGTATTGCTTCCCCCCTAACAGATACCCCTTCCATTTCGTCCAAACCTGTCTGGTAAGTTCTCTATAGGGATTCTCTTCTCCCTGCTCCTTCCCTCCCCCCCCCAGGGTCCCAAATCCAGGCGCCCACCTCTGTCCCCGCCCCCCCCTCCATCCCCACCCACCCAGGCCTCTCCACCCCCTCCTTCCAGGCAAATAAGGCCCGAAGTTGCGCCGCTTCGTAATACCGGAGCAATGATGGGACCCCCAACCCCCCCCTCTGTTTTAAGCCTATACATGGTCGCCCGGGCTACTTTTGGATGCTTTCCGTCCCAAATAAACTGCAGTAACAGATTTTGCATCCTAGCTATTTCCTTTCTAACCAACCTGTACGGCAGGGACATATAAACAAACAGCAACCGTGGGAGAACATTCATTTTTACCACTGCAATGCGCCCCAACCAAGACAGATACAGCCCCCTCCACCGTGATAAGTCCTGCCTAATATTCTCGACCAGACCCTGATAATTCCATTGCTTAATCTTAAATAGAGGGGTCCCCAACTGGATCCCCAGATACCTAAAACTCCCCTCCACCCACCTGAATTTAAAGTGGTGCCGCAAGCTCTCTTCCACCCTGGGCGCCAGATTAAATCCCAGCAGTTCCGTTTTCCCTTGATTAATTTTATATCCCGCTAAGCGGCTGTACCTTTGTATAGCCGTCATTAGCACTGGTAGTGTTGTAAGCGGTTGCGTCAGGGTAAAGACAACATCATCCGCAAAGAGTCCAATCTTTTCCTCTCTCCCACCTATCTGTACTCCCTTAATGTCCCCCGTTCGCCTGATGTAGGCCGCCAGCGGCTCGATAGCCAAGGCAAACAACAAGGGTGACAACGGGCACCCCTGTCGGGTACCTCTATGTAGCTCAAAACTCTCCGAATACCCCCCGTTTACCCGAACTCTAGCACGCGGTCCCTGATATAGAGCTCTAAGCCAACTAATATACTTCCCTCCAAACCCCATTTTCTCCAAAACTTGAAACATAAAAGACCACTCCACCCGGTCGAAAGCCTTTTCCGCGTCTACGGTGATTACCACTGCCTCTTCTTTAGTACGCTGAAGTTGCCACATAATATTCAGAAGCTTTCTCACATTATCGCTACCCTGACGCCCCTTCACAAAGCCCGTCTGATCCGGGTGGATCAGGTGCGGCACTATATCCTGGATCCTGTTTGCCAAAATTTTTGCCAATATCTTTGCATCCAAATTTATTAAAGAGATGGGCCTATACGAGCCACAGACCCCCATTATCCTTGCCTGGTTTCGGCATGACCGTTATGCCGGCCTCCGCCATTGTTCGCGGGAGGCCCTCCCCCTGAAGCACCCCATTAACTACCTTGGTAAATATGGGTGTAATCTGTTCCGACAGGACCTTATAAAACTTTGCCGTATACCCATTCAACCCTGGCGCCTTCCCCAATTTCAGCGTGGTTATAGCCCTCCTCACCTCCTCCTCCTGAATCTCCCGCCCAAGATGCACCCTTTCTTCCTCCGTCACCTGTGACAGACCACATTCCTCCAGAAATTCTGCAGTGTCCCTCTCTCCCACCTCCAGTTCACTTTCATACAAAGTCCTATAGTACTCCCGAAACACCCCCCTAATTCCTTTGGAGTTGTGTATCCACTCACCTTTATTACTCCTAATACCCGCTACATGCCCCGCTTGCCTCCGCCCCTTCAAGCGACTGGCCAGCACCCTCCCCGCCCGATTACCACCTTCGAAATGGGCCTGCTTCAAGACTGCCAGTTGGAATGCTATCTCTTGGGCCCGCAATTTACTCAACTCCGCTCTCACCCTTTGTATCTCCGTAAGGGTGCCTGGATCCGACACCCTCTGATGTACCCCCTCTAATCGCCGCAGCTGTTGCAATAAGTCACTTTCCATGGCCCCTTTTTCATGTTTTACCCGCGCCCCCAATCCTACCAACTGTCCTCTAATCACCGCCTTTAAACCATCCCAAAGCACCCCCATAGACACCTCCCCCGTATCATTTAGCTGGAGGTAATCCTTTATATGAACCTTAATCTTCTCCACATGTTTCTCCTCCTCCAGCAAGGAATTATTAAGTCTCCAGAATTTTAGACTATCATCTTTCCGTCCTATATCAAATCGTACACTCACTGGGGCGTGATCTGACCATGTTCCACCTCCTGTATTCTGTCCAACCAGATTCCACCCCCCCAGAGCATGTCCAACCGACTATAGGAGCTATGCACTGGGGAATAGAAAGTGTATTTCCGTTCCCCCGGATGCCAACTTCTCCACATATCAACCAAACCCAGGCGCTCTCGCAATGCATGCAGGCTTCGTCTATCCCCCCTCCCTCCTCCCCCCTGCCCCCCACTTGTGTCAATTCTAGGGTTACACGTTAAATTAAAATCCCCCCCCCCCCATGATTATTGGGGTGCTCCCAATTCCCTCCAATTCCTTCAAGAGTTGTTCGTACATCTCCCCCTGCTTCTCATTAGGGCCATACAAACTTATCACCCAGACCTCCTCCTTTTCAATTTGCAATAACACCCCACCCATCTCCCTCCTTTCCCCCGTCTAACTTCATTCACCATAGTATGATACTCCCCCCCCCCCACCAAAATGCCCACCCCCCCCTTTCCTAGAGTTTATTCGCTGGCCCGCCAAAACCACCTTGGGGTATTGTCTAGATTCCAACAAATATTCCTGCCCCACCCGCAGATGCGTTTCTTGTATACACATAATATCTGCCCCTACTCTTTTACCCTCCCTCCCCACCATCTGGCGTTTCTGTCTTGTTCGCAGCCCTTTCACATTCAAAGTCATAATTGTTAACATTCTACACTTCCCATACCCCCCTCCCTCTCTCCCTTCCCCTGTTCTCCCCCCTCCTTTCCCCCCCCTCATACCTCGCACCCCTCCCCCCCTCCCTCCCCATCCCGCCCTCATCCTCCGTCACTTCCAGAGGATAACTCAGGAGTAGTGCGCCCCCTACCTTCCCCAGCCTGACACCTTCACACACCCCTGCCCCCCGCCCTCCTCCATCCCACTCTCCCCCCCTCCTCCTGCCCATACCCTCTCCATATTCCCTCCTACTCCCTCTCTGCCCTCTCCCCCCCTCCCTACCTTATATCTCCCTCCCGTTACCCATCCACCTCACCATCCTCCTCCCCCCTCCTATCCACCTATAACCCTCCCCCTCTCCCCCTCCTCCCCCACCCTCCTCCTCTACCCCTATTACTTTGCAAAATACCTGTATGATACTTATACAATCATTCTTAAAAACAACACTCCTCCACCACCCTTCAACACTTAAACCAGCATGTTATCAGTCCGCAAGTTTCTTCAAGTGTCTTCCATCCGCCGGTCCTCTTGCAGCTCCTGCCCATGTCGTGCCGCTCTGTTTCTTCTTCCGCACTCTGGGCTGCCTCCCCGCTGCCCCTGGCCGCCCTCCAGTGGAGGGACCTGTCCCCAGGGCTGCCCCCTGGGTGCTCAGTCCCACGTCCCGGAGGGCTTTCATTGCCTCCTCCTGTGTCTGTGCCCGCCATGTCCGCCCTTTATAGGTAAATGATAATCCAAAAGGGTGGAGCCACCGGTATTTAATGTCCTCTCTACGCAGTAGTTGTGTAACGGGCTGCATGGCCCTCCGCCTCTGCAACGTGCCTGCAGATAAATCTTCGTATATGTGCACCGGATAACCCTGCCACATGAGGGCTCCTTCTCACCTTACTTTGTTAACAATTTTCTCCTTAATTTTATAACGTGCTAGACAGATGGTTATGTCCCGGGGTTTATTGCCCACGGGTTTCCCCAGTGCTTGGTGAGCTATTTCAAGTTGTATGTCCGTAGCAGTCACCTCCTCGCCGCCCAGCCGTAGAGCCTCCAAGCACACTGAACGTGCAACCTTCTCACTATCCTGAAATTCTTTCTCCTCTGGTATTCCACGGAGTCTCAGATTATTACGTCGAACGGTTTTCCAGATCCTCCAGCTTATATAGCAAAGTCTCGTATTGTGAGCCCAACTTCACCGATCTTTGTGTCTCTTCTTCCTGATGTAGTTCAATCTCTTGTAACCTGTTCTCGTGGTCCCCCATTCTACACACCAACTCTCCAACTTCTTCCTTCAGGGGGCCCAGCACGCCATTCAACTCACTCTTCACTGACTGTACTTCATTTTTGATTTCAAGAAACCAGTCTCTAAGCTCCGCTCTCGTGATAGGTTGCATAGAGTCCATTCCAGGGGCTTTTACATTCTCCATTTCCCCTTCTCCGCCCTGCTCTCCTTGCATATCAGGGAGCTTTTTGTTCTCCATCTGCCCAGCATCGCCTTTCCCTCCGTGCGCCCCGGAGTACACATATTCTCTGAGATCTGCCGCTTTTCTTCTGGTGGTCATCACTGCACCAGATGCCCCTTTCAGGTTCAGCACAGATCTTCCAATACTTAGGCTCACCAGCCCTATGTGCTGATTTACAGAGACCTTGTACCCTCCTCTGCGCCGTACTGTCCTTCCGCTGATGTTCGGCTACCTCTCGCCCCTCTCAGTGCCCTTCCACAAGGCCAGCACTCTCTCTGGCTTCGCACTGCAGACCCACAGCTGTCTCAGCCTGCTCAGGTCTTCTGGGCTACCCTCCTCAGCCCCTGCGCCTCTCCAGCAGCTCTTAGCACAGCGGTCCTGCTCCACACCGCACAGCTATTCACCCCGATCCAGTTCACCTCCAGCCCTCTGGGTCCCGCAGTTCTCTCACGCTGGGGAGCTTCAGCACAGTCGAAGGTGCAGGCCCTTATCGTCTGCCTGCCTCAAACGCCACCTCCACGCTGCCTCCGGGCGCCATTTTCTGCCCTCCACGCTGCCGCGATGCGCTCCCGTTTGTGCGACTCACCGCCAGGGTAATTATATTGCCGCCGGCGTTCCAGCGGTCCCGGCACCTCTTGTCCGCTTTCGGCACCCGAGGCCACCACTTTCCTCCTCCGAGGGGTTGCTTTTTTGTATTTATAGGCTGGGTCGGTGCCGGAGCAGCTCTTTCAAGCCGCCATCGGCTCCAGTGACGTCACTTCCTCCAGAAGCAAAGCTGTTTTTAAGAAGTGCTCTGATATTAGCCCAGAAGGGTGGGGCTTTCCGTGTGCTGAATACTGTGGCAATTCCCAACCTTGTATAGCAGAAGGCTGCAGGGAAAAATCTCATGCTGAAGGAATAGGTGTGTGCTTGGAAACACCCTGTAGTCAATTGCAGACATTTCCAGCTGAGAACCAATATGAACCAATGGAAACGGAACCGTCTTTAGAATACCTGCCTGTTGAGTCAATGGACTGTACAGTATCTGTGTCTGATAAGATAAGACCTGTGTGCTAGGATTAAGCTGTGCAGAGAGAGAGACTGCAGGTAGCAGCTAGAAGAAAAAGCACCAAAGGTTTTGGAACAGAGAATTGCTCTTTAAGTTGGATTACTGTGATGCTGATATAGGAAGCTGTTTATGTTCCATTCTTATATTATTTCCTGCCAGAAGATACATGGCCAACTGTTCTTTATTTTCTGTATGTAAAAGCCGTTTGGAAGGGGGAATTAAAATCCTGTTATTTGCCTGAAACACTCGAGCTCCACTACTCTCTTTATTTCGGTTGGTTAAAACTACAACTCCCAGGAGGCAGTGCTTTCCCCAAGCACTGTTTTACTACCGGAAGAGGGGAACAGGCCGCTTAACTCTACAAGCCCAAGCTGTGGGGTAATAGCGACATTACAATAGTTTGATTTTTACATTTTTGTGTGCTGTTCTTAGCTATGTCATTTGACTGAGGTAAGATGGCACCTTTAGGCGGGAAGGGAACCGTGCATGCGTGCCAGCATTCCCAAAGGCTTTCATGGAAAGCTGGGGAAATGCTCCGCTGGGGCTTCATTGGCGTCAATGACACCCATAAGTGAGGACTGATTCCTGCTGCTCCTGGAGAACACCTGTTACAGGTGAGTACCTACTCTTTCTGTCACAGACACCCACGACTGGTGTCTTAAATTTTTAGGTCCTGACCATTGCCCAGCAGAGTGTCTCTCCTGCAGGAAGCTGACTAAAAGAAGTCTTCAGAATTGAGCAAATCAACTCGGTGCCCTGTTTGCATCGGACACGATGTCGGTAGCATCAGTGTCCTCCAGGGCCTCTACTTCTTCCCAGGGATCCCAGGTAACTAAACATAAATCTAAGTCTAGCCGGACCTCAAGAGGTAGATCTCCCTCTAAGTATCGAGATGCCTCTGGCGTTGCCCTCGAGGATCCTGCACTGGCAAAACAGCCCCAGCGGGAGTCTTCGGGCTCCAAAGCATTATCGGGGCTCCAGGATGTTCACGAGGCTTCGGCCTCGATGGACATTCCTGTTCCATGCTCGGGGGTTGTGGCCGCTTCGATCGGTACCGACACCCCGGCATCGGAAATGGTGATGGATAAAAGACTCCTTGCCATTGAACGCAGTCTAGCGAATCTTTTGGCTACTTCGGTACCGCTAAAGTCGCTGCAGACCGTTCCTCAGGCACTGGTATCGCTGTCGGTACTGGTGCCGGTACCCTCGGTGTTGGAGGCTATGGCCTACGATAGCCTGCAAATATGAAAGGCCTATAAGTTAGGCCCTGATTCCAACCCCCATCTAAGAGAAAGAACCAAAGTCTGTAAAAGTTTGAGAAAACTGTTTTAAACTGCTTAATAAGAAGTTTTCATGAATGCATAAATCTTTCATTATTCTCTTGTGCTGTGAAGATAGAAATGTTTCAATACTTGCATTCCTAGAGCCAGAAACGACCTTGCATTAGAGAAGTATACAAACCTAGAAACTGTACCATTGTTAGAACAGTCCTAGAGGAGGGAACTGGGTGTTAGGCCCAGGAGGGATCTCCAATTGGACAAACGCAGGGGGCGTTGGGGCCAATAGAAAGTCTGCATGTATCAAACTGGAAAGAAATGTATAAATGAATACGTTTCTGTAAGAACTTTGCTCAGTCCTTTGTGAAGCTTGACTAACTGGGCCTTGTGCACAATAAATTGCCTTGGACCCTGTAAATTGACTCCTGGATTTATTCATTGTCTGCACTTCACTGCTACATATTCTTGGTGCATTGGCCGGGAATGTGCGGGTAGTGAATGGTATTCAAGCGAATATTCCACGCAATTCGCCTCCAGGTTTGGCCCGGTTGGAACCGTGTCTGTCCGACCGCAGGGGAAACCTCAGGCGTTGCCGGTCCTTTTGTATCGGAGAGGGTTCCGCCTTGCCTCGGTGGGCCACTGGGTCCGGCCGGCCAACACCTCCGAACCCGAGGGGAGTCCAGGATCCAACCCAAGAACTGGTTTGGTATCAGGAACCGGATCCGGTGAGTAGACATTTTCTTGTTCAATAGTCAGTGAAGCCTGGGGAAAGTCTTGCATGAGTGCGCGAGACTGATTTGGTATAGACTAACTGGGAAAGTCTTGCATGAGTGCGCGAGACAAGAAAGCTTGATCACCTCTCATAAGGGCAGTCCTAGTACGCTCCGCATAAGGGTTAGCGGAAGCCGAAGCCATCGACCCTTTGGTTGGGAATAGTCACTTAGTCAGAAAACCTTGGGCATTTGAAAAATGATTTCTTGTAATGATATGATTGCCTGTGTGATTGAGAGGTCTTGAGACACAGACCGAGTGAGAGCGGACTCCTAAGTAGCGCAGTTCCTGGCCGGGCGACCGCGCCCAGGTCGCGAAAAGGAGGAAGCGTGTGGTGTTTGTTCTCCTCAGTGTTTTGTGGGCTGTACGGCAGGGGCGGCCCAAGGGGGGTGCGGGGCCTTGTGCGGAGACTCGGTGCGGGGCCTCATTTGCATAAGTGTTCTTATTTGCATAAATATTTGCATAATGTTACCATACACTAACTTTTAGTAAACATGTCTCTTAATGAGTGTATGGATAAAGAAAGACTAAAAGATTTCTACATTACTATAATCCAGTGCCAACCGCCAGGCACATTAGGAACTACTACAAATGCTGCCCATTTAGAACCCATAGCAAACCCGCCATATCCTGACAGCATTACCAGGACTCACAAAGCACCATACCCTACTTATCAAAAGGCAACACTGCAAATATTAAACCAATACATTTCAGAGAATACTGAGGAAAGAGAACAAGTGGCAATGTCAAATAGGAATTACATAAACAGAATACCTCAGCTCAGTTACACATGCAGAACATAGACCATCACCAAACAAGGAATCACAATTTAGAAACAGGAAGGCAATAATTAAACTGGGAACCCCAAAAGCCAAATTTGGAATGTACAACAACACTGTAGAAATAAAACTATAAATGAATTTCCTCTTGTACCAAACAAAGTGCAGACGTTAATGATGCACATTTCCCAGAGCTTTCATATTCCAGTTAATAAATTCAAAATAAAGAGAGATCTTTCTACCTTTTGTGCATTTTTTTTTCAGTTGCAATTGCTCCAGCCACTTTCTTCTGGTTTCTTCATGTTTTCTGCTAACTCTCCATCGTCTGCTGTCCATTTGTCCTTTCTTCTCTCTTCTAGTTTTTTTTTCCATTCTCTCTCTCTACATCTGCTTTAACATACTAATCTTTCTCCTTTTGCTCTTTCCTCATTCCTATTTCATCCACACAAATTTTACCCCTCCATCCTCAATCCCCACTTACTCTCCCAATACCTGGCCAATTGTAGATTTTCCATCCCTCCCACACAAAATATTTTTCCCCTCTCCATTTTACTCTCCCAGCCCCATCCCATTCTAATCCTCCCCCAACATCAGCTCCCTTCTAGTTCCAGTCTCACCCAGCATCCATTCCCTTCTAGTCCCATTTCCAGTCCTAGCCCCCCATCAGCCCATTTCCAGTCCTAGCTCCCCCATCTATTTCCAGTCCGAGTCCCTTCATCAGCTCATTTCCAATCCTAGCCCCCCATCAGCCCATTTCTAGTCATTTCCTAGCCCCACCATCAGCCCATGTCAAATCCTAGCTCCCCTCCACTCAACCCAATTCCAGTCCAAGCCCCTCCATGAGCCTACGTCCAGTTCTAGCCCCTCCATGAGTCCATTTCAATTCAAGCCCCCACCACAGCCCATTTCTAATCTTAGCTCCCCCCAACAGCCCATTTCCAGTCCTATCCTAGTTGCTCCATCAGCCCATTTTCAGTCCTAGCTCCCTTCCCTCACAGCCCATTTCCATTCCAAGCCCCCTCCCCATCAGCTATTTGCAGTTCAAGCCTCCCCTTCCACTCAGCCCATTTCCAGTCCTAGCAACCCCCCATCCCATTACCAGTCCTAGCCCCCATCAACCCACTTCCAGTCCTAACCCCCATCACCCCATTTTCAGTTTAAGCCCCCCCTATAACCCATTACCAGTCCTAACCCCCCATCAGCCCACTTCCAGTCCTAACCCCATTGCCAGCCCTAACCCCCCCATCAGCCCACAGCCCATTACCAGTCCTAACCACATCAGCCCACCTCAAGTCCTAACCCCTCCCCATCAGCCCATTTCCTGTCCTAGCCCCCCCCATAGCCCATTATCAGTCCTAACCCCCCATAGCCCATTACCAGTCCTAACCCCCCATCAGCCCACAGACCATTGCCAGTCTTAACCCCCCCCCCATAGCCCATTACCAGTCCTAACCCCCTCAACAGCCCACAGCCCGTTACCAGTCCTAACCCCCTCAGCCCACCTCAAGTCCTAACCCCTCCCCATCAAAACCAAACAGCTTGTGTTATGGTCCTTTGTTTTATGTAAACCGCGCTGACTGTAAGTAGTGCGGTATATAAGAGATTGTAATAAATAATAAAATAAATAAAATCAGCCCATTTCCTGTCCTAGCCCCCCATAGCCCATTATCAGTCCTAACCCCACCATAGCCCATTACCAGTCCTAACCCCCCATCGCCCCATTTCCAGACAGCCAACATCAGCCCATAGCCCATTACCAGTCTTAACCCCCCCATAGCCCATTACCAGTCTTAACCCACCCTATAGCCCATTACCAGTCCTAACCCCCCCCCACAGCCCACCTCAAGTCAAGTCCTAATCCCCTCCATAGCCCATTACCAGTCCTAACCCCCCCCCCCCCACCGGCTCATGGAAAATTAAAAAAAAAAAAAAGCTGTACGATGCCGCCGAACAAGCAGCAGAATGGAGTGTCCCGCGGGGCCCCCACTCCCCGGCTGAGCCCCTCTGCGCCGGCTTTCAGATACGCGAAGGGAGAGTGTTTCCCTCGCGTCTCTGTTAAGCCCGCAGGGGCTGATGGGAAGTAGGGGCTGATGGGAAATTTCCCATCTGCCCCTGCGGGCTTAACAGAGATGCAAGGGAGACACTCTCCCTTCGCGTATCTGAAAGCCGGTGCAGAGGGGCTCAGCTAGGCCGGGAGAGCTCAGCCGGGCCGAGGGGGCCCCGCGGGACACTCCATTCTGCTGCTGCTGCGGCGGCAGCGGCCAGTTTTTTTTTTAAATTTAATTTTTAAAAAAGCAGAATGTTCTTTGCGTGGGGCTCCCTGAAACACGGGGCCCTGTGCAAAAAACATTCTTGCTCAATGGACGGGCCGGCCCTGCTGTACGGACCCCTTACCTACAGCCATACTACCTACCCTTACTGTTTGTTGTCTTGTATGTCATTACGTGTACGCCATTACGATTATGGGAGGGACGGAGTCCACGCAAACTCCGTTGGAATGTATGATCAAGAATTTCCATAAAGGATTTTCAGGAGACTATGGCATAAGAATGTCTCCGTCTAGATTAAGAATGCTATGTGATAGGGAGTGGCCTGTGCTAGCTACTTCATGGCCCCGTGGGGCCACCTTTGATGTAGAAATAGTTTCTCGTGTTCATCAGCTTGTACAAAAAGTGCACCCTGACCAGTTCCCCTACATAGATTCCTTGTTGGGTGTTTGCGAAATGCAGCCCTCTTGGGTAAAGCGCTGCTATGAGGAACAGTGTAGAATATTAGTAGCAACCACTAGGGGGACCCGGAAGGTTGAGGAGAGGAAGCCGCCTGTGTATTCCGCCTCAGAGTCCCCAGAAATCCTGGCCCGTTTACACCAGTACCCGCATAGGTTAGTTCCCCCAGCTCCGCTACCTGAAGCTGAACCTGATGAGGTACCTCAGCAATTACCGCTGCAGCAGGAAAAGAAGCCAACTTCCCCGAGTGATAGCCCTGAGTCTGGCCCAACTACGTCGGGAGGGCCAGGGTCCTCCTCCGATACTGAAAGCGGAGGCTCTCCTGCCAGTTCAGGGTCACCCACCAAGGAAGCTTATACCCGGGAGCTGTATGATTTAAGAAGTGTAACCCCGAAGAAGAAGGAGAAAGCAGGGTGCCTAATGCCATTGTGTCAAGTGCCTGGTTTACCTATCCTAAATGATCAGGGCCAGATGGCGCCAGGACCAACTAGTCTAATCTACGTGCCTTTTTCCACTACTGATTTATTAAACTGGAAAACGCATTATGCATCCTATACTGAGAAGCCCCAAGAATTGACAGAGTTAATGTCTAGTATAATGCAAACTCATCAGCCTACCTGGACTGATTGTCGCCAGCTCCTGTCCACTCTCTTTACTACTGAGGAGCGAGCGCGGATTGTGCAAGCAGCCATCCGCTGGTTAGAAGAGAATCCCGTAGAGGCGGGGGAAATGAATCTCCCACAAGCAGCTGCCGCAGCTTTCCCAAATGAAGATCCTAGATGGGATCCAAATTATGAAAGGGGGGCGGCAGCCCTAACGCGATTTCGCCAGGCCTTACTGCAGGGCCTGAGGAAGGGAGGCCAGAGGGCCATGAATATCGGGAAGGTATCTGAAGTTATCCAGGGTCCAGATGAGAGCCCAGCGGCCTTTCATGAGCGGTTGTCTGAAGCCTACAGATTATATACCCCATACGATCCCGCCGCCCAGGAGAATTTGCGCATGGTAAATGCAGCCTTTGTTAGTCAGTCCCAGAGAGACATAAAACGAAAATGACAGAAACTGGATGGATTTGCGGGCATGAATACAGCACAGTTAATGGAAGTTGCTCAGAAAGTGTTTGTGAATCGTGAAAATGAACGTGACAGAGAAAGTGAATGTAAAATGAAGAAGAAAGCAGATCTTCTTGCTGCCACTTTAGTTGAACGACCTGGAGGAGGTTTTCCTAACCAAAGGACCAGAGAACGTGGAAGAGGCCGCGGAAATAGCAGGCCTCCATTGGGTGTGAATCAGTGCGCCCATTGCAGAGAAGAAGGACATTGGAGAAGTGAATGCCTGCATCTTGACTCCACCCCCAGGAGGGGAGGAGGGAGTCCCTGGAGAACAGAAGGCCGATTTCAGAGTCGTGGAGGAATGAACCGAGCACAGTTCCAGCGAGAGAGAGAAGTCATTGAGGGAGTGGCAGTAGCAACGGGCTATGACATGGATGAAGTGGATGAAGACTAGGCCAGACCGGGCTCCAAGTTCACCCTGGGTCCCCAGGAGCCTATGGTCAGTTTGAAAGTAGGGGACAAATATATGGACTTTATGGTAGATACAGGAGCAGAACATTCAGTGGTGGCAAAGCCAGTGGCTCCTCTTTCCTCTCGATCTGTCACCATTGTTGGGGCCACTGGGAACAGGGCCACCAAGCCATTCCTGCAGAACCGTATGTGTGAACTAGGGGGACAGAAAATAACGCACCAGTTCTTGTATATGCCTGAGTGCCCTATTCCACTTTTGGGCCAAGATATGCTTGCAAAGCTTCAGGCACAAATATCCTTTGCTGAAGGGGGAGAAATGCAAATGACTGTGAACCAAAGCCTGCTGGATTGATGGTGCTAACTGTTCCCCGAGAAGAAGAATGGCGGTTCTATAGTACACCTCCAATCAAGTCATCCAGTTCCTGTATACCCACCAACCTTATAGCCCTGCCTGAAGTATGGACAGAAGATAATCCACCTGGCCTAGCGAAGAAAATAGCCCCTGTCATCGTCACCCTCAAGCCAGGAGCGGAACCAGTGCATGTGAAGTAGTATCCTCTTCCCCGACCAGCCATTGAAGGAATCCACTGCCATTTGATAAAACTGTTGAAGTATGTACTTCTCAAGGAGTGCCAGTCACCTTGGAACACCCCTCTTCTCCCAGTTAAGAAACCTGGGACAGGGGATTACCGCCCAGTACAAGATCTAAGGCGGTTAAATGATGCAGTTGAAACTATACACCCAGTGGTACCAAATCCTTATACTCTCTTGGGACTGATCCTCGCTGAGGCTACTCATTTCACCATCCTGGACCTGAAAGATGCCTTTTTCTGCATACGTCTAGCCCCCACCAGTCAACTTTTGTTTGCTTTTGAATGGCAAGACCCCACAACAGGAAGGCGGGGCCAACTCACCTGGACTCGATTACCTCAAGGATTCAAGAATTCACCTACTCTCTTCAGTGCTGCCCTGAATCAAGATCTTTCAAGTTACTCAGTGAACCCAGGACAAAGGGTTCTCCTTCAGTATGTGGATGACCTGCTCATAGCCACCAATTCAGAAAGTGAATGTCTACAAGCCACCAGTGAACTTCTGTACCTTCTGAATGAGGCTGGATACAAAGTCTCAAGAGCCAAGGCGCAACTATGTCAAACTAAAGTTAAATATCTAGGGTTCCAGTTGTCCAGTGGAATTCGACGCTTGGGACCTGAACGCAAAGAAGCTATAAGCAGTATTCCCATTCCAACCACCAGGAGGCAAGTAAGAGCCTTCCTGGGGGCCACAGGATACTGTCACATATGGATCCCCAATTTTGCACTGCTAGCAAAACCATTGTATCAAGTTACCAAAGGAATGGAAAAGTCTCCACTGGAGTGGGGACCTGAACAGGATGCAGCATTCCAATCTCTGAAAAGTGCTCTGATGTCATCGCCAGCTCTGGGTCTCCCAGATGTCCAGAAACCTTTCCATCTCTCCGTTCATGAATCACAAGGAAATGCGTTGGGGGTACTGACTCAATCTCTTGGATCTTGGCAACGGCCAGTAGCCTACTTGTCAAAACAGTTGGATGTGGTAGCAAGAGGTTGGCCCCCTTGTTTGAGAGCTGTTGCAGCAACAGCCCTTTTAATGAGCGAAGCTGACAAGCTCACTCTGGGACAGAATCTTCAAGTTACTGTGCCGCATTCTGTCCTGACCCTTATGGAACACAAAGGACGTTTCTGGCTAACGAATTCACGAATGTTGAAATATCAGAGTATGTTGTGTGAAAACCCCCAGATACAGTTAAAAGTCAGTCAAGCCCTGAATCCTGCTACATTGTTCCCGATTGGTCCTGGGGCCCCTGATCATGACTGTTTAGAAACTATGGACACTGTATTTTCAAGTCGCCCAGATTTGACTGATGTCCCTCTGGAGGACCCTGAACGGACTTTCTTCGTAGATGGAAGCAGTCTTGTCATCAATGGACATCATTGTGCCGGATATGCAGTGGTGACCCTTGATCTGGTAGTTTAGTCCTCAGCTCTGGCCCCAGGAACTTCAGCACAGAAGGCTGAACTGATAGCTCTCACTAGAGCACTGACATTAGGAGAAGGACTCCGCTTAAATGTGTACACAGATTCCAAGTATGCCTTTACAACTTTGCATGCACATGGAGCCCTGTTTAAAGAACGGGGGTTGATCACCTCAGGGGGCAAGTCCATTAGGTATGGGCCCAAGATATTGATATTATTAAATGCTGAATGGGCCCCTAAGCAAGTTGCAGTCATGCACTGTTGAGGTCATCAGGCAGGAGCTGGAGAAATTGCCCAAGGGAATAGATTTGCTGATGCCACTGCCCGAAAAGCAGCCACAACTGGACGAGTTGTGACCCAAGACACTTCAGTGCAGGCAGCCTTATTCCCTGTGCCCCTTAGCTCATGGGCTCCCCGATACACTACAAGAGAGTTAGATTATTTCTGTGAAAAGGAGGGAGGGGTCCTAACAGAAAAAGGTTGGATAGTGCTGCCACCTCCAGAGGGTAGCTCACCTCCAGGTCCCACAGTCATTCCTGAAGCATTAGGGCCAGCCTTTGTTCATGCTTTTCATCAGGCCACACATTATGGGAAAACAGCCATGGAAAGAGCCCTAAGACCCCATTTTTGCATCTCGCTATTAGGACCCCTGTCCGCGTCAGTGGCACAGCAGTGTTTGACATGTGCCAGGAATAATGCAAAGCAAGGTCCCATTCCACCTCCAAGAGTTCAGTCAGTAGGGGTGACCCGTATGAGTGATATTCAGGTGGACTTTACTGAAATGCCACGAGCAAACGGATATCACTACCTGTTAGTTCTAGTTTGCACATTTTCTGGGTGGGTAGAAGCCTGTCCCACCCGAACTGAGAAACCTCAAGAAGTCACTAAAATACTGCTCCATGAGATTATTCCTCGATTTGGAATACCATTGACTATAGGATCAGACAATGGACCCTCCTTTGTGTCCCAGGTGACTCAACAGTTAGCTCGAGCTCTACAGATACAATGGAAGCTGCACACTGCTTATAGACTCCAGAGTTCAGGGAAGGTAGAACGCATGAATAGAACCCTGAAAACTCAGTTGACCAAGCTTTGTCAAGAAACACACCTAAAGTGGCTCCAGGTTCTCCCTATAGCCCTTCTTAGGATACGTTCTGCTCCAACCAAGTCTTTAGGAGTTTCCCCTTTTGAGATTTTGTATGGGCGACCTCCACCCAATGTACAGGGAATTAAAGGAGATATGAAACAAATAGGATCTGAAATAACTAGACAAGAACTATTGGCTTTAGGTTCTGTTTTGCAGAGTCTTCATACCTGGGTGCAAGATCGATTGCCCAACAACCTAACAGAGCCTCTGCATCCCTTCAAGCCAGGAGTGTCAGTGTGGATCAAGGAGTGGAGAAAGACCCCGCTGGCGCTGCATTGGAAGGGACCTTATGTTGTCATCTTGTCAACTCCAACTGCAGTAAAAGTTACAGAACTCAAACCCTGGATCCATCACAGTCGAGTGAAGCTGGCAGCTGCTCCTGAACCTGGTCAATGGACCTCAGTAAATGACCCTGAGACTCCATTGCGACTCACATTGCAGAGACAACCAGCGTTGTAAGAGTCTCTAGATTCTATCATCCTACCCCTGTCGCGCAAGGGTAGCAGTCGAAGCAGAAAAGAAGAAAAGACTCTACAAGTTCATCGTACCCAATATTCCAGTTGACCTCCAAAGACTGTAATCACAATGTTCCTCCACTATTGCCTTATGGGAGTGATGGTCCTGGGATTCCTGGAAAAGACTTTTGCCTTACCCCCTTGTGCAGCTTGTATAACTACCACCCGAACTGGACTGAATGTCACTCAGACTTTGCTTTATCATTCCTACTATACTTGCACTGGTATAGTTAGCCGGTGTGTATATAATGGTACAGAGTTAAATATCTGTACGAAGGGGAAAAGTAAGACTTGTTATAACCCCCGGCAGAACCCCTCTTATTATGTACTTGAGATACGATGGAATGATGAGGATGGAGCTCTCATAAATGCCACACGACATCTCCCTGATCCCACAAAGCATGTTACCCTGAGTTTTGATGCTTGTGATGTGATAAACAGAAATGCCTATCACAAGTGTGGATATTGGGAGCAAGCCTACTACTATGATGATAAATATATGTGTCCTGAAGGAGCATACGGATGGGGAAAGTGTACTGGGAAATCTTCCCCAACCGTCTACAGTACATCATCCAAAGATGCTTACTACTGTCCCAAGTGGGAATGCGTGTATTATGCTACTTGGACTGGTGCGCCTATGGGACGAGATGCAGATAAACGAGTGGCCATTTTGGAAAAATTATCATTGCCAGAGCCACAAAAATGTAAGAAAGGTGCCTGTAATCCGGTACGGCTCATCATACTTAACCCCAGCCAGTGGAAACAGGGGTACAGATTTGGGTTACGAATAGCAGGAGGAGGCATAGATCCTGGAACTTTTATACATATACAGCTGAATACTAAGACTCATGTATCTGCACCTTATCGAATACATCACTCTTTTTATGAAGCCATGAAGGCAGAGTTTGAGATTCCTCATGCTTCCCAAAACTTGTTCATTGAGCTCGCCGGGGCAGTAGCATCTAGTCTCCACATTTCGGACTGCTTCTTCAGTGGAGGAACTAAGATGGGAGACCAATGGCCCTGGGAGGCGCAAAAAGTGAACTATTCTATTCCTTATAATCAGACTGATTTACATAATACTACTAGTGAGTGGGTACTGGCCCACTCCATTGTTGGTAACTTGTGTTTTGCTCGCTCTGGACCACAGTTTAACATGGAGGTTGGACAGCTGGTCTGTCTCAATCAGAGGTTCTACAACAGTACCACCAAGAAGACGTCCTGGTGGTCAGGAATCAACGCTCCAGAGCCCACCAACCCTTTAGTCCGTTTCCCTAATCTTGTCAGCATCTGGACTAATCTAGCATCTTATAATACCTGGCAAGCACCACCTGGACTGTACTGGATTTGTGGAACCCGAGCATATGCTAGGCTTCCTCACCACTGGGGAGGAGCATGTGCATTGGGAACCATACAACCTTCCTTTTTCCTTTTGCCTGCGTCCCATGGAGAACAATTGAGTTTTCCCGTGTACAGGAGTCGACAGAAACGAGAGGTCTTGAAAATAGGCCAATGGGACAAATGGAATGATGAAGAGTGGCCACCTGAGAGAATCATTTCATACTATGGACCTGCTACTTGGGAGCAAGATGGTACCTGGGGATATCGTACTCCTGTGTATATGATAAATCGTATTATATGCTTACAAGCTGTTGTTGAAATAATAACCAATGAAACCAGTAAAGCACTAACTCTTTTAGCTAAGCACAAATGCGTACAGCTATTTATCAGAATCGTTTAGCTCTAGATTATTTGTTAGCAGTTGAAGGTGGAGTGTGTGGAAAATTGAATTTAACCAACTGTTGTTTGCAGATTGATAATAATGGGCACGTTGTTGAAGATATAGCTACTCAAATGCGCACACAAGCATATGTGCCTGTTCAGACCTGGCATGGCCTGAAGCTCGATGGGTGGTTTGGTTCAGCATTTTCATGGTTGGGTGGTCTGAAGACCCTTGTGTTTATTGTATTACTCATATTAACTGTATGCTTGTTGCTCCCATGTCTCCTACCCCTTTGCATACGCATGATAACCTCAGTTATTGATAACACTATAGAACGGAAGGCAGCTACGAAAATATTAGCTATGTGGCAATATTACCCTATACCCCAAGCTGATACTGTTACACGAGTATAATATGTGATTTAATTCTCACCCTTTCTCACTTGCGGGTGAGAATAATCAAAGGGGGGAATGTGGCAGGCTATGGCCTACGATAGCCTGCAAATATGAAAGGCCTATAAATTAGGCCCTGATTCCAACCCCCATCTAAGAGAAAGAACCAAAGTCTGTAAAAGTTTGTGAAAACTGTTTTAAACTGCTTAATAAGAGGTTTTCATGAATGTATAAATCTTTCATTATTCTCTTGTGCTGTGAAGATAGAAATGTTTCAATACTTGCATTCCTAGAGCCAGAAATGACCTTGCAGTAGAGAAGTATCCAAACCTAGAAACTGTACCATTGTTAGAACAGTCCTAGAGGAGGGAGTTGGGTGCTAGGCCCAGGAGGGATCTCTGACTGGACAAACGCAGGGGGCGTTGGGGCCAATAGAAAGTCTGCATGTATTGTGGTGATGCACATGCAGCAGAGCCCTTTAAAACTGAAAAAAAAGAGTTTTTTTTCATAAACGGGGGATGGGCTCACCAAAGCATAGCTCCCAAACAGAAAGAGAAACTAAAGCACACACTAGCAGGGCTAGCCTGAAGCCACACCCAGCCTCTAGAATAGTTGCAGGGTGGGGCCAGGGAAGGAAACAAGCCACAGAACATTTAAGCTGCCTCACATAGGAAGTGAGGCAGAACCGGCAGAACAAGGAAGAGAATCAGGAGAGCAAGCAGGACGTGCTCAGACACAGGAAGGACTGCAGAGAGAGACTGCCAGAGGGCAGGAAAGACTGCAGGCCAGAAGCCAGGAGAAGAGGCAGAGAGTCCAGAGAGACCAGGGGAAGAGGCAGCATTACAAGGCTGTGAGACCTGGTGGTTCAAAGGGGACCAGCCACAACTCCCAAGGCAAGTGTCAAGGTTGTGGGCAAGAAAAGAGCTGGGGAAGAAGTCAGGACTATACGTCTGATTCTGAAGGTAGCAGCTCAAGTCCTGGGCCCTTGAACAGACAGTACAGAAAGTCTGATAAAAGGAGGGTTTCTGCCAGCCCAACAACTCATATATTTCCTGAAGTGGAGTTGTTAAGGGAGAGAAGGGCAAGAGGTTCTGACCCAGTTAAAAGGGGGAGCCATAATCTAAAATGGGGAAAGCTTTTTAAACTTTTAAAAGAAGTGCAGCAGAGTGTGCTAGAAGTTGCCCCAAGCCCTGAGCTTTATAATTCACCGGAGGAAATGGAAGTGGAGCTTTATCCAGACAGTCCAGTGTCTTCAGCAGAGTCAATGGAGTGTGGACTTTGTGTGAGCAATGTTTAATGTTTCTATGGAAGGCTGTATGATACAGGTTAAGAAGATAACATATGTGCTGGTATCAATGAATGCCTAGGATAAGGGCAGACAAGAAGATAGAAACCTCGTGTTTAAAAGCAGCCAGTTTTACCACTGCTAAAGCCCGGTTAAGAAGGTTATTGGTTTTAAACTAAGAGGCAGCACATGGCTGGTATCCTAATCTGCAGCAGCTGAGAATGTGAATTCAAAACTGCCTTATTGAAGTTTTGTTGAACTGTGCACTTAACAGTATTTTGCTGGTTTTGTTAAATGGAAGAAGGCAAAATTAACTAGAGTGGAGAAAACTACTTGGAGAGTTTTTGCTAAGAAAGTTACTGGAGAAAGTATCCTATTTTTGGTTATATTTTTGGTTTGCCTTATCATGGTCATTTGTCAAAAATTGATTCCACGAAGAAAACAATAAAAAGCAATTTTTTTTACAAATTGTCCTGTGTCCTCATCCACTCGTACTGCTTACAAAGCAGGCCACAACTACACAAAAAGAGTGATGACTGGCGCACCCCACTAGGCAGCCACCTAGACGGATGGGGCGCCGCCACAGGTGGCGTAGTAAGTTGGATTTTTTCGCTGGAATCAAGTTGGCACGCCAGAGAAGCAGTCCGTACCAAAGAGGAAGGAGAGACATCCCCAGGAGCAGCCATGTCAACCCCAGGTCTGCGGAGCAGAAGGGAAAATCCGGAGTGGCGGTGGAGCTGGATTCCGGATCAACGGAGTTGACAAAGTGAGACTCTGCACCAGAACCAGGTAACCCGTAGGCTAGAGGGTTAATCTGGATAGCACTGGTGTAAGAGGGTGGCTGTTGGGAAATAATCACCAAGGCAGAAAAAAAAAATAAGAAGTCCGCACTTGGTGTTTCTGTCTTTTGTTCTCTCCACAGGAAAGAGGAACCATGGAGTCACGCGACATCCTGGACTGGGCGGCTGGCCAGATAGCCAAACAGCAGGAGTTGTCCGCACGGAGCCTGGAGCAGGCAAAGGTGTTATTCCAGGCGCAGCAAGCACCACTCATTGAGGCGATGTCCAGCTGGCTTGCAGCCCAAGGAAAGAAAAAAGATGCTGCCGGGACTGTGCCAGGTGCAGGGGCAGGTTTTCAGGGCTGGGACTGGCCAGGTACTGGGACTTTCTCGGGTGGGCGCCTCACGAAAGATGACGATGTGGATGATTACATCGAGGCTTTCGAGAGAATAGCTCTCTTAGCCAGATGGCCAAAAGAGCAGTGGGCGCTAAGGTTCGCTGCTTCACTCACGGGCGAAGCCTTAGCGGCCTACAGAGCTATGCCTGCTAGTTTAATTAAGAGTTATGATGATGTAAAGCAAGCGGTGAAAGATCGCTTAGGTTTAAATCCAGCGGTCTATCGCAGGCAACTGCGCTCATGTAAGTTGAGGTCAGGTGAGACACCTCAGGCATTATATCACCGTGTGAAAAACCTGGTATACAAGTGGCTGATGCCAGAAGTAAAGGATATAGAGTCTATTTTAGATACGATAATCCTTGAGCAATATATGGAGTCTGTACCAAGCAGCGTGCAAACCTTCCTAGTACTCCAAAATTGCAAAAACACTCGGGAAGCCATTGCATTGACTGACCGCTTTCTGGAGGCTAATAAATTAAGCCCAGAGAAAGAGGGTGTTTTTAAAAAGGACAAACTGGAGTCTCTAGAAAGGAAGGCCAAGCTTGAGGGATTTGCAGACGAAAATGTAAAGATGTATAGAGGATACAATATGCATAGGAAGTGTTTCTCGTGTGGAGAAGCTGGTCATGTAAAGAGGGACTGTAAGCCAAAAAGGCCTTGATAACAACCCAGCACAGAGATGCAGGAGAAGCATTCCTGTTAAGGGTGGAGGTAGAAGGGATACCAACGGAGGCATTATTGGACTCAGGCGCAGACCAATCTATGATTTCCCAGAGGCTATGGCAGCAAATGGAGGCGAAAGACAAACCCTCGCCACTGACCTCTGGGAATCATATTAGGATACTCTGTGTCCATGGCGCCGTTTCTACCTACCCCATACAGTCTGTGGTAATAGAGGGAGTAGGTCTGAAAAAACAGATGGAGGTGGCCATAGTACCCAAGCTTCCACATGAGGTAGTCCTGGGCCGTGACTGGCCACAGTTCAGGAAAGGTTTAGCTGAAGAGTTGCAGGGTGAAGCCAACCAATCAGCTACCTTTTCACAGGCAGGTAATTTAGCCAGGGAGAAAACCTTACCCCAGGTAGGAAAGGTTGCTGACCCCAGGCTAAGAGGAAATAGGGCCGCTGAAGATACCGCAGCCAGGGAGAAAGCCTTACCCCAGTTAGGAAAGGTTGCTGACCCCAGGCTAAAAGAAAGTAAAAAAGGTATGATCACTACCTGTACAGGTGGTAAGCCCTTAGAAAAAGAAAGTAGCCCTCAGAAAGACCCTAGGTCAGGGACATCTTCCCAGGGAGACCTAATCACTCCTGCCAAAGACATTCCCAGGAAAGGAAAACCTGAAAGGAGGCGGGAGAGGAGGACCAGGGCGCAGAACAGGGCTGA
The DNA here is from genome assembly GCA_033557465.1 of Ichthyophis bannanicus. NCBI lineage: Eukaryota > Metazoa > Chordata > Amphibia > Gymnophiona > Ichthyophiidae > Ichthyophis > Ichthyophis bannanicus. The sequence continues at coordinate 399,825,268 of CM066039.1, read as the reverse complement.
TTTGAGGGCCGGACAGGAATTGCCCTGGATTCCTGCCGAGTTAAAGGAGAAATTTCCCGGGGAACAGAGGGCAGATCCTGCCCTGGGCCGAGCATTCGAATATGCCAGGAAAGGATCTGAGACCCTACCAAGATTTCTCTTGGAGGACAACGTGTTATATAGGGAAAGTACAGATGCACGGTCGGGTGACATAAGGAGACAGTTAGTGGTACCTCATTCTTTTAGGAGCATGGTTTTAAGATTAGCTCACGTTCACCCGGTGGGAGGTCATAAAGGGGTACAAGGCACCTTAGAGCGAGTATTGGCTAGGTTTTATTGGCCCGGTGTTTTTAGGGAGACGGCAAGATTTTGCGCGTTTTGCCTGTCCTGTCAGAGGGTCACGGCGAATCATCTGCCGAGGGTGCCTAAATTTCTAACTGATTTGAAAGGCCGCTTGCAGCGTATGGCAGAAGCGGTGGAAGGGAATTTAAAAGCGAGTCAGGCCCGTCAGAAGGCTTATCACGACCGACGAGCACGACCACGTGTCCTGAGAGTAGGAGATAAGGTACTGGTAATGATTGCCGCTGCCAGTTCCAAATTTGAAAATGCCTGGAAAGGGCCCTACAGGGTTTTAAAACGGGTGGGTCCTGTGACATATACTTTGGAAACAGGAAAAGGGAAGCAGCAAGTGTACCATATCAATGTACTACGCCCATGGCAGGAGCGGGCTGTGGAAGTAGCTACAGAGCAGGACAATGACCCACAAGCTTTAGTTGGGATTACCAGCTGTGCGCGGGTTGTGGCGCCAGCCGGTAATAGCTTAAGGGGGGGGGGGGATATGTGGTGATGCACATGCAGCAGAGCCCTTTAAAACTGAAAAAAAAGAGTTTTTTTTCATAAACGGGGGATGGGCTCACCAAAGCATAGCTCCCAAACAGAAAGAGAAACTAAAGCACACACTAGCAGGGCTAGCCTGAAGCCACACCCAGCCTCTAGAATAGTTGCAGGCAGAGAGAGGGTGGGGCCAGGGAAGGAAACAAGCCACAGAACATTTAAGCTGCCTCACACAGGAAGTGAGGCAGAACCGGCAGAACAAGGAAGAGAATCAGGAGAGCAAGCAGGACGTGCTCAGACACAGGAAGGACTGCAGAGAGAGACTGCCAGAGGGCAGGAAAGACTGCAGGCCAGAAGCCAGGAGAAGAGGCAGAGAGTCCAGAGAGACCAGGGGAAGAGGCAGCATTACAAGGCTGTGAGACCTGGTGGTTCAAAGGGGACCAGCCACAACTCCCAAGGCAAGTGTCAAGGTTGTGGGCAAGAAAATTTCTGGGTATGAAGTCAGGACTATACGTCTGATTCTGAAGGTAGCAGCTCAAGTCCTGGGCCCTTGAACAGACAGTACAGAAAGTCTGATAAAAGGAGGGTTTCTGCCAGCCAAACAACTCATATATTCTCTGAGGTGGAGTTGTTAAGGGAGAGAAGGGCAAGAGGTTCTGACCCAGTTAAAAGGGGGAGCCATAATCTAAAATGGGGAAAGCTTTTTAAACTTTTAAAAGAAGTGCAGCAGAGTGTGCCAGAAGTTGCCCCAAGCCCTGAGCTTTATAATTCACCGGAGGAAATGGAAGTGGAGCTTTATCCAGACAGTCCAGTGTCTTCAGCAGAGTCAATGGAGTGTGGACTTTGTGTGAGCAATGTTTAATGTTTCTATGGAAGGCTGTATGATACAGGTTAAGAAGATAACATATGTGCTGGTATCAATGAATGCCTAGGATAAGAGCAGACAAGAAGATAGAAACCTCGTGTTTAAAAGCAGCCAGCTTTACCACTGCTAAAGCCCGGTTAAGAAGGCTATTGGTTTTAAACTAAGAGGCAGCACATGGCTGGTATCCTAATCTGCAGCAGCTGAGAATGTGAATTCAAAACTGTCTTATTGAAATTTTGTTGAACTGTGCACTTAACAGTATTTTGCTGGTTTTGTTAAATGGAAGAAGGCAAAATTAATAAGAGTGGAGAAAACTACTTGGAGAGTTTTTGCTAATAAAGTTACTGGAGAAAGTATCCTATTTTTGGTTATATTTTTGGTTTGCCTTATCATGGTCATTTGTCAAAAATTGATTCCACGAAGAAAACAATAAAAAGCAATTTATTTTTACAAATTGTCCTGTGTCCTCATCCACTCGTACTGCTTACAAAGCAGGCCACAACTACACAAAAAGAGTGATGACCGGCGCACCCCACTAGGCAGCCGCCTAGACGACAGGGCGCCGCCACAGTATCAAACTGGAAAGAAATGTATAAATGAATATGTTTCTGTAAGAACTTTGCTCAGTCCTTTGTGAAGCTTGACTAACTGGGCCTTGTGCACGATAAATTGGCTTGGATCTGTAAAATGACTCCTGGATTTATTCATTGTCTGCACTTCGCTGCTACATCGGTACCTGCTTTGGCAGGCTTACTTCCCCCAATGCCGAGTTTAGAATCACTCTCAAGCATGGGGGATCAGGTACCGACTTGCTTCGGTACCGACCTCAAGCGGTACCAAAGACTTCTTTTGAAGGAGAACCCGGTGCTTCATCCCTTTGAGTCTTCCGATTCCGATGACTCAGATGACTCCACCGGTACCAGAGCTGAACTTTTACAAGGTTCAACTCCTTCTCCTCAACGCAGAATGTCCCCTCCTGAGGACATGTCTTTTCACGATTTTGTTTGTGATATGGCAAAGGCATTTGCGATTACAGTGGTACCTGAAAAGGAGCTTAGGGCAGAAGAATTATGAATTCTCCAGGACCAAGCAGGAAGTCAGTCCTCACTTATGGGTGACGTCTGCGCCGACGGAGCCCTCGCGGAACAATTTTCCCCAGCTTTCGCAGAAAGCCTTTGGGAATTACAGCGCGCATGCGCGGTCCCCTTCCCGCCCAAGGGTGCCATCTTGCTCAGTCTTCTTTTTTCCGCGGAGCCCTACAGACGTAGTTTGTGATCACCGCTGAAAAAGTTGATTTCTTTCGTTTGTTTTTTCTCGGTTCGATGCCGTGTCTCTTTCCCGCCCGGCCTCGATACTCCAATATCGAGTTTGTTCTCATTTTTTCAGTTTTTGTCCTTTGTAACGGGCGTTCCCGCCACTTATTTTCTTTTTCCCTGGCAGCACGGTCCTTCGACCTCGCAGGGGCCCTTTTTCCCCCGATGGCTGCCAGCAGTTTTAAAAAGTGTGATCGCTGTACCAGACATATGTCTCTTACCGACACACATGACTGCTGCCTCCGTTGCCTAGGACCCAATCATGACTCGGTGGGTTGTGGTCCGTGCAACAAAATGTCCTCGAAGGCATTGAGGAGTCGGCAGTCACAAAAGGAACGAATCTTCTCTGACTCTGCGTCCGGTCGGGCCCGGACCTCGTCAGAGGCTTCGACGTCTCGTGACTCCGGCCCCGAGCATCGTCGGAGTTCCTCTGAGTGGGGGTCTCCCAGCTGGGAACATCGTCGGAAGAGGAAACCCGCGAGGGTGGCGCCGGAGGAAGCTCTTGGTCCCTCGAGGGCCAGGTCGCATAGCCCCGCCAGCCGCCCCGGGTCCTCGGAGGCGGAGAGGTCGTCGAAGCATCCTCGTCTCGAAGTGGAGTCTCCTGGACACGTGAGTACTGTAGTCCTCGTGGACTCACCTCCCAGAGAACCGACGTCGGGCCCGACGCCATCGGGGCCCAAGTCGGGGGCTGCTGGGTCTTCTGAGTTTGGTCTCAGATTGACGGCCTTGGAGTGCAGTATCGCTGCCTTCATGGACCAGCAGTGGGCATTGATGGCCGGCATCGCCAGTGCATCTGCCCCGACCACCGGGACGTCGACGTCCAAGTCGACCCCGGAGGCCGAGCCGATCCTCGAGTCCATACGAGCTCGAGTCGATCCTCGGCCAAGGTCTCCCTCGGACTCCCGTTCGGGACTGAGGTCGTCGACTCCGGCCTCGGCGTCGGGGCGGAGGTCCTCGGCCCTCGCCCGCACGGAGCCACTCGATTCCTCCACGGAGGAGTCGGGCTGGGACACGGAGGAGGACGAGTCACCCGGTTCTTTTCAGACTCGGTGCGTCCCCTCCGACTCGCCCGAGTCAGAGCCTCGGAGACGGTCCCCCCCGGAGGATACCCGGTTCTCCGATTTCGTGAGGGACATGGCCAAGGCTTTGGCATTCCCCGCGGATCCGGAGGAGGAGCCTCGAGCCGAAGAGCTCGAGGCCCTCCAGAATGACTCTCCCCCGAAGGAGGCCTTTACTGTGCCAGTTCCTCCGATGCTGGAGCGGCTGCTCTTCCGCATGTGGGAGAGCCCGGCCTCGACACCGGTGTTAAGCAAGCAGGTCGATTCCATGTATCGAGTCCGCAAGAGCCCTGGGTTCCAGAAGGCACAACTGCCGCACCATTCCATGGTGGTGGAATCGGCCATGCATCGACTTAAGAGTCAGAAGATGCACTCCTCGGTGCCTCCGGGTAAGGAGGCCCGGAACCTGGATGCCCTCGGTAGGAAGTGCTTCCAGGGCTCTATGCTTGCTTGCCGAGTCCAGACATACCAGCTGTATATGGGCATGTATCTTCGAGAACTGGCAAAGGAAATTGCCGGGTTCTCTGCTGGTCTCTCCGAGGAACCTTTGCAGAGGTTCCAGGCCTTGGCCATTGGTATTCGAGAGTGCTCGAAGTTTATTTCTCGAGCAGCCTACGATGGCTTCGAAGCATCGGCTCGAGTAGCCGGAGCCGGCATCGGTGCTCGCCATCAGGCTTGGCTTCAGTCATCCGACCTTGAGCCATGGGTGCAGGACAAGTTGGTCGATGTCCCCTGCAGAGGTGAAAACCTCTTTGGCAAGCCCATGGCTGATAAGGCAGCAGAACTCGAGTCCAAGACTCTCACCAGAACTCGCCTATCCAGAAAGACCTCTGCCCCTTCACAGAAGAGGAAGGGCTCGGGGAAAAAGCCCTTTTACCCGAGGAAGGTGTCTGCCTATAAACAGCACCACCCACAATATCAAGCCTCAGCAGCTCCCCATCAGGGCCAGCAGGCTAAGGGACAGGGCAATGGGTCCCGTAGGCAGAAGGCCCCCAAGCCCACTACACAGGCCCCTGCTCAGCAGGGTGGAGGTTTTTGACTATGCCGGCATAGCCTCTCCCCCTCCGCGACTTTCGCTCAGCACGGGGGGCCGGCTGACCCACTTTGCCCACAGGTGGTCAGCCATAACATCCGATTCCTGGGTGCTGCAGGTGGTTCAAAAGGGCTACCTCTTACATTTTCACCAGGTACCTCCTCCCTACTTTCCAGGGGAGCCTCCAAGACCCCCTCTGCACAGGGACTTTCTCCTTCAGGAGCTGCAAAGTCTGCTCCAGGAACAGGCTGTGGAGCCTGTGCCCCAGCACTTGTGGGGTCACGGGTTTTATTCGAGGTACTTCCTGGTTCCGAAAAGAACAGGAGGCCTCAGACTCATCCTGGACTTGCGCAATCTCAACAAGTTCCTGCAGCGGGAAAAGTTCAAGATGCTTACCCTTGGAATCCTACTGCCCTACCTCCGGCAGGGAGATTGGCTATGCTCCTTGGATCTAAAGGATGCTTACACTCACATCCTTATTCATCCGGACCACCGGCAATATCTGAGATTTGTGGTGGCAGGGAATCATTACCAGTACCGCGTACTGCCCTTTGGCCTCTCCTCCGCTCCCAGGGTGTTCACGAAATGCCTGGCAGTGGTGGCAGCTTTCCTGAGGCTTCAAGGCCTCTTCATCTTCCCCTACCTGGACGACTGGCTCATCCGGGCACAGTCTTCCCTAGAGGTCACTCAGGCCACTCAACGCACAGTGGCTCTGCTTCAGCACTTGGGCTTCGTCATAAACTTCGAAAAGTCCACTTTGCTCCCCTCTCAGGATCTCGAATTCATAGGAGCACTGCTGGACACTCTGCAGGCTCGGGCCTTCTTACCCCTGGAATGGGCCAACAGGCTCATAGCTCTGGCCGGCAGGTTCCACAGCGCGTCACCTGCCTCTGCCAGACAATTCCTGCAACTGCTCGGTCACATGGCCTCCACGGTCCATGTCACTCCAAATGCCCGTCTGCATATGCGACCTGCTCAGTGGAGCCTTTGCACTCAATGGCATCAGGCCACAGGGAGACTGACAGACTTAATACAGATCTCCGACCGCCTGGTCTCCTCTCTGCAGTGGTGGCTTCAACTGCCCAATCTGGTACTTGGCATGACTTTTCAGTCTCCTCCACCTTCTCAAGTGCTCACGACGGATGCCTCTCTCCTGGGATGGGGAGCGCATTGCCAAGGAACATGCACTCAAGGCCTTTGGACACCTTGGGAGGCTGTTCAGCAGATAAACTTCCTGGAGCTGCGGGCGATCCGCCTGGCTCTGCGGACCTTCTCTCACCTCACTTCTCGTCGGTCTGTACTGGTGCAGACGGACAATCAGGTCGCCATGTTCTACGTGAACAAACAGGGGGGCACGGGCTCCCTCCTATGTCAGGAGGCTCGGAGACTGTGCTCTTGGGCAGTCGACCACGACATCCTCCTCAAGGCTGTTTACCTGCCCGGGCAGGACAATTGCCTAGCCGACAAACTGAGCCGGATTCTGCAGCCGCACGAATGGAGGTTGAACCCCGTAGTGGTCCAACGGATCTTCCGCCGGTGGGGCCTCCCCACCGTGGATCTCTTTGCCAGTCCCCTAAACCGGCAACTTCCCATGTTCTGCTCCTGGCACCCGCATCCTCTCAGAGTAGCGCCGGATGCTTTCCTCATTTCGTGGTCCACGGGCCTACTGTATGCCTTTCCTCCCACGCCACTTGTGTCCCGGACGCTGTTCAAAATTGTCCAGGACAGGGCCTCCGTGATCCTGGTAGTGCCCAGGTGGCCGAGACAACCCTGGTTCCCTCTACTCCTACAACTAGCGGTGGACACCCCTCTTCCTCTGGGGTTTCAGCCCGATCTCCTGACCCAGAATCAGGGTACTCTCCTCCACCCCAACCTCCGGGCCCTTCATCTGATGGCCTGGCTGCTGAAAGGGTAGTCCTAGCTCCGCTCTTACTTCCTCCTGAGGTGGAGGCTGTCGTCCTGGCGTCTCGGCGACCTTCCACCCGGAAATCTTACGCCCTTAAATGGCGTCGTTTCTCGGTCTGGTGTTCTCAGCGCTCTGAGGACCCCTTCACCTGCTTAGTATCGGTGGTACTGCAATATTTGCTTCACCTCTCCGATCTAGGCCTCAAATCCAACTCTGTCAGGGTCCACCTCAGTGCTCTCTCTGCACATCATTCGCCGGTGGAGGGCCAGCCTCTTTCCGCGCACCCCCTGGTGGCGCGTTTTCTCAAGGGCCTTCTTCTGCTTAAGCCCCCGTTGCGCCCTCCAGCTCCTGACTGGGATCTCAATGTGGTCTTGCAAAGGCTTACCTGTCCGCCTTTTGAACCCATGGCTACCTGTCCTCTTCGTTTCCTCTCCTGGAAAACTCTCTTCTTGGTAGCCCTTACCTCCGCTAGGCGCGTTAGTGAACTACAGGCCCTAGTGTCGGAGCCCCCTTACACTAGGTTCTACAAGAATAGGGTGGTCTTACGGACTCACCCTAAGTTTCTTCCGAAGGTGGTCTCCTCTTTTCACATCAATCAAAAGGTGGTTCTTCCGACCTTCTTTCCCAGACCGCATACCAGCCGTGCTGAAACTGTTCTGCATACCCTGGACTGTAGAAGAGCCTTATCCTTCTACCTTGACTGTACACGTGAGCATCGAAAGGCTGTCCAGCTTTTCGTCTCTTTTGACCCCAATCAGTTGGGGGTACCCGTCTCTAAGCGTACTCTGTCCGTCTGGGTAGCTGACTGTATTGCCTGGGCTTATGGAGCAGCCGGCCTCTCCTTAGAGAGTCGAGTCACGGCTCACCGTGTCAGGGCGAAGGCTGCGTCAGTAGCTCACCTCCGCTCTGTTCCGTTGGCGGACATCTGCCGGGCCGCTACTTGGTCTTCAAGCCAGACGTTTGCGGCTCATTACTGCCTGGAGAGGGAGTCCTGCAGGGACAGTGCTTTCGGACAGGCAGTCCTCCACAATCTCTTTGAGGTCTAAGCAACTCCTACCCTCCGGCCCTGGTGTTGGGCTACCGGCCGGATTTGTATTCAGAGAAGATTCCTTCCTTCTGTACTGTTGAGCTTGAGGGAGCTCATCTTTCGGTTGAGGTCTCCGGTAGCCTTGAGCTCGGGAGTCCCATAAGTGAGGACTGACTTCCTGCTTGGTCCTGGAGAAAGAGTAGTTACTCACCTGTAACAGGTGTTCTCCAGGAGCAACAGGAATCAGTCCTCACTACCCTCCCTCCTCCCCTTGGAGTTGCAGTCATTCTTTTTGCTAACTTTTTTTTTTGCTGTCTCTTCGCTATGTCATCAGACTGAGCAAGATGGCACCCTTGGGCGGGAAGGGGACTGCGCATGCGTGCTGCAATTCCCAAAGGCTTTCTGCGAAAGCTGGGGAAAATTGCTCCGCGAGGGGTCCGTCGGCGCCGACGTCACCCATAAGTGAGGACTGATTCCTGCTGCTCCTGGAGAACACCTGTTACAGGTGAGTAACTACTCTTTCTGCAATACCCCTTGGCTCCAAAGGAAGCAGCTATGCTCCCTATACATCAGATCTTGCATGATCTAATGTTAAGGATGTGGGAAACTCCTTTAACAGTATCCCCACATTCTAAACGTCTTGACACTATGTATAGAGTGCCACCTTGTCCAGGTTTTCAAAAGACTCAGCTACCACACCATTCTATGGTGGTGGAGTCTGCCATGAGACGGATTAAGAGTACAAAGAGACACTCTTCTAATCCACCAGGTCGTGAATCTAGAACCCTGGATGCCTTTGGGCATAGATGTTTTTAGGCCTCCATGCTTTCAGCAAGGATTAGTTCCTATATTTTATACATGGGAATGTTTCTTGAGGAGGTTACAAAAAACTTAGAGCTTTTGAACCCTTTCCTTCAAGATGATAAAAGAGCAGACTATTCATCACTAGTCAAACATGCTCAGAATGTCTCTAAGTTCATGAATCGTGCTACCTTTGACTGTTTTGAATGTATAGCAGAACATCTGCTATAGCTATAGGAGCATGACGTATTGCCTGGCTCCAAGCTTCAGACTTAGAAGAATGGGTGCAGGAAAAGCTGGGAAATATTCCTTGCACTGGAGAAAATCTTTTTTAAGTATTGGCAATCTAAGGCTAATCAGCTTGACACTGATAATGCTACTTTAAATAGATTGTCAAAAATTTCTGCTAACCCAGTTAAGAAAAAGTCCTTTAACCCTTTCCAGGCCAAGCCCAAAACTCTTGGGATCCAAAATTCTGACTAAATATTCCTATCAAATGGTATATAATACATGACCATAGCAGAAGGAAAATCACTATTAGAACATATTGAATAAGACGGGTACAATTTTCCTGAAATATGCAAAAATTAACCCGGCTGCAGAATGTGGATTAAAATTTTAAAGTAGGCCTTCAAAGGGTTAAGAAACCCTTTTTCTCTAAGAAGAAAAAGTTCTATCCATCTTCCACCCAACAGGCATATGTTCCCCAAAAAGGGCAACAACAGACGAGACAAACCTCAGCAGGCTCAACAGATTCAGCCTCCTCAGGGTTTTTGACTTTTGTCTAGAGAACTTACTCGTTCTTCCTGTGTTAGGCCCAGAACCTATAAATATTCCAGGCCGTATCTGCCATTTTGCCAAAAGATTGCAACAAATCACATCAGAAGCCTGGACTTTGTCCATAGTGAGTCTGGGGTACAGGCTTTGTTTCCTCAGCTTGCCACCACCCACACTAGTAAAACAGTTCAACCCTCCATAGCCCATGTTCCCTGTAAAATAGTTATCTCCAAGTTATAATACCCTGTTCAATGTAATTTCTGTTTGTTCAATGTAAACCGCACTGATGCAGAATAGCGCGGTATATAAGAGAATGTAAATAAATAAATAAAAAAAATAACTCTCAACCTCTAGGCATAGACCTCTTGCTACAAGAGGTCTCTACTCTTCTAGCTCAAGGAGCTATAGAAGAGGTTCCTCTATGCCAACAAGGTACAAGGTTTTACTCCCCCTATTTTCTCTTTCCAAAAAAGACAGGGGGTTTAAGGCCAATCCTAGATCTCAGAGAGCTGAACAAATATCTAGTCTGAGAGAAGTTCAAAATGCTTTCCCTTGGCTCTCTTCTGCCATACCTTCACAGGCAAGATTTGCTATGTTCTCTAGATTTAAAAGACGCCTACATGCATATCCTTATTCATGTAGATCACAGGAAATTCCTTCGGTTCCTAATCCAGGGAAGACATTTCCAGTACAGAGTCCTTCCCTTTGGGCTGGCCTCTGCTCCAAGGGTCTTCACAAAATGCATGGCAGTAATAGCAGCATTCATGAGGACCCTGGGGATTTTTGTCTTCCCTTACTTGGACGATTGGCTCATCCGAGCACAGTCAGCTCAAGAAGCTCATCAGGCCCTATTGTGAGCAAAAGAAATACTCCAGTATTTGGAATGGGTCATATATCTTCCAAAGTCCCAGCTCACCCCATCTCAATCCCTCGAGTTTATAGGGGCTCGTTTGGACACACAGCTTGCAAGGGCTTTCCTGCCCCAACCACGCTGTCTGCGAATCATAGAGCTAACATCTCAAGCAGCACTGCAGACCTTCCTCACTGCTCGACAGATGCTTTGCCTACTAGGTCACATGGCATCTACGGTCCATGTAATACCTTACGCTCGTCTTCACATGAGAGCGGCCCAGTGGACCTTAGCTTCCCAATGGTCCCAGGCCTCAGGAAGTCTGTCAGACAAAATCAGAGTTACCACATGCCTGGTTCTGTCTCTCTGTTGGTGGCAATCTCTGGAAAACCTTTTAATAGACTCTCCTTTCCAGCAACCACAACCTCAGGCTATCCTAACAACAGATGCCTCCAAGATGGGTTGGGGAACCCGCTTGGGCAATCTATCAACGCAGAGCCTTTGGTCCTCACAAGAGGCTCTTCTTCATATAAACCTCCTAGAACTCAGAGCCATCTCCAATGCTATTCGAGTCTTTTGCATCCAGCTCATAAACAAAACATTTCTGGTGCAAACAGACAATCAAGTGGCCATGTTTTACCTCAACAAACAAGGCGGAACAGGCTCTCTGCAACTATGCAACGAAGCACTGCAACTATGGGCCTTTGCCAGAGAGCATCAGATTCATCTGCTGGCAGTCTATCTTCCAGGCGTTCAAAACGTTTGGGCAGACAGACTCAGTCAAGTATTCTTGCCACACGAGTAGTCACTCCACTCCTATCATCTTGCTCGAGTTTTTCATGTTTTTCATGTCTGGGGAACACCAGACATAGACCTCTTTGCAAGTCCACAGAATGCCAAACCTCCCCAGTTTTGATCCAGACTTCTAGCACAGAACTGTCAAACCAGGGATGCATTCCTGCTTCACTGGGGTCAGGATTACCTATATGCATTTCCACCAGTCCCTCTAATCCCCAAAACCTTATTCAAGCTCCAGAGGGACAAAGGACGCATGATACTCGTAGTGCCTTCCTGGCCGAGGCAAACATGGTATCCTCTTCTCTTGCATCTCTCTCAAGCCACCCCTATGGAGTAAGGGAGTGCTCCAGATCTTCTGTCGCAGGACAACGGATCTCTACTGCACCCCAGTCCCCAGTCCCTACATCTCAAGGCCTGGTTACTCAAGGCCTAGACTTTCAAGATCTAGACCTGTCTCAACAAGTGAAGGACATTCTTCTGGCCTCCAGGAAGCCTTCCACAAGACGCTCTTATGCTTTTAAGTGGAAAAGGTTCTCTTCCTGGTGTTATCTGAGAGGACTTAATCCCTCTTTGGTACCAGTAGACTCTCTTCTAGAGTATCTCCTTCATTTGTTGGCTTCTGGTCTTCAGAGCAATTCTGTTAGAGTCCATCTTAGTGCTATTGCTGCATCTCATAAGCTCTTAGATGGACAACCAATTTCCTCTCATCCACTTATTTCTAGATTTATGAGAGTACTTCATAACCTCCCATTAACCCACCTCCAGTGGCATGGGATCTTAACCTTGTTCTAGGTGTACTCATGGAGCCACCTTTTGAGCCTTTGGCTACTTCGGATCTAAAGTTTCTTTCAAGGAAAGTTATTTTCCTAATTGCCATCACTTCTGCTAGACGCATTAGTGAACTTCAGGCTTTAGTGGCTGATCTGCCTTATACAAGGTTTCATCATGATAAGGTGGTTCTTAATCCTCATTTTCTTCCAAAGGTGGTTTCACCTTTTTATCTAAACCAATCAGTTTATCTTCCTGTTTTCTTTCCTAGGCCTCATTCCTCCTCTGCGGAAAGGAAACTTCATACTTTGGACTGTAAAAGAGCTCTAGCTTTTTATCTCCAAAGGACCCAGCCTCACAGAAAGTCTTCTCAGCTTTTTGTGGCTTTTGACTCTAGCCATTTAGGACTTCCTGTCACTAAAAGAACCCTCTCTAAATGGATTGCAGATTGTATTTCTTATACATATCAAAGTAAAGGAATACCTCTTATTTATTACAATTTCTTATATACCGCGCTATTTAGCATCAGTGCGGTTTACATTATAACTTAACGACCATAACAACAAGCTGTCAGGTTTACATCGAACAGGAGTATAAACATGGAAAACAGGGTCAACTATATACATAATCTATTTACATTGGAAGGATAGATAAAAGTTAGATAATGCATGTAGGTCTTTTCTAACTAAGTTGGGTCAATTCCTGGAGGGTATATCTAGGATCAATTGCTGTCAGGTAAGTGTTGGAGGAACAAGTGGGTTTTGAGGGCCTTCCTGAACTGATATAGGCTGGCTATGGCCCTAATGTCAGGGGGTAGAGCATTCCAGCATTTGGGTACGTAACAGCTGAAAGTCCTGTTTGTGGTTGATAAGTTGTACTTTGTCGAAGCCTTTGGTATTGCAAGCAAGTTTACAGCTGTTGATCTTCTGGATCTGTTGGGAGGGACAAAGTGGATAAGATGAGTGAGTGAGGAGGCTGAAATACCTTTGATTGCTTTGAAAGCTAATAGAAGGGTTTTGAAGGTGATTCTCCCATTGATTGGTAGCCAGTGCAGCTGTTTGAGAATGGGGGTCACGTGGTCGTATCTGGATGCTCCGTAAAGGATCCTAGCTGCGGCGTTCATGGCCAACTGTAAGGGGGTTAATGTGGATTGGGGGAGACCTTGTAAGATGGAATTTGCAAAATCAAAGTGCGGCAGTATCAGCGCTTGATATATGGTTCGGAAGTCATCTGGGTCCAATAGGGAGCGTAGGTGCTTGAGAGAGCGTATTTTGAAGTAGACGGCTTTGACTATGTTGCTTATGTGGCTTTTCAAGTTAAGATGTTGATCCAAAGTAACTCCCAAATATTTTATTGCATCTTTGGTTTGCAAATCAGCTTCATTGACACTGACATGGGATGGGGGGGGTAAAGTAGGTGTCTCTGGTGATGAATAGCACCTCCGTTTTTTTATGTTGGATGCGAAGGTTCTGTGTTTGGAGCCAAGTTGAAACTGCGTTGAAGCAGTCTGTGAGGGGGGTCAGGTCCATGTGAGTTGTGGAGGAGGGCATGTATAATAGGATATCGTCTGCATATATCAAACAATTCACGTTGAATGATCTTATGATATTGCAGATGGGCTGCATGTAGATATTGAAAAGTAATGAGGATAACGATGAGCCCTGGGGTACTCCTTGCTTTTGATGGAAATGTGTTGACTCCTCTGATCCTGATTTCACATATTGCCATCTGTCGTCAAGGTAAGATTTGCACCATTCTAGTGCACTGTTGCAGACTCCCTTCTCCTTCAGTCTTCCGAGGAGAATTTCGTGACTCACGGAGTCGAACGCCGCGGCAATGTCTAGAAATATGAGCACAAAACCTTGACGGATGTTGTCAATTCCAGTGATGATTTCATTGAAAAGACCAGTGAGTAGTGTCTCTACCCCATGATATTCTCTGAATCCGTGTTGGCAGCTATCTAAGGGGAAGTAGCATCGATGTGATCTTGAATTTGCCGTTGTGCTTCTTTCTCAATTATTTTGGCCAAGAGGGGGATGCTGGCTATTGGTCGGTAAGAGTCAGTTCTTTGTGGATCAAGCTTGGGGTTCTTCAATAGTGGTCTAATGGAAGTCTGCTTAAGTGAAGTGGGGAAATATGATGTAGTGAAGGATAGTTTCATTATTTTTGCAATGACAGGGCTGAACACATCACGTAGCTCCTTGATCCAAAAAGCTGGACATGGGTCAGTTTGTGCGGTGGAGGTGTTGAGAGATGCTATGGTGTCCTCGATACATTTAGTGGATGGTGTAGAAAATATGTTAAGTGGTGATAGGCCCATTGGTTCTTGATATGGGGCTGCTATCACTTTATTGGTTTGCACGATCTTGGATTGTAGATAATCCGCAAATTCCTGCGGGTGAATTTCGCTGTGCTGTATCGGGGAAGGTTCTTTTGAGAGGGAGTTTACTAGATTGAAAAGATCACGTGGCTTGTTCAGAGACCTCTTTAAGGTGTCAGTGTGATATTGTTTCATTTTGGTAGTGATTGATTCTCGGTGTATTGCAAGGTGGGTTCGGTAAGCGGTCTGATCTTCAGTTGAATGCGATCTGCGCCATCGGCGTTCAAGTTTACGTAGTTGCGTAAGGGATGCTCGCAGCTCAGGAGAGAACCAGGGGGCGGAGCATCTTTTTGACCTTGCTGTAATCTTCGGGTTTGGGCGTTGTGAGATGGCAAGCAGGCTAGAGTTCCAGTAAGCGATTAGTTCATCAAGGTCTGGTGTAGTTTTGTTGATGAGTGATGGGGTCTCCGCCAGGATGTGTTCCCTATCGAAGGGGCGAAAGCATCTGGTGGTAGTTCGAGAGGATGTGTTCGAAGGTCGGCTTCTGTCTAGTTGGACATTGTTGATGGGTATCTGTATGATGATCAATTTGTGGTCGGACCAGGGTACTTCTATGACTGATATCGGAGGATAGTGGCTTTGGTCAATGACAGGGTGTGGAGCAAATACCATGTCAAGAATGTTCCCCTTTGTGTGTGTGGGTTCACCGATGATTTGTTTGAGACCTAGGTCAACCATTGCCTCAAGGAACGCATTTGCATGGCTTTGTGGTAAGGACGGGAGATTGAAATCGCCCATTAACCAATTTGGCTTATTGGGAGAGAGGGTGTTAGCTGCGAGGTCAATAATAGATGGAAGATCTTCTGGAGAAGTGGATGGTGATCTATATATCAGGTTAAGGGAACATTGTTGATTAGCAATGGAGAGGATGTCTAGGCTGTTTGTGCTGGAAGAGTCTAGAATGTGGAAGTTGAGCTCAGATTTGGAGATTATGAGTACACCTCCTCCTTTTTTGTTTTCCCTATGCCGCGTATGTATTGAGAAATTGGGGTGTAGTAGCTGGTGTAGGATGACGTTGTCTTCTTAAGATAGCCATGTTTCTGTGATCATAAGTATTTCCAGGTCATAAAAGGAGATTGTGTCAAGGACCACTGGCCATTTATTGCGAATGGAGCGTGCATTGATGATGGCACATTTTAGGGGTTGGCATCTCAAAGGTTTTTCTTGTCTGGATGACTTGGATAGCTGGAGTGCCACATGAATCAGGTGGGAGTGGCGCGAGTAGGTGCTACTTCCTGGGTTGGGGTAAGGGGGGCAATTCCATCTTTTTCCATGGCTATTCAGGATTGGGATCCTGCTTTGTGGTGTGTAAAGAGCCTGGGAGGTTCCAAGCATGTGGAAAAGGTAGAAGCTAAGCAAGACAGCGACATGGAGGGCCATTCTGAAGATTTCGATTGGGTGTGAGACCCTATATGTAGGTACGAAGTGTGGAAGAGCTCTACTGTGGTATTGGTATGAAGCTTTTATGAGCCCCAAAGTAGTGCTGAGAAATCTTCAGTACAGAGGAGCAGCTGATAATGTCAGAGCCATGGCAGCCTCAACAGCTAACCTTTGTTCAGTGGCTATTGATGAAATCTGCAAAGCAGCAACTTGGGCCTCAGTACATACTTTCACTGCCCATTATTGTCTGGACAAGGACTCCCGCTGGGATGCCTTGTTTGGTCAAGCTGTTCTGCAGCACCTTTTCCACTCATAGTTCAACTCCTACTCTCCATCCACTTGGATGCCTGAGGTCCCTGGGCAGGGGCGGCCCAAGGGGGGTGCGGGGCCATGTGCGGAGACTTGGTGCGGGGCCTCATTTGCATAAGTGGTCTTATTTGCATAAATATTTGCATAATGTTACCATTCACTAACTTTTAGTAAACATGTCTCTTAATGAGTGTATGGATAAAGAAAGACTAAAAGATTTCTACATTACTATAATCTAGTGCCAACCGCCAGGCACATTAGGAACTACTACAAACGCTGCCCATTTAGAACCCATAGCAAACCCGCCGTATCCTGACAGCATTACCAGGACTCACAAAGCACCATAACCTACCTATCAAAAGGCAACACTGCAAATATTAAACCAATACATTTCAGAGAATACTGGGGAAAGAGAACAAGTGGCAACGTCAAATAGGAATTACATAAACAGAATACCTCAGCTCAGTTACACATGCAGAACATAGACCATCACCAAACAAGGAATCACAATTTAGAAACAGGAAGGCAATAATTAAACTGGGAACCCCAAAAGCCAAACTTGGAATGTACAACAACACTGTAGAAATAAAACTATAAATTAATTTCCTCTTGTACCAAACAAAGCGCAGATGTTAATGATGCACATTTCCCAGAGCTGACATATTCCAGTTAATAAATTCAAAATAAAGAGAGATCTTTCTACCTTTTGTGCATTTTTTTTTCAGTTGCAATTGGTCCAGCCACTTTCTTCTGGTTTCTTCATGTTTTCTGCTAACTCTCCATCGTCTGCTGTCCATTTGTCCTTTCTTCTCTCTTCTATTTTTTTTCCATTCTCTTCTCTCTCTCTCTACATCTGCTTTAACATACTAATCTTTCTCCTTTTGCTCTTTCCTCATTCCTATTTCATCCACACAAATTTTACCCCTCCATCCTCAATCCCCAATTACTCTCCCAATACCTGGCCAATTGTAGATTTTTCATCCCTCCTACACAAAATATTTTTCCCCTCTCCATTTTAATCTCCCAGCCCCATCCCATTCTAATCCTCCCCCAACATCAGCTCCCTTCTAGTTCCAGTCTCACCCAGCATCCATTCCCTTCTAGTCCCTGCATCAGCCCATTTCCAGTCCTAGAGCCCCATCAGCCCATTTCCAGTCCTAGCCCCCCATCAGCCCATTTCCAGTCCTAGCTCCCCCATCCATTTTCAGTCTGAGTCCCTTCATCAGCTCATTTCCAATCCTAGCCCCCCATCAGCCCATTTCTAGTCATTTCCTAGCCCCACCATCAGCCCATGTCAAATCATAGCTCCCCTCCACTCAGCCCAATTCCAGTCCAAGCCCCCACATGAGCCTATTTCCAGTTCTAGCCCCTCCATGAGTCCATTTCAATTCAAGCCCCCACCACAGCCCATTTCCAATCTTAGCTCCCCCCAACAGCCCATTTCCAGTCCTATCCTAGCTGTTCCATCAGCCCATTTTCAGTCCTAGCTCCCTTCCCTCACAGCCCATTTCCATTCCAAGCCCCCTCCCCATCAGCTATTTGCAGTTCAAGCCTCCCCTTCCACTCAGCCCATTTCCAGTCCTAGCAACCCCCCAACCCATTACCAGTCCTAGCCCCCCGTCAATCAACCTCCAGTCCTAACCCCCATCAGCCCATTTCCAGTCAGCCCCCCATAGCCCATTGCCAGTCCTAAACCCCCTCATCAGCCCACAGCCCATTACCAGTCCTAACCACATCAGCCCACCTCAAGTCCTAACCCCTCCCCATCAGCCCATTTCCTGTCCTAGCCCCCCCATAACCCATTATCAGTCCTACCCCATCAGCCCACTACCAGTCTTAACCCCCCCCTAGCCCATTACCAGTCCTAACCCCCCCCATCAGCCCACTACCAGTCCTAACCCCCCCATCAGCCCACTACCAGTCTTAACCCCCCCCATAGCCCATTGCCAGCCCTCATCAGCCCACAGCCCATTGCCAGTCTTAACCCCCCCCATAGCCCATTGCCAGTCTTAACCCCCCCCTCCCTAGCCCATTGCCAGTCTTAACCCCCCTCCCTCCCTAGCCCATTGCCAGTCTTAACCCCCCTCCCTCCCTAGCCCATTGCCAGTCTTAACACCCCCCCTCCCTAGCCCACTGCCAGTCTTAACCCCCCCATAGCCGATTGCCAGTCTTAACCCCCCCTCACTAGCCCTCTGCAAGTATTAAACCCCCATAGCCAATGGCCTTTATTAACCCCCCCCCTCCCTAGCCCATTGCGTCTTAACCCCCCTCCCTCCCTAGCCCATTGCAGTCTTAACCCCCTCCCTCCCGAGCCCATTGCCAGTCGTAACCCCCCTCCCTCCCTCCCTAGCCCATTGCAGTCTTAACCCCCCTCCCTCCCTAGCCCATTGCCAGTCTTAACCCCCCTCCCTCCCTCCCTAGCCCATTGCCAGTCTTAACCCCCTCCCTCCCTAGCCCATTGCCAGTCTTAACCCCCCCTCCCTCCCTAGCCCATTGCCAGTCTTAACACCCCCGCCTCCCTCTCTCCCTCCCTCCCTAGCCCATTGCCAGTCTTAACCCCCTCCCTCCCTCCCTCCCTAGCCCATTGCAGTCTTAACCCCCCCCTCCCTAGCCCATTGCAATCTTAACCCCCCTCCCTCCCTCCCTAGCCCATTGCCAGTCTTAACCCCCCTCCCTCCCTCCCTAGCCCATTGCCAGTCTTAACCCCCCTCCCTCCCTCCCTCCCTCCCTAGCCCATTGCCAGTCTTAACCCCCCCTCCCTCCCTAGCCCATTGCCAGTCTTAACCCCCCCTCCCTCCCTCCCTCCCTCCCTAGCCCATTGCCAGTCTTAACCCCCCTCCCTCCCTCCCTCCCTCCCTCCCTAGCCCATTGCCAGTCTTAACCCCCCTCCCTCCCTCTCTAGCCCATTGACAGTCCTACCTGCTCCCCCGCGGCTCATGGCAATTAAAAAAAAAAAAAAAAAAGCTAGCCGCTGCCCCCGCGGCGGCATGGAGTGTCCCGCGGGGCTCCTTCTGCCCGGCGGAACTCTCCCGGCACGGCTGAGCCCCTCTCTGCCGGCTTGCAGATACGCGAAGGGAGAGAGTCTCCCTCGCGTCTCTGTTAAGCCCGCAGGGGCTGATGGGAAGCAGGGGCTGATGGGAAATTTCCCATCTGCCCCTGCGGGCTTAACAGAGACGCGAGGGAGACTCTCTCCCTTCGCGTATCTGCAAGCCGGCAGAGACGGGCTCAGCCGTGCCGGGAGAGTTCCGCCGGGCAGAAGGAGCCCCGCGGGACACTCCATGCCGCCGCGGCGCCAGCGGCCAGCTTTTTTTTTTTTAAATTCAATTAAGAAAAAGCAGAATGTTCTTTGCGCAGGGCCCCCCGAAACGCGGGGCCCTGTGCAAAAAACATTCTTGCTCAATGGACGGGCCGGCCCTGTCCCTGGGGGAAGCATGGCCCATCTACATAGATTTGCTACATGCTGGGTCTTCCCTAGGCATCTTTCAGCTGGGGAGTCCCCATATGTGAAGACTCATTCCTGTTTGTTCCTGGAGATAGCGTAGTTACTCACCTGTAACAGGTGATCTCCGGGAACAGCAGGAATAAGTCTTCACAACCCACCCGCCTCCCCTAGGAGTTGTCTTTCTCTCTCTTTCTCTATTTTTATCTACTTGGAGTGGAGGAGTGGCCTAGTGGTTGGGGCAAGGTACTTCAGGCCAGAAGGTCGGGGTCTCAAATCCCACTAGAGGACAGCAACCTTGGGCCGGAAGGACTGGGGTTTCTAGTCCCACTGGTGCTCCTTGTGGTCTTGGGCAAGCCACTTAACCCGTCATAACTATTTTACAGGGAACATGGGCTATCTCCAAGTTATAATGCCCTGTTCAATGTAATTTCAGTTTGTTCAATGTAAACCGCACTGATGCAGAATAGTGCGGTATATAAGAGAATGTAAGTAAATAAATAAATAAATAAATAAATAAATAATACTTCTCTCCTTCAGTCTCAGCTTTAAACTCAACTGAAGAGAGGGAGGTAGATAGGCGGGAAGACAGCACGCATGCGTGGATGCACGCTCCCAAAAGCGTTCCTATTGGACGCTGGGGAGCGTTCCCCGCGCGGGCTCCGTCGGTACCAACGATACCCATATGTGAAGACTTATTCCTGCTGTTCCCGGAGATCACCTGTTACAGGTGAGTAACTACGCTTTCCCTTATAAGCTTCATTTCTTTCCCTGCAAATGTATCGCTATATGGCAAGCTAGATGCAAAAAATGCATAATAAAAACTTTTTCAAGTACATTCATAGCAAAAAATCTGTGAGAGAGTCAATTGGATCATTGGATGATAGAAGGGGTAAAAAGGGGTGCTAAGGGAAGACAAGGCCATAGCGGAGAGACTGAATGAATTCTTTTCTTCGGTGTTTACTGAAGAAGATTTAGGAAAGTTCCTCATGTCTGAAATGGTATTTAAAGATGATATATCGGAAGAATTAAAAGAAATACTGCTAAACTGGGAAGATATATTCTCCAGGAACAAGGAGGAAGTCAGACCTCACATACGGGTGATGTCGGCACCGACAGAGCCCGAACGGAAGCATCTCCCCAGCTTTCAAAGACAGCATTTGGGAGATGCAACCACGCATGCGTGGTCCTCTTCCCACCAAAGGGTGCCATCTTGCCCAGTCTTCTTTTTCCATGGACCCCAACGGATGTATGTCCTGTTTCCCTTGGAAAAATCCTTGACAAAACTTTTCCTAAAACTTAGCTTTCCGGTAGGCATATTGGTTCTGCTTCCTGCCTCGAGTCAGCGCTTCTCGGCGCCATTCTCTGCCCCTTCTTTTATCAAGGTCTCCCTTGACTGGCATTCATGCCTTTTTTTGCCCAGGAGGGTCGTTGACTCCATCTGGGTGTCTCCCACCATGTCTCCTGGTAAGTTCAAAACGTGTGACAGCTGCAGTCAAACCATGTCCATTACGGACACCCATGACTACTGCCTGGGCCTGAACCATGACAGCACCTCCTGCAACCTCTGCCAGGCCAAGTCATCCAAAACCAACAAGAAATGGTCAGAGTTGCAGGAAATATTGTTCCCCAGGTCCGACCCGGCACCCACCTCCCTGACACCGAGCTCCAAGCCCAGCACAACTTGAGATGCCCAGGCATCCCGGGAGTCCCGTGACTGTGGTGCCTCCGAGAAGACCCCAGAGTCAGAGAAAAAGAAGAAGTCATCAAAGTCTGCCGAGGTTGCATTGGAGAAACCCGGTAAAGCTCCACAGAGGGACTCTGGCAACTCTGAGAAGTGCCCCACCAAGGTCCTCAAGGATTTCTCGGCCAGTGTAAACTGTGCAAAGTTCCCCGAGGCCATAGTCCTTGTTGAGGATGCACTTCCAAAAGTGCCAGCACTGGGCCTGAGATCCTCGGGGGCCCGTGCCAAAGGCTGCGGAGCCTTCTGGCTTGGATACCAGAATGGCGGCCCTAGAGCAGAACATCACTGCTATCCTGGCCCTGCAGCAGGCAATGATGGCTGGTTCCTCCACCTCATCTGCCCCGATAACCGGGCCGTCTACTACAAGGGAGTCCCTGGTCGTTAAGCCGAGAATCGAGTGCCCTTGGCCTCGAACGTTCTCGGGCCATTCAAGGTCCCGGTACCGGTACCGTTAATCAGACACAAGGATTCGCAGGGCCTCGGATTCATCGTCACTGTTCATCTGAGTGGGAGACGGAGGACGACGCGTCTCCAGACACCAGAAGACACTGAGATATTCCCTTGGACCCATCTCCTCCAGTGCCTCGATGCCATTCTCCTCCCAAGATTCTCACACAACTGAGCTTCAATTGAAAACCAGTCCTCAATTACAAGAAAGCTAAGTTGTATACCATTTTAAACATCGACATGATTTTGAGAAGCAAAGTTTCAGCAGCGTAGTATGGAGAGAAGTGTTGAAGTTTTTTGAAAAAAAGTTACAGCTCTACTATGCAAGCTGTGGAAGTGCTTATTAGCTTATTAGCTTTTGTGATGAGTGTGATAGTTTAATTAAATAATACAACATAAGAATGGCGAAAAGTTTGAAAGAAAGGTCATTGATGTTCTAAGACACCATATCAGTAGACGGATGTCTCTTGGTGGCTAAAGTTCTGAGACCTGTTTTTCGTTGGTTCATTGTAAGTTCTAAAATGGAATTTGAAAACCTAATTTTCCCATAGCGTTGTTACATTGAACATATCCATTTCTATAGTGACGATTCTCCTCCCAAGGACATGGCCTTCCATGACTTCATCAGGGTTATGGCCAGGGCCCCCTCGCTGCAAACTGAGGCAAAGGAGGACCTGCTCACTGAGGAGTTGGAGATTCTCCAGTATGAGATTCCACCCAGAGAAACCCTCACAGTGCCCATACAGCCGAGCCTTGAGAGGCTGCTACTCTGAATGTGGGAGACGCCGGTGTTGGTGCCTATAGTTAGCCGTCCACTCGATGCTATGTACCGCTATGTACCCAGCTCCCACACAATTCCATGGTTGTCAAGTAGACCATGCAAAAGTTCAAGAGCCTGAAGACCCACTCTTTCGTCCCTTCCGGAAGGGAGACCCGGGCCCTCGATGCTCTCAGGCGCAAATGTAATCAGGGCTTGATACTGAGTTGCTGGATCCAAGCCTATGAACTCTATATAGGCATGTATCTAAAGGCAATGGCCAAAGAATTGTCTGGGTTTGCAGCAGGCCTCGTCGGGGAACCCCTCCAACGGTTCCAGACCCTGGCTTCTGGAATGAAGGACTGCTCCAAGTTCCTCTCCTGGGCTGCCTATGATGGCTTTGTGTCAGCAGCTTGAGTTGCAGCAGCCAGCATCGGGGCCTGGTGCCAGGCTTGGCTGCAATCCTCCAACTTTGAGCAGTGGGTCCAGGACAAACTGCTCAATGTCTCCTGTACCAGTGAGAAGCTCTAAGGCAAGCCCATGGCTGATAAAGCCCCCCGTCCGCCCCCTAGCGGCAGAATGGGGCCTCAATGTGGTGCTCTCACCAGGTCGCTATTCGAGCCTCTAGCTACTTGCCATCTGCGGTATCTTTCATGGAACGTGGCCTTCCTGGTAGCTCTCACATCCGCTCGCAGAGTCAGCGAGCTTCAGGCCCTGGTGGCCAAGCCACCATACACAAGATTCTACAAGAACAGGGTGGTGCTCTGCAGTCACCCCAAATTCCTCCTAAAGGTGGTATCTCCTTTCCATCTCATCCAGGAGGCGGTCCTTCCCACCTATTTCCTGCGGCCTCAAGAAGGTTGGGAGGAAACTATACTCCATACACGCATTCTAGCACGCAACACACCACACCTTGTACATAGCTCACCCCAATCTAGCACACGATACAACACACACTCAACTAAATTGCACCCTCACTGCATGATTAACACACTCACTTTACCCGATTGTTTGCTGTGATACCACCTTGATTAATAAGATAAGGCGGTTTAAAAATACTGTTAAATAAATAAATAAAAATACACTGTATTGCAAGCAGGCCCTGTCCTTCTACCTCCTGCAGACTCGGGGCTATCACAAAGCCCCTCAACAGTTTGTTTCTCACGACCCCAACAGGCTTGGGTTTCATGTGACTAAGTAAATTCTGTCCACTTGGTGGTGGACTGTATTGCCCTCACCTATTTTAACGATAGTTCACAGATTACTAATAGTAGGTCTTCAATCTCATATTTCAGTTCTTTCAACACCCTCGGATGTATACCATCTGGTCCAGGTGATTTGCTACCCAAGGCTGATTCCTCTGTTGGAACCGCTCTATGCCCCTGATATCCAAGAGACTCAGGCTCCCATGCCTTTTGGTTCCAATATCTTGGAGTATCGACTAACACGAAGGATCGAGGTTGAATCCAAGACCGCTGATACTTTGATTTCTTGCTGGACTCTGATTCAAGTTCTTTAGAATCTGATGGGGGGTCACTTGATTCCTGAGAACTTTGGACCCTTCACCGCCTCAGGAACGGCGTCTGTCCCCACCAGAAGATATGTCCTTTCAAGACTTCATATGTGACATGGCAGTAGGGCTCTCATCACAGTAGCCTCAGAAAAGAAACAGAAATACTCTAATACCCTCCCACGCCCAAGGAGGTGGCTACCTTACTGGTGCATTATATCCTGTAGGATCTTATGCTTTGCATGTGGGAGGCCCTACTCATGGTTCCGCCTGATAAGAAGAGACTCGATACCATGTACTGAGTACCAGAGTGCCCAGGCTTCCAAAATCCTCAGCTCCCCGACCACTCAATAGTATGGAATTGGCGATGTGCCAAATAAAGAGCTCAAAGACTCATTCATCCATACCTTCTGGCAGAGACTCGAGGGCACTCAATGCCTTTGGGTGTCGTGTTTCCAGGCATGCATGTTAGCCTTCGCCATCAACTCTTACATGCTATACATGGGCATGTTTCTGAAGGATGTCTCGAGGATCTGGGGACTTTGAGTACCCTGCTTCCTGAGGATAAGCAGAGTGCATGCCAGATACTCATCAAGGAAGGCCAGAACACTTCTAAGTTGCTTACCAGAGCCTCTTTTGATGCTTTCAAATCCACAAGCAGAGCTTCAACAGTCTGCACTGGGGCTCGCAAAATGGCCTTATTACAGGCATCATACCTAGAGCAATGGGTCTAGGATAAACTGCCGGCAAGCCCTCCCGCTCAGAGACTCCAGCCCAATCGGGGCTGTGGGAGGAGAGGAAAAGAACTTAAAAGGAATGCTGCCACCAGGCAGGCCCGCGCCGGGCAGGCCCACGCCTGAGGGCCTCACTAGAGGGCCCTTTGGCGTGGCCCTTAGGCGCGGACCAAGCAGCGGCCAAAGAGCTGCATTTCAAGCCATCATCAAAGTTAAATCCACTGCCATGCCTTGCCTAATAATCCACTTATTGTAAGTTAAGTCTGCTGCCTTATCCTGCCTGGACAAACTATTGCCTGCATAAGTTAACACTATTACCTTGCCTGGACAATCTATTGCTTGCATAAGTTAACGCTGTTATCTTGCCTGGACATTCTATTGCTTGTAAAGGTTAATACTGTTTATGCTGATACCTTGCCTGGACAATCAACTGCTTGTAGATTAACTGCATAGAACTTGCTATCCAATTTTGCATAGCCTGGTTCGTAAAACAACTCACGCTGCACAAGCCTATTACTTCCATCACTTCAACTACCACATCATAACTAATCTGCAAACTATCCATAAGTAACACAACACACAGAGTAAAGATACCACTTCTAATGCAAAACTGCACCTATAGGACACAAGTCAAGTCGAGCCCAGGTCAGTAAACCACAAACCCTATCCCAGGTCAGTAATTACAAGTTATAAAATGCACTCCACTACCCACTACTTCATGGGCTTCCTCCACATGTTTGCACTCTGCACACACAGCTTCAGACTCAACGAACAAATCCCCTTGATAAACCCACATACCACCCAACCTAGATGCACACCAGCATCACACATATCCAAAGAATGCCAACAATCAAAGAATACAACCCACAAACCATACAATGGCACACGTAACATACCCTCTCACCACACAAATAATGAACACACAAACCCAATCATATCAACAAATATCAGATGTGCTCTACTAAATGCCAGATCTATCAGGAACAAACCAAATAATATCCTTGACCTAATCCATGACAAGAAGCTTGATATAACATGCAAAAACCATAGATCATACTATGATGAGATAGTTTGTTAAATAAAGACCGACAATTTGAAATGAAATACTCACTACTGGCTATGATACCAACGGCATAGTATATTGATCATGACACCAACGGCATGGTGCTAGAAATAAAAAGGAAGAACTTTAGCTGTAATAAAAACTGACTAATAAAACAAAACAAATGTACCTACGAAGGCAATTCACATCGATAAATAGCCACAAAAAACTGTTCCCTCAAAGGGCTTAAAAAAACGTAAGTTAAGTTACAAGTGCGCTGTTGAGCACAACGGAACCACCAAACCTCTAAAAACAGCCGTTCAAAGTGAAAAGCCGACACATATGCAGTAGGTAAATAATATGACATTAGGATTAAATAAATAATAAGCTATATTGAATAAAAACCGTGTAAAAACAACAAATTAAAATGAGATACTCACTACTAGCTATAGTATGCCGGTTATGACACCAACGTAGTGCTAGAAAATAAAATTGAATTCACCATGACCCTGAATAACTCCACCCAACGCAAAGAAGATGAAAGAATAACCAGACGATTCAAAACATTTAACAGAGACTCATTCATAAATGAAATCACTCCACAACTTCAACAGGAACACAACACCCTGGATCTTAACATAGAAGAATGGAACACAATAATAGCCAACGCAGCATCTGCCCCAACCATCAAAAAACTACAAGCTCACAAAAGATCCAATGCCCCATGGTAGTCACACAAAATCAGAGTTGCAAAGCTCATACTAAGAAGACTAGAAAGAAAATGGAGAAGGAACAAATCACACAACCTCCTAACACAATACAGAGACAAACAACTAGAATATAACAATCTAATAAATGAGCATAAACAGCAACACCATACCAATCTAATCATGAAATCTACCAATAGACCAAGAGAACTTTTTAGCATTGTCCAAAAACTCACAAAGGATGATACGCAACAAAGCACCCAGCATCTTGACCTACAAAAATATGCAGACTACATGAAGTCAAAAAACACTAATCAAACATACTCTGCTTCACAACAAACAAACGATCACACGATAAAAAAGCAACATCAAATATGGAGTGGAGGAGTAGCCTAGTGGTTGGGTCAAGGTACTTCAGGCCGGAAGGTCGGGGGTTCAAATCCCACTAGAGGACAGCAACCTTGGGCCGGAAGGACTGGGGTTTCTAGTCCCACAGGTGCTCCTTGTGGTCTTGGGCAAGCCACTTAACCCTCCATAGCCCATGTTCCCTGTAAAATAGTTCTGTGTGCTGTGCTTTCCTGTCTAATCAATGTGTTTATACCTCAAAAATTTCCTGTCATGATTTGACAATTTCCAATCTGTAATCAAAAAAGCCGCTGCTGATCGCTGGAAGTAGCGGTATACAAATGTATACTAAATAAATAAAATAAAATAAATATGGGAGAGCTTCAATATACCGACAAAACAGCAAATAGAAGATATTATATCTGGACTAAACACAACAACTTCACCATCAGACCCATGCCCAGTGTCTTGGATCAAAGCCACAAAAAGCCAGCTCTCTCATCACATTCAAAAAATTGTCAAAGAATCACTCCAACAAGGATACATGCCGCAACCCCTAAAGCACGCAATGATACGACCAATACTTAAAAGTAGCAATCTGAGCCCATCTGAACCAAAATCATACCGTCCCATCTCCAGCCTGCCATTCCTTGCTAAAATCATGGAAAAAGCAGTCCAAAGGAAACTTCAGGACCATATAGATATCAATGCCCCATGGACACACATCAGCATGGATTCAAGCCCCAACACGGCGTGGAAACACTACTCACCTCCCTCTTTGACAATCTCCTAAGAGGCACAGACAACACAAAAAAACGGCTTCCTGCTAGTGTTCATGGACATCTCGGCGGCCTTCAATACCATGTCACACCCTAAGCTATGTCACAGT
Organism: Ichthyophis bannanicus; assembly: GCA_033557465.1. NCBI lineage: Eukaryota > Metazoa > Chordata > Amphibia > Gymnophiona > Ichthyophiidae > Ichthyophis > Ichthyophis bannanicus. The sequence continues at coordinate 399,797,576 of CM066039.1, read as the reverse complement.
TCCAAAAATACGTTCAATCAAAACAGTATTGTGAAGTAGAGCTATTTACTCTTTTCGATGGCAACACTTCAACAAGGTCTCAGACTTATACTGCACTTTAATCTAGACTTACGCCCGTTCATATAGTGCTATATTTGCATCAATGACCTTTGTGATATATTAAATCTATGTTCACTAATACTCTATTCAAACTTATAAATGATGGTCAAGGACTTAATTTAATTATTCCACCTTATTCCACCGAGTCTTGACCAGCTTGCAAAGCGGATCCCGACGCACTGTTTAGGCACCGCTAAGGCATTTCAAAATTGTGATTTAATCCATAGCGGCGCCTAAACAGTGTGTCGGGATCCGCTTTGCAAGCTGGTCAAGACTCGGTGGAATAAGGTGGAATAATTAAATTAAGTCCTTGACCATCATTTATAAGTTTGAATAGAGTATTAGTGAACATAGATTTAATATATCACAAGGTCATTGATGCAAATATAGCACTATATGAATGGGCGTAAGTCTAGATTAAAGTGCAGTATAAGTCTGAGACCTTGTTGAAGTGTTGCCATCGAAAAGAGTAAATAGCTCTACTTCACTATACTGTTTTGATTGAACGTATTTTTGGAACTGTGACATTCATATACACGTTCAGAAAGAGACCGTGAAGCATTGTGACACCCTAAGCTATTGCATCGCTTACAACAAATAGGACTATGCGAGAATACCCTAAAGTGGTTTACATCATACCTGGAAGGGCGAACGCAACAAGTCAAATGCGATCAAAAGAAATCCCTACAATTCCCTGTCATGCAGAGAATACCTCAAGGCTCAGCCCTTTCTTCAATGCTCTTTAACATCTACATACAACCCATATGAAACATCATCAAGCACCACAAACTATACTACCACATTTATGCTGACGACATCATGGTGTATGCTCCAATCAACTTACTGGCACTAAACACTACACCAATAACAAAATGCCTCGAAGACATGAATGACTGGCTCATAGCCAATAACTTAACGGTGAACTACGACAAAACTGAGGCAATGTTCGTCACCAGGAACCTCACTTTCATACCTCCACAAACCATCAGCATCCTAGACAAACACATAGTAATCAAAGAAGAAGTTAAGTATCTGGGCATAACACTAGACAGAGCTCTGAACCTTAAATCCCACATCACCAAAACTGCAAACAAAGCATATCATCGATTGAAAACAGTCAACCAAATCAAACCAATGCTCCGTCAAGACCACTTCCACACAGTGTGTCAAGCACTCATTACACCACTGCTTGATTATGGAAACTCACTATATCAAGGCCTTCCTCATCAGACACTACACCCACTACAGATGGTACAAAACACCACAGCACGCATCATTACAGACACCCCAAGGACCGAGCACATCACTCCCGTCCTACAACAACTACACTGGCTCCCAATGATGGCAAGAACTCAATACAAAACAATCATGATAATCTTCAAAGTCATTCACCATCTCTCAGCGGATGCACTCCAAAACGTTATAACAAGAGACATCAGCAGTAGACCAAGAAGAACCAATAACAACAACATGATCGGCACACCTGCAGGCTATCATAAAACCAAACAAACAACTTCAAAAAGAGCACCATCACTACTGGCATCCTCACTATGGAACTCCCTACCAATGAGCCTGAGAGCTTTAGAAGACCTCACAGACTTCCGCAAAGACCTCAAAACATGGTTATTTATAGAAACCTATGAGCATTCAAGCAACATCCCCTACCCAAACAGCAACACTACTACAACCGCCAACCAAATACACACCCTTCCCATCCACACACACAAATTTATCACACCACGTTAGTGAATACCTTTATGTTAAATGTTACCTCAACTGTACTGTCTAAATACTGTTATGTAACTGTACTGTCTAAATGTTTACACGTACTGTGATGTAGAAGCCCCTATAGAGTCCATGGAAATAGAAAGAAAGGAAAAGGTTACCTTTAAAACTGACAGTCAGCCAGCACACATAGCTCACTGTCTACAAGAGAAAGACAAACAGTGGGAGATAGGAGTTGAGCTGACACGCCCAAGCTCTGACGTAGCAGCAAGCCTGGAGCTTGATCACTCACACCTGTTCAGAAAGGCAGGGCCAAGCCTCAGGGAACAGAAATATAAACACTGGTTGGGAGCAAAGGAGAGGCAGCAGCGAGGACAACAAGAGAAGCAAAGAAGGAAGCCAGAGAGGGAGCAAGAGGAAAGAGCTCCTGAGAGACGTGGTTGGAGAGGCTCAAGATCCCTAGAGAAGGGGAGACTTGGCAAAGAACCTACCTGCAGTTCTGGGAGAGAAGCCGGCAGACTAGAAGGTGGGAAGGCACAGCCTGTTGCCAGGAACCAGCCTGGGCAGAGAGAACAGGGAGCCCTTCAGTCCTTACTGCCTGAGAAAAGGCTTCAGAGTTTGCACAAGTGGAGACCCAGCACCAAAGCAGGGAGGTTAAGAAGCTCTACCTGGAACAGAGAGCCAGGGGGTATCTCTAGTCAGGAATTACAAACGGAGAGTCACAGAGCATTTCCTTATAACTGGAAGGAACTAGATGAGAGCCAGAGAAGAAGCTCCAAAGCCACAGGTATTTCAAACCCTTGCTGTCTAGAATTGTATACAGGGGAAACACCCAAGTTTGCAGAGGGAGGTTACCTTAAACACAGTAGTAACAGCGGGCAGCCAAGCTCAGTAAATCCTGAGCTGGAAGATATGCAAACGGACTGTAATGTTAATGACATAGCTGAAGTTCCAATGGATTGCACGCTTTGCTTAGCCGATGATATCGAGTCACTGTGTTAAGTCTTTGAGTTAAAGAGCTGTGAAACAGCAAAGGAAAATAAGTTATTTTACTTTGCCAGAAGAAGCTGTTTGGTTTCCCATCTTTGTTACCTAGAAAAGGCACAGCATGTTTTGGAGCCAGAGTGTGAAGAGCAGCTACCTTATTTTGTTGTAAATAATCCTCAAGCAAACACCTGGACACTCTCCTATTTTGTTCTACACTTAGTCCTAATGTGAGGGGAATAAATTTCTTGTCATTTTGCCTTAAACACTCGACTCATAACTATTCCTTTATCAGAGGTCTAAAAAGGGACTACAACTCCCAAGAGGCATTGCGAAAGCAGAAAGGTGTGGTCTCACCTTCTTATTAAAGGACATCATGGCAGACCAGCCCTCTTAGCCCTAGGCAGAGGGCTGACCTTGTGACAGTACCCTAATGTTAAATGTAACCCTCCAATTGTGATGTGACGTGACCACCTTGATTGAAGGAAAAGGTGGCATACAAATCTGTCTAAATAAATAAATATCCCATGTACTAGAGAAGACTCTTTTGGCAAAGATTGGAGGGAAAAAGCAGGGGAGATTGAAACAGGTGATTTCGCCCTAAAACACCTTTCCAGGAAGACAGCTGACCCGCCAAGAGGAAGGCTCTTCCCAAAAAATATTTTTATTCTAAAAAGAAGAGATACTATCCTTCTTACCCACCTTCTGCTGCTATCAACCACAGCAGAGGCAGCAGGGTCCTCTCCAACCCAAGAAACCCAAGGCTCCTAAGCCTCAACCAGCTGCACAGGCATAGTCTGCACCTGGTTTTTGACTCCTTTCTAGAAAGCATTGCCAGTCTACCCCTGGAGGGCCCCCAGCCCCTCCACATAGCAGGCAAACTCTGTCACTGTACCCACAGGTTACACAAAGAGCAAGAGCCAAAAGACCGTCAGGATGAATTCAAAATGGTTGGGAGCAAAGTTGTCTTGGGGACAACTTTAATAAAGCCATTTTGAATTCATCCTGACGGTCTTTTGGCTCTTGCTCTTTGTGTACCCTGTGGACAGCTGCAAGAGCAGTGCTCCTCGTTTTTGTTTCTCGTTTACTGTACCCACAGGTGGCACCTCATAACATAGAAACAGAAAATGACAACAGAAAAAGACCACATGGCCTATCTAATCTGTCCTTCCAAATCAACAACTACAACAGTCCCCTTTTTTTCTTTAGAGATCCTCTGTGTTTGTCCCATTCTTTTTTAAATTCAGACACTGTTCTCATCTCTACCACCTCCACTGGGAGACTATTCCACAGATCCACCACTCTTTCTGTAAAGAAATATTTCCGCATATCACTCCTAAATCTATCCCCTTTCACCATCATCCCATGTCCCCTCATAGCAGAACTTGCTTTCAATCGAAAGAGGCTCTCCCCCTGTGCATTTATGCCACGGAGGTATTTAAACATCTCAGTCATTTATTTATTTATTTATTTACATTCTCTTATATACCGCGCTATTCTGCATCAGTGCGGTTTACATTGAACAAACTGAAATTACATTGAACAGGGCATTATAACTTGGAGATAACTATTTTACAGGGAACATGGGCTATGGAGGGTTAAGTGGCTTGCCCAAGACCACAAGGAGCACCTGTGGGACTAGAAACCCCAGTCCTTCCGGCCCCAGGTTGCTGTCCTCTAGTGGGATTTGAACCCCTGACCTTCCGGCCCGAAGTACCTTGCCCCAACCACTAGGCCACTCCTCCACTCATATCACCTCTATTCTGCCTTTCCTCTAAGGTGTACATATTAAGATCCTTAAGTCTGTCCTCATATGCTTTATAAGGAAGACCACTAACCATTTTGGTAGCCACCCTCTGTACTGACTCCATCCTGTTTATATCCTTCTGAAACTTTGGTCTCCAGAATTGCACACAATACTCCATATGAGGTTGCACCAAGGACTTATACAGAGGCACTATCACCTCCTTTTTCTGCTAACCATTCCTCTCCCTATGCACCCAAGCATCTTCCTAGCTTTTGCTGTCACCTTTTCTACCTGTTTAGCTACTTTTAAGATGATCAGACACAACCACACTGAGGTCCCGCTCTTCTTTAGTGGACAAAAGTACTTCATCCCCTATACTATATTGCTCCCTTGGATTGCTGCAGCCCAAATGCATGACCTTGCATTTTTTAACATTAAATCCCAGCTGCCAAATTCTAGACCATTCTTCAAGCTTAGCTAGATCCCTCCTCATGTTATCTACACCTTCCTGGCTGTCTACTCTATTGCAGATTTTGGTATCATCCGCAAAGAGCCAAACCTTACCCGACAGCCCATCTGTTATATCACTAACAAAGATGATAAAAAGAATCAGACCAAGGACAGATCCCTGGGGCACACCACTGGTAACTTCCTTCTCCTCAGAGTGAGCTCCATTTATCTGTACCCTTTCTCGCCTCCCACTCAACCAATTTCTAACCTAAGCAGTAATTTTAGGGTCCATCTCTAGGGTGCTCAGTTTGTTATGTTGCCTGTGAGGAACAGTGTCAAAGGCTTTACTGAAATCTAAATACGCCACATCTAGGGCTCTCCCTTGGTCCAACTCCCTGGTCCATGGTGGTCTCAGTGGCAAAATTGCACTTTGTCCCGATGGTGGACATCTGCCGGGCCGCCACCTGGTCTTCAGTCCATACCTTTGTAGCCCATTACTGCCTGGAAAGAGAGTCTCGACGGGACAGTGCCTTCGGCCAGGCTGTGCTCCATAACCTTTTTGGGGTTTAGGCAATTCCTACCTTCCGATCCTTCTGTGTTCAGGCTACCAGAGTGCTGGTTTTATTGGACATAGGAGTCCTACTGTGTGTCTGTGTACACGGACTAAATTGCTGCTTGTGGCTCACTGTGAGTGTATTGCCTAGGATTCTATTAAATTCAAGATCATTCAACCACTCATGCATGGTATTTAATAAGCTATTTAATATGACAATTAGCTTGACAATAAGTTAGTGACATTACAATAGAACAATAAGTCAGTGATATTACAATGACAATAAAACAATTGATATTGCATCTCCAAACTCACTGTCCCTTACAAGAACAGAACAATGCGTCACCAAACTACCAACACTGCAGACCATTTTTAACACCAGCTGGGAAAGCCTCAGCAAAGGCTGGAGAAAGGTCTGGGATTCTTCACGCGTTGGCATGCGCCTGGCCAAGCGGATATCTACTCTCTCTCTGTTCTGGATTTTCTCTCTCTTTATATAGGCTGTAAGTGTGTTGCAGCTGGACCACATGACTCCTCACATGAGCTTTCCTCTACAGATATTCTCCACTCCATACACCTTTGTTCAACAGTAATTTGATCAGTCCTTCTCCAGCCTTTGTTTGTTCCCCGAGTTAATAAATAATTCTGGTCAGTCATTCCTTACAGCTTTGGTCTTGGGGCTAGTAAGCTAGTAAACAGCTGGCTCAGCATGATTTATTCCTTGCTGATCCAAATACATTTTTAATTAGTAATACAGTGAAGGAGCCTGTGTTTTCGCTATGGGCTTTCGGTAGCCTGTAGCTGGGGAGTCCCATATGTGAGGACTGACTTCCTGCTTGTTCCCGGAGAAAGCGTAGTTACCTGTAACAGGTGTTCTCCAGGGACAACAGGAATCAGTCTTCACAACCCTCCCTCCTCTCGTTGGAGTTCCTCTTTTATCATCTTTTATTTTTGCCGTCTTTTAGCTATGTCATCTAACTGAGCAAGATGGCACCCTTGGGTGGAAAGGGGACCACGCATGCATTGTGGTATCTCCCAAAGGCTTTCTTTGAAAGCTGGGGGGATGCTTCCGTGAGGGCTCCTTTGGTGCCGACATCACCCATATGTGAGGACTGATTCCTGCTGTCCCTGGAGAACACCAGTTACAAGTTAGTAACTATGCTTTCTTTGCCTGTAAACATATTGCTGGTATGCATTGCCAAAGAGCTCAAATTTGGGTTCATCTGTCCAGAGAACATTTTCTCAGAAGGAATGTGGCTTCTCACCTACATCCAAGGGAGCAATATAGTATAGGGGGTGAAGTACTTTTGTCCACTAAAGAACAGCGGGACCTAGGCATGGTTGTGTCTGATGATCTTAAAGTAGCTAAACAGGTAGAAAAGGCGACGGCAAAAGCTAGAAGGATGCTTGGCTGCATACGGAGAGGAATGGCTAGCAGAAAAAAGGAGGTGATAATGCCTCTGTATAAGTCTTTGTGCGACCTCATTTGGAGTATAGTGTGCAATTCTGGAGACCGCACCTTCAAAAGGATGTGAACAGGATGGAGTCGGTGCAGAGGGTGGCTACTAAAATGATTAGTAGTCTTCATTATAAAGCATATGAGGACAGACTGAAGGATCTTAATATGTTCACCTTAGAGGAAAGGCGAGATAGAGGTGATATGATTGAGATGTTTAAATACCTCCGTGGCATAAATGTTCAGGGAGAGAGCCTCTTTCAATTGAAAGCAAGTTCTGCTATGAGGGGACATGGGATGAGGGTGAAGGGAGATAGATTCAGGAGTGATATGTGGAAATATTTCTTTACAGAAAGAGTAGTGGATCCGTGGAATAGTCTCCCAGTGGAGGTGGTAGAGATGAGGACAGTAACTGAATTCAAAAAAGCATGGGACAAACACAGAGGATCTCTAAAGGTAAAAAGGGGACTGTTGTAGTTGTTATGGAAGGACAGACTAGAGAGGCCATGTGGTCTTTTTCTGTTGTCATATTTCTATGTTTCTATGTTTCTCAAGGTGGGTTTGGGGAAAGATCAGGAGTGCCTTTTTATGTATGTCTTTGAGCAGTGGGGTCCCTCCTTGGCCTTCGCCCATGAAGTTCTGATGTGAGATGGGCATAGGAAATTGGTGTTTGTGATTTAATATCATTGATTACACCTGCCCGATATTACTGAGACCTTGTTTCCATGTGTGAAGAAGCCTTGTGTATGTTTAATGATTAGAGTTACATTTATCGATCTACTGCTTGATGTCAAGTATTTTTGTTATATTTGAGTGTTGATCAATTTTTATTGTAGATTTTCACACTCTAATAGTGACCAAATATATTTTTTTGAAACACAAACGATGGAAGGTCAATCTCAATGGAAGAATGTGTTTAGTTTTTCAAATGTTCAAATTTCTGAATTATGAAGCGACTTGATCGATGAAACGCTTATGAGCGCTTGTATTGAGGCAACGGGGTTGAAAGGTTTGTTTAGAGGAAAATGCAGTGCAAGCTAAGTCATTTTAAAGGTTTTTCTTGAACATTGGCTTTATGATTAGGAGGAAGAAGGTCACTGATGTGAGATGGGCATAGGAAATTGGTGTTTGTGATTTAATATCATTGATTACACCTGCCTGATATTACTGAGACCTTGTTTCCATGTGTGAAGAAGCCTTGTGTATGTTTAATGATTAGAGTTACATTCATCAATCTACTGCTTGATATCAAGTATTTTTGTTATATTTGAGTGTTGATCAATTTTTGTTGTAAATAATCATGCCTTGGCAGTGTCCCAGTCTTTATACTATTTCCTTTTTTTTTTTAAATCCTTTATTTTGATTTTCAACACTTACAAACAAAAGAAAATACCCATTTGAACATGAACAGTAACTGCAATTAACCCCATCCTCCCCGGTATCCTGGCCATCTCTAGTGACCTTCAGGGTCCTAGGTGGGCTAGTGTTCGGACATGATTAACCAATGTCTTTATATGGTGGTGTAGCGTGCTGCATGGTTATGGTTAATGATTATGGTTAAGGCATTTGATATACCGCCCTTTACTTACGCATCAGAGCGGTTTACATGTATATACTAACAGGTACTTTTTATTCCCTTGTCCCCAAAGGGCTCACAATCTAAGTGTACCTGAGGCAATGGAGGGTTAAATGGCTTGCCCAAGGCCACAAGGAGCGGCCATGGGACTAGAGACCCCAGTCCCTTCGGCCTGAAGTTACTTGTCCCCATGCGGGAATTGAACCCCTGGCCCTCCGGCAGATACAAAGTCCTTCAAGAGCTTCCATTTAAGCAAGGTAGAGGAATATTGGGGGGTTCCAACATACAACATCTGTTCATATTTGCTATATAAGCACAGCTAGTTCTACCATGAATGCCAGCTGAGATCCACAGAGTGCTTCCGGTTAGCAACTATAAGATACAAAGCTACGCCCAACATAAAATCAAGTAAAAAGTGACATTCCTTCCCAAGGGAAGGGATGTCGCTTAGAGAATGATATACAACAATCTCCCAGGTGAGCGGGGCCCTAAATTTTAAAATGACTTGAATTCGCTCCCATATCGGGACCCAGAACGCCTGAACATTAGGGCAATCAAAAATCATATGGGCCAGTGAACCTATGCATCTCTGGCAAGACCAACAGGTATTGTCAGCAGCAGTGCCCCATTTGGATATCCTGACTGGTGTGTAATAGGCTTTGTGGGCTAAGAAGTATAATGTCTGAGTAAGAGAGGTGGACTGTGAAATCCTGACTAGCCTTCCCCAGTATTTTACCCATTTTTGCGGTGAGAGAGCTACCCCTATATCGTGTTCCCATGCTCGCTGGAGGCCAGTAGAGTGGAATTGGGAGGATTGATTTACAAGCTGGTAGAAATGGGAGGTTACCCCCGGGAGCTGCTGAATAGATTTGGTTATAGTAAGCAACCCCCACTCCTCTGATAAAGACTTGATGTCTATCTTGGATTTTCCAGTACAATGCCTTACCTGGATCCATTGAAAGTAAAAGGATCTGGGTAAGTTAAACTTGTGTTGTAAGCCCGCAAACAATATCTATTTACCATCCGAGATCAACTGGCCAATAGACAAGATTCCTCTGGAATACCACTGTTTCCATGCTATTGGCTTATACTGAATCTTGAAAAAAGGGTTATGCCACAGAGAAAGGAGATTAGAGATTCTGTTTTCCAAGGAGACCGAGTGGGCCAGAATTTGAAAAGGCTTTCTGTGTATCCGTAATAACCAAAGGCAAATTTGATTTGTCGGAAAATATCATGCCTGGGAGAAGCCCCATTGGGAAAGGCGCAGTCAGTTTCTCCTCCAGTGCTAGCCAGACAGGACAATGACTGAACGGCTCCTCCAGCCATCTGGATCCCTATTTTAATAAGAAAGCACAATGATAAGCCTGAAAATTTGGGAAGTTCATGCCCCATCTTCTTTCCTACATTGGAGTTTCCTGAGGGCTATTCTGGGCGGTTTATTTTTCCATAGAAATTGAATAAGAATCCTTTCGACCTACTGATAGATATGAGCTGACGGAAAAAACGGCAGCATTTCTAGCATAAGTTCACCTTTGGAGCTACTATTTCCTTTTTTAATTGGTCTTGTTTTATTTGATTCTTTTATGTGTCAAATATGTGTGCATATATAGTCCAAAGCCATTTCACTGGTCAATTTTTTATAGGAGATATTGGGCATTATGCAGTTGAACTGCAAGGGTGCCAGTAATGCTGACCACAGCTGTAAGGTTTTAGATGGTGCTGGGGAGGAGCCTGCTGTCTTTCTACATGTTGATACCAATGACATAAGAAAGTGTGGGAGGGCGATTCTGGAAGCCAAATTTAGGCTTTTGGATAGAAAGCTGAAATCCAGAATTTCCAGAGAGTGTTGTCAGAAATGCTTCCTGTTCCATTGAAGGACCCAGGAGGCAGGCAGAGCTCTGGAGTGTAAATGTGTGGATGAGATAAATATGCAGAGAAAAGGATTTTAGATTTTCTAGGAACTGGGCAGATTCTGGGGAAGGGGAGGGGGCTTTTCCCAAAGGATGGGCTCCACCTAAACCAGGGTAGAACCAGGTTGCTGACAGTAACCTTGAAAAAGAAAGAGAGCAGCTTTTAAACTAGCTAATTAATTAATTAATTTATTTATTTAACTGTATTTATATCCCGCTTTTCACCGGGTCAAAGTGGTGTTACATATAAGGGTGGGGAAAATGAAGTATCAGGGTGGGGCCATCACCAGGTGGGCAACATTGATGATTTCGACATAAGACAGACTTTAGACATGGACAGTATAGTGCGGTTGTCGCTCAGAGGTTCATGATGGGTGAGTTCAGGGGTTGGTGCGTTTTTTGGTGGGGGTTGTCTTGAGATATTCTTGGAATAGGATGGTTTTTAGCTGTTTTCTGAATGACAGGAGATCTTTATTGTTTCTGAGGTGGCTCGGTAGAGAGTTCCATAGGGAGGGTGCATATAGTTCAAAGGCTCAGTTGCTTGTCCGTTGAGAGCATTTGGTTCTTTTGTGAGGGACGGTGAGGTAGTTGCTGGAGGCCTGTCTAGTTGTTTTGCCGTGGGTTGGACGGGTCAGCAGGCTGCGAAGCTGGGTGTTCGGTGCTTGGTGGATGGCTTTGTGGGTGAGTAGGATGGATTTGTATTTAGTTCTTGCTTCGAAGGGAAGTATGTGTAGGTCTCTTAGAATTGGGGTGATGTGGTCGCTTTTCTTTGCTCTCTGAATGATTCTTGCTGTGGTGCTCAATGCAGTTCGGAGGGGGTTGGTCTGTGTGGCTGGTAGTCCATGGTAGATTATGTTGCAGTAATCCAGATGTGGGAGTGTCATAGCTTGCATCACCGTCCTGAAGTCCTGAGGTTCAAGGAGAGGTCTGAGGCGTTGCACTGTTTTCGCTTTATGGAATATATTTCCTGTGGTTTTGGTAATTTGTTGCTTGAGGGTTAGAGCTTGGTCAATGATAATGCCTAGATATCTTATTTGTGGCTGTATTTGGATGCATGTGGTTCCTATGTTGAGGTGAGTAGGTGGTGTGAAATCTGGGTCTTTTGTTACTATGAGGGCTTCAGTTTTCTTTATGTTTATGGATAAGTTGTTTTCTTGTAGCCAGTGGGACACTTCGGAGAAGCATGCTGAAAGATGTATATTTGTTGGGTTTGTGGTTGTAATTGGGGCGTAGAGCATGATATCATCAGCATATATATAGAAGTTGATGTTGTGGGTACGTATGACTGAACAGAGTGGTTGTAGGTAGATGTTGAAGAGCATGGCTGATAGCGTGGATCCTTGAGGTACTCCTTGGTGTTCCTGGAAGGGGGGCGAGGTCGAGGTGCTGGTACGGATCAGTTGTTGTCTATTGGTTAGGTAGGATTTAAACCACTGAAGTGCGGTGTCTTTGATCCCAATTGATGACAATCTTCGTATGAGGATGTTGTGGGAGATGGTGTCGAAGGCTGCTTATATATCAAGGAATATCATGGTATATCCAGAGTGTTTTTCTTGGGTTCCTATGATGAGGGTGTTCATCAATGTGGTCATGAGGGTGTCGACTCCATGTAGTGGGCGGAAGCTGTGTTGTTGAGGGTCTAGTATGTTGTTGATGTCTAGGTGTTCTTGAAGCTGCTGCTGGACTATCTTCTCGATTATCTTGGCGGTGAATGGTAGGCTTGCTATCGGTCTGTAGGATGCAGGGTCTAGGGGATCTAGGTTTTGTTTTTTTAGGGAAGGTCGAATGATTGTAGTTTTGAGGATGTCTGGCATGCGACCTTGGGAGAAGGATTCGTTGACAATATGGGCTAATGGTGTGCTCAGGTCTTCTTTGGATTTCTTTATGCAGTCGGTGGGGCAGGGGTCCAGCGGAGAGGTGGTGGTGTTTAGGCTGGAGATGGTGGATGATATTTCTTCTGCAGTGGTTTCTTTGAAGGTGGTCCAGTCACTGTGTATGGTGGGGTGGTGGATTGTTGTAGTTGCCTCGGAGTTCGGATGTGGGTTTTGTGGAAGTTGGAGCTGTTTGTATTGTCGGGCCAGTATCTCTGGTGGAATCTTCGGTAGCTGGTCAGAGTTATTGGGTGCTTTTGTCAGTTGTTTGACAATCTGAAACTAGTTAATGAGGGAAAACTGGCAATTGCCCAGATACGCATGGTTTGGAATGATGTATCTTTGAAGGGTACTAGCAAAACAGGGAAGGTAGGGCATCCTGATAGAGAGTTCCAATAAATATAAATTAACTTAAATGCCTTTAAGTAAAGAGCAGACAGAGCTGAAAGAGCCCACATTTCCCCTGTCAACTGATAACCAGACTGTTAATATGAACAGAAAACAAACTTTGAAACGTGTCAGACGGCTGCCTGGGTGAGAATCTTCACAGTCTTGGCAAGTGCATATATCTATATGATTTGCAAGGGATTGTGGGCAATGCAGTTCATTCACACCAGACACAGCTGCTCACAATAATTAGTTGTGCTTTTGGGTAAAGCCAATAAGATATTTATTTATGGGGTTATTTCTCCCAACACAGATATGCTTGGTAGCACATAAATCAGGTTACTTGCTTTCAGTGTTAAACTTGAAAAAAACAAAATCAGGAAAACAACCTTTAAACTTGTCAGGCAATTAAAGCAAAAGAAATAAGACCTGGTTGGCAACAAACTGGTCTTTTCTGTAGGCTTAGCTAATATTCTCTTAGCATGTATCAAACAACAAACCAAAAGCTACAAAGAAAGAAAAAAACTGTTCTTCTCAGGTTAACTTCTTATATCTTCCCACATAGATTCAGAAGTGATTCTCTCCTAGCTCACAAGCAATTAGGTAAGGCTCAATTGCTAGCAGTTATCCAGCTGAAACCCCTTAGCTGGCTTGCTTTCTACTGTGTGGGTCAAATCCTGCTTCAGGAGCTTTTCTGAGTAGATTAAAGAACAAGTTTGTATTTCTTTGTGATGGTTGCTGTACTTTATAACAGAAAATCACCAAAGGAGTTTGGACAGAGAGCAGTCCATATAAACACATTCTTCATCCGCAATCATTCCCCCTTCTTCAACAAGCATGGGTTCAATATCATGGATTGGCATAGATGAATCTCTCAATGGAGCACTTTCAGGAGAATACTTGTTTCCCTGCTGTCTTTCAAGGTTATAGCTAGGGCATAGATCAGTGTTCATACCTGAGCTTCCATTGCTGTTAGAGTTCCTCTCTATATAACCTGGCCAGTATGTAGTCCAGTTCTTATGTCCAGCCTTCCAATCCAGATCCCTGGACACTGGATCTCTCTTCACATACCTTCTGGCACGGGTCTTAGGGTCCCTTCCACGTGCAGCTGTCTCCCTCACAGGTAGTGTCTGGAGATTCCTAGCTCTGCAGCACCATTCCTCTGGCTTTCCCCAGTCCAATGGTGTATGCTGGCCCTTGGAATGCCTCCCAGGATACGTACTGCTCTGGACTCTTCTAGACCTCTCAAAGGCTTTTCTCCTCTTTCTTCCAAAGGGTTTCTTTCCCTCTCTGTCCGTCCGGTTTGGCTTCTGCTTCTGATGATCCTCCTGATGATGAAGATGATCAAGCTCAAGCTGATTCTCTGGATAAGGATAATTCTCTGTAGAATAAACTCTACCTTTATTCTGCTTAGATGAGTGCTCCTCCCTAACACAGCGCAGCTGTGCTGAATCAGGCCCTGCCCTTTGAGATGAGTGCTTAGGGATTACCTCATAGCCCTCCTGATTGAACACACGTTTTCCCACTTCATCTCCTCTAATGGCTGTTGGAAACCTGGTGCATTCTGGGACTGGTAGTCTTTTATGGGAAAATTCTGTTTTCTTATTTCTACCAGAACTGACAGGTTGCTTGTTCAGAGTCACTTCACCTTTTCTATAGCTCCTTCCTGAGCTATGATAAGCTTCCTTATCACAAACGCCAGTATGCAAATGCTAGAAGTTTAAGAAATAAGATGGAGAATGTGATGATCTGGCAGTGAAATGAAGTCTGAATTGGTGATCCTGGTGAGAGGAGAGAATATGATTGCAGGTTTGGCAAGAATCCTGGGCTTAAGTGGTAATGCCCGATTCCGTAAAGTACAGTATAAGTCTTTGCTGTGGGGGCATATAGCTCTGAATAGGGCAGTCGAGATGGGGCTGGCAGATACCGAACTTTGCCCGAAATGTCGGGAGGTTCCAGCACATACTGAGTCAGACCAAGGTCCATCATGCCCAGTATCCTGTTTCTAACAGTGGCCAATCCAGGTCACAAGTACCTAGCACGTTCCCAAAAAGACACACAGGTTCTATAATGCTTGTATTGAAGCAAGAGGTGGATTTCCCTTGTCCTCTTTAATAATGGTTTATGGACTTTTCCTCCAGGAACTTGTCCAAACCTTTTTTAAACCCATCTACATTAACAGTCTTTACTACATCTTCCGATAAGGAATTCTGGAGTTTGATTAAGCAATGAGTGAAAAAACATTTTCTCTTATTAGTCTTAAATGGGTTACATTGTAGCTTCATTGCGTGTCCCCTAGTCTTTTTGCTGTTTGATGGCATAAAAGATCTACGTTTACCCATTCCACTCCATTCATTAATTTATAGACCTCTATTATATCTCCCCCGCACTTGGTTTGTAGCTTGTTGTGCTTTGAGGGCTTGTATGCATCAGTGATGCTGAGGACTAAGCTATAAGTAGGTTAACTACTGGTAGGGTCTCTCAAGATAGACATGTCTCAGCTGAGGTGCCAGACCAAAACAAACCACCCATCTGGGCAGCAGCAGAATGGGATGGTGTTGGCGGCGGAGGATCACATTTCTGTGACAAGGCAACAACACTAGAATTAAACTGCGCAGAAAAAAGGCCTGGCAATCTACTTCAGTATCTTGCCACGAAAACCCAATGGATTGTCACAACAAAACAAATTGCACTGTAGTGCTAGAAGATGAGACCGCCAGGTCGGAAGGCACTCAACTGGCTACTGGGGAAGAGCTGTTCAGAGTAAAGCCAGCATTTATGATGTGGTTGGATCAAAGCCTTCGGGACGTCGCATTGCTGATGCAGCTGCACATGAAATGATAGACAGAAGCTGCAAAGATATCTTACATATTGGGACATGGAATGTACAAAACCTGAACCAAGGAAAGTTGGAGGTGGTCAAGAATGAAATGGAACATGTACAATTCAGTCTGTTGGGTATCAGCAAACTGAAATGGACTGGCATCGGGCACTTTCCATCTGATGATCACATGGTCTACTATGCTGGAATTCAAAGACAAAGAAGAAATGGTTGCATTTATAATTAAGAAGAAACTTGCAAAAACTATAATGAAATAGAATGCAATCAGTGAATGCTTAATTTCTATTCGTCTATGAGGAATGCCCATCAACACAACTATATGCCCCGACAGCAGCTGCAGAAAAGGATGAAGTTGATGAGTTCCACGAATAAGTACAAGCTGAAATTGATAGAACATGCAAACAGGGTATCCTGATAGTCGTGGGTGACTGGAACGCAAAAATTGGCAACAAAGAAGAAGTCAAAGTGGTTGGAAAATATGGACTTGGCAAGAGAAATGAAGCTGGAGAAAGACTGATAGAATTCTGCAAGACTAATGATCTATTCATCTCAACACCTTCTTCTAGCAACACAAGCGGCGACTGTACACATGGACTTTGCCCAATGGATTGTATTAAAAGCTCAATAACATCAACAAAGATAAAACCTGGAGCTGACTGTGGTATAGAACACCAACTACTAGTATGCAAATTCAAGCTAAAGTTGAAAAAGAGCAAGCCATTCATAAATGTTGCGAAATATAACATTGAGAATATACCACGAGATTTTAAAGACTGCCTGCAAAATTGATTTGCTGCTTTAGATACAAATGACAGAGTTCCAGAAGAGTTATGGGATGATATCAAGAAGGTTGTGTTGGAAGAAAGTGAGAAATCTCTACAAAAGGTTAAAAAGCAAAAATGGCCAAAATGGACGACTGAAGAAACTCTGAAAATTGCCCAGAAACGTAGAGAAGCTAAAGCCAGAGGAGAAAGAGAGGGAATTGCAGAACTCAACAGAGATTTCCAAGAGCTGGGTAACTGGGTAACTGGGACAACTGGGTAACTGGGGCTCTGCTTCCAAGCAAAGGTAAAGCTTTTTAATTACTAGTTCTCTGCCTGAGAGTTCTTAAAACAATTTTGGTACATTTTTAAAACAAAGTTACATTCTTTTTGGTTCTTTAGTTCAAAAGGGGAAATATTTTCTGTAGTGGTGTAAATTTAAAAGTCTGCTTTTAATATCTTTCTCAGTTCTTTGAAGCTACTGACAACTCATTAGGAGTTAGTTCCCTCCCTACCCCCCAACTCCCACCCACCCCATATGAGCAGCCTTGCTTTATAGGGCACCTCCCCAATTAGCTGCACACAGGGACTTGGAGCATCACATTTAGAACATACTTAAAAGAGGTTAACTGCTTTTTCTCTGAAAGGACAACTGGGTAACTGGCTGGTACTTTGATAGGTCTCTCTCTCTCTTTTGCTTCAACAGGTACCTAAGTTATACCAACTGAACAATGGCTGGGAAAAATTGTATCGCCAAAGCTGTTGCCCTTGTTACAGCTTCTGCCTCTGTCCAGACAGAGATCCCAATGCCAGTTGAATGATTGGTTCCATGTGCAGGATGCCTGCATGCTGAAGCTCTCAGGAAACAAGTGGAGGAGCTCAGAGAAGAGGTGGCGAGGCTGAGGAGCATTCAAGACAGTGAGAAGTACATTGATGAGTCAACTTAGGTACCTGTTGAAGCAAAAGAGAGAGAGAGACCTATCAAAGTACCAGCCAGTTACCCAGTTGTCCTTTCAGAGAAAAAGCAGTTAACCTCTTTTAAGTATGTTCTAAATGTGATGCTCCAAGTCCCTGTGTGCAGCTAATTGGGGAGGTGCCCTATAAAGCAAGGCTGCTCACATGGGGTGGGTGGGAGTTGGGGGGTAGGGAGGGAACTAACTCCTAATGAGTTGTCAGTAGCTTCAAAGAACTGAGAAAGATATTAAAAGCAGACTTTTAAATTTACACCACTACAGAAAATATTTCCCCTTTTGAACTAAAGAACCAAAAATAATGTAACTTTGTTTTAAAAATGTACCAAAATTGTTTTAAGAACTCTCAGGCAGAGAACTAGTAATTAAAAAGCTTTCCCTTTGCTTGGAAGCAGAGCCCCAGTTACCCAGTTGTCCCAGTTACCCAGTTACCCAGCTCTTGGAAATCTCTGTTGAGTTCTGCAATTCCCTCTCTTTCTCCTCTGGCTTTAGCTTCTCTACGTTTCTGGGCAATTTTCAGAGTTTCTTCAGTCGTCCATTTTGGCCATTTTTGCTTTTTAACCTTTTGTAGAGATTTCTCACTTTCTTCCAACACAACCTTCTTGATATCATCCCAAACATCCAAGCTCTCCTGCAGAGGAGAAGTTGAGAGCTACAGAATAATGAAGTTTGGACAGGAGTCACCAGGGCCTGTAGAATAATCAATCCAACTCCTCCAGCCCTTATTGAAGAACTATTATGCAGCCCTGGAAATGGAGGAGGTGAAAGCATCCCTGGAAAGGGAAGAACCAGAGCTTGAGCACCCCAAATTTGCATAATCAGTGACCACAAGGAAGTGAAGGGTAGTGGTGGTTGGTGACTCTGTTCTGAGGGGTACTAAGGCATCCATCTGCTGACCAGACTTGATGTCCAGAAAGGTATGCTGTCTGCCTGGTGCCAAAATCCGAGATATTACAGAGAGTTTGCTGAGACTCATCACGCACACTGACTATTACTCAATATTGCTCATCCATGTTGGCACAAATGATACTACCAGGTATCCCTCTGAGCGTATCAAAAGTGACTTCATGGCTCTGGAACAAAGGGTAAATCATAGGGAGAGGAATGGCCAGCAGAAGAAAGGAGATGATAGTGCCTCTGTATAAGTCTTTGGTGCAGAATCATTTGGAGTATCGTGTGCAATTCTGGAGATCGCACCTTCAAAAGGACATAAACAGGTTGGATTCGATACAGAGGGTGGCTACTAAAATGGTTAGTGGTGGGATAGAGATAATATGATTGAGATGTTTAAATACTTCCATGGCATAAATGCACAGGAGGAGAGCCTCTTTCGATTGAAAGCAAGCTCTGCTACGAGCTCTGCTATAGGATGAGGGTGAAAGGGGATAGACGCAGGAGTAATATGCGGAAATATTTCTTTACTGAAAGAGTGATAGATGTGTGGAATAGTCTCCCAGTGGAAGTGGTAGAGATGAGGACAGTGTCTGAATTCAAAAAAGCATGGGACAAACACAGAGGATCTCTAAAGGAAAAAAGTGGACTGTTGATATGGAAGAGCAGACTAGACAGGCCATGTGGTCTTTTTCTGCTGTCATGTTTCTGTGTTTCTATAAAGGTCAAGTGGACTAACAACCATTTCCTTATGATCTGAAACCATTGGTGATGAAAGAAGAAGTTGAAGCAGCATTGAAAGCATTATCAAAGAACAAAACACTAGGCATTGATGGCATTCCCATTGAAGTATTACAGCATTCTGATGCAGCTGTTACCATACTTGCAAGGCTCTGTCAGGAAATTTGGAAAACAACATCGTGGCCAATTGACTGGAAAAGATCTGTAGTTATACCAATACTAAAGAAAGGTGATCCAACTGACTGTGGAAATTATCAAACCATTGCTCTGATTCCACATGCCAGCAAGATTCTACTCAAGATTATTCAGCAGAGACTACAACCTGGAATGAGAACTGCCTGAAGTTCAAGCAGGGTTCAGGAAAGGGCGAGGAGCAAGACACATCATCCGGATGTGAGATGCATCCTTGAAAACACTAAAGAATACCAAAAGGACATCTGCGTTTTATTGACTACAGCAAGACTTTTGACTTTGTAAACCATGAGAAACTCTGAGCCACATTAAGAAGAATGGGCATAACAGAACACCTGATCGTTCTTTTGCACAACCTTTACATTGATCATGAAGCTACAGTTTGAACAGAACAAGGAGAAACAGAATAGTTTAAAATCAGCAAAGGTGTATGACAAGGCTGCATACTTTCCCCCAACCTATTTAATATATATGCAGAACAAATCATCAGAGAAGCAGGACTGACAGAAGCAGAGAAGACAACAAACATGTGGAAATTGGTGGAGATTAACAACTTTCGCTATACTGATAATACCACATTACTGGCTGAAAGTGAAGACGATCTGAAACATTTGCTTTTCAACATCAAGGAACATGGTCTTAAAATGAGCCTGCACCTTAATGTAAAGAAGACAAAGATCCTGACAACTGGGAAAATCAATAAATTCACCATTGATGGAGATGTCTCTCTCCACACAAAGATTCGACTTGTTCAAGCCATGGTATTTTCAATAACATCATATGGATGCGAAAGTTGGACAGTGAAAAAGATAGACAGGAAGAAAATTGATGCCTTTGAATTATGGTTCTGGCGGTGAATACTGCGTATACCATGGATTGCCTGAAGATCAAACCATCAGTACTAGAGGAGATCAAATCTAAACTTTCTTTAGAAGCTCAGATGACAAGACTTTGACTTTCATACTTTGGACACATCATGCGAAGAGAGAGATTATTAGAGAAAAACATCAGGCTTGGCAAGGTAGAAGGTCAGTGCAAAAGAGGAAGGCCGGCAATGAGATGGATCAATACAATAACAGCAGCTGTAGGTACCAGTCTGTCAACAATGAGCCGCCTGACTGAAGACTGAACACAATTTAGGACAACAGTCCAGAGGGTCGCCATGAGTCGACACCGACTCGATGGCACTTAACAATACCTACTACATTTAATGTACTTCGTTCACCTCAAGATTAATTAATTTCAGGTCCTTAATTATTGTTTTCTTGATGAGGATAACCAGCCGGATCTGAACGTGAATATGGCCACCTCTTTCCCTTTAATAGGTTGCAGAGCCTATAAAGCTAATATTATCCCTGAGGTGGGAGGGAGTGAAAGAAGACTTAAAAGCTGGCTTGCTACACAGTGCCCTGACCTCTGCTTCTAAGGTAGTGTCTTACCAATTTCCTTAGTGAATCACACAGCCCTTGGTTTGATATAGGAGGCCTTTCAAATTGCCCCTTTGATCTGTAACTTGGCTTTAACACCTGTTTAACAACTTCACAGAAATTTTGCCTGTTAACTGGAAAGCCTCTTTGTAAAGGTCACTAGAAACAAATTTCTTTTTTTCTACTCAGAAACTGTTTTATTCTACATTGTATGCTAAGCTGTATTCTGGTTTGATTTAAATAAAAAGCTCTCTAGAAACAAATTAATTTCAGTGACTGTTTATTTTACTTTCTGTGCTAAGCTATACTGTGATGTGATTTAAATGAAAAGCTCTCTGGTGGTACTGACTGACTCAGCAAAAACACTGAATTCTAAAATACTCAGATTTATCAGCTTTAACCTAAAGAATTACCCTTTTCCTCAAAATTTAGAGTATTTTCCAGAAGATAAATACAAGTGCTGATTTTTCCATCTGCTTCACATTTTCTGGGCTGCATTGTTGAAATATTTGGAAATCCTTCTTTCCCAATGGGTTGATCTTCCACCTGCAGTAGCTTTGTTGGACACTAACTGACTACTTCGACTTTGAGAGGCAGCCACCCATTTGGTGGTATGCAAGACGTGCTTGGTAGCTAAGTAATGTATACTTAAAAGATTGAGGGACATCGAGGCTCCATAATTTTGGGAGTGGAGGAACCTGTTCCATTCTTTGGCCACTATGGAGAGAATGGCAAGTAGGGGAAAGGTGCAGTCCCAGGAGACATTTTTAGCACTCTGAGGGGCATATGTGGGGTCCTTAACCCCGAGGACCAGAAGTGAGCAACTGGCTCTTTGAGAAATCTGAGTGTTGTGTATGGAGGGGAGTGGGGGGAGAGACTGCCCACCTCTAGAATGAATGTGTGGTATATGGTTGCATTCCTCATGGCTGTGTGTTGTGTGTACTTGGTGAGGGATGGGAATAGTAGAAAAGGGAGATGTGAGGCTAGTGTGAACTAATGGGTGTTGTGTAACTATCTCCAGTGTGGTGTCAGCGTTCCCTCACGATGAGAGGTGGCTGGTCTTGTTGGGAGGGGGAGTGGGGATAAAATGTAAAAAGTGAGTGTATCTCCAGGAACAAGCAGGAATAAGTCCTCACATATGGGTACGTCGGTACCGACGGAGCCCGTGCGGGAAAGCTCCCCAGCTTCTTAGAATAGAAGCTTTTGGGACCTCCCACTGCACATGCGCACTGCCTTCCCGCCTTCCTGAACAGCTCTCCTCAGTTTCTCTTTTTCCGCGGAGCCAGCAGGTCGTGTTCCTGTCACCGCTGAAGAAATTGTTATTTTATTTGTTTCTTTAGACCGCGTACCTGCCTTCCCCATACCGATACCGGTATCGCCGGTCTTTTCTTTCTTTCTTTAAAAAATTATAATTCTTTTTTCTTATTTTTTAGCTTTTTGGTCACTTCAGAGAGGCCTCTCGGCCTACTCAATTTCTCCTCATGGAGAAGCCAGCCCCTGGATTTAAGAAGTGTACCAAATGTAATGCTGTTATTTCAGTCACAGACACCCATGAATGGTGTCTGAAATGTTTGGGGCCTGACCATTCCATACCGGACTGCCCATCTTGCTCCCACATGTCTAAACGTGGGCTGCAGAACCGGGCCAACAAATTCCATGTGCTGTTTGCTTCAGAGAATACAGCATCACAGTCATCCAGGTCTTCTTCTCCGGATGGATCTCAGGTAACCAAACCTTCTGTGGGCAAGTCCTCAAAGAGCAAATCTCCTTCAAAGCATCGAGAGGCTCTTAGCTTAGAACTTGAGGACCCTGCCCCAGCCAAACAACCCCGGCGGGAAGTCCAACTTCCAAAAACGCCAATTCAGGGGTCTCAGGTTGATATCGATGCTACGGCCTCGACAGATCACCTGTTAGCCTGCTCTGGGGTACCGGGTCACTCCGGTACCGACATCCAGGCAGCTATGGCGTCCATGGGCGATACTGTACAGTCCATGCAGCAGGCCGTCATGGCTTTCATTAAAGCTGCAACGCCATCGGTTCCGCTTTCAGCGGTTCCGGGCCCGATACCGGTATCGTCCGCCATGCCGGTATCGAGGCCGTCCACCTCTAAACGCAAGTCGGTACCGTATGGGCTTTCGCTCCATACCGGTTCCATACCCGATACGCCCGATATCGATACCGATCGGTACGCGTATCGTGCGTTAGAGGAAAGCACCGATTCCTCTGAGGATTTTCACTCCTCTGATGATTCTGCTGAGTTTTCACTCAACTTACCTGAGGAGCCCTCTTCTCCTAAAAGGAGAATGTCCCCTCCAGAGGATTTGTCCTTCCAGGACTTTGTTTTAGATATGGCTACAGCCCTTTCTATTACCACATCCTCTGAAAAGGAACCCAGATCCAAAAAACTGGATATTTTGGGATACTCAAAGGCCCCTAAGGAGGCAGTTACCCTGCCTATCCATGAAATCCTTCAAGAACAACTGATGGATTTCTGGGAAAATCCTTTGACTTTGTCTCCTTATTCCCGTAGGTTGGACACCATGTATAGGGTCCCTCCTTCTCCTGGTTTCCAAAAGACTCAATTGCCCCACCACTCTATTGTGGTGAAGTCTGCAATGAAGAAGATTAGGAGTACCAAAAGGCACTCTTCCACCCCTCCAGGACGGGAATGTAAGACTTTGGACTCTTTTGGTAGGAAAATTTTCCAGGCTAGTATGCTTATAGCCAGGATTAATTCCTACAGTCTCTATATGGGCATGTTCCTGGAGGAACTTGCCAAAAAGGTGCGGCATTTTGCCCCCTTTATCCCTGAGGATAAAAAGCAGGGATTCCTTTCCCTAGTGAAACAACTCTTAGAGGTTTCTAAGTTCTCTAATAGGGCAGCATATGATTCCTTTGAGGGAGCCAGTAGGGCTTCGGGCATTGCTATTGCAGCCCGACGTCTTGCTTGGCTCCAGGCCTCTGATCTGGAACCTTGGGTTCTAGATGGCTTACGGAATCTGCCCTGTACAGGTGAGAACTTATTTGGGGAAGAGTGGCAAATCAAAGCCACCCAGATGGATGCTGAAAATGCCACCTTGGAAAGACTTTCAAAGTCCACTTCAATTCCTACTAAGAAAAAGTCTTTTAAAAGGCCTTACTATAAGAAGGCCAGAGTTGCTTCAAATACTGGCCAGCAGTCTTCTCAACCTCGCTATACTGCTAAGCGTCAGCAATCCAAACAAGCACGAGCTAAGCCTGCAGCAGCTACTGTAGCTCAGCAGGCTCCAACCCCTCAGGGGTTTTGACTTGCTCCTAGGGAACTTGCCACTTCTGGTTCTAACACAACCAGAACCTCTCACCATACCCGGAAGGTTGGTTCACTTTGCTCCCAGATGGGAACAAATCACAACAGAACAATGGACCCTCTCTATCATTCGAGAGGGTTACAAACTTCATTTCTCCAGCCTTCCTCCCCATCATATGGTGAGACCATTCAATTCTCCCCCATCTCTCCTAACCCTGTTGGGTCAAGAGGTTTCCTCTCTTCTTGCCCAAGGGGCCATAGAAGAGGTTCCTCTTCCTCAACAAGGGTCCGGTTTCTACTCCCCTTATTTTCTCATTCCAAAGAAGACAGGGGGATTCAGACCAATCCTAGATCTGAGAGAATTGAACAAATTTCTCTTCAAGGAGAAATTCAAAATGCTGTCTCTCGGCATTCTCCTTCCTTACCTCCAGGGTCAGGACTGGCTTTGTTCTCTAGACCTACAGGATGCGTATACACATATACTCATCCATCCATCCCACAGAAAGTATCTTCGCTTTCTGTTTCAGGGAAAACATTTCCAATACAGAGTACTCCCCTTCGGTCTAGCCTCTGCTCCAAGAGTATTCACAAAATGCATGGCAGTCGTAGCCGCATTTCTAAGAGGCATGGGAATCTTTGTCTTCCCATATCTGGACGACTGGCTCATCCGAGCTCCAACTCAGTCACAGGCCCAGATTTCCCTGGACCACACAAGGAGCCTTTTGCAGTATCTGGGACTGGTAGTAAACCTTCCCAAGTCCCACCTCATCCCTACTCAATCTCTAGAATTCATAGGGGCCCAGTTGGACACCATCACTGCAAGGGCCTACCTTCCACATGTTCGAGGCCAGCGCCTCCTGAGTTTGGCCTCCCAAGCTCAGTCCAGCACTCACTTGACAGCCAGGGAAATGCTACGCCTACTGGGTCATATGGCCTCCACAGTGCATGTGGTGCCCTATGCTCGTCTTCATATGAGAGCAGCTCAATGGACCCTGGCCACTCAGTGGACTCAGGCGTCAGGAGCGCTCTCAGACCAAATACAAACCTCCGATCGTCTGTTTTGGTCCCTCCACTGGTGGACTTCCACCAAGAATCTGTTGTTGGGGGCTCCATTTCAACCATTGCTACCCCAAGCAACCCTCACAACAGATGCCTCCCAAACAGGGTGGGGAGCCCATCTGCAAACTCTCTCCACTCAGGGCACTTGGTCTCTACAAGAGACCACCCTTCATATCAATCTTCTGGAACTGCGAGCAATTTACCTTGCCCTCAAGGTCTTCCACTCCCTCCTAGCCAACCTCACTGTCCTAGTTCAGACGGACAATCAGGTGGCCATGTTTTACATAAACAAAC
Organism: Ichthyophis bannanicus; assembly: GCA_033557465.1. Taxonomy (NCBI): domain Eukaryota; kingdom Metazoa; phylum Chordata; class Amphibia; order Gymnophiona; family Ichthyophiidae; genus Ichthyophis; species Ichthyophis bannanicus. Next base: position 399,772,354 of record CM066039.1, on the reverse strand, counting down.
AAGGAGGGACGGGCTCTCTGTCGCTTTGCAACGAAGCTCTAAGACTATGGGCCTTCGCCAGAGAGCATCAGATTCACCTGCTAGCAGTGTATCTCCCAGGAGTTCAAAACTCTCGGGCAGACAGGCTCAGTCGAGTTCTGCTGCCACACGAATGGTCCCTACATTTGGACCAAATAAACCGAATCTTTCAGGAATGGGGGACCCCGGACATAGACCTCTTTGCAAGTCCGTGGAATGCCAAACTTCCCCGGTTCTGTTCCAGAACTCCGTGTCAGGGAGCTCAGGCTACGGACGCCTTTCTCCTGAATTGGAGTCAGGCATTCCTATATGCCTTTCCACCCATTCCTTTGATTCCCAAGACTCTGTTCAAACTCCAGAGGGATCATGGAACTATGATCCTCATAGCTCCACGCTGGCCACGCCAAGTGTGGTTCCCTCTACTTCTACAGCTCTCCCAGGGATCCTACTTGGATCTGGGAGCTGCGCCAGACCTCCTGTCTCAGGAGGAGGGGACTTTGTGGCACCCAAACCCCAAATCCCTTCACCTCAGTGCTTGGTTACTGAAGGCTTAAGCCTTCAAGACTTTCATCTTTCCCAACCAGTGAAAGATATCCTTTCTGCCTCTAGGAAACCCTCTACCAGGCGTTCCTATGCTTTCAAATGGAAACGTTTTTCCATTTGGTGTGCTCAGCAGGGTCTTGACCCTCTGGCACTTCCTTTGAATTCTCTTCTTGATTATCTCCTGCATCTATCCAATGCAGGCCTCAAGACGAATTCGGTAAGAGTCCATTTAAGTGCTATTGCAGCATCCTTGCAACATATAAATGGACAACCTATCTCCTCTCATCCTCTTGTTGCAAGATTCATGAGAGGCCTGACTCTCACTAAACCTCCCATCAGACCACCCCCGGTCGCATGGGATTTGAATCTAGTGCTCGGTCAACTTATGAAGCCACCTTTTGAGCCAATGTTTTCCACCTCCTTGAAATTTCTTTCCTGGAAGGTCATCTTCCTCATTGCAGTCACTTCGGCTCGCCGCATCAGTGAGCTGCAGGCTTTAGTGGCTAATCCACCTTACACAAGATTTCATCATGATAAGGTGGTCCTTAGGACGAATCCCCACTTTATGCCTAAAGTGGTCTCGCCTTTTCATCTTAATCAAGAGGTATATCTACCTGTCTTTTTTCCAGCTCCTCATGCATCCAATGCAGAGAGGAACCTTCATACTCTGGATTGTAAAAGAGCTCTCGCTTTTTACCTTAATAGGACTCAGCCACATCGAAAGTCTTCTCAACTTTTTGTGGCCTTTGATCCTTCCCATTTGGGACTTCCAGTCTCCAAGCGTACACTTTCCAATTGGATTGCTCAGTGTATTTCTTTTGCTTACCAGAGCAAAAACATTTCTCTGGAAGGCCATGTCACTGCTCACAATGTGAGGGCCATGGCAACTTCTATGGCTCATCTGCACTCTGTTTCCATAGATCAGATCTGTCGAGCCGCTACCTGGGCCTCGGTTCATACCTTCACAGCCCATTACTGTTTGGACAAGGACTCCCGCCGGGATGCCTTGTTTGGCCAGGCTGTCCTCAAGCACCTGTTCCATTCCTAAACAACTCCTGCCCACCTTCCCAGAATGGATGCCTGAGATCCATACGAAGATGGCGAACCTTTACAGGGGATCCCATGCATCTAAGCTAGGGAGTCCCCATATGTGAGGACTTATTCCTGCTTGTTCCTGGAGATAGCACAGTTACTTACCTGTAACAGGTGATCTCTGGGAACAGCAGGAATTAGTCCTCACAACCCACCCACCTCCCCTAGGAGTTGTATCTTTTATCTATCTATCTTCCTGTCCTCTCTCTGTTGACTCAGCTATAAACTCGAAACTGAGGAGAGCTGTTCAGGAAGGCGGGAAGGCAGTGCGCATGTGCAGTGGGAGGTCCCAAAAGCTTCTATTCTAAGAAGCTGGGGAGCTTTCCCGCACGGGCTCCGTCGGTACCGACGTACCCATATGTGAGGACTAATTCCTGCTGTTCCCAGAGATCACCTGTTACAGGTAAGTAACTGTGCTTTCTTTATTAGCTGTGTTATGTTGCTGCCTATGTATAGAGATATTGTGTGTCTTGTTTGATTGTGGCACTTGACAGAGTTGTTAATAAAAATGTTTTAAAACAAAAATAAGATGGGAGACTATATAGCACTGAATGAAAGGTTCGATATTATTGGCATCTTGGAGCCCTAGTGGAAAGAGGACAACCAATGAGACACTGTGATACCTGGGTACAAACTATATTGCAATGATAGGGTAGATCAAATTGATGGAAGAGTGGAGCTGTATATTAAAAAGGACATTTAATCAAGCAGGACAAAAAGGCTTGCATGAAACAAAATACAATGTGGAATCTCTATGGATAGAAATTCCAAGTATAAAGAGAAAGACAGTGGCAGTGGGGGTGTACTACCATCCGCCTGGCAAAAATAAATAGACAGATGATGAAATGCTAACAGAAATTATGTAAGCTAACAAAAATTATAACACAATAATAATAATGAGTGATTTCAATTATCCCGGTATCAACTGGGTCAATGCCACAGCAGGGCATGCTAGGGAGATGGTTTCTACATAAAAAATGACTGCTTCATAGTGCAGCTGTTTCATGAACCAATATGAAAGGAAGCTTTTATGGACCAGAGTGGAGCACAGGATCTGGTACAAGAGAGAACTGTTTTGAGGCCACTTGGCAATAGTGATCATAAATAACATGATCACTTTTTGATTTAATAAATGGAGAGAGGCCAGCAAGGAAATACACAGCATTAACATTTAACTTGCAAAAGGGAGACTGATTACATGAGGAAAATGGTTAAGAAAAAATTAAAAGGAGCAGTTGTAGAAGTTATAAGTTTACATCAGGCCTGAATGTAGTTTAAAAATACTACCTTGGAAGCGCTGACCAGATGTATTCCATGCCTTAAAGGTGGAAGAAAGGCCAATCCACTGCAGGCATGGTTTAAAGGTAAGGTCAAAGAGGCTGTTATAGTCAAAAAAGCATTTCTCCGGGAACAAGCAGGAAGTCAGTCCTCACATATGGGTGATGTCAGCGCTGATTGAGCCCGCACGGAAGCAACTCTCCAACTTTCAAAGAAAGACTTTGGGAGATGCACCACGCATGCGTGGTCCACTTCCCTCCCAAGGGTGCCATCTTGCCTCAGTCTCCTTTTTTCCACGGAGCCCTTCGGATGCTGTCCAGTTTTCCCCAGAAAAAGTCTGATTTTTATTCTCAAGTTTTGTCTGGTTTGCGTACCGGTTCCTTCCTGCCCCCGAGCCAGCTTGCCTCGGCATCGCTCCTCTGATTCGTTTATTCATTTTTTCTTAGTTTTTCATCAAGGTCTTCCTCGACTGGCATTCGTACCCTTTTTCAGCCAAAGGCCTTGGACCTCTGCCAGGAGGTGGGGACCCCCCTTTTTCCGATGGCCTCCAGTGGCTTCAAAAAGTGTAACCGGTGTGGCAAAATGTCACTCACCGACCCACACGACTGCTGCCTTCGATGCCTTGATCTGGAACACAACGACTCCGACAGCAAGCTCTGCAGAACCATGCCCCAAAGGCCTTAAAGAGTTGCTAGCAGCAGGAAAAATACTTTCAGAAGTCCAACTCTGCCCCGGAGTTTCTGGTGACACCACGTTCCAGGGCCCCCTCAGATATCCCAGTGCCCTGTGAAGCCAGAGTGGAGTCCCACTGCCGTGGTTCCTCTGTAGCGGAAGTCCCTGGAGGTGGAGCATAAGAAGAAGAAATCCTCAAAGACCGCCCGCCTTGGAGGATGGATTTGGGAAGAAGGTGATATCCCACCCCAGGTTCAGCAGTCCCAAGCATGAGTCCAAGGAGTCAGGGCAGGAGCAGCCCTCCAAGAATCCCCACAGGGAGTCATTGGCTCTCGCTGACTAGCCTTGGACCTCCGAGACCATCCTTGTCGAGGACTCTACCTCGACAGTACTGACACCAGGCCTGAAGTCCTCAATGCCTGCATCGAAGGTTGCAGAGCCAACTGGCATGGAGACCAGAATGGCAGCATTTCAGAACTGTACATCTGCCATAGTGGCCATGCAGTGGGCATTTATGTCCGGCTCATCTGGTTCATCTGTCCAACAACGAGACCCTTGACATCGAGGGCTTCCCCGTACATCGAACCGGTACTCGAGTGCCACCGGCATTGAGGGAGCCCCCGTCCCCGGTCGAGATCCCAGTCCCGTTTCTCAGGACACCAGTTCTCCCTGGCAAGCATCTGTGGCTTGGACCGACAATCCTCTGGAGGTCATGCACTACAAAGAGCGGTCCTCAACCGAAGTGATCGTGCAGCGTCGGACTTGGACTTCGAGTCCAAGTGGGAGACCGATGACAAAGAATCCCTTGGACCCGTTTCCCCCGGTGACCCGACGCCATTCCCCACTTGATGATTTTGTGAGGGATATGGCCAAGGCTCTCACTATCGAGACCGAGGCCAAGGAGGACCTGCGAACCAAGGAATTGGAGATACTCCAATACGAGACACCCCCAAAGGAAACCCTTATAGTCCCAGTGCCCCTGATCCTCGACCACCTCCTCCTCTGAATATGGGAAACACTGGCCTCGGTACCAATTGTTAGCAGGCGCCTTGACGCCATATACCGGGTATGCTGAAGCCCTGGGTTCCAAAAGACCCATCTTCCCCACAACTTCATGGTCATGGATTTAGGAAAAAGGTGAAATCCCATCCCATGTCCCACAGTCCCAGGCGTGAGTCTGAGGAGTCAGGGCAGGAGCGGCCCTCCAAGATGCCCCGCAAGGAGTCATCGGCTCCCACTGACCGGCCTCGGATGTCTGAAGCCATTGTCATCAAGGACTTTACCTCAACAGTACTGACACTAGGCCCGAAGTCCTCAATGCCAAAAAAACCATTCGTCAGTACCACCCAACAGGGAGGCCCGAACCCTTGATGCCCTTGGCCGGAAAGCCTTCCAGGGCTCGATCCTAACGTGCTGAATTCAGTCCTACCAGCTCTACATCAGCATGTACCTGAAGTAACTGTTGAAGAAGCTCAGGGGATTCTCGGCAGGCCTTGATGGAGAACCTCTGCAGAGTTTCAAGACTCTAACCTCAGCAGTAAAAGAATGCTCAAAGGTTCTGTTCTGGGCAGCCTACGATGGCTTCGAGTCATCGGCCAGGGTGGCCGCTGCTGGTATCGGGAACGATGCCAAGCATGGCTGCAGTCTTCCGACCTGGAACAATGGGTATAGGACAAACTAATTGATATCTCCTGCATAGGTGAAAACCTATTCGGAAAGCCCATGGTGGATAAAGCAGCAGAGATAGAGACCGAGTATGTGACGAGAACCAGGCTTTCAAAGAAGATCTCCGTGCAACCCCGAAAGAAAACCCTGGGGAAAAAGCCCTAAGGAAGAAGGGGGCTTCAGTAGTACTCCACACTTCTGGGCCTTCTTGGCCCCTCAGCAGGGCCAACAGCAAAAGGGCCAGGGACATGGTCCCAGAAAACAAAAAGTCCCAAAGCCCCAGGTGCCAGCTCAGGGGGAAGCTTTTGAATGCCTGGATGCGACCTCCACTCCCCCAGTCGGTCCTTTTCTGCCCACAGGGTGGCGCCTAGTCCTGTGTGCCCACAGGTGGACAACCATCACCACTGATACCTGGGTGCTACAAGTGATCAAGGAGGCTACCTCCTCCACCTACATCGGATACCACCCTTGTACTTCCCAGGAGAACCTACCAGGCCTCTCCTCCTCCAAACCATGCAACTCACCGAGCTAGCAGGACTACTGCAGGACAAAGTAGTGGAGGCAGTGCCAAAACCTCTCTGGGGCACCAGCTTCTACTCCTGGTATTTCCTTGTCCCCCCAAGAGGACTGGGGGCCTCAGGCCCATCCTGGACCTCCCTTCATTTTCATTCTATTCCACGAAGCCTCCGCTCTGTCCACAACTATCGGCTGTACCTCTCGTCTCCGACTCAGGCCCATCTAGAGCAAACTCGTCGTTCCGCTTTTTTTCTTTCTGGCCCATTCACTTTGGAACTCCCTCCCACTCACTCTTCTTCAGGAACAGTCCTACTTTAGGTTTAAGGCTCTACTCAAAATGGCACATTTTCTGTCTGGCCTATGACATCCCTTCCCCTGACTCATAAGGAATTTTGTTTCTGTCTCTCTCTAATTCCTCTGTTGTCTCTCTCTGTGGCATGAATGTGTTCTGTCCTGTCAATATTGTAGTTCTTTTCTTATTTCGGCTTTAGCCATCCTGCATTTTGTAACTTTGTACACTGCCCTGATGTTTACGAAGGGCGGTTAGTCAAGTCCTGTAATAAAGATAAAGAGAGCTCAACAAGTTTCTGGTCAGGAAGAAGTTCAAGATGGTCTCCCTTGGAACACTGCTACCACTCCTCCAGCAGGGAGACTGGCTTTGTTCCTTTGACCTAAAGGATGCCTACACTCACATCCTAATTCACCCAGCCACAGAAAATACCTTCGGCTCGTGGTGGAGGGACAGCACTACCAATACAGGGTGCTGCCCTTTGGTCTGGCCTTGTCTCCCAGGGTTTTCACAAAGTGCCTTGCAGTGGTCTCAGCTCACCTCAGGCTTCAAGGGACCTTCATCTTCCCTTATTTGGATGACTGGCTCATAAAGGGGGACACAGCTACAGAGGAACAATGCACCACCGGATGCACCTTAAATGTCCTGCAACACCTGGGGTTTGTCATAAAGTACTCCAAGTCCCACTTCACTCTGGTTCAGCACTTAGAGTTCATAGGGGCACAGCTGGACACCCTTCAGGCAAAAGCCTTCCTCCCTCAGGAGAGGTCAGAACGCCTCAGGGAATTAGCTGCAGAAATGCAATGGTGCAGGACACTACCTGCCCGCTTCTCCTCCGCCTGCTGGGACACAAGGCCTCCACGGTCCAAGTGACACCAATGCATGTCTGCACATGAAAGCAGCTCAGTGGTGCCTCCACTCTCAGTGGGCCCAAGCCATAGGAAAGCTCAAGGATAGAATGCAGGTGATCCACCAGTTAGCAGGCTTCCTCGCATGGTGGCAGGACCCACATCACCTTCAGGCCAGGATGCCCTTCCAGGCTCCCACCCCCGAGAAGGTCTTCACCACAGATGCCTCACTAATGGGCTGGGGAGCGCATTACAAGAGTCTCCAGACACAAGGCTGCTGGTCCCAGAGGGAATCTGAAATGCAGATCAACCTGCTGGAACTCAGGGTGATATTCCTAGTCCTCGGAGCCTTTCGCCACAAACTACAGCATCATGCAGTGCTAATCCAAACCGACAATCTGGTCGCGATGTTCTACGTGAACAAATAGGAGGGGACAGGGTCGTACCCTTTCTGACAGGAGGCAGTAGCCCTCTGCTGCTATGCTACATGCAGCGGGACGCTCCTAAGAGCAGTCTACCTCTCGGGCCAGGACAATGTCTTGGTGGACAAACTAAGCAGACTACTCCAGCAGCATGAGTGGTGCCTGGACCCAGCGGTAGCCTCGCAGATGTTCCGGCTCTGGAGTGTCCTGGTGATGGACCTGTTCGCCAGGCCAGACAACGCGCAGTTGTCCTGTTTCTGCTCCCGCCAACTGCACCCATCTCAGGTAGTGGTAGATGCATTCCTCATTCTGTGGACAGAAGGTCTCCTGTACATCTTCCCTCCAATGTCGCTGATAGCCAAGACCCTGTTCAAGGATCAGCGCAACAGAGCATTGCTAGTGTTGATAGCCCCTCTGTGGCCCATGCAGCCCTGGTTCCCACTGCTCCTCTCCTTATCGATGGTACCGCAGATTCCCCTGGGCCGAGCCCCAGGACTACTCTAGCAGGAGCAGGGCTCTCTCCTATACCCCAACTTGTGGTCCTTCTCGCTCACGGCTTGACTGCTGAAAGGGTAGCGTTAGCCCCCTTCAATCTCCCATGATATGTGAAAGAGATTCTCCTGGCCTCTCGTAAGGCCTCCATGAGAAAGGCTGAGAAAAGTGGATGAACCCATTCTCCTGCTCAGTGCATGTGGTACTAATACCTGGTCCACTTGTTGCAGGTGGGACTGAAGTCCAACTCAGTCAGACTACACCTGTGTGCATCACCACTCCATTGAAGAGAATCCCTCTTGGCTCAGCCCCTTGTGTCTCTTTTCCTACAGGGCCTTATGTTGTCCAAACCCTCCGTCTGCCCTGCAGCGACAGAGTGGGATCTTAGTGTGGTGCTCTCACAGCTCACTAAGCCTCTGTTTGAGCCTCTGGCCACTTGCCATCTGTGGTACCTATCCTAGAAGGTCATCTTCCTGGTAGCACTCACATCGTCAGCCTGATCCAGGCTCTGAAGGCAGAGCCTCCTTACACAAGGTTCTACAAGAACAGGATGGTGCTCCGCATACATGTCAAAGGTGGTTCCCCATTCCACCTCAATCAGGAGGTGGTGCTCCCCACCTTCTTTCCTAGGCCTCACTCTGGTAGGGCATAGACTATTCTCCATGCTCTGGATTGCAAGACAGCTCTGTCCTTCTACCTGCAAAGGACTCGGGGCCACCGCAAAACTCAACAGCTTTTCATATCCTATGACCCCAGCCATCTGGGGCTCCCCCAAGTTTCTGCTGAAGGTGATGTCCCCATTCCTCATCAATCAAACTCTGCCCACTTGTGTGGCAGACTGCATTACTCTTGCCTACGAGCAAGCGGGGATCTCATTGGACTAGAGAGTCACAGCGCACCTCATCAGGGCCATGGCTACTTCCGTGGCCAATCTGCGTTCCGTTCCCATGATGGAAATTTGCCAGGCTGCCACCTGGTCTTCGGTCCATATCTTTGCAGCTCATTACTGCCTGGAGAGGGAGTCCCAATGGGACAGCATCTTCGGCCAGGCCATACTTCATAATATTTTTGGGTGTAGGCAACTCCTGTCCTCTGACCCTTCTGTTTTCAGGCTACCAGAGTGCTGGTTCTCTGCCGGACACTTTGTTTTCCGCGGAGCCAGCAGGTCGTTGTTCCTGTCACCGCAGAAAATTTTTTCCTTATTCTTTCTTTTTTGTGGTCGCGTCTGCCTTCCTCGACGCTATACCGTTACCGCTGGTTCTCTTTTCTTTCTTTTTTTCGTTTAAAAAAAAAATTCTATGTTTTCCAAACTTTTCTTCCCAGGTGCATGTGCCATTTTGGGCCTTTGGCCCAAAATTTCCTCCACTATGGAAAAACCCGCTTCGGGTTTCAAAAAGTGCACCAAGTGTGGCGGTACCATCTCCGTCACCGACACCCATGAATGGTGTCTTAAATGTTTAGGTCCTGACCACTCCATCGCCGAGTGTATGGCTTGTGCCATGCTGTCCAGGAGGGGTCGACAAAACCGAGCTGCTAAGCTCAGCGCCCTTTTTCCCTCCGATGCAGCTTCTGTGGCATCGACGTCTTCCAGGGCTTCATCTTCCTCCCATGGATCTCAGGTAACTAAACATAAGTTTAGCCAGTCCTCAAAGGGTAGATCTCCTTCCAAGCATCGAGATGCTTCTGGCGTTGCCCTTGAGGGTTCTGTACCGGCAAAATTGCCCCAGCGGGAGGCTTTGGCTTCCAAAGCATTATCGGGGCTTGCCACGCACCCGCTCCCTGGACCTTGAGGGTTTCAGGAGGGGGTGGCCTTTGAAATTGAGAATTGTAGTTGTGTGTGCTCAAGTAGTAAGGCAGGCAAAGAAAATTTCTTTGAGGTTTATTTCCCGCATTGCAGTTCAAGTGCAAACAGACGCAAATAAAGTATAATAGCACAAAACAAGAGTGGGAAACCAAAACAAGGTATTGCACTGCTAGGCTAAATGTCCATTATCTTCTGTGATCACATTCAGTTGTCATGTGACCCTTTTCACTAACGGAAGAAACAAACTCTGGCAAACAGCAATGCTTCTGGTATGCAGACAATTATGCTTTAACTTATTCCTTTCTGATAAGTTTCTCAGCATAGGAATCAATACAGCAACTTCTGTTATATTGCTTCATATAACTTTTGTACAGCCTTTCACTTAAATGTCCTTCTCAATGACACAAGCTGAACAGTCCATTGGCATGTCTGGCTCTGTGAACGGTAGAGAAGAAACTAAAGGCATTTCCTCTTCACAGCTGTTTGTGGGCTGTGCTACATTAGAGGAAGAAACTGCCCTGCTTTCAAGGAACTCTCTGAAATCTTTAAGAAGCAATTCAGCCTGCGTTTTTCCTGGGCTAAGCTGATTATGTCTTCCTCCTTCAGGTAACTGTTTAAACTGCTTATCTCTTGATAATTAGCAATGCTGCTTTTACTAGGACAACAGTTCAGCGTTTTAGGATTATCCTTCCCCCACTTATCAGTAAACGTTAGTGCTGGGTTTAAAACTTCAGCTGTGAGTGGAGAGTTTCTCAACAGAGTGTTAAAAGTAGAACGGTCAGGCTTCTCTTGGCACACGTCTCTGTAATAAGACTCAGCTGTTCCCTTACTATAGGTTTCTGCTGGCCTGTGAGAATAGCCTAGGCTGCTTAAATGCTTTTCAGACTTCAACCAATTGCTACCATGTTGTCTGACTTTGTCTTGGCTTTTAACATTAGCCTTCACTCTTTCTGGCTTCCCAATGTTAAGCTTGCTAGCTGCTTCAAACCCACTGTGTACCTTGTGCTGAGGCTTTCTCCAGGGTAATTCTCTGTCCCTCTGCCTTCGGTTCCAAGGTTCTGCTTGGTCCTCTAGAAGCCTGTGCTGTAGCCTTGGGTCTCTCAGTGCTCCTGAATCCCCCTGGTCACAGAAGATTCTCCCTGCCTCTGAGTCTCCCAGGTACTTGCTTCCTCAGTCCAATCTTCTCCTTAGTGGATCACAGCTGCCTAATTGCTCTCTCTCCAACTCCTCCTGGTCATGTCCTTCTGAGTCTCCTCCTGACTCCTCATTGTCTCCTTTCAAATCTGACTCTCTCTGTTTCTGAGTGCTTAACAAGCTGCCTGTGTACTGCACTGCCCGCCTCCTGCTTGGGCGTGCCCAATCAGGGACTTGGCTTCTCTCCTTCCTTGAGGTGAGGTGTGGTTCCTGATTAGCTCTGTGTTTTTTTTCTCTCTGAAGAAAAAATCCTGCATTCTCTTGCAGTACCGGTTCTCTCCACCGGATCACTATCTGTTTCCATAGCTTCTTGAGAGGCTTCTACGTCACAGGCTTCAGGATGTTCTCAAGGCCTCGACCTCGGCAGAACTACTGGTGCCATGCTCTGGGGTACCGGCTGCTTCTGGTACTGATACCCAGGCATCGGCAGCGTCGATAGACCAGAGGTTCCTGGCTTTTGAACGCAGTCTGGCGGCTCTCCTTGCGGCATCAACACCCTCAGAACCGTGTCAGACAGTTCAACTGGTACCGATAGCATCGGCATCGACATCGGTATCGGCTTTGCCGGCACCCAGTCATGCGATGCCTTCCGGTGTCGATACACCGGTACCGATTCTCCCTGGTACCGACTTCGGTCGGTACGGGTATCGGGCTCTTCAAGAGCATCTGGACAGATGGTACTTCGAATCCTCGGAGGACTCCGAGGATTCTGACAGCTCTGCTGGTACCGGTATACTTCTCCCGGAGTAGCCTTTCTCTCCTAAACGTAGGATGTCTCCTCCAGAAGATATCTCCTTTCAGGATTTCATCAGGGAGGTGGCTCGAGGTCTGTCTATTACTGTGGCTCCTGAAACAGAGCCCAGGGCTAAGGAGTTGGAGATTTTACAATATCCCAAAGCTCCTAAGGAGGCAGCTACTCTGCCTGTCCATGAGATTTTACATGATCTCATGTTGAGAATGTGGGAGACACCTCTAAACACCTCTCCTAACTCTTGCAGACTGGATAACATGTATCGAGTCCCTCCTTGTCCTGGTTTCCAAAAAAATCAGCTTCTTCACCACTCTATTGTAGTGGAATCAGCTATGAGAAGGATCAGGAGTGCAAAGAGGCATGCCTCTAATCCTCAAGGATGTGAGTGTAGAACTTTGGATGCCTTTGGACGTCGTACGTTCCAGGCTTCCATGCTTTCTGCCAGGATCAGTTCCTATATTCTATATATGGGAATGTTCCTTAAAGAAGTCACAGGAGACTTGGAGGTTTTAAGCCCTCTCCTTCCTGAGGACAAGAGGCAGGATTTTCTTACACTAGTTAAACATGCCCAGGATGTTTCTAAGTTTTTCAATCGTGCAGCTTTTGACTGTTTTGAGTGCATAAGCAGAACCTCTGCCATTGCTATAGGTGCACGTAGAATTGCCTGGCTCCAGGCATCCGATTTGGAGCTCTGGGTGCAGGACAAACTGGGAAATATCCCTTGTACAGGTGAGAACCTATTCGGCAAAAATTGGCAAGAAAAAGCCAGTGAGTTGGATGCTGACAACTCCACTTTGGATAGGTTATCCAAAGCCACAGCTGATCCTGCAAGAAAGAAATCTTTCAAGATACCTTTCTTTTCAAAAAAGAAGAGGTTTTATCCCTCTTATTCCCAACAGGGACGTTCGGCAGGTCAGCTTGTCCGGAAAGGTCAGCAACCACCTAAACAAAGGAAAGCAAAGACTGCCAAGCCTGAACCGTCTCAGCAGTCTCAGCCTCCACAAGGCCTTTGACTTTCATCTAGAGAACTTAGCCTTCCTGGCCCTCAATGGTCCATAGCCTTCAACCATTCCAGGAATGTTGTGTCACTTTGCCCCCAGATGGGGGCAGATAACAGCAGAACATTGGAAACTCTCCAAAAAAATTTTACAAATATGTACAAAGTTTTCCCAAAGTTAAATTCCCAGTTGAATTCTCCTGTTATATGTAAACTCATCACAGTTTGTTGCTTGCAATGAGTATTTCTGTTTAATGTAAACCGCGCTGATGAAAAAGAGTGCGGTATAAAAGAACACTAAATAAATAAATAAATAAATAAATAAATAAATATAAAAGAGGGGTACAAGCTTCACTTTCTGTGCATGCCCCTTCCCACAGTGGTAAGACAGTTCAATTCTCAGATCTCAGTATGTACAGTATACTTTGAAGGAAAGACGGGAGAAGGAAGATATGATAGAGACATTTAAATAATTCCATGGCATAAATGCACTGGAGGGGAGCCTCTTCCAATTGAAAGAAAACTGCAACAAGTGGGCATAGGATGAAGGTGAAAGGGTGTAGACCCAAGACTAATTTGAAGAAATATTTCTTTACGGAAAGAGTGATAAATGCATGGAATAGTCTCCCAGAGGAGGTTGTAAAGCTGAGAACAATCTGAATTCCAGAAAGCATTGGACAAAGAATCTCTAAGCATGGTTAGTATGGACGGGCAGACTGGATAGGCTGTATGGTCTTTATCTACTGTCATTTTTCTACGTTTCCATCTTTTACAACAGAATAGTTCTATGTACTCATCCCTAAATTCTTACCAAAAGTGGTCCCACCTTTCCATGTCATTGAGGAAATAGTGCTTTCTATATTTTGTACTAAAGCACAGAATTTTTGCAAGAAGTCTCTTCACACTCTGGGCTGCAAAAAGGCTTTTGCTTACAATTTTAATGGAAATGAATCTATCAGATCTGTGCAGGTATTTGTCTCCTTTGACAACACCAGTAGCTAAATGAACTTTGGCAAATTAGTTTAGAATCCTGCTTTCAGTTCTGTTACGTACTGCTACTCGGCTACAGTTGCACTTTTGAAATCGGCTTCACTGGACAGCATATGAAAACCAGCAACTTGGTTCTCACTTCTACTTTCACTCAGGGCTGGCCTATCCACTAGGCAGGCTAGGTGGCTGCCTAGGACGGCAGACCTATGTGGGCAGCACAAATGCCCGCAGCAGGCCATGTGCTTTGGCACACATGGCCTGCTGCTTCTGACCCCCCTCCAACAGGAAGTTGTGTCAGAGGGGGGTCAGAAGCGGCAGGCCATATGTGCCAAAGCACATGGCCTGCCGCGGGCTGCTGCTGTCGCACTGAGCCACTCCGACCCCACCGCCGGAATCAGCAGCAGCATGGCTCAGCGTGGGGGGGGGGGGGGCAGCGCAGCACGGCATGATGGGAGTGTGTGGCATGGCTGAGGCTTCTGTCTGGGATGGCAGAAATCCTTTGACCGGCCCTGCTTTCACGTCACACTACTGCTTAGATTGTCCATGCTCACATACAAAGCATTTTTGTGTTTGCCATCCAGTCTTGATAACTTTGGTAGCTCTCGCATCTTTCTTTATGACCAAATTTGAATAGCCCTGAGAATGGAAGTCGCTCACTTGTGTGCTTGATGGGGAAAAGCACTGTTTCTCATGTCCCATAGACAGCACACAGTCTTTCCCACCTCCCCAAGAGTTGTATTTCTCCTTGTGCTATAGAACTAAGGACGAGACTGCTTGGGAATGGCCAACGCTGTGCCTGATCCATCCTGCTGTGTATGGAAAACACCTATTACATGTGACAAATGATGTTTTTCATGTATGAATCCTGGTCTGACATGTGGAAAGTCATGCTAAATTATCACCTTAGGCCGCTAAGTTACATACTTGGTGCTGAAAACGAGTGCTAAGTACCTAACTATTTTTCCGTGCCCTAACTCTATTCACTTTCTAGGAACCTAAATTTAGGTGCCTCAACCCTATCAAAGGGGCCAATTTAAGATCCTAAGTCTCTAATTAAGCACAAATTCTTTGTAAATCAACCCCATGTGATTTTTTTTTCAGAAAAGGAAAATATCAAATAAAGCGTCTACAGGAGGGCAGTGCCATAACTCCCATGTTCTGTATGCCATCCATCAGCCAGCCAAGTCACAGCTACAGTAAGTAAATATGGAATGACAACCTGCCTAAAGTCAGTCTTCCCAATTCATAGGTTGTTCAGACTGTTATGTGCTAAATTTCAGAATCAGCATAACTATAACTTTAATTGGAAACCACTCAAAATTGAAAGTAAAGGTTCATCAGCCGTACACAGGACTGCCCACATAAATTGTTCTTGTCACACCCTCAAGTGCTGCAGTGCATCAACAGTTCTTCACTAATGGACAAAATTCTTAACTATATAAAAGATGACAAAGGACTCTATGAATTCTTTAACATTACATTTAAAAATGTCCCAAAGCATAAACGACAATACTTACCTATTGGACTAATGAGGCCAATCCCCAAACAGCAGTTAGATTCCTTAAGGCTCTCTTCTCCTTTTAATGTAACTATTTTGCTAAAACTCACTTCATAATTTCAAGCCGACCTCCCGACACGGTCTATAAAGAATGCTGCATCGGGGAAAAGATCATAAGTCCACAGTGCTCACTCTTAAAATGCACAACAGCTTCCCCATCCCTGTAATCTTATCAGCCTCTCGGCCTGCCCCTTGCCTCTTTACTCTCCTCCTAATAATCTTCTAGCTCCCCCCCCCCCCGGCTACTTATTTACATTTATAAACCACATTTTCCAAACTTTGCCCTGTGTGGTATACAACAAATAAAACATAACATAATACTAGCTATAACTAAACTGCTCCCCAGAAGCACAGAAGCCCCTACGCTAAACACTTAGTTTTGGGGCATTCCAGTGGTTAGCCGATCAGTGGCAATATAGAGCCACTGGCTGGCTAACCCTAAAAAACTAAAGTTAGGAAAAAAAAAGAACTTGGCTAACTTTAGCCGGTTTGACTAATCGGCTAACCGGTAACCTGGATATTCAATGCTGTTGGCCGGATATGGCCTTGGCATTGAATATTGTGATGATGTGAAGGCTGCAGAGCCCTTTAAAAGTAGAAAAAACTCTGAGATTTGTTCCCACAAGCGGGGGATGGGATCACAGAAGCACATTTCCCACAGAGAGAATGAAACTAAGGCACATAGAAGCAGGGTTAGCTTGAAGCCACACCCAACCTCTAGGACAGCTGCAAGCAGAGAGAGGGTGGGGTCAGAGAAGCAAACAGTTCACAGAACATATAAGCTGCGTCACACAGGAAGTGAGGAGAGAGATGAACAGGAGCTGGAGAATCAGCTGAGAGTTGATTCCAGAGCTTCACACACACGAGGACTAGGCACAGGACAGTGCAAAGGAAATTGCAATGCTAAAGGGAAACTAGCAAAACCCCGAGGACAAAGTTTCTTTGAAGAATCAGCTGAGTGGGAGGAGGAATCAGGTACTGATCAAACGGTATGTGCTCATACACCAGAAAGACTGCAAGGAAGGTCTGTTCAAAGGCAGGACCGGTTGCAGGCTAGGAGCCAGAGGAAAAGGTCAGTAAACCAGGGAAGGAAGCAGGATTTCAAGGCTGTTAATTCTGCTAAGCCCAGAAGGACTGACCACTACTTACAAGGCAAGTGCAAAGGGTGTGGGCATAGAAGGAACCGGCAGAGAAGCCTGGATTTTACCTCTGAATCAGAATATAGCAGTTCTAGTCTTGAACCTCCACGCAGAGAGTATAGGAAGCCTGTTAGGAGGAGAGTTACTGCTAGTCAAGAAGCTTTTGCATTTCCTGATGAGAAACTATTAAGGGGGAGAAAAGCAAAAGGTTCAAACCCAGTTACAGAGGGGAACCGTGAGCTAAAGTGGAGAAACCTTTGTAAGCTTCTGAAGAACATACAACAGGTTAAACCAGAGATTACCCCAAGTTCAGAGCCATACAATTCCCCAACCGAAATGGACGTGGACTGTCTCTCTGATAAATCAATGTCCTCTGCTGAATCGATGGATTGCAGTTTGTGTGTGTCTAATGTATAAAGCTTTTCCTTTATGCTGTATGAAACAAGTAAGAAGACGTCAGGAGTTCAGATATCATTGTATGCTTGGAAAGCAGACAACTGGATAAGAGAAACCTCATGTGAAAGCCTAGCTAGTTTTATTGCTGCTGTAACGTCAGCTGAGAAAGCTAGTGGTTTAAAAGCTAAGAGGTAGCACTCTGAGTGATGTTTTAAACTTGAAGTCAGCAAGGAAAGTAAAGTTTTCATATTGCCTAAGTTTGTGAGTAATGCACAAAGATATTTCTACTGCGTTTGTAAATACTAGAAAATACTGCTATCAAGGTTGAGAAGTTTAAGGAAGAAATTCACCTTGCACATTTTGGAGAAGAATCCTATACCTTGGTTGAATGTGTTTTACCTTTCTGGAATTTTGCCACGAATAATTTCCTTACAGAAAAATAAAATAAAAGCAATTTATGTTATAAATTGTCCTGTGCTCCTTCTATTCGGACTGCTAACAAAAGCAAACCACAACTACAATTAAGGAGGTGATCCACCGTCTCTCATTAGGCAAGTGTCTATACTAAATAGCACTATAAGTGTTCCAACAGAGACAATCTGCCGTGCCACCCCTAGGGGCAGTGCGGTGAGAGCGGTGGAAGGCGTCACAGGTGGCGTAGTTGGCAGGATTTTTCGTTTGGAGTCACGTGACAACGGAGAGGTCATCTACAAACACAGGAAAGAGAATCCTAGAGCAGCTGTATCAACTTCCAAGGTCTGCGGAGCGGAAGGAAAGCCGGAGTGACCACTGGAACCCGAGTCCAGGGCAACGGAGTTGATGAAGTGAGACTCTGCACCAGTATAAGGTAACCCGTAGGCTGGAGGGTTGGACCGGATAAGCACTGGTGTAAGAGGGTGGCTGCTGGGATAATCACCAAGACAAGGGTGAAGTGGAAGGTTCCGCACTTGGTGCTTTGTTTCTGTTTTCTTTACAGGAAAGAAGATGGAGTCTCGAGACATCTTGGATTGGGCGGCTGGTCAGATAGCCCAACATCAAGAGTTGTCCACGAAGAGCCTGGAACAGGCGAAGGCGCTGTTCCAATCACAACAAGCACCAGTGATACAAGCAATGTCCAGTTGGCTTGAGGCCCAAGGGAAAAAGGACGATGCTGCCAGGACTATGCCAGGTGCAAGGGCAGATTGTCGGGACTGGGACTGGTCAGGGACTGGGATTTTTGCAGGAGGTCGTCTAACAAAGGATGACGATGTAGACGACTACATTGAGTCTTTTGAGCGTATAGCTATTCTAGCAAAATGGCCTAAAGAACAGTGGGCGCTAAGATTTGCTGCCTCGCTTACAGGCGAAGCCTTAGCAGCTTACCGTGCCATGCCTGCTAGTTTAGTTACAAGCTATGAAGATGTAAAACAAGCGGTAAAGGATCGTTTGGGTCTAAATCCAGCGGTCTACCGTAGGCAGCTACGGTCATGTAAATTGAGGTCAGAGGAAACACCTCAGGCATTATATTACCGCGTAAAGAATTTGGTTCATAAATGGTTGATGCCTGAAGGTAGAGATATAGAGGCTATTTTAGACACAATAATTCTTGAACAGTTCATGGAAGCAGTACCGAGCAGCGTGCATACCTTTCTAGTACTCCAAAGCTGTAAGAACACGCAAGAAGCAATTGCTTTAACAGACCGCTTTCTGGAGGCCAATAAGTTGAGCCTGGAGAAAGAAGGCATCTTTAAAAACAAAGTGGAGTTACTAGAAAGGAAAGCTAAGCTGGATGAATTTGCAGATAGTAATGTGAAACTGTATAAGAGAGATGTGTTAAGAAAGTGTTTTTCGTGTGGAGAAGTGGGGCACGTGAAAAGGGACTGCAAGGCCAGGAAGGCTTTAATCACTACCCAGCACCGAGATACAGGGGAGGGATTCCTACTGAGGGTGGAGGTAGAAGGAATACCAACTGAGGCACTCTTAGATTCAGGGGCGAATCAGTCTATGATCTCCCGGAAGCTCTGGCAACAGATAGAGGCAAAAGAAAAACCCTCGCTGCCAAGCTCTAGGGATCATATTCGGATCCGGTGCGTCCATGGCGCAGCCTCTACCTACCCTATACACCCGGTGGTTATAGAGGGAGTGGGTCTCAAGAAACAAATGCAAGTGGCCATTGTACCAAGGCTTCCACACGAAGTAGTCTTAGGCCGAGATTGGCCACAATTTCGGAAAGGTCTGGCTAAGGAGTTGCAGGGGGAAAACTACCCACTCGCTACCTTTCCGCAAGTTGATTTAGCTGAGGAGAAGACCCTGCCCAAGGTAGGCAAGGTAGCTGACCCCATGCTAGTTAAGAATAGGGCTAGTATGAATACCACAGTCAGGGAGAAGACCTTACCCGAGGTAGGCAAGGTAGTTGACCCCAGACTAGCCGAAAGAATGGGTATGATCACTACCCGTACAGGGGATAAGCCCTTAGGAGAAGAAATTGGTTCACAAGTAGACCCAGTGCCAGGAACATCCTTCCAGGAAGACCTGCTTACTCAGGCCAAAGACACTCCTAGGAAAGGGAAACCTGAAAGGAGAAGGGAGAGGAGGACCCGGGCACAGAATAGGGTTAAAATAATGACAGGACAGGAACTACCCTGGGTTCCTGCCGAATTAAAGGAAAAATTTTCCTCATTCACTGCGGAACAGAGGGCCGATCCTACGCTCCGTCGAGCGTATGAGTACGCTACGAATGGATCGAAGGCCCTACCAAGGTTTCTATTAGAAGACAATATCTTGTACAGGGAAAGTACAGATATCCGCCTAGGGGGCACAAAGAAACAATTAGTGATACCTCAAGCTCTTAGGAGCATGGTGTTAGGGATAGCACATGGATACGCGGGAAGAGTGCATAAAGGGGCGCAAGACACCCTAGAGCACGTATTAGCTAGGTTCTATTGGCCAGGGGTATATAAGGAGACGGCGGGATATTGTGCGTCTTGCCCGGTTTGTCAGGGGGTCGCAGCAAGTCGTCCACCGAGGGCACCCCTAAGGCCAGGTAGGGCCGAATCGGTACCTAGATTAGCCAAGGAAGATGGTCATGCCCGTCAGAAGGCTTATTATGCCCGACGAGCCCGACCGCATTTCTTACGTATAGGGGATGAGGTATTAGTAATTACCAATGCCAGCTCCAAGTTTGGAACTGCCACGAAAGGCCCTTATAAAGTATTAAAACAGATGGGTCCTCTATACTATTCCTTGGAGACAGGGAAGGGGAAGTACCACACATACCACATCAACGTATTGCGCCCATGGCAGGAGCGGGTCGATAAAGTAGCTGCAAGACCAGACAATAACCCAAGAGCATTAGTTGGGATTTCCAGCTATGCGCGCGTGGGTGCGCCAGCTGGCAATTGCTTAAGGTGGGGGATATGTGATGATGTGAAGGCTGCAGAGCCCTTTAAAAGTAGAAAAAACTCTGAGATTTGTTCCCACAAGCGGGGGATGGGATCACAGAAGCACATTTCCCACAGAGAGAATGAAACTAAGGCACATAGAAGCAGGGTTAGCTTGAAGCCACACCCAACCTCTAGGACAGCTGCAAGCAGAGAGAGGGTGGGGTCAGAGAAGCAAACAGTTCACAGAACATATAAGCTGCGTCACACAGGAAGTGAGGAGAGAGATGAACAGGAGCTGGAGAATCAGCTGAGAGTTGATTCCAGAGCTTCACACACACGAGGACTAGGCACAGGACAGTGCAAAGGAAATTGCAATGCTAAAGGGAAACTAGCAAAACCCCGAGGACAAAGTTTCTTTGAAGAATCAGCTGAGTGGGAGGAGGAATCAGGTACTGATCAAACGGTATGTGCTCATACACCAGAAAGACTGCAAGGAAGGTCTGTTCAAAGGCAGGACCGGTTGCAGGCTAGGAGCCAGAGGAAAAGGTCAGTAAACCAGGGAAGGAAGCAGGATTTCAAGGCTGTTAATTCTGCTAAGCCCAGAAGGACTGACCACTACTTACAAGGCAAGTGCAAAGGGTGTGGGCATAGAAGGAACCGGCAGAGAAGCCTGGATTTTACCTCTGAATCAGAATATAGCAGTTCTAGTCTTGAACCTCCACGCAGAGAGTATAGGAAGCCTGTTAGGAGGAGAGTTACTGCTAGTCAAGAAGCTTTTGCATTTCCTGATGAGAAACTATTAAGGGGGAGAAAAGCAAAAGGTTCAAACCCAGTTACAGAGGGGAACCGTGAGCTAAAGTGGAGAAACCTTTGTAAGCTTCTGAAGAACATACAACAGGTTAAACCAGAGATTACCCCAAGTTCAGAGCCATACAATTCCCCAACCGAAATGGACGTGGACTGTCTCTCTGATAAATCAATGTCCTCTGCTGAATCGATGGATTGCAGTTTGTGTGTGTCTAATGTATAAAGCTTTTCCTTTATGCTGTATGAAACAAGTAAGAAGACGTCAGGAGTTCAGATATCATTGTATGCTTGGAAAGCAGACAACTGGATAAGAGAAACCTCATGTGAAAGCCTAGCTAGTTTTATTGCTGCTGTAACGTCAGCTGAGAAAGCTAGTGGTTTAAAAGCTAAGAGGTAGCACTCTGAGTGATGTTTTAAACTTGAAGTCAGCAAGGAAAGTAAAGTTTTCATATTGCCTAAGTTTGTGAGTAATGCACAAAGATATTTCTACTGCGTTTGTAAATACTAGAAAATACTGCTATCAAGGTTGAGAAGTTTAAGGAAGAAATTCACCTTGCACATTTTGGAGAAGAATCCTATACCTTGGTTGAATGTGTTTTACCTTTCTGGAATTTTGCCACGAATAATTTCCTTACAGAAAAATAAAATAAAAGCAATTTATGTTATAAATTGTCCTGTGCTCCTTCTATTCGGACTGCTAACAAAAGCAAACCACAACTACAATTAAGGAGGTGATCCACCGTCTCTCATTAGGCAAGTGTCTATACTAAATAGCACTATAAGTGTTCCAACAGAGACAATCTGCCGTGCCACCCCTAGGGGCAGTGCGGTGAGAGCGGTGGAAGGCGTCACAATATACTACTACTATTAATCGTTTATATAGCGCTATAAGGCGTATACAGTGCTATACAAACACAAATAGAAGACAGTCCTGCTCGAAGAGCTTACAATCTAGTTACGACAGACAGCACAATACTAAAGAAACAAGGGGCTCAATAGGAAGAGGAGACACATGGGAAGAAGAAATTAGGATCTAAAAGCAGCCTCAAAGAAGTAAGCCTTTAACATGGATTTGAACAGGGAGAGAGATGAGACATGATGTAAAGATACAGGAAGTTTGTTCCAGGCATAAGGAGCAGCAAGGTAAAAAGATCAAAGTCTGGAGTTTGCAGTAGAAGAAAAGGGCATAAAGCCAGAGGAGGAGCGGAGTTCACGAGGAGGGGTGTACGAAGAGAGGAGAGAGGAAAGGTAGTGAGGGTCAGTAAAGTGAATTTATTTATTTATTTAAAGTTTCTTATATACCGCGCTCTTTAGCATCAGCGCGGTTTACATGGAACAAAACATTCTCAATACATTTGAAAAACACGTATGAGTTACATATAACAGGGAAATAAACTTGGGAAAACAAGGATAACTATCTATAATAACGAATAACTATTTACATAAGTTCAACTAGTATAGAGATTTTAGTGAGCAGCGGAAATACAACAGAATTTTAGTTCAAGAAGGTATGTCTTATAGAGTAGTTATGCATATGAGTTTGTCTTATGACATCTTATATTAGGATTACGGTGGCTGGAAGTATTCAGTGAATAGGTAATGCTTGCTAGCCTTCCTGAACTGCTTCATGTCTCGTATTGATCTGATATCTGTAGGAAGTTTATTCCAGCATCTAGGCGCATAAGATTTAAATGCTCTGTTGATTGTAGTTTGGGACCAATTTGTGGATTCACTGGGAATGATTAGCGTATTTTCAGCAAGTGTTCTCCTGGTTCTTGTCTCGGGAGGTAGACTGATGAGGTCTGAAGTCGTTGCTGGTGATAGATTATTTAAGGCCTTGAATGTAATGAGAATAGCTTTGTACCTAATTCTACAATCTATAGGGAGCCAGTGAAGGTCCCTAAGGATTGGCGTGATATGGTCTCTCTTAGATGCTCCAACTAGGATAGGGGCCGCAGCATTCATTGCTAGTTGCAGGGGGTTAATGGTGTTCTTCGGCAGACCTTGTAGTACAATATTCGCATAGTCAAAGTGTGGAGTGACTATTGCTTGGAATATTGAGCGGAAGTCGCTGTATTCTAGCATGGGTCTTAGGTGACGTAAAGTTTTTATCTTGAAGTAAATAGTTTTTACCGTGTTTTTTATGTGAGCGGTAAAATCAAGTCGTTGATCAAGGATCACACCTAGGTAACGGATTGAATTCTTGATTGGGAGCTCGGCGTCCCGTACCTTGAGGAATGCAGGTGGGGAGAATAGCTTGTTTCTTGTGACAATTAAAACTTCAGTCTTTTTGAAGTTGATTCTCATGTTTTGATCTAAAAGCCAATCTGCTATTGCATTGAAACAGTTGGTTAAGTTTGTGTAATTTGGATTAGTTATATCAATCGGGGTGAAAATAAGCACGTCATCAGCGTAAATGAGGCAGGAAACATTAAAAGCTTTGGTGATTTGGCAGATAGGCTGCATATATATATTGAAGAGGAGCGCCGATAGAGAGGAGCCTTGTGGAACCCCTTGTGTTTGGAGGAATGGTTCTGACGTTTTGGAGTCGATGCGAACATGTTGCCAGCGATCTTCGAGGTATGACTTACACCAGTTCCATGCTAGACCTTGTATGCCCTTTTCGTAGAGTCGCGATAGTAGAATCTTATGGTCAACCGAATCAAACGCAGCGGATATGTCGAGGAAGATCATTGCGACACCAGATCTTATGTTATTGATTTCACAGATGAGCGAATTGATTAATGAGGTCATGAGAGACTCGACTCCATGCATTTCCCTAAATCCATGTTGGCATGGATCTAGGGGGGAAGATGTGTCAATATATTGCTGAATTTGGCGTTGTGTCTCTTTCTCCAGAATTTTGGCAAGAAGCGGGATGCTGGAGATTGGACGATATGATTCTTCCTTCTTAGGGTCGATCTGGTTGTTCTTTAATAGGGGACGTATTGAAGTCTGCTTGAGAGCAACAGGGAAAGTTCCAGTGGAGTAGGAGAGGTTTGCAATTTTGGCTATATATGGACTAAGCTCCACGCGCATTGATTTGATCCAGTGTGCTAGGCATGGGTCGTTGGCTGCGGTAGTGGTATTCAAGTTGGCAATTAGTTCTTTAATGGTTTTGGGTGATGGAGGTGAGATACTGAGGAGTAGTGTTTGTGACTGCTTGAATTGGGGGGATGATTGTGATGAAACCGAAATTGTTCTGGTTAGTTTGGATTGAATGTAATTTGCATACTATTGGGGATGTATGCATTCTTGCTGCTGCGGTGAGGGCTCCTTGGAAAGTGATTTAACTAAGTTGAATAGCTCGCGGGGTTTGTTAAGTGAACGACTAAGTAAAGTTGAATGATGTTCCTTCCTTTTGGACCACATTAGTTCACGGTGACTTTTGAGGTGTGCCATGTATTCATTGTGGATGATGGTTTCATGAGAGCGTCTCCACTTTCTTTCTAGTCTTCTCAGTTGAAGTAGCGATGTTCGAATATCTGGAGAGAACCAGGGGGCGTTATGCCTTATGTTAGGATCCTTGTTAGGAGCAATAGAATTGTGAGTTGTAGTTAGTTGTGCATGTTGTTGGAGTGTATCATTCCAGTTGTCAACCATTTGATTGATGTCAGTCGTTGAAATTGATAACTTAGGTAGAGCTTGTGCATTGAAAACTTCTATATCCAGTGATTTAAAATGTCTATGATGTGGTGGAGGTGCATTTTTTGGTATATTTGGATGATTCGAATTTGAAGGTATCTGGAAGGTTATCAGGCTATGATCTGACCAAGGGACTGGAGTGATGGTGAGGTCAAGCTGACTGTTATGGTCTGTTACTGCAGGCGGGGCAAATATGAGGTCTAGGATGTTGCCACGTTGGTGTGTCTGGATGTTAATAATTTGCTTGTAGTCAAGATTTTCCATGGCGTCAAGTAAGGCGTTGGCAGAGGCATGTGGTAAAGATGCGAGGTTAAAATCGCCTAACAGCCAGTTCGGCTTGCTGGGGTTGTCAGGGTTACATGCAAGGCTAATTATATCTGAGATGTCCTCAGGGCGGGCATTTGGAGAGGAGTAGATAAGATTAATGGAGTTATTCTTATTGGAAATTGTTAAGGTGTCGAGACAATGAGTGCTCCTAGCAAGACTTACTCGGTATTGTAAGGATGATTTAGCGAGGATGAATACACCACCGCCTCTTCTGTTCTCTCTGTTACACTTATAGATGGAGAAGTTCGGCGGAGTCATTTGATTTATTATCACTGAGTCTGAGTCTGATAACCAAGACTCAGTGACCAATAAAATATCTAAGTTTCGGGTAGATATTAAATCTGTTATGATAGGCCATTTATTGCGAATAGAGCGTGCATTAATAAGCGCGCACCTCAGGTCACATTTGGGTTCTGTTTTATTGATTTTTGTGGTGGTAGAAAGGTCTAAGGTAATGTAGAGTAGGTGAGACTGCCTCTTATGGTGGATATAAGGAGAATGTTGATGATGATTGCGGTAGCATTTTCTGTTAGTTCCATGTAGTATAGGTATGTGATTGGGGTCCAGCAAAAGAGCTTCGGAGAAGTGGATGAGAATGGTGATGAAGATGGTGTATAGAAGGGCATTAGAGATGTTGAAAATGCCCATGCCAGGCATGATGGAGAACTAGTTCAGGTAGGTTCCGCTGAAGATGTGCTTGTGGTGCAAAGGCACCAATGGAAGCAACTATATAGGAATAGTTCTACTGACAACAGTAAGGCTGCTAGCAACCGTAAATTACAGTAGTGAAGCTACTGACAACAGTAAATTACAAGGTGGGGCTACTGGCAACAACCAAACTATGTAGCAGTTTGACTAGTGACAACAGAATGGTAGAGATTGCAATATGGCTACTGTGAACAAAACACGGGAGGAAATTACTAGTGAGACTCAGCTAATAGTGTGGTAATTATTAACATTGAAGTATGTTAGATTATACTTGCAAAAAGCATGAGAGATCAATTGTATATTGAGAGTTGTTGGTTCATGTCCTTATAGCGTGATGTCTTCTTACTGGAGGATGTAAACCGCCTGGTAAACGAAGACTTGCATGAGGATTTCTGGATTACGTTAGATCTCCTGTCGTGCCCCGCCTAAGGGCCACGCCAAAGGGCCCTCTGGCGAGGCCCTCAGGTGTGGACCCGCCAGGCGCGGGCGCGCCCGATGGCACGAAGCTTTAACTGTTGTAGAGCTGCCCCGATTGGGCAGTGCTGCTCCGGAGGCCCCTCCCGCTGCTGGTTGCTCGATCCCCGGGAAGGGGAGAGCTTCTGGTGGTGGCGGGGGCTTGAAAGGGCCTGCGCCCGATGGCGCGAAGCTTTAACTGTTGTAGAGCTGCCCCGATTGGGCAGTGCTGCTCCGGAGGCCCCTCCCGCTGCTGGTTGCTCGATCCCCGGGAAATGCATTTATAGGTTAGGAGATGTTTGAAATGGATACAGAAACGGAAGGGGAGCCAGTGAAGTGATTTCAGAAGAGGGGTTATACGAGTATATTGGGGCTGGCGGAGGATTAGCCACGCAGCAGAGTTCTGAATAGATTAACGAGGAGAGAGATGACTCTGAGGGAGACCAGCAAGGAGGTGGTTGCAGTAGTCATAAGAACATAAGAAATGCCATATTGGGTCAGACCAAGGTCCATCAAGCCGAGTATCCTATTTCCAGCAGTGGCCAAAACAGGTCACAAGTACTTGGCAGTTTCCCAAAAAGACACACAGGTTCCACAATGCTTGTATTGGGGCAAGCAGTGGATTTCCCAGGTCCTCTGTAATATTGGTTAAGGGATCTTTCCTCCTGAAACTTGTCCAAACTTATTTTAAACCCAGCTACACTAACAGCTTTTACTACATCTTCCGGTAATGAATTCCAGAGTTTGATTACGCGTTGAGTGAAAAAATACTATCTCCAGGAACAAGCAGGAATGAGTCTTCACATATGGGTATGTCGGTACCGACGGAGCCTGCACGGGAAATGCTGCCCAGCTTTCAATTAGAAAGCTTTTGGCAGCATCCCTCGCGCCTGCGCAGTGACTTCCCGCCTTCTCCACAGCCTCTCTTCAGTTTTCGTTTTTCCGCGGAGCCGGCAGGACGTCCTCCTGTCACCGCAGAAACGTTTCTTTTTAATTGCTTTAATTCTTTTAATTTTTTTGTTTTCTTGTGGTCGCGGCTGTTTTTCCCGCTACCACCGGTACCGCCGGTGGTTTTTAGGCTAAAGTCTGTAAAACCTTTCTTCAGTTTTTTTGCCTTAACTTCTTAGGCCTACTAGGCCTTTTTTTCATTATGGAGCCTTCTTTTCCCAAGAAGTGCATCCGCTGTGGAAACACCTGTTTCTTTTTAGACACCAATAGTTGGTGTCTCAACTGTGTGGGTCCTGACCCTTTTTCCCCTGACTTGTCAGGAGATAATTTTGTGAGACAATCTTCAATATTTAGAGTTTCCCTCGATACCGTATTTCTTCGGCAGTGAGGGTTCCCGGTTTCTCTACTTCACAGGATCAGGTAACCCAAAAACAGTCTGTTAAGACTAGTCAATGCTTGAGTGGTATGTCCCATGCCTAGCATGGTGACGGCTCCGGCCTTACCCTCAAGAATCCATTGGCATTACCCCTGCGGGAGTCTTCGGGCTCCAAAGCGTTAAAGGGGTTTCAGGATGTTCCTGGGGCTCACCCCTCACAGAACATACCCGAGCCATGCGCGGGGGTGGTATCCGCTTCGAGCGGTACCGAGCCTCCGGCATCGGCACCGGTGTCGAGTACTCCACTCTTCACCAGGGATCGTCATCGGGCATCCTCGGTACCTTCGGGACCGATCGATACGCACCGCATTGACTTCCCTCAATCTCAGCCATGCTCCGGGACGGTACCGACGTCGATCGGTTCCGATACCCTAGCATCGGCATCGACATGGATGGGTGCTCATCGGGTATCCTCGGTACCGTCGGTATCGATCGATGTCACCCAGGCTGCCTTAGTGGTATCGGCATCGCCGATACTACCACTGGCGTCGGAACTGTCGAGACATGCATCGCTACTCTCGCTCTCTTCGATGCCGATTCTTGAGTCGATATCCAGTCTCGAGGACTGCGTACCGACGCGTCCCGGAACCGACTCCTGTCGTTTCCCAATAGGTAGTTCCGAAGATCCTAGCCATAACTCCCTCATGATCTCGGTACCACTACAGCAGTTCCCGATGACTACTTCACCTACTACTCCTTTATCAGTAGCGAGGTTGATGCCTGTTCTTGCACCGCTACCTAGTTTGGAACCGATACCTGGCATTGGTGCAGTACCTTGTACGTCCTCTGATACCCAGGCTCTTTCTTTAGCCTCACCAGGAATAGTTCCCATAGGAGATCAGTCTTTTCAGACTTTTCTCCTGGATATGGCAACCTTTCTTAATATTTCTATCCCTGGTTGTGATCCTACCCATGGCTCACCGGCACAAATGCAACAAACTTACGACTTCCTCAAGTTTCTACTGACATTGAGGTTCGGTACCGTGTGCCACCCTCTCCAGGGTTCCAAAAACCTCAACTTTCTCATCGTTCCCTTGTAGTGGAATCAGCACTGAGGAAGGTTAAGAGCAAGAAGAAGCATTCTTGCATACAAATATCAGTTGTATTTAACTCTATGTAAATTTTATGTGTATATATCTTGTAAATAGTTTCCCCCGTTATTCTCCCGTTATGACTGTACCCTTGTTCTATGTAAGCACATTGTGTTATGTAAAAAACATTGTTGCATTGTTGAGTTGTAATGTAAACCGCACTGATCTTAATAGCGCGGTATATAAGAAAAGCAAATAAATAAATAAATAAATTCTTCTTTTCCGCCAGGTCGTTCTTCAAGAACACTTGATGCTTTTGGCCGTCAGGCCTTCCAAAACTCTATGCTGGCTTCCAGAGTTTTCTCATATATTTTTCACATGAGTCTAACACTCCAGGAAGTCACAGAGAAATTGTCTCTTTTGACCCCTTTTTTACCAGAGCCCAAGGCTACTGATTATACCTTGCTCCTCAATCACAGCCGGAATATATCCTGGTTTCTGTCTCGTGCTTCTATAGATTCTTTTGAGTCCATTAGCAGATCCTCTGCTATTGCCATTGCAGCACGTCGCAGAGCCTGGCTTGAGGCTTCAGACTTGAGCAAATGGGCACAAACTATACTAGCTCATTCTCCCTGTACAGGGGAAGGTCTTTTTAATAAGGAAGCTTTACGTCAGGTTGCTCAATGCTCCCCTGACTCTTCTTCCACTAGAAAGCATTCTAAGCCACCTCCTTCTTCAAATAGTAGGAAATGTCCTACCAAGCCTTCTTTTCCTAAGAAAAGAAAGTTTCATTCCTCTCCTGCCCATCATTCGGCTGTACCTAAACAAGAGACGCCTCAGCCTAGTCTGAAGTCCTCCAGTTCTGGCCAGTCTCAACATTCCCAGCAACCATAGGGGCCGGGAATTGTAACTTACATATTAAAAGATTATTCACTGTGCTTTTCTTTTTCAGTGTACTAACCTGTCAAAAAATTATTTTGTTCAGGTACTACACACTTCTCCTCTTCTTACTCTTCAGAAGAGCAGTTGCAACTATCACCTGATAGTTTCTTTCCCAACTGAACATTTTTCCTTCAGTTGACTTACCCCATGGGTGCGTCACCCTCCAACTACTTGAGGGCTTCCATACTGAACTACTTCTCTGGTAGTTCCCCAGACAGTGAGAAGAGATATCCCCTCTCTTTTCTTATCTGTTTTCTTATTCAGCACAGGACACTCTCTCTGCTGTTTCTGTCAGCAGCTCTGCCTGCAGGAGTTATAGTAATTGTATTACTGGGACTTTTCCAAGTTCCAGTCTCTTGTTCAAAATTTTTGTCTAGCCTCCGTAGTGATTCCAAACTATCTTGGATCCTCCTACTCCTTAGGCTTTCTCACATTATTCTAACCATCTCCTTTTCTAGGATATGGCAACATAACTGATTTTCAGTCAGTTTCTCTCATAGCTCTCCTGCACAATGCTCTCTGCAGTCTTCAGAGAAGCTTTCTACTATGAGGGCTTTGCTATAGAGCATTGTCCTTGTCTCTGAAGTTCCTCTATTATTAGAGAGAAACTTATCAACCCTTCCTATACCTGTGAGGGTTCTCCACACCCCCTCTAGTCTGGGGTGTTCACACGAGATAGCACTTCTTCTGCATGAAAATCCAAGGCATCTACCATGTCAGTGTTCTGTAGAACTCCCTGCCTTGTTCCCTACAGATTCATATCTTCATCTGTTCTCACGCGAACGTCACGGTTATCTCACTGGATTGCTTTCCTGCATCCCTCAATCCACGAAAATAGATTCTCTATGCATATCCCAAGTGGGCTCACCCTCTTGTAGAACGCAGAATCTTTTTCTTTTACATTCCCCATGTACAATTATGGGGCTGGGTGGTAGACATGTTTCTCAATCTGTTGTCTTGTATGTAGCATCTCCATATATGTCTACATACTTATATCATTTCTCTGGTGGTGCTAAACCATGCCCCACAAATTTCCATATATCTCGGTATATCATCTCTCTCTCTCTCTCTCTTTCTCTCTCTCTCTCTCTCTCTCTCTCTCTCTCTATATATATATATATATATATATATATATATATATATATATATATATATATTTGATATATATCACCACCCATATCCTAATATACAAATCTGGACATATGTATATGTATATATATATATATATATATATATATATATATATATATTATTTATTTATTTTATTTAACAGTATTTCTAAACCGCCTTATCTTAATAATCAAGGTGGTATCACAGCAAGCAATCAGGTAAAGTGGGTGTGTTATACATGCAGTGAGGGTGAAACTTAGTTGTGTGTGGGCTGTGTTGTGTGCTAGATTTGTTTGAGCTATGTACAAAGTGGGCTATCTACAGTGGTGCTAAGACACATTTTATATACATACTGTTAGGAGGTATGGTGTGCTGTTATATATACATATCTATTCCAGCCACACATATATATCTCTCCCCATATGTATGTGTTTCATGGGGGGCTTCTAAAGGGTTGGTCAATCTTATTCACTATCACCCTTACTGTCTATACTACCTGATTTACCTCTTAGAGGTTTTAGACAGGTTGTTGCCCTACGTCCCATATCAAATTATGATACAGGACATGTTAAGCACCAACACCCACTTTGGTGCTAACATCTTCCATTTTTCTTTATGTCCTTGAAGCATCCAGCTTCAATATTTTTCCTATCGCTCGCCAACTAGAAAAAACAGTGTACATCTTTATCTTCGAGTACACAACTGTTTTCCGTAGGAATAGGGGTTTTTCCATTCCCCTTTACTCCCAGGACTGGGCTAGTTCTTCAACTCCGTCAGTCTTCTTCCTTTAGTCCTCAATGTGCATGATGCCTAAAGGACTTTTCAGCTTTTCCCATAAAGCTTTCCATTGAAGACCAGACGTCTACTCCTACCCAGTTGACATCTGGATCATCTACTACCTCCAGGTCTGGACCTTCATCCTCACTCTGAGAGGTCACCTTGAAGATTCCGCCACTGCTTATCCAGTAGACTCCATCATGCTTTCTACTTCCTACAATACAGTAGGTAAGCTGCATATTTTAAGTGTACATTAAATTTGTTTAATGCTACTTATCATATCTACCAAGGACTCCTGTACTCTGTAGAAACTTCTAGTCCTTGGCTATGCTGTTTCTTTCCTTACAGCTCTTTTATTATCAACTCGTACCCTCCATCCCACATTGGATGCCGGGGATTCCTGGAAACAAAATGCACCCCTGTTCCAGGCACTTGCATTTTTATGGGATCTCCCCTGGCATCTCCAGCTAGGGAGTCCCCATATGTGAAGACTCATTCCTGCTTGTTCCTGGAGATAGCACAGTTACTTACCTGTAACAGGTGATCTCTGGGAACAGCAGGAATTAGTCTTCACAACCCTCCCACCTCCCCTAGGAGTTGCATCTTTTTTATTTTTTTCCCTTTCTCTCCTCGCCTTTGTCTCAGCTCTGAAACTCAACTGAAGAGAGGCTGTGGAGAAGGCGGGAAGTCACTGCGCAGGCGCGAGGGATGCTGCCAAAAGCTTTCTAATTGAAAGCTGGGCAGCATTTCCCGTGCAGGCTCCGTCGGTACCCAGAGATCACCTGTTACAGGTAAGTAACTGTGCTTTATGGTTGTTAGGTAAGAGAATTTGTTGTAGTTGTGTGGTTTTATTGGGTGGGAAGGGAGGATGTGGGATAGTATTGTAAGTGGGATTTATTTTATTGTTCCACACTTTTTGAATATTTTTGTGTAAGTGTGTAATAAAATGCCATAAGTAAATAAATAAGGTTCTATAATCCCTTCCCTCCCCTTCAGAGATCTTCTGGATTTCTCCCATTCCTTCTTCAATTCAGGTACAGTTCTCATCTACATGACCTCTGCTGGGAGGCCCTTCCATGCATCTACCACCTTTTTTATACCTAAGAACATAAGATATGCCATACTGGGTCAGACCAAGGGTCCATAAAGACCAGAATCCTATTTTCAGCAGTGGCCAATCCAGTTCACAAGTACCTGTCAGGTTCACAAAAGGTATCCATACTCTATGCTGCTTATCCAGTGGGTAAGCAGTGGATTTCCCCAGTCCTTTTTTATAGTGCTTTATGGACTTTTTCTCCAGGAATTTGTCCAAACCTCTTTTAAATTCAGCTACACTAAGAGCTTTTATTACATTCTCTGGTAACAAATTCCAGAGTCTACTTACGCGTTGAGTGAAAAAATATTATCTCCAGGAACAAGCAGGAATATAGTCTTCACATAGAGGCGACATTGGGTACCAATGGGGCCCACGTGGGAGGCATTCCAGCTATCGATAGGAAAGTCTTTGGGAGCACTCCACTGTGCCTGCGCCACTACCTTCCCACTCTCCCAACTCCCTCTCCTCGGTTCTTCTTTCTCCGTGGAGCCAGCATTTCAAAGTCCTGTCACTAGAGAAAAGAACTTGAAAACTTTTTCAAAGTGCATCTGCCTCACCACCACCAGTATTGTCCGATTCCAGTATCATTTTTGCCTTTTGATTTTTTTGCTAAAATTATTAGTTTCTTTTCTTTACATTTTTTCTTAATTTTTCCTCAGGGCTTCGTGCCCTCTCAGTCTTGGCTGACCATCTTCACGATGAACAAACTCTCGAGTGGGTTCAAAAAATGTACCAAATGCTCCAGCATCATTTTGGTTACAGATAAATATGATTGGTGTCTGAAATGCCTTGGCCCCGACCATATTCCCCAAGCCTGCTCCCTCTGCAAACAGATGATGAAGAGAGGCCTAGGTAACCGGGCCAAAATCTTTGGTGAACTCTTCTCATCGGACTCGGTCATTGGCCTCGACTTCCTCGAGAGCATCTTCATCCTCCCAGGCTTCCAAGCTCTCCAAGAAAAAGGACAAATGATTCAGGTCTCCCTTGAGGTCTTCCAAAGAACCCTGAGAACCCAGAGAGAGGTCGAAAATCGAGAGAGAATTCCAAAAATTGCTCAGGAAAGTCATGGGAATCGAGAGAAAGATCCCTCTCCATGCATCGGGATTCTCCCAGGACCTCTTCGGACTCTGGCCATCAGTCCAAGCATCACTGGCAGGAGGACTTGTCCTCCAAAGCCTCGGTGGGGAATCGGGAGGCTACAGAGGCCCCAACATCTGAAGAACCCCCAATGCCTTGCTCTGATTTGATGACGGCAAGCCCTGTTCTTGTGGTGGACCAGATGGAAGCAACCTCCTTGGATCAGCATATGCTATCATTGGAGTGAACTTTAGCAGCCCTCCTTGCAGAATTGGTTCCATCTGCACCGACAGCTGAAGGATCTCAGATCTTGGCATAGATATCGGTATCACCATCGGCACCCATCCAGTCTGCCTTGAGGCCTGATGCCCTGGTACCGACAGACACCGGTCTCGGTGACCAGCACCTCTTGGACGCTACCTGCTGGGATTGACCCTGAAGGTATCAAAGAGCATCGGCATCGATCGCATCAATCACATCAGCATCGACATTGTCGATACTTGCCAGAATCGGACTTGGATACTTCCGATTCTGACCACTGCTCCTTTGATTCAACGGACTTCTATGATGTTGTCTCAGAGCCCTCGCCTCCAAACACTATACTCAGAGGAAATAACCACCGGAGGACATGTCCTTCCAGGAATTCCGGGAGATGGCGGTATGCTTAGTGATCCCTGTTTCAGCAGAACCAGAACCTGTGGCGGAGGAGTTGGAGATTCTCCAGTATCCTACAGCCCCAAAAGAAGCCGCGATCCTCCTGGTGGATCGCATCCTCCACAACTTGATGCTCCGGATGTAGGATACCCCTCTCACGGTATCGCCCATTAGCCAGTGGCTCGATGCCATGTACAGGGTACCAGATTGTCCTGGTTTTCAAAAGACACATTTACCTCACCACTCCATGGTGGTTGAATCGGCGATGCGTCTGATCAAGAACATCAAAAAACACTCTTTGATCCTCCCAGGGAGGGAATCCAGGAATCTTGATTCCTTTGCTCGCCACTCCTTTCAGGCTTCGATGCCAGCCAGCAGATTCACCTCTTACACCCTCTATATGGGAATGTTCCGCAAGGAACTCAATAAGGACTGTGAAGGATTTCTACCATTCCTCCCCGAGGAAAAGAGGCCTGCCTTCCACGCTGTGCTTGCACACAGCCAAAAAGTTTCAAAAATTGTAAACAGGGTGGCCTTTGAATCCACCAGTAGGGCCTCAGCAATTGCCATAAGAGCACTCCTGTGGTGGTGTACCCCAACAAATATTCTCATATGTCACTTTTTTGGATGCCCCAACCTCAACACACCCTGACTACAGATACCTCCAAGCTCGATTGGGGAGCGCATCTAGATTCCATCTTCACACAAGGACTGTGGACAATCAACTCGACAAATCCTCCTCCTCAAGCTTCGAGCAATCATGAATGCCCTCCAAGCTTTCCAGCACCTCCTTTCCAATAGCCAGATCTTAGTCAGGACAGACAATCAGGTGGCAGTGTTTTATGCAAACAAACAAGGGGGGACAGGCTCTCTTCCTCTATGCGAAGAAGCCTGTCTGCTATGGAACTTCACCATTTTCCATCGCATGCACCTCTGTGCAGTTTATATTCCAGGAGAGATCAATCACTTGGCGGACAAGCTGAGTCAGATCCTTCATCCACAAGAGCAGACCCTACATCCGGATACATGGCACAGATCTTCAAAACCTGGGGGATCCCAGTCATCGATCTCTTTGCCACCCCTGACCCCGAAGACCCTCCTCAAACTTCAAGCAGACAAGGGAACTATGATCCTCATAGCCCTCCTCTGGCTCCTTCACCTTGGTTTCTCCTCCTACTTCGGCCGACACAAACTCCTCCGATCCCATTGGGATCCAACCCATGTCTTCTGTCCCAGAACAACGGAACAGTCCTGCATCCCAATCTGCGATCTCTCCGCCTGACTGCATGGATGCTGAGAGGATGATGTTTCAACATCTATAACTTTCGACAGTTGTGAAAGATATCCTCCTTTCCTTCAGAAAGCACTCCACCAGGTGAACGTATTCTTTCAGATGGCACAGATATGCTTCATGGTGCTCTCAAAATAACCACAATCCTTTTGAGACATCAGTCCCTACGCTTCTTCAATACCTTTTACATCTGTCCTCTTCGGGACTCAAAACAAATTCAGTACGTGTTCTCCTCAGTGCTATTTCAGCTTTTCATAAACCTGTCGATGGTCAACCCATCTCCACAATTCCTCTAGTGGCACATTTCATGAGAGGCCTACTCCTCTCCAAGCCATCTCTTCGACCACCTCCAGTAGCATCGGATCTTAATGGTCTAGTGGTTAGGACAAGGTACTACCTGTACACCGCTTTGATTACCCCAGAAAGGCGGTTATATCAAATGAATAAACCTAAACCTAAACCTACTTCAGGCCGGAGGGCCGGGGGTTCAAGTCCCACTTGGGGACAGCAATCTCAGGCCGGAGGGACTGGGATTTCTAGTCCTATAGGCACTCCTTGTGATCTTGGGCAAGCCACTTAACCCTCCATTGCCCATGTTCCCTGTATTAGTGTATGTGTCTCATATCTCCTCATGTTAAATGTATCCCCAATTGACCGCTTTGACCCAGTGAAAAGCGGGATATAAATACAGCTAAAATAAAATAAAAATAAATAAATAAATAAGTCTTGACTCAGCTTCTCAAACCTCCGTTTAAGCCCTTAGCAACTACCCACCTACAATACTTGTCTTGGAAAGTTATATTCCTCATCGCCCTGGATAGACTTAAGGATCTTAATATGTACACCTTAGAGGAAAGGCGGGATAGAGGTGATATGATTGAGACGTTTAAATACTTACGTGAAATAATTGCACAGGGGGAGCGCCTCTTTCGATTGAAAGCAAGTTCTGCTATGAGGGGACATGAGATGAGAGTGAAAGGGGATAGATTCAGGAGTGATATGCAGAAATATTTCTTTGCTGAAAGAGTGGTGGATCCATGGAATAGTCTCCCAGTGGAGGTGGTAGAGATGAGGACAGTATCTGAATTCAAAAAAGCATGGGATAAATACAGAGGATCTCTAAAGGAAAAAAGGGGACTGTTGTTGTTGATATGGAAGAACAGACTAGATAGGCCATGTGGTCTTTTTCTGTCGTCATTTTTCTATGTTTCTATGACCTCAGCCAGGCGCATCAGTGAACTGCAAGCCTTAGTGGCGCATCAACCATATACCAGATTCCACCATGACAAGGTCGTCCTTTGGACATATCCCCACTTTTTATCAAAGGTGGTGTCTCCTTTACACATTAATCAGTCGGTAATCCTTCCAGTCTTCTTTCCTCACACATCCCATGCAGAGGTAACCCTGCACACACTTGACTGCCAAAGAGCTCTGGCCTTCTATCTCCAAAGGACTCAGGATATTCGAAAATCCTCACAATTATTTGCGTCCTTTGACCCCAACCACCTGGTCTTCCTGTAACGAAATGCATGCTCTCCAAATGGATAGCAGACTGCATATCACTAGCATATGACAAAGCAGGCCTTACCCTCACCTGGCACGTTACTGCTCATAATGTCCGAGCCATGGCAACATCGGTAGCAAACCTACGTTCAGTGGCCATTGACGAAATCTGCCCGGCTGCAAAATAGTCCTCCATTCACATCTTTGCCGCCCATTACTTCTTGGACAAGGACTCCCTCCAGGATGCGGCCTTCGGCCAGGTGGTCCTTCAACATCTCTTTGGAACATAATGACAACTCCTACCCCTGCCCCTATATTCTTACCAGATCTCTTTGGCGGGGAAGTCTAAGTTAACCTGACCTTGTCTGTCTTTCTGACCCAGTCTAACTTTTCTGAGATCTGGGAGCTAAGGAGTCCCATATGTGAAGACTACATTCCTGCTTGTTCCTGAAGATAGCGTAGTTACTCACCTGTAATAAGTGATCTCCAGGGACAACAGGAATTTAGTCTTCACAGCCCACTCTCCTCCCCTTGGAGTTATTGGGTTGTTTTTATTTTCTGCTTTTCTTTTTTCACTCCTTCTTTTCAGCTACAAACTCAACTGAGGAGAGGGAGTTGGGAGAGCAGGAAGGCAGTGGCACAGGTGCAGTGGAGTGCTTCCAAAAGCTTTCTTATAGGTAGCTAGGGAGCTTCCGGGGGAGGGGGGGGTTTCCATCAGTACCCAAGGTCACCCATATGTGAAGATTAACTTCCTGCTGTTCCCGGAGATCACCTGTTATAGGTGAGTAATTACACTTTCCCGTGCTCTGTGCATCTTGTGCTGCAATATTTGTTTCACCTGTCTCAGGTAGGACTGAAGTCCCACTCAGTCAGGGTTCACCTGAGCGCTCTTGCAGCGCACCTCCACCTCATCGAGGGCAAGCATCTCTCGGTCCAGCCCATTGTAACCTGCTTCCTGTGGGGCCTCCTGTTATCCAAACCTGCTGTCTGCCCACCAGAGGTAGAGTGGAACCTAAACGTGGTGCTCTCATGACTCACAGGCCCAGCGTTCGAGCCTCTGGCTACCTGCCACCTGCATTATTTTTCATGGAAGGTTGTCTTCCCGATGGTGCTCACGTCCACTCGCAGGGTCAGCGAGTTTCAGGCTTTGGTGGTGGAACCACCTTACAAGTGATTCTATAAGAACAGGGTGGTGCTTTGCCCACACCCTAAGTTCCTTCTCAAGGTGGTGTCCCCTTTCCACCTCAATCATGTGGTGGTGCTTCCCACCTTCTTTCCACGGCCTCACACTAGCAGGGCAGAGACCGTCCTTCATACCATGAACTGTAAGAGGGCACTGTCGTTCTACCTCCAACGTACCCAGGGCCATTGAGGATGGACTGCATTTATTTATTTATTTTATTTATTTAACAATCATTTATATCCCGCATCTTCCAGAGTTCAGTTGCGGTTCACAATAAAACAACTATCCACAAAGCAAGAGCTTGGTTTTACATCTAACATCTTGTAACAATAAACAATATAAAGGCTAACAGCGTAAGCTAATACATGACAGCACAAAACTGGCTTGTAAACTATGTACAATAAACTATATACAATTACAAGTTGTGGGCACTTAAGAGTTGAAGCAGTGTATTTAGATCAGTGTATTGTCTGTTATGTTGTTGGGTTTAGTATTACTCAGTCAGGAGTTTTTTTATTCTTTATCTGAGTAGATCGAGGGATTATCTATGTTGCCGTAGTGCATGGAGAATAGATGGGTTTTTAGTTTTTTGCGGAATTCCATAATCTCGGTTATAGATCGTAGGTCCTCTGGGAGGGAATTCCAAATGGATGGGGCTGCGTGTGAAAAAGCTCTGTTGTTAGTTTGCATTGCCTTCACCTATGAGCAGGCTAGGCTCTTGCTGGAGTGCAGGGTCACGGTGCACAGCGTCAGGGCTATGGCGGTCTCTGTGGCAAACCTGCATTCCATCCCCATGAGGAAATTTGCTGGGCCGCCACCTGGTCTTTGGTCCATACCTTCAAGCTCATTACTGCCTGGAGAGGGAGTCCCGATGGGAATGCGCCTTTGGCCAGGCCATACTCCTTCATCTGTTTGGGGTGTAGGCAACTCCTGACCTCTGACCCTTCTGTGTTCAGGCTACCAGAGTGCTGGTTCGTCACTGGACACTTGGGTCGCTCGAGAGTCTGTTAACTTAGTACTCCATTGCTGATGCTCAGAGCTCACCTTTTTTCTGGTCACTCGTAGCGTTTTACAGGTTTTCAGTAGCCTGTAGCTAGGGAGCCCCTTATGTGAGGACTGACTTCCTGTTTGTTCCCGGAGAAAGTGTAGTTACTCACCTGTAACAGGTGTTCTCCGGGGACAGCAGGAATCAGTCCTCACAACCAATGTTCACGCTTACCTGCGCTGGGTCCGCCGCCAACATTCCTGCCAGCAGGGGGAGGTCCAGAGCGATCAATGCTCTGCCCCTCCCCCCCACTGGCAGGAATGCCGGCAGAGGACCCGGTGCAGATTAAAGAGAACATTACGAGGGTGCTGCGGCGTGCGTTAGACCTATGTGTCTTAACGCACACCGCAGCACCCTCGCAATGTTCTCTTTAATCTGCGCCGGGTCCTCTG
Organism: Ichthyophis bannanicus; assembly: GCA_033557465.1. Classification (NCBI taxonomy): domain Eukaryota; kingdom Metazoa; phylum Chordata; class Amphibia; order Gymnophiona; family Ichthyophiidae; genus Ichthyophis; species Ichthyophis bannanicus. The sequence goes on along the minus strand of CM066039.1, from coordinate 399,732,903 downwards.
CCGGCATTCCTGCCGGTGGGGGGAGGGGCAGAGCATCGATCGCTCTGCACCTCCCCCTGCTGGCAGGAATGTTGGCGGCGGACCCAGCGCAGGTTAGCGGGAACATTGCTCACAACCCTCCCTCTTCCCCGTGGAGTTGCTTCTTTATCAATTTTTGCCATCTTTAGCTATGTCATCTGACTAAAGCAAGATGGCACCTTTGGGCAGGAGGGGGACCACGCATGCGTGGTGTATCTCCCAAAGAGTTTCTTTGTAAGCTGGGGAGAAGTTTCCATGCAGGCTCCGTCAGTACCGATGTCACCCATATGTGAGGACTGATTCCTGTTGTCCCCAGAGAACACCTGTTGCAAGTGAGTAAGTACACTTTTTCTGAATTCTAGGAACCTTTATTTTGAATGAATCATGTCTACCTGTGTCCTGATATTGAAGATCACTCTTGGTGATCACTCCCTGCCAGATGATCAATCACTACAAGATTTATTTTATTTACTTATCTAAATGATTTTTTATGTACCATCTTAGTGCATGCACAAGCCAAATAACAATTTCTAGTTTAAGAAATAAAAACATCAGAAATGGTCTCCTCATTCATAATCACCAGGTCCAGTATTGACCTCTCCCGCATGGGGTCTAGTCTCCTCATTTTGTAAGTACCAGGTCCAGTATATCCCTCTCCTGCATGGGTTCTGGTCTCCTCATTTGTAAGCACTGGGTCCAGTATCGCCTTCTTACGCATCGGTTCCATTACCAGTTGACGGAAAGTTCTCCCTGCAGAGAATCTAGGATATCCCTACTTCTAGATGACACCACAGCAGGAATATCCCAAACAACATCTGGTAAATTGAGATCACCTACCGATAGTACTTCCCCTTTCATAGAAATATTGTGGATGCCTTCAATTAAATCTCTATTTTTTTCTGCCTGTGAGAGAGGACTGTATATGACACTAGTGTAAATAGATTTTCCATTCCCTCTTTCCAGAATAATCCACAGTCCCTCCTTCCCTTGTAAGCCCTGCAGTTCCTGAGTCTACATGGTTGTTCATGTTCTTCAATCCCAACTAACTTGGTTTTCCGGTGGCAAAGTGGACCCCACTTAATTAACTAACCTTTTGCACCTAATTCTGTTATGAACAGACTGGCATTCATCTAACCAGCAGAGTCAAACTTCATTAAATACGAATCCCTGCAACTACTATACTTCTTTTGAAATCTGTTTTGAGAGACAGCATATGCAAAGCAGCTATGTGGTCATTACTTGATACTTTGATGCTTAGATCAGTTCTCTATCAGAAACGGTGTATTTGTCTAAGCAATACTGACCAATCTGTCTTTGTGGTCTTTGCAGCTCTCACTCTATCAACTGACTGAACCGCTCCACAACTAAGGGCACGTTATCTATAAACTTGAGCAGCCCTGAGTTGGGGAATTATCCACTTGTATGCCTGTGTACATCCCGACTTATTAAAAGAAAAAGCAAATTGGTTACCTGTAGAAGGTTTTTTCCAAAGACGGCAGCATTAATCAGGCATACATTCCCTCTCCAAGATTTTCATCATTTCTTGAGCTATGGAACCGACTGAGGACCACACATGCTCAAAATTCTCCACTAATTGTGAGTTCTGGCAGAGCCATTCCATTCTGGTGTCCTGCGATGATGTTACTCACTTATGTGCCTGAATAATCCTGCTACTACAGAAAACACGCACTACAGGTAAGCAATACAGTTTTTCAAAGAAATCAAATGAAATGAAATTGTGAACATGAGGTATCCTTTTTTAAGTACTTTTGCAGAAAAAGACCAAGGTGAAGATCTGTCTTTGAAGAAAGGTTATTCGAGCAGGTATTCTGTCCTGGAAGCACAAGATTCAAGCATGCCCCGGCTGGAAAACAGGAGGCTAATTCTGCATTCCAGTAAAGAGAAGCTTGCACACTCCTTCCCTGTTCACAGCACAGCTCGCATCTACAGACTGGATGAAAAGGTGGGAGATGGCAGCAGGATGGGTTTACAGTGCAAGGTTGTGAGTGGCAGCACTATGACATTCACGTTTATTTTTATTGGATTAATCGCTTTATATTCTTTGCAATTCACAGGATGTTGGAAAGAAATTATACATTGAAGTCAGGAACAAGACCAAATTTGGCATATAGGAAGACCAGTGGAAAAGGCCTAGATTGAACCGTGGGCTCCAGCTAAAAAACAATGGCCTTAAAAAACTTGACCAATGCGTTTTCTGTTGGGGGGAGGGATTTCCAGCACCTGCAGAATAGAAATACTGATATATTGAAACAAGGCTGTTAGGGAATTTATCCCTTCAAATTTCACCCTCTCTCTTCCGGTCACAAACATGCAGAGAACCAACTGGAGCCAGTGCAGTGATCTTGCGATGGAACCATATGCAACAACTCTATGGACAATTTCTTAATGCAAGCATGAAGAAAATTTTGCTCCCCAGTGCAGTAGCCCTAGAGAGCTTTAATTTAAATTTAAACCTCAGGCAGTAGCTCCGGAGAGCTTTAATTTAAATTTAAAACTCAGGCAGTACCCGAAAGAGCTTTCATTTAAATTTAAACCTCAGTAAGTAGCCCCAGAGAGCTTTTAATCTAAATTTAAACCTCAGTAAGTAGCCCCAGAGAGCTTTTAATCTAAATTTAAACCTCAGTAAGTAGCCCCAGAGAGCTTTTAATTTAAATTAAATTAGAGTATAGTTTAGCATAGAAAATAAAATAGAATAAATAGGCAAAGAAACATCAGAAACCTTCCCTCAAGGCCAGGGTATCCCTCAGGGATTGGCACTCTCTGCCCTCCTCTTCAATTTATACCTCCAACCAATTACAGACATATTCAAGAAGTATGAAATTAACCATTTCATATACGCGGACGATATCATGCTCGCCATCCCCATAAACACCAACAACCCCAAATACGATAGACTACTCCAATGCATGAATGAGACCACCATATGGCTTGAAAACAACCACCTAAGCATCAATCTCAAAAAGACTGAAGCAATGTTCATAACGAGAAAACCTGACATGGACCACAACTACCCTACCACAATCACAATAAATAACACACCAATACCTATTAAAAAGGAGGTAAAATACCTTGGAATAATTCTGGACCATTCACTCACCATGATCCCACACATAAAACATACAGTAAAAACGATATTCTATAAACTCAAGACAATACAACACCTGAGACCCCTACTCAACACACATGACTTTAGATCAGTGGTCAACTCCCTCATCACCCCCCACTTTGACTACTGCAATAGCATTCTAAATGGCCTACCACTAAAAAGCATATACCTCCTCCAAAGAGCACAAAACATATGTGCCAAGATGGTCACAAAAGCTAAGCTAACAGACCACGTGACCCCAATACTACTAGATCTTCATTGGCTCCCCATAAGCAGCCGAATAAAATATAAAATCCTCCTTACTACCTTTAAACTCCTCAATAACATCTCTCCCTCCCAACTATCTACCCTATTACAAACCCCATCAGAAACTAGAACACGAAGACAGAACGCAACCCACTCCCTCAACATAAAAACTAATTTCAGAAGGACCAGAGCAACGACAAGTGATAGAGCCTTCTCCTTTGCTGCCCCTACCCTCTGGAACGAAATCCCATTAACCCTCCGCAAAATAAAAGACCTTCACCAATTCAAAAAAGAACTAAAAACATACCTTTTCACAAAACACTTTGAGATCCCCTACCAACAAAAAACCTCTCCGATACAATCACAGAAACACATTCACAGTTCTCAAGACAGAACAAATGATTAAACATAAGAAAGACACTTACTCTACTCTGCCTTACCCTACAGACAAAGATTTACACAAACAAATGGCTATATCTCTATTGTAAATAATACCGGTAACTCAATTATGTTGTGATGACCTGTACATAGTTTGAATAGTGTTATTCTAGTTAATGTTCAAAACATGTTCAATGTAACTAAACGTGTACATAGTTAACACAAGTTCCATGTAAAATATACAGAAGTATATTGATTTTTGTTCGATGTGAACCGCCCCTGATCTCTGGAAGGGGCGGTATATAAGAAACTGTTAAATAAATAAATAAATAAATAGTCTCTGAGTAGAAAGAAAGAAATTTGTTTCCAGAGACCTTTACAAAGAGACCTTCCAGTTATGAGGCAAAAGATCTGTGAAGTTGTCTTAATAGGTGTTAAAGCCAAGTGAGAGATCAAAGGGGCAATTTGAAACACCCCTTCTATCAAACCAAGGACACATGTGTCACATGTATGATATTCACCCAGTTGATGAGAGGTCTTATGTGTGCACTAGGTGCAAGGAGCTCTTTGCTCTCAGGGAACAGTTTCGATCTCTGGAGACTAGAGTAGCAAACTTGCAGGACATAAGGAAGACAGAGAGATACAGAGATGAGAACTACAGAGACATAGTACTGAGGTCCCAGCTCCAGCCTGGCAGCATCTCTGTTGCCATTGAGTAGAGAGGTCACGTGACAGGAGAGCATCATCCTGGTGTGGCAGGAAGTTATCCTGTAGTTAGGACCTGTCCTGCAGGTGATGTAAAACTCTCTCACACCGAGGAGGTTTCTCCAGGGACATGTGCCCAAGAGGGAAGGGTTAGGATAGCAGTTATAGTTGGTGCTTCAATCATTAGGCATGTAAATAGTTGGGTGGCTGGTGGATGTAAAGATTGCCTGGTAACATAGAAACATAAAAAAATGACGACAGAAAAAGATCACATGGCCTATCTAGTCTGTCCTTCCATATCAACAACTAAAACAGTCCACTTTTTTCCTTTAGAGATCCTCTGTGTTTGTCCCATGTTTTTTGAATTCAGATACTGTCCTCATCTCTACCACCTACACTGGGAGACTATTCCATGGATCCACCACTCTTTCCGTAAAGAAATATTTCCGCATATTACTTCTGAATCTATTCCCTTTCACCCTCAACCCATGTCCCCTTGTAGCAGAACTTGCTTTCAATTGAAAGAGGCTCTCACCCTGTGCATTTATGCCACAGAGGTATTAAAACGTCTCCATCATATCACCTCTATCCAGCCTTTCCTCTAAGATGTATATTTTAAGATCCTTAAGTCTGTCCTCATAATGAAGACCACTAACCATTTTAGTAGCCACCCTCTGTACCGACTCCATCCTGTTTATATCCTTTTGAAGGTGCGGTCTCCAGAATTGCACACAATACTCCAAATGAGGTCGCACCTAAGACTTATACAGAGGCACTATCACCTCCTTTTTTATGCTAGCCATTCCTCTCCCTGTAAACCCAAGCATCCTTCTAGCTTTTGCTGTCACCTTTTCTACCTGTTTAGCTACCGTATTTTCCGGCGTATAAGACAACTTTCTAACCCCTGAAAATATGCTCAAAATTCGGGGGTCGTCTTATACGCTGGTATAACTTTTTTTTTTTTTAACTCTGCGGAAAATTATTAGCTTAGACCCGGGGTCTGCGGCCCGCGACAGAGGGAAACAAAAAAAACCAAAACCCTGGCTTCTGCTGCTGCCGCTGCCGCCGCCGCCGTGGCAGCGGCAGAATCTACTGTCAATGTAAAAAAAACCTGGCTTGTGCTGCAGCCGTGGCAGCGGCAGAATCAGCTGTCCCGCGGCCCCTTCTCCTCTGGCCGGAAGAGCCCTGAGTCTGCTCCATCAGCGGCGGGCCTCAGGGCTCTTCCGGCCAGAGGAGAAGGGGCCGCGGGACAGCTGATTCTGCCGCTGCCATGGCTGCAGCAGAAGCCAGGTTTTTTTTACATTGACAGTAAAAGGGAGGATAATGTTCTATTGTTGGGCTTGCCCAAGAAAGATCTCCAGTAGAAACACTACGGCTCAACTTATCAAGGGCTTATAGAAATGTGATTCCGTGACCCCAGCGCTGATTCTGCTCCGCTAGCTCCCCATTCAGTTTCATGTGCAATATAAGGTATTGATGACTATGTTTAAGGTGCTACTCGGGCTGGGACCTTTTTACATGGCTTCTAGATCAGATTCTTGTGTTCCAGGCAGGACTCTACACTCGCAGAGAGAAGAGTTGTTAACAGTTCCTGAGTTTTGTGAAGAAAATCTGCCGTTGGTCTAAAGATGTTTTACTTTGGGCCTCTTTGATGTGGAAAATCCTCCCTGTGCATCTACGGGTGACACTGGATTTGAGGTGAGACCTATTTGTTTATGGAAACATACGAAAGGGCTAGATTTACTGAAGTACGGCCACTTGCTTAGTAATACAATTAGTAAATAGACCCCATTGCCAGCAATAGGACCTGTGCTTCACCCGCTGGAAGAGGGGTAGTCTTATACGGCGAGTATAGGCCAAACCCTATATTTTCACAGGAAAAGTAGGGGGTCGTCTTATACGCCCAGTCGTCTTATACGCCGGAAAATACGGTACTTTATGATCATCAGACACAACCACACCGAGGCCCCACTCTTTTTTAGAGGACAAAAGTACTTCATCCCCTATACTATATCGATCCCTTGGATTGCTGCAGCCCAAATGTATGACCTTGCAGTTTTTAACATTAAATCCCAGCTGACAAATTCTAGACCATTCTTCAAGCTTATCTAGATCCCTCCTCATGTTATCTACACCTTTCTGGGTGTCTACTCTATTGAAGATTTTGGTATCATCTGCAAAGAGGCAAACCTTACCCGACAGCCCTTCCGCTATATTACTAACAAAGATGTTAAAAATAATCGGACCAAGGACAGATCCCTGGGGCACACCACTGATAACATCCTTCTCCTCAGAGTGAGCTCCATTTACCTGTATCCTTTGTCAATCAATTTCTTAAACCCAAGCAGTAACTTTAGGGTCAATCACTAGGGTGGTCAGTTTGTTTATAAGTCGCCTGTGAGGAACAGTGTCAAAGGCTTTACTGAAATCTAAATACATCACATCTAGGACTCTCCCTCATCCAGTCAAAGAAACCAATCAGATTTGTCTGACAAGACCTACCTCTTGTGAATCCATGCTGCCTCGGATCCTGTAATCCGCTGGACTCCAGAAACCTCACTATTTTCTCTTTCAGCAGCGTTTCCAATAAATTACTCACCACCGAAGTTAAACTAACCGGCCTGTAGTTTTCAACTACATCCTTCTGCTTTTGTGTAAAGGGACCATATGAGCCTCTCTCCAGTCTTTTGGCACCACTCCCAACTCCAACGAGGCATTGTTACCGGAGGATATAGTAAAGGCTGTTAATATAGCTGGGTTTAAAAATGTTTTGTGCAAGTTTCTGGAGGAAAGGTCCATAAACCATTATTAAGAAGGGACCCAGGATATCAATGCTTTACCCAGTACAAGCATTGTGGAACCTGTGTCTTTTGGGGAAACTGCTAGGTACATATGACCTAGATTGGCCACTGTTGGAAACAGGATACTGGGCTTGATGGACCTTGGTCTGACCCAGTATGGCATATTTTATGTTCTTATGTTCTTATGAAATGGTCAGTCAGTGGAGCTGCTAGAACATCCCCAAGTTCCCTCAGTATTCTAGAGTGTATCCCATCTGTTCCCATCCCTTTGTCAACTTTAAGTTTAGCTAGTTTCTCATGAGCACAGTCTTCTGAAAATTCTTCAAGATGCCCCTCGCTTCGGCTCCTGTTTGTGGGTATTTTCTGAGGTCCTGTTCCTGGTCCTTCATCTGTGAACACAGAACAGAAATATTTGTTAAGCAATTCTGCTTTATTCTCATCAGCTTCTACATATTCCTCCCCTTCACTCATGAATCTGACAATACCACTTTTGCCCTTCCTTTTTTCACTAACATATCTGAAAAATGTCTTATCCCCCCATTTTATTGCATTGGCTATTTCCTCTTCTTTTTGAATCTTTGCTTTCCTGACTACTTTGCTAGCTTCTCTAAGTTTTTCCAAATATAGATACTTGTCTTCCTCTCTCTGTGATCTCTTGTATTTCATGAAGGCCTCCCTCTTTTTCTTCATCTTTTCAGCTACTTCTTTAAAAAACCATAGCGGTTTCCTTTTCCATTTACTTTTATTTTCCATTTTAACAAAAAGGTTGGTTGCCCTTAAAATATCTCCTTTCAGTTTTGCCCACTGTTTTCTACATCCCCCAGCTTTTCCCATCCTGCTAATGACTGCCTGAGGTATTGGCCCATCTTGGCAAAGTTAGTTTTCCTAAAGTCTAAGACCCTCGCATTTGAATGGATTCTATCAGCCCTAGTTCTAATACTGAACCACATCATCTGGTGATCACTGGATGCAAAATGATCTCCCACTATAACATCAGAAACACTTTCACCATTGGTAAGCACCAAGTCCAGTATGGCCCCTTCACATGTAGAGTCTGTTACCAATTGCTTGAATAGTTCTCCCTGTAGAGAATCCAGGATCGCCTTACTTCTAGATGATACTGCTGCAGGAATGTGCCAGTCAACATCTGGCATATTGAAATCCCCTATCAGTAACACTTCCCCATTCCTAGCAATGCTGCGTATGTCTTCAATTAACTCTCCATCCACCTCTTCCTCTTGTGAGGGAGGTGTCTATATCACGCCAATGCAAATAGATTTCTCTTTCCCTCTTTCTAGTTTAACCCACCGTGCCGCCTCTCTCCTTTTTAAGTTCTGTAATTCCAAAGCTTTAATATTTTTTTACATATAGTGCCACTCATCCTCCCCTTCTTCCTACCCTGTCCTTTCTGAATAAAGTATAGCCTGGTATAGTTAAATCCCAGTCATGGTTTTCTGTGAACCATGTTTCTGTAACTGCCACTAAATCCAAGTCAGCCACTCCCATTAAAGCTTCAACATCTGGGATCTTATTTCCCATGCTACGGGCATTTATACATACTGCTTTCCATATGTTGTCCCTTTTACCCATTTCCATAAAGGTATTTAATGTTTCACTTACCTGGGGGCTTTCTTCACCCATCCCCAACGAATCTAGTTTAAAGCCCTCTTCAGTAGATTAGCCAGTAGATTACTGAAGACATGTCAAACTTTCTTGGACAGATGGACACCATCTCTGCTCTGCAACCCTTGAAACAGCATCCCATGGTCCAGGAAACTAAATCGCTCTCGATGACACCATCCACACAGCCATGCATTCATCTCCAGGATGCGAGCTTCTCTGCTTTGGCCTTTACTCTCAACAGGGAGGATTGAAGAGAACGCCACCTTAGCACCTATCTGCTTCACCTTCTGTTCCAGAGCCATGAATTCACTTTTGATATGCTCAGAGGGATACCTGACAGTATCATTTGTGCCAACATGGATTAACAACATTGGGTAATAGTCAGTGGGCTTGATGAGTCTCAGCAAACTCTCTGTAACATCTCGGATTTTGGCACCTGGCAGACAGCATACCTCTCTGGACTTAAAGTCTGGTCAGCAGATGGTCACCTCAGTACTCCTCAGAAGAGAGTCACCAATCACCACTACCCTTCACTTCCTTGTGGTCACTGATTCTGCAACTTTGGTGTACTTGAGCTCTGGTTCTTCCCTTTCCAGGGATGCTTTCACCTCCTCGACTTCCAGGGCTGCATAATGGTTCTTAAATTCAAGGGCTGGAGAAGTTGGATTGGTGATTCTGCAGGCCCTGGTGACTTGTGTCCAACCTTCATCATTCTGTAGGCATCCATCTTCTCCTCTGCTGGAGAGCTTTGATGTTGCAAGAAGCATCTCATCAATGTACTTCTCACTGCCTTGAATGCTCCTCAGCCTCACCACATAAGAACATAAGATATGCCATACTGGGTCAGACCAAGGTCCATCAAGCCCAATATCCTGTTTCCAACAGTCGCCAATCTAGGTCATAAGTAACTAGGAGTCTCCCCAAAAGACACAGGTTCCTCAATGCTTGTATTCGGTCAAGCAGTGATATCCTGGGTCCCTTTTAATTATGGTTTATGGACCTTTCCTCCAGGAACCTGTCCAAACCTTTTTTAAAACCAGCTACAGTAGCAGCTTTTACTACATCCTCCGGTAACAAATTCCAGAGTTTGATTACACGTTGAGTGAAAAAATATTTTCTTTTTTTAGTTTTAAATAGGTTACCCTGTAGCTTCATTGCATGTTCCCTAGTCTTTTTATATTCTGACGACGTAAACAATCGATCTACATTTACCCGTTCCACTCCATTCATTAATTTATAGACCTCTATCATATCTCCCCTCAGCCGTCTCTTTTCCAGGTTGAAGAGCCCCAAACATTTTTAGCCTCTCTTCATAGGAGTATCCTTCCATCCCCTTTACCATTTTGGTGGCTCTTCTCTTTCACCTTTTCTAATAACGCTATATCCTTTTTAAGATATGGCAACTAGACTTGTACACAATATTCAAGGTGCGGTCGTACCATGGAACGATACAGAGGCATCATAATATCCTTTTTTAAAATTTTCCATTCCTTTCCTTATGATACCTAGCCTTTTATTTGCTCTCTTTGCCGCCGCTGCACACTAGGTGGAGGGTTTCAACATGTTATCCACGATGACGCCTAAATCTTTTTCCTGGGTAGTGGTTCCCAATGTGGAACCTTGCATCGTGTAACCATAGTTTGGGTTGTTCTTTCCTAGGTGCATAACTTTGCACATTAAATTTTGTCTGCCATTTGGATGCCCAGTCTTCCAATTTATCAAGATCTTCTTGCAATTTTCCACAATCCTCTTGGGTTTTAACAACTTTAAAGAGTTTTGAGTCATCTGCAAATTTGATAACCTCACTCGTTATTCCCTTTTCCAGGTCATTTATTTATATGTCAAAAAGCAGCAGATCCAGCACAGATCCCTGGGGTATTCCACTATTCACCTTTTTCCATTGGGAAAATTGGCCATTTAGCCCTACCCTCTGCTTTCTATCTTTTGACCAGTTCCTGATTCACAATAGTACACTGCCTCCTATCCCATGACTTTTTATTTTTGCCAAAAGTCTCTGATGAGGGACCTTGTCAAAGGCTTTCTGAAAGTCCAGATACACTATATCAACTGACTCACCTTTGTCTACCTGTTTATTCACACCTTCAAAAAAACATAACAGATTAGTAAGACAAGATCTTCCTTGTCTAAAGCCATGTTGGCTGTCTCCCAGTAAGCCATGACTATCTACATGATGAGTAATTTTGTTCTTTATAATGGTTTCTACCATTTTTCCCGGTACTGACGTCAGGCTCACCGGTCTGTAGTTACCTGGATCACCCATGGAACCCTTTTTAAAAATTGGCATTACATTGGCGATCCTCCAATGTTCAGGTATTAGAGATGATTTTAATGATAGTTCTTATGTCATTGTTTAGCCCATTCATAGCCAGACTCTTTGACATATCATTCAGCACAGGAGTCTTTCCCTTAAATCTCAAACAAACATCCATAAGACCCCTGTTGAAAAACAGTAAACTCGACCCTCTGCAAGTGGAATCATACAGACCAATTGCCAGCATTCCACTCCTGGCCAAGATAATAGAAAAAGGTCCAATGCCAGCTAAAACAACACGTCAATGATACCACACCTCTGGACCACTGTCAACATGGCTTCAGAGCAGCCCATGGTGTGGAGACACTACTCACCTACCTCTTCAACAACATTCTCAACACAATAGACAACATTCATCACGGTGTGGCTCTTATATTTTTGGATATAGCCTGTCAGACGGGTGCCTGGGTGAGAATGTTCACAGTCTTGGCAAAGGCATATATCAATATGATTTGCAAGGGATTGTGGGAAATGCAGTCCATTCACACCAGACACAGCCGCTCACAATAATTAGTTGTGCTTGAGTGTAAAGCCAATAAGATATTTATTTATGGGGTTATTTCTCCTAACACAGACATGCTTGGTAGCACATAAAACAGCATACTTGCTTTCAGTGTTAAACTTAGAAAAACAAAATCAGGAAAACAGCTGAACTTGTCAGGCAATCAAAGTAAAGAATAAAGACCTGGTTGGTAACAAACTGGTCTTTTCTGTAGGCTCTAGCTAATATTTTTCTTAGCAGTGCATCAAACAACAAACAAAACCCACAAAGTAGGGAAAAACTGTTCTTTTCAGGTTAACTTCTTATATCTTCACAGATAGACTCAGAAGTGATTCCCTCAGAGCTCACAAGCAATTAGGTAAGGCTCAATTGCTAGCAGTTATCCAGCTGAAACCCCTTAGCTGGCTTACTTTCTACTGCCTGGCTCAAATCCTACTCAGGAGCTTTTCTGAGTAGATTAAAGAACAAGTTTGCATTTCTTTGTGATGGTTGTTGTACTTTGTAACAGTAAATTACCAAAGGAGTTTAGACAGAGAGCAATCCATGTATTCACAGCCTGTATCTACCACCGCTCCCCCTTCTTCAACAATCATGGGTTCAATATCATGGATTGGCACAGAGGAATTTCTCAATGGAGCACTCTCAGGAGAATACTTGTTCCCTGCTGCCTTTCAAGGGTATAGCTAGGGCATAGATCAGTGTTCATACCTGAGCTTCCATTGCTGTTAGAGTTCCTCTCTAAATAGCCTGGCCAGTATGTAGTCCAGTTCTTATTTATTTATTTAAAGTTTCTTTTATACCGCGCTATTCGACATCAGCGCGGTTTACAGTGAACAGAAATTACACTTCACAAAATTGATCAGTGCTTACAATGAACAGGGCAATACATTAAACAGGTTTACATTAAACAGGTTTCTTAAACAGAGAACATAGTTTATTATGTCCAGCCTTCCAATCCAGATCCCTGGACACTGGATCTCTCTTCACATACCTTCTGGCACGGGTCCTAGGGTCCCTTCCAAGTGCAGCCGTCTCCCTCACAGGTACCGTCTGGAGATTCCTAGCTCTGCAGCACCACTCCTCTGGTTTTCCCCAGTCCAATGGTGTATGCTGGCCTTTTGAATGTCTCCCAGTATACGTACTGCTCTGGACTCCTTTAGACCTCCCAAATGCTTTTCTCTTCTTTCTTCCAAAGGGTTTCTTGCCCTCTCTGTCCGTCCGCTCTGGCTTCTGCTTCTGATGATCCTCCAGATGATGAAAATGTCCAAGATGAGGATGATGTCCAAGATGAATCTGAGGATCCTTCTCTGTAGAATAAACTCTACCTTTATTCTGCTTAGATGAGTGCTCCACCCTAGCACAGCGCAGCTGTGCTGAATCAGGCCCTGCCCTTTGAGATGAGTGCTTGGGGATTACCTCATAGCCCTCTTGATTGAACACACGTTTCCCCACTTCAGCTCCTCTAATGGCTGTTGGAAACCTGGTGCATTCTGGGACTGGTAGTCTTTTATGGGAAAATTCTGTTTTCTTATTTCTACCAGAACTGACAGGTTGCTTGTTCAGAGTCACTTCACCTTTTCTATAGCTCCTTCTTGAGCTATGATAAGCTTCCTTATCACAAGCTTCAACCTTCGACTCACTGTGCCACAAGACACTCCTGAGACGGCTAGAAGAGAAAGGCATCTGAGATCTAGCTCTAACATGGTGCAAATCATACCTATCTGGTAGATTGCAGCATGTGCGAACAGAGACCTCAACATCTGAACCGTTCCACCAGAAACAAGGCATTCCGCAGGGATCCTCCCTATCAGCCCTACTATTTAACATTTACATGCAGCCCATTTGTGATCTCATTCGATCATTCAACATTGACTGCATGATATAATGCTGACGACGTACTACTATACACACCCTTTGAGACTGACCAGTTTGATTTCTCATCAATAACGAACTGTTTCATTGCAGTGGAAAACTGGCTCCGAAATCAGAATCTCCGGATATAACACAAAAAGACTGAAGTGCTGTTCATTACCAGAAACCCTAACTTCTGCCCACCTGCCATCCTAAAAGTCGGAGATGTAGAACTTCAAACCAAGTCAACAATCTGTCACCGGGTGTAACACTGGACCAAAAACTGGACATGAAGACTCATATTGGCAACATGGTCAAATCAGCATATCTAAAAATCAAAACACTCAGACATCTGCGCTCACTGCTGCAACCGGATGATTTCAGAACGATCTTTCAGGCGTTAACTATTCCACATCTCGACTATGCAAACGCGATACTGCAAGGGCTACCTCAATCCACTCTAACTCCACTCCAACTCGCCATGAACTCTGCAGCCAGAGTTCTATACGGGGCCTCAAGACGTGACCATATAACACCGATCCTCAAAAGTCTCCACTGGCTCCCAATTCACGGTAGGATCACCTTCAAGATCTTACTACTAACATTCAAGGCCATCAACGGACTCTCCCCCTCATCACTTGCAAGCCTTACTCTCATGACTCCCCCTACCAGAGCCAGACGACACACAGCAATAAATACTATAGTAATTCCCAAAACAATAACCTGCTGTACACAATCAACCGCAAACAGAGCTTTCAGTCTTTGTGCACCTAGAAGCTGGAATGCCCTGCCACCCAGCATACGAGCAATCACAGAGATAACTAAATTCAGGAAGGCCTTGAAGCATCACCTCTTCCTCAAGTACTACCCTGAAGTAGGTACGCCAAAGTGCCCCGCACGCAACACAGATCCTTAGCCACCCGGTAACCATTCCACAATGTGATGTACATAGGGTATCCACCTTATGCCTTTTGTGTAGATAGTTAACATGTTATCCAAGTTAATCTCCCTGTTATCTGTAATTTACGGTGTAACTCCCACCATAAAACTTCTTTGATGTTCCATGTAAACCGCACTGATGTCGAATAGCGCGGTATATAAGAGTATTAAATAAAATAAATAAATAAATAAAGTTCACAGATTACTAATAGCAGGTCTGCAATCTCATATTTCAGTTCTTTCAACATCCTTGGATGTATGCCATCCTGTCCAGGTGATTTGCTACTTTTCAGTTTATCAAATAGTTGTAATACATCTTCCCGGTGTATCGATAATTCTTTCAATTCTTCCAAAGTATCACCTTTAAATACCACTTCAGTCATGGGTAACATCCCTACATCTTCGTCAGTAAAGACCGAAGGTGAATAAGTGCAAAGTTGAGCACTAGGAAAGAACAACCCGTGGGGGAGTGATACAATATTTTGATCCATTCCAGAAAGGCTCCCCATATCCCAGACTTCTCCATCACCCAAAGTATGTTCTCCAAGGAGACATTATCGAACACCTTCTTGTCGTCTAAACTCACAATGAGGTCATCTTCCTTCCTGTTTTGTCCTCCGTAGAGTAGCGCCATAGCCTGCAGGAGGTTTGTGGATGCAAAGTGTCTGGGGACAAAGCCCACCTGGTCTGAGTGTACCAGTCCGGGAATGACTCCACCCAGAAGGCGGACCAATATGGCAGCAATCAAGTTATGTCCTGGTTCAATAAGGAATTCAGCCTGTAGGAGCCCACTTGAGTTGTATCTCTCTCTGATTTTGGCAGTACAACCACCTTTGCCTGATTCTGGAGGGGTCCCAGATCTACCCCCCCCCCTCTTTGCCGTTTCACTGTAGGTCAAGAATGGTAGCACTACGTCCCCATCCAGAATTTTATAGAATTCTGGGTCTAACCCATCCGGCCCTGGGGCCTTTGCTAGCTTCAGTGACTTCACTGCCTGTTGTTTTTCCAATGGTGTGAATGGGGCATTCAGGCCTTCTAGTTCCTCCTTGTCCAGCTGAGGGAGATGGAGGTCTTTAAAACACACCTCCCACTTCTCATCATCGCCCGGGCCGGCATCATATAGTGCCCAGTAGTATTGTAAAAATTGTTGCTGGATGTCTTTCTCGCTTGTGTGTGGGGTGCTTCCCTGCCCATGAATGAGATTTATAGAGCATTTCCTTTTTTTGGGGCTGCTTAGGTGAGTTAAAAGGCATCCCTCCCCTTGTTCCCCCCAGCAGTACAACTGATATTTGTACAGCTTGATATACCATTCTGCCCATCAGCTCAGCAGTGCCTACTACTATTACTATTTAGCACTTATAAAGCGCCACGCACGCAGCGCTGCACAGCTAACCTACAAGAGGTAGCCAACATACAAGAGACAGTTCCTGCTCGTCAGAGTCCTGCTCATCGGAGCTTACAATCTAGTTAGAAAAGTCTTGACGCGTGGCCTGCCAAGCGTTTTTATTGTCTCCTGTCATTGTCTGAATGTGGCGCATCTCTGGTCATGAAATTGTTTCAATAAGCAAAATTTCTCTGTCTGCTCTCTTGTGGGTGCATGTTGTGTATTCTATTATGACCACTCATATAGTGGCTTTTGCTGCTTCCCATAAAATTTGCGCATCTGCTACTGTACCTGCATTTTCCTTCCAGTATTGGTTCCACGCCTGTTTTATATGTTGGTGGAATAATCTTCCAGTAGAGGTGGTAGAGATGAGAGCAGTATCTGAATTCAAAAAAGCTTGGGACAAACACAGAGGATCTCTAAAGGAAAAAAGGGGACTTTTGTAGTGGTTGATATGGAAGGGCAGACTAGATAGGCCATGTGGTCTTTTTCTGCCATCATGTTTCTATGTTTCTTTATACAGTGTGGGGTTCATACACCAGTTCCTCGCCTCACGTTTTCCCGCTGGCTCTCCCAGCCACAGTTTCACCCACCTGGGGGCATGATCTTGACTGCTCATTGTCCCCAATTTTCGCTTTCTCTAGTCCTTGGAACAGTCCTTCCAATATTAGAAGGTAATCAAGGTGCGAGTAGCTCCCTTGCGGGTTAGAAAAAAATGTGAAATCTACTCCTTGCGGGTGCAATATACACCAAGTGTCCACTAACTCCAGTTCAGCTATCAAGAACCCTTTTGTCCCCGTCTGATTGTGGCTCGCTCATGGGGGTCTGCAGTCCATAATGGGGTCCCTAGGCAGATTGAAATCACCTCCAACCACCCACTGGTAGTCCCTGAAGGCCACCATCTCAGGTAGCTGGGTAGTGAAGAAAGCATGCTGGTATGTATTCGGAGCATAGAGATTACAAAAGGCAATCCTGCGGCCCTGTAATTCCCCTCCCATCAGGTGGTATCTCCTCTCTGCATCCGCATACTTTTATGTACCACAAAGGGGACTCTTGTGGATTAACGTGGCTATGCCTCTTTGTCTCCTATTATAGGAGGCACACCCTGTTTCTCCCATCAAGCTCCTGAGCAGTTTGCAGTGTTCTGTTGCCATGGAATTTTTCCTGTAGGAACACAACATCTCTGAAAGAAAGTCAGCAATCTAGTTCTTTTGATTGGGGAGTAAATGCCATTCACATTTAATGTGCAAATTTTGAGCCTATCCAATACCCACACTATGTTTGGTGTCTAATGTGTTCCTGTTGCTTTGCCACTTTGCAGGTGTCTGTGCTTCCCAGCTGAGCACATCTCCCCACTTGTGTTTCCCATTCAGGGCCCCCGGGTTTGGGGTGCGTGTGGGTCCCATCTGCTCCCCTTTCTCTCCCCTTCCCCTAGCTCTCCCTCTGTCCCCCACCTTTATCCTCCCCCTCCTTTGCCCCCTTGATGCTCCCCCTGCTCTTCTATCCATCAGTCCTGTGAAGTCAGGTCTTGCTCCTCCTCTCCCCCTTCCAAACTTACTCCTCTGGTACTTATTCTTGTCCTTCCTGATCCCCCCTAGCCACTCCTTGAGTTTGTTCAGGATATGTCGAAGGCTTTGTCCTTCAACAAGAAGTTGGAGGAAAACCCTAATACAGAGAAACTCAAAATACTCCAATAGAAGGCCCCACCCAAGGAAGCCCTGATGGTTCCTGTCCTGCCATCCTCGGACAGCTCCTCCTATGCATGTGGAAGACATTGTCATTCGTACCCATAGTCAGCTGACGCCTGGACACCATGTACCGAGTCCAGCAAGGCCCCGACTTCCGAAATTCGCAACTGCCACACACCTCCATGGTGGTGGAGTCTATTATGTGTCAGCAGAAGAGCCAGAAGACGCACTCCTCCATGCCCCGGGCAGGGGGACCCACGCCATCAACACCCTTGGCCACAAATGCTACCAGGGCTCGATGTTGGCCTGCTGAATCCAACCCTACTGCTAGCTGCTTCACTACCAGCTTTATATCAGCATGTATCTTCGGAATCTGGCAAAGGAATGCGCAGGTTTCTCAGCAGGCCTCAGGAGGGATCACCTCCCGCGGTTCCAAACACTCATGAAGTGCATCGGGGAGTGCTTGAAGTACATGTCTCGAGCTGCCTACGATTGCTTTGAGTCAAATGGAGGAGAAGGTGGCGGAGATGGAGACCGAGTACCTCACAAGGACTCGGCTCTCCAGGAAGACCTCCACCCTCCCTAAGAAGAAACCACCAGGGAGGAGGCCCCCATTCGAGAGAGAGGGCCAGTCTTACCGAGGCTACCCCCAATACCAGGCTCACCAGACCCCACAACAGGGTCACCAGAGCAAGGGAGCGGGCCAAGGCCCTTGCAAGCATAAGGGCTTCAAGCCCCAGATCCCGTTTCCTGCCCAGCCGTGGACAGGTTTTTGACTCCCTGGGCATAGCCTCTCCACTCTTAGGGGAGCAGCTACCAACAGGGGGGGTGTCTGGTACACCTTTCTCATCGGTGGCCTGCTATCACCACCGACTCCTGGGCATTCCAAGTAGACACAGAAGGCTATCACCTTCACTTGGACCAGACGCCTTCCCCTTTCTTCCCAGGAGAGCCCTCTCTGACTCTTCTGCACCAGGCCCTGCTACTGCAGGAACTCGCAGGCCTCCTCAGAGCCAGAGCCATGGAACCAGTACCCCATCACCTCAAGGGCAAAGGGTTCTACTCCCGATACTTTCTAATCCCAAAAAGAACAGGGGGCCTAAGGCCTATCCGAGACTTGCGAAACCTGAACAAGTTCCTGATGCAGGAGAAGTTCAAGATGCTCTCCCTTGGAACATTGCTGCAAAGCTTCCAGCAGGGAGACTGGCTATGCTCCTTGGACCTAAAGGATGCTTATACCCACATCCTTATTCATCCCTGCCACAGGCAGTACCTAAGATTCATAGTCGGAGGCAATCACTGCCATTACAGAGTGGTACCCTTCGGCCTAGCCTCCACATCAAGTCTTCACCAAATGCCTAGCAGTGGTGGAGGCCTACCTCCATGTCCAAGGGGCCTTCGTCTCCTGTATCTGGACGATTGGCTCGTAAAGGGAGATACGGCCACCGAGGTGCATCAGTGTCCTACAGTACCTGGGGGTCATGATAAACTATCCCAAGTCCCACCTCACACTGACACTGGGCCTGGAGTTCATAGGGGCTCGATTGGACACTCAAGGCCAAGGCCTTTCTCCCCTTGGATAGGGTAGGTCGCCTCATGGCTCTGGCCACCCAGGTGCAAAACTGCCAAACGGTGTCAGCACGGTCCATGCTCCACCTGCTGGGCCACATGGCATCCACAGTCCACGTTATTTCCAACGCCTGCCTACATATGCGGCCAGCCCAGTGATGCCTCCTCCGCTCCCAGTGGACACAAGCCACAGGCCAGCCCCGAGACAGAGTTTTACTGACCCACAAGCTGGCGGAGTCACTCGACTGGTAGCAGGCCACACAACACCTGCAGGAGGGCATGCCCTTTCAGCCCCTAAATCCCCAGAGGGTCCTTACCACAGACGCCTCCTTACTGGGCTGGGGTGCCCATTGCGAGGAACTCTGCACGCAGAGCAACTAGTCCTTAGCAGAGAGCCAGCAGCAGATCAATCTACTGGAGCTCAGGGCCATTTTTCTGGCGATCAGGGCCTTCCACTACTGCCTGCAGCACCAGTCAGTACTGATCCAAATAGACAACCAGGTCACGATGTTCTACCTGAACAAGCAAGGGGACACAGGGTCTTACCACCTCTGCCAGGAGGCAGTAGCCCTCTGCTCGTACGTGATCAGTCAAGGAATGCTCCTTAGAGCGGTGTACCTTCTGGGCCAGGACAGTGCCCTAGCGGACAGGCTGAGCAAGCTCCTCCGACTCTGGGGCACCTCGAGGCTGGACCTCTTTACCAACCTCACCAATGTTCAGCTGTCCCACTTCTGCTGTTGCCAACTACACCTGTTCTGGGTAGCGGCGGATGCCTTCCTCATCTCATGGTCAGAGGGCATTGTGTACACCTTCCCTCTCACGCCACTAATTGCCTGGACCCTCTTCAAGGTACTGCGGGACAAGGCTTCTCTGTTCCTGGTGGCCCCGCGGTGGCCCAGGCAGCCTTGGTTCTCTTTGCTGCTCTGCCTCTCGACAGAGCCCCCATTCCCTCTGGGGAATGCCCCGGGGCTACTTACTAAGGGGGAGGGCTGGGGTCCCTGACATTAACAGCATGGCTGCTGAATGGGTAGCCTTGGCCCCCTTCAACCTACCAAGGGAGGTGGAGGAGGTCCTCCTGACCTCTTGTAAGAACTCCATGAGACGGGCCTACGCCTTCAAGTGGCGCAGATTCTCAGTGTGGTGCACAGAGCAGCGGATTGTCCCATTCTCTTGAAATGTGCACATGGTGCTGCAGTACTTGCTTCATCTCTCATAAGCTGGACTCATCCAACTTCATCAGGATGCACCTAAGTGCGTGCTCAGAGCATCACCATTCTGTTGAGGGTAAACCCCTCTCTGCTCAGCTCCTCAATACTCGGTTCATGTGGGGCCTCCTTCTCTCTAAGCCTCCCAACTGCCTGCCCCCAGCAGAATGGGACCTCAGTGTGGTCTTGATGCGGCTCACCAAGTGCCATTTCAGCCTCTGGCTACCTGCCATATGCGATACCTAGAAACATAGAAACATGATGGCAGAAAAAGACCACATGGCCTATATAGTTTGACCTTCCATATCAAACACTACAACAGACCCCTTTTTTCCTTTAGAGATCCTCTGCGTTTGTCCCATGCTTCTTTGAATTCAGATACTGTCCTCATCTCTACCACCTCCACTGGGAGACTATTCCACGCATCTACCACACTTTCTGTAAAGAAATATTTCCACATATTATTCCTGAGTCTGTCTCCTTTCACCCTCATCCTGTGTCCCCTCGTAGCAGAGCTTGCTTTCAATTGAAAGAGGCTCTCCTCCTGTGCATTTATGTCACAGAGGTCTTTAAATGTCTTAATCATATCACATCTATTCCACCTTTCCTCTAAAGTATACATATTAAGCTCCTTATGTCTGTCCTCATATGCTTTATAATGAAGACCACTAACCATTTTAGTAGCAACCCTCTGCACTGACTCCAAGCTGTTTATATCCTTTTGAAAGTGCGGTCTCCAGAATTGCACCAAATAAGGTTGCACCAAAGACTTATACAGAGGCACTATCACCTCCTTTCTTCTCCTAGCCATTCCTTTCCCTATGCACCCAAGTATCCTTCTAGCTTTCGTCATTGCCTTTTCTACCTGTTTAGCTACTTTAAGATCATCAGACACAATCACACCTAGGTCTCGCTCTTCTTTTGTGGACAGAAGTACTTCATCCCCTATACCATATCGCTTCCGTGGATTGCTGCAGCCCAAATTCATGACCTTGCATTTTTTAGCATAAAATCTCAGCTGCCAAATTCTAGACCATTCTTCAAGCTTAGCTAGATCCCTCCTCATGTTATCTACTCCTTCCTGGGTGTCTACTCTATTTCAGATTTTGGAATCATCTGCAAAGAGACAAACCTTACCCAACAGCCCTTCCGCAATATCACTAATAAAGATGTTAAAAAATAATCGGACCAAGGACAGATCCCTGCGGCACACCACTGGTAACCTCCTTCTCCTCAGAGTGAGCTCCATTTACCTGTATCCTTTGTCACACACACCTCCACAGTGAACAAGCAACTCACCATGGCCTTTATCTGTAGCAGGGATGTTATCTTCATCTGCATTGTCTGCACTATTGCTACTACCATTCTTAGCCCTAGAGCATAATTTACCTTTTTATCCTGGGTGACTTGTGGCCAGTATGTATTTTTCTTTTCTCCAGGAACAAGCAGGAAGTCAGTCCTCACATATGGGTGACGTCAGCGCTGACGGAGCCCTCACGGAAGCATCCCCCCAGCTTTCAAATAAAGCCTTTGGGAGATGCCACCACACATGCGTGGTCTCCTTCCTGCCCAAGGGTGCCATCTTCTTCAGTCTCCTTTTTTCAGCGGAGCTCTTCAGATGTCTATCTGCTCTTCCCCAGAAAAAGTTGATTTTTTTAACTGAGTTTCATACTCTCCTCCCGTAGTGAACCAGTCCTCTTCCCGCCCCCCGAGCCCGCTGCCCCAGCATCGAGTCTTGGTTTCGTAGTCTTTTTTTCCTCCTTGGCGCCTTCGTGCCTTTTTTTCCAAATGGCAGCACCACGGTTCTACGACCTCGCTGGAATACTTTTTTCTCTCATGGCTACCGGTGGTTTTAGAAAGTGTGATCGGCGTGCCAAAATAATGTCCCTGACAGACATACATGACCAGACCACGACCCCATGGCATGCAGCCTCTAAATGAAGATGTCCACCAAGGCCCTCAAGAGCCCCAGCAGGTTGTGTCACAGGTTTGGTTCTGTTTTTTATGTGCTGGCAATGGGGCAATAAGATGATTTATTTCAACCTACATCACTTGTGAGGGGCAGGTTGTTCCCACGGCCCTGCCAATCAAAGTGATTTGAGATTTACATTGGCTGTCACATTGTGAGCCGTTAACCCCTGAGGAAGTGGTGAACGAAACACGGCCTGTGTCGGGTTTTAGGCACACTTGATCTGTGGAACAATAAAGGCATTATTGGAACTTCCTGCCACATTTCCTGACTGGTTCTTGGTTGCCCACGTGGCAGTTTGCTGTTCTTTGGTGGACCTTGGTCGCTTGACACCATCCTCATCGAGGACTCCCCTTCGGGGGAACCGACATCAGGCCTGATTCCCTCAGTGCCTGCGCCAATGGCTACAGAGCCTTCTGGCCTGGAGTCCAGAATGATGGCCCTGGAGCGCAGCTTGTCTGCCTTCAAGGAACAGCAGTGGGCACTGTTGTCCAGTACCACCGGTTCCTCCACCCAGACCACCGGGCCCTCGAAGTTGAGGATGTCCCCAGAGGCTGAGCCAATCCTCGAGATCCTTCAGCCTCGAGTCGATCCTCGGCCAAGGTCTCGATCTGGCTGCTGTTCCATGGAGCTGAGATCTTCCCCAGCCAGTGTGGTTGGCACTGGCCACAGGCCTCCTAGGGCTGTGGGCGGGGATCAGTACCAAAGCCCGTGAGCCATCCTTCCCTCGAGTCCTCGATGGACTATTCTGACTGGGAAACAGAGGACGAGGAGTCGCTGGATACCCGTTGCCACCGCGACATCCCCTCGGACTCCCCTCCCTCGGAGTCTGTCCCCACCCAAGGACATGGTATTCCTCAACTTTGTCAGGGACATGTCCAAGGCCCTAGCATTCCCGATGGAATCGGAGGAGGACCCTCGGATGGAGAATCTAGAAATCCTCCAATACAAGGACCCTCCGAGGGAATTGCTTACAGTTCCCATCCCTCCCATCTTGGAACGGCTAATGCTTCATATGTGGGAGACACCGGCATCGGTACAAGTGGTGAGCAAGTGGCTTGACTCGATGTATCGAGTCTGCCAGATCCCGGGCTTCCAAAAGTCACAGCTGCCGCACAACTCTATGGTGGTGGAGTCAGCCCTGTGTCATCTGAAGAGTCAGAAGATGCACTCTTCGGTCCCCCCCCGGCTGGGAGGCACGCACCCTGGATGCCCTCGGCAGAAAGTGCTACCCGCACTCAATGATCATCGGCCGGATCCAGGCATTCCAGCTGTACGTGGGCATGTACCTAAGAGACCTGGTGAAAGAACTCGCCGGTTTCTCATCTGGTCTTTCTGAGGAACCCCTGCAGCGGTTCAAGAACCTGGCCAAAGCTGACCATGAATGCTCCAAGTTTGTCTCAGGCAGCCTATGACGGCTTTGAGTCAGCGGCTCCTGTAGCAGCGGCGAGCATTGGTGCCTGATGCCAGGCTTGGCTACAGTTGTCCTACCTCTAGCAATGGGTTCAGGACAAATTGGTCAATGTCCCATGTCAAGGAGAGAACCTCTTTGGCAAACCCATGACTGACAAGGCCGCCGAGCTGGAGACCAAGTTCATGACGAGGATCAGGCTCTCTAAAAAGACTGCTGCCTTTCCCCAGTGGAAGGGCTCAGGTAAAAAGTCCTTCTATCCGAAGAAAGGGTCTGCTTACAGAAACAACCCACCTTTTCAGGCCTCCCTGGCTCCCCAGCAGGGTCAGCAGGCCAAGGGACATGGACATGGCCCTCGTAAGCGAAAGGCTCCCAAGCCCCAGGCGTCGGCTCCAGCCCAGCCAGGTGGAGCTTTTGACTCCTTGGGCATAACCTCTCTACCCCAAGGAGGTCAGTAGCCCACAGGGGGACATCTCATTCAGTATGCCCAAAGGTGGCTGGCCATCACCACTGATTCTTGGGTACTCCAAGTGGTCAAGGAGGACTACCTCCTCCACCTGGCCCAGACACCTCCCTCTTTCTTTCCGGGAGAGACTCCCAGGTCTCCCGTTCACCGGGACCTTCTACTGCAGGAACTGACAGGTCTTCTCGAGGACAGAGCATTAGAACCAGTTCCCCACCATCTCAGGGGCAAGGGCTTCTACTCCAGATACTTCCTCATACCAAAAAGAACAGGGGGCCTAAGGCCCAGCCTCAACCTGTGCAATCTGAAAAGATTTTTGGTGAGGGAGAAGTTCAAGATGCTCTCCCTTGGAACATTGCTGCCCTACCTCCAGCAGGGAGATTGACTATGCTCCTTGGATCTGAAGAATGCCTACACACACATCCTCATTCACCCCAGCCATAGGCAGTACCTGAGGTTCATGGTGGGGGGCAGCCATTACCAGTACAGGGTGCTGTCCTTCGGCTTAGCTTCCACCCTAAGGGTTTTCACCAAGTGTCTGGCAGTCGTGGCCACCTCCAGGGGGTGTTTGTCTTCCCCTACCTGGACGATTGGCTTATAAAAGGAAGCATGGCCTCAGAAGTGCAACAGGTACTGTGATGCAGCAAGGGGTACACAGCCTATGGAAATTCAGGTAAAAGAAAGACTTACCTCAGAGTCAGCTTTAGAAAGCAGCACTAGGCACTCTGATTCACCGGAGCAAGGGAAATTCTTGCTACGTAGCAAACAAAAATCCCATCAGGAACACCTGAGTGAAAATCCCCAGGTCACGTGCAGAGCTAGGGATTACTTAAGGCAAGGTTCCAGTCAGTGGAGTAGATGGGGAGTGGCAAGATTGGGAGTGGCAAGAGGAGGAGCAAGAACACGAACACCAAAGGGAACTGCAGAGAGTAGGACTGCAGGTCGGGTTGCAGAGAATAGCAGGAGGTGTGGCTCTCATCAGCTGAGCAGAAACCCCAGTGGATTGCTGGGAGGAAACTCTTCTCACGGAGAACCAGGAAGTGAGTCTGACTCCAGCTCTCGAGAAGAGAGGTTCAAGGCAAGCTGTTCCAAGGGTAAACCTGCTACCAGAAATAACCTGAAAGAGAAGCTAGGAGGATCCCACTACACTAGAGACCGGTATGTGCCAGCTCAAGGCAGAGGTCACTGTGAGAGGAAAGTGTTGGGGGATGGGAACTCCAAGCACGTCTGCAGCCTAAGAAGTAGGTGTAAAACTAAGTCTAATTATACTCCTGCACAACCAGCCTGGAAGGCAAGAGCCATAAGGTATAGGGAGCCAAGTATTAAGGCAGTCCCTGCAGAGAGAAGGAATCCTCCATATGATTATAGGGAGAAGTTTAAAACCCCTAAGTGCCAAGGGCGTGGTCCTGAATATAACTACAAGCAGCAAGGTGGTTCAGAACTGTTATTCTGGGAGGAGAGCCCAGGCAGAAGATACCACAGGCCAGAGAGGTATAGCCCTGAAGGGAGAAGAGCCTCTTTTGATTATTACAGTGATTTATCACAGGACACTGTGTCTGAGCGCCATTTGTATGAAGAGTCTGACACAGGGAGTTTGGGCACTGCTGAGGAGAATATGATATGGGAAGACGCTAGCAATCTTCCGGAGCCCATTCCCATGGAATGCAGCATGTGTTACAAACGCAGCCTTGCTATGTGAATGATTGCAAAGAGAACTTTGTACAGGAAATAAGGATTATTTGTTTGCCATTAATTTGTTGCTCTGTTCATCTTTGAGTTTCTGTTTTCTTGACAAGTCCGAGCGGGACGGGGAATAAAACCCACTTTAAGTTTCATTCAAAATTGCTCTGAAAGACTCTTTTGTTTATCAAGCCAGAGCAATTACTTGTTCATAGGCCCTAGGCAACCGCCTATACAGGGCAATAAGGGCTCTAACCATGGGCCCCATCACAGTACCCACCTGTACCATCCAGGTCCTGCAAAATCTGGGGTTTGTAATAAACTACCCCAAGTCCCACCTCCTCCTGACACAGTGTCTGGAGTTCATAGGGGCAAGACTAGACATCCTCCAGGCAAAGGCCTTCCTTCCAGGGGACCGGGCCGCCCGGCTCAGGTTCTTGCCCTGGATATACAATGTCGTCTCTTGGTATCCGCTCAGTTTCTGCTGCACCTACTTGGACACATGGCCTCCATGGTTCATGTCACCCCAGATGCCCACCTCCACATGAGGGCCACAGGGTGGTACCTTTGGGCTGTCTCCACAACAGAATTGTAGTGACTCACCAGTTGGCGGAATCCCTGACCTGGTGGCAAAATCCCCAGTACCTCGAGGCAGAGATGCCCTTCCAGACTCTGTGCCCCGTAAGGATCCTCACGACGGATGCCTCCCCGCTGGGATGGGGAGCCCACTGTGAGGAACTTCACACCCAGGGCAGCTGGTTGCAGAGTGAGAGCAACCAGCAGATCAACTTTCTGGAATTACGGACGATACACCTAGCCCTCCGAGCCTTTTGCCTCCGCCTACATCGCCAACCAGTGTAGGTCCAAACAGACAACCAGGAGGCGATGTTCTGTGTGAACAAGCAGGGGGGCAAAGGGTTCTGCGCCCTCTGCCATGAGGCGATGACCCTCTGCTCCTACGCAGTCCAGCAGGATATACTCTTATGGGAAGTATACCTGCCAAGTCAGGACAACGCACTGGCTGACAGATTAACTTTGTATTTGATCTCACCCCTCCAACCCCTAGGCTCCCTCCTGCCAGTCATTCCCTTTCACCTCCCCCCTTCTACAGTATAAGTGCCTGCTGCTTCTATTCTCTAATTTTCCACCTGTTCTTTGATCTACTGCTTTCCTATTTGATTGATGGCGTTCCTTTCCTCCTTTGTTTTCTTTGTGGCCACATTGTTTTTACACCGCTCTGAGTCTAGGCGGTATATTAAGTGCCTCAATAAGGAGAAAAGATAAAGATTCTCCAGCCAAACAAGTGGCAGCTGGACCCCAGAGTAGCCAGCTGGCTTTTCCACCTCTGGGGGAACCGTGGATAGACCTGTTTGCCAGCCCAGACAACTACCATTTGCCCCGCTTCTGCTCTTGGCAAGCCCACCCTTCCCGGGTGGCAGCAGATGCATTTCTTATCTTGTGGTTGGAAGGTCTCATGTATGCCTTTTCACCCAAGCCAGTAATTGCCAAAATGTTATTCAGGACCCTCCGCGACAAGGCCCCGCTAATCCTGATAGCCCCTTGATGGCCCAGGCAGCCGTGGTTTCCATTACTCCTCTGGCTGTCATTGAAGACTCTCATCCCATTGGGGAGCACCCAAGGGCTCCTGTCACATGAGGGGGCTTCTCTCTTGCACCACAATCTGGGGTCCCTGTCACTGACAGCGTGGCTGCTGAAAGGATGACCCTAGCCCCTTTCATCCTCTCGGAGGAAGTGGAGGAGATCCTGCTGGCTTCCCGTAAGTCCTCCAGGTGAGCATACGCTTTCAAGTGGTGCAGATTTTCAGTCTGGTGTGCAGAGCATGAGATTAGCACATTCTACTGCCTGGTGCAGCTGGTCCTGCAGTACCTTCTCCATTTCTCGCACTCCGGACTCAATTGAACTCCTTCAGAGTGCACTTTAGTGCCCTGGCGGCACATCACCATCGAAAGGACCACTGTTGCACCACCTTTATCCGCCCTCCTGATAACGATTTCCAAGTCAGCTAATTGTTTCACAGCTCGATGATGATCTTTAGACAAGTTAGAATAAACACGTAGTTTCCGCTGTTCTAATAAATGTAGATGTTGTAAAACTAGATCCTGAAAGGTAGAGATACATTTGATATGAACTCATATTTTTTTAAAATTGCAGTCCAATAGAGGGCTTCTCTGGTCAGTGGGACTTCTTTATTGGTTGTAATGATCGTGCATCTGATTGGTGGCTAGAAACCTTCTGTCAAAACTGACGTCAGACGCCGAAGTTTATAAGGCAAGACATGTCCCTGTTTTGGTTTTCTGTTGAAGCTTTGTAATTTGCCAGCAACGGATGGACCTGAAGCAGAGTTTTGTGAAAGTTTGAAATGAACCCGAAACGTGTGACACGTCGTCGTTTCTGTATTTCTGGCACGGTTTACTCAAGCCGGTGATGCTTGTGTGCAAAAATCTTCGACAAAGCTAAGTTTGGAATTTTACTTTGATAAAGTCATTTAGTAAAAGGAGAGGTCGCAGTGGTGCATGGAAAGTTTCTATGCACTGGGCCGACTAGCTCCGACAAAAAATGTAATTTAACAGGGGATATTAGGTATCAGGATTTTTTGTTTTCTGGTGTACTAGGTGATTCTGATAGGGTTTGATTCTTGTATTCTGCTGAACAGGTCGTACTAGTGCCCCTCAACCTTCCCAAGGAGGAGGAGGAGATCCTCCTCGCCTCCCGCAAGGACTCCAAGAGGTAGGCCTACATCTTGAAGTGGCGACGGTTCTCCTTATGGTGCACGGAGCAACAGGTAAATCCATTCTTCTGCCTGGTACAGGCAGTACTGCAGTATCTGCTCCACCTTTCTCAGTCCAGATCAAATCCAACTCTGTGAGAGTGCACCTGAGCGCACTCTCCGCGAACCACCACTCCATAGAGGGCAAGCCTCTTTCCATGCAGCCCCTCATCACTCGATTCATGAGAGGCTTACTGCTCTTGAAACCCCCCATCTGGCCACCCCCAGTGGAATGGGATCTTATTGTGGTCCTGGCACAGATTACTAAGCCGCCCTTTGAGCCCTAGGCTACCTGCCACCTTCAATACCTGTCTTGGTAGGTGGCCTTCCTGGTGGCACTCACTTCGGTACGCCGAGTCAGTGAGCTCCAGGCCCTGGTGGCCAAGCCACCCTACACCAGATTCTACAGGAATAGGGTTGTGCTCCGCACTCACCTGAAGTTTCTTCCAAAGGTGGTATCGGATTTCCACCTCAATCAGAAGGTGGTACTCTCTACCTTCTTTCCATGGCCCAACACCAACAAGGTGTCGGCCGTTCTCCATGTTGGACTGCAAAAAGGACCTGTCCTTTTATTTACAGTGCACTCAGAGCCACCACAAAGCCTCACAGCTTTTTGTCTCATACTACCCCAGTCATCTGGGGGAGGCTGTCACCAAGCGGACCCTGTCTATCTGGGTGGCAGACTGCATCACCTTCATCCACAACCGGGCTGGGCTGCTGCTGGAGTGCCAGGTCTCGGCGCATAATGTCAGAGCTATGGCAACTTCGGTTGCCAGCCTCCGCTCGGTTCCCATGACACACATCTGCCGGGCTGCCACCTGGTCTTCGGTCCACACTTTTGCAGCTCATTACTACCTGGAGAAGGAGTCTTGATGGGACAGTGCCTTCGGCCACGATGTACTCCGTAATCTCTTTGGGGTTTAGGCAACTCCTGCCCTCTGACCCTTCTCGTTCAGGCTACCGGAGTCATGATTCTCCCTGGACACCAGGGCCCTCTGGGTCTGTCCTCAGATGCACTTGCGGCTGCTCACGGCTAGGCCATGTTTTTTCTACTGGTCCTCGGAAACCTGTAGCTAGGGAGTCCCATATGTGAGGACTGACTTCCTGCTTGTTCCTGGAGAAAGTGTAGTTACTCACCTGTAACAAGTGTTCTCCAGGGACAGCAGAAATCAGTCCTCACAACCCTCCCTCCTCCCCTTGGAGTTGCTCTTCTTTTTGGCCATCTTTTCTTTATCGGCTCTAGCTATGTCATCTGACTGACCAAGATGGCACCCTTGGGCGGGAAGGGAACCAGGCATGCATGGTGGCATCTCCCAAAAGCTTTCTTTGGAAGTTGGGGAGATGCTTCTGCGAGGGCTCCATCAGCGTCAGCGTCACCCATATGTGAGGACTGATTCCTGCTGTCCCTGGAGAACACCTGTTACAAGTGAGTAACTACGCTTTATCGTGGCCAATACTTATCTCCCACAGAATATCAGGCCCGTAATTGTTACGTGTTTGTACCTTGTGATTCTTATTGCTGTCAAACTATGGGGTTTGTTTACAAAGCTGCGGTAGCGGTTTCCGCCCGATATCGGAGCCGCGGCCCCATTGAATTCAATGGGGCCGCAGCTCCGATATCAGGTGGAGACCGCTACCACGGCTTTGTAAACAAGCCCCTATGATGAACTGAAAGGAAAAAAATGAGTCTGATCAGCGGAAGAGGGGTGACACTAAAGGAGGAACTTGGAAGATGGCATTTTTCAGAGGCATACTTTGAATAGTGTTATTAATGGTCACTCTCTACAAGCTGAAAGAACTTAAATCTTAATGAAGACTGGTGTGAATTATTTCTTTATTTAACAAGTTTGATATACCGCCTTATCTTGTATTCAAAGCAGTTTACAGTGAACAAATAAAAACTTACATAGAACAGGGGAGCTAAACTGGGATGTTAACAGGGTCAACAGAACAATATGATTTGATTTACATGGTAAATTTACATCAAAAACTGAATACTCTATTATCATAGGATATTTGGGGAAGGATATAGGGGACACTATAGAGAAGCATTGGGGGGGGGGAGCTAGGGCAGGAGGAAAAAGAGGGGTATATGTATGCTTTTTATTAGCCTAGGGTGATATCAGGGGTCAGGTCCATAGTGTTCCAAAAAGAGGAATGTTTTTATGGCTTTCCTGAAATCCCGTAGGTTGGAGATATTTCTTATGTTCTCGGGGAGTGAGTTCCAGAGTGATGATGCATATATTGAAAAGGCTCTGTAACAGTTTGCTTGTTTTGCTTTTGTTTTGATCTTAGGTATTAGTAATAGGTTTTTATTGTGTTTCCATTTTGTTCTATTTTCTGGATCTTTGCTTATGAGTGTTTGAAGGATGGGTGGTGATAATTGATGAGTGATTTCAAAGACCGTGAGCAATGCCTTATATTTGGACCTGGTAGTTATGAGTAGCCAGTGAAGTTGTTTCAAAGTTGGTGATATGTGGCTGCTTCTTGTTGTGCCAGTTATTATTCGGGCAGCCGTATTTTGAAGAGGATAGGTGATCTGCATCAGTAGACCCTGGTAAATGATATTACAAATAGTCCAGGATGGGCATTATCTTAGCTTGGCAAACTGTGCGGAAGTTATTGGTGTTAAGCAGTGGTTTGTGTTTTTGTATTATTCTTAATTTGTGATAGACTGCTTTTGTTGTTTTGTTTATATGGGCTTGGAAGTTCATGTTTTGGTCTAGGCATATCCCTAAGTATTTGACTTCTGTTTTTATTGCTATGTCGTTGTGGAATATTTGTAGTGTTTTCGGTGGGACGAAGGCGGTGCTCCTTGTCATGAAGAGGGCTTCCGATTTCTTGTAGTTTGAGAAGTTATTTTTCTGGAGCTATTTTGAAATCTCCTCAATGCATGAGGTTATCCTTGAGTGATCAGGTCAATCCACATTGATGGGGGTATATCCATGATGTTGTCCGCATATATACTGTATTTGACCTTGTTTTTGGTTATTATTTAATATAGAGGTTGTAAGTATATATTAAACAGTAATGTGGAGAGTGCCGGGCCTTTTGGGAGTCCTTGAGGTTGACTAATCAGTGTTGAGCGAGTAACTCCAGATTTTACTTGGATTTTTCTGTGTTTTAGGGGCTCTGTACTATCCTGGTTGTCCTCCTATCTCTCCCATCACTCTTTCAGTGTGTGTTCTGGTGGTTCCTCCTCCTCTGCTACCCCGCTTCCAGTTGGTGTACCCCAAGGATATGTCTTGGGTCCGCTCCTTTTCTCTCTCTACACCCAGTCCGTTGGTGCGCTTATCTCTTCCCATAGCTTTCAGTACCATCTGTATGCTGATGACTCCCAGATCTACCTCTTTATGCCTGAAATCTCTCTGGCAATCCAGACCCGGATCTCTGCCTGCCTTTCCGAGATTGCTGCCTGGATGTCTCACCGCCACTTGAAACTGAACATGGCCAAGACTGAACTTCTTATCTTTTCCCCTAAAACCTCCCCTCCTCTTCCTCCTTTCTCAGTCTCTGTGGATAACTCTGTACTCCTTCCTATTTCCTCAGCCCGCAATCTGGGGGTTGTCTTTGACTCCTCGCTCTCTTTTTCCTCACATATCCATCTGATAGCTAAGACCTGCCGTTTCTTTCTCTATAACATCAGCAAAATCCGCCCTTTCCTTTCTGAACACACTACTAAAACGCTTATCCACTCCTTAATCACCTCCCGTCTTGACTACTGTAACCAACTCCTTGCTGGTCTCCCTTTGAATCATCTCTCTCCCCTTCAATCTGTTCAATACTCTGCTGCATGGCTAATCTTCCGCCAGCCTCATCATGCCCATATTACTCCTCTTCTCAAGTCACTTCATTGGCTCCCTATCCGTTTCCACATCCAGTTCAAACTTCTCCTGCTGAACTATAAATGCATTCACTCTCTAGCTCCTCACTACCTTTCTTCTCTTATCTCTCCTTACAACCCCCCTCGGGAACTATGCTCTTCTAGCAAACTACTTCTATCTGTGCCCTTCTTTTCTACTGCTAACTCCAGACTTTGCTCCTTTCACCTTGCTGCGCCTTACGCCTGGAACAAACTACCTGTGTCTGTACGTCAGGCACCTTCTCTAACCCTCTTCAAATCCAGGCTGAAAACTTACCTCTTCACTGCTGCTTTTGGATCTTGACTCACCTGATCTCCTTTTTCTTTCCCTTGCTTTGTCCCTGCCTACACCTTCTGTGTTTATCTTGACTAGATTGTAAGCTCTGATGAGCAGGGACTGTCTCCTACATGTCTGCGCAGCGCTGCGTATGACTTGTAGCGCTATATAAATGCTCAGTAGTAGTAGTAGCTTTTTGCTTTATGTGTTGGTATATTGAGGAGATTTTGGTTCGGTTGCTTTCTTGATCTGGTGTTGGGTGCTCTATGGATTAGGGTTTGTAGGTAGTCAGCATATACTGCATTTGTGTGCATATGATTAGGTTGTTTTTTTCTTGAGAAAGAAACTTGTTACTGGTCATCTACAGAACATTTAGGGGCATATTTACTAACGTACGGTAATGGTTCATGCAGAGTTTACCGCATGTTAAGTAAAAATCCTGCACTAATCATTTAGCTTGGGGTGAAGACTGGCCTGTGCAGTGTAGTTAACACAGATGTCTTTAGCAGGTACTAACCAGCAAAGTTGCATTTATTGTCGTCTCACTCTGTGGCAGCAGGTGCACCCATGTTAATCATGGCAAATGACTTAAAATGGGGGCAGAGCTGAACCCCTACACCTCTCCTCGGAAACGCCACTCTTCTGTCAGATCCCTTCTATCTGTGACCTTCTCTTTTACTGACAACTCCAGACTTCACTTCTTTCACCTTGCTACTCCTTGTGCCTGGAACAAACTACCTGAGTCTGTGCATCAGGCTTCTTATTTATTTATTTAGTCTTCTATAACACGTTTATAGTGATCAATGCGGTTTACAGAGAACAGAACATAATATTATATTGAACAATTTTACATGTAACAGGTTAACATTATAATGAATGGAAACTAGGGATAAACTAGAACAGTGTTAACTATGTACATTATAGTGAGGTTGCTTGTAGTCTACCAGGGTTTATCTTCAGTAGGGATGGGAGGATGGAGTTATCTTACTTAGGGACAGGAGGTGAGGCAAGAAGGAGTAGAGAAGAGGGTTGAAAAGAAGAGGGCTGAATCATGTAATTCCGTTGAAGTGTTCCATGAATAGATGGGTTGTAGTAGTTTCATGAATGTTGCTAGGACATGAGTGGCCTAATGGTTGGGGCAAGGTACTTCAGGCCGGAAGGTCGGGGGTTCAAATCCCACTAGAGGACAGCAACCTTGGGACGGAAGGACTGGGGTTTCTAGTCCTACAGGTGCTCCTTGTGGTCTTGGACAAGCCACTTAACCCTCCATAGCCCATGTTCCCTGTAAAATAGTTATCTCCAAGTTATAATGCCCTGTTCAATGTAATTTCAGTTTGTTCAATGTAAACCGCACTGATGCAGAATAGCACAGTATATAAGAGAATGTAAATAAATAAATGAGTGTCTCTGATGTGGTATGGTAAGGCATTCCAGAGGCAGGGGACATGTAAGGAAAATGCCTTAGTATAGGTGGTCTGATTACTCTTGGTCAGTATTGGAGGCAGGACTAGAAGGTTTGTTGCATTACTTCTTCTTTGCCATGTTTTTGGAGTCTTTGTTATGATGGTTTGTAGTATAGAGAGGATGATTGATGGAGCATTTTGAATGTCATCAGGTTTTATACTTAATTTGGCTGAGGAGAGGTAGCCAATGTAGCTCTTTCAGAGTGGGTGTGATGTGACTGTGCTGAGGTAAGCACATCAGGATTCATATAGCCTGTGATAAGGAAGCTTATCATAGCTCAGGAAGGAGCTATAGAAAAGGTGAAGTGACTCTGAACAAGCAACCTGTCAGTTCTGGTAGAAATAAGAAAACAGAATTTTCCCATAAAAGACTACCAGTCCCAGAATGCACCAGGTTTCCAACAGCCATTAGAGGAGCTGAAGTGGGGAAACGTGTGTTCAATCAGGAGGGCTATGAGGTAATCCCTAAGCACTCATCTCAAAGGGCAGGGCCTGATTCAGCACAGCTGCGCTGTGTTAGGGAGGAGCACTCATCTAGGCAGAATAAAGGTAGAGTTTATTCTACAGAGAATCATCCTCATTATCCTCAGAATCAGCTTGAGCTTGATCATCAGTTTCATCTGAAGGATCATCAGAAGCAGAAGCCAAATCGGACGGACAGAGAGGGAAAGAAACCCTTTGGAAGAAAGAGGAGAAAAGCCTTTGAGAGGTCTAGAAGAGTCCAGAGCAGTACGTATACTGGGAGGCATTCCAAGGGCCAGCATACACCATTGGACTCTGGAAAGCCAGAGGAATGGTGCTGCAAAGCTAGGAATCTCCAGACGCTACCTGTGAGGGAGACGGCTGCACGTGGAAGGGACCCTAAGACCCGTGCCAGAAGGTATGTGAAGAGAGATCCAGTGTCCAGGGATCTGGATTGGAAGGCTGGACATAAGAACTGGACTACATACTGGCCAGGCTATATAGAGAGGAACTCTAACAGCAATGGAAGCTCAGGTATGAACACTGATCTATGCCCTAGCTATAACCTTGAAAGACAGCAGGGAAACAAGTATTCTCCTGAAAGTGCTCCATTGAGAGATTCATCTGTGCCAATCCATGATATTGAACCCATGCTTGTTGAAGAAGGGGGAATAATAGCAGATGAAGATTCTGTTTACATGGACTGCTCTCTGTCTAAACTCCTTTGGTAACTTTCTGTTGCAAAGTACAGCAACCATCACAAAGAAATACAAACTTGTTCTTTAATCTACTCAGAAAAGCTCCTGAAGCAGGATTTGACCCACACAGTAGAAAGCAAGCCAGCTAATGGGTTTCAGCTGGATAACTGCTAGCAATTGAGCCTTACCTAATTGCTTGTGAGCTAGGAGAGAATCACTTCTGAATCTATGTGGGAAGATATAAGAAGTTAACCTGAAAAGAACAGGTTTTTTTTCTCTTTGTAGCTTTTGGTTTGTTGTTTGATATATGCTAAGAAAACATTAGCTAATGCCTGACAAGTTTGAATGTTGTTTTCCTGATTTTGATTTTGTTTTTCCAAGTTAAACACTGGAAGCAAGTAACCTGATTTATGTGCTACCAAGCATATCTGTGTTGGGAGAAATAACCCCATAAATAAATATCTTATTGGCTTTACCCAAAAGCACAACTAATTATTGTGAACAGCTGTGTCTGGTGTGAATGAACTGCATTGCCCACAATCCCTTGCAAATCATATAGATATATGCACTTGCCAAGACTGTGAAGATTCTCACCCAGGCAGCCGTCTGACAAGCCACATGTTGGGCGAGCTATAGTGGCTGTAGGGAGTTCTTCGAAATGCCTTGTAGGATGGCGTTACAAAAATCTAAGTGTGGTAGTACCATTGCTTGGAAAACCATTCAAAAATCATGTGGTTCTTGAAGGGGCCGTAAGAAGCAGAGTGATCTTAACTTGTAAATGCACTGAGATACTTTGTTTATATGTGGTTGAAATGTGAGATGTTGGTCAATAGTGACGCCAAGGTATTTCACCTCTCTTTTAACCTTTGGGGGTGAAAGGATTGATTTCTGATGAGGAATAGGACCTCTGTCTTCTTGAAGTTGATATTGAATTTGTGTTCTGATAGGCAATGGTTTATGGCGTTGAAGCAGTTTGTGATTGATGAGTAGTTTGCATTCATGATGGTAAAGGGTGCATATGTCTGCGTACAGTTGGTAGTTGACATTATATGCATTTATGATGTCGCAGACTGGCGGTATGTAGATATTAAATAATAATGCTGAAAAGGAAGAGCCTTGAGGGATTCCTTGTATTTGAGAGATTTGGTTGGAAATTTTTTGATCGATTTGCACATTGTGAGGTATGAACAAAGCCATTTGTGAGGTATGAACGAAGCCATTCTAGGGCAGAGTCATGGATTCCTATGTTGAACAGATGCTGCAGGAGGAGGTCATGGCATATGGTGTTGATTGCTGCTGCAATATCCAAAAAGATGAGAATGAAGTCTTGTTTTGTGTTTTCCATGCCCTTGATAAGTCTGTCTGTTAGGGAGATTAGTACGATTTCTGCCCCATAGTTGTTGCGGAATCCATGTTGCTGTGTGTCTAAGGGAGCATTTGCATCAATAT
The DNA here is from genome assembly GCA_033557465.1 of Ichthyophis bannanicus. NCBI lineage: Eukaryota > Metazoa > Chordata > Amphibia > Gymnophiona > Ichthyophiidae > Ichthyophis > Ichthyophis bannanicus. The sequence continues at coordinate 399,696,013 of CM066039.1, read as the reverse complement.
GATCTTGCAGTTGGTAGAGGACTACTTTCTCTATAATTTTTGAAATAAATGGCAAGCTGGAGATAGGCCTATAAGAGCTTGGGTCGCTCGAATCTAGCTTAGTGTTTTTGAGGATTGGTCAAATGGATGCTGTTTTCAGGTATGTCTGGAAATATCCTTGGGTGAAGGAGGTCAAAATTATTTTGAGGAATGGGTCAAGCTCTGATTTAGTGCTTTTAAACCAGGTTACAGGGCATGGGTCCATCGGGAATGTAGTTGTGTTGAGACTGTGGATTATGTTCTCCAAGTGGTCTGCAGATGTGGGGCTGAAGGATCGCAGCAATGTGATAGTGATGATTTGATCTGTGGGTTTATCTGAGCTTGCAGAAGAAAGCCAGTTGTGAGATAGTGCTGGGGATTTTGATTGAAGAAATGCAGCAAAGTCCTGTGGTTCAATGGTGTTTGTGCTGTGATCTTGGGTGTTGTCCTTCACTAGTCTATTAACTATGTTGTACAGTTCCCTGGGTTTATTTATTGCTTTCATTATTAGTTTGGTGTGGTGTTCTCTTCTTGCTTTCTTGGTCTCAGTATGGTATGTTTGAAGGGTGAGTAGGTAGATTCCTTTTGTCTGCTCATCGAGTGTGTTTCTCCATCTGCGCTCAAGTTTCCACAGTTTCTGTTTTAGTACTGTGGTGAAGACTCCCCTCCAGAGGAAATGGAGATAGGGGAAAATCCTGATAGAAGGGATGACACACACAGGATTTCCAAAACTGACTTGGAAAAAACACAGTTATCGGCTGAGCTGAAGACAAGCCCCAGCCCAGGGGAGGAGTTAGGCTTCAGCACTGATTGGGCACGCCCAGGGGAACAACAGGGAGTGCTGGGAAATGAAGCCCTTTTTAAATCCTCAGACAGGATTGACAGAGGAGGCAGCAAGGCTGGCAAGGCAGGCAGCAAGGCTGACAAGGAGAGCAGCAAGAAACAAAGCAGACGAGAAGCAGCTTCCAGTGCACGTTGATCTTCAGGAGGAACTTGGAATCAAAGGGGAAAAACACTAGAACCCTGGGAGAAGGCAGAACCCTGGAACAGTAAGCCTTGGAGCCCAATATACTCTCAAGGAGATCCTTACTACACGGTAGAGCCTAAACGTGGGAAGGCTAGCAAACCCAGCTCTTGGAGAAAAGGTATTTTGTCTGGTGGCGAGCAGTGCTATAAAAGCCAGGAACCAAAACAGGAAAGAAGTTTTTCTGAGAGAAATTCCCCTAGCAGAAGAACTAGCCATAAGGCTCCTGAGTTTCTAGAGAGGAGAGAGTCCTGGAAGAAAGGTGCCTGTTCTTATGCCAACGTCTCTGATAAAGGTAAAGCTGAATTTCCTAATTTTAATGCCTTGCTGGAAAAACCCTTTTATTGTGCTAACCTCCCTAAGCCAAACTCTGCAACAGGAGCCGATAGTGAGTGGGGGAAGGGTGTGACCCTTACCGGAGACTATCAAGCAGCTAAAGAGCAGCTACAGGCTGAATTGCTTCTAAAAGAGTTTCAGCAATTTCTGGAGCTAAAGTCAGGGAAACATAAAAAAACCTGATGAAGAGAACAATTGCCTTAGCCCAGATGAATGTATGCAGATAGATAATGATGTGCCTACCTTGAGTTATGATCCTTGTGCAATGGATTGCTCTTTATGTTTTAGAGAGTAACAGTGTAAAGAAGCATCTGGAGTTTGTATGAGAAGAATACAAAACGTTTGCTATACCTGTTGCCTAGCCGTGAAAGTTCACAAATTGTTTTCACCTGTTTCTGTAAAGCCACGCTGTGAGCAGAACAGCTGTTACTGTGAGGCTGCAATAATCCCAAGCAACCACACGAGGCAAAGCTGAGTAGAAGCTACCGTGACTGTGTAAAGCTGAGTTAAAACTATTTGATTTCAGTTGTTTTCCTGACCTCCTGATTTCACCTTTATGTTGAAAGTTGCACCTTTACGTTATGCACCTTTGAATTGTAATGCGTTGAAAATATCCCCACAACAAATAAATTTCTTGCAAGCCTTATCACTCGAGTCACAACTACAACTTTCATCCCTAAAGGAAAAAAACAAGTGTACTACGAATCCCAGCATTCAGAGGGATCAGTACCACCTTTATTCATAAGGGACATTAAATAAGGCCACTCCTGCCTGTAAGCTCTAGGGCCCAGGCAGGAGCGTCGCAGTACTTTGAGGTCAGGTGTGTACTAGGGGCTGTGGATTCATTAATGTGGTTTCACAGGTCTGGAGGGGAATGCAGTGGCAAACGTTTTTGTTGAGTTGATCCATTTGCCAAGATCATGGAATTCTGTGTCAAGAGAGTGGAGGACTTTTTCTATGAATGTAAGTTTGTTGAAGGGATTGAATCTGTGGTTATATATTTGGTGGGTGGTGTTTGTTTTTGGTTTGGGTGCTGTGGTAGGTGGCAGGTGATGGTGGAGTGGTCTGACTGTGGGACATCTGTGATTAATGGGTTGGGGATTGTGTGGGTTTCAAGGAGTTGGGTCTGGACAAATATGAGGTGGAGTGTGTTGGAGCTTGGATTAGTTGGGTGAATTGAAGGTGTCTCATGGCTTCCGTGAAGGATTTAGATTGGTTTAGAGGAGCAGAGAAAAGGTTCAGGTCGCCCATTAGTGTGAGGTAGGATGATGGGTGAATATATGTACTGGCTATTTCTAGAATGGTTGCTAGCTCATCATACTTAGCTGTAGGGGAGCAGTAGGCCAGACATAGTGTTGACTGTTTGTTTGAGATTACTATTAAGTCAAGCCCGTCAGTGGTGAAAGCCTGTGTTAATTTAAACAATAAGTTACTTCTTGCTAAAATGCAGACTCTGCCACCTCTGCGGTCAGAATGAGAGGATTTGAAAATGTCATAATCTGATGGTTTTAATTAGTTGATTAGGATGGTATCTGTGTTGTAGAACCAGGCTTCTGTTATGCATAAGATGTCTAGGTTGTTGTTAATTACAAAATCATTTAGGATCTGGATCTTGCTTCTTGCTGAGTGGGCATTTATTAAGGTGCATTTTAGGTAGTGTATGGCTTTTGTTGTTTGGGTGGTAGCTTCCAGAGTGTAATGTTCCTGGAGAGGGATCTGAATTAGGCGGTTGTTGTTTCTATGTCATGTTCTGTGTGGAGGTACACATGACAGTAATCCATAACCACGGATGACTGGGGTGGTAAGGTGTGTTTGAGTAAGGCTCAGTGCATTACAGACTAAATTTGATCGTATGAGAAGGCAGATGGAGAGGAGAAGGATTCTGCGTGAGTCGGGCATTCTCCGGTGTTGCAGGTTGAATTTGTCTATTGCTTGGTCTTTCACCTTGGTTAAATATTGAGATTCTCAGTTTATTCTGAGACCCAAGAGGTGTCTTGATTGGACTCTGCTGGAGGGGGTGGGAGTATCTTCCATTTCCCTCCCACTGCTTCTCTGGTCCTTTTCAAATCCAGGCTGACAACTCACCTCTTCGAGGCCACTTTTGGATTCTGATCTGCTTAATCTCCTTTGTTTATCCTTACCATTCCCCCTAAATGTATCCTTGTCCTCAGCTGTTGTGTTGTCTGTCTTGACTAGATTGTAAGCTCTGATGAACAGGGACCGTCTTTTACATGTGTCTGTACAGTGCTGCGTATGCCTTGTAGCGCTATGCAAATGATCAGTAGTAGTAGTAGTTATTATAGTGCGTCTGACCCTGCCTCTGCACTAACAAACAGGTCCTTAAAGCATGCTAATTTAGCGCATTTTAGTAAACATGCCCCTTAATCTTGAGAATGACCATATATTGAAATAAACTCCAGAAAATAAAAAAATGGTAATGTATGTTTTTTTTTCTTCACAGATTCCAGAAACAGTGAAGAAGATAGATCTGGAAAGTATTAAAAATCAACCTTATTTATTGAAAAAATACATGCAAAATGTGAGATACAGCAGTGAAAATAGCAGTTCAGGTACTGTTAAAGAAGTCTGTGTTCAACACTAATAGAGCTAAGAGAAGTAGAAAGAGACCTTTCTTAGGCTTGCCACCTTGAATATCTCAAGTTATTCATTTGTCCAGCAGTCAGAGGAGCCTGCCCATGACTGATAACTCAAACCCACTCTTCTAAACATAGAAAATGACAACAAATAAAGGCCATATGACTTGTTCAGCCTGCCCGTCCATACATACAAACTAATAAACTCTACAAGCCCTTCCACTCTTTCAAAGTGATCCTCTGTGTTTGTCCAATGCTTTTTTGAATTCAGATATGCTCCTTGTCTCCACCACCTCTGCTGGGGGGCTGTTTCGCGCATCTACGACTCTTTCTATAAAGAAATATTTCCTTAGATTTCTCCTGAGTCTGTCCTCTTTCACCTTCACCTTATGCCCTCTCATTTCAGAGCTTCCTCTCAATTGAAAGAGACCCGCCTTCTGTGCATTTATACCACAGAGGTATTTAAATATCACTATCATATCTCCCCTCCCCCACCTCTCTTCCAAAATATATGTATTGAAATTTATGTCTGTTCCCGTATGCTTTATGACAAAGGCCACTGACTTTGTTGTAACTGCCTCTCAACCAATGCCTTCTCTGGGAACAAGCAGGAAGTCAGTCCTCACATATGGGTGACATCGGTGTCAATGGACCCCGCGAGGTAGCTTCTCCCACCTTTCAAAGAAGGCTTTTGGGAGATGCACCACACATGCATGGTCCCCTTCTCGCCCAAGAGTGCCATCTTGCCTCAGTCTTCTTTTTTCCGCGGAGCCCACCGGACATGTGTCTGTTTTCCCCAGAAAAAGTATTCGTTTCTTGTCTTGATTTTTTCTTCTCCGGTTGTGTACTGGTTCCCTTTCCCGCCCCCAAGCTCACTTGCCTTGTCAGAGCATCTTGGGTTCATTTCCATTTTTCTTCAAGAGCTTCTTGACCAGCTTTGCGCCCTTTTTTTTTTCCCAGCTGGGCCTGAGGTGTTCCAAGTTTATGACTCGGGCAGTCTATGACGGCTTTGAGTTGGCAGCTAGAGTAACTGCAGTGGGCACTGGTGCCTGGCTACAGTCCTCTGACCTAGAGCAATGGGTTCAGGACAAGTTGGTTATGTCCCCTGCCAGGGAGAAAACCTCTTTGGCAAACCCATGATGGATAAGGCTGCAGAGTTCCTGATAAGGACCAGGTTCTCCAAGAAGACTGCTGATCCTTTCCGACGGAAGCCTTCGGGTAAAAAGTCCTTCTACCCAAAGAAGAGGAAGGCTTATGGAAACTACCCTAAGTACCAGGCCTTCCCAGCTCCCCAAAAGGGGCAGCAGCCAAGGGACAAAGGCATGGCCCTTGTAAGCCTAAGGCTCCCAAACACCAGGCACCAGCTCCAGCCCCGGCCCAGCCTGGCAGGGGTTTTGACTCCTTAAGCATAGCCTCTCTTCCCCCCAGGAGGCCCAGCCCAGCAGCCCACAGGGGGGAATCTGGTTCTGTACGCCCACTGGTGGCCATTAATCACCACCGACTCCTGGGCACTGCAGGTGACGAGGGAGTGTTACCTCCTCCACCTGACATAGGCGCCCCATCAGTTCTTTCCTGGAGATCTTCCCAGGACTCCTCTCCACCGGGATTTACTACTGCAAGAGCTCACAGGGATTCTCTAGGACAAGGCACTGGAATCGGAGCCTGCACACCTCAAGGGCAAGGGGTTCTACTCCCGGTACTTCCTCATACCCACGAGGGCTAGAGCCTTCCAGCCCATCCTGGACCTGTGGGATCTAAACAGGTTCCTGGTGAAGGAGAAGTTCAAAATGCTCTCCCTTGCAACGCTGCTGCCATACCTCCAGCCAGGAGACTGCCTATGCTCCTTGGACCTAAAGGATGCGTACACTCATATTCTCATGCATTCCAACCACAGGAAATACCTCAGGTTCATGGTGGGAGGCGGCCACTACCAATACAGGATACTACCCTTCGGGCTGGCCTCTGCACCAAGGGTGTTCACGAAATGCCTGACGGTAGTCACGGCCTACGTCTCCGGGGAGCCTTCGTCTTCCCAAACCTGGATGATTGGCTCATAAGAGGCTGCACTGCCACAGAGGTGCAGCACTTGGGGTTCACAATGAACCACCCAAAGTCCCATCTCCCCCTGACATAATGTCTGGAATTTATAGGGGCAAAGCTGGACACCGTCCAGGCCAAGGCCTTTCTCCCTTGGGACAGGGCCAACCCCTCTGAGTGCTGGCCACTGCCCTGCTGCGCTGGCACTCAGTGCCTGCCCATTTCCTGCTCCACCTGCTGGGTCACATGGCGTCCACAGTTCATATTACTCCTGACACCCACCTTCACATGAGGGCATCTCAATGAGACCTCTGCTCCCAGTGGACCCAGGACTGAGGCCGTCTGCGGGACAGGGTGATGGTGACCTGCCAACTGGCCGATTCTCTAGCCTGATGACAAGCCCCCCCAGTACCTCCTGGCTGGGATGCACTTCCAGGCCCCCGCTCCCCAGAGAGTCCTAACTATGGATGCCTCCCTCTTAGGCTGGGGAGCCTACTGCGATGGCCTCTGCACTCAGGGTAATTGGTCACAATCTGACAGTCTAGATCAACCTCTTGGAGCTTTGGGCATTCTTCAGGAACAAGCAGGAAGTCAGTCCTCACATATGGGTGACATCGGCACTGACGAAGCCTGCACGGAGCATTTCCCCAGCTTTCAAAGAAAGCCTTTGGGGATGCCACCACTCATGCATAATCCCTTTCCCGCTCAAGGATGCCATCTTCTTCAGTTTCCTTTTTTCGCGGAGCCCAACGGACATGGTCCTCATCTCTCCCGGAAAAAGTGATTCTTTCCCTTCCAAATTCTTTGACTTCAGCCTTGTACCGTCCTCCTCCTCGAGTCGGGCACCTCGGTGCCATTCTCGGCCTCATTGCAGTCCCTTTTTGTCAAGGGTTTTCCTTGACTGGCATTCGCGCCTTTTTTCGTCTGGGGGTCCTTGACCCCGGCCAGATGTTCTCCCACCATGACTCCCAGTGGATTTAAAAAGTGTGACTGATGTGGTTAGACCATATCGGTTACAGATACTCATGATTGCCATGACGCCCAAGACCAACAGGAAGAGGTCAGAGTTGCAGGGAAAGCCGTTCCCCAAGCCAGACTCTGCTCCAGCGTCCCCTCTCCCAGTCTGAAGGAGGGTTCCTCGAGGGAGGTCCGGGCATCCTTGGAGTCCTGCAGCAGTGGCTCCTCTGGTAGGTCGCCAGACCCTCCTAAAAAGAAGAAGATGCGGCTCCCGAGTTGCCAACGAAGCCTGGGAAGGTCCCACGGCAGGACTTGGGCGACTCGGTGCAGCGCCCTCCTAAAGTCTCTAGGCAGGAACCCTCGGCCGGTGGTGACCACGCCAGGGTTCGAGAGCCCATAGTCCTCCTGGAGGATGCACTCTTTGGAGTGCCGGCGTCAGACCTGAGGCCCTCGGTTTCCATGCCAAAGGCTGCTGAGCCATCGGGTCTCAAGGCCCGTATGGCGACCATAGAGCAGAGTCTCGCCTTCATTCTGGCTTTGCAGCAGGCGTTGATGTCTGGATTCCCAGCATCAATGGCCCTGACACCCAGCCTCCCGGCCTTGGGGGATCTCCGGGGTGTCAAACCAGGCACTGAGTGCCGCTGGCCTCGGGTAAGTCCTCGGCCCTGGTCAAGGTCCTGGTCTCGGTCTCGGTCTCAGTCCGAGTCCTCTGTGCTCCAGTCCTCCCCGGCGAGCCTATGGGGTCTGACCCCCGGTCCTCGGGTAGTCCCCGGTTCCTCGGGGCTACCACTGAGGCCGGGTCCTCAACTACCTCGGGATCCGAATGGTGGACCGAGGCTTCTCCCAAGACCTCCCATCATCGGGACATTCACTTGGAGCCCTCACCCCCTCAGCCTCGATGCCACTCCCCACCCGAGGACGTGGCGTTCCATGATTTTGTTCAGGACATGGCCCAGGCTCTCTTGGTGCATACGGAGGACCCACTCATCAAGGATCTGGAAATTTTGCAGTACGAGTCTCTGCCCAAGGAGACTCTCACAGTCCCGATCCCGCCCATCCTCAAGAGGCTCCTGCTCCGGACATGGGTGACGTCGGCTCGGTGCCGGTGGTCAGCCGGCATGTCGATACCATTTATCGAGTCCAGAAGGGTGCGGGGTTCATAAGCCTCAACTCCCCCACAACTCAATGGTGGTGGAGTCGTCGATGCAAAGACTCAAGAGTCAAAAGACCTACTCGTCCGTGCCCCTGGATGTGCCCTGCAATGGGGAGAATCTTTTTGGGAAACCTATGTCCGATAAGGCTGCCAAGATCGAGGCCAAGGTAGTTACCCGTTAGAGACTTTCCAAAAAGACCTCGGCTCTTCCCAGACAGAAGCCTTCAGGAAAGACCTTTTTCCCAAGGAAAAAGTGTTACCCCTTGGCTAGCCATTACCAACCTTACCAGGGTCAGCCTCACCAACTCGCACAGTCAAAGGGCCAGGGGCATGGGTCCAGGAAACCCAAGGCCCCAAAGCTCCAGGCACCAGCCCCCCTCAGCCAGGGGGGAGTTTTTGACCTGGTGGGTGGGGTCTCCCCTCCCCCAGGAGACCCACCTCACCCCATAGGGAGTCGACTGGCCTCTTTTGCCAACAGCTGGGCCACCATCACTACAGGCCAGTGGGTCCTGCGGGTGGTGAGAGAGGGTTATTCCCTCCATTAACAGCAAAACCCTCCAGATTACTTTCCAGGGGAGCCATCCCGTCTGCCCCTTCACCAGGCCTTGCTCGTCACAGAGCTTGCAAACCTGCTCAGGGACAAGGTGGTGGAACCTGTGCCCCACCATCTCTGGGGCAGGGGCTTCTATTCAAGATATTTCCTTGTCTCCAAAAGAACAGGAGGCCTCTGGCCTATCCTGGATCTACGCAACCTCAACAGGTTCATGGTGAGAGAGAGGTTCAAGATGCTCTCCCTTGGAACATTACTGCCCTACCTCCACCAGGGACACTGGCTCTGCTCCTTGGATCTCAAGGACGCTTATGCCCACATTCTGATTTATCCCTCCCACAGGCGATATCTGAAGTTTGTGGTGGGAGGTCTGCACGTCCAGTACAGGGTGCTCCCATTCAGTCTCGCCTCCTCCCCAAGGGTCTTCACAAAGTGCCTGGCCATAGTTGCCGCACACATACACCTTCAAGGGGCTCACATCTTTCCCTATCTAGATGACTGGCTCATCAGGGGCAGCACGGCCCAGAAGGTGGACTGGGCCACAAGGCTGACCATTCACGCCCTCCATCGGTTGGGCTTCATCATCAACTACCCCAAGTCCAGGATCTCCCCAGCTCAGACCCTGGAATTCGTAGGGGACCAGCTGGCCATGGCTTTCCTCCTATAAGACAAGAGCCTACCGCCTGATGAGGTTGGCTGGGGAGGTGCAAACCTGCAGGTCAGTGACGGCCCAGCGGCTCCTCCCCTTGTTGGACCACATGACCTCAATGGTGCACGTTACGCCCCTAGCCCACCTACACATGAGGGCGGCCCAGTGGTGCCTCTGGTCGCAGTGGTCTCAGGCCACAGGCGAACTGGGGGACAGGGTGTGGATCACCCAGCAGCTGGCGACCTCCCTTGCCTGGTGGAAGTCCCCACACCACCTCAGGGCGGGGATGCCTTTCCAGGCACCAGCACCTCAGAGGGTTCTGACTACAGACACCTCCCTGGCGGGCTGGGGTGCACACTGAGAGGGCCAGCGCATTCAGGGCTACTGGTCTTCTAAGGAGTCTCTCCTGCAGATCAACTTCCTCAAACTCTGGGCCATCTTTCTGGCCCTGTGGACCTTCTGCCACCTGCTCTGAGATCTTCTGATCCTCATACAGACGGACAACTAGGTGACCATGTTCTACGTGAACAAGCAGGGTGGAACTGGCTCCTACCCCCTCTGTCAGGAGGCCATAGCACTTCACTCCTTTGCGGTATGCAACCGCATGACCCTCAGGGCTGTGTACCTACCTGGCCAGGACAACTTCCTGTCAGACAAGCTGACAGGGTCCTCCAGCTACAAGAGTGGTACCTGGACCCCGAATTGGGCCGGCGGCTCTTTCAACTCTGGGGCAGGCCCTGCCTGGACCTGTTCGCCTCTCCAGACAATGCACAGCTTCCGCGGTTCTGCTCCCCTCAGCCACACCGCGGGGGGATGGCGGCAGATGCGTTTCTGATGTCATGGTCGCAGAGTCTGCTTTATGCATTCCCGCCAACCCCCAATACCCAAATGTCTGCTCAAAATCTAGAGCGAGCATGCCTCAGTGATCCTGGTGGCCCCCCAGGTGGCCCAATATGCCTTCAAGTGGAGGAGGTTCTCCATCTGGTTCACAGACAGGAAAGTGAATCCATTCTCCTGCCAGGTACAGTTCGTGTTGCAGTACCTTTTGCATCTCTTGCACTCAGACTTGAAATCTAATTCAGACAGGGTGCATCAGCACTATAGCTGCAAACCACCACAATATAGAGGGAAAGCCCCTCTCGACCCTGCCCCTGGTCTCCAGATTCTTCAGGGGCCTTCTGTTGTCTAGGCCCCCCCTACGCCTTCTGGCTGCGGAATGGGACCTTAATGTGGTGCTGTTCCAGCTCACCAGACTGCCATTTGAGCCTATGGTCACCTGAGGTACCTCTCTTGGAAAGTGGCCTTCTTGGTCGCTGTGACCTCTGCCTGCAGGGTGAGCGAGCTGCAGGCCCTGATGGTGGATTCTCCCTACACCCGGTTCTACATGAACAGAGTTGTGCTGTGTATGCATTCCAAGTTCCTTCTGAAAGTGGTATCTGCTTTCCACCTCAACCAGGAGGTAGTTCTCCCTACCTTCTTTCCATGGCCTCATGCTGGCAAGGTAGAGTCAGTCTTGCATACCTTGGTATAGACCAGGGACCATTGCAAAGCACCCAAACTCTTTGTCTCATTCAACCCCAGTAAGTTGGGGCTGCCAGTAACCAAAAGGACTTTGTCCTCTTGGGTGGCGGACTGCATCACCTTTGCTTATGAACAGGCTGGCCTTTCCCTGGAGCACCGGATCACTGATCATTGCGTCAGAGCCATGGCCACGTCAGTGGCCAACCTGCGCTCGATACCGGTGACGGAAATTTGCAAGGCCGCCACATGGTCTTCAGTGCATACCTATGCAGCACATTATTGCCTAGAGAGTGAGTCCTGCAGGACAGTGCCCTCGGCCAGGTGGTAATCCATAGCATACTTGGTGTGTAGGCAACTCCTGCCCTCCAGCCCGTCGACGGTCAGGCTACCAGACTAGTAGCGATGAGGGTACATAAGAACATAAGATATGCCATACTGGGTCAGACCAAGGTCCATCAAGCCCAGTATCCTGTTTCCAACAGTGGCCAATCTAGGTCATACGTACTGTGATAAGGAAGCTTATCATAGTTCAGGAAGGAGCTATAATAGAGGTGAATTGGCTCTGAACAAGCAACCTGTCTTTGCTGGTAGAAATAATAAAACAGAATGTTTCCATAAAAGACTACCAGTCCCAGAATGCACCAGGTTTCCAACAGCCACTAGAAGAGCTGAAGTGGGGAAACGTGTGTTCAATCAGGAGAGCTATGAGGTAATCCCCAAGCACTCATCTCCAAGGGCAGGGCTTGATTCAGCACAGCTGCGCTGTGCTAGGGTGGAGCAGCCCTCTAAACAGGTTAAAAGTAAAGCCTATTCTACACAGCAGAATCATCAGGATCTTCATGATCATCATCGGCTGGATCATCAGCAGGAGCAAAGGCAGCAGAGGCCAGAGCTCACGGACAGAGAGAGCAAGAAACATTTTGGAAGAAAGAAGAGAAAAGCATCTTGGAGGTCTAAAGGAGTCCATAGCAGTATGTGTGCTGGGAGTCATTCCAGAGGCAAGCAGACTCCATTGGACTGGAGGAAACCAGAGGAGTGGGGTTACAGAGCCAGGAATCCCCGGATGGCACCTGTGAGGGAGACGGCTGCATTTGGAAGGGACCCTAAGACCAGTGCAAGAAGGTATGTGAAGAGAGACCCAGTGTCCAGGGATCTTGATTGGAAGGCTGGACATAAGAACTGGACTACGTACTAGCCAGGATATTGGGAGAGGAACCCTAACAGCAATGGAAGCTCAGGTATGAACACTGATCTATGCCCTAGCTTTTCACTTGGAAGACAGCAGGGAAACAAGTATTGTCCTGAGAGTGCTCCATTAAGAAATTCCTCTGTACCAATCCATGATATTGATTCTATGATAGTTGAAGAAGAGGGAGATATTGTAAATGAACAGTGTGAATACATGGATTGCTCTCTGTCTAAACTTCTGTGGTAATATACTTTTACAAAATACAACAATCATCACAAAGAAATATAAACTTGTTCTTTCCAGTTCATACTGCTAGACCAGTCCAGACAAACGGGTTATGCACCCCTGCCAGCAGATCTTGGAGACAGAGAATTCTACCAGAGCTCTGATAGGCTGGAGCCTGGTGATATAATCCTACCCCTAGGGGTCTCCCTCAGTTTTTCTCTGTCTCCAGCAGATCTGGATGCTTTTTTTTTTTTGCTCCTTCAAACAAAATTTAAAATGCTTTATTTCTTTGTGATTCCTCTTGGAGAGATTATGCCCTGAGTTGCCAGTGTACTTATCTGAGCACCAGGATGATTCCAGCTGAAGCTCCTGTGTCCTCTGTCACAGTAGAGATCGCTGATGTGCAGACTTCCCAGCACTAGTCATGAGGGCTATTTAGCTGGATGGTAAGCCTCCTAGAATCCAGTCCCTGGGGCTGATTTTAGTGGTGAGGCAGCTGCAGTGGTTTGAGCAGCGGTCCGTGGCTTCTCTGCACTTTCGGTACTGTAAGTACAGAAACTGTCTTTCTCCCACTGCTGTCTGCAACTCTGTGGTAACTCGATTTATTTTTCTTGATTTTTCAGCGATTTTAGGCATTTCTCTCATGCCTGCAACCCTCCCACCTTCTCCTTTGACTTTTTAAGTTAATTCCTTAGCTTTTGGGTTTTTAATTCACTCTTTTTGTGTTTTATTTTTGCCGGTGGCCATTTTGAATAGCTAATGAGCCTCGGTTTTTGGCGGGAAGCCAGATTACTTCTCTGCTGGCTTCTAACAGCTATATTGCTTTTTAACTTTTTTTCCACAACACTTGCTAGCTGTGAGTTGTGAAGGGGTTCCTTTTTCTCTGCCTATGTATTAGCATAATGAATAAAAAGTACGGAAGGCATGAACAGGATGCAATTCAGAGCCACAGTACAATGCTAAGTCACTGACCAATGGTGCAGGGCTCATGGGTTCCATCCCCCACTGTGCCCAACAAAGAAGGCTGGCTGAGGCATTACCTATTATGGGGAATATTGTTAAATGCCTGTTCCTGCGGGACGCAGTTATTTGTTTTTAGTTTTCACTGTGCCTTATTCAGGTTTACGCTGCATAGGCTGTCAGAAGAAACACAGGGACCTCATGAATCAGCTCTGCTCTTCCCCCAGCATCTTGCTTCCCCAGATGAACTTGGGAACTCCAGAGCTTGGCTTCAGTGGAGCTCTCCATTGGCTTTACGCTGCGCTGAGTCTTTGCCACGAGAGTTTGGATACCTCCAGGAAGTTCAGGTATCATTTTCTGAAAGAAAACTGTGAGTAGCCTGTTTTTTTTTCTTACTTGCCCCAGCTGCTCTGGGATGATTTCAACTGCATCCGGACCGGCTGCCTCTGAGTTTTGAAGTTCCTACTTTAAATTTTTAATCCACAAACTGCAGCCGGGTTACTTTGTACGTCCTACTGAATATTGTACCTGTCTTATTCAATATACCATTTGATTGGAATTTTAAGTCAGTGTTTTGGATCCTGACTGTTTTGGGCTCGGCCTAATTAAGCATGCTCACTGTAATCTTCCTACGGCTGGATTTGAGCTTCTACATCCCTCCCCAGAAACACCTTTCAGCCCCTACCATGGAGGTCTGAATGGCTGCGGAGGGATCACACTCTAATTTCCCTACTTTCAGTCACTGTAATTGCCTTACCCTGACTTTGAAAGTTTCTCTGTGCCAGCACAGTGAATGACTGACAGTTCCCTTCTCAGCTCAGTGAATACCTGACAGTTTTTCTGTGCCTGCGGCCGTTTTGTTTTTCTCTTCAGTGTTTCTTTTTGGAGGAAACAGCTCTAAACAGCAGTTTCCACACATTTAAACATGCTGTGGAGGCACGTGGAGTTTCAAAATCCTTTTCTTGAAGAGTCTTGGGTTTCCCTGAGCCTACCTTGCTTTTTGTTTTAAATGCAAAAAAAAAAAAAAACCCACACAAGAAGAGGAAAGGTGGTTGAAGTCTCTACAATGCTTCTTTCTCTGGCTGTATTATATGTGATATGTAATCAGCCGAAGGGGACATTAATAGATTGCTTGTGTTCCACCTGCACGCTGCATCCCGGAGACTTTCCCCATTCCCACTGCGTTGCTAGCTGGGTTCATCAGCACTTTATCTCCCCCCTTCTCAGAGCCCCTGCTGCAGGATCTTCCTGCAGGAGAAGATTCAGTCAGCTCCCATGTCGCTTCCACAGCCGCTGGAGACCACAGCAGCCTTGACTGACAGTGCCTTCCTCACACTCTTCCATCTGGCATGACGCCTGTGACTTTTGGAGTCTTTTGGATTATCTCCTACACCTGCCCAGTAGCAGGCGAGCATATGGCGTGGTCTCGCAAGTGGTCCCATAAGTCCTCAGACCTTAGAGCAGTACGTCCTCCTTGGGGCGTAGCATGTGCCTTGCGGGGTACTATGGATATTCAAGAAGACTTTAAATCTTCGGAGGTCAGCCCTGACTCGTTGGAGTACGGAGATGGGGAATATTCTCCGTCTGTTTTCTTTGCTGACGGTTCTCCGCCTTTTTCGGTAAGAGGAGTTTCCGGCTCTAATCACACAGGTGATGGAGTCGCTCCCCCTAGCCGACACGCCTGCTCCTCCGGATTCTCAAATCCGGTTGCAGCCGCATCCCACTTTCCAGTGCTTTCGTACGGCACGCGGTATTGGTCGGTTATACCCTTGGTCTCCCTTTCACTTGGACCGTTGGCTGCAATACCCGACGGTTGATGCATTCTGACCAGGGTCATCAGGCATACCACACTTCCGGTTGAGGGTGGAGAGGCGCTCCGCGACCAGCCAGACCTGAAGAGTTGGGAGACTGCTACAGTCCGGTTTTCCTTCGCCCGCTATTTCCTTCTTGCAGGTGTGCGGAGGTCTGGCAGCTCGGGCCTCCCTTCGATGGATTCCGCAGCTTCCAGGTGTTCCCGAGTTGGTTCATTTCGAATCCATTGCTGCATTCCGGGCAGAGGCATTCTGTGATCTCTTGCAGCTGTCAGCTTGCTTCCTAGCACCGGTGTCGGTAGCTCGGAGATGGCTCAGCCTGCGTCAATGGGCAGCGGATGTTGCTTCATTTAAAGGCTCCAGCGTTTAGATGCCATTCGTCCCGGTCCACCGTTGGAAGGAGGACTGGGCCGTTGCTCTGTCTATTTTGGAATGCTTCAGGTCCTGGATTCTCTCGGGGCTGGGTGCGACACACGTAGGGGACGGGTGTTTCTACCTCAGGAACGTTTTCAGAAGATCTCTCTCCAGCTCCGCCGCTGCTTGGATCAAGCGGCGCCTCGGCCTTGGGGCTACCTTCAATTCTTGAGGTCCATGGAAGCAACGATAGCCCTCGTTCCGTGGGCAAGAGTGCTCTTGCGCTGCTTGCCGACGGCGCTTCTATCTCGTTGGTCGCCGGTATCGGAGAGTTATCGAATCCAGTTGCCTTTGCTTCTGCCGGTGCGCCGCAGTCTCCGCTGGTGGCTTCAGGCACACAATCTTCTACGGGCGGTCCCTCTGGAGTCTCTGTGCTGGATCTTGGTGACGCCAATCGCCAACCTCTCCGGTTGGGGAGCGCCTTGCGGCTTAGCCTCGGTGCAGGGGTGTTGGTCACCTCGCGCAGCCTAAGGGTCTATCAATCCTCTCGAGACGCGGAAAGTGTGCTTCGCCCTTCTTCAGTTTCAGCCTCTAATGCGGCGGTGTGCGGTTCGGATCCTGTCCGACGCCACGACGGTTGCTTACCTAAGCCGCCTAGGCAGCACGCAATGTCCGGATGTCTCACAGGAGAGGCGATTGCTCCTCCCGTGGGTGGGGGAACATCTTCATGCTGTCGGCACAGCACATCGAAGGGGTGAACAATGTGTAGGCCGATTTTCTCACCCGGCACTCTCTGGAGCCCGGGGGCTGGGCTCTGCAGCCGGATGCGTTCCGGTCCATTGTTCACCTGTGGGGCCTACTGACCATGGATCTAATGGCTACGGCACAGACTGCCACGGCTTCGCTGTACTTCGGCCATTGGAGGGACGAGGGAACGCACGGCATAGATGCTCTCTCTCAACCGTGGCCGATTCATCTTCTCCGGTGTGTTTTCCCTCCCTGATCCGTGATATGCATGGTTCTCCAGCGGCTCCGAGACCGTCGCGACCCTGTACTCCTGCTGGCTCCGAATTGGGCTCGCGGACCATGGTATGCGGATCTATTCCGTCTGTCTGGGGCGTCGATGCTCCGCCTCGAGGCGTTTCTCGGCCTTCTGATTCAGGGACTGGTGGAGATGGAAGACCCGGCTCCTTACTCGCTTATGGCCTGGCAATTCCACGCCGCCGGTTTGCTTGCTACGGCTATTCGCCTAGCGTGGTCGTGACGCTTCTCACGGCGCAGCAGTCTACCGCGACGCTGACTTACGCTTGGGTTTGGCGTCTCTTGATGGTTGGTGTTCGCGAAATAACCTCTCACCCTGGCGTTGCGGTGTTCTGGACATCCTGTCCTTTTTAGAGGCCGGAGTGGATAAGGGATAGCTTCGCATTTGGACATGTCTCGGTTCCTCCGCGGAGTTAGGCCTTCCGGCCTCTTCTGCGTTCGCCTGTGCAGGCGTGAGCTCTCGTGCTTGTCCTCTGTGCCCTCGTTGCTCCTCCCTTTGAGCCTCTGAGGGCATGTTCTCTTCTAGATTTGACTCTGAAGGCAGTCTTCTTGGTGGCCATAACTTCGGCACGCCGTCTTTCTGAGCTCCAGGCTCTCTCGTGTCGACATCCCTATCTCTCGTTTTCCTCCGAAGGCGTTTCTCTGAACTGTCCCTTCCTTTGTTACCCAAAGTGCTGACGCCGTTCGCTGTTGACCAGCCTCTTTTCTTTCCGTCTTTAACAAAGGCGCAGTGTGACAGTGGTCGGTCTCCGTTGCGGGCGGTAGACCTTAAGAAGGTTCTTTTTCGGTATCTGGGGGTCGCGGGACCCTTCCATATGACTGTTGCTCTTTTTTCTTGTTCGCGGGTTCTCGTCGGGGATCCGCAGCCTCCGAATCTACCATTTTTAGATGGGTTACGGAAGCCATTGAGGTGGCGTACCTTCTTCTGGGAGAGCCAGCTCCACCGGGACTCCGTGCTCACTCTTCTCGGGCACAAGCAACTTTGTAGGCTGGGAGGTCTCATGTAGTTCCTCTCGATATTTGCCGGGCGGCGACTTGGTCGTCGCTGTCCACCTTTGTCGGTCATTATAGGTTGGACGTTCATGCCCATCAGGAGGTCCGTTTTGGAGTTGCTGAGCTGTCGGCGGCCTTGCCCCCCCTTGAACGCAGGTAGCTTGGGTACTGCCCGTTTGTCTGGACTGGTCTAGCAGTATGAACTGGAAGGAGAAATTTCACTTACCGTTAATTTCCTTTCCTGGAATACTGCTAGACCAGTCCAGGACCCGCCCTGCTGTTGGTTGGAGTGCCGCTGGTGCGGTGCAGCCGCCGACCGCGGTTCTTCTCTTTGCCGGTATGCCTCGCCATGGGCAGTCCATGGGTTCGTAGGTGGATACTGTTTTCAGCTCTAGGGAGTTCTTCGGCTCCCTTGTATATAGTTCACTTGAGACCAATGTTCCCTCTAATTTTCTGTAGGCTGTGTGCGCATAAAATATCAGCTGTGCAGCTTTTGAAGGAAGGTTAAATTTTTGTGCGCCACATAACGACACTCGGATTTATATACTTTAAAATTTGACTACACGTCAGAATACAGTATGTACACCACATTGATTGCACTAGAAAATATTGTAGAACTTGTGAAAACCATAAATACACAACAACTTTTCAATTTTAAGAACGTCTGTGTTGTTTTCTATTAGAATCAGAACCGTAATTTTTGTGCGCTCTGTTGTAAAGTATGTGCGCTCACTCGGCGAGATGTGTGCGCGCGCACACGCGCACAGCTTAGAGGGAACAGTGCTTGAGACCCTCTGGGGTGATGTTACAGTTCATGTTGCATTAGCTTGTGGACATAACTGAGGGAGACCCCTAGGGGTAGGATTATATCACCAGGCTCCAGCCTATCAGAGCTCTGGTAGAATTCTCTGTCTCCAAGATCTGCTGGCAGGGGTGCATAACCCGTTTGTCTGGACTGGTCTAGCAGTATTCCAGGAAAGGAAATTAACGGTAAGTGAAATTTCTCCTTGATCTACTCAGAAAAGCTTTTGAGCAGGATTTGAGCCACGTATAGAAAATAAACCAGCCAAGAGGTTTGCAGCTGGTTAATTGTTAGCAATTAAGCCTTGCTTAATTGCCTGTGAGCTCTGAAGAGACACTTCTGGGTGTGTGTGAAAATACCAGAAGTTAGCCTTGAAAAAGAACAGTTTTTCATTACTTTGTGGGTTTTGTTTGTTTTTGAAGCACTGCTAAAAAGATATTAGCAGGAGCCTACAGAAAAGACCTTTCTGTTCCCATCAAGGTCTTTATGGTTTGATTTAATTGCTTAAGAAGTTCAGTTGTTGTTGTTCCTGATTTTGTTTTTCTAAGTATAATTCTGAAAGCAAGTATCCTTTCTGTGCTACCAAGCAAATCTGTGTTGGGAGAAATAACCCCATAAATAAAATATCTTTTCTTTGCTTAACACTCGAGCAAGCACAACTAATTTATTTGTGAACGGCTGATTCTGGTATGAATGGACTACATTTCCCACAGTCCTTTGCAAGTCATATTAATATTTGCCTTTGCCAAGACTGTGGACATTCTCACCCAGCGCCCCCGTTTACAGTACCTAGCAGTTTCCCCAAAAGACACAGGTTCCGCAATGCTTGTACTGGGACAAGCATTGATATCCTGGGTCCCTTCTTAATAATGGTTTATGGACCTATCTCCAGGAACAAGCAGGAATGCGTTTTCACATATGGGTATCGTCGGTACCGACGGAGCCCGCGCGGGAACGCTCCCCAGCGCCCAATAGGAACGCTTTTGGGAGCATGCATCCACACATGCGCGCTGCCTTCCCGCATATCTACCTCCCTCTCTTCAGTTCTTCGTTTTCCTCGGAGCCAACAGGACATAACCTTGTCACCGCAGAAAATTCTACTTTTATTTCTTATTTTTTGTGGTTGCGCCTACCTTAGTTCGACGCCCACCGGTACCACCAGTGTTTTTTCTTTCTTTCTTTCTTCAAAAAAAAAAAAACACACAGAACTTGTGTTTTTTCAGTCATGGGGTTTTTCCCCTGCTTGGTGCTTGCTGCCATTTTGGCCACTAGGCCTCTTCATTTCAACATGGAGAAACCAGCTACTGGTTTCAAAAATGTTCAAAGTGTGGCAACACAATTTCTGTCACAGACACCCACGACTGGTGTCTTAAATGTTTAGGTCCTGACCATTGCCCAGCAGAGTGTCTCTCCTGCAGGAAGCTGACTAAAAGAAGTCTTCAGAATCGAGCAAATCAACTCGATGCCCTGTTTGCATCGGACACGATGTCGGTAGCATCAGTGTCCTCCAGGGCCTCTACTTCTTCCCAGGGATCTCAGGTAACTAAACATAAAGCTAAGTCTAGCTGGTCCTCGAGAGGTAGATCTCCCTCTAAGTATCGAGATGCCTCTGGCGTTGCCCTCGAGGAATCTGCACTGGCAAAACAGCAATCTAAGGCTAATCAGGTTGACACTGATAATGCCACTTTGAATAGATTGTCAAAAATTTCTGCTAACCCAGCTAAGAAGAAATCCTTTAAGAAACCCTTTTTCTCTAAGAAGAAAAAGTTCTATCCATCTTCCACCCAACAGGCATATGTTCCCAAAAAAGGGCAACAACAGACGAGACAAAGAAAACCCAAACCTCAGCCGGCTCAGCCTCCTCAGGGTTTTTGACTTTTGTCTAGAGAACTTATTCATTCTTCCTGTGTTAGGCCCAGAACCTGTAAACATTCCAGGCCGTATCTGCCACTTTGCCAACAGATGGCAACAAATCACATCAGAAGCCTGGACTTTGTCCATAGTGAGTCTGGGGTACAAGCTTCGTTTCCTCAGCATGCCACCACCCACACTAGTAAAACAGTTCAACTCTCATCCTCTAGGCATAGACCTCTTGCTACAAGAGGTCTCTACTCTTCTAGCTCAAGGAGCTATAGAAGAGGTTCCTCTATGCCAACAGGGTATAGGGTTTTACTCCCCCTATTTTCTCATTCCAAAAAAAACAGGGGGTTTAAGGCCAATCCTAGGTCTCAGAGAGCTGACCAAATATCTAGTCCGAGAGAAGTTCAAAATGCTTTCCCTCGGCTCTCTTCTGCCATACCTTCACAGGCAAGATTTGTTATGTTCTCTAGATTTAAAAGACGCCTACATGCATATCCTTATTCATGTAGATCACAGGAGATTCCTTTGGTTCCTAGTTCAGGGAAGACATTTCCAGTATAGAGTCCTTCCCTTTGGGCTGGCCTCTGCTCCAAGGGTCTTCACAAAATGCATGGCAGTAATAGAAGCATTCATGAGGACCCTGGATATTTTTGTCTTCCCTTACTTGGACGATTGGCTCATCCGAGCGCAGTCATCTCAAGAAGCTCATCAGGCCCTATTGTGAGCAAAACAAATACTCCAGTATTTGGGATTGGTCATAAATCTTCCAAAGACCCAGCTCGCCCCATCTCAATCCCTCGAGTTTATAGGAGCTCGCTTGGACACACAGCTTGCAAGGGCTTTCCTGCCCCAACCACGCTGTCTGCGAATCATCGAGCTAGCATCTCAAGCAGTGCTGCAGACCTTCCTCACTGCTCTACAGATGCGTCGCCTACTAGGTCACATGGCATCTACCGTCCATGTAATACCTTATGCTCGTCTTCACATGAGAGCGGCCCAGTGGACCTTAGCTTCCCAATGGTCTCAGGAAACATTTCAGACAAAATCAGGGTTACCACACGCCTGATTCTGTCTCTCCGTTGGTGGCAGTCTCTGGAAAACCTTTTAATAGGCTCTCCTTTCCAGCAGCCACAACCTCAGGCTTTCCTGATAACAGATGCCTCCAAGATGGGTTGGGGAGCCCACTTGGGCAATCTATCAATGCAGGGCCTTTGGTCTTCACAAGAGGCTCTTCTTCATATAAACCTCCTAGAACTCAGAGCCATCTCCAATGCTATTCGAGTCTTTTGCACCCAGCTCATAAACAAAACAGTTGTGGTGCAAACAGACAATCAAGTAGCCATGTTTTACCTCAACAAACAAGGCGGAACAGGCTCTCTGCAACTATGCAAGGAAGCTCTGCAACTATGGGCCTTTGCCAGAGAGCATCAAATTCATCTGCGGGCAGTCTATCTTCCAGGTGTTCAAAACGTTTGGGCAGACAGACTCAGTCGAGTACTCCTGCCACACGAGTGGTCACTCCCCTCCTATCATCTTGCTCGAGTTTTTTGTGTCTGGTATTAGAGATGATTTTAATGATAGTTCACAGATTACTAATAGCAGGTCTGCAATCTCATATTTCAGTTCTTTCAACACCCTTGGATGAATACCATCCAGCCCAGGTGATTTGCTACTCTTCAGTTTATCTAATAGTTGTAATACATCTTCCCGATGTATCGATATTTTCTTCAATTCTTCCGCACCTTTAAATACCACTTCTGTCTTGGGTAACATCCCTACATCTTCCTCAGTAAAGACCTAAGGAAAGAATTCATTCAGTCTCTCCGCTATCGCCTTGTCGCCTCTAAGTACCCCTTTAACTCCTCTATCATCTAATGGACCAACTGACTCTCTCACAGGTTTTTTGCTACGAATGTACTTGAAAAAATCTTTATTTCACGTTTTTGCTTCTGCAGCAAGTTTCTTCTCAAATTCTCCCTTTGCCTGCTTTATCAATGCCTTGTATTTGACTTGCCAGTGCTTGTGCTGTTTCCAGGTTTCGTCGTTTGGCTCTTTTTTCCATTTCCTGAAAGATGCTTTTTTGGCAACAGCCTCTCTGACCTCACCTTTAAACCATGCTGGCAGTTTTTTGGACTTCCTTCCACTTTACTTAAAGCGTGGAATACAGCTGGTCTGGGCTTCCAAGATAGTATTTTTCAATAACACCCAAGCTTGATGTAAGTCTCTAACCTTTGCAACTGCTCCTTTTAGTTTTTTCTTAACTATTTTCCTCATTTTATCATAGTCTCCCTTTCGAAAGTTAAAAGGTAGTACTGTGGATTTCCTTACTATTCCTTCTCCACTAATTAAATCAAAGGCGATCATGCTATGATCACTATTGCCAAGTGGCCCCAACACCCTTATCTCTTGCACTAGATCTGGTGTTCCACTAAGGACTAGGTCTAATATGGCTTCCCCTCTGGTCGGTTCATGAACCAGCTGCTCCAAGAAGCAGTCATTTATGTCATCTAGGAACTTTATCTCCCTAACATGTCCTGCCGTGACATTGACCCAGTCGATACCGGGGTAATTGAAATCACCCATTATTATTACTGTGCTGTAACTTTTGTTAGCTTCCTTGATTTCTTTGAGCATTTCATCATCCATTTGTTCATTCTGGCCAGGCGGTCGATAGTAAACCCCACTACCATCGCCTTCCCCTTTTTACATGGAATTTCAATCCATAGAGATTCTACAGCAAATTTTGTTTCCTGCAAAACTTTAATCCTTTCTGATTCAATGCCCTCTCTAACATAGAGTGCAACCCCTCCATCAATTTGATCAGCTCTATCATTACAATATAGTTTGTACCCAGGTATCACAGTGTCCCACTGGTTGTCCTCCTTCCACCATGTCTCTGATATTCCAATCATATCTAACCTCTCATTTAGTGCTATATATTCTAACTCTCCCATCTTATTTTTTAGACTTCTGATGTCACGGTAGCTGGGCGTTGCGGAGTCTCTGGATAGGGACTCGTCTTCTGCAACTGGTAGCCTCCCCTGGTGGTCAGCGTTGGTGCTGTCGTGATTCGGTGCCCGGCAGCCTGGAGCTAAGGAGTCCCATATGTGAGGACTGACTTCCTGCTTATTCCTGGAGAAAGAGCAGTTACTCACCTGTAACAGGTATTATCCGGGAACAGCAGGAATCAGTCCTCACAACCCTCCCTCCTCCCCTGGGAGTTGCTTCCTCTATCTATTTTTATCTTTTCACCTAAGCTATGTCATCTGACTAAACAAGATGGCACCCTTGGGCAGGAAGGGGACCACGCATGTGTGGTAGCATTCCCAAAGGCTTTCTTTGAAAGCTGGGCAAATGCTCTGCACGGGCTCTGTCGGCGCCAGCATCACTATATGTGAGGACTGATTCCTGCTGTTCCCGGAGAACACCTGTTACAGGTGAGTAACTACGCTATATCCCTGGCCCTCCGAGCCTTCTGTCTCCACCTGCTACACCATTCAGTGCTGGTCCAGATGGACAATCAAGTGGTGATGTTCTACGTCAGCAAGCTGGGGATCATGAGATCGTAGGTCTCTGCTCGTATGTGAGCCGCCATGGGTTGCTCCTGCGGACGGTGTATCTGCTGGGCCAGTACAGCACCCTGGTGGACAGGCTGAGCAAGTTCCTCCAGCTGCATGAGTGGCAATTAGACCCTAGAGTGACCTACTGACTGTTCCAGTTCTGGGGGCTGCATGGATAGACCTTTACGCCAGTCTGGCCAATGCCCAACTGCCCTGCTTCTGCTCCAGGAAGCCACACCCGTCCAAGGTAGCAGCGGATGCATTCCTCATGCCGTGCACAGAGGATTTTCTCTATGCCTTCCACCCATGCTGCTGATTGCCAAGACTTTGTTCAAGGCTCTACATGACAAGGCATTGCTGATACCAGTAGCCCCTCGGTGGCCCAGGCAACCGTGGTTCCCACTGCTCCTTCGCTTATCCACGGCACGCCCGGTCCCCCTGGGGAATGCCCCAGGGTTGCTGTCATAGGAGGAGGACTCTCTCCTTCACCCTAACTTGGGGTCCCTGATACTAACAGCCATGCTGCTGACCTCCCATAGAACACAAGACATAAGATAGGCTTACACCTTCAAATGTGGTTACACCAAATGCTGGTCAGCTCCCGAATGATTAGAACAATTCATCTACCTCCCTTAGAATATTCAAAAAATGAGTGGTATCTTTGACATAGGAAGGGATGGTTGACGTGGGGATATATCAGAGTCCAAATTTACTTTTATAATGGATTTGGCCCATCTGGCAATTCAGCAGAATTATTTTCTTTTTCAGGGGGAAATGTATCAGCAAATAGCTGGTGTGGCTAGGGGTACTACATGTGCCTCATCAGTTGCCAATTTTTACATGAGCATCTTTGAGAGGCAATGGGTTATCCCTTCAAAATATACCCCCACACGTTGGTGTGGAGGAGATATATTGATGATATATTTTTAATGTGGAGGGGTACCGAAGAGTGTTTGTCAGTTTTTGGAATGGATTAACATTTTTAGATGTGGAGATTAGGAGAAGTCCATATGGATGGCTGACTTCAGTCTTTAAGAAGGACGTGGATAAAAACACATTTCTACATTTTCGTAGTTTACATCCGCGAAGACTTAAAGAAAGCCTTCCTTAGTCACAGTTCCTACGTTTTCGTAGGAACTGTTCTGATGTACGTGATTTCAAGCTATGGTCAAAATCGTTGTTTCTTGATTTTCTTGCTCGGGGATATCCGCGGCATATAGTTAGGAAAGCATACACATGAGCGTTGTACAATCATAGAGCCCCGCTTCTGGAGATGCGTTCGTCTGAAATAATAGAGCATGATTCCTCTCATGTAAATTTAATCATGAGATATTCCCCGTTAAGTTCAGCAGTGCAACAAGTTATTAAGAAACATTCTAATATTCTCTCAGTGGTTCCCGGGTTAACTAATAAAGTCATTAGATGTGTGTGGACTCGAGATCGTAATCTGAAAGAAATTTTAAGTCCAGCAGTGTTGAAGCCGTTAGGGGTTGACCAATTAATGACTTCAGATAGGGGTCATTTTAAATGTGGCACTTGCGATATATGTGCAATCACTATAGAATCCTCTCATTTTGAGTACAATGGTCGAAAGAGAAATTTAAGATTCTTCACTACTTGTGATTCCACTAATGTGGGATTGGTTTACATCGGGAAGACGACACGTTCTTTTCGAACTCGCATTAGGGAGCATAAAAGCCGTTTGAAATGTGGAGTGACAGAGGCCCCTATGGTTTCACATTGCTTACAAGAACGTCATCATTATGAACAACTTCGAATTTTTTGTATAGATCGGGTCATGACGGGAGAAAGAGGAATGTCTTTAGATAAAACATTAATCAGACGTGAACAACGCTGGATATATACTTTTGACACAGTGATTCCCAAAGGTTTAAACGCTTCAATAGAATGGGCGAATTGTGTTTAATATGGACATTTGACATTGAATTAAGTCATTTCAACACATTAGTTTTTAGTTTATAACTAGAAAAGGTTTTTTTAGGTATAAGATCAATGGGGATGACGTGTTCACATTGGATTGGAGTTTAGGGTTTCGTAAGTCTTTTTAAGTATGGGAGGTTTCCCCTAGTTCGCATGCGCGGCATTCTAGGATTAACCAGCAAGCATGAAGATTATCACCGGTAGAATGTGGGCAGCTAACCAGTTTGTTGGAGGTATTTCTCGATTATATCCATATGGGTTTGAATATGTTCAGTTTTTATCATCATAAAGGTGGGGTAGGGAGGAAAATTTATAGTAATTTATTATCTTTTTGATTTAGTATAACAGAAGTATGAAATTTGGACGTCACAGATCGAGTGATCCCCTGATGAAATCAATGCGATGAAACGCATGATTGGTACCTGGAAAGGGCGTCGGGATCCATAACAGTTCAAACAGTGGGTTACCTCAGGTCAATGAGATAAGTGAAGTTTGTATTATTCTACATTGATTTTTGAATAATAGAACCTGAGTAATATAACCACACTGATCCCTAGAGGTAGTTGATGCAAATAGGTAATCTGCTTGAGAATGGACGGAAGTCCTAGTGGCAGAGCCGAATGAGTCTGAGACCTCGTTGATTTAAACAAATACTATTTTCACTTGAGCTTTTTTGAATAATAGTCTCTGTTTGTCTCCACATAGCTCTCTATCTGTCCATAGTTGAGTTCCTTACCCACTCCATTGCTGTAGAGGTTTACCTTTTAAACTTTCTCTTACCCTTTCTCAGCTGTATCTTACCTTGCCTCTCTCAACTAACTGGGCTTTATGTGGTACCCCCCTCCCCCCTGCTGAGGTTTCAGGACAGGGTACCTTGTAACTGCCCTCTTTAATAGGACTTATCTCCCTCCCTCCCTCCCCAGCACCCACCCACCCCTGGGGTAATTGCACTTTTATAGGTACTTGCACATCTTAGAGGAAAGGGGCTGCTCTCAGGTGCAGGTCGTTATCCACATCAGTCATACACGGAGGATCTGAGCTTAATTAAGCTTCAGGTACACAGGGTGTATTAGGGGTATTAGATACACTTTTATTGGTATAAGCATCTACACCAATCCTTCATATATACAGAATTTAAAAGACCTAAACACAAGCTTTAAACTAAGATGCAGACAGAAGTCCAGCAACGAGATGGGGGTTCTCCGGTCTTTTGCATTGAGTGTCACATGTATGATTTTCTCCCAGTTGGTGAGAGGTCTTACATATGCACTAAGTGCAAAGAACTCTTTGCTCTCAGGGAACGAGTCCGTTCTCTGGAGGCTAGAGTAGCAGACCTGGAAGACATAAGAAAGACAGAGATGTACATGGACGTGACCTACAGGGATATAGTCCTGAAGTCCCACCTCCAGTCTGGCAGCATCCCTGTTGCCATGGAGGAGAGAGGTCACGTGACAGGAGAGCATCACCCTGGTGTGGCAGGAATTGATCCTGTAACTAGGACCTGTCCTCCAGGTGATGTAAAACCCTCTTGCACCGAGGACGTTTCTCCAGGGCCACGTGCTCATGAGGGGAGGTTCAGGACAGCTGTTATAGTTGGTGATTCAATCATTAGGAATGTAGATAGCTGGGTGGCTGGTGGACGTGAGGATCGCCTGGTAACATGCCTGCCTGGTGCGAAGGTAGCGGACCTCACGCACCGCCTAGATAGGATCGTAGATAGTGCTGGGGAGGAGTCTGCTGTGTTGGTACATGTTGGTACCAATGACATAGGAAAATGTGGTAGGGAAGTTCTGGAGGCTAAATTTAAGCTTTTAGGTAGGAAGTTGAAATCCAGAACATCCAGGATAGCGTTCTCCGAAATGCTTCCTGTTCCACGTGCAGGACCCAAAAGACAGGCAGAGCTCCGGAGTCTCAATGCGTGGATGAGACAATGGTGCAAAGATGAGGGGTTTGGATTTGTTAGGAACTGGGGAACATTCTGGGGAAAGGGGGGGCTCTTCCGAAGGGATGGGCTTCACCTTAATCAGGATGGGACCAGACTGCTGGCATTAACCTTTAAAAAGGAGATAGAGAAGCTTTTAAACTAAAGAATAGGGGAAAGCCGACAGTCACCCAGGAGCGCATGGTTCGGACAAAGGTATCCTTGAAGGATACTACCAAAAGCAGTGAGGTTCCAAAAGGGAGTATAGTAGCCGAAATGCCCTTGAGTAAGGAGCAGACAGAGCATAAAGATTCCAAATTACCCATGCCTACCAATAGCCAGATTAATATGAATAAAATACAGTCTCTAAAATGCTTGTATGCCAATGCTAGAAGTCTAAACAATAAGATGGGAGAGTTAGAATATATGGCACTAAATGAGAGGTTAGATATGATTGCACTCTCAGAGACATGGTGGAAGGAGGATAACCAGTGGGACACTGTGATACCTGGATACAAACTATATCGTAATGATAGAGCTGATCAAATTGGTGGAGGGGTTGCGCTCTATGTTAGAGAGGGCATTGAGACAGAAAGGATTAAAGTTTTGCAGGGAACAAAATTTGCTATAGAATCTCTATGGATTGAAATTCCACTTATGAAGGGGAAGGTAATGGCAGTGGGAGTATACTATCGACCGCCTGGCCAGAATGAACAAATGGATGATGAAATGCTCAAAGAAATCACAGAAGCTAACAAAAGTCACAACAGAGTAGTAATAATGGGTGATTTCAATTACCCCGGTATCGACTGGGTCAGTGTCACGGCAGGACAAGCTAAAGAGATAAAGTTTCTAGATGGAATAAATGACTGCTTCTTGGAGCAGCTGGTTCATGAACCGACAAGAGGGGAAGCCATACTGGACCTAGTCCTTACTGGAACGTCAGATCTGCTGCAAGAAATAAGGGTGTTGGGACCACTTGGCAATAGTGATCATAATATGATCATGTTTGATTTAATTACTGGAGGACAAATAGTAAAGGAATCCACAGTACTACCTTTCAACTTTCAAAAGGGAGACTATGATAGAATGAGGAATATAGTTAGGAAAAAACTAAAAGGAGCGGTTCCAAAGGTTAAAGACTTACAGCAAGCTTGGGCGTTATTTAAAACTACTATCCTCGAAGCCCAGACCAGCTGTATTCCACGCATTAAGAAGAGTGGGAGAAAGTCCAAAAAACTGCCAGCATGGTTTAAAGGTGAGGTCAGAGAGGCTGTTGCTGCCAAAAAAGCAACCTTCAGGAAATGGAAAAAAGAGCCAAATGATGAAAACTGGAAACAGCACAAGCACTGGCAAGTTAAATGCAAAGCATTGATAAGGCAGG
Organism: Ichthyophis bannanicus; assembly: GCA_033557465.1. Classification (NCBI taxonomy): domain Eukaryota; kingdom Metazoa; phylum Chordata; class Amphibia; order Gymnophiona; family Ichthyophiidae; genus Ichthyophis; species Ichthyophis bannanicus. The sequence continues at coordinate 399,667,133 of CM066039.1, read as the reverse complement.
CAAAGCGGGAATTTGAGAAGAAACTTGCTACGGAAGCAAAAACACGAAATAAAGACTTTTTCAAGTACATTCGTAGCAAAAGGCCTGTGAGAGTCAATTGGACCGTTAGATGATAGAGGGGTAAAAGGGGCAGTAACAGGAGACAAGGCGATAGCGGAGAGACTGAATGAATTCTTTGCTTCGGTCTTTACTGAGGAAGATGTAGGGATGTTACCCAAGACTGAAGTGGTATTTAAAGGTGATGCAAAAAATGCAATGTGTGCCTTCGAGTCAGTCCTGACTCCTGGTGACCCAGAAGCTCCTGGGTTTTCTTGGCAGTGTCACCGGAAGTAGATTGCCAGGCCTTTCTTCCGAGGCAATGGAGGGTTAAGTGACTTGCCCAAGGCCACAAGGAGTGCTAGTGGGATTTGAACCCTGGTTGCTTGGTTACCAAGCCAGTGTTCTAACCACTAGGCTACTCCTCCACTGCAGAGGAATTGAGAGAAATATCGCTACACCGGGAAGATATATTACAACTATTTGATAAACTGAATAGTAGCAAATCACCTGGACCGGATGGTATACATCCCAGAGTGTTGAAAGAACTGAAATATGAGATTGCAGACCTGCTATTGGTAATCTGTGAACTTTCATTAAAATCATCTGTAATACCTGAAGATTGGAGGGTCGCCAACGTAACACCAATTTTTAAAAAGGGTTCCAGGGGTGACCCGGGAAACTACAGACCGGTGAGCCTGACGTCAGTACCAGGGAAAATGGTAGAAACCATCATAAAGAACAAAATTACACAGCATGTAGATAGTCATGGCCTAATGGGAAACAGCCAACATGGCTTTAGACAAGGAAGATCTTGTCTTACTAATCTGATATGTTTTTTTGAAGGTGTGCATAAACAGGTAGACAAAGGTGAGTCGGTTGATATAGTGTATCTGGACTTTCAGAAAGCTTTTGACAAGGTCCCCCATCAGAGACTTTTGGCAAAGCTAAAAAGTCATGGGATAGGAGGCAGTGTACTATTGTGGATCAGGAACTGGTTAAAAGATAGAAAGCAGAGGGTAGGGCTAAATGGCCAATATTCCCAATGGAAAAAGGTGAATAGTGGAGTACCCCAGGGATCTGTACTGGGCCCGCTGCTTTTTGACATATTCATAAATGACCTGGAAAAGGGAATAACGAGTGAGGTTATCAAATTTGCAGATGACACAAAACTGTTTAAAGCTGTTAAAACCCAAGAGGATAGTGGAAAACTGCAGGAGGACCTGGATAAATTGGAAGACTGGGCATCCAAATGGCAGATGAAATTTAATGTGGACAAGTGTAAAGTTATGCACCTAGGAAAGAACAACCCACACTATAGTTACTCGATGCAAGGCTCCACATTAGAAGCCTCCACCCAGGAAAAAGATTTAGGAGTCATCGTGGATAACATGTTAAAACCCTCGGCCCAGTGTGCAGTGGCGGCCAAGAAAGCAAACAGAATGCTAGGTATCATAAGGAAAGGGATGGAGAATAAAACAAAGGATATTATAATGCCTCTGTATCGCTCCATGGTACGACCGCACCTTGAATATTGTGTGCAATTCTGGTCACCGTATCTTAAAAAGGACATAGCGTTATTAGAAAAAGTACAGAGAAGAGCCACCAAATTGGTGAAGGGGATGGAAGGCTACTCCTATGAAGAGAGGCTAGAAAGGTTAGGGCTCTTTAGCCTGGAAAAGAGACGGCTGAGGGGAGATATGATAGAGGTCTATAAATTAATGAATGGAGTGGAACAGATAAACATGGATCAATTGTTTACGCTATCAGAATATAGAAAGACTAGGGGACATGTAATGAAGCTACAGGGTAAACTATTTAAGACAAATAAGAGAAAATATTTTTTCACTCAACGTGTAATCAAACTCTGGAATCTGTTACCGGAGGATGTGGTAAGGGCTGTTAGTATAGCTGGGTTTAAAAAAGGTTTGGACAAGTTCCTGGAGGAAAGGTCCATAAACCACTATTAAAAAGGGACCCAGGACATCAATGCTTGACCCAGTACAAGCATTGAGGAACCTGTGTCTTTTGGGGATATTGCTAGGTATGTATGACCTAGATTGGCCACTGTTGGAAACAGAATACTGGGCTCGATGGACCTCGGTCTGACCCAGTATGGCATGTCTTATGTTCTTATGTTCTTATTTTTATGAATTAATACATGAACAATCTTTTTGCAAAATCTTATTACACCTTCAAATGGCACAGATTATCACTTTGGCGCGCAGAGCAATGGATCGACTCGTTCTCATGCTCTGTGCTGTCATATTTGCTTCACCTGTCTCAGGCAGGACTGAAGTCCAATTCTGTCAGGGTCCACCTGAGTGCACTCGCAGCGCACCACCGCCTTATTGAGGGCAAGTCCCTTTCCGTCCAGCCTCTCTTGACCTGCTCCATGGGGAGTCTCTTGTTGTCTAAGCTGCCTGTCCACCCACAGACGGCAGAGTGGGACCTTAATGTGGTGCTGTCGCAGCTCACTGGCCCACTGTCTAAGCCGCTGGCTACCTGCCACCTGTGGTACCTTTCCTGTAAGGTCGTGTTGTTGGTGGCACTCATGTCGGCTCGCAGGGTCAGCAAGCTCCAGGCATTGGTGGCAGATCCACCCTACACAAGCTTCTATAAGAACAGGGTTGTGCTCCGTATGCACCCCAAGTTCCTTCCACCTCAACTAGGAGATGGTGCTTCCCACCTTTTTTCCGCGGCCTCATGCCAGCAGGGCGGAGACTGTCCATACTCTGGACTGTAAGAGGGCCCTGTCCTTCTACCTCCTTCTACCATTCAATACCGCCTTGATTGTAGGATAAGGCGGTATAGAAATACTGTTAGATAAATAAATAAATAAATGTACCCAGGGCCACCGCAAAGCCTCACAGCTTTTCGTCTCCTATGACCCCAGTCACCTGGGGGCAGCAGTGAACAAGCGGACTCTGTCCACCTGGGTGGCAGACTGCATTGCCCTCACCTATGAGCAGGCTGGGCTCTCGCTGGAGTGCTTGGTCACGGCAAACAGCGTCAGGGCCATGGCAGCATCTGTAGCAAACCTGCGTTTATTCTCTTGTTGGAAATCTGTCAGGCAACCACCTGGTCCTCAGTCCATACCTTCGCAGCTCAATATTGCCTGGAGTGGGAGTCCCGTAGGAACAATGCCTTTAGCCAGGCGGTACTCTGTCATCTATTCAGGGTGTAGGCAACTCCTGCCCTCTGGCACTTGTGTATTCAGACTATCACAGTGCTGGTTTCTCGCTGGATACTTGGGCCACTCGGTAGTCTGTCTTCTCAAGGACTCATTGCTGCTGCTCATGGCTCACCTTTCCCTGGTCACCCGTGGTTTGTTACAGGTTTTCAATATCTTGTAGCTAGGGATTCCTGCTTGTTCCTGGAGAAAGCGTAGCTACGCACCTATAACAGGTATTCTCTGGGGACAGCAGGAATAAGTCCTCACAACTCCACCTTCCTGCCATGGAATTGATTTTTGTGTCATCTTTTGCCTTTGAGCTAAATCATCGTTTTGAGGCAAGATGGCACCCTTGGGCAAGAAGGGAACCATACATGCATGGTGCATCTCCCAAAGGCTTTCTTTGAAGCTAGGGAGAAGCTACCGCGTGGGCTTCGTCAACGCCATCATCATCCATATGTGAGGACTGATTCCTGCTATCTCAGAGAACACCTGTTATAGGTGAGTAACTACACTATCCAGTCTATATCATTTGATGGTGTGATTTCCAGAATTGCACTCAGTACTCCAAATATGGACTCACTAACGTCTCCTTTTCTCTTCTGGCCATTCCTCTCTCTATGCACCCAAGCATCCTTCTAGTTTTTTGCTGTTGCCTTTTCTATTTGATCGGCCATCTTAAGATTATCTGATACTATCACCCCCAGGTCTCGCTCGTCTTTCATGCATACATACACTTCACCCCTATACTGTACTGCTCTTTTTGCAGCCCAAATGCATGACCTGATTTTTTTTACATTTAAATCTTAGCTGCCAAATTCTAGACCATTCCTCAAGCTTTGCAAGATCCATCTTCATGTTATCAACACCTTCCTGGGTGTCCACCCTATTGCAGATGGTGGTATCATCTGCAAAGAGGCAAAGCTTACATGACACTCCTTCCACAGTATCATTTACAAAAATGTTAAAAAGAACTGGGCTAAGGACTAATACCTGGTAATGCCCTTATTCTCTGAGTGCACTCCATTTACTGCTGCACTCTGTTGCTTCCCAGTCAGTCAGTTTACAACGTATACCAAGAGTGTTCTGTTTCTTTATAAGCTGTCTATGCAGAACCATGTCAGAGGCTTCGCTGAAATCTAAGTGAACAAATTCTAACGCTCTCCCTTAATCCAGCTTTCTGGTTATCCATTCAAAGAAATTGATCAGGTTCACCTGACAAGACCTACCTCTAGTAAAACCATGCTGCCTCAGATCCTGCAATCCCTTGGAGTCCAGAAACCGCACCATCATTTGCTGTAGCAGCATTTCCATTAATGTACCCACCATTGAAGTCAGACTAATTGGTCTATAGTTCCTAACTTCCTCCTTACTTGCGCTTTTGTGGAGAGGCACCACATCAGTCCTCCTCCAGTTCTCCTGGACCTTTCCAGCCTCTAATGAATTATTGAACAGATCAGACAGCGGAGCCACTAGAACTTCTCTGAGTTCCTTCAGTACCTTCTGATGTATCCCATCCAGCCCCATCGCTGTCTCAATTTAGCTAGTTCTTCATGTACACAGTCTTCTGAAAATTGTTCAAGGTCCACCTTACTTCCATTCCTATTTGTATTTGCTTTCTGTGGTCCTACTCCCACTCGCTTTATCTTCATTCATTTCTACATATTCTGCCTCTTCCCCAGCCCTTCACTCTTGAGTCTGACAGTACCACTTTTGCAATTCCTCGTGTCAGTAAGATATCTTTAAAAAATGTCTTGTCCCCCCATTTTACTGTATTGGCTATTTTTTCTTCTATTTCTGTCTTTGCTTATCTGACTACTTTCCCAGCTTCTCTTAGCTATTCCATATGGTGTTGCTTGTCTTTCTCATTCTGTGATCTCTTGTATTTTATAAAGTCTAAGCTCTTTTTCTGTTACCTTTCCAGCTACTACTTTTGAGAACCATAGTGGCCCTCTTTTCCTCTTCTATTTACTTTCCTAACAAAAAGGTTTTGATGCCCTTAAAATAATTCCTTTTGGTTTTGCCCATTTGGTTTTATTACTTCCTCCAGATATTCCCATTCAGCTAACAATGTTAGAGGAAAGGCAGGATAGAAAAGATATGATTGAGATGTTTAAATACTCTGTGGCATAAATTTGGCTTCAACAAAACAACATGAACATCAACCATAAGAAAACAGAAGTAATGTTTATTTCTAAAAATCCAGAATTTATGCCTCCCTCAACAATTCTTCTAAACAACAATACATACAACATCAAACAAGATATAAAGTACCTAGGCGTTACACTTGACAAGAATCTCAAAATGGAAATACATCTTCGATCACTAAACAGAACAATATTTCATAAACTACGAATCCTACAACCACTATGCAACAACACTGAGCATTCCGACTTTAGAACAGTAGTTCAGGCACTCATTACTCCACACCTGGACTACTGCAACGGCATCCTCCAAGGATTACCCAAAAAAAACGCTCAACATACTCCAAATGGCACAGAATGTCACAGCATGAATTTTAATGAAAGTGCGGTTCTCAGACCACATCACCCCCACTCTAATGGAACTACACTGGCTTCCCATACACGCTCGCATACGATACAAAATAATTATGACAACATTCAAATTGATTCACAATCTAGCCCCCATCTCATCTCTCCACCCTCATTACAATACAACCCCCTAATAGGAACAGAAGAACTCCCAACCTTAACACCCTGCAGGTTCCTCACACCATATGCAACGTCAAAACAAGTCAAGCAACAGAGCATTCACATACATAGCTCCCTCACAATGGAATAGACTCCCCAACATACTAAGAGCTAACAAAGACCTCCATGTTTTCCGGAAAAATCTAAAAACTTACTTATTTCAGGAATACTACAATACGATGTAGCCAAATGCCCCCCTGCTCACATACCCCACTAGAAACAATGAACTGTTAACCAAATGGATCAGTGACATCCACCACAAGCCCCTATACAAATACTCAGCATACAGGTTACTGAATCTGACCCGTATTGCACTGTAAATAGATCAAGGTTGCTCCTACGGCAACCATTCGCTATGTATATAGTTATGTTAACCCATTTTGGACAGCTTGCATATTCTTTCTCTGTTCTGGATGATTTATTAGATTTGTTATACTGAAACAACTATGAAATACCAGCAATAATAAAAAATATTAAAACTTTGCAGAAAATAGAAGTTTCACATAGTGTATGTTTTTCATACACTGGTCCAATATAGTATATTGTCCGTCTTCAGAAAAGATAGGATTAAGTTCCAATATTCATTGACATAAACATACTGTATGATACTATTGAAACTTGTCAGACGGCTGCCTGGGTGAGAATGTTCACAGTCTTGGCAAGTGCATATGTCAATATGATTTGCAAGGGATTGTGGGCAATGCAGTCCATTCACACCCGACACAGCTGCTCACAATAATTAGTTGTGCTTTTGGGTAAAGCCAATAAGATATTTATTTATGGGGTTATTTCTCCCAACACAGATATGCTTGGTAGCACATAAATCAGGTTACTTGCTTTCAGTGTTAAACTTGGAAAAACAAAATCAGGAAAACATTTTAACTTATCAGGCAATCAAAGCAAAAGAAATAAGACCTGGTTGGTAACAAACTGGTCTTTTCTGTAGGCTTTAGCTAATATTTTCTTAGCCATGTATCAAACAACAAACAGAATCCACAAAGAAAGAAAAAAACTGTTCTTTTCAGGTAAACTTCCTATATCTTCCCACATAGATTCAGAAGTGATTCTCTTAGAGCTCACAAGCAATTAGGTAATGCTCAATTGCTAGCAGTTATCCAGCTGAAACCCCTTAGCTGGCTTGCTTTCTACTGCGTGGCTAAAAATCCTACACAGGAGCTTTTCTGAGTAGATTAAAGAACAAGTTTGTATTTCTTTGTGATGGTTGCTGTACTTTATAACAGAAAATCACCAAAGGAGTTTAGACAGAGAGCAGTCCATATAAACAGATTCTTCATCTGCTATCACCCCCTCTTCTTCAACAAGCATGGGTTCAATATCATGGATTGGCACAGATGAATCTCCCAATGGAGCACTTTCAGGAGAATACTTGTTTCCCTGCTGTCTTTCAAGGTTATAGCTAGGGCATAGATCAGTGTTCATACCTGAGCTTCCATTGCTGTTAGAGTTCCTCTCTATATAGCCTGGCCAGTATGTAGTCCAGTTCTTATGTCCAGCCTTCCAATCCAGATCCCTGGACACTGGATCTCTCTTCACATACCTTCTGGCACAGGTCTTAGGGTCCCTTCCACGTGCAGCCGTCTCCCTCACAGGTACCGTCTGGAGATTCCTAGCTCTGCAGCACCATTCCTCTGGCTTTCCCCAGTCCAATGGTGTATGCTGGCCCTTGGAATGCCTCCCAGTATACATACTGCTCTGGACTCTTCTAGACCTCTCAAAGGCTTTTCTCTTCTTTCTTCCAAAGGGTTTCTTTCCCTCTCTGTCCGTCCGGTTTGGCTTCTGCTTCTGATGATCCTCCTGATGATGAAGATGATCAAGCTCAAGCTGATTCTCTGTAGAATCAACTCTATCTTTATTCTGCTTAGATGAATGCTCCTCCCTAACACAGCGCAGCTGTGCTGAATCAGGCCCTGCCCTTTGAGATGAGTGCTTAGGGATTACCTCATAGCCCTCCTGATTGAACACACGTTTCCCCACTTCAGCTCCTCTAATGGCTGTTGGAAACCTGGTGCATTCTGGGACTGGTAGTCTTTTATGGGAAAATTCTGTTTTCTTATTTCTACCAGAACTGACAGGTTGCTTCTTCAGAGTCACTTCACCTTTTCTATAGCTCCTTCCTGAGCTATGATAAGCTTCCTTATCACAAACTGCAGTTTTCATTTAAAACACTTTATTATGATATAATATATTTTGTCAACAGTCCATTCTGACGGCGGAATATGATACACGTGAAAACACTTCTGATGCAGTGCGTCGATATTGCACCATTGAAACACCTAGAACAGAATGCTTGACAGCAATTAGTTTCGACAACATATTAGCCCAGCGTATGAAAAACATACAAGGCCGATATATGCACCAATAACTCTGACACTAAGGGGTATGTTTACTAAACCATCCTAATGTTACTGGTGCTAGTTGCAGCGTTAACTTGAAGAATTCCTTATAAGGAAGTGGGCATTCTGGCATCAAGGCAACAATAGCTGGTTATCGCGCGATAGAGAGCCATGGCACGCGGTAACCTATTAATTACGTAGCAGCGCCGCAAAAATAGCTAAAAAGGTGTAGCCCACTGGTTATTACCATTTATTTGTTTATTTTTATTTATTTATCTATTTTCTTCTATACCGCCCCTTCCAGAGATCAAGGGCGGTTTACATGGAACAGTTAACAATTTTGTATACTTCTGTATACATTTACATTGAACAGTAATTCTAACTTTGTACAAGTAATAATGCATACAACTGTCAACACTATTTACATTGGTTATTTACAAAAGGCTATAAACAATGTGTTACAGGGTATAGTAGACATTGGGCATGTGTGGTTATTGGAATTTATTTCCTTTTCATCGTAAGTCAGGTGTGTGTGTGGTGGAGGTCTGTCTGGATTACTTAATTGTGATTTCAGGAGTTTTGTGGGAGTGTGTCTGTGGTTGCTGTGGGGTTGGTCTTGGGGGGTAGGAGATTTCAAAGTGCTCAGAGAATAGATATGTTTTGAGTTCTTTCCTGAATTGAGGAAGATCTTTTATCATGCGAAGGGTTATTGGGAGATCGTTCCAGAGCGTGGGGGCAGCAAATGTGAAAGCTCTGGAGCTTGTGGTTTTCTTTGTCTTCCTTGTCCACCATTACTATGGAGGCAGAGGTCATGAGTTTGATCCTGCAGTGGTGTTCTTTAATAAGGCTGTCTGAGGGATTTCCTTTTAATTTAAATCAGTGCTGCCAGCAAAAACACCCTCACAGTGCCGTAACCTAAGGTGCCTCATAAGGCGCCCTATAAAGCGCCCCATAGGGCACATTGTAAAGTGCCCTCTCCGCCAAGGCCAATAAATTGTAATAATAAAGGCACCTTATAATGTGCCCTATAGGGCGGCCTATGAGGCACCTTAGGTTATGGCACTGTGAGAGTGTTTTTGCTGGCAGCACTGATTTAAAGTAAAAGGAAATCCCTCAGACAGTCATATTAAAGAACATCACTGCGGGATTGAACTCATGGCCTCTGCCTCCACATTGTTATTGTAGTAACCAGTGGGCTACATCTCTATAGCTTCTAACACAGCACTGGCTGGCTACAGAAAGACTGCAGGTCACTGCACAAACTGTCTGCTGTGGTTACCAGGATAGGGTAAACCCACCTGTACCCATGATGCACTGCACATGCAGATCAGCAGTCTACATCTGATCACAAGATCGGGTGTGCGCCTCCACAGCACCTCGGCCTGATAGGGGGAACTGACCATGTGTGTTACTGGCACAGAGTAGCCACAGACCGTGACACTGTGCGGTTCCTGTGCGCACCCTGAGGGTGAGGTGGGGTGCCCAGCACCAGGTCCGCAGCACCTGGCTTGGCTGAGATTGGCTGTGCTGTAGGTCCCCATCAGTGCCAGTGTGTGACAGGTAGTCCCTGCAGACACACCAGTCACGTCTAGCCCTTGTGGACTATGATGCACCCAGAATAGTGCATATCCTGTGTGGTTACCATGGTCACATGTTATAGGAGAAGGGTGGTGTTAGGACCCAAAAGCAGATTATGTAGCACCACCCAACCACCCTCACTGGGTCAGGGTGGGGGACAGGATCTCCCACCAACAGATCCACACTCTGCATCGGAGGCAGTAGAGGGAACCACCACCCCAGTCCTGCTGGGGAATAGGCACCCTCTAGGGCAGTCAATGCAGATCTGTACATATCACATAGGGCACTGGCAGAAGGCCTGGAAAGGCTCAGCTGCCCCCCCCCCCACCACAATTTGACATTCACCAGCAAAGGGCACATTCAGTCTTCACCCGCTGCACCCTGCAAGGGTTCCAGCCATACACATGCTAACTGCAGACAGTCTGCTAGCTAGTACATAGTGCATGTTCCTGTAGGAACTGTGTGCACCCAAAAGTGGGATGTAAGCGCACACACCAAGCAAGTATGTCAGTGATTGGGCCCCAGAAAGGTAACTCATAGATATCACTTGAGAGAAACACTGTATAGCACTATATGGGAACCTAGCCATGCCATGGTCAATGCTCAGTCAGGGTGAGAGTGACCTCCCAGCAGGACATGCTGTGGCCACGCTGCCCGTGCAGGTGGTGGTCGGGCATTACAATGTCCCAGCCATTGCCCTATGCCCTGTGCAGATGCATCCTGCCTAGACCGCCGTGTCCGGACCATACCCACAATACCTTGTTCCTCATTATGTACATTGGCAGGCTAACACTGGAACAGTGCAAGCATTGGGGGCTCAGTAAGGTGTAGGCAGCCACACAACACTGGATAGACATACACACACTCCCACACCTATTTCAGCATTGTGCAAAGATAGAGGTGGTTGGCAGCCCTGGCCGCCACACCAGTCCTGGGCACAGTGCAGGCATTGCTAAGATATGCAGGTGCTAGTATTGGTAGCTGCTGCTCCGCCGCGGGGCCCAACAGCGTGACTCTAAATGAGGCTTTGGATAGTGGAGCATGTGGGTGTGGGTGTTTGTGCCCCTGTTGGCCGATGCTCTAGGGCAGAGGTTCCCAACTCCGCTCCTGGTGGGCCAAACACAATTCAGGTTTTCAGGCTGTCCCTAATGAATATGCATGAGATACATTTGCATACAATGGGGGCACTGCATGCCAATGCATCTCATGCATATTTGTAAGGGACAGCATGAAATCCTGAATGGTGTTTGGCCCTCCAGGACTGCAGTTGGGAAGCTCTGCTCTAGGGACTGCACATGTTTATGGTGTACGTGCGCTGTAGGGTAAAATATAGAGACATGGTCTGCAGGAGCCACAGCTGGGACTTGGGCCTGTGACCTTCTGCCCCTGAACACACTGGCTGTGTGTACTGCACCAAACTGTTGCCACAGAGGTGGGTCAGTCCCTGGGGATGCCATTACTGTTCATCAGACAGACCTTTTCTGTTGCGCTGCACGCCATCCACCTGAACAGGGCTTGGCCTTGATGTTCTATGGGCAAATGCCACTGCCCCCTCCACCACTAGCACCCCTCCGCCACCATGCTGACATGCCCTTATGCTGGTGGTGCACAGTCCCAGGCCATCCAGTGTGCCGGTTAGGCGGCTGCCTATGGTGTGGGATCTGGGGTGGGGTGCCTACATCGACATCCGCGCTTCCCCCCAGCACCGCTGTCAATGTTATGTGCCCTTTGGGGTACCTGCTGGGTACTGTCCCCTGGGACACTGTGGGACACACACTGGTGGGCATGTTTGACCTTGGTCAGTTGCTGGCTTGCTGATTTGCAGTTTCTGCATTCCTATGTGCCACCTAGGCATCTGCCTAGTCCACCTGTGCCCCAGCTGCCCCACTGCATGTCCCGCCTGCAGCCCCCTGTACCCCATTTGCAGCCTCACCGTGGTGCCCTTTCATACTTGGGCACTATGCTGTTGCTGCACATGTATCACTACTATCACTTTTCTTAGTTTCCCTGCCTTTGCTATACATTGCTGACTGAACTGGTTTCTCTCTCCTGCAAATGTGCCTCTAGCGCGAGGTTTTCACTGGTGCTAATTTTCAGACCTTCATTTCACAACGTTAATGTGCATGGGGCCTCTCCCCGCCCACTCTCCGCCCATTGACCCCTTCTCTCCACCCTCTGGGGAGCCTTACTTCACCCTCTATGTGCCTTAACACCACAGGAGACGTGTTTGCGCGAAACCTCACGCTATCGCGCGATAATGTTACTTTATCATGCCTAACATTATGTATTGCATGCTAACGTTACATATTGTGTGATAACGTTACGTATCATGCGCAAACAGCGCCGCTACAACGTTATCGCTGTTTAGTAAACATGCCCCTAAGTAACTTAGTTATCTAAACCTATTTTCTAAAGTCTACAAATACTTTTATTTGCAAAATAGTAGCTATTACAGCATTATAAGCTACTTACTATTTTTTGTGATCTTTTTATGTTGAGCCGCCAGTACCGTCAAAATCAGCAAACTTCGAATACCTATTAAACTAACTAGATCTCAGATAAAAAATCTGTATATAATGCTTTTTGACATAACGATAATAGCTAAACATAGTTCCATTGAATTTATAACCATTAATTAGTAAACAGTTCAGTAGTAAAACATACGCTGGTCCAAAACATGTATGTATATAGTTTTAAATCTGTTATATGTAACTGTTGTTGTTTTTGATGTGTTAAAAGTTATAATGTAAACCGCTACTGATCACTGGAAAAAGCGGTATAAAAATGTATCCAAATAAATAAAATAAAATAAAATAAATAAATGCACAAGACGAGAATCTCTTTTGATTGAAAGTAAGCTCAGCAATGAGGGGTATATGATGAGGGTGAAAGGGGATAGACTCAGGAGTAATATGCACAAATATTTATTTATGGAAAGAGTGGTAGATGTGTGGAATAGTCTTCCAGTGGAGGCAGTAGAGGCGAGAACAGTATCTGAATTCAAGAAAGCATGGGACAAACACAGAAGACCTCTAAAGGAAAAAAAGGACTATAGTATTTTATATGAAAGGGCAGACTAGATAGGCCATGTGGTCTTTTTCTGCTGACATGTTTCTGACTTGTAGAGGTATTCCACCATCTTAGTAATGTTTGTTTTTCTGAAGTACAGGACCCTCACTTTTGAATGAACCATCTCCAGAGGTAATCACCTAGTGTATCATTTATTTATTTATTTGGCTGGTTTTATATACCGCCTTTCGACATGTCAAGGCGGTTTGCATCGAACAGTAACAACATGGCATACTTAGAACCTTAATCGGAAGCACTCTCCCCATTTATAAACACTAGGTTTAATATAGCTCCCTCATTGCAGTGGCCGGAATCCCCCCACCTGAAAGTGTTTGACGGCATGAGGGGATTGTGGCATCGGGAGAAGCCCCCAATGCCGTCAAAACATTGACAGGCAGGGAATTGGGCCACAGGGCAATGGCCAGATTGCTGCACCTTGGTGGAGGGCAGCAGCCCAAGCGTATGGCCACTGCAATACCTCCACACGAGGTGCAGTGACCTGGCCGTCATGCACGTGGGAGGGTTGGGACCAAACCGTTCCTAGTCAGTTTGGATCCTCTGATCTCCCTCCCTTATGGGTTCCATTACCAGTTGTCTGAACAGTTCTTCCCTATAGAGAGTACAGGATGTCCCTACTTCTAGGCAATACCACATCTAGCATGTCCCAATCAAAATCTGACATACTGAAATCACCTATAAGTAGCGCTTCCTCTTTCATAGCAATATTCTGAATGGTTTCAATTAATTCTCTGTCCATTTCTGCCTGTAAATAAATCTTCCATTCCCTCTTCCAGATTAACCCACAGCACATCCTCCTTATCTTGTAAGTCTGTCAATTCTGTTGCTTTAATATTATTATATTTACAGATAGAAACATAGATTATCCAGGAACAAGCAGGAAGTCAGTCCTCACATATGGGTGATGTCGGCGCCAATGGAGCCCTCATGCGGAGCAAATCCCCAGCTTTTGGAGAAAGCCTTTGGGAGTTGCATCACGCATGTGCGGTCCCCTTCCCACCCAAGGGTGCCATCTTGCTCATTCTCCTTTTTCCACAGAGCCCTTCAGACGTAGTCCCAGTGTCCCCGTGAAAAAAAGTAAAAAAAGTAAAGAATTCTCTCTTTCTTTTACCAGTCAACACTGGTTCCTCTTCTCGCCTTCGGCTCGGTACACCAGTATCGAGTCCAGCTTAAATTTTTCGGTTTTTGTCCTTCGTGACTGGCATTCACACTCTTTTTCTTTTTCACTGGCAGCCCGGGTCTTCGACCTCACAGGAGGCCTTTTCCCCCCGATGGCTGCCAGCGGGTTTAAAAAATGCGATCGATGTGTAAAACTCATTCTCCGGGACCAAGCAGGAAGTCAGTCCTCACATATGGGTGACGTCGGCGCCGACGGAGCCCTCGTGCGAAGCATTTCCCCAGCTTTCAAAGAAAGCCTTTGGGAATTGCAGCACGCATGCGCGGTCCTCTTCCTGCCCAAGGGTGCCATCTTGCTCAGTCTTCTTTTTTCTGCAGAGCCCGACGGACGTAGTTCGTTTTTCCCCGAGGAAAAAGTTGATTTTCCCTGTTTTTCTCTTTTTTCTCCGGTTCTACGCCGGATCCTTTTCCCGCTCGGACCGATACGCCGGTATCGAGTCCTTTTCTCTCTTTTTCGTTTTTTGTCCTTTGTGACTGGCGTTCGTGCCTTTTTTCTTTTTTCCCTGGCAGACCGGTCTTTTGACCTAGCAGGGGCCCTTTTTCCCCCGATGGCTGCCAGCGGGTTTAAGAAATGTGATCGGTGTAAGAAACTTATGTCTCTTACCGACACACATGACTGCTGCCTCCGTTGCCTCGGACCCGATCATGACCCGATGATCTGTGGTCCGTGTGGCAAAATGTCCTCGAAGGCGTTGAGGAGTCGGCAGTACCAGAGGGATAGAATTTTTTCTGACTCTGCGTCCGGCCGGGCCCGGACCTTGTCAGAGGCCTTGACGTCTCGGGAACATAAGAACATAAGATATGCCATACTGGGTCAGACCAAGGTCCATCAAGCCCAGTATTCTGTTTCCAACAGTGGCCAATCTAGGTCATATGTACCTAGCAGTTTCCCCAAGAGACCCAAGTTCCACAATGCTTGTACTGGGTCAAGCATTGATATCCTGGGTCCCTTCTTAATAATGGTTTATGGACCTTTCCTCCAAGAACTTGTCCAAATCTTTTTTAAACCCAGCTACACTAACAGCCTTTACTACATCCTCCGGTAACAAATTCCAGAGTTTGATTACACGTTGAGTGAAAAAATATTTTCTTTTATCAGTCTTAAATAGTTTACCCTGTAGCTTCATTGCATGTCCCCTAGTCTTTCTATATTCTGATAACGTAAACAATCGATCTACGTTTACCCGTTCCACTCCGTTCATTAATTTATAGACTTCTATCATATCTCCCCTCAGCCGTCTCTTTTCCAGGTTAAAGAGCCCTAACCTTTTTAGCCTTTCCTCATAGGAATATCCTTCCATCCCCTTTACCATTTTGGTGGCTCTTCTCTGAACCTTTTCTAAAATCGCTATATCCTTTTTAAGATACGGCGACCAGAATTGCACACAATATTCAAGGTGCGGTCTCACCATGGAACGATATAGAGGCATTATAATATCTTTTGTTTTATTTTCCATTCCTTTCCTTATCATACCTAGCATTCTATTTGCTCTCTTGGCTGCCGCTGCACACTGGGCCGAGGGTTTTAACATGGTATCCACAATGACGCCTAAATCTTTTTCCTGGGTGGTGGTTCCTAATGTGGAACCTTGCATCGTGTAACCATAGTTTGGGTTGTTCTTCCCTAGGTACATAACCTTGCACTTGTCCACATTAAATTTCATCTGCCATTTTGATGCCCAGTCTTCCAATTTATCAAGATCCTCTTGCAATTTTTCACAATCCTCTTGGATTTTAACAACTTTAAATAGTTTTGTGTCATCTGCAAATTTGATAACCTCACTCGTTATTCCACTTTCCAGGTCATTTATGAATATGTCAAAAAGCAGCGGACCCAGCACAGATCCCTGGGGTACACCACTATTCACCTTTCTCCATTGGGAAAATTGGCCATTTAGCCCTAGCCTCTGCTTTCTATCTTTTAACCAGTTCCTGATCCACAATAGTACACTGCCTCCTATCCCATGACTCTTTAGTTTTGCCAAAAGTCTCTGATGAGGGACCTTGTCAAAGGCTTTCTGAAAGTCCAGATACACAATATCAACCGACTCACCTTTGTCCACCTGTTTATTCACTCCTTCAA
Organism: Ichthyophis bannanicus; assembly: GCA_033557465.1. Lineage (NCBI taxonomy): Eukaryota > Metazoa > Chordata > Amphibia > Gymnophiona > Ichthyophiidae > Ichthyophis > Ichthyophis bannanicus. Next base: position 399,650,933 of record CM066039.1, on the reverse strand, counting down.
AAAAACATAACAGATTAGTAAGACAAGATCTTCCTTGTCTAAAGCCATGTTGGCTGTCTCCCATTAGGTCATGACTATCTACATGCTGAGTAATTTTATTCTTTATGATGGTTTCTACCATTTTTCCCGGTACTGACGTCAGGCTCACCGGTCTGTAGTTTCCCGGATCACCCCTGGAACCCTTTTTAAAAATTGGTGTTACATTGGCGATCCTCCAATCTTCAGGTATTAGAGATGATTTTAATGATAGTTCACAGATTACTAATAGCAGGTCTGCAATCTCATATTTCAGTTCTTTCAACACCCTTGGATGTATACCATCCAGCCCAGGTGATTTTCTACTCTTCAGTTTATCTAATAGTTGTAAGACATCTTCCCGATATATCGATATTTCCTTCAATTCTTCCGCACCTTTAAATACCACTTCAGTCATGGGTAAGATCCCTACATCTTCCTCAGTAAAGACTGAAGCAAAGAATTCATTCAGTCTCTCCGCTATCACCTTGTCGCCTCTTAGTGCTCCTTTAACCCCTTTATCATCTAATGGACCAACTGACTCTCTCACAGGTTTTTTGCTACGAATGTACTTGAAAAGGTCTTTATTTCGTGTTTTTGCTTCCGCAGCAAGCTTCTTCTCAAATTCTCTCTTTGCCTGCCTTATCAATGCCTTGCATTTGTTTTGCCAGTGCTTGTGCTGTTTCCAGGTTTCGTCATTTGGCTCTTTTTTCCATTTCCTGAAAGATGCTTTTTTGGCAACAGCCTCTCTGACCTCACCTTTAAACCATGCTGGCAGTTTTTTGGACTTCCATCCACTTTTCTTAAAGCGTGGAATACAGCTAGTCTGGGCTTCCAAGATAGTATTTTTCAACAACATCCAAGCTTGATGTACGTCTTTAACCTTTGCAACTGCTCCTTTTAGTTTTTTCTTAACTGTTTTCCTCATTTTATCATAGTCTCCCTTTCGAAAGTTAAAGGGTAGTACTGTGGATTTCCTTACTATCCCTCCTCCACTAATTAAATCAAAGGCGATCATGCTATGATCACTATTGCCAAGTGGCCCCAACACCCTTATCTCTTGCACTAGATCTGGTGTTCCACTAAGGACTAGGTCTAATATGGCTTCCCCTCTGGTCGGTTCATGAACCAGCTGCTCCAAGAAGCAGTCATTTATTTCATCTAGGAACTTTATCTCCCTAGCATGTCCTGCTGTGACACTGACCCAGTCGATGCCGGGGTAATTGAAATCACCCATTATTATTACTGCACTGTAACATTTGCTAGCTTCCTTGATTTCTTTGAGCATTTCATCATCCATTTGTTCATTCTGGCCAGGCGGACGATAGTACACCCCCACTGCCATCGCCTTCCCCTTTTTACATGGAATTTCAATCCATAGAGATTCTACAGCAAATTTTGTTTCTTGCAAAACTTTAATCCTTTCTGACTCAATGCCCTTTCTAACATAGAGCGCAACCCCTCCACCAATTTGATCAGCTCTATCATTACGGTATAGTTTGTACCCAGGTATCACAGTGTCCCACTGGTTGTCCTCCTTCCACCATGTCTCTGATATTCCAATCATATCTAACCTCTCGTTTAGTGCTATATATTCTAACTCTCCCATCTTGTTTTTTAGACTTCTAGCATTTGCATACAAGCATTTTAGAGACTGTATTTTATTCATATTAATTTGGCTATTGGTAGACTCCGGCCCCGAGCAGCGTCGGGGTTCCTCTGAGCAGGGGTCTCCTTCGCGGGAACATCGCAGGAAGAAGAAACCCGCGAGGGAGGCGTCGGTGGACGCTCCTGGTTCCTCGAGGACCAGGTCGCATAGCCCCGATAGCCATCCCGGGTCTTCGGAGTCGGAGAGGCCTGCCAAGCATCCTCGTGTCGAGATGGAATCTCCTGGACACGTAAGTGCTGTTGTCCTCGTTGACTCTCCTCCGAGGGAGCCGACGTCGGGCCCGACGCCGTCGGGGCCCGAGTCGGGGGCTGCTGGGTCTCCTGAGCTCAGACTCAGGTTGACAGCCTTGGAGAGCAGCTTCGCTGCCTTCATGGAACAGCAGTGGGCATTGATCGCCGGTCTCACCGGTGCATCTGCCCCGACCACCGGGACCTCGACGTCCAAGTCGACCCCGGAGGCCAAGCCGATGCTCGAGTCCATGCGGGCTCGAGTCGATCCTCGGCCACGGTCTCCCTCGACCTCCCGTTCGGGGCCGAGGTCGTCGACGCCGATACCCTCGGCGTCGGGGCGGAGGGCATCGGTGCCCGCCCGACCGGAGCCACTCGATTCCTCCTCCGAGGAGTTGGGCTGGGAGACGGAGGACGAATAGTCACCCGACACTCATCGGACTCGGTGTGTCCCATCGGACTCGCCCGAGTCCGAACCTCGGAGACGGTCCCCACCAGAGGATACCCGGTTCTCGGACTTCGTGTGGGATATGGCCAAGGCCTTGGCCTTCCCCGCGGATCCCGAGGAGGAGCCTCGAGCCGAGGAGCTCGAGGCTCTCCAGTATGACTCTCCCCCGAAGGAGAGAAAACAAGGGGGAGCAGCTGCTCTTGCAGGAACACAGGAAGGCAACAAAGGGCAAGAGTCGTAGGTGGGTGTAAACAAATTTATTAACCCCTACGCGTTTCGGCCGTAGCCTTCTTCAGGGGGCACATAGCTAAATGACATACAACATAAAAACATATAAATATGTTAAAAATATATTAAAAATCATATTTGCCTTATGTTAATGGACCAATGTTATAAATATATACATAAAAAACGTATTCGTGTACAAGTGCTCAATAGATTAATATAAACTCACAAATCCAAAATTTTTTTTAAAAACACATACATTTATAATAAACGAAGAAAAGCAGGGTGGAATGACGGGATAAATAAACATTGAGTGTTCAAATAAAATATTGTATGTTTAAAAAAAAAAATATATATATGATAGTAAACTTATTATATGAAGTAATAGGACAGAGGGAGGGATGGGGAGGGAGGAAGGAAGGGAGGGAAAGGTGAGGACAGGAGGAGGCGGGGGGGGAGGGGGAGAGGAGGAGGGGGGGAGGGAAAAAGAGAGAGAGATGGAGAGAGAGGGGGAGATGAGGGGGGGAAGGGGAGGGGGGGAGTAAAGGGGGGAAGGGGGGGAGGAAAAGAGGAAAAGAAGTTTACTGGATAACTCACATGTGTATGATCGAGATCTGCAAATCGTAAAATGTATTCACCGAAGCAACTAAGATATAAATAACACATAATATTGAGTATTGTTTTTAAAGGATTAGAAGGGAAGGGGGGGAGGGGGGGAAGGGGGAGAGAGGGGAGAGGGAAGAGAGACTGGCTGTGCACTTTAGCCACACAATCTGTGAGCCTTTAAAAATGAAAAAATGATCCGTTGTGAAGTGTGATATGTCAAAAAATAGCTTTGTAATAATACTAGATAGCATGATGTGCTTGAAAACAATATAACGAAAAACAACGTTGAGAAAATAAACTACTTACTTACATATAAACCTTCTAATGTATGTTTATATCATCTGCAAAAACGCTGTAAAATAAACACATTGGAAAATTGATCTATATAGACTTTTTATTATTATATTATTGTTTAAAAAAATATATAAAAATTTATTATTTAAAAAATATATATTTAAGAGTTGTTGAGGAAACTATTGTAACGGTAGAAAGATACATCGCAGTGTACTAAAACATGATGCTAAAATGCATTCAGGAGAACAGAATGTTAAGACTGAAAAGCCTAACTCAAATTGTGAATCATTTTTGTCAAAAAAGGGGGGGGGAGGGGAGGGGGAGGGGAGGGGAGGGGAGGGGGGGAGGGGGGCTGTGTGGAAAATCAACTGCATTGTGCTGAGGCTGATTAAAAAGTTACATCTTTTGTGGAAATTGTGGTGTTGTGCTCGTATGTGAAACTGCTGCATACGAACTTGAATACTATCTGTGGAATGGCTGAAGAAAGACACAATTGAAACTGTTTATAAGTGCTCCTAAAAAATATATATAACAATTGTGGAAAGTCAGTCATAAAAAAGTAAAAAAGTAATCATGTTGCACAAAGTCTTATAATAGACGAAAATAAATAATAAATAATAAAAGAAATCAGCTTCTTGTTTTAAGCCTATGAGACTGATGTGATCCAAAGGGGAAACCTATCTTATTATAGGAAAACCGAAACTAGTCAATACAATGTTAAAAGTAGACTGGCAATAAAGTATAAACGCATCAAATCGCTGCAAAGACATGACATTAAAACGCACCTGTTCGAATTTTGAAAAAACTCGTTCCTGGATCAGCAAGGATTTGTCAACTGAATCGATGTCCTTAAAAACGCCGATTTGCGCGCCAATTTTGAATGACGTCATTTGAAAGGGAGGAACTAGCTAACGTCAATCAAAACTATGTTTAATCAATTAAATTAAAAAAGACTAAGGATACTCATAAAATTACTGCATATTTTATGAAGACTAGGTTGTTATGCACGTATATGAAACTGCTGTATGAGAACTTAGTACTGTCTGTGGGATCTCTTAAAAAAGGGGGCACATTAACTACTGTTTATGAATATTTTTTAAAAAAATATATACAGTCAAACCTCGGTTTTCATTTGCCCCGGTTTTCATACGCTTCGGTTTTCAACGTCTTTTCTGACTGAGATTTTGTCCCGGTTTTCATGCATTGCTTCGGTTTTCAACGTCTTTTGACTGAGATTTTGTCCCGGTAGCAGGGAAGAAAAGCTGTCAACGTAAGCAGGAGATGTTGCATGAATGTGGGAGGCAGTTCTTTCTCTTGCAGGGTACGTCTGAAGCTATATCATTAAGATTTTCTGCCATTCTGAAGCATTGAGCAGATAATGTAAAGGTATTTTAATGGACTGAATTCAATGTGATTCCGAAGAGAGCTGGGCACAGCAGCTTGTCAGGGGTGGCTAAGGCCAGATGTTAACATACCGTACTGTACAGTACTGTACTTAGCTTGCTTTCAGTGATGTTAAATGTTCATTTATCCATTTCATTAGTCATTTATATTTATTTCTCATTGTTTTCTGTATGTAAAAATATAGTTATTCTCTATAAAATGTATTTTTTGTGAATATTTTTGGGTGTCTGGAACGGATTAATTGGATTTACATTATTTCTTATGGGAAATATTGCTTCAGTTTTCATACGTTTCGGTTTTAGTCAGACTTTTTCGAACGGATTAATCATGAAAACCGAGGTTTGACTGTATATATACAGTTGTAGATAAAACTGATTAGGTGATATAAACAAATGACCATATTACGCGAGGTCTTGTGATTGGGTAAAACAGTGTAAAAAGGTGTAGTAACTTGGCTTATTATTTAAAGCTTATGAAGCATGTTTAAATGAAAAGATAAATTTGCAAAGAAGAAACTAATATGATCAAAGGGAAAACTTGTTTTGCTTTGTGATAGACACAACTATTTCAATGCGTTATAGAAAGTGAAACTAAATCTGTTAAAGACCGCGCCGAGCATTATTGAGGGGCTTTAGAGAGACTAAATAAAACACGTTCCTGAAAAAGCAAAGATTTATAAACTGAATTATTATCTTTAAAAAAAAAAAAAAATCCGAATTTCGCGACAATTTAAGATGACGTGTTAGAGGAGAGTGTCTTGCGAGAGGAAGATATGTGAGGGGGAGGGGGAGGGGGAGGGGGAGGGGGAAGGGAGGGAGGGGAGGGGGAGAGGAGGAGAAGGGGGAGGGGGAGAGGAGAGGAGAGGGGGGAGGGGGGGAGGGGGGAGGGAGAGGAGAGGGGGGGAGGAGGAGGGGGGAAGGGAGGGGAAGGGGGGGGAAGGGGGGAAGAGAAAGGGGGAGGGAGAGGGGGAAGGGGAGGGAGAGGGGGAGGGGGGAGGGGGGAAGAGGAGGGGGGAGGGGGAGGGGGGAAGAGAAGGGGAGGGGGGGAAGAGAGGGGGGGAGGGGGGAGGAGAGGGGGGGGAGGAAGGAATGGGGGAAAGGGAAGGGGGGGGAAAGGGAAGGGGGGAAGGAAAGAATATTAGATGGACAATCGTGGATAGAACACTCAAATATTTAGAGAAACAGATGAATTCCAATGCTCGATATGTTAATTGATAACAAAATGATAGTAAATAATAGCATAGACTTACTATTGTTATAATTAATGTAGATTGTTATTAAAAACTAGTGACAGAAATGAAAGGTTAAACAAGTACTCTTCAACTCGAATTGTAAAATAGTATTAAAAACGTATTGTAAAAATATTATAAATACATAAGAATAATTAAGCATGTGAATGTAGACAATTGTGGACTAATTAAAGATGCACCAAATGGTATAAAAATAACAATCATAAATAATATTAAAAATTACTAATAAATAAAATACAAATAATAAATAAAGATAATACCTGTGAGCATCATTGAAATTAACCGTAGCTAAAACAACGTAAATGTACGCAACTAATGCTTAAATAATAAACAAAAATAATTAGACTTGGTAAAATTGTGTGATAACCTTTTAAATAAGGTCATTAAAAAATATTATAATTAAATCACCATTGTAAAATAAATAAATATAATAAATAATCCCATAAAAAGACAAATATAGATTACATAAATCATAAATGCATCATTAAAATAATAAATATTGAACAATTATTGTACGTTGTGACCCATCATTTGTGGGCTTGGATAAATAAATAAATTACATAAAATATATCTTATGCTATATTAAATACGAATAAAAATGAGAATAAGATTATATTCATAAAAATATCGTTAGATCTGTTTCTTGATTAAGGCCATATGGCTCCAGACTTTTAAATTCGTAAATAAAACGTTGTTCCAACTTCAGTAACTTGTTGTTAGCATCTCCACCTCTCCAATGGGGAACTATAGTTCTTAGAACAGTAAATTTAAGATCTGTGACTTTATGCATTTTTTCCAGCCAGTGAGAAACCAATGGCTTATCTGGCACTTTTCTTACTATATTACTCCTGTGTTCTATTATGCGCGTACGTATTTGTCTTGATGTTTTTCCAGTGTATATCAAATTACATGGACATTGTATAAGATAAATGGCATTGATGGTCTTGCAATTAGTATATTGTTGTAGATATACTTTCGTTCCTGTAGAGGGGTGTACAAAGGCATTCTTAACAACAATCGTGTGAATGCAAACGGAACAGTTGCCACAACTGTAATGCCCTTTAATTGTAGATGTTGGTTTAGTTTTTGGGAGTGCAGAAGGTACCAAATGGTGTGATAAATTAACATTGCGTTTGTAAGCTACCATGGGGCGTTTGGTAGCTAGTGAAGGAATAGATGCCAATAAATGCCATTCTTTGCGTAAAATATCTGCAATGGCCCTGGAATGTGAGGTATAGGTAAGTGCACACACTATTCTGTCATCCATTTTTTCTTTCTCTTTCTTCTGTAAAAGTGTTGTGCGTTCTACATTATTTGCTCTTATATAGGCCTTAGTTATGCAATTTGTAGGGTAACCTCTTTGTTGAAACCTATTGTGCATATCTTTAGCATGTCATTGAAAATCTTCATCTTTTGTGCATAATCTTTTCAATCTTAAGAATTGACTTATAGGTAAATTTCTTTTCAAAGAGAGATTGTGGCAGCTGTCATATTTAAGTAGATTATTTCGCTCAGTAGGTTTTCTATACAAGTCTGTTGTAAATTGGTGATTGTCTTTTTTGATCAAAATGTCTAGATAGGGGATGGAATCAAAACTGTAGGAGCCTTCAAATTGGAGATTAGGGTCTAAAGTATTTAACCAATTAAAGAAAGTGTTAAGATTGGTTTCTGTACCTTTCCATATAATTAAAATATCATCTATATATCGCTTCCATAATAAAATATTGGGTTTATACGGATGAAATGATAAAAAAAATTTTCAAAATCTGTTACGTACAAATTGGCGACGTCCGGTGCCATGGGGGAGCCCATCGCTACCCCTTTTATTTGCTTATAAAAAATCCCATTAAAACTAAAAAAATTCTCAGTCATAATTAGTCTAGCCATTTCTGCCAAGTAACAGGTAGGTATACGTGTTGGTTGTTCTCTTCCTATCAAAACATTGGCCAGAACTTCTACTGCTGCCTGTTGTGGTATATTTGTATACAATGACCTTATATCTAAAGTAACCAAAATCAAATCTTCATGATAACCTTGAAAGTCCTGAAGGATGTTGATAATGTGAGTAGAGTCTCTAACATATGATGTTGCTTGAACGACAAAGGGTCTCAAAATGATATCTAGGAATCTGAAAAGTGGCTCAAATAGAGAACCTATTGCGGAAACAATGGGCCTACCTGGTGGGTTTGTGAGCGATTTATGAATTTTTGGCACCATATAAATGGTGGGTGTGATCGGATGTGCAACTGTGAGAAAACTTATTTCATCATTAGTCAAATATCCCGCTTCCTTTCCAATGAACAGTAAAGTTTCTATTCTTTGTTTCAATCTTGTAGTGGGATCATCAAATATTTTTTCATAGAATTCCTGATCATTCAATTGTCGAAGGACCTCGGTTATATATGCTTGCTTATCCTGTATGACAATTGCACCTCCTTTGTCTGCTGGCTTAATGATAATATGATTATTGGTCTTTAAATTATAAAGTGCTTCTTTTTGTAATTTGGTGAGATTAAAAAATGGACGTTTGTTGCTGGCTTTATATAGACTCTCTACTTTAGTGAGTACTGTTTTCTCATATGCCATGATCAAAGGATCTACATTGGGTGGTGGATACCACCGAGAGGGTTTTTTAACTATTGAGGAATCTGTAGTATTTTGTGTTTGGTTGTTGAAAAAAATCTGTTATTTTTAATTTACGGAAAAATTTATATAGTTCTACATATGTGGAGAACTTATCCTGTGTTTGAGTTGGTACAAATTTAAGTCCTTTATCCAATACTTCTAGTTCTGTCTCTGTTAATACATATTGGGACAGATTAATGACTGAGCTCAAAGGTCCCAATCCAGACGTCTTTTTGACATTAGATTTTGACTGTCCCTCCTCTCTCGGTGTGAATATTGTCGGCTGCGATGTTTGTACTGATGACGTTTTATTTGAACACTCAATGTTTATTTATCCCGTCATTCCACCCTGCTTTTCTTCGTTTATTATAAATGTATGTGTTTTTTAAAAAAATTTTGGATTTGTGAGTTTATATTAATCTATTGAGCACTTGTACACGAATACGTTTTTTATGTATATATTTATAACATTGGTCCATTAACATAAGGCAAATATGATTTTTAATATATTTTTAACATATTTATGTTTTTTATGTTGTATGTCATTTAGCTGTGTGCCCCCTGAAGAAGGCTACGGCCGAAACGCGTAGGGGTTAATAAATTTGTTTACACCCACCTACGACTCTTGCCCTTTGTTGCTCTCCCCCGAAGGAGGCCTTTACTGTTCCGGTTCCTCCGATGCTGGAGCGGCTGCTCTTCCGCATGTGGGAGACCCCGGCCTCGACGCCGGTGTTAAGCAAGCGGGTCGATTCCATTTCTCGAGTCCGCAAGAGCCCTGGGTTCCAAAAGGCACAATTACTGCACCACTCCATGGTTGTGGAATCGGCCATGCATCGACTGAAAAGTCAGAAGATGCACTCCTCGGTGCCTCCCAGCCGGGAGGCCCGGAACCTGGATGCCCTCGGTAAGAAGTGCTTCCAGGGCTCTATGCTAGCTTGCCGTGTCCAGAACTACCAGCTCTACATGGGCATGTACCTCCGAGACCTGGCAAAGGAGATTGCCGGGTTCTCTGCTGGTCTCTCCGAGGAACCTTTGCAGAGGTTCCAGGCCTTGTCCACCGGTATTCGAGAGTGCTTGAAGTTTATCTCTCGAGCAGCCTACGCTGGCTTCGAGGCTTTGGCCCGAGTAGCTGGGGCCGGCATCGGTGCCTGCCGACAGGCTTGGCTACAGTCATCCGACCTCGAGCCATGGGTCCAGGACAAGTTGGTCGATGTCCCCTGCCGAGGTGAAAACCTCTTTGGCAAGCCCATGACTGAAAAGGCTGCAGAACTCGAGACCGAGATTCTGACCAGGACTAGGCTTTCCAGGAAAACCTCTGCCCCTTCTCAGAAGAAGAAGGGCTCGGGAAAAAAGACCTTTTACCCGAGGAAGTCATCTGCCTATAAACAATACCCTCATTATCAGGCCTCTGCAGCTCCCCAACAGGGTCAGCAGGCCAAGGGGCAGGGTCAAGGGCCCCGTAGGCAGAAGGCCCCCAAGCCACCAACACAGGCCCCTGCTCAGCAGGGTGGGGGTTTTTGACTCAAACAGCATAGCCTCTTCTCCTCAGCTGGCTTCTCTTAGCACAGGAGGCCGGCTGGCCCACTTTGCCCACAGGTGGTCAGCCGTCACATCAGATACCTGGGTTCTTCATATAGTCCAAAAGGGCTATCTTCTCCATTTTCACTAGGTACCTCCCTCCTATTTTCCAGGGGAGTCTCCAAGACCACCTCTGCACAGGGACCTACTCCTTCATGAGTTGACTGGTCTGCTTAAGGATCAGGTTGTGGAACCGGTGCCCCACCACCTGAGAAGTCAAGGCTTTTATTCCAGGTACTTTCTGGTACCAAAAAGAACTGGAGGCCTCAGACCCATCCTAGGCTTGCGAAACCTCAACAAGTTCCTGGAGAGGGAAAAGTTCAAGATGCTTACCCTTGGAATCCTGCTGCCCAACCTCCAGCAGGGAGACTGGCTATGCTCCTTAGATCTAAAGGATGCGTATACTCACATCCTTATTCATCCAGACCACAGACAATATCTCAGGTTTGTTGTGGGAGGAAATCACTATCAGTACAGAATACTACCCTTTGGCCTGTCCTCCGCTCCCAGGGTGTTCACCAAGTGCCTGGCAGTGGTGGCGGCCTACCTGAGGCTTCAGGGTCTTTTTGTGTTTCCGTACCTGGACGACTAGCTCATAAGGGGCCAATCTTCCCAGGAGGCCAACCAGGCCACCCTTCGCACTATGGCTCTGCTTCAGCACTTGGGGTTTGTCATAAACTTCGCAAAGTCCACTTTGCTCCCGTCCCAGAACTTGGAGTTCATAGGGGCCAGGCTCGACACTCTTCAAGCAAAAGCTTTTCTGCCTCTGGACAGGGCCCACAGGCTAATGGATCTGGCCAGCCAGTTTCACAGCAATTCCCTGGTCTCTGCCAGGCAATTCCTGAGACTACTCGGCCATATGGCTTCCACAGTTCATGTCACCCCCAATGCCCGCCTGCACATGCGGCCTGCTCAGTGGAGCCTTCGCACTCAATGGCATCAAGCCACAGGGAGCCTAGCGGACTCAGTAACGATATCAGACCTACTGGTCTCCTCTCTGCAATGGTGGCTTCATCTTCCGAATCTGGTGCTTGGAATGGTTTTTCAATCCCCTCCACCTTCTCAAGTGCTCACAACAGATGCTTCTCTTCTCGGTTGGGGAGCACATTGCCAAGGGACATGTTCTCAGGGTCTCTGGACCCCTTGGGAGGCTTCTCAACAGATAAACTTCCTGGAGCTACGGGCGATACGCCTAGCTCTGAGAGCCTTCTCCCACCTCGCCTCTCACCAGTCTGTACTGGTTCAGACGGACAATCAAGTTGCCATGTTCTATGTGAACAACAAGGAGGCACAGGCTCCTTCCTTCTTTGTCAGGAGGCTCAACGGCTGTGCTCTTGGGCTGTCAATCACGGGATCCTTCTCAAGGCTGTCTACCTCCCAGGTCAGGAAAATTACCTGGCAGACAAACTGAGCAGGATCCTGCAACCACACGAATGGAGATTGAACCCATTGGTGGTTCAGCAGATCTTTCTCAGGTGGGGACTCCCCACCATGGATCTTTTCGCCAGTCCTCTGATCCGGCAACTCCCGAGATTTTGCTCCAGACAACCGCATCCCCTCAGAGTAGCAGCGGATGCGTTTCTGATCTCGTGGTCCACAGGCCTACTGTATGCATTTCCTCCCACACCACTAGTGTCCAGAACGCTGTTCAAAGTCCTCAAGGACGGGGCTTCATTGATTCTCATTGCCCCCAGGTGGCAGAGGCAACCGTGGTTCCCGCTTCTGCTACAGCTAGCGGTGGACACCCCTCTGCCTCTGGGGTTTCAACACGATCTCCTGTCTCAAGATCAGGGGACTCTCTTGCACCCCAACCTCCAGTCCCTTCATCTGATGGCCTGGCTGCTGAAAGGGTAGTCCTGGCTCCCCTACTACTGCCTTGAGAGGTGGAAGATGTCGTCTTAGCTTCTTGACGGCAATCCACCAGGAAATCCTACGCTCTTAAGTGGCGTAGATTCTCCACATGGTGTGCTCAGCACAACGAGAATCCTTTCTCGTGCTTGGTAGCGGTGGTATTGCAATATTTGCTTTACCTCTCCAATCTGGGCCTTAAGTCTAACTCTGTCAGAGTTCACCTGAGTACTCTCTCAGGCCACCACTCGCCGGTGGACGGCAGGCCTCTTTCCAACCACCCTTTGGTGGCTCGTTTCCTCAGAGGCCTCCTTCTGCTTAAGCCTCCTTGGCGTCCACCGGCCCCTGAGTGGGATCTGAATGTGGTATTGCAGCGGCTTACTTGTCCGCCTTTTGAACCTATGGCTACCTGCCCTCTCCGTTTTCTCTCCTGGAAAACTTTATTTCTGGTAGCTCTCACCTCTGCTAGGCGAGTGAGTGAACTGCAGGCACTAGTGTCTGATCCTCCTTACACTAGGTTCTACAGGAATAGGGTAGTCTTACGGACTCACCCTAAGTTTCTTCCTAAGGTTGTCTCACCTTTTCACCTCAATCAGGAGGTGGTTCTTCCGACCTTCTTTCCCAGGCCGCATGCCAACCGGGCTGAGATGGTCTTGCATACCCTGGACTGTAGGAGGGCGTTATCCTTCTACCTTGACCGTACGCGGGAGCATCGGAAGGCTGTTCAGCTTTTCGTTTCTTTTGACCCCAATAAGTTGGGGCTCCCTGTCTCCAAGCGTACGTTGTCCATATGGGTTGCTGACTGTATCGCCTGGGCTTATGGGGCAGCCGGCCTCTCATTGGAGGGTCGAGTCACGGCTCATCGTGTCAGGGCGAAGGCTGTGTCAGTGGCTCATCTCCGCTCTGTTCCGTTGGCAGACATCTGCCGGGCCGCTACTTGGTCTTCAAGCCAGACGTTTGCGGCCCATTACTGCCTTGAGAGGGAGTCCCGCAGGGACAGTGCTTTCGGACAGGCAGTACTCCATAATCTCTTTGGGGTTTAGGCAACTCCTACCCTCCCGCCCTGGTGTTGGGCTACCGGTCGGGGGCGTTCTCAGAGAAAATTCCTTCCTTCTGTGCTGACGAGCTAGAGGGACCTCATTTTTCCGCTTGAGGTCTCCGGTAGCCTTAAACTAGGGAGTCCCATATGTGAGGACTGACTTCCTGCTTGGTCCTGGAGAAAGAGTAGTTACTCACCTGTAACAGGTGTTCTCCAGGAGCAGCAGGAATCAGTCCTCATAACCCTCCCTCCCCCCCTTGGAGTTGCAGTCATATGATTTATTTTTGCTAATTTTTTTGCTGTCTTTTAGCTATGTCATCAGACTGAGCAAGATGGCACCCTTGGGCGGGAAGAGGACCGCGCATGCGCGCTGAAATTCCCAAAGGCTTTCTTTGAAAGCTGGGGAAATGCTCCGCACGAGGGCTCCGTCAGCGCTGACGTCACCCATATGTGAGGATTGATTCCTGTTGCTCCTGGAGAACACCTGTTACAGGTGAGTTACTACTCTTGTCCCTCACCGATATGCATTACTGTTTTCACTGGTGTCTCAGGCCCGACCACGACCCAACTGTCTGCGGTCCATGTAGGAAGATGTCCACTAAGGCCCTGAAGAGCCAGCAGCAGCATGATAGGATTTTTCCTGAGTCGGTGCCTTCGTGAGCCCGGACCTCATCTGAGGCCTCTACGTCTCGAGGGGGAGCATTCTGAGCCTGAGTGTCGTCAAGGTTCCTCGGAGAGGGGGTCTCCCTCAAGGGAACACAGGAGGAAGATGAAGTCCTCAAAGGCAGCGTCGGATGGCTCCGAGCGACCTAGGCCCTCCCGAGGCCTGTCACGGAGCCCCGAGCGCCGACCGGGATCTTCGGAGATGGAGCGTCTGGCAAAGGTTCCTCGTCAGGAGAAGGATCAGCCGAGGCATGTAACAACTGTCCTTGTCGAGGACTCCCCCCAGGGGGAACCGGCGTCAGGTCTGACTGTGTCAGGACCTGACCCAGTGGCTGCGGAGCCTTCCGGACTCGTCCAGAATGGTGGCCTTGGAGCGCAGTGTGTCTGTCTTCATGAAGCAGCAGTGGGCGCTAATTGCCAGTCTGTCCGGTTCTTCTGCCCTGACCACTGGGTCATCGACGTTGAAGTCGACCCCGGAGGCCGAGCCAATCCTCGAGGTCTTTCGGGCCCAAGTCGATCCTTGGCCGAGGTCCCACTTGGCCTGCCGTTCGGGACCGAGGTAGTTACCACCGAGCCTCCTGGTGTCGGGGCAGTCGCTGCTGGGGCCCTGAATGCCAGAGCCCATCGATTCCTCCTCGGAGGCATCGGGGTGGGAAACGGAGGAAGAGGAGTCCCCGGACACCTGTCAGCACAGGGACGTCCTGTCCAATTCCCCGGTGTCCAAACCTCGGAGAAGGTCCCCTCTGGAGGACACGAGGTTCTTGGACTTCGTGAGGGATATGTCCAAGGCTTTGGCGTTCCCCACAGAGTCCGAGGAGGATCCTCGAGCCGACGAGCTTGAGATCCTCCAGTATGAGGCCCCCCCTCGGGAGGCCCTTACTGTACCCGTGCCTCCAGTCCTGGAATGACTGATGCTCCGCATGTGGGAGACACCAGCCTCGGATGTATCGAGTCCACTGGAGTCCAGGGTTTCAGAATTCACAGCTGCCGCACAACTCCATGGTTGTGGAATCAGCTATGCCCAGGCTGAAGAGCCGGAAGACACACTCCTTGGTGCCTCCTGGTAGGGAGGCTTGCAACTTGGATGCCCTCGGCAGAAAGTGCTTCCAGGGTTCTATGCTGACTTGTCAAATCCAGGCCTACCAGCTGTACATGGGCATGTACCTGAGATACCTGGCGAAGGAACTCGCCGAGTTCTCATCTGGTCTCTCTGAGGGGCCTTTGCAGCATTTCAGGAGCCTGTCTACCACCGTCCGTGAGTGCTCGAAGTTTATGTCTCGAGCAGCCTATGACGGGTTCGATTCGGCGGCCCGGGTAGCCGCGGCAGGCATTGGTGCATGCTGCCAGGCATGGCTACAGTCATCGGACCTTGAGCAATGGGTTCAGGACAAGATGGTCAATGTCCATTGCCAAGGGGAGAACCTCTTTGGCAAATCCATGACCGACAAGGCCGTGGAACTGGAGACCGAGTACATGATAAGGACACGGCTCTCCAAGAAGACCTCTGCCCCTTCTCGCAAGAAGGGCTCCGGTAAAAAGCCCTTTTATCCGAGGAAGGGTGCTGCTTACCAAAGCTACCCCCATTTTCAGGCCTCCCTGGTGCCCCCACAGAGGGAGCAGGCCAAGGGACAGGAGCATGGCTCGCATAAGCAGAAAGCCCCCAAACCCCAGGCACCAGATCCGGCCCAGCCTGGCAGTGGCTTTTGACTCTTTCAGCATAGCCCCTCTTCCCATAGGGGACAGGCAGTGCACGGGAGGCAGGCTTGCTCTGTATGCCCACAGGTGGACAGCCATTACCACCAATATCTGGGTCTTGCAGATAGTCCAGGAGGGCTACCTCCTTCACCTAGCCCAGGTGCCCCCTCCTTACTTGCTGGGAGAGCCCCCTCAGGTCTCCCCTTCACTGGTACCTTCTTCTGAAGGAGTTGGCGGGTCTTCTCGAGGATCGGGTGGTAGAACAGGTGCCCCACCACCTGCAAGGCAAGGGCTTCTACTCCAGGTACTTTCTGGTACCAAAGAGAACAGGAGGCCTCAGACCCTTCCTCGACCTGCGCAACCTAAACAAGTTCCTGGTGAGGGAGAAGTTCAAGATGCTCTCCCTTGGAATATTGCTGCCTTACCTCTGCCAGGGAGACTGGCTATGCTCCTTAGACCTAAAAGATGTATATACACACATCCTAATATACCCAGACCACAGACAATATCTACGCTTTGTGGTGGGGGAAATCACAACCAGGACAGGGTACTCCCCTTTGGCTTGGCCTCAGCCCCCAGGGTATTCACAAAGTGTCTGTCTGTGGTGGCCGCCTTCCTCAGGCTCCAAGGAGTCTTTGTATTCCCCTACCTCAATGACTGTCTCATCAGAGGTTCCTCGGCCACCGAGGCCCACCAGGCCACAACTCGCACCATCCAAGTGCTGCAGCATCTGGGGTTTGTAATCAACTATCCCAAGTCCAGCCTTGCTCCAACTCAGCAGCTAGAGTTCATTGGGGCCAGACTCGACACCCTTCAGGCAAGGGCCTATCTGCCTGCAGACAGGGCAAGCAGACTTCTGGCTCTAGCACATCAGGTGAGCCGCAGGTCCGTAGTGTCAGCAAGACATTTTCTGTGCCTCCTCGGGCACATGGCTTCCACGGTCCATGTGACCCCCGATGCCCGCCTCCACATGCGGACTGCTCAGTGGTGCCTCAGAGACCAGTGGTCACAGGTTGCCTCAGGGACAAAGTCACAGTGTCCAGGTGGCTAGTATGGTCCCTGGACTGGTGGCTTTGGCCACTCCACTTGGAGGCAGGGATGCCTTTCCAGGCTCCTCTACACACGAGGATCCTGACCACGGATGCATCCCTGCTGGGCTGGGGGACTCATTGCTAGGGGTTCTGTATTCAGGGAGTGTGGTCCCCCAACGAGAGAGCACAGCAGATCAATTTCTTGGAGCTCCATGCCATCCGCCTGGCTCTAGGAGTTTTCTGGCAGATCCTGGCCCACGAACCTGTCTTAGTACAGACAGACAACCAGGTGGCCATGTGAACAAGCAGGGTGGCACGGGGTCCCGTCTCCTATGTTAGGAAGCCCTGGATCTGTGCTCGTTTGCAGCCCAGCATGGAATTCATCTGCAGGCTGTCTACCTGCTGGGCCAGGACAACTGGTTAGCCGACAGGCTAAGCAGGACTCTCCAGCCTGACAAGTGTCAGCTGGACCGTGAACATAACATAAGAACATAAGATATGCCATACTGGGTCAGACCAAGGTCCATCAAGTCCAGTATTCTGTTTCCAACAGTGGCCAATCTAGGTCATATGTACCTAGCAGTTTCCCCAAGGGACACAGGTTCCACAATGCTTGTATTGGTTCAAGCATTGATATCCTGGGTCCCTTCTTAATAATGGTTTATGGACCTTTCCTCCAGGAACTTGTCCAAACCTTTTTTAAACCCATTGGGGTAGCCAACGGGTTTTCAACCCATTGGCTACCCCAATGGGTTTTTAAACCCATTGGGGTAGCCAATTGGCTTTTTAAACCCATTGGGGTAGCCAATTGGCTTTTCCATACCTGGGGGCGACCAGTGATGGATTTGTTTGCGAGTCCGGTCAATCACCAGTTGCCCCGGTTCTGCTCCAGGCAGCTGCACCCACACAGGGTGGCCGCCGATTCCTTTCTGATATCATGGTCCATGGGCCTCCTGTATGCATTTCCTCCGACGCCTCTGGTGGCCAAGACTCTATTCAAGATCCTCCAGGACAAGGCCTCGGTCATCCTGGTAGCCCCGAGGTGGCCGAGGCAACCCTGGATTCCACTTCTACTTCAGCTAGCGGTGGAGGCCCCCATTCCCCTGGGGTCCTCCCCAGGCCTCCTGTCTCAGGAGGAGGGTACTCTCCTGCACTCCAACCTGAGCCCCCTCAACCTAATGGCATGGCTGCTGAAAGGGTAATGCTTCCGCTTCTCCTTCCAAAGGATGTTGAAGAGGTCTTGCTGGCCTCAAGAAGGCTGTTGACTAGATGGGCCTATGCCTTGAAGTGGCGTAGGTTAGTGACTTGGTGTGAGGGGCAGGACATGGACCCTTTCTCCTGCCAGGTTGGGGTGGTTTTATAGTACGTTCTCCACCTCTCGGATTTGGGCCTCAAGTCCAACTCTGTTAGCGTGCACCTCAGAGCCCTTGCAACAAACCACTTCCCGATGGATGAGAAGCCCCTCTCTGCCCATCCCCTGTTCTACCCATGTCTGCCCTGTTCTACCCATGTCTGTACCCGCCAGGGTTGTCCTAATTTAGATTGTGAGCTCGTAAGAGCAGGCACTGTCTTGTTTGTTCATATGTAAACCACACTGATTTATATAAAACCAAATAAATAAATCCCTTGGTTTCTCGGTTTTTGAGAGGCCTGCTTCTTTTGAAGCCTCCGGTTCACCCTCCGGCAACCGAGTGGGATCTGAATGTGGTTTTAGGACAGCTTACTCGGCCGCCCTTTGATCCGATGGTGACCTGCCATCTCCGCTACCTTTCTTGGAAGGTGGTTTTCTTGGTGGCACTCACGTCAGCTTGGCAGGTGAGTGAGCTTCAGGCCCTTGTGTCAGACAGGCCTTACACCAGGTTCTGTAGGAACCGGATGGTGCTTCGCACGCACCCCAAGTTCCTTCTGAAAGTGGTCTACTTGTTCCACCTCATCCAAGAGGTGGTGCTGCCTACCTTCTTTCCCAGGCCGCATGTCAGTCGGGCAGAAACAGTACTGCATACCCTGGACTGTAAGAAGGCATTGGCCTTCTATATTCAGCGCACTCAAGCCCATAGAAGGACTCCTCAGCTCTTCATATCTTATGACCCCAGTAAGCTGGGGATGGCTGTTTCCAAGCGTACGCTGTCCATCTGGGTAGCAGACAGTATAGCCTGGGCATACAGGGCAGCTGAGCTTCCATTGGAGTGTCATGTTATAACCCATCGGGTCAGGGCCATGGTGGCATCAGTGGCTCATTTCCGCTCTGTTCGACTGGCAGACATCTGATGGGCCGCCACCTGGTCTTCGGGCCAGACTTTTGCAACCCATTACTGCCTGGATAGGGAGTAACCTTTTCGAGGTGTAGGCAACTCCTGCCTTCCGACCCTTCTGTGTCAGGCTACCGGAGTGCTCTCTCTTAGTTAGATTCCTATTATGGCTGCTTGCGGCTCTCATAGAGGGAGCCTATTTTTCAGCTGTGGGTTCTCAGTAGCCTATAGCTGGGGAGGCGGGAGAGTCATGAGGACTGACTTCCTGCTTATTCCCGGAGAAATCATAGTTACTCACCTGTAACAAGAGTTCTCCGGGAACAGCAGGAATCAGTCCTCATGACCCTCCCTACTCCCCTTGGGGTTGCAATCCTATTATTATTATTTTATTCTTTTTGCCGTCTTTTTAGCTATGTCATTTGACTGAGCAAGATGGCACCCTTGAGCGGGAAGGGGACCGTGCATGCGTGATGCAACTCCCAAAGGCTTTCTCTGAAAGTTGGGGATTTGCTCCGCACGAGGGCTCCGTTGGTGCCGACGTCACCCATATGTGAGGACTGATTCCTGCTGCCCCCGGAGAACACCTGTTACAGGTGAGTAACTACGCTAACATGATGGCAGAAAAAGACCACATGGTCTATCTAGTCTGCCCTTCCATATCAACCACAATAGTCCCCTTTTTATCTTTAGAGATCCTCTGCATTTGTCCCATGCTTTTTTGAATTCAGATACTGTCCTCGTCTCTATCATCTCCACTGGAAGACTATTCCATGCATCTACCATTCTTTCCATAAAGAAATATTTCCGCTTATTACTCCTGAGTCTAGCCCCTTTCACCCTCATCCTGTGTCCCCTCATAGCAGAGCTTGCTTTCAATCAAAAGAGACTCTCCTCGTGTGCATTTATGCTATATAGGTATTTAAACATTTTTTATTCTTTAACTTGGACTTGATATACCACCCAGGCGGTAGCATCAGGGCAGTTTACAAACTGGTTGCAAAACAAAAGAGTAGAAAAGAACACCATTGAGTGATAGTGGATAGATACACATGCACACAGATAGGGAAAGAATAGGGAGAGTGGGGCTAGGGAGGGAGGGGAAGTCTGAACTAGGGCAGGGGAGGTCAAAGGCAATATGGAACAGGTGAGTCTTTAACATGCTCTTAAATCTTTTAAAGGACAACTCAGTATGGAGTGTGCAGGGCAATGAGTTTCAAAGGGCTGGGCCGATGAAAAAGAAGGCTGAGCTGCGTATACGTTCAAGATGTGCACGTGTGGTGGGGGGAGATGTAGATGGTGTGAATGGACCATAGGAAACGTGTGGGGGGGGGGGCATGGAGGTGGATAAGATCAGCAAGGTATTGTGGGGAGCCAGTATGTAGAACCTTGTGAACAAGTGTCAAAACCTTGAACTGAATCTGATGTGTGAGTGGAAGCCAGTGGCGATTCATGAGAAAGGGAGAGATATGGTCTGGTGGGAGGACTGAGTGAGGTTACGGGTGGCTGTGTTTTGGAGTAGCTGTAAATGGCAGAGCTGATATAGGGAAAGACCAAATAGGGCAACATTACAATAATCAAGTCTTGACACAACTACAGTGAACAGTAGCGTGGTTAGGGAAGATGGGGAAAGATAAGAGCGGACTGCACGGATCTGATGTAAGGAAAGGAAGGAACATTGGACCACTGAGGAGATGTGGTTGTGGAACAAAAGAGAGGGATCCTGGGTGACACCAAGATAACGGAGAGAAGAAATGAGTGGGATAGGAGAGGAACCATTCTGAGGGAACAAAGTGGGGGAGAGAAGATCAAAGAAGAACCACATGGCAGTAGATTTGGTGGGGTTAAGATGAAGATACTTCGCAGATAGCTAAGAAACAATGTTACAAAGACAGGTATTGAGGAGGGTCGGGTCAGGCTGTAGGGGACTGGTGTGAAAGAAGAGGATAATGTCATCGTCATAGTAGTAAGCTGATAAACCAGATTGTTGAACAAGGAGCGCAAGGGGGGCCATAAAAATAATGAAGAGGAGGGAGGCCAACACAGAGCCTTGAGGGACACCACAGAGGAGAGGAGTGATCGGGGGGGGGGGGGGGGGGAAGAAACAGAACATGCAAAGAAGGAATGGGAGGTAAGAAAGGATTGAAACCAGTGTGAAGACAGGATAGGAGAGTAGAGTGATTCACTAAGTCAAAGGCTGAAGAAAAGTCCAAGGAAACTGCAAGATACAGATCATCCCAATTGTGAGACACGTGAAGCTCGTTAAGGAAGGAAGGGAGGATGGTTTCTGTAGTATGAACAAATCTGGACTGATGGGAGTGGGGAGGGCACAGGTGACATCAAGGTGAGTGGACAGTTGCATGAAAACTAGTTTCTCTAGAACTTTTGAGAGGAAAGGGAGGTTTAAGACATGGTGCCAATGAGCGGGGTTGGAGGGATCCAGGAACGGTTTCTTAAGGATGGGGTGAATAATGGCATGCTTCCAAGCAAATTAAAAAAATACCAGTGGACAGACTTGTGTTAAAAATTGAGAGGATAAATGGGAACAGGGCAAGAGAGGGTTCTAAGAGCTAACGGGAGGGGATAGGATCAAAGGAACATGGTCTTGTGGGAGGAGGAGAGCACTTTGGAGAGTTTCGTAGATGAGATTGGGGCAGAAAGAGGACCAGGTGTGTGACAGGAAGGGGACAAAGGAAGGGGATGGCGGGGAGACAGCTGAAGGAGAAGGAATACATGGGGAATGGGGAAAGTGGAGCGTAACAAAAGGACTTTCTTGGAGAAAAATGTAGTGAGATTAGCTGGATCAGGCATGGAGGAGGGATGAGGAACAGTCTGTGAAGAGTGCGAGACAGAGAGTGAGCGAAGGACCGAATAAAGCTGCCGGGTTTAATTGGAAGGAAATAAGGTCAGAAAAATAAGAGTGCTTCGCAGTGATGATTGCCATCTGATATTGGCGGTGGCAGGAGTGGAAGTGGAGTACGGAGTCAGGCGAGGGGTGTCTGCACCAGTGGTGCTCAGCATGACGCAGGTGAGAGTGGTAGAGATGAAGGCCAGGGTGGTACCATGGGTGGTGGGTAGATAAGGAGGAGGGTGCCAGTGGATATAATGGAGCCAGATGTTCAAGAGCGGATGCTAGAGTAGTATTCCAGGACTGGACTTGAGCTTCAACGGGAAGGGAGGAGAAATCAGGAGGGAAGAGTGAGTCTGCCGAGGGGAACTGGAGGAGTATGGAGGGAGTGATGCGACAGCTAAGATGAGTGGGTGTTGAACTGGAGAAGAGGCTGGGGAAGGATACAGAGGGGAGAGATGAAAAGCTCTGCCGAAGGTGGTGTCCCCATTTAACATCAATCAGACGGTAGTGCTCCCCATCTTCTTTCCAAGGCCTCATGCCAGCAGGGCGGAGACAGTTTTCCATACTTTGGATTGTAAAAGGGCCCTGTCCTATCTACAACAGACTCGGAGCCATCGCAAAGCACCTCAGCTTTTCGTATCCTTTGACCCCAGTCATCTGGGGCTCCCAGAGACTAAGCAAACTGTCTGCTTGTGTGATGGACTGTATTACCCTTGCATATGAGCAGTCAAGAATCTCACTGGACCAGAGGGTCACGGCGCACCGCGTCAGGGCCATGGCTACCTCCGTGGCAAAAGCTGCACTCCATACCTGTGACAAAAATCTGCCAGATCACCACCAGGTCTTTGGTCCATATCTTCGCAGCTCACTACTGTCTGGATAGGGAGTCCCGATGGGACAGCACCTTCAGCCAGGCTGTACTTGTAATCTCTTCGGGGTGTAGGCAACTCCTGCCCTCCAACCCTTCTGTGTTCAGGCTACCGGAGTGCTGGTTCCCCACCGGACACTTGGGTCTTGCGAGAATCTCTCAGTGGGGACTCAACTGCTGCTACTCATGGCTCACCCTTTGCAGGTTGCTGTGGCGTTTTTTACAGGTTCTCGGTAGCCTGTAGCTGGGGAGTCTCATATGTGAGGATTGACTTCCTGCTTGTTCCTGTAGAAAGCGTAGTTACTCACCTGTAACAGGTTTTCTCCAGGGACAGCAGGAATCAGTCCTTGGAATCCTCCCTCCTCCCCTTGGAGTTGATCCTTTACCATATTAGCTATATCATTAGACTGAGGCAAGATGGCACCCTTGGGCAGGAAGGGTACCATGCATGCGTGGTGCATCTCCCAAAGGCTTTCTTTGAAAGCTTGGGAAATGCTTCCCAGCAGGCTCCGTTGGCGCCAACGTCCACCCATACATGAGGACTGATTTCTGCTGTCCCCAGAGAACATCTGTTACAGGTAAGTAACTACGCTTTTTCCATCCTTGGTGTTACTTAAGAAGCAGCAAAGGTTTATTCCTAGCCTTTAATATCTAACATGCTCATAGCTGCCTGAACCTCTTGTTCAAAAACAACACACTGATTGCATCACCGCACGTGTCAGAGATATTCTACATTATGTACAAAAGGGAAATTCATTCCCACCTTTGCAGGTAATCCTATCCTGACATACACATGGTGGAGCCATCTGCATTGTAGTTGTGTCACCACACTCTAGAACGCCCATGGTAAAACAGCACGGTTATTCACACATCTTCCATTACCAATGGAAACTCAGACCTTGATAGCAGAAGCTGCACCTATTACAGCACTCGTTACTACATTAAATATAGCCTAAGGTAATGATACTGCACTCTGAAATGGAATGCTGCCACTCAGCTCCACCCATCATGCTGTCAACTGCTCCATCTCTATATTTTACTTTTAGCAATGAAGGCCACTGGATTTCAGGCATATAGGGAGAGATAAGAGAGGAAAGATAGTGAGGAGCTGCAGAGTGAACACACTTATAGATCAACAGGAGAAGTTTGAACTGGATGCAGAAACGGATAGGGAGTCAATGAAGTGACTTGAGAAGAGGGGTAATATGAGCATGATAAGGCTGGTGGAACATTAGCCGCGCAGTAGAGTGTTGAACAGATTGAAAGAGAGAGGAATGATTCAGAGGGAAACCAGCAAGGAATAGGTTACAGTAATCTACAGGGGAGGTGACTAAGGAGTGGATAAGTGTCTTCGTAGTGTGCTCAGAAAGGAGTGGGTGAATTTTGAGGATGTTATAGAGAAAGAAACGGTATGTCTTAGTTATCAGTTGGATGCGTGTGGAGAAGGAGAGAGAGGAGTCAGACAAACCCCAAGGTTGCGAACTGAGGAGATAGAGAGGAGTAAAATGTTATCCACAGAGACTGAGAAAGGAGGAAGGGGAGAGGAGGGTTTAGGGGGAAAAATAAGAAGCTCAGTTTTGGCCATGTTCAATTGCTGTTGGATGTCTTTGGTGAGACATCCAAGCAGCAATGTCAGAAAGGCAGGCAGAGATCTTGGCCTGGATTGCCAAAGAGATTTCAGGTGTAGAGAGGTAGATCTTGGAGTCATCAATGTAAAGATGGTACTGAAAGCCATGGGAACAGATGAGTGCACCAAGGGACTGTTATAGAGAGAGAAAAGGAGTGGACCCAAGACAGATTCTTGTAGTACGCTGTGATACGAGTGTGACATGCTTTGCTGTGAATGGAATGGATACAGCAGACATGTAGCTATTGGGAGTTATTATAGGGCATAACAGCTTGCAGAATGGCCATAGTAGTCCTGTAAGATATTAGGGGTTATTCTAGAGCATACACAGCTTGCCTGTGAGATATTAGGGGTTATTATAGGGTATAAACAGCTTGCTTGAAGTGGTCTGAACTAGTATAGTGAGTCAGAAGCACTTCTCTGTACATAAATTGTGTATGAAATCTATATCCAATCATAATCGTGAGAATTCTGTTTTCACATAAAGCTCACGCTGTACTATCCAATGAAAACACATCTCTGATAGCAAACAATTACTGAAACTTGTATATTAAAACGTGGAATTTTCCAAGGAGAAGGGAAACCGTACCGTACTGCACTAGAGACAAAGCAATTCTGTTTTGGCAGCTTTCCCGGATTCCTTCATCGTGGAAAGTTCCCCCCGATCGCTGAAGTGAATCTACAATCCGGTATATGTATTGATGCATTTCATTTCATGCTAGAACTTATTAGTCATTTTATGCTAGAACTTATTATGTTAGAACTTATTAGAACTTACTTATATGCATTGTATGACTTATAATCTTTTATATACTATGCAATAAACAGTAGCTTAGTATTACCATATATAAATTGTGCCTGGTTTGGATGTCAGTGAGGACTCAGAGTGATTTGTTATAGCAATACATAATGGCGACGAGGATGGGGATGCGAAGTGACTTAATTGATATTGCAGCCAGGTGATTTAATTGATAGAAAGACACGCAGTGCATGGCAGAGCTCTGTGTCGATTGAATCCCATTTGGCAGAGTGCCAAGAAAATCGCTGTTTTGACAGAGTGCCCAGACATGTTTAAAAGCAAGGATAAAAATCTTAGTGCTTGCCAACCCATCCCAGGATGAACAGATGAGACTTTAGCTTTGCAATTAGGGGATAACGGGTTTGTAGAATCATGGAATGCATATTTTTTTTTTTTAGGTTAGCAATGCCCCTTGATGTGGAGAAAAGACTCAAAGGGCCCCCTGGGGAACCAGGTGATGTAGTTTACCCCAGAAAGACAGACCTGGGTGTTGTTAAAGCAAGCAACGTCCCTTGATGTGGACAAAGTACTCAAGGGCCCCCTCCCTGGGAAACCAGGTGATTGATGTAGTTACCCCAGAAAGACAGACCTGGGTGTTGTTAAAGCAAGTAACGTCCCTTGATGTGGACAAAGTACTCAAGGGCCCCCTCCCTGGGAAACCAGGTGATGTAGTTACCCCAGAAAGACAGACCTGGGTGTTGTTAAAGCAAGTAACGTCCCTTGATGTGGACAAAGTACTCAAGGGCCCCCTCCCTGGGAAACCAGGTGATGTAGTTACCCCAGAAAGACAGACCTGGGTGTTGTTAAAGCTTATTGCAAGGTTCATTCCCAGCTGCAGAGCAAGCAGCTGGAATTGAGCCAAGTGGAGCACAAGTTGCTAGAAGCAGAAGGGAAATGATGGTTTTGGAATGCCATCAGAAGCTATTGCAGGATAAGCTGGATCATTATCAGGGGATAGCAGGAAAAGCCGCAGTGAAAATAGCACAAAATAAATACAGAAAGAGGAAAGGTAAGGTTAACAAACAGAAAGTATATAAAGCAGTGGCTACTGCCACCACAGAATGGGACCCAGATAGGTGGGATGGAGATATTTGGAATTCCTCAGACCCGGATGGGTGCTTGGGGGAAGAAGTGAAAGAAGAGTTACTATCTAGACAAGCTCAGCCCGTTAGTAGGAGACAGGAAAAAAACTGTATTGGGGCCTGGAAGACGCCCTATACGTGGTAATGATGGGCAACCCATACAGCAGATGGGGCCCGGAAGGGAACCGCTGCTGGGGCCAGATGGGCAGCCCCAATATCTCACTGAATTAGTCCCTCATACACGAATGAGGACCACTGTGGAGGATTTTACACAGGCAAAAGTAGATGATATACTGACCCGGTTCCGCCAGCAGCCAGGAGAAGGGGATTTGCAAAGGCTGGTTAGGGTCTATGATACTGGAGGGAGAGGAGTGAGTTTAGATGCTCAAAATGTTTTACGGCTTATTACACTGAGCCGTGAGCCCGTGATACAGAGGGCAATTCGACAGTATTTTCAGGATCATGTGGGGGTAGGGACTCATAATTTGTCCCAAATTCTGGTAGCTGGGTATTTGGACAAATACCCCAATGAGACAGATATGCCAATTTCGGAGAAACCATGGTTTACATTGCAGGATGCACATATGCCCCCCTTGACTCCACTTGATTGTTTGTTTAATTCCCAAGCAGATGAAGCAGCTTCGATATCAGTGGCGGAAACTACGCAGCCGATTGAGCCGTATCCTTCTGAAAAAGCGGTATGGCTTCAGGGTACAGCCCTTTGGGCACACCGAAAAAGTGGTCACTTTGGAGAAAAAAGCCACCTTCAGGTGGGCTCAAAGTAGGGGAATCCCATTAACCCTTGATATCATCAAGGAAGTGATCAGTCACTGCCCTGTTTGCCAGCATTCCCAGCAACGGGCGGTGGCATCACACAGGGATGGGGCATATTGGACGTGGACTACTGCCAGGGCAGATCTGGCAAATGAAAAAGGTTTTGGGTCCACTAGCAGAGTCAAAGTGGGGGCCAAAATATGAATTCATGAAATCAAGGACCGCCATCACCTGGGGAGGTTATTGCTGTAGGTAAGGATAAGGTGTTGCTGGTAATGCGACCTGGAAAGGAGCAATGGGAATATATCCCCGAAGACAAGTGTTATTTAAGAGAATAAGGTATATCTTTTGTATTTCAGACCCTGTTCCTTGGCATCCTTTCATTATGTTGGTGGGTATCCCTAAGTGAAACATGGACCCCTGGAGAGCTGTTAATCAAATCAAAATGTACTGGAGCTGGAAGAATGCCACCACAGAGCGACAACAAGATAATTTCACCTGCCCTGCCAGGCAATGATGTAAGATCTTGAATCTCACTACTTCCGGACAATTGTGGGCAGGTGCCCCTCAGGCGGGGGGTGGTTATCAGATGGCATATGCATTACACCAAGAAAATGGGACGATTAAACTTTAGCAAATTGTATGCATAATGCCGGAGCTGGCATTAATGATGCATTGACTTTATAGACTCGGTGGGCTCCCACCATTTGGCACCCAGTCCAAGAGTATGCAGCTATTTCTTCTGAACTTTTGAACTTATTTACAAATGCTACTCAGTATACGTGGAATATGTCAGAAAACACAACTCGCTTTGCTAATTGGACAGTATGTACTTTACAAGCTATGACAATTATTGAACAACGCGATAGGTTTCAAGCGAGACTCCTATCCAGAAACGAACAAATTTGGAAACAAATATTGAATGTCACTAATGAATAGTTGATGTATAGTGCTTCCAAAAATGCAGTGCAATGAGATTAGTTGCACCGGACAAGCTACCGTATATAATGTAACTAAGAAGATGCAAATGTGTGTAAATTTATAGTACTTCCTTTGGTAATGGGGACCCCTGGTAGAATTTCATATTGGCTTCCGGAATTTTCAGGGACCCATATTGATTCTAATAACCGTACCCATGATCTATCCACCAGCACCGAGGTGATAGGAGGAACAATTTGTCGCATCCAATCTAGTGTATATGAACCTTGCTTATTGCAGAATAGTGTTAACATGTGCAAATTCATTATCTTGCCACCAGTTTATGAATACTTGATTGAAATAGCTCCACAAGAAGTATGCATGGTAGTCAATACCAAAGTTATACTTAAGATGATTCTTCCCTTTGTGGGTGTTTGAAGAATGTACCTACACTACGGTGGCATCTTGAAACTTATTTACTTTATGCTGTTACTCATAAAGCTGTACATCATTATTGGACGCCCATACCAATGGATGTCTCGAATTGGGATCTAAATTTGACAAGATTACATAAGCTGTTAAATGATTCTGCGTTGTTGCATAATCATCTGAAACACTTAAACAGGACTATTGCAATGCACCAAGTGCATACCGTGCTGATGGCAGATAACTTGGCATACCTAGGATCCAGTATTGCCAAGGCTACCTCCCATCATTGCTATGACATTTTTATGGGATATTCCCCCTCGGCTACTAATGTTTTAAATATGTTGATCCATCCAGTTTGATACTGGTGATAGTTGTTTTTATCCTCTCCATCTGCAACTGCTGTATATGTCACAAATTAGACGGCCGTTTTTTTCAGCCAACATCCTACATGTACTGCTGAATCCATTAGGACCGAATGTGATACGAGTGTGACATGCTTTGCTGTGAATGGAATGGATACAGCAGACATGTAGCTATTGGGAGTTATTATAGGGCATAACAGCTTGCAGAATGGCCATAGTAGTCCTGTAAGATATTAGGGGTTATTCTAGAGCATACACAGCTTGCCTGTGAGATATTAGGGTTATTATAGGGTAAAACAGCTTGCTTGAAGTGGTCTGAACTAGTATAGTGAGTCAGAAGCACTTCTCTGTACATACATTGTGTATGAAATCTATATCCAATCATAATCGTGAGAATTCTGTTTTCACATAAAGCTCACGCTGTACTATCCAATGAAAAACACATCTCTGATAGCAAACAATTACTGAAACTTGTATATTAAAACGTGGAATTTTCCAAGGAGAAGGGAAACCGTACCGTACTGCACTAGAGACAAAGCAATTCTGTTTTGGCAGCTTTCCCGGATTCCTTCATCGTGGAAAGTTCCCCCGATCGCTGAAGTGAATCTACAATCCGGTATATGTATTGATGCATTTCATTTCATGCTAGAACTTATTAGTCATTTTATGCTAGAACTTATTATGTTAGAACTTATTAGAACTTACTTATATGCATTGTATGACTTATAATCTTTTATATACTATGCAATAAACAGTAGCTTAGTATTACCATATCTAAATTGTGCCTGGTTTGGATGTCAGTGAGGACTCAGAGTGATTTGTTATAGTAATACATACGCCAACTGAGAGAGGGATAGCAGTAGAGGAGGATCCACCAGAGCAAGCACTGAAAGAGCGATTGGGGAGATAAGAAGAGAACCAAGATAGCACAGAGCCCTTAAAACCAAGCGAGGACAAGTTATCGAGGGGAAGGTTATGGTCAACAGTGTCAAAAGCAGCAGAAAGGATGAGGATCAAATAAAGGCCCTTGGATTTAGCCTGAAACAGCTTGCTGGAGACTTTGGCAAGAGCCGTTTCAGTAGAATGTAAAGGACGAAAACTAGATTGTAAAGGATCCAGAAGGGCTTCAGAAGAGAGAAAGTTGAGGCAACAGCGGTGAACTGCACGTTCAAAGAGTTTAGAAAAGAAGGGGAGGAGAGGGAGGTGGGTCATTAGTTAGGACAGGTAGGGTCTAATGAGGATTTATTGAGGAGAGGTGTGACCTGAGTCTTCAAGCATGCTGTAGGACAGTTGCAGTGGAGAGCGATATGAGAATATGAGAGATGGAAGGAACAACAGTGGAAGAGATGGAGCTTAGGTGATGGGTGGGAATAGGATCAGAGGAGCAGGTGGTGAGTTTGGATAGAAAAGGAAGAGAGGGTAGCAGAAGTGTGTGTGTGTGGGGGGGGGGGGGGGAATTGGAAATGAAGAGAGGAAGTAGCTGACATCATGGGGAATTGGAGTGTGATCTTGTGGATTTTGTCATGGAAATAGCCAGGGTTTGGACAGAAAGGGAAGGAGGGGTTGGAGATGGACGCACCTTGAGGAGAGAGTTGAGAGTTGTAAAAAGACTGAGGGTCAGAGGCAAGAGAGTTAGATGGACATAATAGTCTTGTTTGGCGAGTGCTATAGCTGACTAGAAAGAGACAAGCATGAATTTGAAGTGTAGAAAGTCACAAGGGTGCAGGATTTGAACCAAGCGCGCCCAGCTGAATGGGCACCGGAACGTAGATAGCGGGTAGTGGAAGCAACCAGGGCTGGGGTATAATATGCCTCACAGGATGTGGCATGGGCAGAGAAAGAGCATCCAGAGCAGAGGAGAGTACAACATTATAGGAAGTTACTGCCTCATCAACAGACTCAGATGACATAGTGGAGGAAAGAGCTGATAAGACAGTAGAGGAGAGAGCCCAAGGGTCAATAGCATGAAGATTTCTAAAGAGGTTGTAGGAGACAGTGCGAGGTTGAGGTAGTAAGTGATGAAGAATGAAGCTTAGTAGGTGATGGTCCGATAAAGGAAGAACTAAGATACAGAAATTTGAAAGTAAACAATTAGAGAAGAATACAAAGTCGAGGCAGTGGCCGTGCTGGTGAGTGGGGGCAGTAGAGCAAAGCTGGAGGTCGATGAGGAGGGTAAGGGAAAGGAGCTTTAAAGCATAAGGGTCAGAGAGGTAATGAACATGAATGTTAAAATCCCCGAGAATAAGGGAGGGGGAAGATGAATCCAGATAGAAGGAAAGCCATGCGTCAAAGTCAGTGAGAAAGGTAGAGGTGGACTTTTCTTGAGATTGATAAAAGCAGCTAACCGGAGAGGTAGTGGAGTAAAAAGGCATATGGAGTGAACTTCAAAGGAGGGAAAGGAGTGAGATTGAGGCAGCAGGAGGGATTGAAATTGGCTGGAAGGAGAGAGTAGAAGCCCAACACTACCACCACAGCCAGTGGGACAAAGCATGTGGGAGAACTGATAGCTGCCATGACAGAGAACAGTGACTGACAGCAAGTCTTCTGGGAGGAGCCAGGTCTGAGTTAGAGCAAGAAGTTGGAGAGCATTAAAAAGCATCAAAAAATCATGGGACAAACACAGAGGATCTCTAAAGGAAAAAAGGGGACTGTTGTAGTTGTTGATATGGAAGGACAGACTAGATAGGCCATGTGATCTTTTTCTGTCATCATTTTTCTATGTTTCTATTAGAGATAAAGAGATCATGAGTAAAGGCAAGTTTATTTGAGATGGAGTGTGCTTTCCACAAGGCACATGACAAAGGGAGAGAGGAAGGGTAAATGAAAGGGAGATGAATAAGATTTGAGCTGTTGCATGAAGATATGTTCTGGTAGTGTGAGAAAAGGGTGGCCAGGGTTGGGGTTGATTTCTCCAGAAGAGAGAAGGAGGAGGAGTAGAAGACTGTGGGACAGAGAGGAGACAGCACGGTGGCAACGAGGGTGAGGTTGTTTTAAAGAAAGAGATGGCTGAATGAGAGGGAGAAAGTGGTGAAGCTAAGAGCTGATGATAGGGTAGAGGACAAGATGGTGGGGGAAGTGAGGATGGTAAAGGGGAGTTAAGGGGGGGGGGCTTGAAGGTGTTTGTAGGAGGGGGAACAATTAGGGAGTATGAGGAGTAGGTAGAAAAAAGTGATGAGGAGCCATAAAAGAGAGAGATGGAGAGGAAAACAGACGTCGGAAGAATTAAGGATAGGTGGGAGAAAGATCGCAGGGGATTAGGTTCACCTTTGAATAATCATGGTAATGAGCACAAGATTTATTTATTTATTTATTTATTTGAACAGCTTTTATATACCGCTGCTTCCAAGGATCAGCAGCGGTTTACATTACAACAAAAATCAAACAGGTACATCCTGGCTCCTCTACTGTTTAATGTCTTTCTTGCCCCCCTGGCACTGATCATTCAACAATCTGGGATTTTGAGTTACTTCTATGCTGACGATATCTTTCTGTTGCACCACACTTCTTCATCCTGTCCTGATATATCTCCTTTAGAAAATTGTTTGTCCACTATCTCTTCATGGCTTTCTTCTAACTGCTTGGTCCTCAATGTTAATAAGACTGCTGCAATTTGGTTCCCCCACACCTTCACTTGCTCCTTCTCTTGCAGGTTCCACCATCACTGTAGTCCCCAAGCTTCGCTACCTTGGAGTCTTCCTCGATAGTGCCCTTAACTTTCATGATCATATCTCCCACATTTCTCGGTGTTCGTTTCTATGTCTCCGGAAAATTCGTGCTGTTCGTCCCTTTCTGTCCACTCAAGCTCTTACTACTCTTCTTCTTTCTTTAGTTATCACCAGATTAGATTTCTGCAACACCATTTTTGCCGGTCTTCCCCAAAATCAAAAACACCGTCTTCAATTGGTCCAAAACACAGCTGCTCGCATGATCCTCCACGCCTCCCCTCGCGACCATGTCACCCCTCTGCTATATCACCTCCATTGGCTACCACTTGATTTCCGGATATCCTTCAAAGTTCTCACCCTAACTCATAAAGCCATCTATCACTCAACACCTGCTTACCTTTCGGATTTACTGACTTATCATACCCCCTCACGCAGTCTTCGATCCATACACATCAATCGCCTTCATCTTCCAGCACCCTCCAAAGCTCATCTGCAATCCACCAGGAAATCGGCCTTTTATTATTTAGCACCCTCTCTCTGGAACTCTCTCCCCACCAACCTCCGTACAGAAGAATCCTATTCCAAATTCCGCTCCCTTCTGAAAACTCACCTTTTCTCTCTAGCTTTTCCCCCCTAAATCTCCCTTTCTCTGTTTTTCTGGCTGCAATCTGGATATCTATTCTGCTCTCTTTTCTCTCCCCTCTATCATTTCTTGTAATTTTATCTTTTTAACTATTGTTTTTATATTGTAACTTTTTATTCTTCTAACTATTGATTTTATATTGTAAACCGCCTCGATGTTATGGGAGGCGGTATATTAAATGTACAATAAACAATAAACAATACATAGAACTTTATGAACTATATTACATTATAACATGAATTGTATAGAACATCATTAATGTATTACAATATAACAGGAACATTATTGAACTATGTTACAATAAAATATATTACATATATATATGTAAGAAGAGTTATTATAATGTTAAATATCATTTACAGTTGTCGTGTTCCAGTTGTAGATATACATTTGGATAGGGTAAATAAATTCAGTTTATGGTGGTTGGGAAGTTATACCTGTTTCATCATTGGTGTAGTGTTGTCTGAATAGATGAGTTTTTAGATCTTTTCTGAATGTTAGTAGATCTTTAGTTTCTCTTAATTGATCTGGAAGATTGTTCCACAGTATTGGAGCAACAAGGGAAAAGGCACTATTACTTGTTGAGTGTTTTGTTTTCCTTATTAGATCTGGGACTGCTAATGTATTAAGGTTTTTTTCTCCGTCTTATCCTATTATCGAGTGGGTTGTGAAGAAGAGTGGTTAGTATGATGGGGCAATATTATAATTAATTTGGAAAGTGTGGTTAACAGTATTTTGTATTGGATCCTACTGAATATGGGTAACCAGTGTAGTGTGTATAGAATGGGGGTAATATGGTCAGATAGTTTGGCTTTAAATATAACTCTTGCTGTTACATTTTGAGCCATTTGTAAGATTTTGAGCCATTTGTAAGATGGCTATAATAGATTGAACACTATGGGCTGGGTGGGTAGAGGGAGGGATAAAAGTTATGAGGATATGCAGAGACAGGTACAAATGGAGACAACTAAACAAACATACAGATAAATAAATAGCACACCAACAGTGATAAAATAAATATATCAATAGACACACAGAACTCACAGGCTGGCAGGTAAATGTGCCCAAACTGGCAACAAAACAGGCAAGCAGCTTCTCGGTGCTGAGGCAGAGAGGGTGAAAGGAAATAGACATAGGAGTAATATATGGAAGTATTTCTTTACAGAAAGAGTGGTAGATGCATGGAATGGTCTCCTAGTGGAGGTAGTAGAGACGAGGACAGTATCTGAATTCAAGAAAGCATGGGACAAACAGATCTCTAAAGGAAAAAAGGGGACTATTGTAGTTGATATGGAAGGGCAGCCTAGATAGGCCATATTTTTTTTTTCTGCTGTCATGTTTCTATGTTTCTAACTTCACCTCCAGTCCATTTTGTATGTGCAGAAGTCATGACCCACACATCTTTTTTTGCAGTGATCAGGCGCCTCTCCTCTCAGCATCCCTGCTACTGCTAAAGGTGTATCGGAGCATCTGAAAGGGGCTTCCAAGTAACACATAGGCTACTCCCCAGAACCTCTGCTATGGAGATACATGAGAAGTATTCACCTCAGCCTTGGGCCCTGTCTTTTAGCCCTGCACCAAATTCATCACCACCCTCTTACTCAGTTGCTGCTTTGCCACTTGCCAGTCCCTCTACAGGCTGCTATATCTTCATTGGACTGGGGCCAGCACACATCCATGGACATATGGGCTTTTGGTGGGAGTGCTTTGCTGTTAATGTGATGATGGAATGTGACCCCTCCAGAATCCACACCCAGCCAATACCCACTCCCAGTGTACATTGTTAAACATATGGCTTCCTGTGGACATGCAGTGTGTGTGGCATTGGAGGGAGTCACTGAGGAGGAAACTGCACATCTCTCCTCCACCAAACGCACCACCTGCTCCTCTTATCCCATTCCCACCCATCTACTAAACTCTATCTCCTCTGCTGTGTCTTTCCTTCTGTCATATCTACAACCTATTGCTTCCTAATCATCCCTCATGTACCTTCGAGACCTGGCAAAGGAGATTGCCGGGTTCTCTGCTGGTCTCTCCGAGGAACCTTTGCAGAGGTTCAAGGCCCTGTCATCGGGAATCCGAGTGCTCGAAGTTTATCTCTCGAGCAGCCTATGATGGCTTCGAGGCTTCGGCCTGTGTAGCTGCGGCCGGCATCGGTGCATGCCATCAGGCTTGGTTACAGTCATCAGACCTCGAGCCATGGGTGCAGGACAAGTTGGCCGATGTCCCCTGCCGAGGTGAAAACCGCTTTGGCAAGCCCATGGCTGACAAGGCTGCGGAACTCGAGTCCGAGACTCTCACCCGGACAAGGCTGTCCAGGAAAACCTCTGTCCCTTCTCAGAAGAAGAAGGGCTCGGGAAAAAAGACCTTTTACCCGAGGAAGTCATCTGCCTACAAATCATACCCTCATTTTCAGGTCTCCACAGCTCCCCAGCAGGGTCAGCAGGCCAAGGGGCAGGGACATGGGCCCCGTAGGCAGAAAACCCCCAAGCCACCAGCTCCGGCTCCTGCACAGCAGGGAGCGGGGTTTTGACTCCAGTGGCATAGCCTCTCCTCCTCAGCTGGCCCCTCCCAGCACAGGAGGCCAACTGACCCTGTATGCCCACAGGTGGTCAGCCATAGCAAGGGATACCTGGGTGCTAAGCATAGTCCAGAGGGGCTATCTCCTCCACTTCCACCAGGTACCTCCCTCCTACTTTCCAGGGGAGTCTCCAAGGAAGGAACAGGCAATGGAACTGGTGCCTCACCATCTGAGAGGTCAAGGCTTCTATTCCAGGTACTTTCTAGTACCAAAAAGAACAGGAGGCCTCAGAACCATCCTAGATTTGCGGAATCTCAACAAGTTCCTAGAGAGGGAAAAGTTCAAGATGCTTACCCTTGAAATCCTGCTGCCCTACCTCCAGCAGGGAGATTGGCTATGCTCCTTAGACCTAAAGGATGCTTATACTCACATCCTTATTCATCCAGACCACAGACAATATCTCCGATTTGTAGTGGGAGGAAACCATTACCAGTACAGGATTCTCCGTTTTGGCCTAATGTCCGCCCCAGGGTTTTCACCAAATGCCTGTCGGTGGTGGCGGCCTATCTCAGGGTTCAAGGACTCTTTGTCTTTCCATACCTGGACGACTGGCTCATCAGGGGTCAGTCTCCACAGGAGACCAATCAAGCCACCCTCCGCACTCACTCTTCTCCAGCATCTGGGGTTTGTCATAAACTTCGCAAAGTCCACTTTGCACCCCTCACAGAACATGGAGTTCATAGGAGCCAGACTGGACACCCTTCAAGCAAAGGCTTTTTTGCCAGTGGACAGGGCCCACAGACTGATGGACTTGGCCAGCCAATTCCACAGCAATTCTCTGGTCTCCGCCAGACAATTCCTGAGGCTCTTAGGCCACATGGCATCCACGGTCCATGTAACTCCAAATGCCCGTCTACACGAGGCCAGCTCAGTGGGGCCTCAGGACTCAGTGGCTGCAGGCCACGGGAAACCTGACGGACAAAGTGAGGGTGTCCAAGCTACTAGCTTCTTCTCTATAGTGGTGGCTTCATCTTGCGAATCTGCTAAAAGGGGTGCCTTTTCAAGCACCTCAACATTCTCAAGTGCTGACAACCGATGCTTCTCTCCAAGGTTGGGGTGCACATTGCCAAGGAGCATGCACCCAGGGCCTCTGGTCCCCTTGGGAGTCCGCACAGCAGATCAATTTCCTAGAGCTCAGAGCAATCCGCCTAGCCCTCTGGATTTTCTCTCATGTCCTCTCTCGCCAGTCCGTCTTAGTGAAGACGGACAGTCAAGTTGCCATGTTCTATGTGAACAAGCAGGGGGGCACAGGGTCCCAACCTCTCTGTCAGGAGGCACAGGACCTGTACTCCTGGGCAGTCAATCATGGCATACTTCTCAAGGCAGTCTATCTCCCTGGACAAGAGAATTTTACCTGGCAGACAGATTGAGCAGGATTCTGCAGCCACACGAATGGCAGTTGAATCCTCTGGTGGTTCAACAGATCTTCCTAAGATGGGGTCTTCACACCATAGATCTCTTTGCCAGTCCACTGAACCATCAACTGCCCAGTTTCTGCTCCAGGCAACCGTATCCTTTCAGAGTAGCAGCGGATGCCTTTCTCATTCCATGGTCTACAGGCCTCCTATATGCGTTTCCTCCCACGCCTCTAGTGTCCAATACACTGTTCAAAGTGATCTGGGACAAGGCCTCGGTGATCCTGGTGGCCCCCAGGTGGCCAAGGCAACCCTGGTTCACACTTCTTTTGCAACTAGCGGTGGACACTCCTCTTCCTCTGGGGATGCAACCCGATCTCCTGTCTCAGGAGCAGGGATCTCTCTTACACCCCAACCTCCCTCAATCTGATGGCCTGGCTGCTGAAAGGGTAGTTCTAGCACCCTTACTGCTGCCTAGGGAAGTGGAGGACGTGGTCTTGGCCTCTAGGAGGCAGTCCACTCGGAAGTCTTATGCCCTTAAGTGGCGTAGGTTCTCCACCTGGTGTGCTCAACACAAGGAGGATCCCTTCTCATGCCTGGTACCAGTAGTGCTGCAATATTTGCTTCACCTGTCCAACCTAGGCCTAAAATCCAATTCTGTTAGGGTCCATCTCAGTGCTCTCTCAGCACACCATTCACCGGTGGAGGGTCAGTCTCTCTCAAGCCACCCTTTTGTGGCTCGCTTCCTCAGAGGCCTCCTTTTGCTTAAGCCTCCAGTTCGTCCACCTGACCCTGAGTGGGATTTGAATGTGGTCTTGCAACGGCTTACTTGCCCACCATTTAAGCCTATGGCTACTTGTCCTTTGTGTTTTCTCTCCTGGAAAGCGTTGTTTTTGGTAGCTCTTACCTCAGCAAGGCGAGTGAGCGAGCTTCAAGCCTTGGTGTCAGATGCACCATACACTAGGTTCTATAGGAACAGAGTAGTCTTACGGACTCACCCTAAGTTCCTTCCTAAGGTTGTCTCCTCCTTCCACCTCACCCAGGAGGTGGTTATTCCAACTTTCTTTCCCAGGCCGCATGCCAGCCAGGCTGAGATGGTCTTGCATACCCTGGACTATAGGAGGGCATTGTCCTTCTACCTTGACCATACGCAGGGACACCGAAGGGCTGTTCAGCTCTTCGTCTCTTTTGACCCTAATAAGTTGGGGTTACCTGTCTCCAAGCGTACCCTGTCCATTTGGGTAGCAGACTGTGTCACCTGGGCGTACAGGGCAGCCGGCCTCTCGTTGTAGGGTCGAGTCACGGCTCACCGTGTCAGGGCGAAGGCTGCGTCAGTGGCTTATCTCCGCTCTGTTCCATTGGTAGACATCTGCAGGGCCGCTACTTGGTCTTCAAGCCAGACTTTTGCGGCCCACTACTGCCTCGAGAGAGAGTCCCACAGGGACAGTGCTTTCAGACAGGCGGTACTCCGTAATCTCTTTGAGGTTTAGGCAACTCCTACCCTCCGGCCCTGGTGTTGGGCTACCGTTCGGGGGCGTTCTCAGAGAAGATTCTTTTCGTACATGCTGAGGCTTGTCACAGGGTTCCCGGTGACACAAAGATTTTACGCCACTATGTAGAGACGTTAATGATCAAAGAGACCAGGTGGAGGGAAATAAAGGCTTTTATTCCCTGTTTAAAGCAAGGTTCAACTAAGAGATAATTCCAGATAACAGAAACAGTCCTTTGTCTTAAAAGGTACCAATATTCACTGAGCACTTAACTGTTACTTCACAGTTAAGGCAAGTTTTTCCATAGTAGCATTCAGTATAAGAAACATTAAATTACATTTCACTTATTCTTCTGTGATATGTGGAGCATGCAGACTTTGGAGCATAGGCAGTGCACCAATCACATTCCATTAACTCTGGCATAGGTGAGGGAACAGTGCTGGGATAATCCACTTCCATAGATTCTTCTCCCCTGTACTCATTCAAGGAGCATTCACTGTCCCTGTCTATCTCAGCATGGTAGTTTAAAACTTGGGAGTCTGGCTTCCTATAGCCAGGGATTCTCAGGGCTGGTGGTAGTTTACTAAACCAGTCTTGATTCTTGTATCTCATAGAAGGAATACTTTTTTTTAGTAGCACAATTATCACAGTCAATATTTAATGCCTCATACCTTGGCTTTGGTGAGATAAAATCCACAGTGCTTCTTTTTCCTGCACCTCTCCCTTGGTAGCTGCACTTCTGCCTGCCAACCGGATACCGAGGTGTGCTTCTAGGCAGTGGAATAAAACTGCTGTTGGATTCTCCTCTCACTCTGGGTAAAAACTTCTGTTGCCTATAAAAGTGCTTTTCCCTCTGAACAGGTGAAACTGGGTAATGATCCTCTAGAGATAATAAGCTTCTATCAGAACCTTTCTCTCTGGTTCTTGGCTTTCTTCTCTCTATTCTATCTCCAGGCAAAGTATAGGAACTAGGCGTGGCAGACGGTCTCACCTTGGGTTAACTTCCACCAAACTCCCCTTGTACCACAGGATCAGTTTGGGCCTTCTGGCTTCCCACCTTGTGAGGTCTGTTTCTCCTCCAGCTCCCAGCTTTGCTTCCTTCACAGCAATCAGACTTATCTCCTTGGTAGCCTCCAGGCTTCTCTGCTGTTTCTCCTTCTCCTTCTCCTTCTTCTACTACCAGCTCTACTCCTTCCCTGTTCTCTTCCTCTTCCTCCTGTCCAGAAGCATTCTGCTCTGGCTTATAAAGTGCACGGTTACTGATGACTTCCTGGTTCCCATTCAGCTGCAGGTCATCAGAGAGCCTAGGTTCATTAAGTGCGGCATGTCTGTTCCTGCTCCCTCTAGCTGTGCCTGGGGGTAACTGCACATCTAGTTCCTCTAAAGAAACAGGATTTCTTTTCTTCCAAACAACTTTATCAGTGCCCACATCATGACAGGCTCTAGAGGGAGCATATTTTTTCAGCTTTGGGTCCCCGGTAGCCTTAAGCTGGAGCGTCCCATATGTGAGGACTGACTTCCTGCTTGGTCCTGGAGAAAGAGTAGTTACTCACCTGTAACAGGTGTTCTCCAGGAGCAGCAGGAATCAGTCCTCACAACCCTCCCTCCTCCCCTTGGAGTTGCAGTCATATGATTTATTTTGTTTTTTGCTGTCTTTTAGCTATGTCATCAGACTGAGTAAGATGGCACCCTTGGGAGGGAAGGGGACCGCGCATGCGTGCTAGCAGTCCCAAAGGCTTTCTGTGAAAGCTGGCGAAATGCTCCGCATGGGGGCTCCATCGGCGCCGACGTCACCCATATGTGAAGGCTGATTCCTGCTGCTCCTGGAGAACACCTGTTACAGGTGAGTAACTACTCTCTCTTTATTTTGCTTAAATCAGAGGTGTACCAAGCCTCAGTTTTATTTTTTACTTTGGTTTGTAGGATGGGTAGGGTTTTAGGATGCTGTTCAGCAATTCTTTTAATTCCAGTATTCCATTGCTTTATTAGAATCTCAAGATTAGTTTATTCGCTTACCTGAGAGACTATAGATTCTATTAGAGCGTCCTTGTCAAATTTGTTGAACCTGTTTTTGTGGTGTGTAGGAGCTGCTGCTTTATGATTGCAGGGTTGCATTGAAGTATTGAATGTAAATTGTATTAAGTGATGGTCAGACCAAGGGACCTGTATTACTTTGGGTGGGGAGCTTATGTTTGTATTACTTGAAGAAACCTTGGGCAAGAATACCAGGTCAAGTAGATTTCCTTTGTTGTGGGTGGGTCCTTGTATGATTTGCTGGTAGCCCATTTGATCCATGGCTTCTAAAAAGGCGTTAGTGTGCTGATGTGAAGGGAGGCTAGGTTGATGTCCCCTAGTATGATATGTGGTTTTCTTACTGATGTTGCACAAACCATTTCCAGTACTGTTGCTAATTCTTAATGAATAGTTGTTGGTGTTCTGTATATAAGGCATACTGTGAGGGTTTTGTTTTCAAGCTTGAGGAAATCAATGCCTTCCCAGTTGTAATATGAGCGCATATAGAAAGGTTTAGGGTTTCTCTGGCTATTATTAGAACTCCACCTCCTCTTTTATTGTTGCGAGAGCAGTTAAATATGTTATAACCAGTTTTCCTCAGTTGATTAAGAAGGACTGTGTCAGTATCTGTGAGCCACGTTTCCGTAATGCATAGGAGATCAG
Organism: Ichthyophis bannanicus; assembly: GCA_033557465.1. Classification (NCBI taxonomy): domain Eukaryota; kingdom Metazoa; phylum Chordata; class Amphibia; order Gymnophiona; family Ichthyophiidae; genus Ichthyophis; species Ichthyophis bannanicus. The sequence continues at coordinate 399,609,951 of CM066039.1, read as the reverse complement.
GGTTTTCATCAGTGATGAGGTCATGTATAATGTGGATTTTTTTCCTAATGGACCTGGCATTTATTAGTAAGCAATTTAGCGGGGTTAATGTGAGTGGGTTGTGAATAGCTGTGAATGTGGTGGTGTTCATTTTGATGAGTCTAGTAGGAGGTTTGTGAGGTTTGGATTTTGGGTAGTATGTGTTACATTGCGTGTGTTTGTCTGTTGTCAAATGGTTGTGTATATACACTCTTGTGTTGGTCTATTTGCAGGGGGTTATAGCCAATAATGTTAAAAAGGAAAGACCCCCTATGGGTATTAAGCCTCTATCGGTGAACCTAGCACTGAACTGAATTCACCACAACCAGAATCAATCAACTAGGTAAACTATGGTCTCAGACTCACATAAGCACTGCTTTAAACTCTGTCTGTTCAACTTGCTGAGTTGTGTGCAAAATTGAAAAAACCCCGCGGTGAAAGTAAAGAATGTGCTGGGGTATGAGAATTTCCCCCTGATGAAGAACTTGAAACGCATGAGCGGTACCCTTTTTGGTAGCGTCGGGGAAACTTGCCAGCGATTTTCATCGATTTACAGATAAGCGCATTCACTTTTTATAAAAAAACGCTTGAAAAAAAAAATGCAAAAATTTAGAATGATTTAAGAACTTTTTGGTGAACGTACAATAGTACAATTTACTCAACAACGGTAAACGTTAAATGGTCGTTGATGCGAGAAGGCACTTTGCTTTTAACAGAGTTTAAAGCAGTGCTTATGTGAGTCTGAGACCATAGTTTACCTAGTTGATTGATTCTGGTTGTGGTGAATTCAGTTCAGTGCTAGGTTTACCGATAGAGGCTTAATACCCATAGGGGGTCTTTCCTTTTTAACATTGTTGTCAAATGGTGGCATTGTGTTGGATATTGTATTGGATATTGTATGTGGATGAGTCTTGGTAGTGCACATAAGGGGTAAGTGTATGTGTATGAAAGACTTAATTTGGACGAGGCACGGGCATGCCAGGTGTGGGCATGCCTGTGGCGTGCAGCTGCTTTATACGATGATCGGAGCTCTGATTGGGCTTTAAAATAGCAGTGGGAGGGGCAATCGGGGGTCGCCTGAAGAGCGAGGAAGCCTCGATGGGGGTGGAGCTAGCAGCCGCGTGTAGCACAGAGTCTCAGAAAGTTAAAATACAGGCTTAGATGTACTTGCCCAGACTGGTGCCTTCTCATTCTACTTATCTTATCTGGACATCTTCAACCCAATTTACGTCAGATGATACGTCAGATCTGATATATCACCTGACTGATCAAGATAGCACCCTTGGGCGGGAGGGGGACCACGCATGTGTGGTGGCATTACCAAAGGCTTTCTTTGAAAGCTGGGGAAATGCTCTGCGCGGGCTCCGTCGGTGCCGATGTCACCCATATGTGAGGACTGATTCCTGCTGTCCCTGGAGAACACCTGTTAGAGGTGAGTAACTACGCTTTCCATTCCAATTCAGCATTAAGACTGTGAGGAGTGACTGTGCAAAGATCATAAATCCAGTGTTGTTTTCACTGAAGAAGGAGCCAATCAAGATCGCCACCACAAACAGGTAAGCGAATGTGCTCCAAAACTACACAGCGAAACATGATGAAACATCCAACAATGTTATATTAAGAGAGAGTCATCTTGACCTTTCAAAATGCAGTTTTTATGTTTTGTCAAACAGATCCGTCTTGACCGGAGGGTCTTGCCCATGTACATTAAAGCACACTGGCAAATCAGTAGCCTAGTGGATGGGGCAAGGTACTTCAGGCTGGAAGGTCGGGGGTTCAAATCCCACTAGAGAACAGCAACCTTGGGCCGGAAGGACTGGGGTTTCTAGTCCCACAGGTGCTCCTTGTGGTCTTGGGCAAGCTACTTAATCCTCCATAGCCCATGTTCCCTGTAAAATAGTTATCTCCAAGTTATAATGCCCTGTTCAATGTAATTTCAGTTTGTTCAATGTAAACCGCACTGATGCAGAATAGCGCGGTATATAAGAGAATTAAATAAATAAAATAAATAAATAACAACAACTTTGACCAGTGTAGTGTAAGTGCCGTCGATTCAGAGTCGACTCATGGCGACCCTCTGGATAGCTATCCTAAATTGTGTTCGGTCTTGAGTCAGGCGGCTCATTGTTGACAGACTGGTACCCGTAGCTGCTGTTATTGTCTCGATCCATCTCATTGCTGGCCTTCCTCTTTTGCATTGACCTTCTATCTTGCCAAGCATGATGTCTTTCTCTAATGATCTCTCTCTTCGCATGATGTGTCCAAAGTATGAAAGGTGAAGTCTTGTCATCTGAGCTTCTAAAAAAGCTTAGGTTTGATCTCCTCTAGTACCGACTGGTTTGTTCTTTGGGCAGTCCATGGTATACACAGTATTCGCTGCCAGCACCATAATTCAAAGGCATCAATTTTCTTCCTGTCTATCTTTTTCACTGTCCAGCTTTCACATCCATATGATGTTATTGAAAATACCATGGCTTGAACAAGTCAAATCTTTGTATGGAGAGAGACATCTCTGCTCTTGAGAATCTTATCTAGGTCTTTCATAGCCATTCTGCCAAGAATAATGCGTCATCTGATTTCCTGACTGCTTGTTGCTTCTTTATTGATAGTTGATCCAAGTAGGTTAAAGTTGTTCACAATTTCAATTTCTTCTCCTTCAACGATGAACCTGTTGATTATGCCAGTTGTCATGATCTTTGTCTTCTTTACATTAAGGTGCAGGCCCATTTTGAGACTATGTTCTTTGATTGTGAGAAGCAAATGTTTCAGATCATCTTCACTTTCAGCCAGTAATGTGGTATCATCAGCATAGCAAAGGTTGTTGATGAGTCTTCCACCGATCTTCACACCTCTGTTGTCTTCATACAATCCTGCTTCTCTGATGATTTGTTCTGCATATAAATTAAACAAGTAGGGGGAAAGTATGCAGCCTTGTCTTACACCTTTGCTTATTTTAAACCATTCTGTTTCTCCTTGTTCCGTTCGAACTGCAGCTTCTTGATCAATGTACAGATTGTGCAAGAGTACGATCAGGTGTTCTGGTATACCCATGCATCTTAATATGGCCCAGAGTTTCTTATGGTTTACACAGTCAAAAGCCTTGCTATAGTCGATAAAGCACAAATAGATATCCTTTTGGTATTCTTTAGTCTTTTCAAGAATCCATCTCACATCTGCAATGATGTCTCTCGTTCCTCGCCCTTTCCTGAACCCTGCTTGCACTTCAGGTAGTTCTTGTTCCAGGTATGGTTGTAATCTCTTTTGAATAATCTTCAGTAGAATCTTGCTGGCATGTGGGATCAGAGCGATTGTGCGATAATTTCCACAGTCAGTTGGATCACCTTTCTTTAGTTTTGGTATAAACACAGATCTTTTCCAGTCAGTTGGCCATGATGTTGTCTTCCATATTTCTTGGCAGAGCCTTGTAAGTACGGTAACAGTTGCATCAGATTGCTGTAATACTTCTATGGGAATGCTATCAATGCCTGGTGCTTTGTTCTTTGATAAGGCTTTCAATGCTGATTCAACTTCTTCTTTCATCACCAATGGTTCCCAATCATAAGGTACAGGTTGAAACGGCTGTTGGTCCACTTGATCTTTATCATATAAAAACTCTGTATATTCCTTCCACCTTTCCTTGATCTTCTCAGCATCATTCAACATAGAACCTTGAGCATCATGTAACATTCCAATTCGAGGCTGAAACTTTTTCTTTAACTCTCGTAGCTTTAGGAAAGCCGATCTTGTTCTTCCTCTAATAGTTTCTGCTTCTATTTCCTTGCATGCATCGTTGTAGTACTTTTCCTTGTCCTGTCTTGCTGCACGTTGGAAATCTCTGTTGAGTTCTGTTATTGTCTTTCTTTCCCCTCTGGCTTTAGCTTCTCTGCATTTCTGGGCAATTTTCAGTTTTTCTTCCGTCATCCATTTTGGCCGTTTTTGCTTTTTCACCTTTTGTAGAGACTTTTCACTTTCTTCCAACACAGCCTTCTTGATGTCATTCCATAACTCTTCTGGAGCTCTGTCATTTGTATCTAAAGCAGCAAATCGATTTTGCAGGCAGTCTTTAAATTCCAGTGGTATATTCTCAAGGTCATATTTTGCTGCATTCATGAGTGGTTTGCTCTTTTTCAACTTTAGCTTGAGTTTGCATACTAGTAGTTGGTGATCAGTACCACAGTCAGCTCCAGGTTTTGTCTTTGTTGATGTTATAGAACTTTTCCATCGTTGACTTCCACAGATGTAGTCAATTAGATTTTTATACAATCCATTGGGTGAAGTCCATGTGTACAGTCGCCGCTTGTGTTGATGGAAGAAGGTGTTTGAGATGAATTGATCGTTCGTCTTGCAGAATTCTATGTCTTTCTCCAGCTTCATTTCTGTTGCCAAGTCCATATTTTCCAACTACCTTGCCTTCTTCTTTGTTGCCAACGTTTGCGTTCCAGTCACCCATGACTATCAGGATATCCTGTTTGCATGTTCTGTCAATTTCAGCTTGTACTTGTTCATAGAACTCTTCAATTTCATTCTCTTCTGCAGCTGTTGTTGGGGCATACACTTGAATTATAGTTGTGTTGATAGGCATTCCTCGTAGACGAATAGAGATTAAGCGTTCGCTGATTGCATTGTATTTCATTACAGTTCTTGCAAGTTTCTTCTTTATTATAAATACAACACCATTTCTTCTTTGTCTTTCATTTCCAGCATAGTAGACCATGTGATCATTTGATGCAAAGTGCCCGATGCCAGTCCATTTCAGTTCGCTGACACCCAACAGATCAAGTTGTACACGTTCCATTTCATTCTTGACCACCTCCAACTTCCCTTGGTTCATACTTCGTATGTTCCATGTCCCAATGCATAAGACATCTTTACAGCTTCTGACTCTCATTTCATGCACAGCTACATCAGCAGTCAGACGTCCTGAGGGCTTTGATCCAACCACATTATAAATGCTGGCTTTACTCTGAAAAGTCTTCAGCTCTTCACCAGTAGCTAGTTGAGTGCCTTCTGACCTGGGGGTCTCATCTTCCAGCACTATAGCACAATTTGTTTTGTTGTAACTATCCATTGGGTTTTCATGGCAAGATACAGAAGTAGATTGCCGGACCTTTCTTCCGCGCAGCTTAAGTTTGGTGTTGTTGCCATTGTCACAGAAATGTGATCCTCCGCCGTCAACACTATCCCATTCTGCTGCTGCCCAGATGGGTGGTTTGTCTTGGTCTGGCACCTCAGCTGAGACCTTTCCATCTTGGGAGACCCTGCCAGTAGTTATACTACCGATAGTTTAGCTCTCAGCATCACTGATGCACACAAGCCCTCACAGCACGACAAGCTGCAAACCTGTATATATGGCACCCCAAATTAAGATTTACCGATCCACACACTTATGAACACTAAATTCACAGCCACTGCATGCCGACACCCCCGCACTATCCTACTTGATTGGTTTGCAGTGAAATCCGCTTTGATTCAAGGATAAAGCGGGATATAAATACTTTTAAATAAATAAATATATTTATCTCATGCATATTCATTAGAGGCAGCATGAAAACCCAAGTGGCTTTGTGCTCTCTAGGACTGGAATTGGAGACCCCTGCTCTAGTGGATCCTCCTCTGCTACTATCCCACTTTCAGTCGGTACACCCCAATGCTCTGGCTTGGAACCTCTTCATTGTGGGGTTTTTTTTGTTTCTGCTTTTATACTGGTTTTGTAAACTGCCTTGATGTCTCGATGATAAAGCAGTATAACAAACAATTGCAAATAAATAAATAAAATTCTCTCTCTACACTCATTCCCTTTGTGCCCTGATCTCCTTCCATAGTTTTCAGTGCTCTCTTTATGCTGATGACTCTGATTTACCATTCTATACCAGGCATTTCTTCAGGAATCCATGCCCGTATCTCAGCTTGCTTGTCTGACATTGCTGCCTGTATGTCCTGCTGCCATCTAAAACTGAACATAGCCAAGATGGAACTTCTTATCTTTCTCCCTGAACTCACTTCCTCCCTCTCTTCCTTCTCCATTTCTTTAGATAACGCTGTCATCTCTCTGTCTCCTTGGCTCACAACTTTGGGGTCATCTTTGAGTCTTATATCTCTTTCTCGTCTCATGTCCAACAGAGCTAAATCTTGTTGTTTGTTCCTCTACATCATCAGCAAAATTCATCCTTTCCTTTCTGAACATACCATCAAGACCTTTATTCACTCTCTCATCACATCCCTTCTAGACTAGTGCAACTTGCTCTTCACTAATCTCCCACTGAATCATCTCTCTCCCCTTCAATATGTTCAAAATTCAGCTGCATGGTTAATCTTCCATCTGTGTCTCCATGTTTACTTTATTGGCTCCCTATCTCTTTCTGCATACTGTTCAAACTTTTCCTACTCGCCCATAGGTGCATTAATTCTGCAGCCCCTCATTATCTCATCTCTTATCTTTCCCTACAACCTATAATGGTAACCTTGCTTATTCAACAAATCATTTTTATCAATGCCCTTTTCTTCTACTGTAAACTCTAGAGTCTGTTCATTCTACCTTGCTGTACCATATGCCTGGAATAGACTATCCATGTTGGTATGTCAGGCTCCATCTCTGGTCCAAACTGAAATCCAGGCTAAAAACTCACCTCTTTGAGGCTGCTTTCAGATCCTGACCCTCTTATTCTCCTATCCGCACCCATATATCTTTTAATCATTTCCCTTAAGGTTTACCCTAGTCCCCTGTTTGTCTGTCTTGAACAGATTGGTTTTTTTTGTTATATGAATGTTCTACTGTGTTGTTTTAATGTATACATTACTGATACTGTATCATATTATTGCTATTACTGTGCTTTACTTTACGTATTTTCAATTCCAGTTCGCCTGGTCTAATTAAGGTCCATTTTAGTAAAAACCTGGAAGTCAGAATCAAGATGTGGAGGTCATCATGTGTACAGTTCTGATGCTATTTTAGAAATGGCGCTGGTGAAAGTGGAGCCATTTCTAAATTACATATCCACGTGCAGCGGGAAGAGCAATCATACAAATGTGCATGCAGGAAAAATGAATGGAGGAATCCCAGCAGCTTACATGTGAACATTCTAGCATTTCAGAACGTGCATGTGTAAATGCATGGACGAATGTATGCCCAAGGATCCATGTTGAATGATACTGAGAAGATCAATAAATGGTGGAAAAAAATACACAGAGTCCATTATACCATAAAGATCAAGTGGATCAACAGCCATTTCAACCTATACCTCTGCTTCACATCACCGAGACTCGGCACAAATCCTAAGATAACATACTAACCAGAACAATCATGCTCACCATGTATTAAATACTGGTCACACTTCTTGCCCTTATCCCACTAACTAAAGCACACAACACCTCCCTACCCTACTCTACCCCTCCATATGCTCTCCACACCCTCCATCCAACACTCCTGCACCACTACCATAACAGACACCGTTACACCAAACACATCATATCCATATCAACCACTACCTCCCCCTCCCGTCCGACACAACCTCCAAGACCCCAACTACCACACTCAAATGTGCACTTATAAATGCTTGATTAATAAAAAACAAAACTCAAACTATCCAGGATCTCCTATCTGACTACCAACTTGATATCCTCTGCATAACAGAAACCTGGCTCACAGACACCAATAATGTCCTTCTTAACTAGCTTAAAACTGAAGGTTTCTCCCTCTTCAATTGTCCTAGAAACAATCTTAGAGGAGGTGGAGAATACTAATTAAATCTCACCTCCACTTTAACTAACAATCAACTCACAATTATCCTCAACTACAGAACTCCCTCTGTCTCAACAAATGACCTATCCAGTTTACTTGAAAATGCTCTGAACACCAAGACTAACAAGGTCCTGATCATCCTGGGAGACTTCAACCTCCCCTCACTACAGCCCAAAATAACAATTGACTTTCTCGAAGCCAGGACAGCTATGGAACTCATACAGAACATAACATCTCCCATGCACAACAAGAGTAACACACTCAATTTAATTTTCACCCCCCTTCATCCAACACATACATACCCCCCCCCCCCACACACACACTTCAAACTCACACAACATCCTGGACCGACCACAGCCGCATAATTTTCTCCCTGACACTTAATACTCCTATACTTCAACCAAGTCAACACGCTACACCCTGACGATTCAGACCCTTTAACAGAGACGGCTTTCTAGCAGACATCATTCCAAACCTAGAAATCGACACAACAGACGTTAACATACTCACAAACAACTGGAACCTCACAATCAAGAAAGCTGCAGAAATACCAACCCACCAAGCTGACGCAGCCAAAAAACACTCCAGATGAAAAACCCCATGGTACACTTAAACCTACGAATGCTCAAGACTCAACTCAGATGACTAGAATGAAAATGGAGAAAAACAACCCAGATTAAAGTCAACCCAGATTATCTGATCCTTCTTCAAGGCTACCATTCAGCCGCAGACAAAGCAAAGCGTGAATACCACACAAAACTTATCAACACCTCCATCAACCACCCTAGAGAACTATTTGACCTAGTCAGATGCCTCACTGAACTACCCATCAACCACAACCCAGAATGACCTATCTCTCACCACCAACTGGCTGCCCACTATTAACAACTCCATCCACACCCTAACCTGCCCCCAACCCTTCCCAACACCCCTGACCCCCAAACTGCATCCTGGACCACTTTTGACATCGTTATAGAAGAATTCATTCAGACCATACTAGCAATGCTTAACACAACAACCTCACCCCTCGACCCATGTCCAACCAACTGGATAAAAACAGCCAAAGATGAACTCAGTCCAGTACTCGCAAGATTAACACAAGAATCTCTACAACAAGGACTAATGCCAGAATGCCTCAAGCTCTCCTCAATCTGTCCCACCCTTAAAAAACCCAGCCTTGACCACTCCAACCCTGCCTCCTACAGACCCATCACCAGTCTTCCCTTCCTAGCCAAAATTATTGAAAAGACTGTACAGTTGCAACTCCAAAACCACATTGACAACAACTCCCTTCTGGATCCCCAACAACACGGTTTCCGCCCACTCCATGGAGGAGAAACATTCATGACCTCCCTTACCAACTCCTTAATTAAAGGCATTCAAGACCAATCCAAAAACCTCATACTGATATTCCTGAACATCTCTGCAGCGTTTGACACAGTTGACCACAGCACCCTCTTATTCCGCCTTCAATCAACCAGAATACATGGAACAGTACTCAAATTTTACCTCTCAAACTGGCAACAGCAGATAAAACTAGGATCAAACATTTCCAATCCATACTGACAAACTCAGGGAGTCTCTCAAGGATCCACCCTATCAGCCCTCCTCTTCAACCTATACCTCCAACCCCTCTGCACAATCATAAAAGTGCACAATGTCAGTTTCTTTAGTTCAATCCCCTCAAGTCCACCGCCACCCGGGTTACTTTTGGGTCCCCATTCCCTTCTCTGGTCCCCTCCCTTGCTTCCACCGCCATTCCCTTGGTGTCCTCATTCTGTTACCTTGGTGTTGTTCTTGACTCCTCCCTCTCCTCAGATCATATCTCTTCTGTCTCTCGTCGTGCCTTCTTTTGCCTCCGTCAGTTGCGCGCAGTCCGTCCCTTCCTTACATCATCTTCCTTAACCACTCTCCTTTTGTCTTGTGTTGTTTCCCGTATTCATTATTTATTTATTTATTTATTTATTTAACAGTATTTTTAAACCGCCTTATCTTATTAATCAAGGTGGTATCACAGCAAACAATCGGGTAAAGTGAGTGTGTTAATCATGCAGTGAGGGTGCAATTTAGTTGAGTGTGTGTTGTATCGTGTGCTAGATTGGGGTGAGCTATGTACAAGGTGTGGTGTGTTGCGTGCTAGAATGGTTTGAGCTATGTACAGTGTGGGCTATATACAGTGGTGCTGTAAAACATTATCTGTACAGGCAGCAATATGTGCTGTTATACATTCTCTTAGGTTATGTGATGTGTCCATAGTGTTCTATGAACAGCATGGTTTTTAGCTGTTTTCTAAAGTCTTTGAGGTCTGTAGTTGTCCTCAAGTCGTCTGGTAGTTTGTTCCATATAGTTGGAGCAGCCATGGAGAGAGCTCTGTCTGTTGTGTCCTTGCGTGTGTGTTTGAATTCACCTGGGGTGCTGACTCGGTTGCGTATTATTGTAATGTCTCCCTTGCTGGTCTTCCCCTTTCCCAACTCCATCATCTGCAGCTCCTTCAGAACACTGCTGCCCATATTCTCACTTCCCCTCCCCCGTTATGAGCACATCACCCCCCTCCTGGTTCATCTGCATTGGTTGCCAGTACGTTTCAGGGTGCAATATAAAATTCTCATCCTCACACACCGTACAATTCACTCCTCCTCATCTCAGTATTTGGCTGATCTCCTACAGTTCCATGTCCCCCCTCGTTTGCTCTGCTCTGTCCATAATTACCGGCTGGTGCTTCCCCCCCCCCCCTTCACAGGCACACCTTGAGCGCACTCGTTCCTCTGCTTTTTTCTTCCTGGCCCCCTCCCTTTGCAACTGAATGTAAATAGTTCCCCCAAGTTACCTCCATGTTGACTCCCTGTTCCATGTAGACGACGGTCGAATGCAACTGACCAAGTGTTATATTGTTCAATGTAAACCGCACTGATGTCAAAGAGCGCGGTATATAAGAGATGTAAATAAATAAAATAAATAAATAACTCTCTTCCCCTAAACCTTCGGTCTGAGTCCTCTTTCCCCTGCTTCAAGACTGCCTTGAAAACCCACCTGTTTCAGTCTGCTTTCAATCTCCCTCTCCCCCTTCCTTAGAGTTCCCTGCTCCTTCTCTTTTCTCTTGCTTTGCTGTCCATCCTTTCTGTCCTGTCGATTAATGGTGTTCCTTTCTTCGTTTCCTCAGCAGTCTTTTTTTTTTTTGTATTGAACACCGCTTTTTGTCTTCTGATGTAAGCAGTATAGCAAATTTTGAAATAAAGATAAAGTTTCCATATCTATGCCGACGACATTATGATATATTCCCCAATTCACACCAAACAGCCTTTATACACACAAACCCAAGACTGCTTTTCAGACATCTCCCGCTTGTTATCTATTGTGATGAGGAGAGCATGGCTGAGCCCATGCAAACAGAGGAAAATTATAAATCTACCTTTAAGGAAGGAGACAGGCAAGGTATCTGTGGCTTTCAGGGTGCAGGCAGAGGGAAAAAACACGCACTTGCTGAAGCTAAGCCACACCCAAGCTCTGCTGATCTAAGGGCAGGCTTGGAGGATGAGAGACACCTGGGTAAGGGACAGTGCAAGTTAGGGAAAAGGCAGCCTTATAAACCCAGAGAAACACATGAGAGGGGGGCCAGCACTAGGGCCAGCACCAGGACCAGCACCGGCTGGAGAGAGGATTCCACGAGAGAGCAGTACTCAGGGAGATAGCAGCACACGAGAGAGCTGACTAGAGAGAGCACTGCAGACTTCCGTGGAGGGAGAAGCACCAGGGAAAGACCCAGAGAACTCACCGAAGAGGAGAACAGTGGAGATTTCCAGGGGGTTTTCAGAGGTTAAAGCAGCACCCAGAAAGAGAGCCAGGCTTGCAGGGAAACTGCAATTTGTTCTGAAGCCAGTAGAGCTGTAGCTGAAAGAATTGCAGACAAGGGGCAAGGTGCAGTTCCTCCAGTACGTGGACCAGCTAAAAAAGATTCAAGTTCCTAGAAGGTGGGTGGATAAAAATATATCTAAGAGTGACCTAAGCCAGTTAGAGGCACTCTGGCGTTTGAGTCAGGAGAAGAACCTTCTCACTCCAGGTGAAAAACCCTTTTCCTAGTAAGAAGCCTGTGATAAGGAAGCTTATCATAGCTCAGGAAGGAGCTATAGGAAAGGTGAAGTGACTCTGAACAAGCAACCTGTCAGTTCTGGTAGAAATAAGAAAACAGAATTTTCCCATAAAAGACTACCAGTCCCAGAATGCACCAGATTTCCAACAGCCATTAGAGGAGCTGAAGTGGGGAAACGTGTGTTCAATCAGGAGGGCTATGAGGTAATCCCTAAGCACTCATCTCAAAGGGCAGGGCCTGATTCAGCACAGCTGCGCTGTATTAGGGAGGAGCACTCATCTAAGCAGAATAAGAGTAGAGTTTATTCTACAGATGACCATCTTCATGATCACCTTGGATATCCAGAGAATTGTCCTCAGTATCCTGAGAATCAGCTTGAGTTTGATCATCAGTTTCATCTGAAGGATCATCAGAAGCAGAAGCCAAACCGGACAGACAGAGAGGCAAGGAAACCCTCTGGAAGAAAGAGGAGAAAAGCCTTTGAGAGGTCTAGAAGAGTCCAAAGCAGTACGTATACTGGGAGGAATTCCAAGGGCCAGCATACACCATTGGACTGGGGAAAGCCAGAGGAATGGTGCTGCAGAGCTAGGAATCACCAGAGGCTACCTGTGAGGGAGACGGCTGCACGTGGAAGGGACCCTAAGACCTGTGCCAGAAGGTATGTGAAGAGAGATCCAGTGTCCAGGGATCTGGATTGGAAGGCTGGACATAAGAACTGGACTACATACTGGCCAGGCTATATAGAGAGGAACTCTAGCAGCAATGGAAGCTCAGGTATGAACACTGATCTATGCCCTAGCTCTAACCTTGAAAGACAGCAGGGAAACAAGTATTCTCCTGAAAATGCTCCATTGAGAGATTCATCTGTGCCAATCCATGATATTGAACCCATGCTTGTTGAACAAGGGGGAATAATAGCAGATGAAGATCCTATTTATATGGATTGTTCTCTATCTAAACTCCGTTGGTAACTTTCTGTTATAAAGTACAGCAACCATCACAAAGAAATACAAATTTGTTCTTTAATCTACTCAGAAAAGCTCCTGAAGCAGGATTTGACCCACACAGTAGAAAGCAAGCCAGCTAAGGGGTTTCAGCTGGATAACTGCTAGCAATTAAGCCTTACCTAATTGCTTGTGAGCTAGGAGAGAATCATGTCTGAATCTATGTGGGAAGTAATCAGAAGTTAACCTGAAAAGAACAGTTTGTTTCTTGCTTTGTGGCTTTTCATTTGTTGTTTTCCTGATTTTGACTTTGTTTTTCCAAGTTAACACTGAAAGCAAGTAACCTAATTTATGTGCTACCAAGCATATCTGTGTTGGGAGAAATAACCCCATAAATAAATATCTTATTGGCTTTACCCAAGAGCACAACTAAATTATTGTCAGCAGCTGTGTCTGGTGTGAATGAACTACATTGCCCACAATACCTTGCAAATCATATAGAAATATGCACTTGCCAAGAGTGTGAAGATTCTCACCCAGGCAGCCGTCTGACAAGCCCCAGTGGAGGAGAATTCAGGAGCTCTTAGAGAGTTTCAAGCAAGAAGCATTGCATGAAGGCTTAGAGCCAGACATACCGGTTGAAAACTCGGAGGAAATGCAGGTAGAATCTGTTGAACCTGATTCTGACTCAGAGGATTTATTAATGGACTGTTAATGGTGCAAAAAGGCAGAATAGAAACTGCTGGTTAAAGAAAAAAAAGTCTGTAACCTGAAAACCACCAAAAAGCAGTGAGTAAGACAGGGAGAATGATTCTAGCCTGAATTGCTAAGTACTCTGTTGAAAGAAGAAAAGACATTTACTTTGATTTGAAGAAAAGAAACTGTGTTTGTTGCTGTATGTTTGAAAAAGAGTAGTTACTCACCTGTAACAGGTGTTCTTCAGGAGCAGCAGGAATCAGTCCTCACATATGGGTGACGTCGGCGCCGACGGAGCCCTCGTGCGGAGCATTTCCCCAGCTTTCAAAAAAAGCCTTTGGGAATTGCAGCGCGCATGCGCGGTCCTCTTCCCGCCCAAGGGTGGCATCTTGCTCAGTCTAATGACATAGCTAAAAGACAGCAAAAAAATTAGCAAAAATAAAGCATATGACTGCAACTCCAAGGGGAGGAGGGAGGGTTGTGAGGACTGATTCCTGCTGCTCCTGGAGAACACCTGTTACAGGTGAGTAACTACTCTTTCTCCAGGACCAAGCAGGAAGTCAGTCCTCACATATGGGACTCCCTAGCTTAAGGCTACCGGAGACCTCAAGCGGAAAAATTAGCTCCCTCTAGCTCGTCAGCACAGAAGGAAGGAATCTTCTCTGAGAACGCCCCCGACCGGTAGCCCAACACCAGGGCCAGAGGGTAGGAGTTTCCTAAACCTCAAAGAGATTACGGAATACCGCCTGTCCGAAAGCACTGTCCCTGTGGGACTCTCTCTCGAGGCAGTAGTGGGCCGCAAAAGTCTGGCTTGAAGACCAAGTAGCGGCCCGCAGATGTCTGCCAACGAAACAGAGCGGAGATGAGCCACTGACGCAGCCTTCGCCCTGACACGATGAGCCGTGACTCGACCCTCCAACGAGAGGCCGGCTGCCCCATAAGCCCAGGCGATACAGTCAGCGACCCATATGGACAACGTACGCTTGGAGACAGGGAGCCCCAACTTAGTGGGGTCAAAAGAAATGAAAAGCTGAACAGCCTTCCGATGCTCCCGCGTACGGTCAAGGTAGAAGGATAATGCTCTCCTACAGTCCAGGGTATGCAAGACCATCTCAGCCCGGTTGGCATGCGGCCTGGGAAAGAAGGTCGGAAGAACCACCTCCTGATTGAGGTGAAAGGGTGAGACAACCTTAGGAAGAAACTTAGGGTGAGTCCGTAAGACTACCCTATTTCTGTAGAACCTAGTGTAAGGAGGATCAGACACTAGTGCCTGCAGTTCACTCACTCGCCTAGCAGAGGTGAGAGCTACCAGAAATAAAGTTTTCCAGGAGAGAAAATGGAGAGGGCAGGTAGCCATAGGTTCAAAAGGCGGACAAGTAAGCCGCTGCAATACCACATTCAGATCCCACTCAGGGGCCGGTGGACGCAAAGGAGGCTTAAGTAGAAGGAGGCCTCTGAGGAAACGAGCCACCAAAGGGTGGTTGGAAAGAGGCCTGCCGTCCACCGGCGAGTGGTGTGCTGAGAGAGCACTCAGGTGAACTCTGACAGAGTTAGACTTAAGGCCCAGATTGGAGAGATAAAGCAAATATTGCAATACCACCGCTACCAAGCACGAGAAACACCATGTGGAGAATCTACGCCACTTAAGAGCGTAGGATTTCCTGGTGGATTGCCGTCTAGAAGCTAAGACGACATCTTCCACCTCTCGAGGCAGTAGTAGGGGAGCCAGGACTACCCTTTCAGCAGCCAGGCCATCAGATGAAGGGACTGGAGGTTGGGGTGCAAGAGAATCCCCTGATCTTGAGACAGGAGATCGTGTTGAAACCCCAGAGGCAGAGGGGTGTCCACCACTAGCTGTAGCAGAAGCGGGAACCACGGTTGCCTCGGCCACCTGGGGGCAATGAGAATCAATGAAGCCCCGTCCTTGAGGACTTTGAACAGCGTTCTGGACACTAGTGGTGTGGGAGGAAACACATACAGTAGGCCTGTGGACCACGAGATCAGAAACGCATCCGCTGCTACTCTGAGGGGATGCGGTTGTTTGGAGCAAAATCTCGGGAGTTGCCGGTTCAAAGAACTGGCGAAAAGATCCATGGTGGGGAGTCCCCACCTGAGAAAGATCTGCTGAACCACCAATGGGTTCAATCTCCATTCGTGTGGTTGCAGGATCCTGCTCAGTTTGTCTGCCAGGTAATTTTCCTGACCTGGGAGGTAGACAGCCCTGAGAAGGATCCCGTGATTGACAGCCCAAGAGCATAGCCGTTGAGCCTCCTGACAAAGAAGGAAGGAGCCTGTGCTTCCTTGTTTGTTCACATAGAACATGGCAACTTGATTGTCCGTCTGAACCAGTACAGGCTGGTGTGAGGCGAGGTGGGAGAAGGCTCTCAGAGCTAGGCGTATCGTCGGTACCGATGGAGCCTGCGCGGGAACGCTCCCCAGCGTCCAATTAGAACGCTTTTGGGAGCATCCCACAGCGCCTGCGTGCTGCCTTCCCGCCTTTCCCAACTGCCACTCTCCAGTTGAGTTTTAGAGCTGAGACAAAGAGAGAGAGCAAGGGAAAGGAAAAGAGATAGATAGAGAGATATCACTCCTAGGGGAGGTGGGTGGGTTGTGAGGACTAAATTCCTGCTGTTCCCGGAGATCACCTGTTACAGGTGAATAACTATGCTATCTCCAGGAACAAGCAGGAATGTAGTCATCACATATGGGGACTCCCTAGCTTTAGGTGCCAGGGAGAGACCCCAGGAGTTGTGTGTCCCTGAGAAGGGCTCCACTTCCCCCCATGGATCTCTGGCATCCTACCAGGGATGGTGGGTAGGAGTTGATTAGGTATGGAACAGGTGTTTGAGAACAGCCTGACCAAACAAGGCATCCCGGCGGGAGTCCTTGTCCAAGCAGTAATGGGCTGTGAAGGTATGAACCGAGGCCCAAGTGGCTGCTCGACAGATGTCGTCAATAGACACAGAGTTCAGATGAGCCATTGAGGCTGCCATGGCTCTCACATTGTGAGCTGTGACATGGCCCTCCAGAGAAAGGTTCTTACTCTGATAGGCGAAAGAAATACACTGAGCAATCCAGTTAGATAGTGTTCTCTTGGAGACTGGAAGTCCCAAATGAGAAGGATCAAAAGCAACAAAGAGTTGAGAGGACTTTCTATGTTGCTGTGTTCTTTGTAAGTAAAAAGCTAGAGCTCTTTTACAGTCCAAGGTATGAAGATTCCTCTCTGCATTTGATGCATGAGGTCCTGGAAAAAAAAGACAGGTAGGTAGACCTCTTGGTTGAGATGAAAAGGCGAGACCACCTTAGGCATAAAGTGTGGATGAGTCCAAATGACTACCTTGTCATGATGGAACCTTGTATAAGGTGGATTAGCTACTAGCGCTTGCAATTCACTAATGCGGCGTGCTGATGTGATTGCAATGAGAAAGATAACCTTCCAAGAAAGAAATTTCAAGGAGGTGGTAGCTAAAGATTCGAAAGGTGGCTTCATGAGCTGCCCAAGAACCATGTTCAAGTCCCATGCCATCGGAGGTGGTCTAATTGGGAGGCTTAGTTAGAAGGAGGCCTCTCATAAATCTTGCTATAAGAGGATGAGAGGAAATAGGTTGTCCATTTAGAGGTTTAAGAGAAGCTGCAGTAGCACTCAAATGGACTCTTACTGAATTTGTCTTAAGGCCTGCATTAGACAAATGGAGGAGATACTCCAGCAAAGATTCCAGAGGTATCGCAAGGGAGTTAAGACCCTTTTCCAAACACCAAATAGTAAACCTTTTCCACTTGAAAGCATAAGAACGTCTAGTGGAAGGTTTTCTGGAAGCATAAAGAACATCTTTCACTTGCTGAGAAAGATGAAGATCCTGGAGATCTAGGCCTTCAGCAGCCAAGCCCTGAGATGCATATACTGGGGATTGGGATGCCATAACATTCCATTCTCCTGAGATAGGAGATCTGGAGCAGACCCTAACTCCAGGGAGGGAGCTTGAGAGAGATGTAGAAGCAGAGGGTACCACACTTGCCGTGGCCAATGTGGTGCTATGAGAATCATGTGGCCTCTGTTTCTCTGAAGCTTGAAGAGGGTTTTGGGAATTAGGGGAATGGGTGGAAAGGCATACAGGAAGTTTTGACCCCAGTAAAGGAGGAAAGCATCCCTGGCTTGAGCCCCCTGAGCCAGAATTCTGGAACAGAACTGGGGAAGTTTGGCATTCCACGGACTTGCAAAGAGGTCTATGTCCGAGGTTCCCCAAAGTTGAAATATCCTGGTCACCTGGTCTGCATGCAGAGACCACTTGTGTGGAAGGAGAACTCGACTGAGTCTGTCCGCCCAAGAGTTTTGAATGTCTGGAAGATATACTGCCAACAGATGAATCTGATGCTCTCTGGCGAGGGCCCATAGTCGCAAAGCTTCGTTGCAAAGCGACAGAGAGCCCGTTCCCCCCTGCTTGTTCACATAGAACATGGCTACCTGATTGTCCGTATGAATGAGGACTGTCTTGCAGCTGAGCAGGGAGTGGAACACTCGCAGAGCCAGGAAAATTGCTCCGAGTTCCAAGAGATTGATATGCAGACAACTCTCTTGCGGAGACCAGGTGCCCTGGGTGGAGAAGTCTTGCAGATGAGCTCCCCAACCCTTTGGAGAAGCATCTGTTGTGAGAGTTGCTTGGGGTAGGGGCTGTTGAAAGGGGCACCCCAGCAACAGATTTTGAGTGGACCTCCACCATTGGAGGGACAAAATGAGGCGACTTGTGTTTGCTATTTTGTCTAACAGGCACCCTGATGCTTGGGTCCATTGGGTGGATAAAGTCCACTGAGCTGCCCTCATGTGGAGGCGAGCATATGGAACCACATGCACGGTGGATGCCATGTGGCCCAGCAATTGCAACATTTCTCGAGCAGTTAGATGAGGCTTTAGCACTGCTTGAGAAGCTAACTGCACCAAACGAAGGTAACGGGCCTGGGGAAGATAGGCCCTTGCCCTTGTGGTATCCAGAAGAGCTCCTATGAACTCTAAAGACTGAGTGGGAGTCAGACTGGATTTTGGGATGTTTATTACCAGCCCTAAATACTGAAGGATACGCATTGTGCAGGATAGAGAAGTCTTGGCCTCTGACTGTGTTGGAGCTCGAATGAGCCAGTCATCCAAGTAAGGGAAGATGAATATTCCCAGAGTGCGGAGAAATGCTGCTACCACAGCCATGCATTTCGTGAACACCCTTGGTGCTGAGGCCAGACCAAAAGGAAGCATCCTGTATTGGTAGTGCTTTCCTTGAAAAAGGAACCGAAGGAACCTTCTGTGGGTTGGATGGATGAGGACATGGGTGTACGCATCCTTGAGATCTAGAGAACAAAGCCAATCCTGACTCTGAAGGTATGGAAGCAGAGCTCCGAGAGAAATCATCTTGAATTTCTCCTTGACAAGGAATTTGTTCAATTCTCTGAGATCTAAGATAGGTCTGTATCCCCCTGTTTTCTTTGGGATAAGAAAATAAGGGGAATAGAACCCTGTGCCCTGTTGATGAAGAGGCACGTCTTCTATTGCCCCTTGGGCAAGAAGGATGGCAACCTCTTGACCTAACAGGTTGATGAGAGAGGTCGGAGAATTGAACTGCTTCACTATTGTGTGAAGGGGCATGCTTGAAAAATGAAGTTTGTACCCCTCCTTTATGATGGAGAGTGTCCAATGCTCTGCTGTTATTTGCCCCCATCTGGGGGCAAAATGACATAACCTTCCTGGAATGGTGGACGGTTCTTGTTCTTCCAGAACCAGAAAGGCTAAGTTCTCTAACTGAAAGTCAAAGGCCCTGAGGAGGCTGAGGCTGCTGGGCCAGTGGAGGCCTAGCAGTCTTTGCTTTCTTCTGTTTGGGTGGTTGCTGATGTTTGGTTGAACACTGACCTGCAGAAGATGCCTGCTGACCATAAGCAGGATAAAATCTTTTCTTTTTAGAAAAAGATGTTTTCTTGAACAACTTCTTTCTAACAGGATCAGCAGTGGACTTGGATAGTCTATCCAAGGTGGAATTTTCAGCATCCATTTCATTGGCTTTTTCCTGCCAATCTTTACCAAGCAGGTTCTCACCAGTACAAGGGATATTTCCCAATTTATCTTGTACCCAGAGCTCTAAATCAGATGCCTGGAGCCAAGCAATTCTACATGCACCTATGGCAATAGCCGAGGTTCTGCTTATACACTCAAAGCAGTCAAAGGCTGCACGGTTGGAGAATTTAGAGACATCTTGGGCATGTTTGACCCAAGTGAGAAAGTCCTGTCTTTTATCCTCAGAAATGAAAGGACTTGAGGTCTGTAAATTATCTGTGACCTCCTTTAGGAACATTCCCATGTAGAGACTATAGGAACTGATTCTTGCAGCAAGCATGGAAGCTTGAAAGACTCTACGTCCAAAAGCATCCAGGGTTCTGCATTCACGTCCTGGAGGATTAGAGGCATGTCTTTTTGCACTTCTGATCCTTCTCATAACTGACTCCACCACAATAGAGTGGTGAGGAAGCTGAGTCTTATGGAACCCAGGACAAGGAGGGACACGATACATAGTATCCAACCTACGAGAATGAGGAGAGGTGGTAAGAGGTGTTTCCCACATCCTCAACATGAGATCATATATAGAATCTCATGAATGGGTAAGGTAGCTGCCTCCTTAGGAGTTTTGGGATATTGTCAAATTTGCAACTCCTTGGCCCTTGGCTCTGTTTCAGGGGCCACAGTAATGGAAAGGCCCCACGCCACCTCTCTGATGAAGTCTTGGAAAGACATGTCCTCTGGAGGAGACATCCTGTGTGTAGGGGAGGAGGACTCCTCTGGAAGAAGCATCGCTGCATCGACAGAACTTTCAGAATCCTCAGATTCTTCTGAGGACTCGAAGTATCGTCTGTCCGGATGCTCTTGTAGAGCCCGATACCCGGTCGGTACCGGGAGTAACCGGTACCGGAGAATCGGTACCGGCGGGCATCGGAGGACAGGATACCGGCAGCGCAGACACCGATGCCGATGTCGATGCTATCGGTACCAGTACCGATACCGATGCCGGTGCCGGTACCGGTGGAGTTGTCTGTCGCGGTACCAAGGGCGTCGATGCTGCAAGGAAAGCCGCAAGACTGCGTTCCATGGTCAGAATTCTCTGGTCCATAGACGCCGCCAATGCCTGGAAGTCGGTACCAGTGGAGACCACCGGTACCCCAGAGCATGGCACCAGGAGATCTGTCGAGGCCGAGCCATCGAGAACATCCAGGAACCCCGATAATGCTTTGGAAGCCGAAGCCTCCCGCCAGGGTAATTTTGCTGGTGCAGAATCCTCGAGGGCAATGCCAGAGGCATCTCGATGCTTAGAAGGAGATCTACCCTTCGAGGACCGGCTAGATTTATGTTTAGTTACTTGAGATCCAGGGGAGGAAGAAGCAGCCCTGGAAGACGTAGATGCCACCGAAGCTGCATCAGAGGGAAACAGGGTACTGAGCTTGGCAGCTCGGTTCTGCCGACCTCTTTTAGACATCATGGCACAGGACACACAATCCGTGATGGAGTGGTCAGGACCTAAACATTTTAAACACCATTCATGGGTGTCAGTGACGGAAATGGTACCGCCACGCTTGGTGCACTTTTTAAAACCTGAGGCAGGTTTTTCCATGTTAAGGAAAGTTTTTGGGCTTAAGGCCCAAAAAGGTGGGTGCACCTGAAGAAAATGGGAAAACAGATTTTTTTTTTTTTTTAGAAATAGGAAAAGAAAGACCTGCGGTACCGGTAGAGCGTCGAAGAAGGCAGACGCGACCACAAAAAGAAATAAAGAAAAAAGAAATTCTTCTGCAGTGACAGGAACACGACCTGCTGGCTCCGCGGAAAAAGAAGAACTGGAGAGAGGCAGTTGGGAAAGGCAGGAAGGCAGCACGCAGGCGCTGTGGGATGCTCCCAAAAGCGTTCTAATTGGACACTGGGGAGCGTTCCCGCGCAGGCTCCGTCGGTACCGACGATACCCATATGTGATTTTATTTATTTATTTATTTAACAGTATTTCTAAACCGCCTTATCATAATAATCAAGGTGGTATCACAGCAAACAATCTGGTAGTGTGAGTGTGTTATACATGCAGTGAGGGTGAAAATTTAGTTGGGTGCGTGTTGTATTGTGTGCTAGATTGGTTTGAGTTATGTACAATGTGGGCTATATACAGTGGTGCTAAAAACATCTTATATACATACAGAGTTAGGCGGTGACGTGTGCTGCTATACAGCTATTTAGGCTATGTGATGTGTCCATAGTGTTCTATGAACAGCATGGTTTTCAGCTGTTTTCTAAAGTCCTTGAGGTCTGTAGTTGCCCTCAAATCGTCCGGTAGTTTGTTCCATATTGTTGGAGCAGCCATGGAGAGTGCTCGGTCTGTTGTGTCCTTGCGTGTGTGTTTGTATTCACTTGGGGTGCTGACTCGGTTGTGAGTTTGTTTTCTTCTAGGACGTGTACTGGTGTCTGGTTGTATGAGGGTGTGTAGGCTGTTGGCTGATGTGTGCTGTTTTATCTTGTATAGGTTTATGATAGTTTTGTATCTGATGCGTGCACTGATTGGGAGCCAGTGTAAGTCCTTTAAGGTGGGTGTGATGTGCTCCTGTCTTGCAGTTCCGGATATGATTCGTGCTGCGGTGTTTTGTGCCAGTTGGAGTGGTTTGATGGCTTGTTTTGGTAGACCAAGGTATATCGGATTGCAGAAGTCCAGTAGTGGTGTTATCAGAGCTTGACATACGGTACGGAAGTGTTCTGGGGCGAGGAGTGGTTTCAGTCTCCTGATGATTCGCATCTTGTAGTAGGCTTTTTGTATTGTTTTGCCTATGTGTGGCTTGAGATTGAGTTTATTGTCCAGCGTAACCCCGAGGTATCTCACTTCTGACCTTATTGGTATAGTAGTGTTTTGTATCTTTATATTTGGTGGGTGTATGAAGCTTTGGTTCCGAGTGATGATTAAAGCTTCAGTCTTGTTGTAGTTTATTGCGAGGTTGTTGTCTTGACACCAATTGGTCATTTGTGTAAGGCAGTCTGTTATCTTAGAGTAGTCCGGGTTGTCGATTGATATCGGGGTGTATATCATGATGTCGTCCGCATAGATTGTGTATTGAATGTTGTTCTCTTTCATGATGTTGCATATTGGTTGGATGTAGATGTTAAATAGGAGTGCTGAGAGCGCAGATCCTTGAGGTACTCCTTGACGGATTTTGATGGGTCGGGAGGTGATGTGACCCACCTTGACCTGTAGCTGTCTTTCGGTTAGGTACGAGTGGAACCATTTCAGTGTGCTACCGTGTATACCAGTGTTCTTTAGTCTTTCCAGGAGCATGTCGTGGTCCACTGTGTCGAAGGCTGAGGAGATGTCGATGAAGATCATTATGATTCCATTCCTGGTATTGTCAATTATTCTTAGGATGCTGTCGAAGAGGTAGATCAGTAGCGTTTCGACACCGTGGTTGGGACGAAATCCGTGTTGGTTGTCGTCGAGTGTTTCATGTTTGTCGATGTGATCCTGAAGTTGTAGTTGAACTGCTTTTTCGATGATTTTTGCGAGGAAGGGTATGCTGGAGATTGGTCGGTATGCTGCTGGATCTTTTTTGTCGAGAGTTGTTTTCTTTGTGATTGGTCTTACTGAGGCAAGTTTTAGTTGCTTTGGCATGATTCCTTGAGTGAGTGAGTCGTGTACCATTTTATGTATGGTGGGGATGAGGCTTGATTTGGTGGCTTTGACCCATGACACTGGGCATGGGTCTGTAGGAGCGGTGCTAGTGTTGATTGTAGAGATGATGTGGGATATCTGTTCTGTTGAGGGTGAGGAGAATGTGCCCCAGGTTTTGGGGTATACGTCCGTTCTTGTGGTTCTACTAGGCGTTGTTTGTTCTGTGGAGTGAAATTTATTTTTGATGTGGTTGGCGAATTCCTGTGGATCAATTTGTGCTTCCCCTTCTGTTGTTTGCTCTTTTGTGAGGATTTTTACTATTTCAAAAAGCTCTCTGGGTTTGTTGATGGAGGTATTTATCATGTTTGTGTGGAATTCCCTCTTTGATTGGTTGATGTGTTCATTGTATTGCTTTTGCTTCGTTAGATAAAGATGCTGGTCGGCAGTTGTTTTGTTTTTTTCTCCATCTCCGTTCAATCTTCCTGAGTTCCCTCTTTTCCTGTCGTATTTTTGCTGAGTACCATGGTTTGTTTTGTCTCTTGTTGTGGTATTGTTTCTCGGTCCCGCCTTTGGATGGTGTGGCGGCGTTGGCTAAAATGCTGTTCCAGCTGGAGACTTGTTCCTCCAGGTCGTCTGTAGAAATGTTCAGGTGTTGTATTGTGTCCTGTATGAATTCGTCCTTGTCAAAACACTTGAATCGTCTTTGTGTGTGTGAGATGTTTGCTCTTTCGATCGTCTGGGCCTCTTGTGACCGCAGCCTTGTCTCGATTAAGTAGTGGTCAGACCATGGTACTGGGGTAATGGTGGGTGGAGAAATCAGGTCTCTTGATGTTAGGTAATTGGATGCGAATATGAGGTCTGGCGATGATCCATGTCTGTGTGTTGGTGCATTGATTATTTGTGTGAATTGAAGTGAGGACATTGCTTGAAGGAAGGCCTCTGCATTCCTACATTCCTGCTTGTTCCTGGAGATGTACAAGTATGCACTAAAAAGATTATGCATACATTTACATACACCACATATAAACATTCCTAAATGGTGTTTGAGTGCATTTGCAATGTTTGCACATATTTTATTAAATATGCAGGTACAAGTACTGAGTACATGCTGTTCGGAGCCAATTAAATATGTGCTTAAGCATTTCATGCTGTTGGGGGCTTCTTCTGAATTCTTATTTTATGAAGGCACATAAACACCTGCAGTTGTGGTCAACATTATTGGCACCCTTGCAGTTCAACCCTTTAATGTCCAATATCTCCTAAAACAAAGTGGCCAGTGAAATGGTTTTGAACTATATATATGCACAAATATTTGACATATAAAATAATAAAATAAAACAAAACCAATTAAAACTGGGACACTGCCAGGACTTGATTATTGGCAATCTTATCAACAATTCAAATCAGTTTGAACAGAAGAACCACATTCCCATTATAGTAAAATTAGACACACCTGTGATCAATTGTTAGTACTCACATGACTTGAATCAACCAATGAATGATGGCTCTAATCAGGGATGGCTCAAAGCAATCTGCTGCCTGAGGTGAAGGATGAGATGGTGCCCCGCCCCCCCCCAAAGAGGGCGGCAGGGCTTTTTCAGAACTCCGATCAGGGACTGAATCAAACCAAAAAGCGGATTTGATTATATGGAGGAAATGCAAGATGTTTGCACACCAAGGAACTAATTGAGAGCGAGAACCAACAGCACAGTTTATAAAACTAAATTATAACTCATTTTTATTTTGTTTTTATAAACTGCATTATGGTTCTTTTTCTTTTTCAACATATTTTTTGCATCCACAGTAGGTGCAGAGCAGAACCAAGACATTCACCCACAGAACTCAATATCTTAAAAAAAAAAATCTGATTCTGATCACCTCACTAACAACAACAACAACAACAAACATTCTCCAGTACCAGGCATATTGTGAACTAATACAAAACTCTACAACAAAGAGCACATCTACCATACCATACCATACCATATCAGCACCAACTCCCAAAACTCATATAAGGAGCCCATCTAAAAAAGGTCACTGTAAATACTTCAGTGGGTCCTGGAACATCCATACACCTATTTGAAAAGCTGAACAAGTCAAATTACTACAGTATAGTATAGATCTTTATGAACAAACTCCATGTTAACAGAACACCTGGCCTCAGTCACACACTCAGAACACAGACCCTCACCAAGTACAGAATAAGTAACCACAATCTAAAGTAAAAATAAAAATATGTAGACAAAATTTAAACTGAAACCCCAAGAAGCCAGAGTCCACATGCAGTGCAACATCAGATAAATAAGAGATGCAGTTCCCCCATACTGTGTAAAATATAAATATAGCACAAAGTCCAATCACTAAAATGAAATAAAATTATTTTTTCTACCTTTATTGTCTGACCATTTTATTCTCTGATCATGCTTGTCCCGATCTGAGGTTTCTGCTTTCCTGTCTTCTCTTATCTCTCTTTCTGTGGTCTATGATCCATCTGCCATTTCTTATCTCTTTTTTTGTTTTCTTCACTTTCTTCCATCAGCCCATTTCCAGTTCCATTAACCCTCCCCAGTATCGACCCCCTTTCCAAGTCCTTTCCTCCCAGTACCCTCCAATGTCAACCGCCTTGCATTCCCACGACTGCCACTGGTGTCCATTCCCTTTCCTGTCGCCCTCCTTCCCCACTGTCCAGCCCCTTCTAGTCCAAATACCATCTCAGGTATCAGCTCATGTCTACTCTCTGTGCCACCCTCCCAGTCAGCTTCCTTCCAGTCGCCCTGCCCTCTCTCCATCCCCCTTCCACTGCTATTCACACATGTCAGCTCCCTTCCAGCCTCCTCCCCATTACCCAGCTACCTACCACTCCCATTCCCAAGTATCAGCTCCCTTCCAGTCCCCCTTCAGTAGATCCCAGGTGTCAGCTCCATTCCAGCTCCCTCCTTCCCCTGCTATATCAGCTCCTTTCCAGCCCCCTCCTTCCTCTGTGTCAGATCCCTTCCTGCCCCCTCCTTCTGCTGGCAGACCCTCTCGGTATCCGCTCCCTTCCAGTCCTATTCTCCCATCCCCCCCGCATCAGCCCATTTGAAGCCCTAGCCCCTAGTTTTCTTCCAGGGCCAGCAGCACTCTCCTCCCCTTCCCCTCCAGTCCCAGCCCCCTTATCAGCCTACTCCAGTCCTACCCCCAATCAGCCCAATAGCAGTCCTAGCTCATTTCCAGTGCTAGCCCCCCATCAGCCCATTACCAGTCCTAACCACCCCCAATAAGTCCATTTCTAGTCCTAGCCCCCCAATCAGCCCATTTCCTGTTCTCACCCCACCTATCAGCCCATTTCCTGTCCTAGCCCCCCTAATCAGCCCATTTCCAGGCCTAACCCCACCAATCAGCCCATTACCAATCCTAGCCCCCCTCCCGATCAGCCTATTTCCATTCTTAACCCCCCATCAGCCTATTTCCAGTTCTAACCCTCCCGATAGCCCATTACCAGTCTTAGATCCCCCTCCTGATCAATCCATTTACATTTCTAACCCCCTATCAGCCCATTTCCAGTCCTAGCCCTCCCCCCATCAACCCATTATGATTTGTAGTGCTACCCCCTCCCCCCCAGACCAGCCCAACCCAGCCCGACCTTCTGAAGGGAAATTTAAAAAAACCAAACAAACCCCAGTCACAGAAGCTGCTGCTGCTGCAGCAGCAGCAGCAGCGGCAGAATGAAGTGCCCTGCGGCCCCTGCCTCCCCAGAAGAGCCCTGCCTTCTCTTTTCCCTAGCGCCGGCTCAGCTTTTCAGACCCATGAAGGGAGAGTTTCCCTTTCCCGCGGCTCTGTTAAAGTTGAGCCTGCCGGCGCTGATAGGAAAGACAAGAGAGCCATTATCACCAAACTTCAAAGAGGTACAAGGCCATCTCCAAAGATCTTGGGATTCCTGTGCCTACAGTTCGCAATGTTATCCCAAGGCTCTTAACTCTCCTCTATCTTATTCAGTATTTACATACAACCACTGTGCTCAGTCATTCGAAACTTTAACATCGCCTACCAGATATATAAGAACATAACATAAGAACATAAGATATGCCATACTGGGTCAGACCAAGGTCCATCAAGCCCAGTATTCTGTTTCCAACAGTGGCCAATCTAGGTCATATGTACCTAGCAGTTTCCCCAAGAGACACAAGTTCCACAATGCTTGTACTGGGTCAAGCATTGATATCTTCGGTCACTTCTTAATAATGGTTTATGGACCTTTCCTCCAGGAACTTGTCCAAACCTTTTTTAAACCCAGCTACACTAACAGCCTTTACTACATCCTCCGGTAACAAATTCCAGAGTTTGATTACACGTTGAGTGAAAAAATATTTTCATTTATTAGTCTTAAATAGTTTACCCTGTAGCTTCATTGCATGTCCCCTAGTCTTTCTATATTCTGATAAGGTAAACAATCGATCTACGTTTATCCGTTCCACTCCGTTCATTAATTTATAGACCTCTGTCATATCTCCCCTCAGCCGTCTCTTTTCCAGGTTAAAGAGCCCTAACCTTTTTAGCCTTTCTTCATAGGAGTATCCTTCCATCCCCTTTACCATTTTGGTGGCTCTTCTCTGTACCTTTTCTAAAATCGCTATATCCTTTTTAAGATACGGCGACCAGAATTGCACACAATATTCAAGGTGCGGTCTCACCATGGAACGATATAGAGGCATTATAATATCTTTTGTTTTATTTTCCATTCCTTTCCTTATCATACCTAGCATTCTATTTGCTCTCTTGGCCGCCGCTGCACACTGGGCCGAGAGTTTTAACATGGTATCCACAATGACGCCTAAATCTTTTTCCTGGGTGGTGGTTCCTAATGTGGAACCTTGCATCATGTAACCATAGTTTGGGTTGTTCTTCCCTAGGTGCATAACCTTGCACTTGTCCACATTAAATTTCATCTGCCATTTTGATGCCCAGTCTTCCAATTTATCAAGATCCTCTTGCAATTTTTCACAATCCTCTTGGGTTTTAACAACTTTAAATAGTTTTGTGTCATCTGCAAATTTGATAACCTCACTCGTTATTCCACTTTCCAGGTCATTTATGAATATGTCAAAAAGCAGCGGACCCAGCACAGATCCCTGGGGTACACCACTATTCACCTTTCTCCATTGGGAAAATTGGCCATTTAGCCCTACCCTCTGCTTTCTATCTTTTAACCAGTTCCTGATCCACAATAGTACATTGCCTCCTATCCCATTACTCTTTAGTTTTGCCAAAAGTCTCTGATGAGGGACCTTGTCAAAGGCTTTCTGAAAGTCCAGATACACAATATCAACCGACTCACCTTTGTCCACCTGGTTATTTACTCCTTCAAAAAAACATAACAGATTAGTAAGACAAGATCTTCCTTGTCTAAAGCCATGTTGGCTGTCTCCCATTAGGTTGTGACTATCTACATGCTGAGTAATTTTATTCTTTATGATGGTTTCTACCATTTTTCCCGGTACTGACGTCAGGCTCACCGGTCTGTAGTTTCCCGGATCACCCCTGGAACCCTTTTTAAAAATTGGTGTTACATTGGCGATCCTCCAATCTTCAGGTATTAGAGATGATTTTAATGATAGTTCACAGATTACTGATAGCAGTTCTGCAATCTCATATTTCAGTTCTTTCAACACCCTTGGATGTATACCATCCGGCCCAGGTGATTTGCTACTCTTCAGTTTATCTAATAGTTGTAAGACATCTTCCCGATGTATCGATATTTCCTCCAATTCTTCCGCACCTTTAAATACCACTCCAGTCATGGGTAACATCCCTCCATCTTCCTCAGTAAAGACCGAAGCAAAGAACTCATTCAGTCTCTCCGCTATCGCCTTGTCGCCTCTTAGTGCTCCTTTAACCCCTTTATCATCTAATGGACCAACTGACTCTCTCACAGGTTTTTTGCTACGAATGTACTTGAAAAGGTCTTTATTTCGCGTTTTTGCTTCCGCAGCAAGCTTCTTCTCAAATTCTCTCTTTGCCTGCCTTATCAATGCCTTGCATTTGACTTGCCAGTGCTTGTGCTGTTTCCAGGTTTCGTCGTTTGGCTCTTTTTTCCATTTCCTGAAAGATGCTTTTTTGGCAACAGCCTCTCTGACCTCACCTTTAAACCATGCTGGCAGTTTTTTGGACTTTCTTCCACTTTTCTTAAAGCGTGGAATACAGCTGGTCTGGGCTTCCAAGATAGTATTTTTCAACAACACCCAAGCTTGATGTACGTCTTTAACCTTTGCAACTGCTCCTTTTAGTTTTTTCTTAACTGTTTTCCTCATTTTATCATAGTCTCCCTTTCGAAAGTTAAAAGGTAGTACTGTGGATTTCCTTGCTATCCCTCCTCCACTAATTAAATCAAAGGCGATCATGCTATGATCACTATTGCCAAGTGGCCCCAACACCCTTATCTCTTGCACTAGATCTGGTGTTCCACTAAGGACTAGGTCTAATATGGCTTCCCCTCTGGTCAGTTCATGAACCAGCTGCTCCAAAAAGCAGTCATTTATTTCATCTAGGAACTTTATCTCCCTAGCATGTCCTGACGTGACACTGACCCAGTCGATACCGGGGTAATTGAAATCACCCATTATTATTACTGCGCTGTAACTTTTGTTAGCTTCCTTGATTTCTTTGAGCATTTCATCATCCATTTGGTCATTCTGGCCAGGTGCTCGATAGTACACCCCCACTGCCATCGCCTTCCCCCTTTTATATGGAATTTCAATCCATATAGATTCTACAGCAGATTTTGTTTCCTGAAAAACTTTAATCCTTTCTGAGTCAATGCCCTCTCTAACATAGAGCGCAACCCCTCCACCGATTTGGTCAGCTCTATCATTACGATATAGTTTGTACCCAGGTATCAGTGTCCCACTGGTTGTCCTCCTTCCACCATGTCTCTGATATTCCAATCATATCTAACCTTTCATTTAGTGCTATATATTCTAACTCTCCCATCTTATTCTTTAGACTTCTAGCATTTGCATACAAGCATTTTAGAGAATGTATTTTATTCATGTTAATTTGGCTATTGTTAGACATGGGTAAATTGGGATCTTTAAGCTCTGTCTGCTCCATACTTGAGGACATTTGGGCTACTTTACTCTTTTGTGGAACCTCTCTGCTTTTGGTAGTATCCTTCAAGGATCCATTCTTCCGAACCATCTGCTCTTGGGCGACTGTCGGCTTTCCCCTAATATCTAGTTTAAAAGCTGCTCTATCTCCTTTTTAAAGGTTAATGCCAGCAGCCTGGTTCCATCCCGGTTAAGTTGAAGCCCATCCCTTCAGAAGAGCCCCTTCTTTCCCCAGAATGTTCCCCAGTTCCTAACAAATCCAAAACCCTCATCTCTGCACCATTGTCTCATCCACGCATTGAGACTCCGGAGCTCTGCCTGCCTTTTGGGTCCTGCGCGTGGAACAGGAAGCATTTTGGAGAATGCTACCCTGGAAGTTCTGGATTTCAACTTCCTACCTAAAAGCCTAAATTTAGCCTCCAGAACCTCCCTACCACATTTTCCTATGTCATTGGTACCGACATGTACCAAGACAGCAGACTCCTCCCCAGCACTATCTAAGACCTTATCTAGGTGGCGTGTGAGGTCCGCTACCTTCGCACCAGGCAGGCATGTTACCAGGCGATCCTCACGACCACCAGCCACCCAGCTATCTACATGCCTAATGATCAAATCACCAACTATAACGGTTGTCCTAACCCTTCCCTCATGGGCACATGGCCCTGGAGAAACTTCCTCGGTGCGAGAGGGTTTTACATCACCTGGAGGACAGGTCCTAGTTACAGGATCACTTCCTACCGCACCAGGGTGATGCTCTCCTGTCACGTGACCTCTCCCCTCCATGGCAACAGGGGTGCTGCCAGACTGGAGGTGGGAGTTCAGGACTATATCCCTGTAGGTCTCGTCTATGTACCTCTCTGTCTGTCTTATGTTTTCCAAGTCTGCTACTTTAGCCTCTAGAGAACGGACTTGATCCCTGAGAGAAAAGAGCTCCTTGCACCTAGTGCACACGTAAGACCTCTCACCAACTGGGAGAAAATCATAGATGTGACACTCAATGCAAAAGACTGGAAAGCCCCCATCCCGCTGCTGGACTGCTGTCTGCATCTTAGTTTAACTTTGTGTCTAGATCTTTAAGTTCTTACTTACTAGGGGTTGCTATGGGTATTTATACCAATAAAACTGTACCTAATACGTATGCAGATGACATTATGATTTACTCACCTTTCTTAATATCTTCCCTGGATTACTCCAGAATAACTAATTGTTTCACTGCAATAATGCAATGGCTACAAATTCACAATCTCAGTATCAACTACAACAAAACGGAAGCCCTGCACATAACAAAGTACCCCAATTTTAAACCTCCACCAACAGTTACTATGGGAAACAAAGAAATCACAGTTAAAACTGAGGTCTAATACTTAGGAGTCATACTTGACCAATGCTTGAACCTACAGGCACAAATTAAATACACCACACCACCAAATCCTTCTACCATAAGATCAGAATACTAAAGAATCTATGCCCCCTCCTTAACCACAAGGACTTCTGCACCATTTGCCAAGCTATCCTAACTCCTATCTTAGATTACAGTAATTCAATCTATCAGGGCTTGCCCAAACATATACTCTACTCACTACAATTAGCCCGGTATACTGCAGCACAAATCATTCAAGGAACATCCTGACAGACTCACAGTACTCCGATACTCAGGTAATTATACTGGCTACCCATCGCTGCCAGAATAAAGTACAAGATCCTCCTTAACATATACAAGGTCATTAATGCCCAGTCTGCAGACTGTCTACAAAACCTACTGAAAAAGCCCACTAACACTGGACTAAGAAGACACAACACACTCAACCTGCTGGATGTCCCTCCTCAAAAGACAAAGAGCAAACATAGATTGTGTAACGGATCCTTCTCCCTCTATGCCCCAACATTGTGGAACGCTGTACCTCCTGCTCTAAGAACCATCAAAGCAGTGGAAGGATTAAGAAAGAAGCTAAAAACCCATTTGTTCTTAGAATTCTACAGGGCAGACCCTTGTCAGGTCTAAGCATACCCCGCTTTTGACACTTTAACCTAGACTTCAGGGCAAGAACTACAATACAACCTCCAATCCATAACAACTATCAGAACTAAAAAACTCATTTCCACCCGTTCCACTACTCCATCACCGTGTTGTACATATGCTTATAATATTAAACCTCACTAACCTAGACTATACCCTATGTTGATTGTATCCAAGTTCTACTACATGTTCTAGTCTACATTATTGTTCTTTGTAACTCACATCTCTCGTAATCGTTTTGTTCAGTTGCACTAAGTTCTTTGTAAACCATCTGGACTGGTAGACAGATATTATAAAAAAAGATGTTAAATAAATATTAAGATGTTTTCTGCTTATGGAACTGTCAAGAACCTCCCAGGACATGGTGGGAAGAGGAAAAACACGACGCATAACCTCTGAACAGCTTAATGCTGACCTGGAGCGATCTGGAGTGGTAGTTTCAACCCGCACCATACATCGTGCACTAAATAAAGAAGGATTTCATGGGTGAAGGCCAAGGAGGGACCCCACTGCTCAAAGACAGACATAAAAAGGCATGCCTGAGCTTTGTCCAAACCCACCTTGAGAAACCACAATTCTTCTAGGAAAATGTTCTGTGGACAGATGGTTTATAGTTTAGGCACTTGATATACCACCCTTTACTATGTGCATCAGAGTGGTATATATATATATATATATATGTACACACACACACACAAGTATACGTTTTATTACCTTGTCCCTGAAGGGCTCACAATCTAAGTGTACCTGAGGCAATGGAGGGTTAAGTGGCTTGTCCAAGGCCACAAGGAGTGGCCATGAGACTAGAGACCCCAGTCCCTCCAGCCTGAGGTTACTTGTCCCCATGTGGGAATTGAACTCCCCAGCTCTCTGGCCTGAGGTAACCTATCCCAACCACTGAGCCACTCCTCCCTCCCAACTTGAAACCAAACTTGTTACCGGAGGATGTAGTAAAGGCTGTTAGTGTAGCTGGGTTTAAAAAAGGTTTGGACAAGTTCCTGGAGGAAAGGTCCATAAACCATTATTAAGAAGTGACCGAAGATATCAATGCTTGACCCAGTACAAGCATTGTGGAACTTGTGTCTCTTGGGGAAACTGCTAGGTACATATGACCTAGATTGGCCACTGTTGGAAACAGAATACTGGGCTTGATGGACCTTGGTCTGACCCAGTATGGCATATCTTATGTTCTTATGTAACTTGAGCTCTTTGGTAATGCAGACCAGTGATAAATTTTCAGACAAAGAAATGAAGTTTATAAGGAAAAAAACACCCTGGAACATATTAAAGCAATCATGAAGTCAGAGGACTATCAAGGTATTTTAGAGCAAAATGTGCTCCCTAGTGTCAGAAAACTAGGTCTGGGTTAAAGGTCATGAGTCCTCCAGCAGGACCATAACCCAAAACATAAATCCAAAAGTACAAAAGAATGGTTAAAAAGAAAAAAATGGACTGTTTTAAACTGGCCAGCAGTGAGTCCTGATCTCAGTCCAGTTGAGAACCTTTGGAAAGAGCTGAAATCTGCCATTGGAAAAAGGAATCCTGGAAACATTCATGAGCTGGAACAACCACTTATAAGAGAAGGAGGTATAGGAAACCTACTAAATAAATAAATAAAATAAATAAATTACAGTTGAAGAGTGGGAGAAACTACCAGCAGACAGATGTACGAAACTTATAGATGGCTACAAGAAACGTTTGGAGGCTGTCATCACTGCCAAAGGTTGTGCAAACAAATATTAGTGAAGGGTGCCATTAATCCTGTCCAGGTCATATTTTGTGTTTTTTTTTCAGAAATTACTACGTCTAAGTTGCCAGACATCTTTTTGTTGTTGTTGTATAGGTTTGAACATACTATTAAAATATGATGACATATAATTGGAATAGTTCCAATTATTTCTCAAGATATTGTACACAACATACCTAAAATGCAAGGGTGCCGATAATGTTGACCACAGCTGTGTGTTGCCTTTATAAAATAGATGCCAATCCACAAATTTGTAGAGGCTGTCGTGGCATATATCTATATGTGGTAGGTGTGTCATTTTGCAGAGATAATCTTGGAGAAAGTAGACTAACAATTACAATGATAACTCCTAAATTATGCTGGGACTCTGATTTCTTGGGACCGTTGTTATTGAAACAATCTCCCTTATTCATGCAGCTAGATGTACAATGACATTGATATGGAAGAAGAGAAAATAACCTTTTGGAATACTCTATTATATTAAGTAACAGCTATAGAAGGAATTTTATATTCTGATAGAAATAAATTTAAAAATATGGAATTCATATTGGAGATATCCTAGAAAAATTGTTGAAGGAATTAATGTGCACAGTGCTCAGATTATTATCCTGAATTGTTATCGTTTGCAGTGCTGTGATGCTATTAAGTAGCCTGGAATAATGTTATGTTGAAAATAAAAAGCTCTGAAAAAATGTTCTTGACAGGTTTTTGGTAAGACACTTTTAAAGATACAACACTAAATTCAGTATGTGTATCCTCAAACTGGAAAACATTTAGGGCTATAAATTCACACATTTGCCCAGTTTATGGCCAAGAGAGTTCAAAATGCCCAGAAGTGATCCATAATGTATTGAAAAGATGCAGAAGAGACGCTTCAAAATTAGTGTACCCTTAATTGGATTGTCCTGTTTGTTTTTTGTTTGTTGTAACTGGCCTTGAACTCTGTTGGACAAAGGTGGTTTAGAAATGTCAAATTAAATTAACATAAAATTAAAATAAATTTGCCATTACCTTTTGTCTCCTCCCACTCACTCAATCAGTTCCTAGCCCAGTCATTCACTTTATGGTCCATACCATGGGTGCTTAATTTCTAAGTTACATATGTGGAACCATGTCAAAATCCTTGCTGAAACTAAACCTAGCATTCCTTATCGTCCCTTCAGTCCAGTCCAGACACATGGGTTATGCCCTATCACTAGCAGATGGAGATTGAGATCTACAGACTTTGGTGATGTCACAGTATAATGATTCTGTGCATATCCTCTCACTCCAGTATTTCTCAGTCTCCAGCAGATAGAGATGAGCTTCTGTGCAGTCTGGACTCTACTGAGACTATTTTTAAAAAATAAATAAATAAAAAGGAGATGATTATTTGAGGAAAACGAGTTGCTGCTTTGTGGAAACCCAGTGCTATTGATTCAGCATTCAGCTGTGCTCTTTTCTTGGGATGTGTAACTTGTTAATCCAGGTCCCTTCCCTGCACTACTCCTCCACACCTCTCATTATTATTTGAAGTCTTTGGGGATCCTCTGTTCCCTCTTTCAAACTTTTGGGAGAGGGCACAGTTGGTGATTTATAGCACAGGACCTGACCCTTTCATTTTCTTTGGCAAAAAAAGACAAACTGAAAACAGCAAAATTGGCCATAGTTCTCAGGAAGCACCGGATTGAAACATTGGTTGTGGCAGCATTCCCGCTTTAAAGAGGCGAGAGGGCTCAGGTAACTTCTTAATGATGTTCAACTCGGCTGTGGCTCTTAGCATTCCAATGGTTCGAGCGGCTGCGTGGCTGTGGCAGCCTTGAGGCCATCTTTCGGTGGCGGTTTTTGCTACAGATGTGTTAGAAGAAGGATGAGCCGCTGAAGATTTTATCCAGGGTACTAAACCAGCGAATTTAGACGTGCCGACAACATCAGAAAGTGAATTACCCCTTACTCAGGTTTCTCCTCAGCCGCAGGACTCCTTGGCGGGAAGTGCGGCCATGATTTCAACAGATGAAGAAGAACCGGGGGGCTTCTCTTGAGTTCAGGTAACCGTTCTGGTTCCTCAGGGGAGCAACATTTAAGGTCAGTGAATTTGGGGGAGAATTGTTTAGGGTCAGCTATACCCTTTTCTAAAGAATTTGTATTGTATTGCAAAGACAAAGGCTGTTCCCTTTGTCGTTGCAAGAATTTGTTATTTGTAAACCGCACTGATATTGAAGAGCGCGGTATAGAAAAGCTGTTAATAAAATAAATAATATTGCTTTTGCACCAGGCCTTCTGCATGGAGCAGGGCCTTGTGCATGCTTCTCCTCACAAAGTTGGTAATAAGAGCACAGGTTATGAATCAATGTCAACAGCTAAAAATGCTGTAGAACCTGCGGCTAAACATCATAGGGTAGAGGATGACACAAGGACCAAAATTCGGTTCTTTTGAGGGCTTCTGAAGATCCCTTGAGGGTCCATCTGGTCTTTGAGGAGATCTCTCTGGTACTGAGTTTGAAGAAGATGAAATTCCACAAGGACCCTACTATCCTTAGGGTCTTTGGTCGGGAAGAGTTGATAGTTCTGATTGCTCAATCCTTAGCAGCGTTCTCCGATAAAAGAGGGGACTACTACTACTACTACTAATCATTTGTATAGTGCTGCAAGGTGCACGCAGCACTGTACATATAGAAGTTCTCCAGGAACAAGCAGGAAGTCAATCCTCACATATGGGTGATGTCGGCGCCAACGGAACCCCCATGGAAGCATCTCCCCAGCTTTCAAAGAAAGCCTTTGGGAGATGCCACCACGCATGCATGGTCCCCTTCCCGTCCAAGGGTGCCATCTTACTCAGTCTCCCTTTTTCTATAGAGCCCAACAGATGTCCATCATCTTTCCCCCCAAAAAAGTTGATATTTTTGTGCATAAAATTGCCCTTCTTCTCCAGTTAGCACCGGTCCCTTTCCAGCCTCCGAGTCCCGTTGCCCTGGCATCGAGTCTTGGAACTGTTTTTCATCCAGCGCAGTTTCACGCCCTTTTCTAACCACTGGCTGTATTGAGGGTCTTCGAAGTCGCAGGGGTCCTTTTTGCCCCAATGGCCAGTGGGTTCAAGAAGTGTGATTGGTGCGCAAAGAACATGTCTCTGACTGATACACACAACTGTTGCCTCTGGTATCTAGGTGCCGACCATGACCCAGAGGTTTGCACCCTATGCAAAAAGATGTCCATGAAGGCCATCCAAAATTATCAGCAGAAGCAAGATGACATCTTCCACAAGTCAGATTCTGCCCTGGTAGCCTTGCTAAGGCCCCGCACAGATCCTTGGAGTTGTGTAAAGCCCCCGCGGCACCCGATTGGGTCCTTGGACACTCTGACAAGGGTTCCCGGAGTGGGAGCATAAGAAGAAGACGAAATCCTCTTGGACCTCATCCTGGGAGTTGGACATACATGGCAAATCCTGTGCGTTGAAGGCTGCAACTCCTGAGTGGGAAGCCAGGATGATGGCAATGGAACGCAAGCGTCGATACCTGGCCCTCGAGACGATCCTCGAGAGCCCCGAGCCTCAAGCTGATCCTCAGTGAGAGTCTCGATCCTGCTCTAGTTCTCGGGAGCAAGATCCTCCCTGACAAATGCTTATGGCTCCAGCCAAGCAGCTGCTGTGGGTCACCAAGGAACCAACCCGAGCCCAACATCTCAAGCGCTGTCCGGCCTCGAGTCCTCAACCAGCTACTCAGACTCGGAGTCCGAGGACAAAGCTTCCCTGGAGATGCATAACACTGTTTCTCCGGGAACAAGCAGGAAGTCAGTCCTCACATATGGGTGATGTCAATGCCGATGGAGCCCCGCAGGGAGCAAATCCCCAGCTTTCAAAGAAAGTCTTTGGGAGTTGCTACCATGCATGCATGGTCCCCTTCCCACTCAAGGGTACCATCTTGCTCAGTCTCCTTTTTTCTGCGGAGCCCATCGGACGTAATCTCTCATGTCCTAGAAAAAATGTTTTTTTTCTGTGTGCCTTTTTGGCGCGACAGGTCAACACTGGTACCCTTCCCGCCTCTGGCCT
Source organism: Ichthyophis bannanicus (assembly GCA_033557465.1). Lineage (NCBI taxonomy): Eukaryota > Metazoa > Chordata > Amphibia > Gymnophiona > Ichthyophiidae > Ichthyophis > Ichthyophis bannanicus. The sequence goes on along the minus strand of CM066039.1, from coordinate 399,571,939 downwards.
TGGTACCCCGGTATCGGGTCGGTCCTTCTGAGTTTTGTTCGATGTTTTCCTTCTGAGGTGTCTCCGTGCCCTTTTTCCCTCTTTTCCTTCGCTGGCACCCGAAGGGTCTTTGACCTAGCCGGGGTCCTTCTTCCCCCGAATGGCTACCAGCGGTTTCAAGAAATGCGATCAGTACGGGAAAATTATGCCCCTCATTGATACGCACAACTGCTGCCTCTGGTGCCTCAGACCCGACGGTCTGTGGTCTATGTAAGAAGATGTCCTCTAAGGCCCTGAGGAGCTACCAGCAGCAGCATGATAAGATTTTTCCTGAATCCCCCATGCCTCCGAGAACCAGGACCTCGTCTCAGGCCTCTACATCTTGGGGGGAACACTCTGAGCCCGAACGTCATCAGGGTTCCTCAGAGAGGGGGTCTCCCTCGAGGGAACACAAGAGGAAGAAGAAATCCTTGAAGGCGGCATCTCTGGATGGTTCCGAATGACTGGGCTCCTCTTGGGGCCGGTCGCGGAGCCCCAAGCGCCTGCCTGGATTGTCGGAGAAGGAGCGCCCGGCCAAAGTTCCTCATCAGGAAATGGATCAGCCTAGGCAAGTACCAACTGTTCTTGTCAAAGACTCCCCTCTGGGGGAACTGGCATCGGGGCCGAGCGGGTCGGCACCTGAGCCGGAGGCTGTGGAGCCTTTGGAACTCGAGTCCAGGATGGCGACTTTGGGGCGCGGTTTTACTGCCTTCATAGAACAGCAGCGGGTGCTGATGTCCGGCATGTCCGGTTCCTCCACCCCGACCACCGGGCCCTCAACGTCAAAGTCGACCTCAGAGGCTGAGCCGATCCTCAAGACCTTCTGGGCTTGAGTCGATCCTCGGCTGAGGTTGCACTCGGCTTCCCGTTCGGGACCGAAGTTGTTGATGCCGAGCCTGCTGGCATCGGGGCGGACGGCGCTGGGGCCATCAATACCCGAGGAGCACCTCGAGTCCTCCTCGGAGGCCTCTGCTTGGAAGAAGGAGGACGAGGGGTCCCCAGATACCCGAAGGCATAGGGATGTCCCCTCTGATTTCCCGGTATCCGAACCTCGGAGAAGGTCCCCACCAGAGGATATGGGTTTTTTGGACTTTGTGCGGGACATGTCCAAGGCTTTGGCTTTCCCCACGGAGTCTGAGGAGGATCTTTGAGCCGACGAGCTCGAGATCCTCCAATATGAGGCTCCCCCTCGGGAGACCCTCATGGTACCCGTCCCTCCGATCCTGAAACGACTTATGCTCCGCATATGGGAGATGCCGGCGTCAATGCCGGTGATCAGCAAACGGCTTGACTCGATATATCGAGTCTGCTGGAGCCCTGAGTTCCAAAAATTGCAACTGCTGCACAACTCCATGGTTGTGGAATCGGCCATGCGATGGCTGAAGAACCAGAATATGCACTCCTCAATGCCCCCCGGCAGGGAGGCCCGCATCTTGGATGCCCTCAGCAGAAAATATTTCCAGGGCGTGATGCTGAATTGTCGGATCCAGTCGTACCAGTTGTACATGGGTATGTACCTGAGAGATCTGGTGAAGGAACTCGCTGGGTTTTTGGCTGGTCTCTCCAAGGAACTTTTTCAGCGCTTCAAGGGCCTGTCCAAAGCTGTCTGTGAATGCTCCAAATTTATATCTCGGGTGGCCTACGACGGGTTTGAGTCGGCGGCCTGGGTAGCTGCGGCAGGCATCGGTGAATGCCGCCAAGCTTGGCTGCAGTCGTCCGACCTCAAGCAATGGGTTCAGGACAAGTTGGTCAATGTCCCATGCCAAGGGGAGAATCTCTTTGGCAAACCCATGACCGACAAGGCTGCCGAGCTGGAGACCAAGTTCATGATGAGGGCACGGCTCTCTAAGAAGACCTCTGCCCCTTCTCATAAGAAGGGCTCGGGTAAAAAGCCCTTTTAAACCAAGGAAGTCCACTGCTTACCGAAATTACCCCCCTTATCAGGCCTCCCAGGCTCCCCAACAAGGGCAGCAGGCCAAGGGACAGGGGCATGGCCCACGTAAGCAGAAGGGCCCCAAATCCCAGGCTCCGGCCCAGCCTAGTGGGGGGTTTGACTCCTACAGCATGGCTCCTCTTCCAACTGGAGCCAGGCAGCCCACAGGAGGTCGACTTGCTTTGTATGCCCACAGGTGGACAACCATCACCACTGATTCCTGGGCCTTACAAGTGGTCAGAGAGGGCTACCTCCTCCACCTAGCCCAAGTGCCTCCACAGTACTCAGGAGAGCCTCCCAGGTCTCCCCCTTCACCGGGACCTTCTTCTGAAGGAGTTGGCAGGTCTTCTCGAGGATCAGGCGGTGGAACCAGTGCCCCACCATCTCAAAGGCAAGGGGTTCTACTCCAGGTACTTCCTCGTGCCAAAGAGGACAGGGGGCCTAAGGCCCATCCTCGACCTGCACAACCTCAACAAATTCCTGGTGAGGGAAAAGTTCAAGATGCTCTCCCTTGAATACTGCTGCCTTACCTCTGCCAGGGAGACTGGCTGTGCTCCTTAGATCTAAAGAATGCCTATACACACATCCTAATCCACCCAAGCCACAGGCAATACCTACGCTTTTTGGTAGGGGGCAACCATTACCAATACAGAGTACTTCCCTTTGGCCTGGCCTCGGCCCCCAGGGTATTCACAAAGTGCCTGGCGGTGGTTGCCACCTTCCTCATGCTTCAGGGGCTCTTCGTTTTCCCCTGTCTCGACGACTGGCTCATCAGGGGCACTTCAGCCACCGAGGTGCAGCAGGCCACAACTTGCACCATCCAGGTCCTGCAGCACTTGGGATTTGTAATCAACTACCGCAAATCAAGCTGTTGTCCAACTCAAGAGCTAGAATTCATTGGGGCGAGGATCAACACCCTTCAGTCGAAGGCTTTTCTGCCGGCAGACAGGGCAAGCAGGCTTATGGCCCTAGCAGATCAACTTGTTGGAGCTAAGTGCCATCCGTCTCACCCTGAAGGTTTTCAGGCAGTACCTGGGCCACAGGACTGTCCTAGTTCAAACGGACAACCAAGTGGCCATGTTCTATGTGAACAAACAGGGGGGCATGAGGTCCCGTACCCTCTGTCAGGAGGCCCTGGACCTGTGCTCTTTTGCAACCCGGCAGGGGATTCTCCTCAAAGCGGTGTACCTCCCGGGCAGGACAACTTGCTGGCCGACAGACTCAGCAGGATCCTCCAGCCACACGAGTGGCAGCTGGACCAGGTGGTGGCCAACAGGCTTTTCCAGACCTGGGGGAACCGGTGATAGACTTGTTTGCAAACCAGGACAATCACCAGCTACCCCGTTTCTGCTCAAGATAGCTGCACCCAGCCAGGGTGGCTGCCAATGCCCTTCTAGTCTCATGGTCGGTGGGTCTTCTGTATGCTTTTCCCCTGACACCTCTGGTCACCAAGACTCTGTTCAAGATCATTCAGGACAGAACTTTTGTCATCCTGATAGCTCCACGGTGGCCCAGGCAACCGTGGTTCCCGCTTCTCTTGCAGCTAGCGGTGGAGGTCCCCATTCCCTTGGGTTCTTCCCCACGGTTCCTATCCCAGGAGGGGGGCTCTCTCTTGCATCCCAACCTCCACTCCCTTTCGCTGACGGCATGGCTGCTGAGAGGGTGAGTCTCGCCTCGCTCCTCCTTCCAAAAGATGTTGAGGAGGTCTTGCTGGCTTCGCATAGACCGTCTACTAGACGGACGTATGCCTTTAAGTGGCGCAGATTTGCTTTTTGGTGTGCTGGGCAAAGGGTGGACCCCTTTTCTTGCCCGGTGGTTGTGGTGTTGCAATACCTTCTCCACCTATCCGAGATGGGACTTAAGTCCAACTCCGTCAGAGTGCATCTCACTGCCCTAGCGGCGAACTACTTTCCCGTGGACAAGAAGCCTCTCTCTGCTCATCCAATGGTATCCCAGTTTCTAAAGGGCCTGCTCCTGTTGAAACCCCCAGTACCTACCGGGCCAGGACAACTTGCTGGCCAACAGACTCAGCAGGATCCTCCAGCCACACGAGTGGCAGCTGGACCAGGTGGAGGCCAACAGGCTTTTCCAGACCTGGGGGGAACCGGTGATAGACTTGTTTGCAATCCGGGACAATCACCAGCTACCCCGTTTCTGCTCAAGATAGCTGTACCCAGCCAGGGTGGCTGCCGATGCCCTTCTAGTCTCATGGTCGGTGGGTCTTCTGTATGCTTTTCCCCTGACACCTCTGGTCACCAAGACTCTGTTCAAGATCATTCAGGATAGAACTTTTGTCATCCTGATAGCTCCACGGTGGCCCAGGCAACCGTGGTTCCCGCTTCTCTTGCAGCTAGCGGTGGAGATCCCCATTCCCTTGGGTTCTTCCCCACGGTTCCTATCCCAGGAAGGGGGCTCTCTCTTGCATCCCAACCTCCACTCCCTTTCGCTGACGGCGTGGCTGCTGAGAGGGTGAGTCTCGCCTCGCTCCTCCTTCCAAAGGATGTTGAGGAGGTCTTGCTGGCTTCGCATAGACCGTCTACTAGACGGACGTATGCCTTTAAGTGGCGCAGATTTGCTTTTTGGTGTGCTGGGCAAAGGGTGGACCCCTTTTCTTGCCCGGTGGTTGTGGTGTTGCAATACCTTCTCCACCTATCCGAGATGGGACTTAAGTCCAACTCCGTCAGAGTGCATCTCAATGCCCTAGCGGCGAACTACTTTCCCGTGGACAAGAAGCCTCTCTCTGCTCACCCAATGGTATCCCGGTTTCTAAAGGGCCTGCTCCTGTTGAAACCCCCGGTCCGTCCCCCAGCGACGAATGGGACCTTAATGTTGTGTTGGGGCAGCTCACCCGGCCGCTCTTTGAGCCGATGGCTACATGCCATCTCCGTTACCTCTCTTGGAAAGTGGTCTTCTTGGTTGCGCTTACTTCTGCCCGGAGAGTGAGTGAGCTCCAGGCTCTCATGGTGGAGAGGCCTAACACCAGGTTCTACAAGAATAGGGTGGTGCTTCGCACGCACCCCAGGTTCCTTCTGAAAGCGGTCTCCTCGTTTCACCTCAACCAGGATATGGTTCTTCCTACCTTCTTTCCCAGGCTACATGCCAGTCGGGCAGAGATGATCCTCCATACCCTGGACTGTAAAAGGGCTCTGTCCTTCTACATCCAGCATACGCACAGTCACTGGAAAGCCTCTCAGCTTTTCGTTTCCTACGACCCCAGTAAGCTGGGGAAGGTGGTGACAAAGCTTACACTGTCCATTTGGGTGGCGGACTGTATTGCCCGGGCTTATGAGGCAGCAGGGCTTTCGTTGGAGGGCCGTGTTATGGCTCATAGGGTAATGGCCATGGCAGCTTCAGTAGCTCACCTGTGCTCTGTTCCTTTGGCGGACATCTGCCGTGCCATCACCTGGTCTTCGGGTCAGACTTTCGCAGCTCATTACTGCCTGGATAGGAAGTCCCAACGGGACATCGCCTTCAGCCAGGCTGTGCTCCGTAACCTGTTCGAGGTCTAAGCAACTCCTGCCTCCGACCCTTCTGTGTTCAGGCTACTGGAATGACACTTCCCTGGTTAGGGTTTCATTGCGGCTTCTCCCAGCTGTCAATGAGGGAGCCTTTTTTGGCTATAGGTTCAAGGTAGCCTGTAGCTGGGGAGTCCCATATGTGAGGACTAACTTCCTGCTTGTTCCCAGAGAAAGCGTAGTTACGCACCTGTAACAGGTGTTCTCCGGGGACAGCAGGAACCAGTCCTCACAACCCTCCCTCCTCCCCTTGTAGTTGCAGTTCAATTATTTTTGTTTGTTTGCCGTCTTTTTAGCTATGTCATCTGACTGAGCAAGATGGCACCCTTGGGCGGGAAGGGGACCACGCATGCGTGATAGCAACTCCCAAAGGCTTTCTTTGAAAGCTGGGGATTTGCTCCGCACGGGGCTCTGTCGGGGGTCAATGTCACCCATATGTGAGGACTGACTCCTGCAGTCCCCGGAGAACACCTGTTACAGGTGAGTAACTAAGCTGACCTCCCCTCTGACCCGTTTTCCCCTGTGTGACGGTCCCCATCCAAGGACACTTCATTTCTCAAATTTGTCTGGGACATGGCGAAAGCCTTGTCTCTCACCACGGAGTTGGAGGAGGACCCTCACACGGAGGAGCTTGAAATCTTCCAGTACAAGGCTCCACCTAAGGAGACCCTAACGGTCCCCATCTCTGCCATCCTCGGGCGACTCCTCTTTCAGATGTGGGAGACACCAGCATTGGTACCAATAGTTAGCCGATGCCTCAACACCATGTACTGGGTGCACTTGGGCCCTGGCTTTCGGAAAGCACAACTCCCACACACCTCTCTGGTGGTAGAGTCGACCATGCACCTGCAGAAAAACCCCAAAATTCACTCCTCTGCGCGCCCTCGATGCCCTCAGGTGCAAATGCTACCAGGACTCGATGCTGGGTTGCCGAATCCAAGCTTACCAGTTGTATAATGGCATGTATCTCCAAGACCTAGCAAAAGAACTTGCAGGTTTCTCGGCGGGTCTCAATGGAGATCACCTCCAGTGATTTCAAACCCTCACAAAGTGCGTCTGTGAGTCCTCGAAGGGTAGCCGTCGCAGGATCAGTGCCTGATGCCAGGCCTCGTTCCTGGCATCGGGCCTTGAGCAGTGGGTCAGAAGAAATTCCTTGACGTCCCCTACCTCAGTGAAAACCTCTTCGGCAAACTGATAGAGGATAAGGTGGCGGAGATTGAGACCGAGTTTGTCATGAGGACTCGGCTCTCCAGGAAGACCTCCACCCTTTCCAAGAAGAAACCATTGAGGAAAAGGCCCCCTTTTCAAAGAAAAGGCCAGCCTTACCGAGGCTATCCCCAATACCTGGCCCCCCAGACCCTGCAGCAGGGTCACCAAGGCAAAGGAGAGGGCCAAGGCCAATGCAAGTCTAAGGGCTCTATGCCCCAAACACCGGCTCCTGCCCAGGCTGGGTCAGGGTTTTGACTCCCTGAGCATAGCCTCTCCTCCCAGGGGAGAACAGCTGCCAACAGGGGGGCATCTGATCCACTTTGCCCATCAGTGGCTGACCATAACCACTGATACCTGGAACCTCCAGTTGGTCAGAGAAGGCTATCTCCTTTACTTGGACTGGATGCCTCCCCCTTTCTTTCCAGGAGAGTCCCCTCTGACTCACCTACACCAGGACCTGCTGCTGCAGGAACTCGCAGCCTCATGAGGGATGGAGCCATGGAACCAGTACCCCTCCACCTCAGGGACAAAGCATTCTACTCTCGTTTCTTCCTGGTCCCAAAAAGAACAGGGGGCCAAAGGCCCATTCTGGACTTGTGAAACCTGAACAAGTTCCTGGTGCAGGAGAAGTTCAAGATGCTCTCTCTTGGGACATTGCTGCCCTAACTCCAGCAGGGAGATTGACTATGCTCCTCAGACCTAAAGGATGCTTACACCAACATCCTTATTCATCCCAGACACAGGAAGTACTTAAGGTTCATGGTTGGGGGCGACTGCTACCAGTACAGGGTACTACCCTTCGGCCTAGCCTCCGCACCAAGAGTTTTACCAAATGCCTGGCAGTGGTGGCTGCCTACTGCCGACTCCAAGGGGCCTTTGTCTTCCCATACCTGGACAACTGGCTCATAAAGGGGGACACAACTACCAAGGTGCAACAGGCCACGGCCCGCACATCAAGGTCCTGCAGCATTTGGGGTTCATGATAAACCATCCCAAGTCTCACTTCTCTCCAACACAGGACCTGGAGTTTATAGGACCTCGACTGGACACTCTCCAGGCAAAGGCTTTTCTTCCCTTGAACAGGCCACTGAGTTGCAAAGCCATCACACAGTGTTGGTGTGGTCCATGCTCTGTCTATTGGGCACATGGCATGCACAGCCCATGTGGTTCCCAACACCCGCCTCCACATGCGGGCAGCTCAGTGATATCTCCACTCACAGTGGACACAAGCCACGGGCAGGCTCCAGGACAGGGTCTTAGTATCCCGTCAACTAGTGGAGTCGCTTGACTGGTGGCAGGGCACACAGCATCTGCAGGAGGGCATACTCTTCCAGTTCCCAAATCCCCGGAGGGTCCTCGCCACCGATGCGTCCCTACTGGGCTGGGGTGCCCACTGCGAGGAACTGCACACACAGGGCAACTGGTCCCTAGTGGAGAGCCAGCAACAGATCAACCTGCTGGAGCTCAAGGCCATTTTACTGGCGTTCAAGGCCTTCCACCACTGCCTCAGAACTAGTCGATGCTAGTCCAAATGGACAACCAGGTCGTGATGTTCTACCTGAACAAGCAGGGGGGCACAGGATTTCAGCGCTTCTGCCAGGAGGCAGTAGCCCTCTGCTCATATGCAATCAGACAGGGAATGTTCCTTAGGGTGGTCTACCTTACGGGCCAAGACAATTCCCTAGCAGACAGGCTGAGCAGGCTCCTCCAGGCGCATGAGTAACGACTATTCCCCATGGTGGCACAGCGGCTCTTCCAACCCCAAGTCTGGACCTCTTCGCAGGCCCAATCAATGCTCAACTGTCCCACTTCTGCTGTCCCCAACCACATCCATCCCGGATAGCGGTGGACTCCTTCCTCATCTCATGGTCAGAGGGCCTTTTCTATGCCTTCCCTCCCACGCCACTGATCACCCGAACCCTCTTCAAGGTCCTGCGGGACAAGGCCTCCACAATCCTGGTGGCCCCCTGGTGGCCCAGGCAGCCTTGGTTTCCCCTGTTGCTCCACCTCTCGACGGAGCTCCCAGTCCCTCTGGGAATGCCCTGGGGCTACTGACCCAGGAGGAGGGCTCCCTTCTTCACCCTAACCTGGGGTCCCTGTCGTTAACAGCATGGCTGATGAACGGGTAGCCTTAGCACCCTTCAACCTCCCAAGGAGTGGAGGAAGTCCACCTGGCCTCTCGTAAGAATTCCACACCTTCAAGTGGCACAGATTCTCAGTATGGTGTGTAGAGCAAAGGGTCAACCCATTCTCTTGCCAGGTGCACACGGTGCTACAGTACTTGCTTCACCTTTCGCAAACCGGACTCAAGTCCAACTCCGTTAGAGTGCACCATCATTCCATAGAGGGCTAACTTCTTTCTGCGCAGCCCCTCATTACCTGATTTATGCAGGGCCTCCTGCTCTCTATGTCTCCCATCTGCCCGCCCCCAGCGGAATGGGACCTCAACATGGTTCTGACGCAGTTCACCAAGCAGCCCTTTGAACCTCTGGCTACCTGCCATTTGCGTTATCTCTCCTGAAAGGTCATCTTTCTGGTGGCTCTCACCTATGCCTGCAGAGTCAGGCCGAGCCACCTTACACCAGGTTCTACAAGAATAGGGTTATGCTTCGCACCCACCCTAAATTCCTTCCAAAGGTTGTATCTACCTTCCACCTTAACCCAGGAGGTGATGCTCCCCACCTTCTATCTACAGCCCTATGCTGACAAGATGGGGCCATTCTCCATACTCTGGATTGTAAGAGGGCCCTGTCCTTCTACCTGCAACATACCTATGGCCACCGCAAAGCCTCACAGCTTTTCGTTTCCTATGACCCCAGTCAACTGAGGGAGGCTGTTACCAAGCGTACCCTGTCCCCCTGGGTAGCAGACTGCATTGTCCTCACCCATGATCAGGCTTGGCTCTCTTTGGAGCGCCGGGTCATGGCATACAATATCACGGCTATGGCGACCTCGCTCTTTCCCTATGGCAGATATCTGCTGGGCCGCCACCTGGTCCTCCGTTCACACCTTTGCAGCTCATTACTGCCTGGCGAGAGAGTCCTGACGGGACAGCGCCTTCAGCCAGGCTGTACTCCATAATCTGTTTGGGGATTAGGCAACTCCTTCTTCCGACCCTTCTTGTTCAGGCTACCGGAGCGATAGTTCTCCCTGGACTCTGGTGTCCTTAAGAGTCTCTCCTCAGACTCGTTTGTGGCTGCTCATGGCTGGGTAGTATTTTTCTATAGGTTCTCGGTAGCTTGTAGCTAGAGAGTTCCATATGTGAGGACTGACTTCCTGCTTGTTCCTGGAGAAAGCATAGTTACTCATCTGTAACAGGTGTTCTCCAGGGACAACAGGAATCAGTCCTCACAACCTTCCGTCCTTCTCTTGGAGTTGCTGTACAATTTTTGCCATCTTCTTTTGGCAGCTCTGGTTATGACATCTGACTAAGATGGCACCCTTGGGCAGAAAGGGGACCGTGCATGCGTGGTGGCATCTCCCAAAGGCTTTCTTTGAAAACTGAGGAGATGCTTCCGCAGGGGCTCCGATTGCGCCGACATCACCCATATATGAGGACTGATTCCTGCTGTCCCTGGAGAACACCTATTACAGGTTAGTAACTATGCTTAAGACACAATCCCTGCTCATCAGAGCTTAACAGTCAAGATGAAAAAAACATTTCAAAACTGGGGACTAGAGTATGGCAAGATACACATAAGTAGTGGACAAGAGAATGAGGAGCATCTGGATTCAAAAGCAGTCTCGAAGGGGTGAGTCTTCAGCTTGGACTCAACTAGGGCCAGAGAAGCAGCCCAAAATCACAGACTTCAGGTAGTTTGTTCCAGGCATATGGAGCACGATTCCTCTAGAGGGTGGATGGTCAGGGCAGAAAACTTGAAACATTGTTAAAACTGTTTTTCGAGATAAATGCTCTAGCGTTACAGGCATCTATTTGTGGAGCATATGTGGCACGAGCATGTTTAAGGTGGGCTCAGGGTTTGCTGTCGTCTGATCCTAGACCTCAGGAAACATTGTCTGAGGCAGCTAAACTGGAATTGGAATCCGCTTATCTTGTGGATGCTCTGTATATAGAAATATAGAAACATGATGACAGAAAAAGATCTCATGGCCTATTTAGTCTGTCCTTCCATATCAACCACAACAACAGTCCCCTTTTTTCCTTTAGAGATCATCTGTGTTTGTCCCATGCTTCTTTGAATTCAGATACTGTCCTCATCTCTACCAGCTCCACTGGGAGACTATTCCAAGGATCCACCACTCTTTCCATAAAGAAATATTTCCGCATATCACTCCTGAATCTATCCTCTTTCACCCTCATCCCATGTCGCTTCATAGCAGAGCTTGCTTTCAATCGAAAGAGGCTCTCCTCATGTGCATTTATGTCACAGAGGTATTTAAACGTCTCAATCATATCACCTCTGATCCTGCCTTTTTTCTAAGGTGTACATATTAAGATCCTTAAGTCTGTCCTCATATGCTTTATAATGAAGACCACTAACCATTCCTGTACTGACTCCAGCCTGTTTATATCCTTTGGAAGGTGTGGTCTCCAGAATTGCACACAATATTCCAAATGAGGTCAAACCAAAAACATATACAGAGGCACTATATTACCTCCTTTCTTCTGCTGGCCATTCCTCTCCCTATGCACCCAAGTATCCTTCTAGCTTTTGCTGTTGCCTTTTCTACCTGTTTAGCTACTTTAAGATCATAATTCTAGACGATTCTTCAGGCTTAGGTAGAACCCTCATGTTATCTACATCTTCCTGGGTGTCTACTCTATTGCAGATTTGGGTATCATCCACAAAGAGGCAAACCTTACCCGACAGCCATTCTGCTATATCACAAACAAAGATATTAAAAAGAATCAGACCAAGGACAGAACCCTGGGGCACACCACTGGTAACCTCCTTCTCCTCAGAGTGAGCTCCATTTACCTGTACCCTTTGTCACCTCCCACTCAACCAATTTCCAACCCAAGCAGTAACTTTAGGGGTCTATCCCTAGGGTGCTCAGTTTGTTTATAAGTCGCATGTGAGGAACGGTGTCAAAGGCTTTACTGAACTCTAAATACACCACATCTAGGGCTCTCCCTCGGTCCAACTCCCTGGTTACCCAGTCAAAAAAAATCAATAAGATTTCTCTGACAAGACCTGCCTCTGGTGAATCTATGTTGCCTCAGATCTTGTAATCCGCTGGACTCCAGAAACTTCACTATTTTCTCTTTCAGCAGTATTTCCAATAATTTACTCACCACCGAAGTTAAACTAACCGGCCTGTAGTTTTCAATCATACCCTAACTTCCACTTTTGTGTAAAGGGACCACATGAGCCTCTCTCCAGTCCTTTGGCACCACTCCCAACTCCAACAAGGCATTGAAAAGATCAGTCAGTGGAGCTGCTAGAACGTCCTCAAGTTACCTCAGTATTCTAGGGTGTATCCCATCCGGTCCCATTGCTTTGTTTACTTTAAGTTGAGCTAGTTTCTCACGAACACAGTCTTCTGAAAATTGTTCACAATGCCCCTCACTTCTGTTCCTGTTTGTGGGTGTTTTCTGAAGTCCTGCTCCTGGTTCTTCATCTGTGAAGACAGAACAGAAATATTTGTTAAGCAATTCCGCTTTATCCTCATCAGCTTCTACATATTCCTCCCCTTCACAAGTCTGACAATACCACTTTTGCCCTTTCTCTTCTCACTAACATATCTGAAAAATGTCTTACCTGCCCCCATTTTATTGCATTGGCTGATAGGGGATAATAAGGTTTAGTTTGAGTGCACATACAGGAGGCCTGCACAAGGGAAATCAGAATCCTGTATATGTCTATATATGGAAAGGAATGTGCTGTGCTCAGCTAAACTGATTGTTCTACTCAGAGACGACTCCTATCTGCAAAGTTACTGATAAGCTGTGGTGGGCCTCAGAGGATGGGTGAATGACGTATGAATATGTTTTGTAAATGTATAAAAGATAGACAATCCCTCCACCCTATGGAATAAACTTACACACTTTCCTTCTGTGTGGTTGTGAGTTTTATTCCCCTGGAAATCCAGGCAACCGAGCAGGAACAAAGGAAGCAGACGGAGGGGATTCCCCAGGCCTGGAGGCTGCGAACAGGGACAACCCCGTAACATTGGCTATTTTCTCCTCTTTTTGAATCTTTGCTTTCCTGACTACTTTACTAGCTTCTCAAAGTTTTTCCAAATATAGATGCCTGTCTTCTTCTCTCTGATCTCTTGTATTTCATGAAGACCGTCCCTCTTTTTCTTCACCTTTTCAGCTACTTCTTTCAAAAGCCATAGCTGCCTCCTTTTCCTTTTACCTTTATTCATCATTTTAACAAAAAGGTTGGTTGCCCTTAAAATATCCCCTTTCAGTTTGGCCCACTGTTTTTCTACGTCCCCCAGCTGTTCCCATCCTGCTAATGACTTCCTGACTTCCATCTTAGCAAAGTTAGTTTTCCTAAAGTCTAAGACCCTTGCTTTTGAATGGATGCTAACAGTCCTGGTCCTAATACTGAACCACACCATCTGGTGATCATTGGATGCAAAATGATCTCCCACTATAACATCAGAAACACTTTCACCATTGGTAAGCACCAAGTCCAATATGGCCCCTTCACGTGGGTTCTGTTACCAATTGCCTGAATAGTTCTCCCTGTAGAGAATCCAGGATCTCCTTACTTCTAGATGATACTGCAGCAGGAATATGCCAACATCTGGCATATTGAAATCCCCTATCAGGAGCACTTCCCCTTTCCTAGCAATGCTGCGTATGTCTTCAATTAACTCTCCGTCCACCTCTTCCTCCTGTGAGGGAGGTTTGGATATCATGCCAATGCAAATAGATTTCTCTTCCCCTCTTTCTATTTTAACCCACAGTGCCTCCTCTCTCCCTTTTAAGCTCTGTAGTTCCAAAGCTTTAATATTATGTTTTACATTTAGTGCCACTCCTCCTCCCCTTCTTCCTACCCTGTCCTTTCTGAATAAAGTATAGCCTGGGATAGTTACATCCGAGTCATGGTTTTCTGTGAACCATGTTTCTGTAAATGCCGCTAAATGCAAGTCAGCCTCTCTCATTGGGAGATTTCAAGGTCCTCAGACTTCTGGAAGATAGGCCTGTGGAAAGTCTACAACTCTTGCAAGGGGCCATTTCAAGGGATTTTCAAAGATTTCATGCAGCTCGTTTTGCACTTTTCAACAATCTCTCTATCCTCCCAGAGGGCAGCACTTTCGAGGGGGTAGAGGGGCAGGTACAGGCTATTACACTTGAGTCTCAGGTGGCTCTAAAAAGCCCCAATGAAATGATGGGGACCCAGGTGGAGTTTTTTCCAGTAGGAAGTCTGCTACAAACCTTTTACTCCGCTTGTGTCCAGATGACGTCTGACCAGTGGGAGCTAGAAGTGGTTTGAGAGGGCTACACACTAGAGTTGGCTTGGCCCTTTTCTTTTATGTTGTCACCCTGCAAGACTCCTATCAAAGCAAATGCGGTAGCAGATACGCTCAAGAGGCTGATCCAGCTTCAGGCAGTGGTAAAGGTACCATCAGACCAGCTCGCAAGGTCGATACTCTATTTTGTGGTACCCAAGAAAGAAGGTTCCTTTCACCTGGTTCTGGATCTCAAGAATGTCAATCGAGTCTTGCAAGTTCCTCATTTTCACATAGAGACATTGCGATCAGTTATAGTGGCCATAAGAAAGGGTGAGTTTTTGATCTCCCTTGATCTGACCGAGGCGTACTTGCATATTCCCATTCATCCATACCATCAGCATTATCTTTGCTTTGTGGTTCCTATGGTGCATTTCCAGTTTTGAGCCTTACCTTTTGGTCTGGCCCACGGCACCTTAGACCTTTACAAAGGTGATGGTGGTAGTGGCAGTTGCTCTTGGGCAAGAAGGAATTTTAGTCCCTCTGTATCTGGACGATTGGTTAATCAGAGCAAAATCTGTGCAGGAAAGTCAAGAAGCTATGCAACGAGTGATAGCCTTCCCCAAGAACTAGGGTGGGTTATCAATTTCAACAAAAGCAATTTGAATCCCACCCAAGATCTGACTTCTCTAAGAGCTTATTTTGATACAAGGATAGGCCGGATGTACCTGCCAATGAATGAGCCAAAAAGATGCAGGATCAAATCCGGAGGTTTTCTTGGATGTGGTCTCCATCTGCATGGCATTACCTACAGCTCTTGGGGATCATAGCGGTGACCTTGGATATCGTTCCATGGGCCAGGGCTCATACTAGATTTCTGCAAAGGGCCTTGTTGTCCTGGTGGTCTCTGCAGAAACATGCACTCTCAAAAAGGTTACCATGCCCGCAGGAGGCAAAGGTGAGTCTGCACTGGTGGCTGATCTCAACCAAACTAGCGACACAGATGCTGCTGGAGTCTCCAGAATGGGTGGTAGTGATCACCGATGCCAGCCTTTACAGATGGGGACCGCACTGTCTGTCCCAAGTAGTGTGATGGTCACAGGAGGAGAGCAGTTGGTCCATAAACTGTTGGAGATGTGAGCTGTATTTCTGTCTCTAAAGGCCTTTCTCCCCCTGGTGCAGCTCAAGGCAATGAGGATCTTCTCGGACAATGCAACCATGGTAGCTTATATCAATCATCATGGTGGCACAGGGAGTAGAATTTTGGCAGAGGAGTTATCGCCGTTTCTTCAATGGGCAGAGACACATTTTCTAGCTCTGTCATGTGACCGGAAAAGAAAAATACAGTCCATCTTCCTCAGCCATCATCAGTTGGAGTTAAGAGAGTGGTCGCTGGAGGATTCAGTGTTTCTCAGCATAGTACGGTATTGGTATCCACCGATCATGGATCTTATGGCAGGCGAGAGAGAATGTCCAAAGGTCTAGATGCCCTAGCTCAAATGTAGCCAAAGGATGGCCTCCTGTACATGTTTCCTCCCTGTCCTCTGACTGGTCGAGTGCTTCAGAAGATAGAAACACATTCAGGAATGGTGATTTTAGTAGTGCCGGACTGGCCTCGAAGGTATGCAGATCTAGTCCGGCTGATGGTGAATGTGCCATGGTGCCTTCCTGTTCTGGACAATCTGCTAGTGTAGGGTCCAATTCTCATGTCACAAGTGCTCAGTTCTTGCTTACAGCTTGGCTCTTGAAAGGGCTAGGTTAAGGAAGAAAGGTTACTCTGCTCAGGTGATAGTGACGTTACTTCAAGCTCAAAAGCGTTCAACTTCTTTATCATATGTTAGAGTCTGGTGTATTTTCAAGAACTGGTGTGAGGAAAAAGGCATTCAGGCTCTCTTGGCCTCGCGTCTAAATGTACAGGCCTTTTTACAGGTTGGTTTAGATAAAGGTCTGGCCTTAAATTCTTTACGAGTTGAGATAGCAGCCTTAGCCTGTTATTGAGGTAGGACTCAAGGTCTTTCTCTGCCTCTCATCCAGATGTAGTTTGCTGTCTGAGAGCTGTCTAGCAACTTTGGCTGCCTACGCGTCAAATGGTGCCATCATGGGACTTGAATTTGATTCTATCAGCTCTTATAGGTCCTCCATTCAAACCTCTGAGCCACGCTTCTTTGAAGGATTTCATGTTGAATGTTGTCTTTCTGGGGGCCATATGCTCGGCATATAGGATCTCAGAGCTACAAGCTATGTCTTGTAGGGAGCCTTTCCTTACGATATCTAAAGAAAAAGTAGTCTTGTGACTGGTTCCGTCATTCTTACTGAAGGTTGTTTCGTTGTTCCATCTTAATCAAACCGGAACTCTTCCTATGTTTTTTGGCTCGGAAGACGGCTCGGAATATAGTCAGTTGTGCCTGTTGGACATTCACAGAGTCCTTCAGCATTATATTGAGTGTACTAAATCCTTTAGAAAATCAGATCATCTTTGTTCTTTTTTAGAGGTCTGCTCAAAAGGGAAGCAGCTTCAAAAGCTTCTGTTGTGCAGTGGTTGAAAGAAGCTATTGCATTGGCTTACTTACTTAAATTTATTTTATTTATTTATTTACATTTCTTATATACCGCACTATTTGCGATCAGCGCGGTTTACATAAAACAAAAAGGTAACCGACAATGAACAAAAGTCAGGTCATTACATTGAACAGGAACAAGTAACTTGGAAAACAGGGTAAACTATATACATATGCATGTATGTAGATCTCTTCTAGTCTGTTTGCGAGCTCACTCCACGAGAGCTCAAGCAGCTTCTTGAGCTGAGTATAGTCTTGTTTCGCTGATTGATATGTGTAAAGCAGCGACTTGGTCATCACTTCATACATTTTATACGCCACTATTGTCTAGATGTTCAGGCAAGAAGGGATGCGCAGTTCGGGGCACGAGTATTGTAAGCCAAGCTTGCGGGCTCTTCTCAAAATGGAGTACATGCTCTGGTACATCCCATGCGTCTGGACTGGACTGGAGGGCTGATAAAGAAGGTGAAATGACACCTTATCTGCTAATTTTCTTTCCTTGAGTCTCTCCAGTCCAATCCAGTCCAGAATCCACCTATTTCAGTTTCCTTTCTAGGCAAGCCCAGACATTGAAGAATGTATGTGACCTGTTGTGTGTATCTGGTGCTTCCTCTTCATTCTTTTAGGATGACAAAATAAGCTGCAAGTTCCAAAACAGTATCGATATAGCCATCTTTTGATTCTCTATAGAGAACTAACTCTAATTTGTCTGTATCTTTCTCTGAACGTATATCGCTGTGTATGCCTTGAAGTGCTGTAGAATTGATCAGTAATAGTAGTTAGTTGCAAATTTATATCACTTTTCTCTTTGTGGAGTCTGCTTTGTTATTAGAATACTGGAGTGAGAGGATATGCACAGCACCCTTATAATGTGACATCAAAGCCTGTAGATCTCAGTCTCCAGTTGCTGGTGATAGGGCATAACCCATGCATTTGGACTGAACTGGAGAGACTCAAGGAAAGAAAATTAGCAGGTAAGGGCTAATTTCCCCTTCTTCCCTGATCCAAAACTCTGGTCACCCAGTCAAAGAAATATATCAGATTTACCGACAAGACCTACCCCTGGGGCATTCATGCTGCCTCAGATCCTGTAATCAATTGGATTCCAGAAACCACACTATTGTCTGTTGTAGTAGTGATTCTGTAAATGTGTTCACCACTGAAGTCAGACTAACTGGCCTGTAGTTCCACATTCACCCATTTCCAATCCTCCGGAACCAATCCCAACTCTAAGGAAGTCCTGAAAAGAACATATATAAGAATATAAGATATGCCATACTGGGTCAGACCAAGGTCCATCAAACCCAGTATCCTGTTTCCAACAGTGGCCAATCTAGGTCATAAGTACCTAGCCGTTTCCCCAAAAGACACAGGTTCCACAATGCTTGTATTGGGTCAAGCAGTAATATCCTGGGACCCTTTTAATAATGGTTTATGGACCTTTCCTCCAGGAACTTGTCCAAACCTTTTTTAAACCCAGCTACACTAACAGCTTTTACTACATCCTCCTGTAACAAATTCAAGAGTTTGATTACATGTTGAGTGAAAAAATATTTTCTCTTTAGACAAGTGGGCCGTAAGAACTTCCTCAAGTTCCTTCAGTATGCCTGGATGTATTCCACATTACTTTGCTGACTTTTAGTTTCACTAGCTTTCACCATTTTCTGAAATATTTTTTTATGAACTTCATTTTTATTCACAGAGGAAAGAATAAACAAACCAATGCAAAGCATTGCTATTCCACCTCAAACTCCTCTTACAGCTCTTTCTATGAGATATTTAACAAGAGATAACAATGGTGAGACATGGAGTATCTGTCAAAAAACTTAGTAATTCGAAAGAGCTTGCTAGCTCAAGTGTTAGTGTGACCCAAAAGCTTTTTAAACTTCCCATTCTCAATGCCCCATCCCACCCTCCCCTTGTGTGTGCCATGCAATCTTTTCACCAGACAATAAAACACAAAAGAATCAAGAATCCCTTACTCAAGCTAAAAAATAAAACAAAACAAAACCCTGAGATCCATTGACATACATAGAGACAGAAAGAAGCCTAAACAGTCAAAACGTGATTTACACAATCCCGTAATATACAGGTCAGCTTGTCATAAGAACATAAGATATGCCATACTGGATCAGACCAAAAGTCCATCAAACCCAGTATCCTGTTTCCATCAATGGTCAATCCTGATCCCAAGTACCTGGCAGGTTCCCAAAAGGTAGACAGATTCTACGATGCTTATCCCAGGAGTAAGCAGTAGATATCCCCAATCTACTTTAATAATGGTTTGTTGAACTTTCCTCCAGGAACTTGTCCAAACCTCTTTTAAACCCGGCTATGCTAAGAGCTGTTTCTACATATTATCCATTTTCATATATAATTCAAGAACACTCTGGCTGCTTGCTCACTTCCAGGCTCTCACCAGCACCATTCTAACAGCAGTTAATAACCCCAAGAGCCTATTTCTCCCCGCCAAACTTTGCAATTCCTCTGGCTCCAGCAGCAGGCCAATTAGACAAAGTTGAGGATATACCAGGCATGGCTGACCCAAAGTCTCAGTGACACAGGCATAGACTCCCCCCCCCCCCCACACCTATTTCTCTGTTATTCTACATTTCCATCAAAGGTGAAAAAGGTGCCTCTGACACTGCAACTCTTCCAACAAGAACCCAAGCCCTCACCACCCACTTTTAAGAGATAATCTACATTTCAGGTCTGTTTACAGGGGACAAAGGCTGAACATCTGCTTTTATTCATATATCACCTTCCATTCCCCATCTTGTAGGAAGCTTCCTCATGTGGTGAGCAGCCTCACAAAAACAAGTCTCTCAGCATTTTATAGAGCTTAATTAACAAATCCGCAAAATTCGTCCACAGAAAGAAACATCCCTCTAAATCTGTCATATTTCCAGTGATCAAGTCCCAGTGCTCCCAAGCTGTACAAACTATCTAATTTGAAAGTATTGAAAGGAAGGTGTCCTCCACTCCCACTTTATGTTCCAACTGCTGCATGGAGAGAAAACTACCCTCCTGTTCCGGATCAGAAAGATATACAAGCCCACTACTTTCCCATCTTTCCTGCAGTTCTTGAAATCCTTGAGAGAAGGGTGTAAAAAATCCCTCAGCTTTGCTTTTTGGGACAATACCCCTATTACCCCTGCCGTCTTCCGTACCATCCACCAAATCCTAATAAGAGCCTCTAATAATGTATGATCCTTTCCTCCTGACTTCTCCCACTACCCCAAACTCTACTTCCCACTAACTAAAACAATCACCATCCTTTCCAAATTAGCCCAACATACTTCTAGCCTAATATAATAACTAATCGCCCTTAGAACTGCAGCCCTATAATACAATGTTAAATTTGGACACTCTAAGCCCTTCTCAGGTGCACACCAAGTCTATTCCAAGCCATTCTAGTTTCCCCCTCCCCCCCATAAACCCATTCATTCTCTTTTCCATTTTTCACAAATACTCTTTTGGAATCTTAATCGTTAACTGTAAATACAACAAGGAATCACCATCCTTTTTAAAATGACAATCCTTCCCATCCAACTCAAAGCATCTCCTCTTCATCTTAGTAGTTTAACTGAAACAAATGATCTAGCCAGACCAGCAATTGTACACCCAGATATCTCAGCCTCCAACTACTCTTTTTAAGGGAAGATCCACTCCCAAAAACCATTTTCTGGACCCAGCCACAAGACTTCAGTCTAGAAACATAGAAACATGACAGCAGAAAAAGACCACATGGCCTGTCTAGTCTGCTCTTCAATATCAAATTCTAAAGTCCCTTCTTTTCCTTTAGAGATCTTCTGTTTTATTGAATTCAGATACTAATCCTCATTTCTACTACCTCTGCTAAAAGACTATTCCATGCATCTACCACTCTTTCCATAAAGAAATATTTCCACATATTACTCCTTAGTCTATCCCCTTTCATCCTCATCCTATGTCCCCTCATAGCAGAGATTGCTTTCAATTGAAAGAGACTCTCCTCTTGTGCATTTATGCCACAGAGGTATTTAAATGTCTCTATCATATATCCACTATCTCACCTTTCCTCTAACTTACACATATCAAGATCTTTAAGTCTCTCCTCATATGCTTTATAACGAAGATCACTAACCATTTTAGTAGCCACCCTCTGCACCGGCTCCATCCTATTTATGTCCTTTTGAAGGTGTGGTCTTCAGAATTGCACACAATATACCAAATGAGGTCGCACCAGAGACTTATACAGAGGCATTCTCCGACAACAAGCAGGAAATCAGTCCTCACATATGGTTGATGTCAGTGCCGATGGAGCCCTCGCAGATGCATCTCCCCAGCTTTCAAAGAAGACAGCCAACATGGCTTTAGACAAGGAAGATCTTGTCTTACTAATCTGTTATGTTTTTTTGAAGGTGTGAATAAACAGGTGGACAAAGGTGAGTCGGTTGATATAGTGTATCTGTACTTTCAGAAAGCCTTTGACAAGGTCCCTCATCAGAGACTTTTGGCAAAACTAAAGAGTCATGGGCTAGGAGGCAGTGTACTACTGTGGATCAAGAACTGGTTAAAAGATAGAAAGCAGAGGGTAGGGCTAAATGGCCAATTTTCCCAATAGAGAAAGGTGAATAGTGGTGTACCCCAGGGATCTGTGCTGGGTCTGCTGCTTTTTGACATATTCATAAATGACCTGGAAAGTGGAATGAGTGAGGTTATCAAATTTGCAGATGACACAAAACTATTTAAAGTTTTTAAAACCCAAGAAAATTGTGGAAAATTGCAAGAGGATCTTGATAAATTGGAAAACTGGGCATCGAAATGGCAGATGAAATTTAATGTGAACAAGTGCAAAGTTATGCACCTAGGGAAGAACAACCCAAACTATGATTACATGATGCAAGGTTTCAGGAAAAAGATTTAGGCGTCATTGTGGATACCATGTTAAAACCCTCGGCCCAGTGTGCAGTGGCTGCCAAGAGAGCAAATAAAATGCTAGGTATCATAAGGAAAGGAATGGAAAATAAAACAAAATATATTATAATGCCTCTATATTGTTCCATGGTGAGATCGCACCTTGAATATTGTGTGCAATTCTGGTCGCCGTATCTTAAAAAGGATATAGCATTATTAGAAAAGGTTCAGAGAAGAGCCACCAAAATGGTAAAGGGGATGGAAGGATACTCCTATGAAGAAAGGCTAAAAAGGTTAGGGCTCTTTAACCTGGAAAAGAGATGGCTGAGGGGAGATATGATAGAAGTTTATAAATTAATGAATGGAGTGGAACGGGTAAACGTAGATCGATTGTTTACGTTATCAGAATATAGAAAGACTAGGGGACATGCAATGAAGCTACAGGGTAAACTATTTAAGACTAATAAAAGAAAACATTTTTTCACTCCATGTGTAATCAAACTCTGGAATTTGTTACCGGAGGATGTAGTAAAGACTGTTAGTGTAGCTGGGTTTAAAAAAGGTTTGGACAAGTTCCTGGAGGAAAGGTCCATAAACCATTATTAAGAAGGGACCCAGGATATCAATGCTTGACCCAGTACAAGCATTGTGGAACCTGTGTCTTTTGGGGAAACTGCTAGGTACATATGACCTAGATTGGCCACTGTTCGAAACAGGATACTGGGCTTGATGGACCTTGGTCTGACCCAGTATGGCATATCTTATGTTCTTATAAGCCTTTGGGAGATGCTACCATGCATGGGTGGTGCCCTTCCCGCCCAAGGGTGCCATCTTTCTCAGTCTCCTTTTTTCCATGGAGCCCTTTAGACATCTGTCTGCTTTCCCCCAGAAAAAGTTGATTCCTTTGTGTCTCAGTTTCATACTCTCCTCCGGTTGCGCACCAGTACTCTTCCCATCACCAGAGCCCGCTGCCCTGGCATCAAGTCTTGGGCCCATAAATATTTTCTTCCTCTTAGTGCCTTCGCACCTTTTTCCAACTGGCAGCACCGCGGTCTTCAACCTTGCTGAGGTACTTTTTTCCCCCATGGCTACCAGTGGCTTTAAGACGTATGATCGGTGTGCAAAAATCATGTCCCTTACCGATACACATGACTGCTGCCTGTGCTGCCTAGGGCCGGACCATGACCCCGAGGCCTGTGGTCTCTGTAAGAAGATGTCTACCAAGGCCACCAGCAGCAGCATGATAAGTTCTTCCCGGAGTCCTTGGTTCCTCCAAAAGCCAAGGCCCCTTTTGAAGCCACGGACTCCCGTGGTGCCCTTGCGGACCCAAGTTGACGCTGTGGATCTTCAGAAAGGGGGTCGAGTAAGCCTTGAGGCAGGTCCCACAGTCCAAGACATTCGTCTAAGGGCTCAGAGCGGGAGCGGCCCACCAAGGTCGCCCAGAAGGAATTGTCCGGAAATCGGCCTCTGATCTCCGAGGCCATCCTCGTTGAGGACTCCCCTTTGGGGGAACCGGCGTCGGGTTCAAGTTCCTCTGTGCTCATGCCGGTAGCTGCGGAGCTTTCTGGAAACCAGAATAGCGGCCCTGGAGCACAGCCTGTCTGCCTTCATGGACCAGCAGCGAATCCGCAACACCTTCAAGCAGGGATGCCCTTCCAAACTCTGAAGGGTCCTCACAATGGATGCCTCCCTGCTGGGATTCGCATCCAGGGCAGCTGGTCACAAGCAGACGGCAACTAGCAGATCAACCTCCTGGAGCTTCAGGCAATATATTTAGCCCTCCAAGCATTTTGCCACCGCCTGAGGCACCAGTCTGTGCTGATCCAAATGGACAATTAGGTGGCAATGTTCTACGTGAACAAGCATAGGGGCACAGAGTCTCGCACCCTCTGCCGCGAAGTGATGACACTCTTCTCCTATGCAATTCGTCAGGGAATACTCCTACAGGCTGTATACCTACCAGGCCAGGACAACACCCTGATGGACAAACTGAGCAGGGTCCTCTAACTGCACAAGTGGCAGCTGGGCCCCAGAGTAGCCACCCAGCTCTTCCAACTCTGGGGGACCCAGTCTGCAGAGTTTTCTTTCAATTGATAGAGACACTCCTCTTATTGATATTAATGCAGTTTTAATTATACTACTAACTATAACATTATTAACTATAACTACAACCTGCTCTTTGGTGTTGCCCTTAACTTCTAAGTTGTTTGTCCCCCTCTCCTGCTATCTGGTGGCCGAATTGTGGCACTATTCACAGTGCTCCTATCTACTCATCTATGTCATAGCATCACAACACCGAGGGCTCCCATATTTTGTGCCATCTAGCTTTCTTCCCATATAAATCATATGTAGCTTTTTCGAACTTCATCGCCTCCCCCCACTTTTGTCCACCAATCCTCTATTCTAGGGCCTTCCATATACATGCCAATGTAACCCTCCCCATCAACAACAGTTTTGCTTGTAGTGTACGTTTATGGTTCTTGTTGTGATTATCTTTGGGGAGTCCCAAGAGGTACTGTCCTGCCTCAGGCTTGACGCATTACCCTATAATCTTGCCTATCTCTTGGATGATCTTAAGCCAGTATTGTTGGATCTTTGGACACTCTCACCACATATGGAAAAAGTTGCCAAGACCTCCACACCCTCACCAACATAATGCAGAGCTCGCCTGCTGACTGTGAAACAGGAGCTGGGGGGGGGGGGGGTTATATAGGAACAATGAATCATCTGCAGTTGTGTCTGGCACCATGATGTCACTAGTGTATTCTTATGTATCCCCAGATTTATTTGTTCCCATTCCCCATCCATAAGTTCTTTGTGTAGCCACTGGTGCCATATATCCCCCCCCTCTGCCCCCATCGGCATTGTATTCCCCGCTGTCTGTAGGAGATGCTTGTACAATTTGGAAAGCATTTCTTTCATCTCAATCCCTTTAAAGAGACAATCGTCAAGCCATGTAGGCCTTTTGGTCAACTGCTCCACCACCCCTTTCCGCATCAAAAAATAAGAGTTGAAAATATAGGATCTTCCTTTTCAACTTTACTTCTAATTCACTTTGTGCTATACACCTTCCCTCCTTAATCAAGTCTGAAAATCTACTGATTCCCCTAACACTCAAGTCCTTAATCAGTCCCTCAAACTCTGGTCCTGAGAAGGGGTTATAGTCATTAATCTTAGTCCATTTGGAGGACAGGGAAGTGAGGAGCTTTCATTTGGTATATGCCCGAAACAACCTCCTCAATGGGGTCAGCATTGGGTGCTGTGGAACTTCTTTCTTCTCACCCCCAACATTTCTCTCTCCTCTGCTCACTCCTTCAAGCACTGAACTGGGCATTAACCATTGACTGTCTATGTCCACTCATAACGCTTGCGATCATAAAGTGGTATACCTGTAGGGCTCTGAGTACCGCCACACAGTAGTATTGTCACAACCCCATCCCTTTAGCCACGTGCTTAAAGGTCAGGGTGGACATTATTGTTGTATTGAAGGTAGAAACTTTTGTTAGCCCAGAAGCCTTCTGGTACTAGTAGTCCCTTTCTTCATAATGAATAGTTGTGTAAGCCATGTGAATGGTAAAGTATAGGGTTTTATTCCCTTAATGCACAAAAGGTTCAAATGAAGACAACAGGATTTCCACCTTGTTCAGGATTTTCACATAAGGTATTTACATAGGTCAAAAACTTGGATATTTATTTATTTATTTATTTATTTATTTATTACAGGCTCTTATATACCGCTCTATTCAGCATCAGCGCGGTTCACAATATAACAACATACCATAATGAATAAACTGTTTGGTTTTACAGAGAACAAGGTCAGAGAACTTGGATAAAACATGGGAAGTCATTTCTGCAACTATTTACAAGAGTATTTACAAGTATACATGACAGGATTTGTTCTTAGTTTGGGTAGTGATCAAGATTGGTTAGTTGGTTAAGTAATATTGGGGGAAGAGGTGGGATTTGAGTGCCTTTCTGAAAAGGGATAGATCAGTGATAGCACGAATTTCTGGGGGTAGAGCGTTCCAGCATTTAGGGGCATAGAATCTGAAAGCCCTGTTGGATGTCACTGATAGGCATTTTGTCGCTGCTTTAGGGATGATTAGAATATTAGAATATGCTTCACAGTCTTTGTTAGTTATGCAGGGTTCCAACAAAACAGGTTATACAAACAAAAGCAATGCTTCTTCTTTCAGCTTGTCAAACAAAACTGTGTTTCCAAAGTATATCCTGCATGCTATATTTCTCTCAAGGATTCTAAACTCCCAGTACAACAAAACGTACAGTCCATAGGGCATTCAGTTAGCAAAGGGTCAGGTTCAGCAGGGTCTATCTGCATAGCCTCTTGTTCTGCTGAGATATCTGTGGCCCCTAAGCTTTCCCCATATATTCCTGGTTTTACTTCAGAACTTCTTCCTAAGGCTCTCCAGCCTGGCTATACCCGGTCTGGCAAATATGCAACAGGACTTTTGGTAAGCACTCTTTCTATAGCAGGAATGGGCAAACTACGGCCCGCGGACCTTTTAATCTGGCCCGCGGAGCGCTAGCTAATTTATTCATTTATTCACCTCACTTTCTAGAGGACGCAGCGTAATCTCGCGATGGCTGGCTAGTGTAGTGCAGAATCCCAAAATGAGTGGGGCAAAGAAAAGAAAAGTGGACAGTGAATGCAGAGTGTTTAATAAGGAATGGATAGCAAAATATTTTTTTAACGGAAGTCCGATCAATGGCTGTATGTCTCATATGCCAGGAAACTGTTGCGGTTTTCAAAGAATATAATATCAGCCGTCATTTTGCCATGAAGCATGCTAACTATGCTAACAAGCAGTCGCCCCAAGAACGGGGGTCTACAGTTCGGAGGTTGATGGCTAAATTACAGGCTCAGCAAAATTTATTTCACAGACAAACTGCGATTCAAGAGTCAAGTACCAAAGCAAGTTTTATGCTCTCATTCAAATTAGCAAAAGCTAGTAAACCCCTCTCTGAAGGAGAGTTTTTGAAAGAATGCATGATAGAGACCTGTGATAAGGAAGCTTATCATAGCTCAGGAAGGAGCTATAGAAAAGGTGAAGTGACTCTGAACAAGCAACCTGTCAGTTCTGGTAGAATTAAGAAAACAGAATTTTCCCATAAAAGACTACCAGTCCCAGAATGCACCAGGTTTCCAACAGCCATTAGAGGAGCTGAAGTGGGGAAACGTGTGTTCAATCAGGAGGGCTATGAGGTAATCCCTAAGCACTCATCTCAAAGGGCAGGGCCTGATTCAGCACAGCTGCGCTGTGTTAAGGAAGAGCACTCATCTAGGCAGAATAAAGGTATAGTTTATTCTACAGATGATCATCTTCATGATCACCTTGGATATCCAGAGAATTATCCTCAGTTTCATCTGAAGGATTATCAGAAGCAGAAGCCAAACCGGACGGACAGAGAGGGAAAGAGACCCTCTGGAAGAAAGAGGAGAAAAGCCTTTGAGAGGTCTAGAAGAGTCAAAAGCAGTACGTATACTGGGAGGTATTCCAAGGGCCAGCATACACCATTGGACTGGGGAAAGCCAGAGGAATGGTGCTGCAGAGCTAGGAATCTCCAGACGCTACCTGTGAGGGAGACGGCTGCACGTGGAAGGGACCCTAAGACCCGTGCCAGAAGGTATGTGAAGAGAGATCCAGTGTCCAGGGATCTGGATTGGAAGGCTGGACATAAGAACTGGACTACATACTGGCCAGGCTATATAGAGAGAAACTCTAACAGCAATGGAAGCTCAGGTATGAACACTGATCTATGCCCTAGCTATAACCTTGAAAGACAGCAGGGAAACAAGTATTCTCCTGAAAGTGCTCCATTGAGAGATTCATCTGTGCCAATCCATGATATTGAACCCATGCTTGTTGATCAAGGGGGAATAATAGCAGATGAAGATCCTGTTTATATGGACTGTTCTCTATCTAAACTCCGTTGGTAACTTTCTGTTATAAAGTACAGCAACCATCACAAAGAAATACAAATTTGTTCTTTAATCTACTCAGAAAAGCTCCTGAAGCAGGATTTGACCCACACAGTGGAAGGCAAGCTATCTAAGGGGTTTCAGCTGGTAACTGCTAGCAATTAAGCCTTACCTAATTGCTTGTGAGCTAGGAGAGAATCACTTCTGTATCTATGTGGGAAGTAATCAGAAGTTAACCTGAAAAGAACAGTTTGTTTCTTGCTTTGTGGCTTTTCATTTGTTGTTTTCCTGATTTTAACTTTGTTTTTCCAAGTTAACACTGAAAGCAAGTAACCTAATTTATGTGCTACCAAGCATATCTGTGTTGGGAGAAATAACCCATAAATAAATATCTTATTGGCTTTACCCAAGAGCACAACTAAATTATTGTCAGCAGCTGTGTCTGGTGTGAATGAACTACATTGCCCACAATACCTTGCAAATCATATAGAAATATGCACTTGACAAGACTGTGAAGATTCTCACCCAGGCAGCCGTCCGACAAATGGCGTAGTTTTTCGGATTGCTTTTGCACAAAGGGGATTTACTTGCTGAGGATTACAACTACAGTTCAAGTTTAAAGCTGGAAAAAAAGATTTTCCCTCAACTGCACTTTGGAGGAGAAGTGGATGTCCCAGGAGGAAAAGACCCTGTGCAGAGCTGGATTCATCACTAGCACAAGGTAATAAGTACCTGGGCATGTCTAGTGGTGGATGGGAGTAAGCACAGGGGTAATTGAAAAAAAAAAAAAAAGTAGAAAAAACACACCTGTTTGGAAGGTGGTGCACTGTGTTTTTTTTCTTTGTATTTTCTTACAGGGTTCAAGATGGATTCAAAGGAACTAGCTCAGTGGATGGCAGCCCAGTTCAGCAGGCAGCAGGAGCTAGCACAGCAGGCTCAGGACACTGCTATGAGAGCCTTAATGGACCAGCAGAGGCCAGTGCTTGATCTGGTGCAAGCCCTAGTTGAGCTGAAGAACCAAAGTGTTAGTGTAGCTGGGTTTAAAAAAGGTTTGGACAAGTTCCTGGAGGAAAGGTCCATAAACCATTATTAAGAAGGGACCCAGGATATCAATGCTTGAACCAATACAAGCATTGTGGAACCTGTGTCCCTTGGGGAAACTGCTAGGTACGTATGACCTAGATTGGCCACTGTTGGAAACAGAATACTGGGCTTGATGGACCTTGGTCTGACCCAGTATGGCATATCTTATGTTCTTATGTTCTAACAGATGCAAGACCAGCAGTAAATACTGGTACACCACATGTGGACAGTGTGGGACTCAATCAAGGGATTGGGGCATTTAGTTTTGGGAAGCTAACTCCAGATGATAATGTTGATGATTTTCTAGAGTCTTTTGAAAGAGTGGCACAAGCATTAGCATGGCCAGAGACCCAGTGGGCAGTAAGGCTGGCAGCCTCATTAACTGGAGAGGCGCTTGCAGCTTACAGAGCAATGCCAGCAGCCCAGGCTTTGAATTATAAGGATGTAAAGGCTGCTATTAGAGATCGCCTAGGTTTGTCTATTTCAGAGTATAGGCGAATGTTTACAGCTGTTACATTGAGAGTGGGTGAAACACCCAGGGCTCTGAGTCAGAGAATCAGAGGTTTAGCTGTAAAATGGTTGGAGCCTGAGCAAAAGACGGTAGAAATGTTATTAGACATTATAATGCTCGAACAATTTATGTCTGCGGTCCCTAAAGATTTGCACACTTTCCTTATACAGCAAAATTGCCAAAATCTTGGAGAGGCAACCATGCTAGCAGAGAGATTCTTGGAAGCCACGCAGGCTTGCCATAGAATGGATGGCCCTCTGAAGATTGGTACTGAGGCAAGATGTGCTGTATCAGAAAAGAAAATAATTTAAAATGTTTCTGAAAATGAATGTACTGTATCAAACCAGATGACACAGTGGAATAGAAAGAAATGTTTTAAGTGTGGAAAATGGGGACATTTAAAAAAGAGATGCCAGACACACACTAGCTTAATGGGGGTGGATTTAAAACAGCCCAAAGAAGGATTTCTTTTGATGGTTGATGTGCAAGGAATTACCACAAATGCTTTGTTAGACTCTGGGGCAAACCAGAGTATGATGTCAAAAAGGCTTTGGAAGAGGATAGAGGCCCAAGAAGGATTTGTGCCTAGAACCCCTGAAAGCCAAGTTCACATCAGATGCATTCATGGTGCTGCAACATCATATCCCACCTATAGGCTAAAGGTTAAGTGCCTGGGGGAACAAGAGGAAGTCCTGTTAGCAGTGGTGCCTAGGCTACCCTTTGATTTGGTTCTAGGAAGAGACTGGCCAAGATTTATGCAGGGTCTAGTGGAAGGACTAGGAAAGAAGGAGGGAGAAGGTTTAATGGTAATAGCTCCCGGGCCTTTATTTGGAAGTCCTCAGACCCCAGCTAAAAAGATGGTTAAGCATCCAGAAGACCAAGCTACCCCAAAGCAGACATTCGTCCTAAAGTACCATAGGGTCACAGAGAAGGCCCAAGCTCCTAAGCGGGCAACCCCTCAAGCTGCTGGGTTTGACCTGTGCAGCATAGAAAATGTGACTGTGCCCTAGCCAAGGGAGAGCCCTGGTGGACACTGGTCTCCAAGTGGAAATACCTATTGGATGCTATGGGAGAGTAGCCCCAAGGTCCGGATTAGCCCTTAAATATTTCATCGATGTGGGTGCGGGAGTAATTGATCCCGATTAAAGGGGCAATATTAAAGTTCTGTTATTTAATTTTGGACAGAATGATTATCACGTGAAGACAGGAGACAGAATTGCCCAATTGATCTGTGAGAGGCTGGGTTTTCCACCTGTGGAGGAGGTCACATCCCTGGAGAATTCTGAACGTGGAACCAAAGGCTTTGGTTCTACTGATGTCAAAGGGGTTAAAAGCCTAGCTGCCACCTGTGCCCGAGAGAGGGAGGTGAATGAGGAGGAAGATTTGGGACCCCAGGTATCTGATTGTAAAGAAAAATCAGAGCCCCAAATAGGTGAGGACCTGACAGTGGTACAACAGGAAGAAATTAGGAAATTGCTCAAAGAGTTTCCAGATGTGTTGACACCCATACCTGGGGAGACACATTTGGTTGCCCATGAAATAATAACTCCACCTGGGAAATTAGTTCGTCAAAGGCCATACCGCTTGCCTGAAGCCAAGAGACAGGAAGTAGTGGCACAAGTCCAGGAGATGTTGGACATGGGAGTAATAGAGGAGTCAAAGAGTACCTGGAATAGCCCCATAGTCCTGGTGCCGAAGCCTGATGGATCTTTAAGATTTTGTATTGACTTCCGGCAGGTAAACGCCATATCAGTTTTTGATGCATATCCAATGCCAAGAATTGAAGAGCTGTTGGACCAGCTGGGATAGGCTCAATACTTAACCACCCTTGATATGACAAAAGGATATTGGCAAATCCCTCTAACCAGGGAGTCGAAGCCGAAGACTGCGTTCAGCACCCCCGTTGGCCTTTTCCAGTTCAAGAGGATGCCTTTCGGACTGCATGGAGCAGTGGCTACCTGCCAAAGGTTAGTGGATCAGGTACTTCGACCCCACCAAAATTATGTTTTTGCATATATGGATGATGTCATAATCCATAGTAACACCTGGGCGGAGCATCTAAAGAGGATCAGGGCAGTCTTGTGCTCCATGAAGCAAGCGGGAATCACTTTAAACCCGAAGAAGTGTGCCTTTGCAAATAGGGAGGTAAAATACCTGGGCCACCTAGTGGGAAGAGGAAAAATTAAACCTCTAATGAGTAAAGTAGATAGCATCAGGAATTTTCCTCCTCCAACAACAAAGAAACAACTAAGAAGTTTCTTAGGACTTATTGGATACTACCACAGGTTTATACCGCAATTCGCAGAGAAAAGTGCAATTTTCACGGATATGCTGCGGAAGAATTGTCCAAACCAGCTAAAGTGGACACCTGAAGCTGAAAAAGCGTTTTCAGTCTTAAAAGAAAAATTGTGTACAGGACCGGTACTGAAAGGGGTGGACTTCAAGAAACCCTTTTTGGTTCAAACGGATGCATCGGATGTAGGGCTAGGAGCGGTTCTATCCCAGTGTCATGAAGGGGAGGAGCATCCTGTGATGTACCTGAGCAGGAAGTTGTCACCGGCTGAACAAAAGTATTCCACAATAGAAAAAGAATGTTTAGCTATCAAGTGGTCAGTGGAGGCGTTAAGGTTTTACCTTACAGGGAGAAAGTTCCAGTTGGTCACAGACCATGCCCCACTTAAGTGGTTGCAGCAAATGAAGAACCACAATGCCAGGTTGACACGCTGGTAGATGGCCTTACAGGCATTTGATTTTCAAGTTGAACATCGTGCTGGGAAGTTACACAAGAATGCGGATGCCCTTTCCCGTATTACGGACTATAGAGAAGAAGTTTCACCAGTTACACCAGTCCGTAATAACTTAAGCAGGGGGGTATGTGATAAGGAAGCTTATCATAGCTCAGGAAGGAGCTATAGAAAAGGTGAAGTGACTCTGAACAAGCAACCTGTCAGTTCTGGTAGAATTAAGAAAACAGAATTTTCCCATAAAAGACTACCAGTCCCAGAATGCACCAGGTTTCCAACAGCCATTAGAGGAGCTGAAGTGGGGAAACGTGTGTTCAATCAGGAGGGCTATGAGGTAATCCCTAAGCACTCATCTCAAAGGGCAGGGCCTGATTCAGCACAGCTGCGCTGTGTTAAGGAAGAGCACTCATCTAGGCAGAATAAAGGTATAGTTTATTCTACAGATGATCATCTTCATGTTCACCTTGGATATCCAGAGAATTATCCTCAGTTTCATCTGAAGGATTATCAGAAGCAGAAGCCAAACCGGACGGACAGAGAGGGAAAGAGACCCTCTGGAAGAAAGAGGTCTAGAAGAGTCAAAAGCAGTACGTATACTGGGAGGTATTCCAAGGGCCAGCATACACCATTGGACTGGGGAAAGCCAGAGGAATGGTGCTGCAGAGCTAGGAATCTCCAGACGCTACCTGTGAGGGAGACGGCTGCACGTGGAAGGGACCCTAAGACCCGTGCCAGAAGGTATGTGAAGAGAGATCCAGTGTCCAGGGATCTGGATTGGAAGGCTGGACTTAAGAACTGGACTACATACTGGCCAGGCTATATAGAGAGAAACTCTAACAGCAATGGAAGCTCAGGTATGAACACTGATCTATGCCCTAGCTATAACCTTGAAAGACAGCAGGGAAACAAGTATTCTCCTGAAAGTGCTCCATTGAGAGATTCATCTGTGCCAATCCATGATATTGAACCCATGCTTGTTGATCAAGGGGGAATAATAGCAGATGAAGATCCTGTTTATATGGACTGTTCTCTATCTAAACTCCGTTGGTAACTTTCTGTTATAAAGTACAGCAACCATCACAAAGAAATACAAATTTGTTCTTTAATCTACTCAGAAAAGCTCCTGAAGCAGGATTTGACCCACACAGTGGAAGGCAAGCCAGCTAAGGGGTTTCAGCTGGTAACTGCTAGCAATTAAGTCTTACCTAATTGCTTGTGAGCTAGGAGAGAATCACTTCTGTATCTATGTGGGAAGTAATCAGAAGTTAACCTGAAAAGAACAGTTTGTTTCTTGCTTTGTGGCTTTTCATTTGTTGTTTTCCTGATTTTAACTTTGTTTTTCCAAGTTAACACTGAAAGCAAGTAACCTAATTTATGTGCTACCAAGCATATCTGTGTTGGGAGAAATAACCCCATAAATAAATATCTTATTGGCTTTACCCAAGAGCACAACTAAATTATTGTCAGCAGCTGTGTCTGGTGTGAATGAACTACATTGCCCACAATACCTTGCAAATCATATAGAAATATGCACTTGACAAGACTGTGAAGATTCTCACCCAGGCAGCCGTCTGACAGACCGCAGGTCTTTTGTGTCCAGAGAGCAAAGACAAGTTTGAAAAACTCAGTTTATCACGCAGGACAGTGACTCATTGTGTGGAACTGATTGATGAAGACATAACAAACAAGTTAAATAATATTGCAGAGTCCTTTAAAGTATATTCGCTAGCACTGGACGAAAGTACAGACATAAAAGACACAGCTCAGCTCTTAATTTTTATCCGAGGGATTAGCGACAGTTTTGAAATAACAGAGGAGTTTTTGGCCATGGAGCCAGTTAAAGGAAAAACACGGGGAGAAGATTTGTATGACCGGGTGTCTGCTGTCATCGAGAGTATGAAGCTACCTTGGAGTAAACTTGCTAATGTCACTACGGATGGATCTCCAAATTTAACTGGAAAAAATGTGGGATTGCTGAAAAGAATTCAGGATAAAATGAAAGAGGAAAACCCTGAGCAAGAAGTTATTTTTCTCCACTGCATCATACACCAAGAATCTTTGTGTAAATCTGTATTACAGCTTAGTCATGTTGTGAATCCAGTTATAAAGCTTGTTAACTGCATACGAGCAAAGGGACTTCAGCACCGTCAGTTCATTGCATTTCTGGAGGAAACCGACGCAGACCACCAAGACTTGCTTTACCACTCTCGTGTCCGCTGGTTGAGTTTGGGCAAAGTGTTTAAACGAGTGTGGGATCTTAAAGAAGCGATTGATACATTTTTGGAGTTAAAGGGGAAGTCTGATGATTTTCCAGAGCTGAGCGACAAGAATTGGCTGTGTGACTTTGCGTTTGCTGTTGACATATTTTCTCACATGAATGAGCTTAACGTCAAGCTACAGGGAAAAGACCTGTATATTCACGACATGTATAGTAATGTAAATGCCTTCAAAGCCAAGTTGACTTTTTTTTCTAGGCAAATTTCAAAGAAAAACTTCTCGCATTTTCCCCCCTAGCCACACAGGAAAAGGCCATCCAAAATGTGAATAAATATAGCAAATCACTGAATGACCTGCATGAAGAATTCTGCCGTCGGTTTTCAGATTTGGAAAAAATTGAAAAGTCACTTCAGCTGGTGGCCTGTCCCTTGTCACAAGACCCAGAAACAGCACCACAAGAAGTGCAATTGGAACTAATCGATCTTCAATCTGATGCAATCTTAAAGGAGAACTTCCACTCTCTTCCACTAAAAGAGTTCTATGCCTCACTTAAAGATGACTGTTTTCCAAACCTCCGGGGGATGGCACAGAAGATTCTGGCCTTGTTTGGCTCGACCTACGTGTGTGAGCAGACGTTCAGCATCATGAACATCACTAAATCCCGTCACAGATCCCAGTTAACTGACCAACACCTCAGATCTATTCTGTGAATTGCAACAACAAAGCTATCTCCTGACTTTGATGCCTTAACAAAAAAGGGAGACCAACAACACTGTTCCCACTAAAATTGAAGGTACTATTTTATGAAAGAAATACATTGCATAAAAGTTTTGTAAAATAACTCTTTTTATGCTTTTCTACCTTAAATTAATCTAAACATTTAATGTTACAAATTTAAATTTAATTTATATTAATTCACACATATACACCGTCCATCTACTCTTGGTCCGGCCCCCGGGTCCAATATATGAACCCATTGCGGCCCTCGAGTCAAAAAGTTTGCCCACCCCTGTTCTATAGGTTCCCAAACCTTTCTCCAGTTGCCTTGGCTGCTCTTACGGCTCCCTGGCTTCCAGGCCTTTCTGTGACCCGGCCTCAGTTCCTGGTTCAGATCTGTCTCTCTTAGACTCCTGGGCTGAGTCTGGTTCACCCACCTCTGAACTCCTTGTGGCTCACATACAGGGGAAGAAGCATGAAGGTACCTCTGAACTCTTGGGTCTGTGTCTCTGGTATTCTCCCTACCAGGCACTCTCCCGGTTCTCCTTCTGTCCTTCCTGAAGACTTCCTTCTGGAGCTTCCCAGCCTGAAACTGGCTCTCCTGGAACTTGTTCCTTTCCTGTAAGGGCTGCAAGTTCAACTGCCTTTTTTCCTCTCTTTGGAGCCGTCTCCTTTCTCTTTCTTCTCTATCAGCAGCTGCTGCGGCTCATGCCGCTCCTCTCTCCTCTTGCTTGTCTATGCTTTGCTTATAAAGCTGTTTCTTAGGTAAGGATTCTGTCCCTCTGACCAGGTGTATCTGATTATGCTTTGAATTAGTTCTTGCATCATCCCAACCTGTGTGTGTCAGCCTACCTTCTGAATATCCGTGCATGCTTCCTCTAGCTGCACTTCTCGCTAACTGCACTTTATGTATATCATTTCCTTTAAAGAGATCAGTGTTTTCTTCTACCTCCATGGGTTTACTGGCGTCTGCTTCATCACAGTATAAACCAAGAATTGGGGAGAGGGAGAGGATCCAAGATGGCGACCGTGTTCGGACACACTCTGGCTGCCGGCTGGTGATTTGGACTCTGTCCTTAAATTTATTGCCTTTTTTTTGCTGAATTTCTTACCTTTGTGATGGGGAAAAGGAAGGGAAAAGTTAAATACCCCAAAGTTGATCTTCCGCCTAAGCAGCAGCCCATAACCAAGTTCGTTGCTGTCGGAGCCATGCAGAGTACTGCGGGGTTAGTGTCGGAGCAGACTTGAAGGCGGTCCTTTTGACCTCAGACATGAGTTTGAGCCCCAAGCAGTGTGTTCCACCTGATGAGCCTCTTTTGCTTTCCGCTGGACAGGCTTCCCGGCTGCAGTCACACCCAGATGAGACGGTTGCTGTTTTGCCGTCTTCGGGGGTAATGCCGAGCATGGGGTCACTGCTGAATGCTCCTGGAGGAGCCATGGAAGCTACCCTGATTGCTCCGGGCTGGAGCGCTGGAGCGGCGGTTCCCTCGACGTCCACTGTGGTGATTCCATCTTGCCCGGAGGCTACAGGGAGCCCTGAAACTCCAGCCAGCAGTAGTACCCTGGTGAAACCAGCGGTGGTAACTTTGGATTCTATCTGGACTGCTATAGTCTCATTGAAGCGTTCTGTCTCTAATCGTTTGAACTTAGTGGAACGGACTACTGAAGACCTTCAGATAAGATTGGATTGACAAGACCAAGTCAGAAGAGACTCTGCTCAAACTGTAGAATCTTTGTCCTCTCAAGTGACTACTTTACAAACACAGTGCTCCACCTTTATTAAGGATAGCGCTGTACTCCATGTTAAGTTGGAAAGGTTGGAGAACTTTTCCAAGAGGTTAAATTTATGTTTTCCAAGAGGTTAATTTTCCTGTATCCTCTGCTGTTTCTCCAGTTGAGTTAGAAACATAGAAAAATGACGACAGAAAAAGACCACATGGCCTATCTAGTCTGTCCTTCCATATCAACAACTACAACAGTCCCCTTTTTACCTTTAGAGATGCTCTGTGTTTGTCCCATGCTTTTTTGAATTCAGTTACTGTCCTCATCTCTACCACCGCCACTGGGAGACTATTGCATGGATCCAGCACTCTTTCCATAAAGAAATATTTCCGCATATCACTCCTGAATCTATCTCTCTTCACCCTCATCCCATGTCCCCTCGTAGCAGAACTTGCTTTCAATTGAAAAGAGGCTCTCTCCCTGAACATTTATGCCATGGAGGTATTTAAACATCTCAATCATATCACCTCTATCCCGCCTTTCCTCTAAGGTGTACATATTAAGATCCCTAAGTCTGTCTTCATATGCTTTATAATGAAGACCACTAACCATTTCACCCTCTGTACTGACTCCATCCTGTTCACATCCTTTTGAAGGTGTGGTCTCCAGAATTGCACACTATACTCCAAATGAGGTCGTACCAAATACTTATACAGAGGCATTATCACCTCCTATTTTCTGCTAGCCATTCCTCTCCGTATGCACCCAAGCATCCTTCTAGCTTTTGCCGTCGCCTTTTCTACCTGTTTAGCTACTTTAAGATCATCAGGCACAACCACGCCTGGGTCTCGCTCTTCTTTAGTGGACAAAAGTACTTCACCCCCTGTACTATATTGCTCCCTTGGATTGCACTTGTTATTTAAGAAGTAGTTGTTGGATGTTTTAGGGATGCCAGAGAATGCCCTGTCACCTACTTCTAAGGTTTATTTGCCTTTAGCTCTAGCAGTATTGCTCCTAATGAAATGTGTGTTCAGAGGGATAGTTTTGAAATCCTGAATTTGTCTCAAGTATTGGAGGCCTCTACTTAAGAAATAACGAGGAGAGCAACTCTTTTGGTGGTTTTTGTGTTGAAGCTGGATCAGGCTTGGGCTTTAAAAATGTTTTTTTCAGGAATGCTGATAAATTGTTTTTTGGTCAAAAAGTCTGGGTTTGCCCGGATGTTTCCTATGTAACTCAAGAAAAAAGGAGATTATTTTTGTCTATTGTCACAGCCCCTCCTAGTGGCAGCGTGCCGAAAGGAGAGGGCAGACACTTATTGTTGGTTGAAGAAGGAAAAACTTTTCTAGACCAGGTGCATCATGGTCTTTGTAGTCCCACTTCATAAAGAAATAGTTGTGAGCCTTGTGCAGGGTTAAACTTAAATGGTTTTTATTCCCTTTGTTGCGCAAAGGTTCTCCAGGAAGACAAAAACAGAATGTACCTTACTTCAGGGTTTATGCCAAAATATTTACAAAGTCAGTAACTGTTACAGGCGCTTCACAGTTCTTTGCAATCAAACAGGTTTTCAACACCAAGAGGAAAAACAAATACAAAACTTCTTCTTTCAGCTTAGCAAAAGCAAAAAGATATGTTAAAGCACGTCCTGCCGGTTACAATTCTGTGAGAGACTCTAGACTCTTGGAAACACAGAGTGAGCAGTCCATCGGGTGCTCTAACTGCAACGGCTCTGGCTCTATCACCTCTATTTGCATAGGTTCCTGTTCAGCCGTGTTGTCAGCTAGTCCTGAGCTTTCCTGGATAAGGCAGGTTGTAGTTCAATAGATCTCTCCAATATTCCTTGCTGGTCTTGGTTTGGCAAATAACTGTTATGGCTTTTTACTATGCCTCTCTGTAAAGGTTTCACAAGCCCTTCCCAGCTTTGTTTCCTATCAGTATGGTTCTCTGGGTTATAAGCTTTTCTAGGAGCTGGCTCACATCTTGGAAAGGAAATATAACTGTACCTTGGATCTTTGAGATATGCTCTGCTGGTATTTGCTCTACCCGGCAGTCTCCTTCTATCACCGTCTTCCCTGAAGGCTGGCTCCTGGAGCTTTCTGGAATGGGCTTGTCCTCCCTGGAACTTAGCTCTTCCTTGTAAGTACTCCAAGCTTCTCTGCCTTTCAGTATGTGAGGTTCCTCTCTCAGGTCCCCTCTCAGTTCCTCTCTGAACTCGAGATCCTCTCCCAGCTCGTAGTCCTCTCTCAGTTCCTCTCTGAACTCGAGATCCTCTCTCAGCTCTTCCTTCTGAGCACTGTTTATAAAGCCGTTTCTCCACTGAGCTTCCTGGCTCTCTACTCAGGTGTACCTGATTAGCTCCTGCATTCTCAAAACCTGGGTGTGTCAGCTTAGCTTCTGCAGCCTCGTGCCTGCTCCCTCTAGCTGCACTTATAGGTAACTGCACCCTCTGTGAGTCAGTTGCTTTATAATAAACAGTGTTTTTTCCTAAGTCTATAGCTTCAATGGCTTCAGCTTCATCACACTATGCGCCCTGAGGTAGTCCTATTAGGCTTTTCCTATGTATTAAGATTTCCTTGTAAATGTGTTATTAAGACTGCTTCATCCAGATTTAGTTTTTATGATCCAAAACATTTACGTACATTTTTGGATGCCAGAGCTGTACCTGAAACTGTTTCAGTCACAGTGGAGCCCTCTTAGATGGACTTATCTTGGACACTTATTCAGATTTGCGTCACATGGTCGCTTTTTCCTAGGAATTATATTTCTTTGATGTTATGTTTGTAATCATGGCTTCTTTTCTAGGATTCTCCCTCTCTCTTAATTTTGGACTTGCAGTGTTAGGTGCACTTTTGTAATCGGTATGTTAGTTGATTTTCCTATGTAACATATTTCTTAGTTTGCACCTTTCCATTTCTTTCAAGTATGTTATTATTGCTTGATGTATTGTTTAAAATTAGAAATAAAGAATTAAAAAAAGAAAAGAATCGGGAATTTAATTCCTCCCTGTTCGCATAGTCTTGAGAGTCTTGCTGCTCCTATTCCTGCTTTCTTTCCTCCCCACACGAATCTCACCATTTCTGTATATATTTGGACTTAAGTGGTATTGGCTACTGAAAGAACAGGAAAATAAACTTTGGAATAATGCTCATTTTGAGTACAGCTGCTCTCCCTTCCTTTCACTTTTCTTAAAGCGTGGAATACGTATGGTCTGCAGTTCTAAGACAGTGTTTTTAAACAACATCCATGCTTGTTGCAAATCTTTAGCCTTTGCAGAATCTCCTTGTAGTTTTTTCTTAACTATTTTCCTCATTTTATCATAGCCTCCCTTTTGAAAGTTAAAAGATGGCACTGTGAATTTCCTTGCCATCCTCCTTTGTGATGAAGTAGCCCCATTCTCTACCTTAAAAGCACAAGATTCACGGCATTTTAGTCCTGAAGCTGACAGGGAAACAGACCATGTGAGCAGCTGTTGTCAGGGACAACAGAAACAAATGCAGCCACGAGGTCTGAAAAAACACTCAGCTGAGAGAAACTCCCTAGTTCCTGATAGCGTGCACCTGAGAAGGGGAAGAGCTTACAGCCCTTATAAGGACAGTGCAGGGAACACAGGGTTAGAACCAGAACAGCATGAACTGGCAGAACAGCGTGAGCAGCGTAAGCAGAGAGAACAGGCTGTCTTAACTGAAGCAGCTGGCCGAGAGGAAGCAGAAGGAGTTTCTTACTTTGACCTAGGAAGTGAGTCAGAGACAGGAAGGATTCACCCAAGTAACTACCCAGAGTCCTACAGGAGGAAGCAGCTAGCAAGAGCAGAGAACAGGTGTGACTGGTCTGCTGATTGCAAACACTTTGGAACACGGAGGCTACGTTCCAGCCGGAGTGAGTGGAAACCAAAGACAAAACTGTATGTATCAGGAAGCTGTGACCTGAGGAATGATTATAGTGGGAAGTTAAAAGTGGTGAATGATAGAAATTCCTACAGTGTGAATGCAGAGCAGCCTCATGCAGGAAGTCTAAGGTGGGGACAGGGCTGTAACTCCCCACCGAGAGATTTAAGCAGAGAGCTGAGCAAGGAGCCAGTGAAACCTCCAGAGAGGGTAAAAGGATATTATCTATCCCAAGCTGAGGATAGAAATAAAGAGAGACACTGTGACGGCACGGCACAGGGGAATTTCCAAGCCTACTTTAATAAGGAGGGTTTTGAATGCGTGCAAGAACCCATGATAATTGACACATTCAGTGAGTGTTCGTCCATCTGTGACCCAATGGACTGTACACTGATTTTATCCGACAGAATAATGTCTTTATGCTAGTCCGAGCTGAGCATAGTGTTAAGGGAAAACACTACAACTGATAAATGCTGATTTCCACACAGTGAGACTGTGTGCTGCTGTTGAATGCATAACGTTATTACTTACTTTGAAGCAAGAAGAAATTGTTCTAATATTCTTTATGTTTGTGCCAGAGGACATGGCTTATTTCTTTTGAGTACTTGTGTTTTGTTTATTATTTGAATAATCCGACCCCGGGAGGGGAATAAATCCTAATTTGCCTTTACCACTCGAGGCGTGCAACTATATTCATTGCCATCAGGTGCAGCCCTGCTAACCAGGAGGCAGTCTGCCCACCTGGTGGTGACACCTTCCATTTATAAAATCAAATGTAATAATGCTATGATCACTATTGCCAAGTGGCCCCAACACCCTTATATCTTGCACCAGATCCTATGCTCCACTAAGGACTAGGTCCAAAATAGCTTCCCCTCTTGTCTGTTCATGAACCATCTGCTCCAAGAAGCAGTCATTTATTTCATCTAGAAACTTTGGGCCTGATATTCGAGCAAGGTTTACATGTAACTGCCGCTGAGAGGGATATTCAACGGCACTTACACGGTTAATGCTGTTGAATATTCCCTTCTAACCCCACTACATGCTCTGTTGCTATGCAGTTAGCATGTGGGCATTCCGGGGTGGAGCAGAGACTGTTGCTAACCAGGTAGTGGCGATATTGCAGTGACCTACGGGTAAGAACATAAGATATGCCATACTGGGTCAGACCAAGGTCCATCAAGCCCAGTATCCTCTTTCCAACAGTGGCCAATCTAGGTCATACATACCTAGCAGTTTTCCCAGAAGACACAGGTTCTGCAATGCTTGTACTGGGTCAAGCATTGATATCCTGGGTCCCTTCTTAATAATGGTTTATGGACCTTTTCTCCAGGAACTTGTCCAAACCTTTTTTAAACCCAGCTACACTAACAGCCTTTACTACATCCTCCGGTAACAAATTCCAGAGTTTGATTACACGTTGAGTGAAAAAATATTTTCTTTTATTAGTCTTAAATAGTTTACCCTGTAGCTTCATTGCATGTTCCCTAGTCTTTCTATATTCTGATAACGTAAACAGTCGATCTACGTTTACCCGTTCCACTCCGTTCATTAATTTATCGACTTCTATCATATCTCCCCTCAGCCGTCTCTTTTCCAGGTTAAAGAGCCCTAACCTTTTTAGCCTTTCTTCATAGGGGTATCCTTCCATCCCCTTTACTATTTTGGTGGCTCTTCTCTGAACCTTTTCTAATAACGCTATATCCTTTTTAAGATACGGCGACCAGAATTGCACACAATATTCAAGGCGCGGGCTCACCATGGAACGGTACAGAGGCATTATAATATCTTTTGTTTTATTTTCCATTCCTTTTCTTATCATACCTAGCATTCTATTTGCTCTCTTGGCCGCCGCTGCACATTGGGCCGAGGGTACCAGTGTAATACAATGTACCAGTGTACCAGTGTACCAGTGTAATACAATGTACCAGTGTAATACAATGTATATATATAGTTAATGTATATAGTTATACAATGTACATAGTTCACCCAGTTACTTCCAAGTTGATCTCCCTGTTTATTGTAAATACAACTCAAATTTCCTTGTGTTGTATAGTTGATGTTAAATGTAAACCGCTCTGATCTAAAATAGAGCGGTATAGAAGAACTGTTAAATAAATAAAATAAATAAATAACATGTTATCCTCAATGACGCCTAAATCCTTTTCCTGGGTGGTGGTTCCTAATGTGGAACCTTGCATCGTGTAACCATAGTTTGGGTTGTTCTTCTCTAGGTGCATAACTTTGCACTTGTCCACATTAAATTTCATCTGCCATTTTGATGCCCAGTCTTCCAATTTATCAAGATCCTCTTGCAATTTTCCACAATCCTCTTGGGTTTCAACAACTTTAAATAGTTTTGTGTCATCTGCAAATTTGATAACCTCACTCGTTATTCCACTTTCCAGGTCATTTATGAATATGTCAAAAAGCAGCGGACCCAGCACAGATCCCTGGGGTACACCACTATTCACCTTTCTCCATTGGGAAAAATTGGCCATTTAGCCCAACCCTCTGCTTTCTATCTTTTAACCAGTTCCTGATCCACAGTAGTACACTGCCTCCTATCCCATGACTCTTTAGTTTTGCCAAAAGTCTCTGATGAGGGACCTTGTCAAAGGCTTTCTGAAAGTCCAGATACACTATATCAACCGACTCACCTTTGTCCACCTGTTTATTCACACTTTCAAAAAAACATAACAGATTAGTAAGACAAGATCTTCCTTGTCTAAAGCCATGTTGGCTGTCTCCCATTAGGCCATGACTATCTACATGCTGAGTAATTTTATTCTTTATGATGGTTTCTACCATTTTTCCCAGTACTGACGTGAGGCTCACCGGTCTGTTGTTTCCTGGATCACCCCTCGAACCCTTTTTAAAAATTGGTGTTACATTGGCGATCCGCCAGTCTTCAGGTATTAGAGATGATTTTAATGATAGTTCACAGATTACTAATAGCAGGTCTGCAATCTCATATTTCAGTTCTTTCAACACCCTTGGATGTATACCATCCGGCCCAGGTGATTTGCTACTCTTCAGTTTATCTAATAGTTGTAATACATCTTCCCGATGTATCGATACTTCCTTCAATTCTTCCGCACCTTTAAATACCACTTCAGTCATGGGTAACATCCCTACATCTTCCTCAGTAAAGACCGAAGCAAAGAATTCATTCAGTCTCTCCGCTATCGCCTTGTCGCCTCTTAGTGCCCCTTTAACTCCTCTATCATCTAATGGTCCAACTGACTCTCTCACAGGTTTTTTGCTACGAATGTACTTGAAAAAATCCTTATTTTGCATTTTTGCTTCCGCAGCAAGCTTCTTCTCAAATTCTCTCTTTACCTTCTTTATCAATGCCTTGCATTTGACCTGCCAGTGCTTGTGCTGTTTTCAGGTTTCATCGTTTGGCTCTTTTTTCCATTTCCTGAAAGATGCTTTCTTGGCAACAACAGCCTCTCTGACCTCACCTTTAAACCATGCTGGCAGTTTTTTGGACTTCCTTCCACTTTTCTTAAAGCGTGGAATACAGCGGGTCTGGACTTCCAAGATAGTATTTTTCAACAACACCCAAGCTTGATGTAAGTCTTTAACCTTTGCAACTGCTCCTTTTAGTTTTTTCTTAACTATTTTCCGCATTTTATCATAGTCTCCCTTTTGAAAGTTAAAAGGTAGTACTGTGGATTTCCTTACTATCCCTCCTCCACTAATTAAATCAAAGGCAATCATGCTATGATCACTATTGCCAAGTGGCCCCAACACCCTTATCTCTTGCACTAGATCTGGTGTTCCACTAAGGACTAGGTCTAATATGGCTTCCCCTCTCGTCGGTTCATGGACCAGCTGCTCCAAGAAGCAGTCATTTATGTCATCTAGGAACTTTGCAATGACCTTTAACTTTTCCCAACATTCGCAGCTTCACAGAAACAGCAGCCAGCGTGAGGGAAAAGGCTCTTCATGCTGGCGGCTGTGCAGAGGGAGCTGGGGCCTCGCAGGGCTTCCCCGGCTACCTCTGCAGCCCCTTAGACGGCTGCGGGGCTCTTTGGAGGGGGGGGCTAGGACTGGAATCAGGCTGTGATGGGGAGGGCTAGGACTGGAATCAAGCTGTGATGGGGAGGGCTAGGATGAATCAGGCTGTAAGGGGAGGGGCTAGGACGAATCAGGCTGTAAGGGGGGGCTAGGACTGGAATCATGCTGTGATGGGGGGCTCGGACTGGAATCAGGCTGTGATGGGGGGCTGGGACTGGAATCAGGATGTGATGG
The DNA here is from genome assembly GCA_033557465.1 of Ichthyophis bannanicus. Lineage (NCBI taxonomy): Eukaryota > Metazoa > Chordata > Amphibia > Gymnophiona > Ichthyophiidae > Ichthyophis > Ichthyophis bannanicus. The sequence continues at coordinate 399,527,363 of CM066039.1, read as the reverse complement.
GGGGGCTAGGACTAGAAATAGGCTGTGATGGGGGGGCTAGGACTGGAATCAGACTGTGAAGATGGGAAACATGGACTGGAAATGGGCTGTGATGGTGGGGGGGGGGGTAGGACTGGAAATGGGCTGTGATGATGGGGGTTAGGACTGCAATCGGGCTGTGATGGGGAGAAACCTGGACTGGAAATGGACTGTGATTGTGGGGGGCTAGGACTGGAAATAGGCTGTGATGGGGGGGGGGGCTAGGACTGGAATCAGGCTATGATGGGAGGCTAAGCTGGGACTGGAAATGGGAGGGCTAGGATCAGAAATGGGCTGATGAGGAGCTGGAATAGGACTGTAAATGGGCTGATGGGGGGAGCTTGGACTGCAAATGGATGATGGGCTGGAATAGGACTGGAAATGGCTGATGGGGGAATACATTTAAAACCAACATTCAATTTACGGCCCAAATTGAAACCCAGTCAATTAAATTTTTAGATATCACAGTGAAGCTGTCTCCCTCTGGATTTGTTACCTCCTTGTTCCGAAAACCAGTTCAAAGGAATACTCTACTTCGTTATGATAGTTTTCATCCACCTGCTTTGAAGAGGGGTTTACCCTTTGGCCAGTTTCTACGGCTACGCCGAAACTGCACTAATCTGCTTGATTTTAAGGAACATGCTGAGGATCTTAGTCGACGTTTATTGTTACGTGGGTATCCATCTCGACTGGTTTCCCGAGCTTATAAACGAGCCTTACATTGCCCCAGGGAGTGGTTATTTTGCACTAGGACCCCTATGCCTTTGCAGGACAAAATTACGGGCATTTTTCCCTATATGAAAGGCTCATTCACCGTTATGAAAATCTTACATCGGTTTTGGCCCGTCCTTAGCTTACATGCTTGTTTCCGGGGTCAGCTCCGGATAGCGTATTCCCGACGAGCCAATCTCCGGGATCGCTTGGTACATACTACAGCTGAGGTTGACAGTCCTCCTACATTACACACTTCTCCGGGTCATTTTCCTTGTGGGTCCTGTGCATACTGTTCCAATACTATTTCTGGAGTAACTTGGATGGACAGCCATACATCTACTGTCTACCGATCGTGTTGGCAGACGACTTGTACAACCAGTTTTGTTGTATATTTGATTGTTTGCCCTTGCTCCCTGTACTATATTGGCCGCACTTCGCGCCCCTTTAAAATATGTTTGGCCGAGCATGCCTCAAGGCTGCGAACAAAGACCCTCACTGCTCCGATGGTAGAGCACTGCTCCCAGATGGCTCATAATTCTCATGATCTGACTTGGCGGATTTTGGATTTCATACCTGTTCACCCTCGCGGTGGAAATCGTCTTCAGGCACTTCAAAATCTGGAGCAGAGATGGATTTTTTGCCTGGAATCTGTTAGTCCAAAGGGACTGAATATGCAAGTTGACTGGCATACAGTTTCTTTTCAAAGTTTTTCCATTTTTATCAATCGGTGGCTCTAGGGGGTGGAGCTGTAAGCTATGAACCCTCCCTATGTACCTGTGATTGGTTCCTGTTGCATCAGCTGATATGATCACCTGGCACTTTAGCGGAAGTCTTTGAGGCTGCTCCTTTTAAATAAAGCCGGTTGCTGTTTTTTGGCTTTAAAGTGCTGAGGTTATTTTGAACAGCGGTTTTTGACCTGAAGCAGGGGATATAAAGTTCTTCGATTCCCCGAAACGTGTCACGTCGTCCTTCCGCTACTTTACTATGCAGCCTTTCTTATTCAGCTAAGTACTGCCTTCTATGGCTTTTTTGACAACATAAATTTAATGTTTTAATTAATAAAATGGACGGGCTACAACGGCACTAGGAGTGCTTCCTTCTGCTTGGTTGGCCTCTCCGACAAAAAAATTCAGATTTTTGCTGTAAATTATTTAAGCAATAAGGGCTTCTAATTCCCCTGTTTTTGTGTGATATGATGATGGGGGAATAGGACTGGAAATGGGCTGATGGGGGCTGGAACAGGACTGGAAGTGGGCTGATGGGAGTTGGAATAGGGCTGGAAATTGGCTGATGTGGGAGCTTGGAGTGGAAATGGGCTGATGGGGGGCTGGAATGGAACTGGAAAAGAGCATATGGGGGGATAGGACTGGAAATGAGCTGATGTGGGGGCATAGGAGAATGGGACTAGAAGGGAGCAGATACTGGGTGGATCTAGAACTATAAGGGAGCTGATTTTGGGTAGAGGACTAGAAGGGTATGGGGATGGGGAATGAGAATGGGAGGGGAAAAGATATTTTGTGTGGGAGGGAAGAAAATCTATGATGGACTGGGACTTGACAGAGTAAGTGGGGATTGAGAATGGAAGGGTGAAATCTGAGTGGATGATAAAGGAATAAGCAAAGAAATGGGAGAAAGAGCAAAAGGGAAACGATCAGTAAGTTAAAGCAGATATAGAGAGAGAATGGAAAAAATCTAAATCTAGCTGTACTTTTGATAACTGTTATATTGTAAGTCCAGTACAGATATTCTGCACTGAACAGTTTTGTTCGATGTAAACCGCACTGATACTGAAGAGCGCGGTATATAAGAAATTAAATAAATAAATAAAAGAGAAGAAAGGAGAAATGGATAAATGGATAGCTCGCAGAAGACACGAAGAAATCAGAAGAAAGTGACTGGAGCAATTGCAACTGAAAAATAAAATACCCCAAAAAAGGTAGAAAAATACTTTATATTTTGAATTTATTAAATGGAATATGTCTGGTCTGGGTATTGCTAACATTTTTGCATTTTTGTTTAGTGCAAGAGGAAATTACTTTATAGGTTTTATTTCTCCAGTTTTGTACATTTCATGTTTGGCTTTTGGGGTTCCTAGTTTAATTAATATCTTCCTATTTCTAAATTATGATCCCTTGTTCTTTGTGTGGTGATGGTCTATATTCTGCATGTGTAACCGAGCTGAGATATTCTGTTCATGTAGTTTCTATTTGACAGTTCCACTTGTTCTCTTTCCCCCAGTGAGATGTATTGGTTTAATATCTGCAGTGTTGCCTTTTGATAGGTAGGGTTTGGTGTTTTGTGAGTCCTGGTAGTGCTGTTATGATAGGGTGGATTTGCTATGGGTTCTAAATGGTCAGTGTTTATAGTGCTTCCTAATGGGCCTGGCGGTTGTCACTGCAATATAGTAATGTAGAAATCTGTTAGTCTTTCATTATCCAGACACTCATTAAGAGGCATGTTTACTAAAAGCGCATGTTAGTATTATGCAAATATTTATACAAATGATGTTCCTTATTATTATTATTATTACTAAGCATTTATAAAGCGCTGCAACATACGAAGCGCTGTACAAACATAAAAAGAGACAGTCCCTGCCCTAGAGCTCACTATCTAGTCAAGACAAAATATGAAATAAATTAGATAATACAAATAACAATTAACAAGACAAGAATAAATGTTTATGGAGAGAACAAGAAAGGATGAGTTAGGAACAAAAAGCAATAGTGAAGAAATGGGATTTCAATTTGGATTTGAAGATGGCCAGGGAGGAGGCTTGGCGGACAGAGACAGGTAGAGAATTCCAGGAAAAGGGTGCAGCCAGTTGAAAGGAGCGAAGTCTAGAATTAGCAGTACGAGTAAAAGGCATAGCTAAATAAAGACAATTAGATGAGTGGAGTAGGCGAGAGGGGGTGTAGGTAGAGATGAGGGATGAAAGGTAATGAGGGGCAGAAGAATGAATACATTTATAGGTTAGAAGGAGGAGTTTGAACTGGATACGGAAGTGGATAGGGAGCCAGTGAAGTGACATGAGAAGAGGAGTAATGTGTGAAAAACGAGACTGACGGAGCTGCAGAATGTTGAATAGACTGGAGAGGAAAGAGGTGGTTAGCAGGGAGGCCAGCAAGGAGAAGGTTACAATAATCAAGGCAGGAGGTGATTAAAGAGTGGACAATCAGTTTAGTAGTGTTATCAGAGAGAAAAGGGTGAATCTTGGAGATATTGTAAAGAAAGAAACGGCATGTTTTAGCAATGTTTTGGATATGTAAAGAGAAGGAGAGAGATGAGTCAAAGATAACACCAAGGTTCCGTGCCAAAGAGACAGGAAGGATAACAGAGTTATCCACAGAGATTGAGAAAGGGGAAGGAGGAGGGGAGGCATTAGGGGAAAAGACAAGGAGTTCCTTATGCAAATGAGGCCCCGCAATTAATCTCCGCACATGGCCTCGCACCCCCTTTGGGCCGCCCCTGGTTGGTAGTACACCCCCACTGCCATCGCCTTCCCCTTTTTACATGGAATTTCTATCCATAGAGATTCTACAGCAGTGCTTTCCAAACTTTTATCCCATATGACCCCATTTTAGCAACTGAAAATTCACATGACCCCACATGATGGTGAAATCAAAATAGCAGGTTTCCAGCCTCCTTCCTCTCCCTCCACTCATCTAAAGCAGTGGTAGTCAGCACAGGTGCTTTGTGTCAGTGTGTGTTTACAGACCCTAGTACTCAGCATGGTTTTTCAGTTGAACAGGAAGCTTAGCCAGGTGGGGGCAAGGGCCTATGAATGTTCACTGGCTCACAGGCCACATGCTGACTGGTGACTGCCACTACTTGGCATAGGTCCCAGTAAAGAACAAGAGAAGAGATTAAATGGCCATGTTTCTGTGACTCCATCCGCTGATGATGTGACCCCATTTGGGGTCCCTGACCACAAGTTTGGGAACCACTGTTCTACAGTATATTTTGTTTCCTGCAAAACTTTAAACCTGTGTGACTCAATGCCCTCTCTAACACAGAGTGCAACCCGTCCACCAACTTGATCTACCCAGATATCACAGTGTTCCATTGGTTGTCCTCCTTCCACTAGGTCTTTGAGATGTTAACTATATCTAACCTTACATTGTGTTATATATTCTAACTCTCACATCTTATTTTTTAGACTTCTAACATTTGCATACAGACATTTTAGAGGTTATATTTATTCATACTAATCTGGTTATCAGTGGATAGGGGTAATTTGGAATCTGTCTGCTCTGTTCCTAGGGGCATCTGGGTTACTTTTATCTTTATTAGAACCTCTCTCTCGGGACGCCCTAACTTCCCTCTGTTGCTAGTATCCTTCAAGGATACATCCTTCTGAACCATGCGCTCTTGGGGACTGTCAGCTTTCCTCTATTATCTAGTTTAGTGTAAATCATTTTTATTTGCATTCACAGTCAAAAACACATTATTTGCACTGTATTAAACACTCATATATAACAAATCCTCAGATAAACACATTGTAAAACAGTATCAATTCTGGATATCACAATTTTCCTTTTACTACCCTCTCCCCCTCCGCCTCTTCACCATCTTCTTCTGTCAATACTTCACCCCCTCCTTCCCCCCTCCCCCCCACCCAACTCCCCTCCCCTCTCCTCTCTAATCTATCAAACATTAATGATTATTATTATTATTAGTCCATAGCTTCACTGCTCAAATAACCATTCGCCTAAAGTCCATTCCCATTGTTATAAGATGTTAAGGATCCGACCCCTATCCCTGGGAGATAACCTGTCAATATATGGTCCCCATTCTGCCAAAAAAGCTGGTTGCAGATTCCCACACATTCATGCACCAACATGTTCTATTGTTAACAAGTGCCAAACTGCCTTCTCCCATTGTTTAACCCCCGGACATTGCGGTATTATCCAGTGTTTAAGTACTAAGCATCGTGCCACCAGTAATAACTTCCCTACCCATTTCTTCTGCTCTCCGCCCGCCAACTCCAGTCCTGAGACCAATCCTAATACCGCTGTCCGAGCAGTCATTACCATCTTAATCGCTAATATATCCCCTATACTATTAAACACCCTTCGCCAATACTGAACAAGATTAGGACAGCTCCAAAACATATGTCCCAAGTTCGCTCCCTCAGACCCACAATGCGGACACTCAGAAGTAATTGCACACCCCGCCCGAAATGCCCTATTCGGCGCATAATAAATTCTCCAAATTATTTTGTATTGCATATCTCTATCCTTGACACAGCCAGTGGTTCTCGGAATGCCTTCAAAAGCTGCCTGGATATCCTGCACCTCTATAACTTCCCCTAATTCTCGTGTCCACTCATCAATCTTTTCAACCTAAGGAAACCCTCTTAGTTTCACCCTCCCCCCCTCCCAGAATTATCCAGTGGGGGGTTGATCGTCACTGGTTCATCATTAAATTTCCTCGTCTTGTCTAATAACTTATCAAAAAATCCCCCTATTTAGAATGGGGCACATAAATGCTTCCTAGCAATAGGGTCGTATTCTCCAACCTTTTTGTTAAAATGATAAATAAAGGTAAAAGGAAAAGGAGACCGCTATGACTTTTGAAAGAAGTAACTGAAAAAGTGAAGAAAAAGAGAGAAGCCTTCATGAAATACAAGAGATCACAGAGAGAGGAAGACAGGCATCTATATTTGGAAAAACTTAAAGAAGCTAGCAGTCAGGAAAGCAAAGATTCAAAAAGAGGAGGAAATAGCCAATGCAATAAAATGGGGGGATAAGACATTTTTCAGATATGTTAGTGAAAAGAGGAAGGGCAAAAGTGGTATTGTCAGACTCAAGGGTGAAGGGGAGGAATATGTAGAAGCTGATGAGGATAAAGCGGAATTGCTTAATAAATATTTCTGTTCTGTGCTCACAGATGAAGAACCAGGAGCAGGACCTCAGAAAACACCAACAAACAGGAACAGAAGCGAGGGACATCTTGAACAATTTTCAGAAGACATATTCGTGAGAAACTAGCTCAACTTAAAGTAGACAAAGAGATGGGACCGGATGGGATACACCCTAGAATACTGAGGGAACTTGGGGACGTTCTAGCAGCTCCACTGACTGACCTTTTCAATGCCTTGTTGGAGTCGGGAGTGGTGCCAAATGACTGAAGAGAGGCTCATGTGGAGCCTTTACACAAAAGCGGAAGTAAGGATGTGGTTGAAAACTACAGGCTGGTTAGTTTAACTTCAGTGGTAAGTAAATTATTGGAAATGCTGCTGAAAGAGAAAATAGTGAGGTTTCTGGAGTCCAGCGGATTACAGGATCCGAGGTAGCATGGATTCACCAGAGGCAGGTCTTGTCAGACAAATCTGATTGATTTCTTTGACTGGGTGACCAGGGAGTTGGACCGAGGGAGAGCCCTAGATGTGGTGTATTTAGATTTCAGTAAAGCCTTTGACACTGTTCCCTCACAGGCGACTTATAAACAAACTGAGCACCCTAGGGATGGACCCTAAAGTTACTGCTTGGGTTAGAAATTGGTTGGGTTGGAGGTGACAAAGAGTACAGGTAAATGGAGCTCACTCTGAGAAGAAGGATGTTACCAGTGGTGTGCCCCAGAGATCTGTCCTCGGTCCGATTCTTTTTAACATCTTTGTTAGTGATATAGCGGAAGGGCTGTCGGGTAAGGTTTGCCTTTTTGCGGATGATACCAAAATCTGCAATAGACACCCAGGAAAGTGTAGATAACATGAGGAGGGATCTAGCTAAGCTTGAATAATGGTCTAGAATTTGGCAGCTGGGATTTAATGTTAAAAAAATGTAAGGTCATGCATTTGGGCTGCAGCAATCCAAGGGAGCAATATAGTATAGGGGGTGAAGTACTTTTGTCCACTAAAGAAGAGCGGGACCTAGGCGTGGTTGTGTCTGATGATCTTAAAGTAGCTAAACTGACGGCAAAAGCTAGAAGGATGCTTGGGTGCATACGGGAGGAATGGCTAGCAGAAAAAAGGAGGTGATTGTGCCTATGTATAAGTCTTTGGTGCAACCTCATTTGGAGTATAGTGTGCAATTCTGGAGACCGCACCTTCAAAAGGATGTGAACAGGATGGAGTCGGTGCAGAGGGTGGCTACTAAAATAGTTAGTGGTCTTCATTATAAAGCATATGAGGACAGACTTAAGGATCTTAATATGTACACCTTAGAGGAAAGGCCGGATAGAGGTGATATAATTGAGATGTTTAAATACCTCCATGGCATAAATGTTCAGGGGGAGAGCCTCTTTCAATTGAAAGCAAGTTCTGCTACGAGGGGACATGGGATGAGGGTGAAGGGGGATAGATTCAGGAGTGATATGTGGAAATATTTCTTTACGGAAAGAGTGGTGGATCCGTGGAATAGTCTCCCAGTGGAGGTGGTAGAGATGAGGACAGTAACTGAATCCAAAAAAGCATGGGACAAACACAGAGGATCTCTAAAGGAAAAAAGGGGACTGTTGTAGTTGTTGATATGGAAGGACAGACTAGATAGGCCATGTGGTCTTTTTCTGTCATCATATTTCTATGTTTCCACAGTCCCTTTCCAAAAGATGAACTGCCCCTCCATTTGTCTGCATATCTCCTGCTCCTCTGCTAGCAACCCACTCTCCCTATCTTATCATTCTCCCTGTTGGATGCGAAACAGATATAATCATAAAATCCATTATATAGCCAGTTTTCTTGTGATCTCTTGAAATGGGTTTCTTGTACTAAAATAATATAAGCTTTCATATGGCTGCTCGCTCTTGGCAGGGATCGCTGCTTTTGCCACAAACTTCAACCTTTTAAATTGAGTCATAGTCTTTATTCCTTTACTCATACCCCCATTATCCCCCATTCCTGTCCCCTTCTCCTGCTGTCCTCCTCCTATTTTGAATCTCCCACCCCAACCTTCACAAACCCTCCCCTTTCTAGAATCCCCTGCCCCCCTTCTACCTCCTCCCACCCCAGCCCTTTCCCTCACTCCATAGCAGCACCTGCTATGCCTCCCAGCCGGAAGAGACCTCATCAAACCCCTTCCACCCATCTCCTCCTACATCCATCCCCCCACCAAACCTCATACCTCTCACTCATTTTATACCCTTATTATCATTCAGACCCCTCAATCAATATTGAAACTGCTCCCTCCCACATCCTCTTGTATACCCCTCCCTTATCCTTTCCCATCATCACCTTGCCAACTGATCCAACATGCAGTTTTCGAAAATTATCATAAAGAGTAATAAAGGCAGATTTAAACATTCAGTTCTTCAGGTATCTGGAGAGCTCCTCATCCCATCTCTCTTTGCCTGTTTCTCTCCACCCACTGCCATGCACTGCTTCTTTCTTTAGTCCCTTTCTAGGCTGTCATTGGTGCTGGCACATCTACCACCCTTGCTTCTTTCATAGCCGCAACCAGTTCCAGCTGTTTGGTTGCTTGCCTTTGGGTAGAGCCATTTGTAGCGAATATTGTCCTACCACATCCTTGCTGTATAATCCTGAAAGGCTTTCCAACAAGATTTTATAACCATAATTCAAGCTATCATAACCCCACACTTTGATTTTGCAAATATAATCCTTAACGGCATCACAAAACAAAATATTAAAAAGATACAAATAACTCAGAACATAGCAGCAAGGATTATAATGAATATAAGCCCAATAGAACATATCAAACCGATTCTAGCTGAACTTCATTGGTTACCTATTAACAGCAGAATAAAATACAAAATTCTTGTCACCACATTTAAACTTATAAATAACCTAACACCATCTGCACTCAATACACTCATTAGCGTAGAAAAAGATAAACGATCACACAGGAGCAGAAACACAAACACTATAGCAATACCAAAAGATTACACAAAAGCTAGAAAACAAACCAACAAGAGGGCTTTCTCACACTCGGCACCAATCCTCTGGAATAATCTACCTGACAACATTCGTCTACTATCAGACATAAAGGAAATTAGAAAAAAATTAAAAACTCACTTATTCACATTACACTACAATACACTACCAAAGCAGAATACACAAAGAGACACAGGTTAACAAGCATACCATAACACTACATATTTCATTACAAATAACAAATAATGACATAACCACATATTAATTAACCATACCACACATATATACAGGTGATGAGTCTCCTAACTTCATATTTATGTGATTTGTCACATTTAAAACAATTAATGCATTAAAATATTGATACATATATGATATAATTGCAAGTACCTACAATGTATATAGGTTCCAAAATTCCTGTTTAAATGTTATATTGTTACTTGTAAATAGTTTCATCTGTTCTATGTAAAACGACTAGGTATGCTACACCACATACCATATAACTTATTGTTCCCTGTAAACCGCACTTGATACTTGGGAAAGAGCGGTATAGAAATAACTGTTAAATAAATAAATAAATAAAATAACATTGAAGAGTTGCTGTGGTTAAATCTGCATATACTGCCACCTTCTGCCCCTTCCATAACAAATAGCCCAGCAGATCTTATCAAAGCTGCTATTTGTCTTTGATCACATAGTAAAGCACACATATAATTATATCCCAAGGTTGTTTTCTTCTTACTGGGCCCAAAGCCCTTTAAGCTCTCTCCACCTTAATAGCAGGGACCTCTTCTCCTTTGGTGTTAGTGGCCAATATTCAGTACAAATTTCTTGTGCCACCTTCATGCAGTCCAGAAACTCCTCCATCTTCGGTACACCTTTAATTCTCAAATTATTCCTACAGGTGCGATTTCCCAGGTCCTCCAACTTCAGTTCGACAGCTTCCTTCATGGCCTCCAAGTCCTCCACATTTTATCTCAGAACGCTCACACTTTCCCTCACCTCCTCCATTTGCATCTTCATTACTTTGACATGTCACCCTACCTCCATCATTTCAGAACACAGCTCAGACACCACCTCCTCTATTTCAGCTCACATGTTTATGTTTATTCATTTGAAAGGAAAGATAAGAATCAAAGAGAACACCTAGATACTGAAAACAGGAAACCAAAGGGATAGATGAGCCAGAGAAAGAGGGGGCCACCAGTGGGGGAGGACTGCCGTGAGTAAACCAGATAGCCAGGGTTTTAGCCAAGTTTAAGTGCAAACAATTAGTGGTGAGCCAACCAGTAACAGCCGAAAGACAGGAATCAAGGGGGGAGAGATTGGGATGGAGAGGGGAAGTGTGGTATAGAAGAACCAGGTCATCAGCATAGTAAAAGGCAGAAATCCCAAATTGTTGTACCAGAAGAGCGAGTGGTACCAGGAAGATATTAAAAAGGAGAGGTGCTAGTACGGAGCCTTGGGGCACTCTGCAGAGCAACGGAAAAGGCTCAGAGTATATCATCAAACCAGACAGAGAGAGAACAGCACAGGACAGGGAGGAGAGATAGGAGTGGAACCAATGATATACCGCACTACAGAGGCCAGCCTCATGTAAGCGAGATAGAAGGAGGGAATGGTCAACCAGGTCAAAAGCTGCAGATAGGTCTAGAGATACTGCCACCGAGAAGTCACCATGATCATGAGCTACCCTACCTCCACTATTTCAGAATACAGCTCAGACACCACCTCCTCTACTTCAGCTCGTACTCCCCCAATCTCAGTGTGTATCTCGTTAAACCAGTTGTACAGTCTTTTTGTGATTTGAACCACCATACCTCATCCTGCTAGCAACTTACTGACACATGCCACTGCTGTCAGCCATCTTGTCTTCCTCCTTGTCAGCACAGAGACCCTGGTAAGAAAACTCCCACAGATCCATGGTTTTCCGACAGATTTCTGCCATCCCCCAGATCCGAAGATCACCAGAACCTTTCTCCACCTATCTCCTTCACTTGGGCACTCTTGGATTTTCTTTATTTTCTCCGTTGGAGGGGTAGCTCGATGGAGCTCTTGCCTCAGCCATCCATCAGGGTGGGTGACGTCACTTCCTTCCATCTTTCTACTTTTTGAAGGAGTAAACAACCGATCTACATTTACCCGTTCCACTCCATTCATTATTTTAAATATCTCTATCATATCTCCCCTCAGCCATCTCTTTTCCAAGGTGAAGAGCCCCCTAACCTTTTAAGCCTTTCTTCATAGGGGTATCCTTCCATCCCCTTTACCATTTTGGTGTCTCTTCTCTGTACCTTTTCCAATTCCGCTATATCCTTTTTAAGATATGGTGACTAGAAATGAACACAATATTCAAGGTGCGTTTGCACCATGAAGTACTGATACAGAGGCATTATAATATCCTTGGTTTTATTTTCTATTCCTTTTCCTATGATTCCTAGCATTCTATTTGCTTTCTTGGCCGTGGCTGCAAACAGGGCAGAGGGTTTCAACATACTATCCATGATGACACTCATATCCTTTTCCTGTAGTTTGGGTTCTTCTTCCCTCCTTGTTGCTAATCTCCTGCTAAAACAACTTCTCAACCACATGCAAGCCACCCCTTCCCCCCCCCCCCCCACACATCATTACAACCACTTCACTACCATCCAACTATGTTTCTTTATAATCCCTCCCTGGCAGACCACACACAAACGCTCCAGCAGAAAACACCTAACCCCCATACATACTAGCAGCTCACTACAGCCACGCAAGCCGCTCAAGCATATTACCCCACACCCCCCAATCAGCATCGAACTAATTAATGCCAGATTAATGAATAAAATCAACACCCTAGCAGACCACCTTCAATCTCAAGAAACCAATATCTTATGCACAACTGAAACTTGGCTTTCCCCCACTGACCAGGTTATATTCAACCAGCTTACTCCACCAACATACACTGCATTCAACTGCCCACATACATACAAACGGGGTGGATGTGTTCTAATCCTGGCAAGAATTTCTCTCAGTCAAAGTCCTAGCAACTTCAAGTACAGCACAATACAACTCAATTATCATAGAGAGCATGCATATTGCCATCTGCCTAACTTACAGAGCACCAATCACCACCACTGACGAGTTTGTGCAACCAATGCCCCCCACAAACCCCTTATAGTAATTGGTAACTTTAACCTCAAATCAACCTCCCCAAAAGAGTCAGAGACCTTCCTAGCTGCAATGGATTCACTACAATCCACCCAACTTATAACTGCACCCACGCACAGACTTGGCTCTTCTCCAGACCTCATCTTTGTACCTAATCAACGCCTCAAATGCAACAGTATATCAACTCCAACAATAACCCTGGTACCATGGTCCAATCACCATATGCTACGACTCACTATCCAGATTCCTCACATGAACTCACATACTGAATAACTCCGACCAGGAAGAAGATTCAAAAACTTCAATAAGAAACAAGTTCTCCTAGAAACCCTCCCATACCTAAGCTAAGACCCCAAAGAGCTTGAGAATCTAATTGAAAACTGGAGCACAACCATCTCGGCAGCAGCAAGATCACCATACAGCAGGAACACTAAACCCCTGCGCAGAAATACCAGTTTAGCATCCTGGTATACAGAAGATATAAGAAAAGCAGAGATTATTACAAAGCATGGAAAGACGTTGGAGGCAGACCAAGACCCAAAGCACCTTACATCTCTACCAAATTAAGCAACAAGAGTACAACAACCTCATCCACTTACACAAATAAGGATACCACACTAACCTTATACTCAAATCTCTCAACAAACCCAGAGAACTATTCGAAATAGTCTGGACTCTCACGAAAGAATCTGACCTCAAAGAAGAGGAAATGATACATCCACAAACATTCACTGACTTCCTCCAGACCAAAAACAAATCTTCTCAACAATACACCCTTAACAACAACTCCAAGCCCACACAAATCAATCAGATCTGGAGTAAATTTAGCATCCCATCTATTAACCAGATATCTCAAACTACAGTATCTCAGCACTGAACACAAGCACTGCTCCTTCAGATCCATGTCCAATAGCATGGATAAAATCAACAAAAGAAGAACTCAGCCCATTCATCCACAACATTGTACGCTTATCCCTATCCCAAAGCTACATACCAAGTGCCCTGAAGCTCGCTACCATCCGTCCAATACTCAAGAAGACAACTCTAAGTAAAAGTGACCCAGCAGCATATTACCCCATTTCTGGCCTTCCCTTTCTAACTAAGGTCATTGAAAAAACAGTTCAGCTTCAACTCCAGGACCAGCTTGACTCACATGCCCCACCGGACCCTTACCAACATGGATTTCAACCTAACCATAGTGCTGAAATACTTCTTATATACTTGTTTGACAACCTGACCAGAGGAATGGACAATGCAAAGACCAGATTTCACCTAATATTCATTGATATTTCCTCAGCTTTTGACACAGTGTCACACAACATCCTACTGAACAGGCTAAAAGACATTGGTCTACATGGAACCACCATCCAATGGTTTCACTCCTATCTCAGTAACAGACAACTTCTTGTGAAATGTGGCAATAATACCTTCACCCCTTTCCCAGCAACACAGGGCATCCCGCAAGATTCATCCCTGTCTGCACTTCTATTCAATAGATACAGACAGCCCATCAGTACCATCAAAAGACTCAAGATCTACTACACTTTATATGCAGATGACATTATGATTTACTCTCCATTCAACCTTGACAATCTAGATTACTCAGAGATAACAGTATGCCTCAAAGAAATGACAGCCTGGTTAACCCAAAACAACCTAAATATTAATTACAAGACTGAAGCCCTCCTTATCACATGTAACTCAGGATTCTCCTCCCTGCATGCAGTCAAGTTAAACAGTATCACCATACCCATTAAACCCGAGGTGAAATACCTTGGTGTCACCCTGGACAGCAATTTGAATCTTCAATCCCAAATCAACAAAACAGCCCAGAATGCCTATCACAAAATGTGTGTTCTCAGACAGCTCAAACCTCTACTCAACTATAAACACTTCCGCACTGTCTTCTAGATGATTATCAATCCCATTTTGGACTACTGCAACCCCATTTACCTCAGTTTACCTAAACTAGCACTTCGTCCTCTACAGATGGTACAGAATACCACAGCTCACATTTATTTTATTTTATTTACATTTTTATACCGCAATTTCCAACAGATCAATTGCGGTTTACAAAGAACAGTATGACTTGTACAAACAGTATGTATTCATTTACATGGAACAGTTTCAACTATGTACATTAACATTATAACAAATTAGGCATTTGTAATTATATAATTGTTAACTATATACTGTGACAGAGACGCCCGTCTTGAACCCATGAGAATAGAAAAGGACCCTTTTGACTGAGCGCTACCTAGAAGCTGAATTAGCTCGTCATCCAAGAGGGCGCACTCCCAAACTAGAGGCAGACGCCAGTTTTGCTCCCTCAGAAAAGGGACAGGGAAATAATGCAGAGTTTGGGAAAACTTCTGTACCGGCTCAGGAGGGAAAATGGGCTGGAAAGAAATGCTATCATTGTGGGAAGATGGGACACCTACGGAGGGGATGCCAAGCCCGCACGGGGCTGATGGGGCTGATGGGCGAAAATGTGAAACATCTAGGAGAAGGGTTCCTCTTAAGTGTTAATGTGCAAGGGGTCATTACCAATGCTCTGCTCGACTCAGGGGCTGACCAAAGTATGATGTCACAGAAGCTTTGGAGGGTAATTGAGGCTCAGAATGAGTCTGCCCAGAGGAGGCCGGAAGGTAGTGTCAAAATTAGGTGCATCCATGGGGCTGCCTCTTTCTACTCCCTCTACAAGGTGGTGATAAAAGGGTTGGGGGTACAGAAAGAAATCCGCGTAGCAGTGGTTCCAAAACTCTCCCACGACTTGGTATTGGGAAGAGATTGGCCGCAGTTTAGGCAGGGGCTAACGAAAGGCCTGGGACAGAAGGTAGATGGGATGGTAACGGTAATCCCTGGCCCTCTTTTTGGGAATTCCCGAAAACAGAGCAAGAACCCAGCGGAAAAGCCCCCCGGGCGTCAGTCCCCACGTCAAACAGAAGTTTATATTAAAAGTTTGCAGGGTATCCGAAAAGGCCAAGAGTCCC
This sequence comes from Ichthyophis bannanicus, assembly GCA_033557465.1. NCBI lineage: Eukaryota > Metazoa > Chordata > Amphibia > Gymnophiona > Ichthyophiidae > Ichthyophis > Ichthyophis bannanicus. Next base: position 399,511,667 of record CM066039.1, on the reverse strand, counting down.
AGAAGGGCGTCCCCGCAAGCCGTGGGATACGACCTATGCAGCGCCATGAATGGAGTGATACCCGGCCATGGAAAGGCCCTCATTGATACAGGCCTACAGATTGAAATGCCAGACGGATAGCCCCTCGTTTGGGTTTGGCACTGAAACACTTCTTGGACATCGGTGCAGGGGTGATCGACCCGGATTACAGAGGAAGTATAAAGATATTATTGTTTAATTTTGGCAATGAAGACTTCCCCGTGAAGGTCGGAGACCGGATTGCCCAGCTGGTATGCGAGAGAGTAGGGTTTCCCCTACTGGAAGAAGTCCCCATGTTGACTCCCACAGAATGAGGAGCCGCTGGATTCGGTTCCACCGGACAGGCCAGGATGGAAGGCCTGACGGCCACCGGTGAAGGGAGAGTGGAGGAGACGGAGGAGGAAGACCTGGGACCACAAGTGGCAGAGTGGAGGAAGAACCCGGAGCCTCAAGTAGGGGAAGAGCTATTCTTGGTTCAGAGGCAGGAACTGGCCCGATTATTGGAAAGGTTCCCGGATGTTCTGACGCCGGTCCCGGGTGAAACCCGACTAGTAGCACATGAGATCTTGACCCCACCTGGGATGGTGGTCAGACAACGACCCTACTGGCTACCAGAGGCTAAAAAGCAGGAGGTGGTGGCGCAAGTGCGCGAAATGGTGGAGATGGGTATCATTGAAGAGTCAAGGAGCCCATGGTGCAGTCCCATAGTTTTGGTTCCAAAACTGGATGGTACTTTACGGTTCTGTATAGATTTTATACAGGTAAATGCTATCTCGGTATTTGATGCTTACCCCATGCCCCTTATCGAAGAGCTTTTGGACCGTTTGGGGCAGGCCCAGTTTTTGACCACCCTGGACATGACAAAGCAATACTGGTAGATTCCCCTGACTAGGGAATCGCGGCCGAAGACTGCCTTCAGCACCCCGACTGGGCTATTCCAATTTAGGAGGATGCCCTTTGGTCTCCACGGCACTGCAGCAACTTGCCAAAGACTTGTAGATCAAGTCCTGCGTCCTCATCACGAATACGCTTCCGCATATATGGATGACATCATTATCCACAGTCGTAATTGGGTGGAACACCTCCCGAGGGTCAAAGCCGTCCTACGATCTATGAGGCAGGCAGGCCTCACCCTGAACCAGAGCAAATGTGCCTTCGCCCGGCGGGAGGTGAAATACCTTGGGCATGTGGTAGGACAAGGGAGGATCAAGCCCTTGATCGACAAAGTGGAGAGCGTCAAGAACTTTCCCAGGCCAGCCACAAAAAAACAATTAAGAGGTTTTCTAGGCCTGATTGGCTATTACAGGAGGTTTCTGCCCCGCTTTGCAGAAGAAAGTTCCATCTTTACAGATATATTAAAGAAAAATTGCCCGACTCGCCTCTATTGGACTCTGGAGGCTGAGAGGGCCTTCAACCAGTTAAAAAAGAGGCTATGCATGGCCCCGGTATTACGTGGAGTGGACTTCATGCAGCCCTTCATTGTTCAGACGGATGCCTCAGAGGCCAGCTTAGGGGCAGTCTTATCCCAGAAGCATGAAGGAAAGGAGCATCCCGTAATGTTCCTTAGTGGGAAGTTGTCCCCGGCAGAGCATAATTACTTTACTATTGAGAAAGAGTGCCTTGCGGTCAAATGGGCAATAGAGGCCCTCCGGTTCTACCTCACCGGGCGAAAATTCCTACTAGTCACTGATCACGCACCCTTGAAGTGGCTCCAACAGATGAAGAACCACAATGCACGTCTAACCAGGTGGTACATGGCCCTGCAAGCTTTTGATTTCAGGGTAGAGCATCGTGCAGGAAAGCTACATCAGAATGCAGATGCCTTGTCAAGGATTACTTACTGTGCGGAGGACCTCCAACAAGCTCCGCCAGCCCGTAATGTCTTAGGTAGGGGGGTATGTGACAGTGACGCCCGTCTTGAACCCATGAGAATAGAAAAGGACATGGAATTGGACTTAGGGGGGAGACCAGTTGTGTATTTCAAGGGTAACCTGAATCCTGTATACACCGATACCCACGAAATCCCTGCCTGGCCTGGATCTCAGGCCCCGCGAAGGGAGAGAAAGAAGAGAGAGAGAAAGCCCAGGGTGCCACACCCAGACTCCTATGAGGTCCCTGCAGGCATGAGAAGAGATTATTATCACCTGGGAAGGGCAGGAAGGGAGGAGGAGGGGCTGGAACCCTGGAGGTGGAAATATAAACCCCTGCTAAGGCAAAGAGAGGGGAAGCTGAAGAAACAAGGGGAGCTGGAGAAACAAGAGGCTCAGGAGAGTCAAGAGAAGCTGGAGATGCAGTGGAGCCATAGAGGAGAGCCCTGGGAGGAGCTGAACCACAGGGAACACAGCCGAGGAGACGGGCCGAAGGCTGAAGGTACTGACCGGCTGTCTCGGGTAGAGCTGGGAACAGGAGTGACTCTAGGAACCAAGGGGGAGCTGTTTACTGAGCACTGCTTTGAGAACTCAGAACGGGACACTGCTCCAACAATTGAAGATATGCAAGTCGATACTGCTGAGGATGACTTGAGGGCTATGGATATTCCTTTGGACTGTACTTTATGTCAAGCCAAGTGCGTTGAACCGTTATGCTGAGGGCTAACACTTTCTGAGAAGGTCTCCTAAAGCTGGAAATAACATGACCCAGAGAACCGACAGGAGGCCGGGGATACTTTTGCTAGCACCCGGAGGTTTGTGACGCAGCCAGGAAAACTTGCAGGGAAGCTAAAAAGCTTGGTGAATATTTGCTGCCCGTGTCTCCCATATTTTGGTTTAAACTTAATCCGGGAAGGGAGTTAAGAAGAAGCTTTTGTTCCAGTGGCACTAAGTTTTATTGTTGCCATTAATTGTTTTACAAGGCAATGGTAAAGAGAGGCATTTTTACCCTTGCTAAAGAAGTGCTGTTTTTCAGGGCTGAGAAACGTTTGAAGCAGCTGTGTGTGTTTGAAGCTTGTGAAGCAGTTATGCTGTTCTAGTGCTGTATTACCAATAATCCTGCATAAGAAGGAGTCCTGTGTACAGGATACTTGAACTTTTGCGTAAGAAATAAAATTCTGTCACTTTGCCTTACCTCCGGACCATGACTACAACTTCTTCTTGAAGCCATTTTTGAAGACAAACTACATATCCCAAGATACGCCTGGGGAAAGTTAGTTTGCCCAAGCCAATCGAGAGTTCCTCCGATACCACGCCCCTCTAGGCTAGAGGCGGGTGGTGAGGGCGTGACAATACATAACGTTTCGGAGTGGACATTGGGGATGCATACTGGGGAGCAGGCACTCTTAGACTAGTTATATAGAGTGGTCAGGCTCTGTGCTAGTGATTATGTTACAGAACCAAAATGTTGAGTGAACAGATGTGTTTTAAGTTTTTTTCGAAAAGAAGAGAGGTCTTTTATCTCTCTTAAGTTGTCTGGGAGCTTGTTCCAGAGAATGGGGGCGCAATGGGAGAATGCCCTGCTGTTTGTGATTTTTTTAGCTTTCCTGTAGTCTGCCACTGTTATGAGTTTGTTTTTATTGCAATCGTTGTGTACGAGTGCTTGTTTCTTTGGTGATGTGGGAGGAAAGGTTGGATGGGGCTATGTCATTAATTAGTTTAAATGTGGTTACAATTATTTTGTACTGGGTGCATTATAACTGGCTCATCAAAACACGACCACATCACCCCCCTCTTGAATCAGTTTCACTGGCTCCACATCCGCTCCCATATCAAGTACAAGACTGTGTCGAACATCTTCAAAATCAAACAAAAAATTTCTGCTGACATACTGAAAACCCTTATCACCACGGATACAAGCAACAGACCCAGACGAAGTATTTATTTAATTTTTTTTTTCTACCGCGCTCTTGAATCAGTGCGGTTTACAAGTAACATTAATTTGTACAATGCAGGCTGAAAACATACATTGAACTTTACAGAGAAGATGAAATTAGACTTACCTGCTAATTGTTGTTCCTTAAGGAACTCTAGTCCAGTCCCGGTGCCATAGAGTTTAGAATCTCCTCCAGCAGCTTTGGAGACTGAAAGACATCATCGCTTTGCTGGCGGTGGTATAAATAGGTAAGGACTGCCCCCTTCCTTCAGCACCTACTGACAAAGCAAACTCAGCAGAGCAACAAATAAGTAGATAACAGAGCAATGAAATAGGAAAAATCACTAAATGTAAATAGGCTCTATCTATAATGTTCGGTTTTTATCTTAGCCTCTTTTTTTTTTTTCCAAGAAAAACTGCTTATGGATGCAAGCAATTACAATCGAAACACTGCTGTGGAAGGGCTCCCACTGTGGCTCCACTCTACACCCCCCGAGAACCGTCTCCCACTGAAGCAACCTGCTAAGCACTAGCAGGCACAGCATTACCAGAAACATCAGGCTGAACAACCCCCTATACCCCAGGGTGGGATCCGGGACTGGACTAGAGTTCCTTAAGGAACAACAATTAGCAGGTAAGTCTAATTTCATCTTCCTTTACATCCCTCTAGTCCAGTCCCGGTACCATAGAGGATGTGACAGAGCAGTAAATATCAACGGGAGGGACCTGCAAGCCCAGCCTGAAGCACCACTGAACCAAAACGACCATCTGCCGCCGCTTGCACATCTAGCCTATAGTGCTTTGCAAACGAATGCAACGATGACCAAGTCGCCGCCCTACAAATATCCTCTACCGGACCCAAACTGAATTCCGCCCAGGACGCCGCTTGCGCTCTAGTCGAATGAGCCCGAAGACCTTCCGGCACCACCTTACCCTTCAAAAGGTACGCTGACGCAATCACTTCCTTCAACCATTGAGAAATTGACGATTTCGCCGCTGCTGCGCCTTTCTGTGGGCCCTCGAATGCTACAAACAATCTGTCCGACCTCCTGAAGGGCGCCGTCCTGCGGAGATACTTTTTAAGTACGCGACGGACATCCAGAAGATGCAACCTGCCCTCCGACTCATCCTTCTGCCGCTCAGAGAATACGGGAAGCGACACTACCTGGTTAACATGAAAAAACGACACTACCTTTGGCAAGAACGCTGGAACCGTACGCAATACGACCTTATGATTGAAAAAAGACAGATACGGCTCCTTACAGGATAACGCCTGTAACTCAGAGATCCTCCTCGCGGAGCAAATTGCCACCAGAAAAACTGTCTTCAATGTCAGATCTTTCAGTGAGGCCTTGGCCAACGGCTCGAATGGCGGCCTGAGCAAGGCCTCCAACACCAAATTTAGATCCCACGCCGGCACTGAAGCGTGCCCCGGAGGACGCATGAGCAACACAGCCCGCAAAAAACGCCTAACGTCGCCGTGAGCTCCCAGCAGCTGACCGTGAATCTTACCCCGGTAATAAGCGATGGCCGCCAACTGCACCCGCAAGGAACTAGCTGCCAGATCCTTGTCCACCCTATCTTGGAGAAACGAAAGGATCTGCGACACTGAGGCCCCTAGGGGCCATAAATTACGCTCCGCACACCAGGCCTCAAAAATGCGCCATACCCGGATGTACGCCAACGAAGTGGATCGCCTTCATGCCTTCAGCAACGTAGAAATGACTGCTGCAGAATAACCCTTGGCCGTCATCCTAGCCCTTTCAAGAGCCATGCCGTAACCCTTGGTTGTTTCTTTGGGACCACAAAATAGATGGAGTATCGACCGCACCCGTACTGATCCGATGGAATAGGCACCACTGCCCGGAGCTGCAGCAGCCGCTGCAGGGTTTCCGCTACCGCTCGGACCTTGAGAGGAGCTCTGCAAGGAGACTGGACAAAGGAATCGAGAACGGGACGACGGAGTTCTAGGGCATAACCCTCTCGAATAACTTCTAGGACCCACTGGTCTGATCTAATTTGGACCCAGGCAGGGTAAAAATCCCGCAAACCTCTCCCCACGGGCACCACCCCCACCTGAGTCCGCCTCATCTCATTGTGACTTCTTAATGGCTGAGGACTGGAAAGGAGCAAACCCTCTGCCTGCTCCGCGGAAACCTCTAAAGTCTTGGCCCCTTGCCGGAAACTGCCCCTGCTGTTGCTGTCCAAAGCGAGAGGCCCAAAACCTACGAAACTCCCTCGGGGCCCCCCTGGACCCTGTAGCACTCCGGCCTGGTTTGGGCTTATCCTCCGGAAGTCGACCTCCCTTAGAATCTCCGAGATCCTTGACCATCTTTTCCAAATCCTCTCCAAACAAAAGCTTACCCCTAAACGGCAGCTTGCTGAGGCGAGCCTTAGACGAACCGTCTGCCGACCAGTTACGTAACCAGAGATAGCGTCGAGCTGCTACCACCGAAGCCATACTCTTCGCCAACCCCCGTATGAGATCATAATGAATGTCCGCCAAATACGCAGTCCCGGACTCCAGCCGCGCCACGTCCTCGAACTGCCCTTCCAAGCGATCCCCCTGCAGCCTTTGGGACCACCGCAAACAGCCTCTCGCCATCCATGATCCCGCTATGGAGGCCTGCATCGAGAGGGTGCAAACATCGAATACCTGTTTCAGAAAGATATCTAATTTCCTATCTTGTACATCCTTTAATGCTGCGGCACCTTCCACCGGAATGGTAGTCTTCTTAGTCACCGCCGATACCGCCGCATCTACCTTTGGGGAGCGAAACAGTCCCCTATCCCGGTCGGACAGCGGATAAAGGCGAGCTAAGGCCCTGGAACCCCTCAGGGCCGACTCCGGCAAGTCCCACTCTTCCTGAATCATACTCCGAAAGACTCTATGCACCGGAAAAACCCGCTGGGACGTCTATACCGCCTACAACAGAGGATCCTCCAAGGCTTCTTCCGCTGACGCCTCCCCTGAGGGCATATTCAGCGTCTTGAGAGTCTCGGTTATTAAGGCAGGCAGCTCCTCGCGCTGGAACACCCTGACCACTCTGCTCTGCAACTCCGAGTCAGGCAACTCTCATTCCTCCAATTCATCGTCCGAGAACTCCTCCAGGTCCGTGTCTACCGCTCCCAGGACCTCTCCAAGTTGGGATGATGGACCCTCATCCCCAGCCCCCTTGGTTCTCTTGGCCTGGGGAGCCTCCTCCGCCGCACGGTCCACAGACCCTGGCTGCTTCTGCCCTTGAGACCCCCCGAGCTGTCATTGCTGGCTGCAGCAGCGCAAAAGCCTGTTGCATGAGGGAAAAGAAATTCGGTGGAAATCACAGAAGCAGTCTCCCCCTGAGTCAGCCCCAGGGACAGAGAAGAACCTTCCCCAGTGGATAACCCCGCCACTGGCTCCGCCAGGTCCAAGGCTGGAGGCAGGCCCTCTCCCCTCTCCGGAGGGACTGCCTCCCGACCCTCCAGGGTTCCCTCCGGGGTCTTTTCCAAAGATTCTGCCTCCAGAGCGCAGGCCGTACACACATCGGAGTCCAGCAGCGTACCTCGCCTCGTGCCACAAACCAAACACCGAGGCTTGCCAGGCATACTACTGCTAATACAGCTCTATACCCTCTTATCACATTTTCTTTTTTTTTTTTACACTCTAAACCTACTGTAAAAGTTACTCTAAGGGCTAGCAGGAAAATTCTGACTAGTCTCCCCCAAAAACGAAGCTTCAAAACCTAGTAAACCGCTGAAGCAAAACCAAGGAAAACTGAAACCGGGACTCCTAAAATGGCCGCCGCCGCATTTTCCCGCGCTGCCACACACACGGCCAAAAAACTAAAGAGTCTCAAACTCAGGACCGCTTCACCGCGGACGCCGCTGCTAAGTCCCCCCCCCCCCAAATATGATCCAAATGGGCCGTAAAGCCGCCTACCTCACTCACCATTTGCAGGCGATCAGAGGAGGTACTCCCGCAACGGAGCTCAGCCGGGCCGCGGCTTCAGCTCCGGCGGTGTCCGACACGTCGTTGCCAAGCTGGATCTCCTGTAACGCTGCTGAAATAAATAAAGACAAATCTTAACCATTAAAAATGAAATCATTTTAAAAATCAATTCAAAAATAAGTTAAAAGAGATCTAGAAAGCTAACTCTGCTTATTTGTGCCTAACTGAGCCCAGTCCCAGGCTCAGAATGTCCCCTAGCTGCTTGGAGACTGAAAGTACTGAAGGAAGGGGGCAGTCCTTACCTATTTATACCACCGCCAGCAAAGCGATATCTTTCAGTCTCCAAAGCTGCTGGAGGAAATTCTAAACTCTATGGTACCAGGACTGGACTAGAGGGACGTAAAGGAACAGATGTTACATCTTGGGTTTCAACAGGGGTAACTATATACAATTTGAGCAATATATACAACTGAGCAATTGTGTAGGAAATGTATCACCAATCACACCATCACCACCCCCAATGCCTACATAAAATCCAAGCAAGTCACATCAGGAACAGCTATCTCGTTGGCTGCACCTCCTTTTGGAATGCACCCCCCGATTAACTCAGAGTCATTTCAGATTCCAAGAACTTCCCCCGAACACTTGGGGACATTACCTAATGTACAACCACATACTGTCATCCCTGCTGACACAATGCCTTATACCCCAGACTCCCACTACACATTTTTTTTACATAGTTTCATTTGTATATAAGTTAGCTTGAAATAATCCCCTCCATGCCCCCTCACCCATTGTTCTTGTAAACCCACAAGTTACGTGGTAAATCACTTTGATTTTAGGATAAAGCGGTATAGAAATCCAATTAAATTAATAAATGTATATATGTATAACTTTGCACTTGTCCACATTAAATTTCATCTGCCATTTGGATGCCCAATCTCCCAATTTTTCAAGGTCCTCTTACAATTTTTCACAATCATCTTGGGTTTTAACAGGTCATTTATAAATATGTTAAAAAGCAGCGGGCCCAGCACAGATCTATGGGGTACTCCACTATTCATCTTTCTTCATTGAGAAAATTGTCCATTTAGCCCTACTCTCTGCTTTCTATCTTTTAACCAGTTCCTAATCTACAATAGTACACTGCCTCCTATCCCATGACTTCTTAATTTCCGCATGAGTCTCTCATGAGGGACTTTGTCAAAAGCTTTCTGAAAATCTAAATACACTATATCAACCAGCTCACCTTTATCTAGCCTTATGAGAAGAGACTTGAAGACCTAAATCTGTACACTCTGGAGGAGAGGAGGGATAGGGGAGATATGATTCAGACCTTTAAATACTTAAAGAGAAATAATGAACAAACAGACCTCTTCCAAAGGCGGGGAAGCTGTAAAACTAGAGGGCATATCATGAAGCTGCAAGGGGGTAAATTGAAAGGCAATGTCAGGAAATATTTTTCACTGAAAGGGTGGTGGATGTTTGGAATGCCCTCACAATGGAAGTGGTGGAGGCAAATACAGTGACAGAATTCAAAATGGCATGGGATAGACACAGTGCATCCCTTTACAGCAACAGGATAAAATCAAAATAAACTTAACTATCTAATTTCTCAACAAACAGGGGTGTCCTACACGGAACGGTGGGTTCACCCCTAAACAAAGACATGGGGAGGTGTGGCCTGCACGGAGCGGCAGGTGCACCTATTCTTGCCATCTTACTGGGCAGACTAAATGGACCATACTGGTCTGTATCTGCCATCATTTACTATGTTGCTATGTTTTATTCACACCTTTGAAAAAATATAATGGATTAGTGAGACAAGACTTTTCTTGGCTAAATCCATGTTGGCTTTCTGCCATTAAGCCATGACTATCCACATGTTAAGTAATTTTGTTCTTTATAATGATTTCTATCATTTTTCCCGGTATAGACATCAAGCTCACTGGTCTGTAGTTTCCCGGATCACCCCTGGAACCCTTTTTAAAGACTGGTGTTACAATGGCCATTCTACAATCCTCAGATACTACAGATGATTTTAAGGATAGTTTACAGATTACTAAAATGGGTCTTCAATCTCATATTTCAGTTCTTTCAGAGTCCTGGGATGTATACCATCCAGTCCAGGTGATTTGCTGATCTTTAGTTTATCAAATAGCTGTAATACATCTTCTTGATGTATCAAGATTTGTTTCAATTCCTCTGATACATCATCTTTGAATATCATTTCTGGCATGGGTAAGTTTTCTATATCATCTTCAGTAAAGACTGAAGCAGAAAATTCATTCAGTTTCTCTGCTATGGCCTTGTCCTCTCTTAGTGCCCCTTTTACATGTCTATCATTTAATGGTCCAACTGGCTTTTTCACAGGTGTTTTGCAATGAATGCACTTGAAAAAGGTTTTTATTATGTGTTTTTGCTACCACAGCAAGCTTCTTTTCAAATTCTCTTGTTGCCTGCTTTATCAATGCCTTGCATTCAACTTGCCAGTACTTATGTTGTTACCTGTTTTCATCATTTGGCTCTTTTTTTTCATGTTCTGAAGGATTTTCTCTTACCTATATCAGCCTCTTTGACCTCACCTTTAAGCCATGCTGGCTGTCATTTGGCTTTCCTTTCACTATGATGCAGACAGTAGTCCAGCAGCAAGATGGGGGCTTTCCAGTCTTTTGCATTGAGGTCACATGTATGATTTTCTCCAGGTTGGTGAGGGGCCATACATGTGCATTAGGTGCAAGAAGATCTTTGCTCTCAGGGAACGGGTCTGATCTCTGGAGGCTAGAATACAGGACTTGGAGAACATAAGGAAGACACAGAGGTAAATAGACGAGACCTTTAGGGATGTAATACTGAAGTCCCACCTGCAGTCTGGCAGCATCCCTGTTGCCATGGAGGAGAGAGGTCACATGACAGGAGAGCATCACCCTAGTGTGGCAGGAAGTGATCCTGTAGCTAGGATCTGTACTCCAGGTGATGTAAAACCCTCTCACACTGAGGAGGTTTCTCCAGGGCCATGTGCTCACGAGGGAAAGGTTAGGACAGCCGTTGTAGTTGGTGATTTGATCATTAGGCATGTAGATAGCTGGGTTGCTGGTGGACATGAGGATCACCTGGTAATATGCTTGCCTAGCACGAAGGTAATGGACCTCATGTGCCACCTAGACAAGGTCTTAGATAGTGCTGGGGAGGAGTCTGCTGTTGGTAACAATGACATATGAAACTGTGGTAGGGAGATTCTGGAGGCTAAATTTAAGCTTTGAGGTAGGAAGATGAAATCCAGAACTTGCAGGGTAGCATTCTCCTAAATATTTCCTGTACCACGTGCAAAACCCAAAATGCAGGCAGAGCTCTGGAGTCTCAATGCGTGGATGAGATGATGGTGCAAGGAAGAGTGTTTTGGCTTTGTTAGGCACTGGGGAAGACTCTGGGGAAAGAAGGGGCTATTCCGAAGGGAAGGGCTCCACCTTAACCGGGATGGAACCAGGCTTGCCAGTGCTTATGTTGTTTCCAGTTTTCATCATTTGGCTCCTTTTTCATTTCTTGGAAGATGCTTTTTTGGCTACAACAGCCTCTCTGACCTTACCTTTAAACCACGATGGCAGTTTTATGGACTTCCTTCCACTTTTCTTAAAGCGTGGAATACAGCTGGTCTGGGCTTCCAAGATAGTATTTTTAAATAACACACATGCTTGATGTAAATCTTTAACCTTTACAACTGTTCCTTTTAGTTTCTTTTTTAACTGTTTTCCTCATTTTATCATAGACCCTCTTTTGAAAGTTAAAAGGTAGTACTGTGTATTTCCTTGCCATCCTTCCTCCATTTATTAAATCAAACGCGATCATGCTATGATCACTATTGCCCAGTTGGCCCAACACCCTTATATCTTGCACCAGATCTTATGTTCCACTAAGGACTAGGTCCAAAATGGCTTCCCCTCTTGTCTCTTCATCAACCATCTGCTCCAAGAAGCAGTCATTTATTTCATCTAGAAACTTTATCTCCCTAGCATATCCTGCTGTGACACTGACCCAGTCGATATCGGGGTAATTGAAATCACCCATTGTTATTACTGTACTATAAATATTGTTAGCTTCCCTGATTTCTTTGAGCATTTCATCATTTATTTTATTTATTTATTTATTTAAACGTATTTCTATACCGCCTTATCCTGCAATCAAGGCGGTCTGAACAGCAAACAATCAATAAGATAGTGTATAGTGTGTACATGCAGTGAGTAGTGTATGCGTGTGAGTGTGTCTGGACGTTGATTCTTGTGGTGCTATTTACAACGTGCGCTATTTACAATGCTATGGGTATCAGTTCCTTGCTTAATTACAATTATAGTGACATGTGGGGGGAATTGAGGTGTCTGTTGCATGGTTTAAGTAATGTCACCGTAGTGTTCTATGAAGAGGGTTGTCTTCAGTAGTTTCCTGAACTATCATCCTTTGTTCATTCTGGCCAGGTGGTCGATAGTACACCCTCATCGCCATCACCTTCCCCCCCTTTTTTTTTAAATTTAGATTTTATTAAATTTTCCAACTTTACAGTAAACATAAGATATTAAGCAAAACTAATAAACACCGTCTACCACATTTTCATACCCTCCCTCCCCCCCGTGCTTCCTTACCCCTGTAGCACTGACAACATGACTCTTATAGCATTATCCAGAACCCTTTAAACATGACACCCCATAACCATCCCCCCCTGTATAACCAGCGGCCTCATCAGCTTCAGAGCTACCTCCTCTGTTGTGTTGACTCAGCCACTTCCATACCTCTTTCCATTGTCTAATAACTCTTTCTCCTTCCCCTTTTTTAACCCTGTCAACCTATGCATCAAATACAAGTTCGCCACTCTCTTGGCATAGCTCGCCATATTTGGGAGCTTAGGCTTATTCCAATAAGTTGCTATTTCACATCGAGCTGCAGCGATACAGTGCTGCACTACCCCCACGATGTCTCTGGGCAAAAGGCAAAGTATCATCCTGCTGATGTAGCAAAAATATAGCTGGGTGCTTTTCTAACTGATAGCCTGTGATCTCTTTTTTAGCCTGTATCACCATACCCCAATAGGCCTGAATCAATTTGCATTCCCACCACATATGAATTAATGTTCCCTTACCCCCACACACTCTCCAGCATCTATCTGTTTGTGCCAACCCCACTTTACATCACCTAACAGGTGTCCAGTACCACCCAGAGAGCACTTTATATGCATTTTCCCTTAGAGTGATAGCTGTGGATGTTCTCACAGTCCTCTGGATCACCTTGTCTCACCCATCATCCTCCCAATGTAGTGTTAGATCTCGTTCTCAGTTCCTCATATACCTTGAGCTCCCTTCCTTCATAACTAATAATCCTCTGTACATCCACGACAAGATCCCTTTCTGCCCATAGCTCCCATACACGCTGCCTCAAACCAGTCCCTATTACTCCACAGTTCTTGGCAAACCCTACGTTGCTTTAAAAATGAACTAATCTGTAAGTAGCTGTAATAATAATCTTGTGCTGGCAATCTATACAAGTCTCTTATGCCTGCGAAATTGAATACTCCCACTTTGTGGATCACTTGGGAAACCTGGGTTAGCCCCAATTTGGCTCACCAGTGCAGAACCCCAATTCCCCCTGTTAGAACTCTTGCGGCTGTGTTCATCACAAGCTGGAGCGGGAGTCTTGGAGATCTCAGTGAGTGCTTTCCAGAGCTCTCCCAAAAGGTGATTTTTGCTGAGTTTGCTGCATAACTGAGTCTGTTTGTCTCTACACATTTTTCTATCTAATTATCCTTAGTGGTGGGTTCCCTTACCTACTCCATTGTGTGTGCCCACAGTTCAGGAACAGCCTACTAGCCAGAGACACTTAGGTTCCCGCCCACCCTACCCCTCACCCCACCCACCCCAGGGGCTACATTGCCTATATAGTGGTCACATATGTGCCATCTATCATTCCTAACTTGGGTTAAAAACCACATCGTCTTCATCTTTGCTAGAGCTTGTCCTATATGCCTAAAGTCAGCTGCCATGCATGAAGAACTGACTCTACTAAGGAAAGACCTAGCTGCCATGCATAAAGAAGTGTCTCTACTGAGGGAGGAACTGGCTGCAATGAAGCGCACCTCTTCTAGGATACAAAGTGAACAAAGTCCACCACAGCTCCCACAAAGAATCAAACGCCCCAGGAACAAATGGATCACAGTGGGTTCTGGTAGATTACGACCTGTAACACAGAGACATCCTATACATCAAGAGATATCCCTGCACAATGCCTTCTCTGCCTTGGCTAATGAGGATGCCCAATCCAAAGAAACTGAAGGGCCCTTAAATGAGTCAGACAATGCCCAATCCCCTGCTAAAGCACTAAATATGAAGAAAACCTCACCAAACAGAAAACTACTACTACTTGGAGATTCCATCATCAGAGGCACCAACTTGGGAACACCGTTCAAAGGAGAGAAGATAGTCGTGTGCCTACCAGGCTCTTCAGCCAGCAGGAATACAAACCAAGTTGTTGAATTACTTAGCGCAAAAAGTGAACAATCCAAACTTGATGTTATTATCCACTTAGGCACAAATGACCTGGCTAGAAACAGTGCCTCTACAGCCCAAAAGGACTTCCAATCTCTGGGAGAGAAACTCAAGCACATTGTTAACACTGTTGCATTCTCAGAAGTTCTACCTGTTCTTGGTAAGGGGACAAAAAGACTGCATCACATTAACAGCTTTAATACATGGCTCCAGACCTGGTGCAAACAAGAAGGATTCCGATTTATTGGCAACTGGGACAACAGATGGACCAACAAGAGACTATACTGTGCTGATGGACTACATCTCTCTGCCGCAGGGAAAAGAATCCTAAGTGAAAAATTCAGGCAGTATGTGGATATGTATTTAAACTAGGAAAAGGGGGTGATGGATGTGGAAGGTCAACATCTGCCTGCCACCCCCAGCAAGCAGAACAACATCAGAAACAGCCACACTTTTAAACCACATATCAAAAACATGTGGGAAGAAGTGGGCAGAACAAAATCAATGCAAAATACACACAAGCCAGGAAAATGCTGGAAAGCAATGAGCACAAATGCTCGAAGCTTAGCCAACAAAATTCCAGACCTGGAAGCCCTAATGGTGGAAACGGATTTGGACATTGTGGCCATTACAGAAACATGGTTTAATGAATCATATGATTGGGATATAGCCATAGCTGGCTATAATCTATTCAGAAGAGACAGAGAAAATGGAAAAGGAGGAGGAGTAGCCTTGTATGTCAAAAGCAATATTAAAGCTACTGAAATGCAGGGGACATGGGGAAAAGAAGAAGCGCTCTGGATTGCGTTGGAAAGAGGAGATGGCACTGTCATCCATATTGCTGTAGTCTATAGACCTCCAACTCAAATTGAAGAAAGAGACAATGAATTGATTATAGATTATTGCCAAGATAGCAACAAAGGGGGAAGTGATCATATTGGGTGACTTTAATCTACCTGATGTGGATTGGATTACTCCTCCTGCATATCTGGAAAGAAGCAAAAAAATTGTGGATGCTCTCCAAGATGTATTATTTAGACAAATGGTGATGGAACCAACCAGGGAAAGCTCAATGCTGGACGTAATGCTCACCAACGGTGATAGTGTGTCGAATGTCTGCGTGAGTGCCCCTGTGAGCAACAGCGACCATCACACGGTATGGTTTGAGATAAAAGCCATGGTACAGGCCAATCATAGGAAGCTCAAAGTCCTAAACTTCAAATACACTGACTTCAATAAAATGGCAGAGTACTTAAAGGAGGAGATGACGGAGTGGAAGGAGATAAAGGAAGTGGAATTGCAATGGGCTAAACTAAAGGAGGCAATAAAAGAGGCAACAGATAAATATGTAAGAAAAGTAAATAAAAACAAGAGGAGAAGGAAACCTATTTGGTATTCCAAAGAGGTGGCTGCTCAAATAAAGGCAAAAACACAACTTTTGCAAATTTCAAAAGCTTGCAAACAGAAGAACACAGAAATGAATACAGGATCCAACTCAAAGAGTCTAAAAGAGTAATAAGGATAGCAAAATCAAAGGCAGAGGAAAAGATGGCTAAAGATGTTAAGGGTGGCAACAAAAATTTCTTCAGGTATATTCAGGAAAGGAAGAAGATCAGAGTTGGAATTGCAGGACTCAGAAGTGCTGGGAAACGACTCGTGGAAAGTGACCCTGAAAAAGCGAAATTGCTAAACAAATACTTCTGCTTTGTTTTTACTAAAGAAGATCCTGGAGATGGACCAGCTGTGACTCCCAAATATAAAAATGCGAATGAAGTAGATACCACACCATTCACAGAAGACGAGGTGTTAGAGCAACTTGCTAAACTGAAAGTGGACAAAGCCATGGGACCGGATGGGATAAATCCCAGGATACTGAAAGAGCTCAGAGAGGTTCTTGCAGGACCGTTAAAGGATGTCTTCAACAGATCCTTGGAAACAGGAGAGGTTCCTCAGGACTGGAGAATGGCTGATGTCGTACCTCTACACAAAAGTGGTGACAGGGAAGAAGTGTCAAACTACAGGCCCGTGAGCCTTACCTCGGTGGCGGGAAAAGTAATGGAGGTGCTCCTGAAAGAGCGAATAGTGAACTTTCTCAAAACCAATAGGATGCAAGATCCGAGGCAACATGGTTTTACCGAAGGACGGTCTTGCCAAACAAATCTGATTGAGTTCTTTGACTGGGTGACCAAGGAACTAGATCAGGGGCATGCGATGGATGTCATCTACCTGGATTTCAGCAAAGCCTTTGAAACTGTTCCTCATAGGAGGCTTGTCAACAAACTCAGTAGCTTGGGGATGGGTCCCAAGATGGTAAACTGGATTAGAAACTGGTTGACTGACAGACGACAGAAGGTGATTGTACATGGAGCTCACTCAGATGAGAGGAAGGTGATTATGGGTCCTGGGCCCGGCACTGTTCAATGTATTTGTGAGTGATATTGCTGAAGGACTGAATGGAAAAGTCTGTCTTTTTGCAGACGACACAAAAATTTGCAACAGAGTGGACTCCCCCGAGGGAGTGGTTAACATGAAGAAAGATCTACAAAAGCTGGAAGACTGGTCTAATGCTTGGCAACTACGATTTAATGCGAAAAAGTGCAGTGTCATGCACTGGGGTAGCAGAAATCCAAGGGAAATGCACGCGATAGGGGGCGAGAGGTTGGTATGCACGGTTCAGGAGAAAGACCTTGGTGTGATTATCTCTGATGATCTCAAGGTGGCAAAACAGTGCGACAAGGCGGTGGCAAAAGCCAGGAGGATGTTGGGCTGCATACAAAGAGGGATTACCAGCAGAAAGGAAGAGGTACTTATGCCACTGTAGAAGTCACTGGTGAGGCCTCACTTGGAATACTGTGTTCAGTAATGGAGACCATATCTTGCAAAAGATGTAAAAAGACTGGAAACTGTTCAGAGGAAGGCGACCAAAATGATTTGGAGCCTGCGTCAGAAGCCTTATGAGAAGAGACTTGAAGACCTAAATATGTACACTTTGGAGGAGAGGAGGGACAGGGGAGATATGATTCAGACCTTTAAATACTTAAAGAGAAATGATGAACAAACAAACCTCTTCCAAAGACGGGGAAGCTGTAAAACTAGAGGGCATAACATGAAGCTGAAAGGGGGTAAATTGAAAGGCAATGTCAGGAAATATTTTTTCACTCAAAGGGTGGTGGATGCTTGGAATGCCCTCCCGATGGAAGTGGTGGGGGCAAACATGGTGACGGAATTCAAAAAGGCATGGGACAAACACAGAGGATCCCTTTACAGCAATAGGATAAAAACAAAATAAATGGTACCATCTAACTTCTGAACCATATAACGTCTCAACAAATATATAACGTCTGAACAAATAGGAGTGTCCTACATGGAGTGGTGGGTCTACCCCTAAACAAAGACATGGGGAGGGGTGGCCTGTACAGAGCGACAGGTGCACCTACTCTTGCCATCTTGCTGGGCAGACTAGATGGACCATGCTGGTCTTTATCTGCCGTCATTTATTATGTTACTATGTAATTGCGGGGCCTTGTCCTTCCCCTAAGCACACTATCAGAGACATCTCTTGTGAGTAATGTTTATCTTTGACTGCAGTCCCCCGTTGCTGTTGCCAAATAGCCAGGGTATGTAACACCATTGGGTTTGTGCCCCACTTTCTCCCTCCATGCCAGACTAAGCATTCCAAACCAGCATCCGACACAGACGTTTCTTCCATTTGAACCCACTGTTTCTGTCTCTCGCTAAGCCACGAGTAGAGGGCTTTCAGTGAGCTGCTATGTAGTATTTTTGAAAATTGGGAAGCCGCAGGCCCCCTCCATCCTGGTCCTCTGAATAGTTGCTGCTGCTAGCCTTCGGGCTCGATTCTGCCAAATGAATCTCTCTACCTTCTTCTGAAGATATTTTAGCTCTTTAATAGGCACCGCTATTGGCAATACCTGAAAAGGGAAGAGAAAGCGTGAAAGCAACAACATCTTAATTGCTGCGATACGCCCAAACCAGGAGATAAAGCCTCGCCCCCATGTACACAACAGTCCCTCCACCTGGCCCAGTAGCTTCCGATAGTTTATCTCAAACAAACAAATCCATTCCTAACTGAACCCCAAGATAACGAATAGTGTGATTGGCCCATTTAAATGGGAATTTCTTTTGTAAGACCTTTTGCCGCTCCAATGGAATTGTTAAGTTTAATATTTCTGATTTGGACCAATTAATATGGAACCCCGCTAACTTACTATATTCCCCTAATTCCCATATTATTATTGGGAGTGTGATATGCAGCCTAGCGACATTCAAAATGATATTGTCCACGAAAAGCACTATCCTGTAGTCCTCCTGCCCTACCTCAATTCCTCTTAGGTCAGCATGTGCACGTATCCATGCTGCAAAAGGTTCGACCGAAAGGGCAAACAACAAAGGAGAAAGGGGACAGCCCTGGCAGTTTCCCCTCCCCTGTGGGAAAAAATCTGAGTAGCCCCCATTCACCCTAACACAGGTCCTAAGATCATTATACAGGGCCCTTACCCAACTCAAGAATCCCTCCCCGAGCCCCATTTTCTCTAAGACCTGAAATAGGAAGGCCCAGGACACTTGATCAAATGCCTTTTCAGCATCTAACGAAAGTAGCAAGGCATCCTCTTTTTTTCTGGCCCGCCGCCCATATCAAATTCAAAGCCTTACGCACATTATCAGACACCTGCCTACCCGGGATAAAGCCAGCTTGATCCTGATGTACTTGCTGTCCTACTACCTTATTCAGACACAAAACCCACAACAGTGCACAGAAATAACAATGACACAAAACCCAGAAAAGAGAGGGGGGAGATAGAAACAGACACTCCCCAAAGGCATGTCTTATTCCCCCTCTAACCAGCATTCACATATAACCAATTGTCCTTTCCCCTCAACAGACACGCCTCAGCGGCAACTCCGAAAATGTCCTCACTCTCACACCTCAGTCTTCCGTGCTCGCCACTGTCATCTTCACATTCTGGCGATGCAGTCTCCATCTACCATACTCCACCCGCTGTCAGCTGGGATACTTTCTCCCCTGCATCTTGCCTGCTTCATGCTGGAGACTTAGCCCAGAAATGCCTGCAGCTGTTAATGCTTTAATCGCTTCCTCCCGTGATTGCACTCTGTTCCTCTGACCTCTACAAATAAAACTCAGTCCAAAGGGGAAAGTCCAGCTATATCTAATGTTTTCCTCTTGCAGCTTTATTAAGACGTCCTTCATTAAGCGCCTTTTCTGCAATGTGACCTATGCCAGGTCTGCATACACTTCCACTTCACAAGAGCCCCATTTGATCACACCAGTCGATCGTGCCTTTTTCAGTACTGTCTCCTTCAAATTGTAATCATGGAATCATGCAATGATGTCTCGGGGTTTGTTATTGTTTTGCCCCTGGGCACTAGCCACCCGGTGGGCCCGGTCAATGTAGAAGTCCAACTTGGCCTGCTCAACACCGGCCTCTTTCAAAATTTATTTATTTTTTTATTTAGCTTTTCTTTTATACCGCGCTATTCCCATCAGCGCGGTGTACATTGTCACGCCCATAGCCCCTTACATGTGTATGGAGGGGCGTGCTTGTTAGATAGAGTTCCCAAATTAAGCAATGTTCCAGACTGGCTATCTTGCAAAGGATTATGGTACTGTAGTCCAGTCATGCGGTGCTTGCCTTTGAGGTAAATGAAGAGAATGTAGTTGGCTCGAGTGTAAGGCAGTAACAGAATATTTATTTATGAGGTAAATCCAAATGCACACAGATTCTACTTGGTAACACCTTAGGATGTATTCTCCAGGATTTTATATTCAAAATAATAATACAACTGAAGGGTAAAGCAAGTAGCTTGCAAAATCCATTAACAGAAAGTCTTTCTCAGTCACTGCTGACAAACCTGCTCAGCAGGGCTGGAGTAAAAGGAAACCAAAAAGTAAAAGCTTCTTCATCAAAAACAGCTTCTCTTTTCACATTTTAAAGCACTTTTGTATCCAACGTGTGCATAGCCTGAGCTGTGTGCTACTCTGATACCAGTTGGCTAACAAGCTCCAATCAACAGCTCTTTTCCTTCTCTGCACAAGTATTTACACAAACTTCTAGTGCCGGTTACTAGAACATTTCCCTTTTGATGTTTGATCCCACTTTCAGGATTTCTCTGTGCTAGCAACCTTGCACAAAGAACAGTCCATGAGCTTATCGTCCTCCTCTGTAATTATAGCTTGTTCTTCTATTTGCATAGGTTCTATATCAGGAGCTGGATCAGAGGGCTTTATTAACTGACCTTCATTAGGACAGGAACTGTGTCTAAACACTTTGCCTTGCTTTAGGTTAGACAAACGTTCATAGTTCATACCTGGGTTAAAGCTGGCATTAGGCTGTCCTCTCAAATATTCTGGCCAGTATGCATTGGAGCTTTTATATCCTGTCCTCCAGTCTATATTCCTGGACCTCAGGGCATCTGCTCCATACCTCTTCTTAGGGTTCCCAGCTGAAGTTCTCCAAGCCTTTGGATTCCCCAATCCCTTAAAGCTGGCTTCTCCCAGGAATCTCTTCAAGAACCTGAACCTCTCAGAGCTCCTCTTTCCTTTCTCTCACGCTTGCTTTCAAGCCTCCTCTCAGGATTGCCTCCTCGCTCTCCTCGTCTTCCAGGCTTAAGCTTCCCTTGTCATCTTCTCTCTGCATATTCTGTTCTAGTTTTAAAGTTACCAGTTTCCAACCCCTCCCTTGCACTCCCCAGGTGTGGCTGATTAAAGTCTCTCCTGGCAGCTGAGTAATTAGGAGTGACGTAAGGGTTTCTCAATCTGGGCTTATACTGCTGCACCTCATCTCCACTAGAGGCTCTCTGCAGGCCACTGCAGCCTGGAATAACCTGTCTTTTAGGTTAATATGCAGTTTTATTCCTGTAACCTGCCAAAACAGGTCCCTTGATTAGGGTAAATTCCCTTCCTTTATCAGTATTCTCTAGGCTCTGGGCAGCTTCCTCATCACATACCCCCCTGCTTAAGTTATTACGGGCTGGCTGTAGCTGTGGAGAATCCTCCCTGCAGTCCGTAATACCAGTGAGGGCATTATTGTCCTCTGAGCGCTCATCTATTTCTTGGCTAGTGCTAGGAACATTATCAGTTGCAGACCTCTCTTTCCAAGATTTTAGCACATTTATGAGGTACGTCTGCTTGCGTCCCTTAGAGATTTCTACCACATATGACACCGGGCTCACCTGCTTGACTACCTTCCAGGGCCCTTTCCACTGTACTTCAAACTTGGGTGTAGTACCCGCTACCTGTACCAAAACCTTTTCACCAAGGGTTAACCGGTGTGCCTTGGTCTTCCGGTCGTACCACCCTTTCTGGCGCACTTGGTTGTCCTGCAGGTTTCTTTCAGCAACCTGCGAGGCTCTCCTTAAACATGCTCTCAAGTCACATAAAAATTGTGGAACTTCCTGATTCTCTGGTTCAGGATCTAACCATTGCTCCCTCACGATATCTAAAAGTCCACGTGGGGCTCTACCATACATCAATTCATATGGTGAGACACCCAGGGAACCCTGAATTTGTTCCCTGAAGGCATATAAAACGAAGGGCAATAACATATCCCACTCTTTTAAATCTGCTAATCCTCTTCTCAACATTTGTTTAAGAGTTTGGTTTAACCTCTCTACTAAACCGTTTGACTGAGGATGATATGCCGATGTCTTTACATGACGAATGCCAAAAGCATCCCAGACCTGGGCCAAATACCTAGATACAAAATTGGACCCTCGGTCAGTTAGCACCTCTCTGGGGAAACCAATTTCACAGAATAATTTTATCAATTCTAAAGCTATCGTCCTAGCGGAAATATTCCGTAAGGGTATGGCCCAGGGAAACCTTGTTGCTTGATCAATCATAACCAAGATGTACTGAAAACCTCGGGGTGTTTTGACTAATGGACCTACTATGTCCACAGCAATGCGTCCCACTGGGTCCGATATAATGGGTTTGGGAATTAAAGGTACCACCGGGCTGCGAGTTGCCGTAACACGCTGGCACGCTGGGCATGCAGCACAGAACCGGGCAGTTTCTTTAAAAATGCCTGGCCAATAAAAGCGCATGAGTATTTGATCCAGCGTTCCCTGCACCCCTTTATGGCCTCCCACAGGATGATCATGGGCCAGCCTAAGAACTAGCCCCTTAAAGGTTGTTGGTACCACTAACTGTTTGCGGATTGTCCCAGTCCGGGGGTCCTGACTCTCCCTATATAATATTTCATTATCTAATATGAATTTGGCGAGAACCTCTCTCACCACCTGAGCATACTCAAAAGCTCGAGTGAGAGCCTGATCAGCTCTCTGTTCCTGGGGAAAGTTAGGAAACTTTTCTACAAGCTCAGCTGGCACCCAGGGCAAGCCTTGACTAGACTCCATCTCAGCCCTTCCCTGTGCCCTGCAATGTCTCTCATGACGCTTTTGAGCTTTCCCTTTTTTAACTTTCTCAGATGGTGGGCTTATTAAATCCTCATGGGAAGGTAAGTTTCCTAATGACTCTGTCTTTTCCTCCTCCCCCTGGATACCTGCCTTAACCCGTGATCGGGTGGATACAAGGCCCCTCTTCTGCCCTAGACCTTCCACTAAACCTTGTTTAAATTGTGGCCAGTCTCTTCCTAAGACTAAATCAAAAGGAAGTTTGAGAACTACTGCTAAAGGGATCTCCTTCTGCACCCCAAGCCCTTAACTAACAGCTTGTATGTGGGATACAATGAGGCAGCTCCATGAATGCATCTAATGCGTATGCTACCCTCAGGACTTCTATGCTCAAATTTTCCTTGGGCCTCTATTTTCTTCCAAAGTCTTCTAGATAGCATACTCTGGTCTGCACCAGAGTCTAAAAGAGCACTCGTGGTAATCCCTTGCACATCAACCAACAAAAGGAAACCTTCTTCAGGCTGTTTTAGGTTAACACCCATTAGATTAGTGCGAAACTGGCATGCAAGTGTCCCCACTTTCCACACTGGAAGCACTTTTTCTTAGCGTATTTCATAACCTGGGTAGGCACAGTATTACTTTCAGAAACAACATTCTTTCCAAACCTCTTCTCTGATACAGCACAGCTTACCTCAGCACCAACTTTCAGAGGGCCCCCCATTCTCTGACAAGCCTGTGCGGCTTCCATAAACCGTTCAGATAAAAGGGTTGCCTCTCCAAGGCTTTGGCAATTTTGCTGTATGAGGAAGGTTTGTAAATCTTTTGGGACTGCTGACATAAATTGTTCCAGCATGACAGTGTCCAAAATCATCTCTATACTCTTTCCTTCAGGCGCTAGCCATTTCAGAGCTAGTCCTCTAATTCTCTGACTCAGAGCTTTCGGCGTCTCGCCAACTCTCAACACAGTAGCCCTAAACATTCGCCTATACACATTAAAAGTCAGCCCTAGGCGATCTCTTATGGCACTCTTAACAGCTCTATAATTTAAGGCTTTGGCTGTCGGCATGGCTCTATAGGCTGCAAGCGCCTCCCCAGTTAATGAAGTTGCCAGCCTTACTGCCCACTGGGTCTCTGGCCACGCTAGTGCCTGAGCCACCCCTTCGAATGATTCTAGGAAATCATCCACATTATCATCAGGTGTGAGTTTCCCAAAACTGAATGCCCCAATACCCTGACAGAGTCCCACATTGTCCACATGGGGAGTAACAGGTGCCACTGTCGGTGTTGATTCAGCTCTCTCTTGGCCGTGCAGTGCAATTAATGCCTCAACTAGATCCAGAACTAGCTTCTGCTGCTCCCTCAGGGCGGTGAGTGCTGCGTCCTGAGCCTGCTGTGCGATCTCCTGTTGCCTGGCGAATTGAGCTGCCATCCAGCTCACCAGTTCCTTGGGATCCATTCTTTAGTATCCTGTAAGAAACAGAAAGAAAAGCACACAAAAAGGGCGGCACCCTCCAAACAGGTTTTTTTTTTCAAATGCCCCCGTATACACACTTTCTCATCCACCACTGGTCATGCCCAGGTACTTTTTACCTTATACCAGTGAGGATTCTGGCTCATACAGGATCTTTTCCCTGGAACTGCTCCTGGATCAGCCCCTTTATCTTCAAGACCTTCAGAGAAATTCCTCTTTCAACCTCCTGATTTGAAAGTTTCTGCAGTTGTAAATCCTTTTGAATTCCTGGTATCCTTGATGTAAAAATATATCCTGCCAACTACGCCACTGTCTCACCCATAGCCCATTACATGTGTATGAAGGGGCGTGCTTGTTAGATAGAGTTCCCCAATTAAGCAATGTTCCAGACTGGCTATCTTGCAATGAAGAGAATGTAGTTGGCTCGAGTGTAAGGCAGTAACAGAATATTTATTTATGAGGTAAATCCAAATGCACACAGATTCTACTTGGTAACACCTTAGGATGTATTCTCCAGGATTTTATATTCAAAATAATAATACAATTGAAGGGTAAAGCAAGTAGCTTGCAAAATCCATTAACAGAAAGTTTTTCTCAGTCACTGCTGACAAACCTGCTCAGCAGGGCTGGAGTAAAAGGAAACCAAAAAGTAAAAGCTTCTTCACCAAAAACAGCTTCTCTTTTCACATTTTAAAGCACTTTTGTATCCAACATGTGCATAGCCTGAGCTGTGTGCTGCTCTGATACCAGCTGGCTAACAAGCTCCAATCAACAGCTCTTTTCCTTCTCTGCACAAGTATTTACACAAACTTCTAGTGCCAGTTACTAGAACGTTTCCCTTTTGATGTTTGATCCCACTTTCAGGATTCCTCTGTGCTAGCAACCTTGCATAAATAACAGTCCATGAGCTTATCGTCCTCCTCTGTAATTATAGCTTGTTCTTCTATTTGCATAGGTTCTATATCAGGAGCTGGATCAGAGGGCTTTATTAACTGACCTTCATTAGGACAGGAACTGTGTCTAAACACTTTGCCTTGCTTTAGGTTAGACAAACGTTCATAGTTCATACCTGGGTTAAAGCTGGCATTAGGCTGTCCTCTCAAATATTCTGGCCAGTATGCATTGGAGCTTTTATATCCTGTCCTCCAGTCTATATTCCTGGACCTCAGGGCATCTGCTCCATACCTCTTCTTAGGCTTCCCAGCTGAAGTTCTCCAAGCCTTTGGATTCCCCAATCCCTTGAAGCTGGCTTCTCCCAGGAATCTCTCCAAGAACATGAACCTCTCAGAGCTCCTCTTTCCTTGCTCTCACACTTGCCTTCAAGCCTCCTCTCAGGATTGCCTCCTCGCTCTCCTCATCTTCCAGGCTTAAGCTTCCCTTGTCTTCTTCTCTCTGCATATTCTGTTCTAGTTTTAAAGTTCCCAGTTTCCAACCCCTCCCTTGCACTCCCCAGGTGTGGCTGATTAAAGTCTCTCCTGGCAGCTGAGTAATTAGGAGTGACGTAAGGGTT
The DNA here is from genome assembly GCA_033557465.1 of Ichthyophis bannanicus. NCBI lineage: Eukaryota > Metazoa > Chordata > Amphibia > Gymnophiona > Ichthyophiidae > Ichthyophis > Ichthyophis bannanicus. The sequence goes on along the minus strand of CM066039.1, from coordinate 399,486,018 downwards.
TCTCAATCTGGGCTTATACTGCTGCACCTCATCTCCACTAGAGGCTCTCTGCAGGCCACTGCAGCCTAGAATAACCTGTCTTTTAGGTAAATATGCAGTTTTATTCCTGTAACCTGCCAAAACAGGTCCCTTGATTAGGGTAAATTCCCTTCCTTTATCAGTATTCTCTAGGCTCTGGGCAGCTTCCTCATCACAACATTCAACAATAACATTATACATGCGGTAGAACCACATTGTATTTACATTGAACAGGGGCAGTAAACCTGGATATAACTGGGGGTAACTATCTACAAATTATTTACATTGATGTATATATTTTCCGGCTCTGGTTTATTTGGGCTGGGGAAAATTGGGGCTGGGAAAAATTGGGCTAGCTATCCTTTTTCTTGTTCAGTAGATTTATTAGGGTGCTGTAGGTGACTGGTCGGAGCGCTCACTGTTTGATTTCTACAGCTGGTTTCAGGGTAGTATCTTGTGAACAGATGATGCTTCAGCGCTTTCCTGAATTGGATCAGGTTAGTGATGTTTTGCATTTCTGTGGGGATGGCATTGAAGGCTCTGGGTGCGTAGATCATGAAAGCCCTTTTGGTCATTGACTTTGTGCATTTTGTCATTGCTTTTGGGACTACCAAAGTGTTAGTCATTGTTGACCTTCCGGTTCTGTTAGGCGGTATGGTGTGGATCATCTGGCTGATGGATGTGGGGGGTTGGTTGTTTAAGGCTTTGAAGGTCAGGACTAAGATCTTGTAGTGAAGTCTAGCCTGTATAGGTAGCCAGTGAAGGTTTTTCAAAACTGGAGTGATGTGCTCCATCCTTGATACCCCTGTTAGAACTCTTGCTGCTGTGTTCATCGCAAGCTGGAGCGGGAGTCTTGGAGATCTCAGTGACCACCGCACGGCAGTCAGTGTATGCCTCACCCTCAGGTATCCCCCAGAAATGAAGGTTACTCCTCCCAGACCTGTTTTCCAAGTCCTCAAGCTTATCCTCCAGGTTAACACACTGTTGCTGTAGACTCTGCAACTGATTGTCAAAGGTCCCCATAATTTCCCCTTGTTCTTCCAAGCGGTCCTGTGTCGCCTCCACCCATCGGCCAGGTTCTGTTAGCTTAGCATGCAGTCCTCTCTACTTGCTACCACATCTGTGTGGACCTGCTGCACTATGCTTTTTAATTCTTGGAACCAGGCCCACACCTCACCACAGAAGTTGTTCTCTAATTCCAGCTCTGCATTATTATGGTTCCTCATTCTCCGACTCTATGTGCTCTTTTGTGCTTTTTTTTGAGCTTGTAGATTCTGACGCTTTCCCTCTGATGGATGCCATCTGGTCCCTTAGCACACGGGGAGCAGCCTGCTCTGATGCCGCCAAGAACGCAAACTCCTTCAGGTTGATTTTCTTCGCTTTCAGCGACATGCCTGTGTTCTCCACAACTCCCACACTCCACTGCTGCACCTCCACTTATACCTAGGTGAGCTTATTTCACCTTTTCCAGCTTGGGTTAGCTAAAGCTCCAAGCTCACTTGGCCATCTTGGACAGTGACGTCACGCAGCCCCCTCCACCTTCCCCTTTTTACATGGAATTTCATCCATAGAGATTCTACAATGTATTTTGTTTCCTGCAAAACTTTAATCCTGTGTGACTCAATGCCCTCTCTAATATAGAGCACAACCCCCTCCACTAATTTGATCTACTCTATCATTGCAATATAATTTGTACTCAGGTATCACAGCATCCCACTGGTTGTCCTCCTTCCACCATGTCTCTGAGATACCAATCATATCTACAGTAACTTCTCATTTAGTGCTATATATTCTAATTCTCCCATCTTATTTTTTAGACTCTGGCATTTGCATACAAGCATTTAAAAGGCTGTATTTTATTCATATTAATCTGGTTACCGTTATGCAGGGGTAATATGGAATCTTTAAGTTCTGTCTGCTCTGCCTTTTGTCTTTCAATACTTTTGTCTTTATTGAAACCTCTCTGTCGATATTTATTTATTTATTTATTTGCAGTCTCTTTTATACCGCGCTATTCGACATCAGTGCGGTTTACAATGAACATAAGAGTTGCACATCTCAATTTCGTGATTTGTGCTTACAGTGAAACAGGTATAATAACTTGGGTATACATTAAACAGGAAAATTAAACTTGGGTATGCATTAAGCAGGTATAACAGGTAAAATAGGGTATAAATAACCAGTCCCTTAACAAGGAGACACGATGAATAAATACAGTCTACTTTATGCAACAATATAATGAGTTATGCGGCACTGCATAGGTTTCTCATGGTGGTTGGAGGGGAAGGTGTGATTGTGAGTGATCAGTCTGGGAATGTGACGTGCATGAGTTTGAGGTGCTGCATTGAGATGTGAGAGTGGGTGAGTGTGGGGAGAAGACTGCATCATCGCAGTGATGAAGAAAGAGGTGCCGTTTCAGTGCCTTCCTAAATTGGGAGAGTTCACTGATGGTTCTGATAGTTGCTGGTAGTGCGTTCCAGCAGGATGGAGCAAAGAAGGAGAAGGCTCTGGATCTAGTGAATTGAGAACACTTCGTGCTTGCCTTAGGTAATATGAGAGTATTTGAGCGGCATTCGATCTCCTTGCTCGGTTGGGAGGTGTGATTGAAATTAGATCAGTAATGGCAGTAGCAGGGTATTTATTGATGGCTTTATGGGTCATAATTAGGATCTTGAATGAGATCCTGGCTTGTATTGGTAGCCAGTGCAATTGTTTTAGTATTGGGGTAATATGAGAACTTCTTGAGGCTCCATGAAGGATTCTTGCAGCTGAATTCATTGCAAGTTGTAAGGGGTTAGTCGTGCACTTAGGTAGACCATACAAGATCGCATTGGCATAGTCAAAGTGAGGCATTATTAGGGCCTGAAAGACAGTTCGGAAGTCATCAGGTTCTAACAGTTGACGCAGATTGCGGAGGGTTCGGATTTTATGGTACACCGACTTTGTTATGTTTTTGATATGAGCCTTCATATTAAGTTGCTGATCAAGCGTTACACCTAGGTATCTTACTGTAGTCTTGCATATGATCTCTGCGTCGCGAACCTTGATAGACAGGGGAGGAGTAAAAGCCGGATTCCTGGTTACGAAGAGGGCTTCTGTCTTTTTGAAATTTAACTTAAGCATTTGTGCATTTAGCCAGTCTGTGACAGTGTCAAAGCACCTGATAAGTGGGGATAGTTCAAGATGTTCTGTCGAAATTGGCATGTACATCAAGACGTCGTCAGCATAGACCAGGCAGTTGATATTAAATGATTGGATGAGATCACAAATGGGTTGCATATAGACATTGAATAGCAAGGCGGATAGAGATGAGCCCTGTGGAACACCTTTAGTTTGGGGGAAGGAATCGGAGTTGGAGGGGCCAGAACGGACATGTTGCCAGCGATCAGTGAGGTATGAAGCGCACCATGACAAAGCTGAAGCTTGAACTCCCTTCTCTCTGAGGCGTAGCAGGAGAACTTCGTGGTCTACGGTGTCGAATGCGGCAGCAATGTCCATGAAGATCAGTGCAAAGCCTTGTCTGATGTTATCGAGACCTAAGGTTATGGTGTTGAATAAGGTTGTGAGTAATGTTTCAACACCATGTGCTTCGCGAAATCCATGCTGGCAGGGATGCAGGGGTGCATTAGTATCTATGTGATCTTGTAATTGGCGTTGGGTAATCTTTTCAATGATTTTCGATAGGAGAGGTATGCTGGAGATAGGCCTGTAGGATTCCATCATTGAAGGGTCCAACTTACTGTTTTTTAGGAGTGGTCTGATAGCCGTCTGTTTCAGGCTTCGAGGAAATGTTCCAGTAGAGAACGATACATCAATCAATTTGGATAGGAATGGGCTGAGTTCGGCACGCAGGGCCTTTATCCAGGGAGCTGGACACGGATCGGAGGGTGCTGTTGTAGTGTTTATGTTTAGGATAGTGTCTTGAATGACTCTGTCAGATGGAGTAGAAAATGATGTGATAGTGTGTTGGGACCCACTCAAGAAATGACCAAGAGGAGGTTGTGGGATGGAGAAAGGTAGGCTGGCTGGTATGGGGGGCTTAGCAGTGTGGGCAAGCTGATTACTTTTATTACGCAAGTAATAAGCATATTCTTGTGAATCTAACTTCAGTCTTTTGCGAGTATCCTTCAAGGATACATCCTTCTGAACTATGTGCACTTGGGCGACTGTCGCCTTTCCCTTATTATCTATTTTAAAAGCTGCTCTATCTCCTTTTTAAAGGTTTATTTATTTATTTAACGAACAGCTCTTTTATATCGCTCCTTCCAGTGATCATGGGTGGTTTACTTAGAACAATAACTTGAAGATACATAGAATATTGAACAGCTTAATAACATAAATGGAAATAAAGAACTAGTTAAAACAAACTATATATTGTGATGCAGTAGACTATAGAAAGCCTGTAGGGGCTAGTAAAAAGGAAGAGCTTACCTCAAACTTGGCTGGACAGGAAGACTCAGCGTGTGTGAAAATATGTAAGGAATGTGATACGGAGAATATTGGGAGTGGTCCAGGCTTAATGCAGTGGGAGAGTGTTAACAGTTGTACAGACCCTGAGCCAATGGACTGCACGATTTGTCTATCATATGACATAACCTCTTTGTGTTAACTTCAGCCAATGTGACCTTGTGACGTGAACAAGGAAAGAAGAAGAGATGTTCTAGCTATTTCCGTTCAGTTGCTGTTTTTGTTCTGTGTGCTTTTGCAAAGAATGTTTTCTGTCCAGGAAAGGGAATAAAACCCTAATTTTTGTTTTAATCACTTTACTGACTGACTCTGTTTAAAGGAGAGAAGCAGTTTATTAAAACCACAATACCCTAGGCATTGGCTTATTGGGTCCACAGAGGCTCTACTCAGGGTCTCCGTGACAATACATACTAGATGAATCCAGAACTATGTACATCCCAGTATAATCTTGAGGATAGGTATAGTAGAAACTGTGTTTCTTAGCTATTTACAAGTGATAAATATTTTGAAAGGGAGGGATTATGATATTTGAGTGACATATTGTGTGGTAGATAAATTGTTCGTATTGTTGGAGGAGGACGTATTGTAATATTCGGAGAACAGGAGGGTTTTTAATTCCTTACGGAATGTTAGAAGGTCTTTGGTTGCTTTAAGCTGGTCAAGTAGAGCGTTCCATAATGTGGGGGCTGTAAATCTGAATGCTCTATTGCTCGTGAACTGTTTAGTTTTCTGTATAGAGGTAGGGATTGTCAGTAAGTTTTGTGCATTTTTCCTCCTGTGTCTGTTGTCAGTTTGGGGTTGTAAAAGGGTGGATAGGTAGGAAGGGGAAATGCCATTGTGTAGTTTGAAAGCTGTGATTAAGTGCTTATACTTTATTCTGTAAGCTATTGGAAGCCAGTGGAGGTTGTATAAGATAGGTGTAATGTGTTCAGCTAGGCTAGCCTTGGTTATTATCCTGGTTGAGATGTTTTGGGCAAGTTGGAATGTGTGAATAGACTTTTTTGGGAGACCTTGTAGAATGCTATTACAAAAATCCAGATGAGGATTTACTAAGGCTTGGACTATAGTTCTAAAATCATGAGGGTCTAGAATTGGTCTGAGATGTTGAATATTTTTTAATTTGTAGAGAACTGATCTAGCAATAGATTTGATTTGGGCGATCATGTTGAGTGCTCTATCAATAATGATACCCAGGTATTTTACTTCATTTTTGATTGGTAGATTGATATTATGTAGTTTGAGAGTAGTGGGTGGAGTATAGTTTTGGTTTCTTGTGGTGAATAGGATCTCTGTTTTTTTTGAAGTTGATTTGTAGATTGTTCTTGTTGAGCCAAGATTCCGCTTCATATATACAGTCAGTGATGATGTTAAATTGTGGTTTTTTTAAGTCGATCGGGGCATAAACCATTATATCATCTGTGTAGATGTGAAAATTTAATTTATGTTTGGTGAATATGTCGCAGATCGGTTGTAAATATAAATTAAACAGTAAGGCTGAGAGGGTAGAACCCTGGGGTATTCCTTGTTCTTGCGGGAAGGTGGAGGAGGAATCTTGATTAATTTTGACAAATAGGGAACGGTTTGAAATGTAGGACTGAAACCATTTCAGAACAGTAATGCCTAGGTGTGCTGGTCTATGTAATAGGATAGTATGGTCAACATTGTCGAATGCAGACGAGACGTCCAGGAAGACCATGATAAAAGCTTGGTTTGTGTTATCTAGCCCACAAATGAGTGTGTCGAATAAGGCCAGGAGTAGGGTTTCCACTCCGTGGTAAGGACGGAAACTGTGGGGCATTAGTATTATGTAGTCTTGAAGTTGCAATTGGACTACCTTTTCAATGATCTTTGCTATGAAGGGGATACTGGCTATAGGTCTGTATGAGGATGGCTCGTTTCTGTTAAGGGTATTTTTTTTTAGTAATGGGTGAATGATAGATAGTTTAAGAGGTTCAGGCAGTATCCCATGAAGGAGAGATTTATTTACTATGTTTAGAATCAGCGGTGCTAGTTCTGCTTTGATTGTTTTTATCCAGGATACTGGATGTGGGTCTAGTTGGGAGGGTGTAGTGTTAATTTTTGTGATGGTTTCTAGGAGCTGCTTCTTCATAATGAGATAAAAAGTGTGCCAAAAGTTAGCGGATTGCTGAGGCTCAGTACTGGTGAGCATTGTGGAAGGGTTTTTACTCATTAGTTTTGGAGCCAGATAGTTTGCTACGGATTGGGTGCAAATATCTGGGCAGTTCGTTGGGTTTGTTCGTTGAGATTTGGTTAGGGACTTTACTATATCGAAGAGTTCTCTAGGACGATTGATAGCTTTATTGAGTATGGTGGTATGGTGTTCTTTTTCTGCTTTGAGGATTGCATCTTTACAGTATATGTGTTTAAGATTATAATGTATTGTTCTCTATTTTCTGGGGTTCCAGTGGTTCTCCATTTTTTTTCGAGCTTACGTAGGGATTTTTTGATGGCGTAGAGATCTTTGGTGTACCATCTTTCTCTCTTCTTTCTGTGGGGTCGTTTGGGAGGTGAAGTGATTATGGTTGCCTTTCTTATTGTGGTAGATCAGCTTTCTAAGGCATCATTGAGATCATGGGTTTGAGTGTGCAGTAGTGAGGATACTTCAGAAAGGAAGGTATCTTTGTTGAATTTTATGAATTTTGGCATTTGATGGGGTATAGTGTTTTTTTGTTTCTTTATGTAATGGAATTATGGTGGACATTCTTACAATGAAATGATCGGACCATGGCACAGGATTGGCAGATGGGAAGGTGAAATTAGGGTGTGTGGTTAAGGACCTAGAACAGAATATTAAGTCTAGGGTGTTACCTTTGGAGTGTGTGGGGTGTTTCATTATTTGTGTGAAGTCTAGATCTTGCATAAAATCCAAAAATCAGTGGATTATTGAGGAGGTAGGGATGCTAGATTAAAGTCACCCAGAATAATGTGAGTTTTTTTTGTTGGGGATTAACAGGCTGATTCAAGTATTGTAGATAGGTTGACGTGATCGTTATTGGGTGGTCTGTATATGAGACAGATTGCAACATAACTGTTTTCAATCTTGAGTAAGTCTATGCTATCAGGGTTTATGCATAGACTTGTGGCCATATTGAGGCTGGCTTTGGTCATGATAAGTACTCTTCCACCCCTCTTATTGTTTCTATGGCAGCAGAATAATGCGTAGTCATTAATTTTCAATTGATTTATCAGGACAATGTCGTTGTCCGTGAGCCATGTTTCCGTGATGCACAGGAAGTCAGGGGACTCATCAATAAGGAGGTCCTGGATTACAGGTATTTTATTATGTATGGAACGTGCATTTAATAGTATGCTGTTGAGCTGGTTGCTGTAGTAGGGCAGAGTAGGGGGAGGTGGATGCAGAGGTAGCAACGTGGATTAGTCTGCGGTGCTGCTTGGTCTTGTGAAAATGGGAATTATAGCTCTGTTTGCTTCTGGGAAGAACTATGCTATAATATATTAAAAGCTGCGCATATAAAAGGTTAATGCCAGCAGCCTGGTTCCATCCTGGTTCCTATGTCATTGGTACCAACATGTACCAAGACAGCAGACTCCTCCCCAGCACTATCTAAGACCTTGTCTAGGTGGCGCATGAGGTCCACTACCTTCGCACCAGGCAGGCATGTTACCAGGTGATCCTCATGTTCACCAGCCACCCAGCTATCTACATGTCTAATGATCAAATCACCAACTATAACAGCTGTCCTAACCCTTCCCTCGTGGGCACATGGCCTTGGAGAAACCTCCTCGGTACGAGAAGATTTTACATCACCGGGACAGGTCCCAGCTACAGGATCACTTCCTGCCACACCAGGGTGATCCTCTCTTTTCATGTGGCCTCTCTCCTCCATGGCAACAGGGATGGTGCCAGACTGGAGGTGGGACTTTAGTACTGTGTCCTTGCAGATCTCGTTTATGTACCTCTCTGTCTTCCTTATGTCCTCCAAGTCTGCTAGTCTAGCCTCTAGAAATTGGACTCATTCCCTGAAAGCAAAGAATTCCATGCACCTTTTGCACACGTAAGACTCCTCACCAACTGGGAGAAAATCATACATATGACACTCATTGCAGTAGACTGGAAAGCTGCCATCTCACTGCTGGACTGCTGTCTGCATCTTAGTTTTAAAGTTTTGTTTATGTATTTAAGTTGTTTGTATACATAGATTTGCTGGGGATACTTATATTAATAAAATGATTGTATATCTAATATGTTTAATGGACTTTGTTCACCTTAAGATTAATTAATCTCAGGTCCTTAATGTATGCTTGATGAGGATAAACAGCTGCACCTGAGAGTGAACATGGGCACCTCCTCCCCTTTAAGAGGTTTAAGAGCCTTAAAACTATGATTATCCCAGGGGTGAGTGGGAGTGGGGATGGAAGGAATGAAGACCTATTACAAGTTGGCTTGCTTCTAAGGTAAAGGCGTACCAATTTCCTGGGTGACTCATGCAGCCCTTAGTTTGATAGAAAGGGCCTTTTAAATTGCCCCTTTGATCTTTAATTTGCCTTTAACACCTATTCAAGACAACTTCACAGATATTTTGCCTCCTAACTGGAAGGCCTCTTTGTAAAGGTCACTAGAAACAAGTTTATTTCTTCCTATTCAGGACTATTCTACCTGGATGCTAAGCTATGCTCTGATTTGATTAAGATAAAAAGCTCTCTAGAAACAACTTTATTTTAGTAACTATTTACTCTATTTAACCTTCTATGTTTAAGCTATACTCTGATTTGATTGAAATGAAAAACTCTCTAGAAACAAATTTCAGAATCTATTTACTCTTAGTTTACTTTCTATGTTAAGCTATACTTTGCTTTGACTTAAATACAAAGCTCTTGGTGGTACTAAGACCTGACTGACTTGGCAAAAACACTGAATTCTAAAATGCACAGATCAGTTTTAACCTAAAGAATTTCCTCCCCCCCCCCCCAAGATTTAGAGTTTATTTCATAAGATTAATACTCACAGGTGTAGATCTATTTCCTTGTAGCAGTCCCTTTTGGTAGTCCTTCAACCTATCCTCTGTCCCACAGAAGCAAGCCAAAGCTTTTACCGATGCAATGGAGTACTTAAATTGCACTCAAATAGTAAGCAGTCCCATGCATAATAAAGGTAATACCCTTGATTTAATCTTTGTCCCTTCTCAGTTTCTTGAGTGATCCACCTTCTCTAGCACACAAATTATGCAAGTACCATGGTCTGACCATTACACCATTTCCTTTCAACTCCCCCACTTGATGCAACCATATATCAAAATCTCTAACAGCTCAAACTACCACTGCTTTAAACAATTTTACAAGCCCTCCTTCCTTGACACTGTTATCCCCCTACTGGAGAGCAACTTGAACGATCTAGATCTATTTGCCAACACTTGGTTTGAAGCCATCAGTGCAACTCCCTCTGCTCACCCTCCCCATCCTTCTGGTGTCCGCCATGGGAATCATATGGTGTGGTACACTAAAGATCTTAAAAACATGAAGGGCAAACTTGAAAGAAAATGGAGATACACTCAAAATGAACAAATCAAAAACATTTACACACCTTAAACTTATACCGAATGGAGACTAATAAGGCAAAAAGAGAATATCATATCTAAATTATAATGAAATCTATCAATAAAACCAGAGAACTCTACGATATTGTAAGAGCTTTCGTAAAAGAGAATAAACAAGCAGTCTTTCCAACCATTTCTGGACCACAAACCCTTTCTAAATACTTCCATTCCAAACAACTTAATTTTTCTCCTTATATACCCAAAGATGTCATCAAGACCTTTACTGGCAATCTCCTGCAAGCATTCAAACCCACCTCCCCTGAAAATCCTCTACATCCCCACTTGATCCCTGACCAGTAAACTGGTTTAAAATGGCAAGAGCCAAGTTAGCTCCAATCATATGCAAGATATTACAGCTTTCATTTTCTCAAGAATATATACCCTCCAGAATAAAAACTGCTTCCATACGCCCAATACTTAAGAACCCCAAGCTAGATCTATCAGGCCAATCGCAAGCCTTCGCTTTCTGGAAAAAATAATTGAGAAGGTTGTCCAACTTCAATTATAAGATCATAGTGACTCCAATGCACCACTTGATCTGCAGTAACATGGTTTCTGGCCTGGCTATTGAGTAGAAACTCTGTTAATCTCTCTTATCGATAAGCCGATAAAGGGCATAGAAAAACAAACACAAGGATTTGTCCTCATAATCTTAGATAATGCTGCAGCTTTCAATATAGTATATCATATTACTCTACTACAGCACTTACAATGCATCGGAATCCAGGATCTAGCTCTAAACTGGCTGCAATCCTATCTATCTAAATGCCAGCAATTTGTTCAATCAGGACCCAACATTTCTGACCCATATGCTCAAAAGCAAGAAGTACCACAAGGCTCAGCTCTATGTGCCCTCTTATTTAACATTTACATTCAGTCAATCTGTGACCTCATACGTTCTCATGATGTCTTCTTTCATCTTTATGCGAATGACATCATGATTTATACTCTTTTCTCTACTGCGGATATGAACCTCACACCAATAATAAGCTATTTCAATGCAGGGAGGAGTGGTCTAGTGGTTAGGACAAGGTACTTCAGGCTGGAGAGCCAGTGGTTCAAGTCCCACCTGGGGACAGCAATCTCAGGCTGGAGGGACTGGGATTTCTAGTCCTATAGGCACTCCTTGTGGTCTTGGGCAAGCCCCTTAACTCTCCATTGCCCATGTTCCCTGTAAGTATTAGCGTATGTGTCTCATATCCCCTTGTGTTAAATGACCCAATTGACCGCTTTGACCCAGTGAAAAGCAGGATATAAAAACAGCTAAATAAAATAAAATAAAATAAATAAATAAATAAAATACCCAATGGCTCTCTGAACACTCTCTAGCCATAAATTATAGCAAAACAAACCAGAGACCAATCATTCTCCCCACCAACTTCACTGAGGGTTGATAATGCAGATCTCACAGTCAAACATGAAACCCAATACCTTGGAGTAGCCATTGATAATCACCTCAACCTACAATCTCATATAAACAAAACAACAAAAACCATATACAATAAAATTAGAACCCTCCAACAACTGCTTCCACTCCTTGATACCCATGATTTCCGATCGGACTTCCAGGCTATGGTCCTCCCCACCTTGACTTTTGCAATGCAATCTTCCAGGGGATTCCAAAAAGCTCTGTACACCCACTTTAACTTGCCCAGCATGCAGCAACAAGAATACTTAAGGTTCCTAGAACTAGCCATATCACACCCATTCTTAAAGAGCTAAATTGGTTTCCGTTGACAAGCCACATAAAATACAAAACTATTATGACAACTTTCAAAGCCTATCACAAACTATCCTCTCACTACCTACAATCTTTAATAAAGAAACCACCTAATAATCTTCACAGAAGAGCCTCTGTACAACATCTACTTGCTCTTTCTTCAGACCTTACAAATTCAACCAAACCACATGTTCCTGCGCATTCTCCCTTTATGCACCTAGCATATGGAACGCACTGCCTTGAAACCTTATAGCAACTACTGACTTTGCAGACTTCAGAAAGCTTCTGAAAACCTACCTGTTTAAAGAACATTTTGCCGATATAACTTAACCACCTATACCACTAACATGATCTAAAACCTTTAATGGGAGAGGATGACTTGGATTTAGTGGCAGTTACAGAAACATGGTTCACAGAAAGCCATGACTGGGATGTAACTATACCAGGCTATACTTTATTCAGAAAGGATAGGGTACGAAGAAGGGGAGGAAGAGTGGCACTATATGTAAAAAATAATATTAAAGCTTTGGAATTACAGAGCTTAAAAGGGAGAGAGGAGGCACTGTGGGATAAACTAGAAAGAGGGAAAGAGAAATCTATTTGCATTGGCTTGATATACAGACCTCCCTCACAGGAGGAAGAGATGGACAGAGTTAATTGAATTCAAAAAGAGGAGGAAATAGCCAATGCAATAAAATGGGGGAGGGTAAGACATTTTTCAGATATGTTGGTGAGAAGAGGAAGGGCAAACGTGGTATTGTCAAACAAGGGTGAAGGGGAGGAATATGTAGAAGCTGATGAGGGTAAAGCAGAACAAATATTTCTGTTCCTGTGTTCACAGATGAAGAACCAGGAGCAGGACCTCAGAAATCGCCCACAAACAGGAACAGAAGTGAGGGGCATCTTGAACAATTTTCAGAAGACTGTGTTCATGAGAAACTAGCTCAACTTAAAGTAGACAAAGCGATGGGACCGGATGAGATACACCCTAGAATACTGAGGGAATTTGGGGACGATCTAGCAGCTCCACTGACTGACCTTTTCAATTCCTCGTTGGAGTCCGGAGTTGTGCCAAAGGACTGGAGAGAGGCACATGTTGTCCCTTTACACAAAAGCGGAAGTAAGGATGTGATTGAAAACTACAGGCTGGTTAGTTTAACTTCAGTGGTGAATAAATTATTGGAAATGCTGCTGAAAGAGAAAATAGTGAGGTTTCTGGAGTCCAGCGAATTGCAGGATCCGAGGCAGCATGGATTCACCAGAGGCAGGTCTTGTCAGACAAATCTGATTGATTTCTTTGACTGGGTGAACAGGGAGTTGGACCGAAGGAGAGCCCTAGATGTGGTGTATTTAGATTTCAGTAAAGCCTTTGACACCGTTCCTCACAGGCGACGTATAAACAAACTGAGCACCCTAGGGATGGATCCTAAAATTACTGCTTAGGTTAGAAATTGGTTGAGTGGGAGGCGACAAAGGCTACAGGTAAACGGAGCTCACTCTAAGTAGAAGAAGGTTACCAGTGGTGTGCCCCAGGGATCTGTCCTTGGTCCGATTCTTTTTAACATCTTTGTTAGTGATATAGTGGAAGGGCTGCCGGGTAAAGTTTGCCTCTTTGAAGATGATACCAAAATCTGCAATAGAGTAGAAACCCAAGAAGGTGTAGATAACATGAGGAGGGATCTAGCTATACTTGCAGAATAGTCTAGAATTTGGCAGCTGAGATTTAATGTTAAAAAATGTAAGGTCATGCATTTGGGCTGCAGCAATCCAAGGGAGCAATATAGTATAGGGGGTGAAGTACTTTTGTCCACTAAAGAAGAGCGGGACCTAGGCGTGGTTGTGTCTGATGATCTTAAAGTAGCTAAACAGGTAGAAAACATGGCAGCAAAAGATAGAAGAATGCTTGGGTGCATAGGGAAATGAATGGTCAGCAGAAGAAAAGAGGTGATAGTGCCCTTGTATAAGTCTTTGGTGCGACCTCATTTGGAGTACCGTATTTTCGCGCATGTAACGCGCACCCACATATAACACGCACCCACATATAACACGCACCCACATATAAAGCGCAATTTTCGGCCAGTCCTGCATTGAATTTCTCATATAATGCGCACACGCGTATAACGCGCATGTGTCGAGTGCACTGTGAGGTGTATAAAAGGCCCTCGGTTCCATTATACCTTACATTAAAACTTTGCGATCTCTTCTATTATAATCCAGTCATCATGCCCGGAATTAAATGCAAGTCTTATACTGCGGACTTCAAGCTGAAAGTTGTGGCAAAAGCCGAAGAAACAAGCAACAGAGCAGCAGCAAGAGAATTTGATGTTGGTGAGTCATCTGTTCGCGACTGGAGAAAGGAGAAAACGGCGCTAGAGGAGATGAACCTGCGAAAACGTGCGCGTCGGGGTCCCAAAGAAAAGTGGCCAGAGCTAGAGAGTGACTTAAAAAAGTGGATTATGTCTAGAAGGGAGCAAAATCAAGCTGTCTCAACTATCGCAATTCAATTCAAAGCAAAACTGCTGGCCAATGAAAGAGGAATTTCACGTTTCCATGCTAGTGGGATAATTGGATGCAGCGGGGAATTCATGAATTCACACCATCGGGACGATTAAAGAGGGCTACATTAACGGAAATCTGCAATTGGTTGTGTTCTGCTTGGGACAAAATATCCCAGGAAACCATAAGAAATGGATTCCGAAAAGCTGGGATTGTTTATAAGAACGAGGATCGGGTGCGTAGTGATGACGAAGATGATGATGAAAATGTCAAAAGGAGTGACGATGAAAGTGCATATGTTACGGAAGAGCGTCTCCAGACGGTTTTAAATTATTTCAATGATGATGATGTTGATGAGGGGAGTGATTTCGAAGGTTTTATGGAATCGGATGATGAAAATTAATTAAATATATATTTAAACCATTATATTCTTGTAAGTTCTCTTTTATGGAATCTGTTCCTTGTAATAAAGTTTCGGTATAATGCGCCCTCGCAAATACCGCACGAGAGGGTTGCGCGGTAGGTAAAAACGTGTATAGCGCGTGCGGTTTATGCAAGAAAATACAGTAATGTGTGCAATTTTGGAGACCACACCTTGAAAAGGATATAAACAGGCTGGAGTCAGTACAGTGGGTGGCTACTAAAACGGTTAGTGGTCTTCATTATAAAGCATATGAGAATAGACTTAAGGATCTTAATTTGTACACCTTAGAGGAAAGGCTGGATAGAGGTGATATGATTGAGATGTTTTATTACCTCCGTAGCATAAATGCACAGGAGGAGAGTCTCTTTCGATTGAAAGCAAGCTCTGCTACGAGGGGACAAGGGATGATGGTGAAAGGGGATAGATTCAGGAGTGATATGAGGAAATATTTCTTTACGGAAGATATAAGGAAGACAGAGAGGTACATAGACGAGACATACAGGGATATAGTCCTGAAGTCCCACCTCCAGTCTGGCAGCATCCCTGTTGCCATGGTGGAGAGAGGTCAGGTGACAGGAGAGCATCACCCTGGTGTGGCAGGAAGTGATCCTATAGCTAGGACCTGTCCTCCAGGTCATGTAAAACCCTCTTGCACCGAGGAAGTTTCTCCAGGGCCATGTGCCCATGAGGGAAGGTTTAGGACAGCCGTTGTAGTTGGTGATTCGATCATTAGGCATGTAGATAGCTGGGTGGCTGGGGGACATGAGGATCGCCTGGCAACATGCCTGCCTGGTGTGAAGGTAGTGGACCTCATGCGCCACCTAAACAAGGTCTTAGAGAGTGCTGGGGAGGAGTCTGCTGTCTTGGCACATGTCGGTACCAATGACATAGGAAAATGAGGTAGGGAGGTTCTGGAGGCTAAATTTAGGCTGTTAGGTAGGAAGTTGAAATCCAGAACTTCCAGGGTAGCATTCTCTGAAATGCTTCCAGTTCCACGCACAGGACCCAAAAGGCAGGCAGAGCTCCGGAGTCTCAATGTGTGGATGAGACAGTGGTGCAAAGATGAGGGGTTTGGATTTGTTAGGAACTGGGGAACATTCTGGGGAAAGGAGTGGCTCTTCCGAAGGGATGGGCTTCACCTTAACCGGGATGGAACCAGGCTGCTGGCATTAAGCTTTAAAAAGGAGATAAAGCAGCTTTTAAACTAGATAATAGGGGAGAGCCGACAGTCACCCAAGAGCACATGGTTCGGAACAATGTATCTTTGAAGGATACTACCAAAAAAATGAAGTAAGGGCACATCAGCAGAGAGGTTCCAATAAAGACAAAAGGTAGCCCAAATGCCCTTGAGTACAGAGTAGACAGAGCTTAAAGATTCCCAATTGCCCCTGCCTACCGATAACCAGATTAATATGAATAAAATACAGTCTCTAAAATGCTTGTATGCAAATGCTAGAAGTCTAAGAAATAAGATGGGAGAGTTAGAAGATATAGCACTAAATGAGAAGTTAGATATGATTGGTATCTCAGAGACATGGTGGAAGAAGGACAACCAGTGGGACACTGTGATACCTGGGTACAAACTATATCATAACGACAGAGCTGATCAAATTGGTGGAGGGGTTGCGCTCTATGTCAGAGAGGGCATTGAGTCACAAAGGACTAAGGTTTTCAGGAAACAAAATTCGCTTTAGAATCTCTATGAATTGAAATTCCATGTAAAAAGGGGAAGGCAATGGCAGTGGGGTTGTACTATCGACCGCCTGGCCAGAATGAACAAATGGATGATGAAATGCTCAAAGAAATCAGGGAAGCTAACAGAAGTTACAGAACAGTAATAATAATGGGTGATTTCAATTACCCCAGTATTGACTGGGTCACTCTCATGGCAGGACATGCTAGGGAGATAAAGTTTCTAGATGAAATAAATGACTGCTTCTTGGAGCAGCTGGTTTATGAACCAATCAGAGGGGAAGCCATTATGGACTTAGTCCTTAGAGGAACACCAGATCTGGTGCAAGAGATAAGGGTGTTGGGGCCACTTGGCAGTAGTGATCATAGCATGATTGTGTTTGATTTAATTAATGGAGGAGGGATGGTAAGGAAATCCATAGTACTGCCTTTTAACTTTCAAAACGGGAGACTATGATGAAATGAGGAAAATAGTTAAGAAAAAACCAAAAGGAACAGTTGCAAAGGTCAAAGACTTACATGAAGCTTGGGTGTTGTTAAAAAATACTATCTTGGAAGCACAGACCAGCTGTATTCCACGCTTTAAGAAAAGTGGAAGGAAGTCCAATAAACTGCCAGCATGGTTTAAAGGTGAGGCTAGAGAGGCTGTTGTTACCAAAAAAGCATCTTTCAGGTGTGGCGCCCCCACTTGTCTAGGCGGTTGCCTATAGGTGGGGGCGTACCTCCTAATGTCCCTTTTGGTATGGGTTCCCAGAGCCGAGGCTTCTGGGGCTTGTAGTTGTGTGAAATGATGAGTAGGTCGAGGGTTTGAAGGCAAAAACACAGGAAAATTTATTTTTTGCTTCCTTTGCACCAAAAACACATATTAACAAAATTAGGATACTTCTCCCACAAAAGAAAAAGAATTTTCAGATCAAGAACTTCACAGTGACAAAAGTTGCAATTTCTTCTTCAGCTGTTACATAATGCAGCTTGATAGTTCCTTTACTTCTGGCTTAAACAACTGCTTTTCCAAACTGTGCAATATTCAAATTAAAGCTTCTTTTACTTCTGGCTGCTGCCCACTCAGATAGTTCTTTCTTAAACATTCAAATCAAGCCTTTGAATATTTTCTAGCTGCTTTAAAACACCAGCAACTTCATTTCAAACATTATCAGCACTCTAGGCACAAGACATATTGGTATCATAGCTTCTGGGTCTTTCCACATTTAAACCCTATAGCTTCTTCATTTTGTCTTTATACAAAAAGAGCAATCCATTTGAGATTCTGTAGAGGCATTATCAGAATCATAATTATCTATCTGCATGCCCTCATAATCAGGATCTGTTGTCTCCTGACTGGAATCAGCTTGTGGGAACGTAGGCTTAATTTCTTCTAACAATTTTAAAACCTTTTCCCAGCGAGACCTCTCTCTAGGTTCAGGGGTTTTGATGGGCTATGGAGATCCTTATCTTTCAATAAACTGTTCAAGATTTCTAATGGGCTCACCTTCTTTCTAGCAACAGTTCTTTTCAAAGGCCTTTCCGGAAGTGAAACTCTCCCCCCAGGCTCCTGCTGGGCTATTCCCGTACCTTGCTCATAGTCTGCAGCTTCCTCAGGCCAAACACTCCTGTACCCAGGGCCAGCTGTAATTCCTCTACAACACGGGCTTCCTTCAGGGCTGTAGTTTCCTGTGTTTTGGCTGCAATGGGAATCCCTTCTGAGGCTGTCTTTGGAGCACCTCTCTCTCTCAGCTTCCCTGAAAGATTCCTTTCCTTCCTCCTTCCCTGGAAAAGGGAATAACTAGTGAGGTTATCAAATTTACAGATGACACAAAACTGTTTAAAGTTGTTAAAACCCAAGAGGATTGTGGAAAACTGCAGGAGGATCTGGATAAATTGGAAGACTGGGCATCCAAATGGCAGATGAAATTTAATGTGGACAAGTGCAAAGTTATGCACCTAGGAAAGAACAACCCACACTATAGTTACACGATGCAAGGCTCCACATTAGAAACCACCACCCAGGAAAAAGATTTAGGAGTCATCGTGGATAACATGTTAAAACCCTCCGCCCAGTGTGCAGCGGCGGCCAAGAAAGCAAATAGAATGCTAGGTATCATAAGGAAAGGGATGGAGAATAAAACAAAGGATATTATAATGCCTCTGTATCGCTCCATGGTACGACCGCACCTTGAATATTGTGTGCAATTCTGGTCACCGTATCTTAAAAAGGACATAGAGTTATTAGAAAAAGTACAGAGAAGAGCCACCAAATTGGTGAAGGGGATGGAAGGCTACTCCTATGAAGAGAGGCTAAAAAGGTTAGGGCTCTTTAACCTGGAAAAGAGACGGCTGAGGGGAGATATGATAGAGGTGTATAAATTAGTGAATGGAGTGGAACGGATAAACGTGGATCAATTGTTTACGCTATCAGAATATAGAAGGACTAGGGGACATGTAATGAAGCTACAGGGTAAACTATTTAAGACAAATAGGAGAAAATATTTCTTCACTCAACGTGTAATCAAACTCTGGAATCTGTTACCGGAGGATGTAGTAAGGGCTGTTAGTATAGCTGGGTTTATAAAAGGTTTGGACAAGTTCCTGGAGGAAAGGTCCATAAACCACTATTAAAAAGGGACCCAGGATATCAATGCTTGGCCTAGTACAAGCACTGCAGAACCTGTGTCTTTTGGGGAAACTGCTAGGTAATTATGACCTAGATTGGCCACTGTTGGAAACAGGATACTGGGCTTGATGGACCTCGGTCTGACCCAGTATGGCATTTCTTATGTTCTTAAGGTTCCCTCGTGATCTCCTCGCCCTCCGTTTTCCTGGTGGTCTCCCTTCTTCCTGTTCCCTGAGGCTTAAATGAGTGGGGCTGCCCTACAGCCTCAAACTCCTCCCCCAGGTGCTTCTCATTACCTCTCTTGGTTGCCTTGGAGCTTGGGCGTGGTCTGAGCTCAGCAGTCCCGTGTGTGGTTTTTTCCACTTTGGTTGTACTTTGAAAGTCAGTGCTCTCTGGGCTATCCCTTTATTTTTATTTTTTATTTTATTTAGCATTTTTCTATACCACACTCTTCAACATCAGCGCGGTTCACAAATAACATAAATGTCCAGTGTGGGGAGTCTACATTGGACTTACAGTAGAACAAGGAATTTAAACTTGCTGAACAGATAAAACTATATACATATTGGTACAAGGACTCAATATATCTATGCACAGTATTTACAGGTCGCCGGGATGTGTAGAATCAAGGTCGGTCGGGGGGGTTACCAGGGGAGGGGGGGTTAGGGGATCAGAGAGGGTGAGTGGTGTGTCTACTCTGTGGGTGTTGGGTAGGGTTGAGATGTGGCTACGTGATGTCGTCTGAGTTGGCAAAGCATTGGAGGAAGAGGTGGTGCTTCTGTGCCTTTCTGAATTGGTGAAGGTTGTCTATGGCACGGATGTTGGTTGGTAAGGTGTTCCAGCATGAAGGTTGTGATAAGGAAGCTTATCATAGCTCAGGAAGGAGCTATAGAAAAGGTGAAGTGACTCTGAACAAGCAACCTGTCAGTTCTGGTAGAAATAAGAAAACAGAATTTTTCCATAAAAGACTACCAGTCCCAGAATGCACCAGGTTTCCAACAGCCATTAGAAGAGCTGAAGTGGGGAAACGTGTGTTCAATCAGGAGGGCTATGAGGTAATCCCCAAGCACTCATCTCAAAGGGCAGGGCCTGATTCAGCACAGCTGCGCTGTGCTAGGGTGGAGCACTCATCTAAGCAGAATAAAGGTAGAGTTTATTCTACAGAGAATCATCCTCAGAATCATCCTCATTGTCTTGATCAGCTTGGATATCCTCATCTTGGACAGCTTCATCATCTGGAGGATCATCAGAAGCAGAAGCCAGAGCGGACGGACAGAGAGGGCAATAAACCCTTTGGAAGAAAGAAGAGAAAAGCTTTTGGGAGGTCTAAAGGAGTCCAGAGCAGTACGTATACTGGAAGGCATTCCAAAGGCAAGCTTACACCATTGGACTGGGGAAAGCCAGAGGAATGGTGCTGCAGAGCTAGGAATCTCCAGACGGTACCTGTGAGGGAGACGGCTGCACATGGAAGGGACCCTAAGACCCGTGCCAGAAGGTATGTGATTAGAGATCCAGTGTCCAGGGATCTGGATTGGAAGGCTAGACATAAGAACTGGACTACATACTGGCCAGGCTATTTAGAGAGGAACTCTAACAGCAATGGAAGCTCAGGTATGAACACTGATCTATGCCCTAGCTATACCCTTGAAAGACAGCAGGGAAACAAGTATTCTCCTGAGAGTGCTCCATTGAGAAATTCCTCTGTGCCAATCCATGATATTGAACCCATGATTGTTGAAGAAGGGGGAGAGGTGGTAGATACAGGCTGTGAATACATGGATTGCTCTCTGTCTAAACTCCTTTGGTAATTTACTGTTACAAAGTACAACAACCATCACAAAGAAATACAAACTTGTTCTTTAATCTACTCAGAAAAGCTCCTGAGTAGGATTTGAGCCACGCAGTAGAAAGCAAGCCAGCTAAGGGGTTTCAGCTGGGTAACTGCTAGCAATTGAGCCTTACCTAATTGCTTGTGAGCTCTGAGGAAATCACTTCTGAGTCTATGTGTGAAGATATAAGAAGTTAACCTGAAAAGAACAGTTTTTCCCTACTTTGTGGGTTTTGTTTGTTGTTTGATGCACTGCTAAGAAAATATTAGCTAGAGCCTACAGAAAAGACCATTCTGTTACCCTCATGGTCTTTATGCTTTTGTTTTGATTGCCTGACAAGTTCAGCTGTTGTTTTCCTGATTTTTTTTTTCTAAGTTTAACACTGAAAGCAAGTATCCTGTTTTATGTGCTACCAAGCATATCTGTGTTGGGAGAAATAACCCCATAAATAAATATCTTATTGGCTTTACACTCAAGCACAACTAATTATTGTGAACGGCTGTGTCTGGTGTGAATGGACTACATTTCCCACAATCCCTTGCAAATCATATTAATATATGCCTTTGCCAAGACTGTGAACATTCTCACCCAGGCCCCCGTCTGACAAGGTGCAGATAGAGCAAAGGCACGGTTTCTAGTAGTCTTGGTGCATTTGGTGATGGTTTTCGGGAGTAGAAGGGAGTTGGTGGCGGCAGATCTTCTCAGTCTCTTGGGGGGGGGGGTGATTTGGATAAGTTCAGAGAGGGCGCTGGACGTGCATTTGTTGATGGCTTTGAATGTTATTGTTAAGATTTTGAAGATAATCCTATAGCATACCGGGAGCCAATGTAGGGTTTTCAGGATAGGGGTGGTATGGTCTCTTCTAGAGGCTTGGTGAAGGGTTCTGGCTGCCGTGTTCATTGCTAGCTGCAAAGGTTGTAGTGTGCACTTCAGAAGGCAGTGGAATATGGAGTTCGCGTAGTCGAAGTGGGGCATCACTAGTGCCTGAAAGACTGTTCGAAAGTCTTCTGGCTCTAGTAGCTGCCTCATATGATGTAGCATCCGGACTTTGTGGTAAATCGCCTTTGACATGTTGCTTATCTGGGCATTTAAGTTGAGATGTTGGTCGAGCGTTACTCCAAGGTATCGAATCATTGTCTTCGTGAGAAGCTTGGCATCACGTACTTTCAATGAAGGGGGCGGGGTGAATGCTTGGTCTCTACTGATGAAGAGTACCTACGTTTTTTTAAGGTTTATTTTAAGCTTCTGAGATTGTAGCCAGTCTGTGACTGCGTTGAAGCATGAGGATAGCCGGGATAAATCTGGGTGATCAGTATGTATTGGGGTGAACATGAGGACATCGTCAGCGTATACTAGGCAGTTCACGCTGAAGGACCTGATGATGTTGCAGATAGGCTGCATATAGATGTTGAAGAAGAGGGCGGAGAGTGAAGAACCTTGAGGGACGCCCTTCTTTAGTGGGAATGGGGTGGAAATTGAGGTACCGGAGCGGACATGCTGCCATCTGTCATTTAGGTATGAGGCACACCATGCGAGGGCGGTGCTGTGGATTCCCTTCTCGACAAGGCAGGACAGGAGTAGATCAAAACCCAGACTACAACCCACTGGAGACATGTATCGGAGAGATGCAAGACTGGTTACAACAAAGTAGCATGTCAATTAATCACAAAAAAATCGAAGTAATGTATATCTCCAAAGAACCGAATTTTGACCCTCCCACATCAATAACACTATGTAACAACACTTACCAAACAAAAAAAGAAATAAAGTATCTAGGAGTCACATTTGACTGTGACCTAAAGATGGAAAAACACCTCCGAAAGACCAACAGAGCAGTTTTCCACAAGCTTAGAGTGCTCCAACCCATTCGGAATATTATTGATCCCCAAGACTTCAGAACAGTGGCCCAAGCACTCATCATGCCACATTTTGACTACTGCAACGCCATCCTACAAGGTTTACCTAAAAAAACCCTAAACATATTACAAATGGCACAAAATGTAGCTGCCAGGGTCATAATGAAGAAAAATCTAAGTGACCACATCACACCAGTGCTAATTCAATTACACTGGCTACCCATAACAGCTCGCACAAAATACAAAATACTAACAACCACCTTCAAACTCATCCACAACTTAGCACCTTCCTTCCTCAACAACCTAGTAAGATTGCAACCTCCTACCCGAAACAGAAGAACCCACAATTCCAACATCCTTCACACTCCAACAGATATAAGATCTGCCAAAACTAACACCAGCCACAGGGCTTTCTCAAATGTGGCGCCAACACTGTGGAACCAACTCCCACCAGAACTACGAGCTAGCAATGACCTTCTAGACTTCAGAAAGAAACTCAAAACGCACATTTTCCAATCACATTTCAACCTGAACTAAACCCACAGATGGAGCAGCCCCTGACCACTGTGTCCAAGAAGATTATCCTGTATATATGTATTTATGTATATCTGTAAATGAACTCCCCCATAGCTAAGAAGTGTTAACTCTGTATGATGTGCTTTTCTGACATTCTGTATGTAAGCAAAATTTGTACCTGCCTTGATTCGACAGTCCAAGAAGATTATCCTGTATATTTGTATTTATGTATATATGTAAATGAACTCCCCCATAGCTAAGAAGTGTTAACTCTGTATGATGTGCTTTTCTGACAATCTGTATGTAAACAAAATTTGTACCTGCCTTGATTCGGCAGTTTCACAATAGTAATCCTACCCGCTTCTGATCACTGGAAGGAGCGGGCTACAAATGCTTGCTAAATAAATAAATAAATAAATCATGGCTGACGGAGTCGAAAGCTGCCGCGATGTCGAGGAAGATGAGGGCAAATCCTTGTTTGATGTTATCCAACCCTATCATTAGAGTGCTGAATAGGGTTGTTAACAAGGTTTCCACGCCATGTAGCTCCCGAAACCCATGCTGGCAGGGATCGAGGGGTGCATTATTCTCTATATGTTGGCTCAGTTGACGGTGGACTATTTTTTCTGTGATTTTAGCTAGGAGCGGTATACTGGAGATGGGTCTGTATGAGTCCATCTTTGCGGGGTCTAGTTTATTGTTCTTCAGCAGCGGTCTGATTGAAGTTTGTTTTAGGCTTTGGGGGAAGATGCCTGTCTGGAATGAGGTTCCGATGAGTTTTGCCAGGAAGGGACTGAGCTCGATCAGTAGGGTTTTTATCCAGAATGCAGAACATGGGTCGTTAGGTGCTGTGGTAGTGTTTATATTCATAATGATGTCTTGTATTTCTCTTTCAGTTGGGGTAGAGAAGGTGGAGATGGTACGTTGGGTATCTATTAGGACTTGTGGGGGTGAGGGTGGGGAGGGAAGGGGCATGCGTCATGTCCAGAGACCCGGTGCTAGCGGGTAAGATGGCTTGGTTTGTTTTGGTTTGCAGGTAGTCTGCATATTCCTGTGGGTCTGGCTGGTTTGCCTGGTCAGTAAAGGGTTCTTTTACTAAGGATTTGACAATGTTGAAAAGCTTGTGTGGTTTATTCAGGGATCGTTGTAGAACTTCAGCGTGGTATTGCCTCATTCTCCTTGAAACTGCTGCTCGGTGGGTGCCCAGCTGGGCAGTGTAAGCTTCCTGGTTTTCAGCCGATCTGGAGCGGCGCCAGCGTCTCTCCAGCTGTCAGAGTTGTAGGAGGGAGGTCTTTAGTTCGGGCGAGTACCAAGGTGCCTTCTTCCTCTTGCCATGTGAAGCATTGATGGCGGGCGGGTCAATTGCAGCATTGAGACATGAGTTCCATGTGGAAATCATGTCATCCAGATTCAGTCCAGGTGGGTCATGGAGAGGTTGTGCTCTCTCTAAGATCTCTTCTCTGTTGAACGGGCGGTAGCGTTTTGAAACTGGTGCTGGTGGTTTGTTTGAGGATTGAGGGTTAGAGAGTGAAGGATGTGTGGGCATCGAGAATCTGATTAGACTATGGTCAGACCATGGTACTGAGCATAATGAGAGGTTGATATTGGATGTGGGACGGAGAGCTGATTGTGGTACGAATATGAGATCAAGTGTATTTCGCTTGATATGGGTAGGGGAGCTGATCAGTTGGGTATAGCCCACCATCTCGAGAGCATCTAGGAAGGCTCTGGCTTGAGGGTCTTGAAGTGAGGGGAGGTTGAAATCTCCTAGTATCCAGTTTGATGTGTGTGTCTTGATGGGGTTGCAGGCGAGGTCAATAATTGAGGAAAGTTCATCTGGTGATGGCGAGGGTGCTCGATATAGCAGGTTGATGGTACAATGTTTATTCGCTATGGAGATGTAGTCCAGGTGCGGGGTGCTGCTGGATGCAATCGTCTGGAATTGTAGGATGGTCTTGCTTAGGATGAGTACTCCTCCCCCCCTTCTGTCAGTTCTGGGGCACGAGTGGGTGGAGAAGTTGGGTGGGGGGACAAACTGGTGGAGGATAACTGCGTCTGACTCTGACATCCATGTCTCTGTGATGCATAGGATGTCGATGTCAAGAGTGGATAACATGTCGGATATGGCAGGCCATTTCTTTCGGATAGAGCGGGTATTTATTAGGGCACATTTCAGGTCATGAGGGGGGGTGTCGTGGTTGTGCTGAGGGGGTCTGGCCTGGTGAAGGGCCACATAGATGAGATGAGGGTGTGTTGTGTGCATGGGTCTGACTGTTTGGTGGTTGGTGTAATCGTGGTGCCTCTTCCATGGGTTGTGTAGGATTGGGATGGAGTTATGGGTGGAGGTGAGAGCTTGGGAGACTTGTGTCAGTGCGAGTAGTACGTAGCAGCTGATAAAGGGGTGTGAAAATGCAGTTGTGGCAGGCGGTGTCATGGCGGCGGGAGATGGTAGGGAGCTCAGGTCAGGCCTTTTGGTAGGGATGGTTTGGGTCAGTGAGTGGTTTGAGTGCGTTTCCTGTGATGTAGAACAGATAAGGTAAAACACTGTTCAGTAGTAGACTTATCGCTTAGAAAGTGTAGCAGCTTGTTTGAGAAAGAAGTGTCAGTGTAACATATCAATATCACAATTTGTCACAAAGTATCAGAGTCACAATTCTATAGCACAATTTGAACCCATAACAGCTGTAATATATATCAGTTGTGTCTGCTAGTAACCAATGAGATTGGGGATAAGCATAAGTTGGCTTAGTTAAGTGAAGCAACCTGGTTGTAATAAAGAGTACCAATGTAGCTTTTAGTGCGGCAGTTTAAGCACACAATCACTGTAACCTCTCAGATGTTTCAGGCCCTCTAGGGGTGTTATTTATCTGTGAGTGTGAGATGGGTCTTGTTAGGGTGATCTCACCGGAGCTAGAAGCTTGGGCTCTCGTCGATGCTCGATGGGAAGTGGTCCGGTCCTGGTAGGTTGGATGATGATCGCTGAAGACACGTGTTCTTCCGGGCCGATGGTCTCTCTGTTGAGGTCCCCGCCTAAGGGCCACGCCAAAGGGCCCTCTGGCGAGGCCCTCAGGCGCGGGCCCGCCAGGCACGGGTGCGCCTGATGACACTTCCTTATGTAGGTCACCGGGCAGCTCCGATTGGGCTGCTCACGCTTTGGTAAATGCTTGTCTGTTATCTATTTCCATGGGCTCTAATACAGTTTCGCCACCACACAGGAAATGGAAAAAAGAGCCAAATGACGAAAACTGGAAACAGCAAAAGCACTGGCAAGTCAAATGCAAGGCATTGATAAGCAGGCAAAGAGAGACTTTGAGAAGAAACTTGCTGTGGAAGCAAAAACGTTAATAAAGACTTTTTCAAGTACATTCGTAGCAAAAAGCCTGTGAGAGAGTCAGTTGGACTGTTAGATGATAGAGGGGTAAAAGGGGCAGTAAGAGGGGACAAGGCTATAGCGGAGAGACTGAATGAATCCTTTGCTTCGGTCTTTACTGAGGAAGGTGTAGGGATGTTACCCAAGACTGAAGTGGTATTTAAAGGTGATACTGCAGAGGAATTGAGAGAAATATCACTAACACTGGGAAGATGTATTACAACTATTTGATAAACTGAATAGTAGCAAATCACCTGGATCGGATGGTATACTTTCAACACCCAGTTCTTTCAACTGAAATATGAGATTGTAGACCTGCTATTAGTAATCTGTGAACTTTCATTAAAATCATCTGTAATACCTGAAGATTGGAGGATCACCAATGTAACGCCTATTTATAAAGAGGGTTCCGGGGTGATCCGGGAAACTACAGACCAGTGAGCCTGATGTCAGTACCGGGAAAAATGGTAGAAACCATCATAAAAAGCAAAATTACTCAGCATGTAGATAGTCATGGCCTAATGGGAGACAGCCAACATGGCTTTAGACAAGGAAGATCTTGTCTTACTAATCTGTTATGTTTTTTTGAAGGTGTGAATAAACAGGTAAACAAAGGTGAGTCACTGATATAGTGTATCTGGACTTTCAGAAAGCCTTTGACAAGGTCCCTCATCAGAGACCTTTGGCAAAACTAAAAAGTCATGGGATAGGAGGCAGTGTACTATTGTGGATCGGGAACTGGTTAAAAGATAGAAAGTAGAGGGTAGGGCTAAATGGCCAATTTTCCCAATGGAAAAAGGTGAACAGCGGAGTACCCCAGGGATCTGTACTGGGTCCTCTGCTTTTTGACATATTCATAAATGACCTGGAAACGGGAATAACTAGTGAGGTTATCAGATTTGCAGATGACACAAAACTGTTTAAAGTTGTTAAAACCCAAGGGGATTGTGGAAAACTACAGGAGGATCTGGATAAATTGGAAGACTGGGCATCCAAATGGCAGATGAAATTTAATGTGGACAACTGCAAAGTTATGCACCTAGGAAAGAACAACCCACATTATGGTTACACGATGCAAGGAAAAGATTTAGGCGTCATCTTGGATAACATATTAAAACTCTCCACCCAGTGTGCAGCGGCGGCCAAGAAAGCAAATAGAATGCTAGGTATCATAAGGAAAGGAATGGAAAATAAAACAAAGGATATTATAATGCCTCTGTATCGTTCCATGGTACGACCACACCTTGAATATTGTGTGCAATTCTGGTCGCCATATCTTAAAAAGGATATAGCATTATTAGAAAAGGTACAGAGAAGAGCCACCAAAATGGTAAAGGGGATGGAAGGCTACTCCTATGAAGAGAGGCTACAAAGTGTAGGGTTCTTCAACCTGGAAAAGAGACGGCTGAGGGGAGATATGATAGATGTCCAGAAATTAATGAATGGAGTGGAACTGGTAAACATAGATCAATTATTTATGCTATCAGAATATAGAAAGACTAGGGGACATGTAATGAAGCTACAGGGTAAACTATTTAAGACAAATAAGAGAAAATATTTTTTCACTCAACGTGTAATCAAACTCTGGAATTTGTTACCGGAGCATGTAGTAAAAGCTGTTAGTGTAGCTGGGTTTAAAAAAGGTTTGGACAAGTTCCTGGAGGAAAGGTCCATAAACCATTATTAAGAAGGGACCCAGGATATCAATGCTTGACCCAATACAAGCATTGTGGAACATGTGTCTCTTGGGGATACTGCTAGGTACATATGACCTAGATTGGCTACTGTTGGAAATAGGATACTGGGCTTGATGGACCTTGGTCTGACCCAGTATGGCATATCTTATGTTCTTATGAGTAGCAAATCACCTGGACCGGATTGTATACATCCAAGGGTGTTGAAAGAACTGAAATATAAGATTACAGACCTGCTATTAGTAATCTGTGAACTATCATTAAAATCATCTATAATACCTGAAGATTGGAGGAGTATGTCCTGATGTGACATTGACCCAATCAATACTGGAGTAATTGAAATCTCCCATTATTACTGTGTTGTAAACTTTACTAGCTTTCCTAATTTTCCATTTCATCATCTGTCTGTTCATTCTGTTTGCCATTCCTGTCCTCTTATTAGATGGAATTTCTATCCATAAAGATTCTATAGTGCATTTTATTTTCTGAAAAACCTTTATCCTGTTTGACTCATTGACCTCTTTAACATATAGCACCACCCCTCCACCTATGTGTTCTACACTATCATTGCGATATAATTTATAGCCTAGTATCACAGTGTCCAACTGGTTATCCTCCTTCCACCAGGTCACTGAGATGCCAATTTTATCTAATCTTTCATTCAAGTGCTATATATTCTAACTTTCCCATCTCATTTTTCAGACTTCTAGAATTTGCATTCAAGCAATTCAAAGGTTATTTTTTGTTCATGTTAACAGTCTGGCTGTCAGAGGACAGGGATAATTTCCCATCTTGCTGCTGGATTGCTGTCTGCATTATAAGATTTAAAGATTTATTTTATGTATTTAAAGTCGTTCAGCTGTTACTAGGGGACTAGGGATAGTGAACTAATACAATTGTACCTAGTAAATATAAGGGACTTTTAGCTTTTACACGGTGAACTGCAAGGACTTGATTAATCTACTCCCAAGACCAAAAAGAAAAAAGTGTGCCTTTGAATCAGTGCTGACTCCTTGTGACCCAGCAGCCCTTGGGTTTTCTTGGCAATGCGACTAGTAGATTGCTAGGCCTTTCTTCCGAGGCAATGGAGGGTTAAGTGACTTGCCCAAGGGCTTACTCAGAGGTATATTTAACACAGGGAAACACTGGTCGATATTCAAAGAGAACTATCAGGATAATGGCAGCCATTATCCAGATAATTCATTTAGGTAGCGCTATCCTTTGATTTTCAGTGGCACTATATGGAAAATACTGCTGAAAATCCTTCCAGATCACCTTGGCTAAGTTATCTGGCATGTGCTGAATATTACTGCTGACTAGATAACACCATCACTAACCACACTTTATACATAAATCCATCACCGCTCTGTATTCAAATAGCTCTGGACTTCTGTCTGCATTATACACACTACTGTGCACTGGCCACACTTTATACATATATCCAGCACAGGCCTGACTATATATATTTTATTTAAACACCAGCGCTGGCATTTTTCCTATCTTTATATATTTGCTTGTAAAGAAATAATCTGCTTTGCTGTCCTCACCACAGCACTGCAGTACAAGCTCCTACCTAGATGAAAGTTTGTTCTATGTGCTTCCTGGACGTATTGGTGTAAACTGTGTAAAATGTTGGACAGTATCTTGTCTGCCTTCACTGTAATTCAGTTCTGGAGCTACATTTGTTTTCTCTGCAAAGATGAGTGACATGATGAATTTTCTGTGTCCTCAACCTTCAGATTCAGTGATTTCTACAACAAACCAGTCCCAGGACAGAAATGTAAAAATATCTTCTGCTCTAGTCACCCTTCGTGTGAAGACCAGTTCAACTCGATTCGTGGAAACCTCAGCTATTCACAATAAGCAGCTGTCTGCAAAAGCAGTAAGTGTCACTCAGAGTCAATCTATGTAATTCTGGGCCCAACCTCTGCTTCCCATTCTCCTAATTCCTGCAGTCTCGCAGTTCCCATCTCCTAAATCAATACTGCTACTTTCTAAATATTTGCAGTCTGAACCTCCTCAGCCCCCATCATTTAAACCCTGAATTCTCCTCAGAAGCAGGGATTATTATTTAAAGAATTAAGAGATTGGATTAGCAAATTGTGTTTATTTAGGAAACTCATTTACTTAAAAACATGAACCTTTGGTGTGCAACCACAGGTATACCCAGTGTGTTTTTAATTCAATGGTAGGGAATAAAAAGCACTTACTAAAAATATCTTTGAAAGGTACTGAGTAAGGAATAATCCAAGAAAATAACAACCCAGAGCTATACAT
This sequence comes from Ichthyophis bannanicus, assembly GCA_033557465.1. Classification (NCBI taxonomy): domain Eukaryota; kingdom Metazoa; phylum Chordata; class Amphibia; order Gymnophiona; family Ichthyophiidae; genus Ichthyophis; species Ichthyophis bannanicus. The sequence continues at coordinate 399,455,472 of CM066039.1, read as the reverse complement.
CAAAAAACCTGAGTCAAAAGCTCTTAAAGTATCATGAGTCACACAACGAATGTATAACAGGGAGGAAAAAGACCTCAGTAAATTTATAAGATTACCATTGCTGGTACTCTGTATGCCTGCTGTATTGCACTCAGTAAACCTGGTGAAAGCAATTTTTTAAGATCAATTTACTGGTGAACAAATACAAAACCTTAAAACTTATTTTAAGATTATCTTCATATGCAGTCTGGTAGGTACAAACTTTGGCTCTATCACCTGTTCAGACTACGGTTACATGATGCAAGGTTCCACAATAAAAACCACCACCCAGCAAAAGGATTTGGGCATCATTGTGGATAATATCTTGAAATCCTCCACCCAGTGTTCAGTGGTGGCAAAGAAAGAAAATAGAATGCTAGGAATCATAAGGAAAGGAATGGGGAATAAAATGAAGGATATTATAATGCTGCTGTGTCACTCCATGGTGTGACCGCACCTTGAATATTGTGTGTAATTCTGGTCACCATATCTTAAAAAGGATATAGCAAAATTAGAAAAGGTACAAAGAGAAGCCACCAAAATGGTAAAGGGGATGGAAGGATACCCTTATGAGGAAAGGCTTAAAAGGTGATGCCATAGAAGAATTGAAAGAAATATCGATACACCAGGAAGATGTATTTGATAGTGAAGAGTAGCAAATCACCTGGACTGGATGGTATACATCCAAGGGTGTTGAAAGAACTGAAATATGAGATTGCAGACCTACTATTAGTAATCTGTGAACTATCATTAAAATCATCTGTAATACCTGAAGATTGGAGGATGGCCAATGTAATGCTAATTGTAAAAAGGGTTCCAGGGGTGATCAGGAAACTACAGACCGGTGAGCCAGACATCTATACTGGGAAAAATGGTAGAAACCATTATAAAGAACAAAATTGCTGAACATGTAGATAGTCATGGCTTAATGGGAGACAGCCAACATGGCTTTAGCCAAAGAAGGTCTTGTCTTACTAATCTGTTATATTTTTTTGAAGGTGTGAATCAATAGGTAGACAAAGATGAGTCGGTTGATATAGTGTATCTGGATTTTCAGAAAGCCTTTGACAAGAAAAGCAGAGGGTAGGGCTAAATGGCCAATTTTCCCAATGGAGAAAGATGAATAGTGGAGTACCCCAGGGATCTGTGCTGAGTTTGCTGCTTTTTAATATATTCGTAAATGACCTGGAAATGGGAATAATGAGTGAGATAATCAAATTTTCAGATGCCACAAAATTATTCAAAGTTGTTAAAATCCATGAAGATTGTGAAAAATTGCAAGAGGACCTTGATAAACTGGAAGATTGGGCATCCAAATAGATGAAATTTAATGTGGACAAGTGCAAAGTTATGCACCTAGGAAAGAACAACCCAAACTATGGTTACAGGATGCAAGGTTCCACATTAGGAGCCACCACCCAGGAAAAAGATTTAGGCATCATTCTCTTCTCTTCATATCTATATGATAGAACACAGCAGGTAAGAACTGAACAACAAATATCCGACCCCTACAAACAAGAACAAGGCCTTCCACAAAGTTCCACTCTCTCAGCCATACTGTTTAATATCTATATAAAGCCCATTTGCTCCATTTTTTTAAAATTCCAGGTAAATTACCATATATATGCGGATGATATAATGATATATCTCCCGTTTAACATCCCAAACCCATCAATTCAAAAACTTACTGATTGTTTTGCAGAGATAGCAGAATGGCTTACAAATCACAATCTTAAGATCAATTTTACAAAAACCGAAGCCATGTATGTAACAAGAAACCAGAGCTTCACCTCTCCAACATCGATCAAGTTTCAAGATATAAACATATTAGTCAAAAATGAGGTAAAATACCTCAGGATTATCATTGACCGCATCCTCAATATGACAGCTCATATAAAACACAACTAACAGATTTTTTATCAACTCAAAATGCTAAAATTACTCTGCCCACTTCTTCATCTCTATGACTTCAAATCTGTCGTCCATGCAATCATTACACCACATTTCTTCGCCAACACTACTCTACAAGGAATTACAAAACAAGCCTTAAGACAACTCCAGTTAGCACAATATATTAGAGCAAGGATAACAAATGGATATCAACCCAACGTAACACATCACTCCAGTACTGTACAATCTCCATTGTCTCCCCATCCAAAGCCGCATAAACTTCTTGTCACAACCTTCAAATTAACCAAAGACATTGCCCCTTCACACCTCTCCAAGCTCATCACAACAGAAACCCACTCCCGCACACAATGAGATTGAAATAAAAACAAGCTGTCAATAGCACTTGATTTCAGGAAATCAAAGAAGACAGCAAACAACAAAGCATTCTCTCACAATGCTCTAACTTCTGGAATGCTTTCTCAGATTACCTAAGAGAAATAAATGATCTACAAACGTTCCAAAAAACCCCTTAAAACCCACCTATTTACTCTTCACTTTGGCACCCAAAACAAACACAATGGCACAAACCCCATACTCCCCCCCTCCTAAAAAACTCCCCCTATAGCATTACCCCCCACCACATCACATACTGACTTGTATATAGTTTGTTAATAGAGTTGCATAGAGTTACATGTTAAGCACCCTTCACTGTTATAACAACAATATTATTGTATAGATGAATACTATTGTATAGTGTCACGCCCTTAGCCCCTTACATTAGTATGGAGGGGCGCGCTTCTCATTGGAGTGTTTCACCTTTAAAGGCCTTTTCCTAACTGGTTGCCTTTTTAATGCATTATGGGAAAGGTAGTTCAGTTAGATGTTATGTGGCCTCAGGTAAAAAAAAAAAGCACCTTCTTGTAGTTGGGTTGAGTGGTAGGCAAATGACAGAAATTAACCATTGAAAAGACATGCTAAGGTTCACAAATTTTCACCTTTTTAATGTTTCACCAAGATTCTTGTATTTCAACACAGGATACAACTTGAACTCAAACAAAACAGCTTTCTTCAGCTTAAATATTCAATACTTCTAACAGCACATGCCATCAGGCGTGGCTTGCCGTGCAGTCCAAAACAAACAGGAACAAAACTTTAAATCAGGTTTCTTTTCCTTCAGTCCAGAACTATACTTGGCAACTTTGTCTTCTTAAACACAGCAAAACTTCTTACAGGCAGTTAAACTCTCACTGGTAGAAAAATCACTTTGCAAGGTTTTCTCAATATTTAGCCAAATAAAACCTTTCTTACTTTCTCGGTTGGTCAGACGGAGCTTCAGCACGGAGCACAGCACTCTTCACAGCTGTTCTCAAGTGTAATTAGGTAGCCTCAGCTTTGCACAGTAAAACACTTCTGAACTGAGAACCTTCATAAGCTGAACACAGTTCTTAGGGCTATCGGACATTGGAGTTTTTTTCCTTTAAGGATGAGTCTCTTTCAACCCCTCTGAATTGGCAGACTGGCATACAGAACAATCCATACATGAGTTCTCTTCTACCAACGGTAAATCTGGGTCACCCAGTTGCATTGGCTTAATCTCTGACTCAGACTCAGATAGCTTATCTGACTGCTGTCCGTTATGGTCAAAGCTGTCTCTAGCAACTCTGTAGTGCTCCTTATTAGATAAGCTTCTAGGACTCATACCTTGGTCGAAGCTTGTATCAGCTTCCCCTCTTTCATGCTCTGGCCACCATTCACCTCGTCCTGTTCTCCACCCTGTGTTCCAGGTTCCTGCTGTTCTTACTGTTCCATTCCTTCTCCAGAAAGCATTCCTACTTCCTTCTCTTTCTCTCTCATCAGCAGCTCTCCTTGTGCTGCCCTTCCTTGTGCTGTAGTCCTCTGTGCTGACACTCTCCATCCTGCCTCTGCTCTTGCTACTGCTCCTGCTGCTTCTCTCTGGATAAATGGAGCTAAACGTAAACCTCCCAGGGACCTGCTCCACCCTCTCTCCTCTCAGGTGAGAAAGATTAAATTCCCTCGTGGCAGCTGAATGATTAGGGAATGCAGTGACGTAAGGGTTCCCTACCCTGGGCTTGCATTCCCTCACCTTTTCACCACTAGGGGCATGCTGTAACTTATTGCAGCCAAGAATTACCTGTTTTCTAGGTACAATGGGGGTTTTATGTCCTTGACCTTTTAAAATAGGAGCTTTTGTTAGGGTAAATTCCTTCTTCTGTTCCCTATCTCCTAGGTCCTGATAAGCTTCCTTATCACAATAGTCTAAAATGTTCCATGTAACTGAATATGTACCTGTTATTGTACTATTCAAATTGTTGTTCTTTGTAAACCGCTTTTGATCTGCCGTAAAAATGCGGTATAAAAATTTATAATAAATAAAATAAAATCATCGTGGATAACTTGTTGAAACCCTCCGCCTATTTAAGACTATTTAAGACTAATAAGAGAAAATATTTTTTCACTCAACATGTAATCAAACTCTGGAATCCGTTACTGGAGGAAGTAGTTTAAAAAAAGGTTTTGACAAGTTACATAGAAACATAGAAATATGACGACAGAAAAAGACCACATGGCCTATCTAGTCTGTCCTTCCATATCAACAACTACAACAATCCCTTTTTTTCCTTTAGAGACCCTCTGTGTTTGTCCCATGCTTTTTTGAATACAGTTACTGTCCTTATCTCTACCACCTCCACTGGAAGACTATTCCACGGATTCACCACTCTTTCCGTAATGAAATATTTCCGCATATTACTCCTGAATCCAGGGCCGGATTTACCTTGAGTGAGGCCCTACGCCAACAAAAATTGTGGGCCCCCAGCAGGGGCGGCCCAAGGGGGGTGCGGGCCTCATTTGCATAAGAGGCCTCATTTGCATAAATATTTGCATAATGTTACCATATACTAACTTTTAGTAAACGTGCCTCTTAATGAGTGTATGGATAAAGAAAGACTAAAAGATTTCTACATTACTATAATCCAGTGCCAACTGCCAGACACATTAGGAACTACTACAAACACTGCCCATTTAGAACCCATAGCAAACCCGCCGTATCCTAACAGCACTACCAGGACTCACAAAGCACCATACTCTACCAATCAAAAGGCAACACTGCAAATATTAAACCAATACATTTCAGAGAACAACAATACATGACCTACTGGGGAAAGAGAACAAGTGGCACTGTCAAATAGGAATTATATAAACAGAACACCTCAGCTCAGTTACACATGCACAACATAGACCGTCACCAAACAAGGAATCACAATTTAGAAACAGGAAGACAATAATTAAACTGGGAATCCCAAAAGCCAAACTTGGAATGTACAACACTGTAGAAATAAAACTATACATTAATTTGCTCTTGTACTAAACAAAGCGCAGATGTTAATGATGCACATTTACCAGAGCTGACATATTCCAATTAATAAATTCAAAATAAAGAGATATTTTTCTACCTTTTGTGCATTTTTTTCAGCTGCAATTGATCCAGCCACTTTCTTCTGGTTTCTTCATGTCTTCTGCTAACTCTCCATCGTCTGCTGTCCATTTGTCCTTTCTTCTCCCTTCTAATTTTTTTCCATTCTCTCTCTACATCTGCTTTAACATACTAATCTTTCTCCTTTTGCTCTTTCCTCATTCCTATTTCATCCACTCAAATTTTACCCCTCCATCCTCAATCCCCACTTACTCTCCCAATACCCGGCCAATTGTAGATTTTTTATCCCTCCCACACAAAATAGTTTTCCCTTCTCCATTTTACTCTTCCAGCCCCATCCCATTCTAATCCTTCCCCAACATCAGCTCCCTTCTAGTTCCAGCCTCACCCAGCATCCATTCCCTTCTAGTCCCTGCATCAGCCCATTTCCAGTCCTAGCAACCCCCCAACCCAATACCAGTCCTAGCCCCCCCATCAACCCACTTACAGTCCTAACCCCCCATCACCCCATTTTCAGTTTAAGCCCCCCCTATAACGCATTACCAGTCCTAACCCCCCATCAGCCCACTTCCAGTCCTAACCCCATCAACCCATTTCCAGTCAGCCCCCCATAGCCCATTGCCAGTCCTAACCCCCCCCATCAGCCCACAGCCCATTACCAGTCCTAACCCCATCAGCCCACCTCAAGTCCTAACCCCTCCCCATCAGCCCATTTCCTGTCCTAGCCCCCCATAGCCCATTATCAGTCCTAACCCCCCCCATAGCCCAGTACCAGTCCTAACCCCCATCAGCCCACAGCCATTTACCAGTCCTAACCCCATCAGCCCACCGCCAGTGTTAGCCCACCCCATCAGCCCATTTATAGTCCTAGCCCCCCCATAGCCCATTACCAGTCCTAACCCCCTCCCAACAGCCCACAGCCCATTACCAGTCCTAACCCCATCAGCCCACCTTCAGTCTTAACCCCCCAGCCCATTTCCAGTCCTAGCCCCCCCATAGCCCATTACCAGACAGCCCCCATCAGCCCACAGCCCATAGCCCATGACCAGTTCTAAACCCCCCTCCCAACAGCCCACAGCCCACAGCCCATTACCAGTTCTAACGCCCCCCAACAGCCCACAGCCCATTACCAGTCCTAACCCCATCAGCCCACCTCCAGTCTTAACCCCCCCCAGCCCATTTCCAGTCCTAGCCCCCCCATAGCCCATTACCAGACAGCCCCCATCAGCCCACAGCCCATTACCAGTCAACCCCCCCCATAGCCCATTACCAGGTCTAACCCCCCCCAACAGCCCACAGCCCATTACCAGTCCTAACCCCATCAGCCCACCTCCAGTCTTAACCCCCCCAGCCCATTTCCAGTCCTAGCCCCCCCATAGCCCATTACCAGACAGCCCCCATCAGCCCACAGCCCATAGCCTATTACCAGTTCTAACCCCTCCCAACAGCCCACAGCCCACAGCCCATTACCAGTCCTAACCCCATCAGCCCACCTCCAGCCTTAACCCCCCCCAATAGCCAATTACCAGTCCTACCCCCCCCCATCGGCCTAAAGTAACATTTAATTAAAAAAAAACACTGGCTACTACCGCTGCCGCCGCGGCAGCATGGACTGACCCACGGGGCCCCCTCTGCCCGGCTGAATCGTCCGTCCGTCCCTCCCTCCCTCCGTGCCGGCTTTGAGAGGCGCGAAAGGAGAGTGTCTCCCTCGCGTCTCTGTTAAGCCCGCAGGGGCTGATGGGAAATTTCCCATCAGCCCCTGCGGGCTTAACAGAGACGCGAGGGAGACACTCTCCCTTCGCGCCTCTCAAAGCCGGCATGGAGGGAGGGACGGAGGGATGGACGATCGATTCAGCCGAGCAGAGGGGGCCCCGCAGGAACAGTCCATGCTGCCGCGGCGGCAGCCAGCGTTTTTTTTTTACATTTAATTTTAAGGCGGCTATTTTTGTGGGCCCTTGTCAGCTGTGGGCCCTACGCCACGGCGTAGGTGGCGTATAGGTAAATCCGGCCCTGCCTGAATCTATCCCCCTTCACCCTCATCCCATGTCCTCTCGTAGCAGAACTTGCTTTCAGTTGAAAGAGCTCTCCCCTGAACATTTGCTTTATAATGAAGACCACTAACCATTTTAGTAGCCACCCTCTGCGCCATCTCCATCCTGTTCACATCCTTTTGAAGGTGCCATCTCCAGAATTGCACACTATAATCCAAATGAAGTTGCACCAAAGACTTATACAGAGGCACTATCACCTCCTTTTTTCTGCTAGCCATTCCTCTCCGTATGCACCCAAACATCCTTCTAGCTTTTGCCATCACCTTTTCTACCTGTTTAGCTACTTTAAGATCATCAGACACAACCACGCCTAGGTCCCGCTCTTCTTTAGTGGACAAAAGTACTTCACCCCCTATACTATATTACTCCCTTGGATTGCTGCATTCCAAATGCATGACCTTACATTTTTTAACATTAAATCGCAGCTGCCAAATTCTAGACCATTCTTCAAGCTTAGCTAGATCCCTCCTCATGTTATGTATATGTAAATAGTATGTAAATAGTTACCCCCATGTTATCCAAGTTTCTATTCCTGTTCTCTGTAAACACAGAACAGCTTGATGTTCTGTGTATATTTCAGTTTTCATGTAAACCGCACTGATGTCGAATAGCGCCGTATAAAAGAAACGTAAATAAAATAAAAATAATCAAAATATCTACACCTTCCTAGGTGTCTACTCTATTGCAGATTTTGGTATCATCCGCAAAGAGGCAAACCTTACCCGACAGCCCTTCCGCTATATCACTAACAAAGATGTTAAAAAGAATCGGACCAAGAACAGATCCCTGGGGCACACCACTGGTAACATCCTTCTCCTCAGAGTGAACTCCATTTACCTGTACTCTTTGTCGCCTCCCACCCAACCAATTTCTAACCCAAGCAGCAACTTTAGGGTCCATCCCTAGGGTGCTCAGTTTGTTTATAAGTCGCATGTGAGGAACGGTGTCAAAGGCTTTACTGAAATCTAAATACACCACATCTAGGGCTCTCCCTCGGTCCAACTCCCTGTTCACCCAGTCAAAGAAATCAATCAGATTTGTCTGACAAGACCTGCCTCTGATGAATCCATGCTGCCTCGGATCCTGTAATCCGCTGGACTCCAGAAACCTCACTATTTTCTCTTTCAGCGGTGTTTCCAATAATTTACTCACCACCGAAGTTAAACTAACTGGCCTGTAGTTTTCAACCACATCCTTACTTCCGCTTTTGTGTAAAGGCACCACATGAGCCTCTCTACAGTCCTTTGGTACCACTCCCGACTCTAACGAGGCATTGAAAAGGTCAGTCAGTGGAGCTGCTAGAACGTCCCCAAGTTCCCTCAGTATTCTAGGGTGTATCCCATCCGGTTCCATAGCTTTGTCTACTTTAAGTTGAGCTAGTTTCTCATGAACACAGTCTTCTGAAAATTGTTCAAGATGTCCCTCGCTTCTGTTGCTGTTTGTGGGTGTTTTCTGAGGTCCTTCTCCTGGTTCTTCATCTGTGAACACAAAACAGAAATATTTGTTAAGCAATTCCGCTTTATCCTCATCAGCTTCTACATATTCCTCCCCTTCACAAGTCTGACAATACCACTTTTGCCCTTCCTCTTTTCACTAACATATCTGAAAAATGTCTTATCCCCCATTTTATTGCATTGGCTATTTCCTCCTCTTTTTGAATCTTTGCTTTCCTGACTGCTAGCTTCTTTAAGTTTTTCCAAATATAGATGCCTGTCTTCCTCTCTCTGTGATCTCTTGTATTTCATGAAGGCTTCTCTCTTTTTCTTCACTTTTTCAGTTACTTCTTTCAAAAGTCATAGCGGTCTTCCTTTTCCTTTTACACCGGTATCGAGCCCAGATTTTCATTTTTTGTTTTTTGTCCTTAGAGACTAGCGTTTGCGCCATTTTTTCCTTTTTCCCTGGCAGCCCAGTCTTTTGACCTTGCAGAGGCTCTTTTTCCCCCCATGACTGCCAGCGGGTTAAAAAGTGTGATCGGTGTAAGAAAATGATGTCTCTCACCGACACATGTGACTGCTGCCTCCGGTGCCTCATCCCCGACCATGACCCGATGATCTGTGTCCCGTGTGGCAAAATGTCCTCCAAGGCATTGAGGAGCCGGCAGCATCAATGCAAAAGGATCTTCTCTGATTCTGCATCCGGCTGAGCCCGGACCTCGTCAGAGGCCTCGACGTCTCGGGAGTCCGACCCCAAGCGTCGTCGGGGCTCCTCTGAGAGGGGGTCTCCTTTGCGGGAGCACCACAGGAAGAAGAAACCCGCGAGGGCGGCGTCAGTGGACGCTCTTGGCTCCTCGAGGGCCAGGTCGCATAGCCCCAAAAGCCGTCCCGGGTCTTCGGAGTTGGAGAGGCCTGCTAAGCAACCTTGTTTAGAGACGGAGGCCCCGGGTCACGTGAGTACTGTAGTCCTCGTGGACTCTCCTCCGGGGGAGCCAACGTCGGGCCCGGCGCCATTGGGGCCCGAGTCGGAGGCTGCTGGGTCTCCTGAGCTCGGACTCAGGTTGACGGCCTTGGAGAGAAGTTTGGCTGCCTTCATGGAACGGCAGCGGGTACTGATCGCTGGTCTCACCGGTGCATCTGCCCCGACCACCGGGACCTCAACGTCGAAGTCGACCCCGGAGGCTGAGCCGATTCTCGAGTCCATGAGATCTCAAGTTGATCCTTGGCCGAGGTCACCCTCGATCTCCCATGTGGGACCGAGGTCGTCGACGCCGGTGCCCTCGGCGTCGGGGCGGATGGCATCGGTGCCCGCCTGTCCGGAGCCGCTCTACTCCTCCTCGGAGGGGTCGGGATGGGAAACGGATGACGAGGAGTCCCCAGACACTTTTCAGACCCGGTGCGTCCCTTCGGACGCACCGGAGTCTGAACCTCGGAGAAGGTCCCTCCGGAGGATACTCGGTTCTCGGATTTCGTGAGGGACATGGCCAAGGCTTTGGCCTTCCCCGCGGACCCCAAGGAGGAGCCTCGAACCGAGGAGCTCGAGGCCCTGCAGTATGACTCTCACCCCAAGGAGGCCTTTACTGTACCGGTTCCTCCGATGCTGATACTTACCCTCAGTACCAGGCCTCCACAGCTCCCCAACAGCGTCAGCAGGCCAAGGGGCAGGGACATGGGCCCCATAGGCAGAAAACCCCCAAGCCACCAGCTCTGGCTCCTGCACAGCAGGGAGCGGGGTTTTGACTCCAGTGGCATAGCCTCTCCTCCTCAGCTGGCCCATCTCAGCACAGGAGGCCGCTGACCCTGTACGCCCACAGGTGGTCAGCCATAACAGGGGATACCTGGGTGCTCAGCATAGTCCAGAAGGGCCATTTGCTCCACTTCAACCAGTTACCCCCCTCCTACTTTCCAGGGGAACCTCCAAGACTCCCTCTGCACAGGAACTTACTCCTTCAGGAGTTGACAAGTCTTTTACAGGAGCAGGTGGTGGAACCGGTGCCCCACCACCTGAGAGGGCAAGGCTTCTACTCCAGGTACTTTCTATTACCAAAAAGGACAGGAGGCCTCAGGCCCATCCTTGACTTGAGAAATCTCAACAAGTTCCTGGTGAGGGAAAAGTTCAAGATGCTTACCCTTGGAATACTGCTGCCTTACCTCCAATAGGGAGATTGGCTATGCTTCTTAGACCTAAAGGATGCTTATACTCACATCCTCATTCATCCAGACCACAGACAATATCTCAGATTTGTAGTGGGAGGAAATCATTTTCAGTACAGAGTACTTCCATTTGGCCTAACCTCCGCACCCAGGGTTTTCACCAAATGCCTGGCGGTGGTAGCGGCCTATCTCAGAGTCCAGGGCATATTTGTCTTTCCATACCTGGAAGACTGGCTCATCAGGGGTCAGTCTCCACAGAAAACCACAGGCCACCCTACGGACTGTCTCCCTTCTACAGCATCTGGGGTTTGTCATAAACTTTGCAAAGTCCACTTTGCACCCCTCACAGAACACATAGGAGCAAGGCTGGATACCCTTCAGGCAAAGGCTTATCTGCCTGTAGACAGGGCCCACAGACTGATGGACTTGGCCAGACAGTTCCACAGCAATTTTCTGGTTTCCGCCAGGCAATTCCTGAGACTATTAGGCCACATGGCATCCACGGTCCATGTTACTCCAAATGCCCGTCTGCACATGCGGCCTGCTCATTGGGGCCTCAGAACTCAGTGGCTGCAAGCCACAGGGCACTTGGGATACAAAGTAAGGGTGTCCAAATGACTGGCAGCCTCCCTGCAATGGTGGCGGCATCTCCTGAATCTAGTGCAAGGAGTGCCTTTTCAGCCACCGCCACAAACACAAGTGCTGACAACAGATGCTTCGCTTCAAGGTTGAGATGCACATTGCCAGGGGGCCTGCACCCAAGGCCTCTGGTCTCTTTGGGAGGCTTCACAGCAGATCAACCTCTTGGAGCTGAAAGCTATCTGTTTGGCTCTCCAACTTTCTCTCATGTCCTCTCTCACCAGTCTGTTCTGGTTCAGACAGACAATCAAGTCGCCATGTTCTATGTGAACAAGGAGGCACAGGGTCCCGACTTCTGTGTCAGGAGGCTCAAGCCCTGTGCTCATGGGCAGTCAAACAGGGCATGCTTCTCAAGGCAGTTTATCTGCCTGGCCAAGAGAATTACCTGGCAGACAGGTTGAGCAGGATTCTGCAGCCACATGAATGGCAGTTGAATCCTCTGGTGGTACAGCAGATCTTCCTAAGGTGGGGTCTTCCAACCATCAGAACAGAGATGGCATCCATCTGTCCAAGAAAGGTCAACACGTCTTCAGTAGTAGACTGGCTAATCTACTGAAGAGGGCTTTAAATTAGATTTGTTGGGGATGGATGAAGAAAGCCCCCAGGTAAGTGAAAGCCCCCAGGTAGGTGATACATTAAATAACTTTATGGAAATGGGTAACAGGGGTAACATATGGAAAGCAGTGTGTATAAATGCCCGTAGCATGGGAAATAAGATCCCTGATGTTGAAGCTTTGGTGGGAGTGGCTGACTTGGATTTAGTGGCAGTTACAGAAACATGGTTCACAGAAAACCATGATTGGGATGTAACTATACCTGGCTATACTTTATTCAGAAAGGACAGGGTAGGAAGTAGGGGAGGAGGAGTGGCACTATATGTAAAAATTACTATTAAAGCTTTGGAATTACAGAGCTTAAAAGGGAGAGGGGAGGCATTGTGGGCTAAACTAGAAAGAGGGAAAGAGAAATCTATTTACAATGGTGTGATATACAGACCTCCCTCACAAGAGGAAGAGGTGGACAGAGAGTTAATTGAAGACATACGCAGCATTGCTAGGAGAGGGGAAGTGCTACTGATAGGAGATTTCAATATGCCAGATGTTGATTGGCACATTCCTGCTGCAGTATCATTTAGAAGTAAGGAGATCCTGGATTCTCTACAGGGAGAACTATTCAGGCAATTGGTAACAGACCCCACATGTGAAGGGGCCATACTGGACTTGGTGCTTACCAATGGTGAAAGTGTTTCTGATGTTGTAGTGGGAGATCATTTTGCATCCAGTGATCACCAGATGGTGTGGTTCAGTATTAGGATTAGGGCTGTTAGAATCCATTCAAAGGCAAGGATCTTAGACTTTAGGAAGACTAACTTTGCGAAGATGGGCCAATACCTCAGGGAGTCGTTATTGGGAAGGGAACAGCTGAGGGATGTAGAAAAACAGTGGGAAAAACTGAAAGAGGATATTTTAAGGGCAAACAAACTTTTTGTTAAAATGGTAAATAAAGGTAAGAGGAAAAGGAGACCGCTATGGTTTTCAAAAGAAGTAGCTGAAAAAGTGAAGAAAAAGAAGGAGGCTTTCATGAAATACAAGAAATCACAGAGAGAGGAAGACAGGCATCTGTATTTGGAAAAACTTAGAGAAGCTAGCAAAGTAGTCAAGAAGGCAAAGATTCAAAAGGAGGAGGAAATAGCCAATGCAATAAAATGAGGGGATAAGACTTTTTTCAGATATATTAGTGAGAAGAGGAAGGGCAAGAGTGGTATTGTCAGACTCAAGGGTGCAGGGGAGAAATATGTAGAAGCTGATAAGGATAAAGCAGAATTGCTTAACAAATATTTTTGTTCTGTGTTCACAGATGAAGAACCAGGAGCAGGACCTCAGAAAACACCCACAAATAGGAACAGAAGCAAAGGACATCTTGAACAATTTTCAAAAGACTGTGTTTGTGAGAAACTATCTCAACTTAAAGTAGACAAAACAATGGGACCAGATGGGATACACCCGAGAATACTGAGGGAACTTGGGGACGTTCTAGCAGCTCCACTGACTGACCTTTTCAATGCCTCGTTGGAGTCGGGAGTGGTGCCAAAGGACTGGAGAGAGGCTCATGTGGTGCCTTTATACAAAAGCGGAAGTAAGGATGTGGTTGAAAACTACAGGCCGGTTAGTTTAACTTCGGTGGTGAGTAAATTATTGGAAACGCTGCTGAAAGAGAAGATAGTGAGGTTTCTGGAGTCCAGCGGATTACAGGATCCGAGGCAGCATGGATTCACCAGAGGCAGGTCTTGTCAGACAAATCTGATTGATTTCTTTGACTGGGTGACCAGGGAGTTGGACCGAGGGAGAGCCCTAGATGTGGTGTATTTAGATTTCAGTAAAGCCTTTGACACTGTTCCTCACAGGCGACTTATAAACAAACTGAGCACCCTAGGGATGGACCCTAAAGTTACTGCTTGGGTTAGAAATTGGTTGGGTGGGAGGCGACAAAGAGTACAAGTAAATGGAGCTCACTCTGAAGAGAAGGATGTTATCAGTCATGTGCCCCAGGGATCTGTCCTTGGTCCGATTCTTTTTAACATCTTTGTTAGTGATATAGCGGAAGGGCTTTCAGGTAAGGTTTGCCTCTTTGCGGATGATACCAAAATCTGCAATAGAGTAGACACCCAGGAAGGGGTAGATAACATGAGGAGGGATCTAGCTAAGCTTGAAGAATGGTCTAGAATTTGGCAGCTGGGATTTAATGTTAAAAAATGTAAGGTCATGCATTTGGGCTACAGCAATCCAAGGGAGCAATATAGTATAGGGGGTGAAGTACTTTTGTCCACTAAAGAAGAGCGGGACCTAAGCATGGTTGTGTCTGATGATCTTAAAGTAGCTAAACAGGTAGAGAAGGTGACGGCAAAAGCTAGAAGGATGCTTGGGTGCATACGGAGAGGAATGGCTAGCAAAACAAAGGAGGTGATAATGCCTCTGTATAAGTCTTTGGTGCGACCTCATTTGGAGTATAGTGTGCAATTCTGGAGACTGCACCTTCAAAAGGTTGTGAACAAGATGGAGTCGGTGCAGAGGGTGGCTACTAAAATGATTAGTTGTCTTCATTATAAAGCATATGAGGACAGACTGAAGGATCTTAATATGTACACCTTAGAGGAAAGGTGGGATAGAGGTGATATGATCAATCTCTTTGCCAGTCCACTCAACCATCACCTACCCAGGTTCTGCTCCAGACAACCGCATCCTCTGAGAATAGCAGCAGATGCTTTTCTAATCTCTTGGTCTACCAACTTACTATATGTGTTTCCTCCCACGCCTCTAGTGGCTCAGACTCTTTTTAAAGTACTTCGGGACAAGGCCTCGGTGATCCTGGTAGCCCCCAGATGGCCAAGGCAGCCGTCGTTTCCACTCCTTCTGCAGTTGGCTGTGGACCCTCCACTCCCTCTGGGGATGCAACCCAATCTCAAATCTCAGGATCAGGGATCTCTCTTGCACCCCAACCTCCAGTCCCTCACCTTGATGGCCTGGATGCTGAAAGGGTAGTTCTAGCTCCCTTACTGCTACCTAGGGAAGTGGAGGAGGTTGTCTTAGCCTCTAGGAGGCACTCCACTAGAAAATCTTATGCCCTCAAGTGGCGTAGGTTCTCCACCTGGTGTGCTCAGCACAAGGAGGATCCTTTTTCGTGCCTGGTGCCGGTGGTGCTGCAATATTTGCTTTACCTGTCCGACCTGGGCCTTAAATCCAACTCTATTCGGGTCCCCCTCAGTGCTCTGTCAGCGCACCACTCACCAGTAGAAGGGCAGTCTCTGTCAGGCCACCCTTTAGTGGCCCACTTCCTCAGAGGCCTCCTTTTGCTCAAGCCGCCGATTCGTCCACCTGCACCTGAGTGGGATTTGAATGTGGTCTTGCAAAAACTTACTTGTTCTCCTTTTGAGCCTATGGCTACTTGTCCTTTATGCTTTCTTTCCTGGAAGGCGTTGTTTTTGGTAGCTCTTACCTCAGCCAGGCGAGTCAGTGAGTTACAGGCTCTGGTCTCAGAGGCACCATACACAAGGTTCTATAGGAACAGGGTGGTCTTACAGACTCACCCAAAGTTCCTTCCAAAGGCTGTCTCCTCCTTCCATCTCAATCAGGAGGTGGTTCTTCCGACTTTCTTTCCCAGGCCGCATGCCAGCCGGGCTGAAATGGTCCTGCATACCCTGGACTGTAGGAGGGCATTGTCCTTCTACCTTGACCGTACGCAGGGACATCGAAGGGCTACTCAGCTCTTCGTATCTTTTGACCCTAATAAGCTGGGGTTGCCTGTCTCCAAGTGTACCTTGTCCATCTGGGTGGCAGACTGTATCGCCTGGGCATATAGGGCAGCCGGCCTCTCCTTGCAGGGTCCAGTCATGGCCCACCGTGTCAGGGCGAAAGCCGCGTCAGTAGCTCATCTCCGCTCTGTTCCGTTGGCAGACATCTGCCGGGCCGCTATTTGGTCTTCAAGCCAGACTTTTGCAGCCCATTACTGCCTCGCAATCTCTTTGAGGTTTAGGCAACTCCTACCCTCTGGCCCTGGTGTTGGGCTACCGTTCGGGGGTGTTCTCAGAGAAGATTCTTATCTCACATGCTGGGGCTCTAGAGGGAGCTGATTTTTTCAGCTTTGGGTTCTCGGTAGCCTAGAGCTGGGGAGTCCCATATGTGAGAACTGACTTCCTGCTTGGTCCTGGAGAAAGAGTAGTTACTCACCTGTAACAGGTGTTCTCCAGGAGCAGCAGGAATCAGTCCTCATAACCCTCCCTCCTCCCCTGGGAGTTGCAGTCATATAATTCATTTTGGTTTTTTGCTGTCTTTTAGCTATGTCATCAGACTGAGCAAGATGGCACCCTTGGGCGGGAAGGGGACCGCGCATGCGCGCTGCATTCCCAAAGGCTTTTTTTGAAAGCTGGGGAAATGCTCCGCATGAGGGCTCCGTCGGCGCAGATGTCACCCATATGTGAGGACTGATTCCTGCTGCTCCTGGAGAACACCTTTTACAGGTGAGTAACTACTCTATCACTTACCTGGGGTCTTTCACTTACCTGGGGGCTTTCTTCACCCATCCCAAAAGAATCTAGTTTAAAGCCCTCTTCAGTAGATTAGCCAGTCTAGTACTGAAGACGCGTTAACCTTTCTTGGACAGATGGATGCCATCTCTGCTCCGCAACCCTTGGAACAGCATCCCATGGTCTAGGAAACCAAAACGCTCTCGATGACACCATCCACGCAGCCATGCATTCATCTCCAGGATGCGAGCCTCTCTGCCTTGGCCTTTACCCTCAACAGGGAGGATTGAAGAGAACACCACCTATGCACCTAACTGCTTCACCCCCTGTCCCAGAGCCATGTAGTCACTTTTGATACGCTCAGAGGGATGCCTGGCAGTATCATTTGTTCCAATATGGATTAGCAACATTGGGTAATAATCAGTGGGCTTGATGAGTCTCGGCAAACTCTCTGTAACATCTTGGATTTTGGCACTAGGCAGACATCAAGTCTGGTCGGCAGATGGACTCCTCAGTACCCCTCAAAAGAGAGTCACCAACCACCACTACCCTTCGCTTCCTTGTGGTCACTGATTTCCTGGAGGAAATTTCCATAAACCATTATTAAAGGGGACCCAGGAAATTCACTGCTTGCCCCAATACAAGCATTGTGGAACCTGTGTCTTTTGGGGAAACTGCTAGGTACTGTGATAAGGAAGACTCTAGTGAGCCCATGGAAGTAGAAGAAAAGAATGATTCTACCTTTAGGAAAGGTCACAGCCCTACAAAGCACACGTTCCAGCAGTTCTCTGGAGAAAACAAACAGGGATTCAAAAGCCAAGCTGACACACCCAAGCCCTGATGACGTAGCAACAGGCTTGGAAACTGATTACAAACACCTGTCTAGAGAGTCAGGGAGGTTTATCAGAAAACAGGGATATAAACCAGGGCTGGAGAGTGAGTCAAAAGAGCAGCCCAAGGGAGAGCAGCCCGAGAGAGAGCAGCCCGAGGGAGAGCAGCCCGAGGGAGAGCAGCATGGAGAGAGCAGCACAGAAGGCAGCCCAGACGGGAGCACAGTTGGAGGAAACACAGTAGCTGGAGGAAGGAAGCCACGTGGAGGAAAGGAACTGAAGCAAGCAAAGCAGAAGGGGAGAGGACACAAAGGTGGTCTGGAGTGCTCAGAGAGAAAGAGCAGGAAAACCTTCAAACCCCAGCACTGAAGGAAAAGGTTCAGAGAGTTCAGAGGTGGATGCCTAAGACTCAGTGCAGAAGTCTGCAGAGCCCAGCCTTGAATGGAAAACCATGGCAGAGCTCCAGGGAGGAACCTAAGCTAAGGGACAAGGGACTGTTTCCCCAGAGCTGGCAAGAGATAGCCGCACAGCTGCAGAGAGAAGTTTCCTCAGGCTCAGGTACTGCTTATCCCTATTCACTAGAGCTGTGTTTAAAAGACCCACAGGGAGTTTTAGGGAGAAAACACCCTAAGGCATTCGCCAGTTTTTTAAAGCAAGGCAGTGCAGCACAAGAACCTGAAGCAATGCAGGTGAACTCTAAGGAGAGTGATTCCTTACAGAACAGAACAACCTATGGATTGTACTTTGTGCTTTGCAGACAGTATTGAAAGCCTTTGCTAAAACTGTATAGTATAAGCTGAGTGTAACCTAAAGAAAAGAAGATATTTTCTTTGGTAAAGGAAGCTGCCATGTTTTGTTCTTTTTCTGTATATGTGAGAAGCAGCTGCATTTGGATTGAATGAATGTAAAAGCTCAGCCAGCACACTTGTATAAAGAACCTTTTTGAACAAATACTGGAGAAGTATCCTGGTGCAACTTACTTTGAACCTTTGTTTTTGGGAGAAATAAACTTTGTTATAGTTTTGCCTATAACTCTGGCTTCATGACTATTTTCTATCAGAAGGAAAACTACTATTCCCAGCATGCATCACGAGAGGAAAGTTAGTTGATTTAACCTTCAGTAGAGAAAAATAATGGCTACCCCAGCCCTCCAACCCTAAGGCAGAGGGCGGGGTATGACAAGTGGCGTATTTGGCAGGATGATCGTTACATCAGGATTTACAAAAAACACTTCAGGATTTTCACAGAAGGTTTTCTGCAAGTACCTACTGCTAAGCTGTACTCTGGAGGGCAGAGTGAAGGATCGCTGGCAGGTCGGCCAGAGCAACTGGAGACCAGCGATACTCTACTTTTCAAGGCATGAATCGACGCCTATGCTCAGGTAACGAGTATTTGGGCATGGGTAATATGGGATTCAAGTGAGAAAGAAGAGAGACTCCAAACGTTTAGCCTAAGGGAGACTAGCTGAAAGTCTGGTGATATTGCACTTGGTGGGCTGTGTTTGTCTTTTCTTTCTGCAGAGAAAAACTACCAAGATGGATCCCAAAGATATTTTGCAGTGGACGGCATCCCAGTTTGAGAAGCAGAGGGAGATGGCTCATCATGCGCAGGAGCAGGCTGCGGCCGCTCTGCAGGCCCAGCAGAAGCCTATGCTAGACTTAATGGAGGCGTTGCTTGCGAGTCAGAAAGCGACAGTGGGAGCTACATTAAGCACATCGCCGCTGGAAGCAGCAACACATACCTGTGTGGTAGGACCACAAACTTGTGGGACTTTCTCGTTTGGACAACTTACAGTAGGAGATAATGTGGATGATTTCATTGAAGCTTTTGAGCGAGTTGCACATACGGTGGGGTGGCCAATAGAACAGTGGGCTGTACGGCTAGCCGCATCCCTTTACAGGAGAGGCATTAGCAGCCTACAGGGCCATGCCGGCAGCACTTGTTACGGATTATGGGGAGCTAAAAAAGGCCATAAGAGATCATTTAGGCTTAACTCCAATGGTCTACCATCGCATGTTGAGAGCTACAAAGTTAGGAGCTGGTGAGACACCTAAGGCTCTGTGCCAAAGGGTCAAAGCCTTAACTGAAAAATGGTTGGCTCCAGAAGGTAAAACCATAGAAACTGTAATAGATGCAATTGTATTAGAACAGTTCATGAATGCAATGCCTAAGGAAATTCAGTCCTACTTGATATTACAAAACTGTCAGACCTCGACAGAAGCAACCCTACTGACCGAAAGATATCTAGAAGCAGAGTTGGCTGGTCAGGAAAAAGGGGGCGCTCTGAGATAGGCAGCAGAGGCTAGTTTTGTAAGATCAGAAAGAGGACCAAGGCAAAAGGTGGAATGTATGAAAGCTTATTTGCCTAAGCAAGAAAGTAATTTGATAATGAGAAAATGTTTTCAATGTGGAAAGCTAGGTCACCTGAAAAAGGAATGCAGTACACGTAATGCATTAATAAGTGCTAATGTGAATCACATAAGAGAAGGGTTCCTGCTGAATGTTGATGTTCAGGGCATTTCTGTTAACGCTCTACTAGACTCAGGTGCTGACCAGAGTATGATCTCTAAGAGACTCTGGCAGACAATAGAAGCACAGGTGAATCCGTACTGAGCAGACCAGAGGGAAGGGTCAGGATCAGGTGTATCCACGGATCATCATCCTTCTATTCCATGTACAAGCTGCTAATAAAGGGTTAGGAACACAAAGGGAAGTCCTGGTAGCTGTAGTCCCGAGATTACCCCATGACCTAGTGCTAGGTAGGGATTGGCCCCAGTTCAGAAGAGGATTGGAGAAGAGCCTACATCCAAAAGTGGGTCTGGTATCTACTCGATCCCAGTCAGTAACCCCAGGTGAAAAGGAGGAACCCCCAGATGAGTCACTATGTGAACTACCAGCACACGATGACCTAGTAGCTTCCCCTGCAGATAGGTATAAAAAGGGAAGGGCTGAGAAACGCCGGGAAAGACAGCGTAGGGCTCAGGGGAGAGCCGAGATGGAGACCGGACAAGGTTTACCTTGGGTCCCAGCCGAATTGGTGGCGAAGTTCCCGTCTTTTCCCAAGGAACAGCAGGCGGATCCCGCACTTAAACGGGCGTTTGAATATGCCCAGGTTGAGAGGGATATACTCCCAAGGTTCCTCTTGGATAAGGGAGTATTCTATAGAGAGAGTCTTGATTCCCGAGCAGGGACAGTCAGGAAGCAGCTGGTGGTACCCGCCGCTTTCAGGACGTTGGTCTTGAGGCTGGCCCATGACCACCCGGTAGGAGGTCATAAGGGAGTACAGGGGACTCTAGACCAGATTCTCGCCCGTTTCTACTGGCCGGGGGTTTTCAAGGAAACCACCCGGTTCTGTGAGTCATGCCCTTCGTGTCAGAGAGTTACCTCTGTTCGACCACCAGGGGTGCCCATGATTCCGACTCCTATCATCTCAGAACCCATACGAAGAATCGCAATGGATATAGTAGGACCTTTGCTGAAGACGCCCCGAGGGTTCCAGTACATTTTAGTTATAGTAGATCAGGCCACCAGGTTTCCATGGGCCATTCCTTTACGGAACATCTCTGCAAAAACAATAGCCGTAGAGGTAATAAAGCTATTTTGTGAAGTGGGTTTCCCCCAGGAGGTGCTGACAGACCAGGGTAGCAACTTCATGTCAAAATATTTGGCCCAAGTATGGGATGCGTTTGGGATACAACACGTAAAAACAGCTGCCTATCATCCCCAGTCCAATGGACTAGTGGACAGATTAAACCAGACATTAAAGCAAATGCTGAGGAGAGGCTTAGATGGAAATATGTCTGAGTGGGATGTTATGCTCCCCTTTGTGCTATATGCCTGCCGAGAGTGGACACAGGCATCTTTAGGGGCATCCCCCTATGAGTTAATGTACGGACGTGCCCCACGAGGAATTATGGACATATTACGAGAACAATGGGTCGAGCCCGAGGTAGAAGTAATGGGAGTACCCCATTTTCTGTGAGATTTGAGGGGGCAGTTGCAGAGGACCTCCCAAGTAGCAGAGGAAAACTTACAGGCCAGCCAGGCTCACCAGAAGAAATATTATGATATAGGTACAAAACACCGCCAAATATCCATAGGAGAGAAAGTTATTGTGATGGTGGCGGACGCTGGGCCAAAATTTGAGGTCCAATGGAAAGGACCATATAAAGTGGTCAAACAGGTAGGTCCGGTATCCTACAGGGTAGAAAATAATAAGGGCCGCCAGCAGGTTTACCACGCAAATGTCCTTAGGCCATGGCGAGAACAAACAGCAGTAGCCAATGGACAGTGGAAAGTAAGGCAAGAAAATTACAGCAAGATATCATTGCCCTAGCAAAGATTACGAGCTGTGCGGGTGAAATGTCGCCAGCCCTGTAATATCTTAAGGGGGGGGGGGATATGTGATAAGGAAGACTCTAGTGAGCCCATGGAAGTAGAAGAAAAGAATGATTCTACCTTTAGGAAAGGTCACGGCCCTGCAAAGCACATGTTTCAGCAGTTCTCTGGAGAAAACAAACACAGGGATTCAAAAGCCAAGCTGACACACCCAAGCCCTGATGACGTAGCAACAGGCTTGGAAACTGATTACAAACACCTGTCTAGAGAGTCAGGGAGGTTTATCAGAAAACAGGCATATAAACCAGGGCTGGAGAGTGAGTCAAGAGAGCAACCCGAGGGAGAGCAGCCCGAGAGAGAGCAGCCCGAGGGAGAGCAGCATGGGAGAGAGCAGCACGGAAGGCAGCCCAGATGGGAGCACAGTTGGAGGAAACACAGTAGCTGGAGGAAGGAAGCCACATGGAGGAAAGGAACTGAAGCAAGCAAAGCAGAAGGGGAGAGGACACAAAGGTGGTCTGGAGTGCTCAGAGAGAAAGAGCAGGAAAACCTTCAAACCCAAGCACTGAAGGAAAAGGTTCAGAGAGTTCAGAGGTGGGTGCCTAAGACTCAGTGCAGAAGTCTGCAGAGCCCAGCCTTGAATGGAAAACATGGCAGAGCTCCAGGGAGGAACCTAAGCTAAGGGACAAGGGACTGTTTCCCCAGAGCTGGCAAGAGATAGCCGCACAGCTGCAGAGAGAGGTTTCCTCAGGCTCAGGTACTGCTTATCCCTATTCACTAGAGCTGTGTTTAAAAGACCCACAGGGAGTTTTAGGGAGAAAACACCCTGAGGCATTCGCCAGTAGTTTAAAGCAAGGCAGTGCAGCACAAGAACCTGAAGCAATGCAGGTGGACTCTAAGGAGAGTGATTCCTTACAGAACAGAACAACCTATGGATTGTACTTTGTGCTTTGCAGACAGTATTGAAAGCCTTTGCTAAAACTGTATAGTATAAGCTGAGTGTAACCTAAAGAAAAAAAGATATTTTCTTTAGTAAAGGAAGCTGCCATGTTTTGTTCTTTTTCTGTATACGTGAGAAGCAGCTGCATTTGGATTGAATGAATGTAAAAGCTCAGCCAGCACACTTGTATAAAGAACCTTTTTGAACAAATACTGGAGAAGTATCCTGGTGCAACTTACTTTGAAGGTTAGTTTTGGGAGAAATAAACTTTGTTATAGTTTTGCCTATAACTCTGGCTTCATGACTATTTCCTATCAGAAGGAAAACTACTTTTCCCAGCATGCATCATGAGAGGAAAGTTAGTTGATTTACCCTTCAATAGAGAAAAATAATGGCTACCCCAGCCCTCCAAGCCTAAGGCAGAGGGCGGGGTATGACAGTACTTGTGACCTAGATTGGCCACTGTTGGAAACAGGTTACTTGGCTTGATGGACCTTGGTTTGACCCAGTATGTCATATCTTATGTTCTTATGTTCTTAGCTCTTCAACTTGGAAAAATGACGGCTGGGGGAGATATGATAGAGGCCTATAAATTAATGAATGGAGTAGAACGGGTAAACACATATCAGTTGTTTACTCCTTCAAAAAGAAGAAAGACTGGAAAATGCAATGAAGCTTGTGATAAGGAAGCTTATCATAGCTCAGGAAGGAGCTATAGAAAAGGTGAAGTGACTCTGAACAAGCAACCTGTCAGTTCTGGTAGAAATAAGAAAACAGAATTTTCCCATAAAAGACTACCAGTCCCAGAATGCACCAGGTTTCCAACAGCCACTAGAGGAGCTGAAGAGGGGAAATGTGTGTTCAATCAGGAGGGCTATGAGGTAATCCCCAAGCACTCATCTCAAAGGGCAGGGCCTGATTCAGCACAGCTGCGCTGTGATAAGGTGGAGCACTCATCAAGGCAGAATAAAGGTAGAGTTTATTCTATAGAGAATCATCCTCATCCTCAGAATTATCCTCAGTGTCATCTGGAGGATCATCAGAAGCAGAAGCCAAACCGGACGGACAGAGAGGGCAAGAAACCCTTTGGAAGAAAGAAGAGAAAAGCCTTTGAGAGGTCTAGAAGAGTCCGGAGCAGTACGTATACTGGGAGGCATTCCAAGGGCCAGCATACACCATTGGACTGGGGAAAGCCAGAGGAATGGTGCTGCAGAGCTAGGAATCTCCAGACGGTACCTGTGAGGGAGACGGCTGCACGTGGAAGGGACCCTAAGACCAGTGCCAGAAGGCATGTGAAGAGAGATCCAGTGTCCAGGGATCTGGATTGGAAGGCTGGACATAAGAACTGGACTACATACTGGCCAGGCTATATAGAGAGGAACTCTAACAGCAATGGGAGCTCAGGTATGAACACTGATCTATGCCCTAGCTATAACCTTGAAAGACAGCAGGGAAACAAGTATTCTCCTGAAAGTGCTCCATTGAGAAATTCATCTGTGCCAATCCAGGATATTGAACCCATGATTGTTGAAGAAGGGGGAGTGATTGCAGATGAAGGATGTGTTTACATGGATTGCTCTCTGTCTAAACTCCTTTGGTAATTTTCTGTTACAAAGTACAGCAACCATCACAAAGAAATACAAACTTGTTCTTTAATCTACTCAGAAAAACTCCTGAAGTAGAATTTTGAGCCACGCAGTAGAAAGCAAGCCAGCTAAGGGGTTTCAGCTGGGTAACTGCTAGCAATTGAGCCTTACCTAATTGCTTGTGAGCTCTGAGGGTTCACTTCTGAATCTATGTGGGAAGATATAAGAAGTTAACCTGAAAAGAACAGTTTTTCTCTTCCTTGTGGCTTTTGTTTGTTGTTTGATACACTGCTAAGAGAATATTAGATAAAGCCCACAGAAAAGACCAGTTTGTTACCAACCAGGTCTTATTTCTTTTGCTTTGATTGCCTGACAAGTTCAAATGTTGTTTTCCTAATTTTGTTTTTCCAAGTTTAACACTGAAAGCAAGTAACCTGATTTATGTGCTACCAAGCATATCTGTGTTGGGAGAAATAACCCCATAAATAAATATCTTATTGGCTTTACCCTGATGCACAACTAATTATTGTGAGCAGCTGTGTCTGGTGTGAATGGACTGCATTGCCCACAATCCCTTGCAAATCATATTGATATATGCACTTGCCAAGACTGTGAACATTCTCACCCAGGCAGCCGTCTGACAAATGGCGTAGTTTTTCGGATTGCTTTTGCACGAAGGGATTTACTTGCTAAGGATTACAACTAAAGTTCAAGTTTAAAGCTGGAAAAAAAGATTTTCCCTCAACTGCACTTTGGAGGAGAAGTGGATGTTCCAGGTAGCTGTCCCAGGAGGAAAAGACCCTGTGCAGAGCTGGATTCATCACTGGCATAAGGTAACAAGTACCTGGGCATGTCTAGTGGTGGATGGGAGTAAGGCACAGGGGTAATTGAAAAAAAAAAAGTAGAAAAAAAAACAAACACCTGTTTGGAAGGTGGTGCACTTTGTTTTTTTTCTTTGTTTCTTGCAGGGATCAAGATAGATCCGAGGGAGATGGCTAGCTGGATGGCAGCCCAGTTTAGCAGGCAACAGGAGCTAGCACAGCAGGCTCAGGACACTGCTATGAAAGCCTTAATGGACCAGCAGAAGCCAGTGCTTGATCTGGTGCAAGCCCTAGTTAAGCTGCAGAACCAAAGTGGAACAGATGCAAGACCAGCAGTAAATACTGGTACACCACATGTGGACAGTGTGGGACTCAATCAAGGAATTGGGGCATTTAGTTTTGGGAAGCTAACTCCAGATGATAATGTTGATGATTTTCTAGAGTCTTTTGAAAGAGTGGCACAAGCATTAGCATGGCCAGAGACCCGGTGGGCAGTAAGGCTGGCAGCCTCATTAACTGGAGAGGCGCTTGCAGCTTATAGAGCAATGCCAGCAGCCCAGGCTTTGAATTATAAGGATGTAAAGGCTGCTATTAGAGATCGCCTAGGGTTGTCTATTTCAGAGTTTAGGCGAATGTTTAGAGCTACTACATTGAGAGTGGGTGAAACACCCAGGGCTCTGAGTCAGAGAATCAGAGGATTAGCTGTAAAATGGTTGGAGCCTGAGCAAAAGACGGTAGAAATGTTATTAGACATTATTATGCTTGAACAATTTATGTCTGCGGTGCCTAAAGATTTGCACACTTTCCTTATACAGCAAAATTGCCAAAATCTTGGAGAGGCAACCATGCTAGCAGAGAGATTCTTGGAAGCCACGCAGGCTTGCCATAGAATGGGTGGCCCTCTGAAGATTGGTGCTGAGGCAAGATGTGCTGTATCATAAAAGAAAATAATTAAAAATGTTTCTGAAAATGAATGTACTGTATCAAACCAGATTAAACAGTGGAGTAGAAAGAAATGTTTCAAATGTGGAAAATGGGGACATTTAGAAAAGGGATGTCAGACACACACTAGCTTAATGGGGGTGGATTTAAAACAGCCCAAAGAAGGATTTCTTTTGATGGTTGATGTGCAAGGAATTATCACAAATGCTTTGTTAGACTCTGGGGCAGACCAGAGTATGATGTCAAAAAGGCTTTGGAAGAGGATAGAGGCCCAAGAAGGATTTGTGCCTAGAACCCCTGAAAGCCAAGTTCACATCAGATGCATTCATGGTGCTGCAACATCATATCCCACCTATAGGCTAAAGGTTAAGTGCCTGGGGGAACAAGAGGAAGTCCTTTTAGCAGTGGTGCCTAGGCTACCCTTTGATTTGGTTCTAGGAAGAGACTGACCAAGATTTAAGCAGGGTCTAGTGGAAGGACTAGGAAAGAAGGAGGGAGAAGGATTAATGGTAATAGCTCCCGGGCCTTTATTTGGAAGTCCTCAGACCCCAGCTAAAAAGATGGTTAAGCGTCCAGAAGATCAAGCTACCCCAAAGCAGACATTCGTCTTAAAGTACCATAGGGTCACAGAGAAGGCCCAAGCTCCTAAGCGGGCAACCCCTCAAGCTGCTGGGTTTGACCTGTGCAGCATAGAAAATGTGACTGTACCTAGCCAAGGGAGAGCCCTGGTGCACACTGGTCTCCAAGTGGAAATACCTATTGGATGCTATGGGAGAGTAGCCCCAAGGTCCGGATTAGCCCTTAAATATTTCATCGATGTGGGTGCGGGAGTAATTGATCCCGATTACAGGGGCAATATTAAAGTTCTGTTATTTAATTTTGGACAGAATGATTATCACATGAAGACAGGAGACAGAATTGCCCAATTGATCTGTGAGATGCTGGGTTTTCCAACTGTGGAGGAGGTCACATCCCTGGAAAATTCTGAGCGTGGAACCAAAGGCTTTGGTTCTACTGACGTCAAAGGGGTTAAAAGCCTAGCTGCCACCTGTGCCCGAGAGAGGGAGGTGAATGAAGAGGAAGATTTGGGACCCCAGGTATCTGATTGTAAAGAAAAATCAGAGCCCCAAATAGGTGAGGACCTGACAGTGGTACAACAGGAAGAAATTAGGAAATTGCTTAAAGAATTCCCAGATGTGTTGACACCCATACCTGGGGAGACACATTTGGTTGCCCATGAAATAATAACTCCACCTGGGAAATTAGTTCGTCAAAGGCCATACCGCTTGCCTGAAGCCAAGAGACAGGAAGTAGTGGCACAAGTCCAGGAAATGTTGGACATGGGAGTAATAGAGGAGTCAAAGAGTCCCTGGAATAGCCCCATAGTCCTGGTGCCGAAGCCTGATGGATCTTTAAGATTTTGTATTGACTTCCGGCAGGTAAACGCAATATCAGTTTTTGATGCATATCCAATGCCAAGAATTAAAGAGCTGTTGGACCAGCTGGGACAGGCTCAATACTTAACCACCCTTGATATGACAAAAGGATATTGGCAAATCCCTCTCACCAGGGAGTCGAAGCCGAAGACTGCGTTCAGCACCCCCGTTGGCCTTTTCCAGTTCAAGAGGATGCCTTTCGGACTGCATGGAGCAGCGGCTACCTGCCAAAGGTTAGTGGATCAGGTACTTCGACACCACCAAAACTATGCTTTTGCATATATGGATGATGTCATAATCCATAGTAACACCTGGGCGGAGCATCTAAAGAGGATCAGGGCAGTCTTGTGCTCCATGAAGCAAGCGGGAATCACTTTAAACCCGAAGAAGTGTGCCTTTTCAAATAGGGAGGTAAAATACCTGGGCCACCTAGTGGGAAGAGGAAAAATTAAACCTCTAATGAGTAAAGTAGATAGCATCAGGAATTTTCCCCCTCCAACAACAAAGAAACAACTAAAAAGTTTCTTGGGACTTATTGGATACTACCGCAGATTTATACCGCAATTTGCAGAGAAAAGTGCAATTTTCACGGATATGCTGCGGAAGAATTGTCCAAACCAGCTAAAGTGGACACCTGAAGCTGAAAAAGCGTTTTCAGTCCTAAAAGGAAAATTGTGTACAGGACCGGTACTGAAAGGGGTGGACTTCAGGAAACCCTTTCTGGTTCAAACAGATGCATCGGATGTAGGGCTAGGAGCGGTTCTATCCCAGTGTCATGAAGGGGAGGAGCATCCTGTGATTTACCTGAGCAGGAAGTTGTCACCGGCTGAACAAAAGTATTCCACAATAGAAAAAGAATGTTTAGCTATTAAGTGGTCAATGGAGGCATTAAGGTTTTACCTTACAGGGAGAAAGTTCCAGTTGGTCACAGACCATGCCCCACTTAAGTGGTTGCAGCAAATGAAGAACCACAATGCCAGGTTGACACGCTGGTACATGGCCTTACAGGCATTTGATTTTCAAGTTGAACATCGTGCTGGGAAGTTACACAAGAATGCGGATGCCCTTTCCCGTATTACGGACTGTAGAGAAGAAGTTTCACCAGTGACACCAGTCCGTAATAACTTAAGCAGGGGGGTATGTGATAAGGAAGCTTATCATAGCTCAGGAAGGAGCTATAGAAAAGGTGAAGTGACTCTGAACAAGCAACCTGTCAGTTCTGGTAGAAATAAGAAAACAGAATTTTCCCATAAAAGACTACTAGTCCCAGAATGCAACAGGTTTCCAACAGCCACTAGAGGAGCTGAAGAGGGGAAATGTGTGTTCAATCAGGAGGGCTATGAGGTAATCCCCAAGCACTCATCTCAAAGGGCAGGGCTTGATTCAGCACAGCTGCGCTGTGATAAGGTGGAGCACTCATCAAGGCAGAATAAAGGTAGAGTTTATTCTACAGAGAATCATCCTCATCCTCAGAATTATCCTCAGTTTCATCTGGAGGATCATCAGAAGCAGAAGCCAAACCAGACGGACAGAGAGGGCAAGAAACCCTTTGGAAGAAAGAAGAGAAAAGCCTTTGAGAGGTCTAGAAGAGTCCGGAGCAGTACGTATACTGGGAGGCATTCCAAGGGCCAGCATACACCATTGGACTGGGGAAAGCCAGAGGAATGGTGCTGCAGAGCTAGGAATCTCCAGACGGTACCTGTGAGGGAGACGGCTGCACGTGGAAGGGACCCTAAGACCCGTGCCAGAAGGTATGTGAAGAGAGATCCAGTGTCCAGGGATCTGGATTGGAAGGCTGGACATAAGAACTGGACTACATACTGGCCAGGCTATATAGAGAGGAACTCTAACAGCAATGGGAGCTCAGGTATGAACACTGATATATGCCCTAGCTATAACCTTGAAAGACAGCAGGGAAACAAGTATTCTCCTGAAAGTGCTCCATTGAGAAATTCATCTGTGCCAATCCAGGATATTGAACCCATGATTGTTGAAGAAGGGGGAGTGATTGCAGATGAAGGATGTGTTTACATGGATTGCTCTCTGTCTAAACTCCTTTGGTAATTTTCTGTTACAAAGTACAGCAACCATCACAAAGAAATACAAACTTGTTCTTTAATCTACTCAGAAAAACTCCTGAAGTAGAATTTTGAGCCACGCAGTAGAAAGCAAGCCAGCTAAGGGGTTTCAGCTGGGTAACTGCTAGCAATTGAGCCTTACCTAATTGCTTGTGAGCTCTGAGGGTTCACTTCTGAATCTATGTGGGAAGATATAAGAAGTTAACCTGAAAAGAACAGTTTTTCTCTTCCTTGTGGCTTTTGTTTGTTGTTTGATACACTGCTAAGAGAATATTAGCTAAAGCCTACAGAAAAGACCAGTTTGTTACCAACCAGGTCTTATTTCTTTTGCTTTGATTGCCTGACAATTTCAAATGTTGTTTTCCTGATTTTGTTTTTCCAAGTTTAACACTGAAAGCAAGTAACCTGATTTATGTGCTACCAAGCATATCTGTGTTGGGAGAAATAACCCCATAAATAAATATTTTATTGGCTTTACCCTGAAGCACAACAAATTATTGTGAGCAGCTGTGTCTGGTGTGAATGGACTGCATTGCCCACAATCCCTTGCAAATCATATTGATATATGCACTTGCCAAGACTGTGAACATTCTCACCCAGGCAGCCGTCTGACAAATGGCGTAGTTTTTCGGATTGCTTTTGCACGAAGGGATTTACTTGCTAAGGATTACAACTAAAGTTCAAGTTTAAAGCTGGAAAAAAAAGATTTTCCCTCAACTGCACTTTGGAGGAGAAGTGGATGTTCCAGGTAGCTGTCCCAGGAGGAAAAGACCCTGTGCAGAGCTGGATTCATCACTGGCATAAGGTAACAAGTACCTGGGCATGTCTAGTGGTGGATGGGAGTAAGGCACAGGGGTAATTGAAAAAAAAAAAGTAGAAAAAAAAACAAACACCTGTTTGGAAGGTGGTGCACTTTGTTTTTTTCTTTGTTTCTTGCAGGGATCAAGATAGATCCGAGGGAGATGGCTAGCTGGATGGCAGCCCAGTTTAGCAGGCAACAGGAGCTAGCACAGCAGGCTCAGGACACTGCTATGAAAGCCTTAATGGACCAGCAGAAGCCAGTGCTTGATCTGGTGCAAGCCCTAGTTAAGCTGCAGAACCAAAGTGGAACAGATGCAAGACCAGCAGTAAATACTGGTACACCACATGTGGACAGTGTGGGACTCAATCAAGGAATTGGGGCATTTAGTTTTGGGAAGCTAACTCCAGATGATAATGTTGATGATTTTCTAGAGTCTTTTGAAAGAGTGGCACAAGCATTAGCATGGCCAGAGACCCGGTGGGCAGTAAGGCTGGCAGCCTCATTAACTGGAGAGGCGCTTGCAGCTTATAGAGCAATGCCAGCAGCCCAGGCTTTGAATTATAAGGATGTAAAGGCTGCTATTAGAGATCGCCTAGGGTTGTCTATTTCAGAGTTTAGGCGAATGTTTAGAGCTACTACATTGAGAGTGGGTGAAACACCCAGGGCTCTGAGTCAGAGAATCAGAGGATTAGCTGTAAAATGGTTGGAGCCTGAGCAAAAGACGGTAGAAATGTTATTAGACATTATTATGCTTGAACAATTTATGTCTGCGGTGCCTAAAGATTTGCACACTTTCCTTATACAGCAAAATTGCCAAAATCTTGGAGAGGCAACCATGCTAGCAGAGAGATTCTTGGAAGCCACGCAGGCTTGCCATAGAATGGGTGGCCCTCTGAAGATTGGTGCTGAGGCAAGATGTGCTGTATCATAAAAGAAAATAATTAAAAATGTTTCTGAAAATGAATGTACTGTATCAAACCAGATTAAACAGTGGAGTAGAAAGAAATGTTTCAAATGTGGAAAATGGGGACATTTAGAAAAGGGATGTCAGACACACACTAGCTTAATGGGGGTGGATTTAAAACAGCCCAAAGAAGGATTTCTTTTGATGGTTGATGTGCAAGGAATTATCACAAATGCTTTGTTAGACTCTGGGGCAGACCAGAGTATGATGTCAAAAAGGCTTTGGAAGAGGATAGAGGCCCAAGAAGGATTTGTGCCTAGAACCCCTGAAAGCCAAGTTCACATCAGATGCATTCATGGTGCTGCAACATCATATCCCACCTATAGGCTAAAGGTTAAGTGCCTGGGGGAACAAGAGGAAGTCCTTTTAGCAGTGGTGCCTAGGCTACCCTTTGATTTGGTTCTAGGAAGAGACTGACCAAGATTTAAGCAGGGTCTAGTGGAAGGACTAGGAAAGAAGGAGGGAGAAGGATTAATGGTAATAGCTCCCGGGCCTTTATTTGGAAGTCCTCAGACCCCAGCTAAAAAGATGGTTAAGCGTCCAGAAGATCAAGCTACCCCAAAGCAGACATTCGTCTTAAAGTACCATAGGGTCACAGAGAAGGCCCAAGCTCCTAAGCGGGCAACCCCTCAAGCTGCTGGGTTTGACCTGTGCAGCATAGAAAATGTGACTGTACCTAGCCAAGGGAGAGCCCTGGTGCACACTGGTCTCCAAGTGGAAATACCTATTGGATGCTATGGGAGAGTAGCCCCAAGGTCCGGATTAGCCCTTAAATATTTCATCGATGTGGGTGCGGGAGTAATTGATCCCGATTACAGGGGCAATATTAAAGTTCTGTTATTTAATTTTGGACAGAATGATTATCACGTGAAGACAGGAGACAGAATTGCCCAATTGATCTGTGAGATGCTGGGTTTTCCAACTGTGGAGGAGGTCACATCCCTGGAAAATTCTGAGCGTGGAACCAAAGGCTTTGGTTCTACTGACGTCAAAGGGGTTAAAAGCCTAGCTGCCACCTGTGCCCGAGAGAGGGAGGTGAATGAAGAGGAAGATTTGGGACCCCAGGTATCTGATTGTAAAGAAAAATCAGAGCCCCAAATAGGTGAGGACCTGACAGTGGTACAACAGGAAGAAATTAGGAAATTGCTTAAAGAATTCCCAGATGTGTTGACACCCATACCTGGGGAGACACATTTGGTTGCCCATGAAATAATAACTCCACCTGGGAAATTAGTTCGTCAAAGGCCATACCGCTTGCCTGAAGCCAAGAGACAGGAAGTAGTGGCACAAGTCCAGGAGATGTTGGACATGGGAGTAATAGAGGAGTCAAAGAGTCCCTGGAATAGCCCCATAGTCCTGGTGCCGAAGCCTGATGGATCTTTAAGATTTTGTATTGACTTCCGGCAGGTAAACGCAATATCAGTTTTTGATGCATATCCAATGCCAAGAATTAAAGAGCTGTTGGACCAGCTGGGACAGGCTCAATACTTAACCACCCTTGATATGACAAAAGGATATTGGCAAATCCCTCTCACCAGGGAGTCGAAGCCGAAGACTGCGTTCAGCACCCCCGTTGGCCTTTTCCAGTTCAAGAGGATGCCTTTCGGACTGCATGGAGCAGCGGCTACCTGCCCAAAGGTTAGTGGATCAGGTACTTCGACACCACCAAAACTATGCTTTTGCATATATGGATGATGTCATAATCCATAGTAACACCTGGGCGGAGCATCTAAAGAGGATCAGGGCAGTCTTGTGCTCCATGAAGCAAGCGGGAATCACTTTAAACCCGAAGAAGTGTGCCTTTGCAAATAGGGAGGTAAAATACCTGGGCCACCTAGTGGGAAGAGGAAAAATTAAACCTCTAATGAGTAAAGTAGATAGCATCAGGAATTTTCCCCCTCCAACAACAAAGAAACAACTAAAAAGTTTCTTGGGACTTATTGGATACTACCGCAGATTTATACCGCAATTTGCAGAGAAAAGTGCAATTTTCACGGATATGCTGCGGAAGAATTGTCCAAACCAGCTAAAGTGGACACCTGAAGCTGAAAAAGCGTTTTCAGTCCTAAAAGGAAAATTGTGTACAGGACCGGTACTGAAAGGGGTGGACTTCAGGAAACCCTTTCTGGTTCAAACAGATGCATCGGATGTAGGGCTAGGAGCGGTTCTATCCCAGTGTCATGAAGGGGAGGAGCATCCTGTGATTTACCTGAGCAGGAAGTTGTCACCGGCTGAACAAAAGTATTCCACAATAGAAAAAGAATGTTTAGCTATTAAGTGGTCAATGGAGGCATTAAGGTTTTACCTTACAGGGAGAAAGTTCCAGTTGGTCACAGACCATGCCCCACTTAAGTGGTTGCAGCAAATGAAGAACCACAATGCCAGGTTGACACGCTGGTACATGGCCTTACAGGCATTTGATTTTCAAGTTGAACATCGTGCTGGGAAGTTACACAAGAATGCGGATGCCCTTTCCCGTATTACGGACTGTAGAGAAGAAGTTTCACCAGTGACACCAGTCCGTAATAACTTAAGCAGGGGGGTATGTGATAAGGAAGCTTATCATAGCTCAGGAAGGAGCTATAGAAAAGGTGAAGTGACTCTGAACAAGCAACCTGTCAGTTCTGGTAGAAATAAGAAAACAGAATTTTCCCATAAAAGACTACTAGTCCCAGAATGCAACAGGTTTCCAACAGCCACTAGAGGAGCTGAAGAGGGGAAATGTGTGTTCAATCAGGAGGGCTATGAGGTAATCCCCAAGCACTCATCTCAAAGGGCAGGGCTTGATTCAGCACAGCTGCGCTGTGATAAGGTGGAGCACTCATCAAGGCAGAATAAAGGTAGAGTTTATTCTACAGAGAATCATCCTCATCCTCAGAATTATCCTCAGTTTCATCTGGAGGATCATCAGAAGCAGAAGCCAAACCAGACGGACAGAGAGGGCAAGAAACCCTTTGGAAGAAAGAAGAGAAAAGCCTTTGAGAGGTCTAGAAGAGTCCGGAGCAGTACGTATACTGGGAGGCATTCCAAGGGCCAGCATACACCATTGGACTGGGGAAAGCCAGAGGAATGGTGCTGCAGAGCTAGGAATCTCCAGACGGTACCTGTGAGGGAGACGGCTGCACGTGGAAGGGACCCTAAGACCCGTGCCAGAAGGTATGTGAAGAGAGATCCAGTGTCCAGGGATCTGGATTGGAAGGCTGGACATAAGAACTGGACTACATACTGGCCAGGCTATATAGAGAGGAACTCTAACAGCAATGGGAGCTCAGGTATGAACACTGATATATGCCCTAGCTATAACCTTGAAAGACAGCAGGGAAACAAGTATTCTCCTGAAAGTGCTCCATTGAGAAATTCATCTGTGCCAATCCAGGATATTGAACCCATGATTGTTGAAGAAGGGGGAGTGATTGCAGATGAAGGATGTGTTTACATGGATTGCTCTCTGTCTAAACTCCTTTGGTAATTTTCTGTTACAAAGTACAGCAACCATCACAAAGAAATACAAACTTGTTCTTTAATCTACTCAGAAAAACTCCTGAAGTAGAATTTTGAGCCACGCAGTAGAAAGCAAGCCAGCTAAGGGGTTTCAGCTGGGTAACTGCTAGCAATTGAGCCTTACCTAATTGCTTGTGAGCTCTGAGGGTTCACTTCTGAATCTATGTGGGAAGATATAAGAAGTTAACCTGAAAAGAACAGTTTTTCTCTTCCTTGTGGCTTTTGTTTGTTGTTTGATACACTGCTAAGAGAATATTAGCTAAAGCCTACAGAAAAGACCAGTTTGTTACCAACCAGGTCTTATTTCTTTTGCTTTGATTGCCTGACAAGTTCAAATGTTGTTTTCCTGATTTTGTTTTTCCAAGTTTAACACTGAAAGCAAGTAACCTGATTTATGTGCTACCAAGCATATCTGTGTTGGGAGAAATAACCCCATAAATAAATATTTTATTGGCTTTACCCTGAAGCACAACTAATTATTGTGAGCAGCTGTGTCTGGTGTGAATGGACTGCATTGCCCACAATCCCTTGCAAATCATATTGATATATGCACTTGCCAAGACTGTGAACTTTCTCACCCAGGCAGCCGTCTGACAAGCTACAAAGACTAAACAGAGAAAATATTTTTTCACTCAAGACGTAATCGAACTCTGGAATTCATTACCAGAGGATGTAGTAAAAGCTGTTAGTGTGGCTGAGTTTAAAAAAGGTTTGGATAAATTCCTGGATGAAAAGTCCATAAACAAAGGGGACCATAGAAATCCACTGCTTATCCCAGATAAGCAACATGGAATCTTTGTACCTTTTTGGAAATCTGACAGGTACTTGTGACCTGGATTGGAAACAGGATACTGAGCTTGATGGACCTTTGTCTGACCCATTTTGGCATCTCTTATGTTCTTATGGGTGGACCTTTCTCAAATAGTGCAGCAGAAAGGTTTATACCTATTGGTTCTTCTGTTCCTGTTGTGCGGTTGCATAGTGATTAGGTTGTCGAGGTAGGAGGGTGCAATGTTGTGAATGAGCTTAAACGTTGTTATGAGTAGTTTGAAGATGATGCGGGCGGCTATCGGGAGCCAGTGCAGTTCCATTAGCACTGGTGTTATGTGGTCTGTGACGCTTTTCTCCATGATGACTCTTGCTGCAACATTTTGAGCCATTTGCAAGATATTTAGGGTGTTCTTCGGAAGTCCTTGTAGAATGGCGTTGCAGTAGTCTAGGTGAGGAATGATTAACGCTTGTGCAACAGTCCTGAAGTCAGATTTCTCGAGGATATTACGAAGTGGTTGCAGAACTTTCAATTTGTCAAAAATGGCTCGGTTAATTG
The DNA here is from genome assembly GCA_033557465.1 of Ichthyophis bannanicus. Classification (NCBI taxonomy): domain Eukaryota; kingdom Metazoa; phylum Chordata; class Amphibia; order Gymnophiona; family Ichthyophiidae; genus Ichthyophis; species Ichthyophis bannanicus. The sequence continues at coordinate 399,419,251 of CM066039.1, read as the reverse complement.
TTCGGAGGTGTTTATCCATCTTAAGGTTGCTGTCTAGTAGGACCCCTAGATATTTTATTGCAGGCTTCGTATGATATATGTTTTTGTTGAGGGCGACTGTGGTGGGCGGGATGAAATTGGTTTTCTTGGAGATAAACATGACCTCTGTTTTCTTGTGGTTTATTGACATGTTGTTTTGTTGAAGCCATGTTTGTAGCATGTCAAGGCATTCTTCCAGTGGAGTGAAATCCGGTTGTGTCATGTCAAGGCGCGTGTACAGCATGACATCGTCAGCATAGATGTGGTAGTTGATGTTGTACTTCTGAAAGATCTCGCAGATTGATTTTATGTACAAGTTGAAGAGGAGAGATGATAAGGCGGACCCTTGGGGGATCCCCTGGGTCTGGGGGAACGCATCGGCTTTATCGTCGTTGAATTGTACTTGTTGCATCCTATTGGATATGTAAGATGCAAACCACTTTAGAGGGGTCCCTGTTATACCTATGGATGCTAGACGGTTTAAGAGGGTGCCGTGATGTACTGTATCAAATGCAGCTGAGATGTCGATAAATATAAGTATGAACATATCATTTTTGTTCTCGAGACCCCTGAGTAGGTTGTCAAGGAGTGCTAGCAGTAGGGTTTCTACTCCGTGGTGCTGACGAAAACCATATTGATGCATATCTAAGGCTTTCCTATCGTCAATGTGATCCTGCAGCTGCTGCTGAACTGCCTTTTTGTTAAGTTGTTAAGGGAAATTCAGGGCTTTGAGCAGGAACATAAAAGGAGTTTTCCAACAAGGTGCTGGATAATATGGAGAAGATGCAGTGTAAATTATAGGAGTTACAAGTGGAAAAATTTGATTTTCAGCTCGAGTTAATCAGAAGTATTATGAAGTCTGATGTCTGAGGGAGAGGGAGAGACAATCTACTATATTTAAAATAAAGAGGGATGGTGATCAGATAATTTATCAAGATGCTGCCATTTGAGATAAGTTTGTAACATACCATCGAGTTTTATATGCCCAGGATGGCTCCATTGAAGTGGATCAGATCAATAGTTATCTAGACCAGGTTACCCTTCCTAGTTTGAGAAGAGTGAGAGCTGTTGGATAATCCTGTTAGAATTAGCTACCGATTGTCCATACAGTACAAGGTAGATGTACAATAGCAGTATTAGCTAGACGGATTTAACTGCTGCAGTGTTCTGATGGTGCATAAGTTGTAATCCTGTTAAAACGTATCCACTGAATTGTCGTAAGGTCCGACGTAGACACACAAGACCAGAATTGGATAGACGGAATTTCTGATGTAATGATCTAATAGTGCTTAAATAGCCCTCCAAAATCTGATTATACCCGCTAGATTACCTACGGTATACACCTGTTAGAACCTTATATTGTCAGAAGGCCCCTAACCAACTTAACTCACCTAACTCACCTACAGTACAAATGGCACCCTCCCTACTAGCCTTCACTAGCTGCTACCTCCTCGTCAACCTATTCTACAGTACCCTCACCCTCACCACCACCCACAACCCCATCCCAGTACTGCACGGCCTAGGTAAGAGATGTTCTGGTGGCCCCCACTGACCATCTGCAGAAACCAAGCACAACCTACAACCACACTTACTATACATATTTCTTCAACATACCACGAAGGCCCAGGTAGAGAAGCACTGAAATCCCTGCAACCTTAAATGTGCCCTCATAAACGCATGCTTGGTCTGCAGGAAATGGCCAGCCATCTCCGACCTTATAACCAACCATGATCTAGACATGCTACTGGTCACAGAATCATGGCTGTCCGACTCAGACTCAGTCCTCCTCAACCAACTCATCCCTCCTGACTTCTCAATCCACACAAGCCACACAACTAACTACAGAGGCGGAGGCGCCTTCATCCTAGTAAAGACGGAGCTCCAATTTCAGCTGCTGTCCTCCAATAGTACAATCGATCTGGAGTCAATCACCATAACCAACAAATACTCCACCATCAGCCTAATCTACTGTCTTCCTCCCCGGATGACCTCTCGACCATAATTGACCTCGCCTGCAACCCCAAGAACCCACGCATACCAAACTGGGTAATGGGTGACTTTAACCTGCCAGCTCTCCAAAGCACCCACTCCAAAGCCTTTCTCAAAGCACTCAATGAGTTGGGTTACAAACAGGTAATTGATGCCCCCACCCACACAAAAGGAAATATACTGGACCTGGTCTTTGCTCCAATACCTGCCATAAGCCCGAGCTACAACCTCGATATATCCATCACTCCAGTCCCTTGGTCCAACAACAGCCTACTGTAATTAAATTTCAGATGCCCATATATCAAGCTCACAACTCTCCTTGCAAGACAGACGAGCCTTCCTCAGCACCCACAAGACGATTCCAGCTCTTTGACAAAGAAGAGATCAGCAACAAAGTCCTACCAAACCTCAGCTTGGCATCACCCAACCTCGATGAAATGATATCCACTTGGAACAACAGCCTAGGCTCCGTCGCACATCTACTTGCCTCAAACAAACCACCAAAGAGAAGAAAATAAGCACAATGGTACTCCGCAGAAATACGAACTTCACTACTCCACCTCAGAAAGTTCAAAAGACGATGGCGGCGCTCACGATCCTCAGATGACCTGACAGCCTACACCTCCCACTTAAAAGTACACTGTGAAGCAATCTCAAGGAAAATGAAAGAACATCACTCTGAACTCCTGCGACAATCCCTAAATAAACCCCATGACCTCTTCAACATTGTAAAGACCCTGATGAAGGAGCCTTCTCCCCCCCCAACCAGACCTGCTACACCCTCAGGAATTCGCGGACTACCTACAGTCCAAATCCAGCCAAACCAACACCACCATGACTCCCATACCAGGTCTCAAGCCACGCCACCTAACACCGCTGACTGCCTTCACACCTCCTTCCGTGAGAAGCATTGAGGACATCATCACATCTATCAACACCACCACAGCCCCCAACGACCCCTGCCCAGCATTCTGGATAAGATCGCTGAGCGCGGAATTCAGCCCATTCCTAACCAAGATCATGGACCTATCTTTTTCAACAGCGGTGTTCCTACTGACTCTAAAACCAACGTCCATCCAGCCCCTTCTCAAAAACAACAAACTAGACCCCAAAAAGGCGGAATCCTATTGACCAATCTCTAGTATCCCCCTGCTGACCAAGATAATGGAGAAGGTCGTGCAATGCCAAATCCAACACCACATTGAGACCACTGCTCCTCTCGACCCATGTCAGCATGGCTTTAGGGAATCACATGGCGTAGAGACCCTCCTTACCACTCTACTCAGTACCTTAATCATGTAATATTACCTGTATATAGTTAAAAACTCTGTTCCATGTAAAGTATACAGAAGTATACATATTTTGTTAACTGTTCCATGTAAACTGCCCTTGATCTCTGGAAGGGGCGGTATAGAAGAAATTGTTAAATTAAATAAATAAATAAAATAAATCACAGGGATTGATAACATCAGACAAGGAAATGCGCTAATCTTCATGGACATTGCTGCCGCATTGGACTCAGTCAACCACGAGCTGCTCCTGGCATGTCTCCAAGAGAAGGGAATCCACGGTTCAGCCTTGAGTTGGTGCAAGTCATACCTACTACTACTATTTAGCATTTATATAGCGCTACGCACGCAGCGCTGTACAAAAATATAAGCAAAAAGACAGCTCCTGCTCGTCAGAGCTTACAATCTAGTCAAGACAACACAGAATAATAGACAGATCAGGAAAACAATTATGGTGACACGGAGCAATAGTTAATTCGGGATAAAACAAAGTATGGGGTACCTGACAGACAGATGACAACAGGTACGAACCGACTCCAGGACCTCCGAGCCTTTTCAGTAAAAGCAAGGTGTCCCCCAAGGCTCATCACTCTCGGCCCTCCTGTTCAATATATACATGCCGCCCATTTGCTCAATCATCCGCTCCTTCAATATCTCCTGCCTGGTGTAACTACTCTTCACACCATTCTGAATCAACTAGCCTGACTTCTCGACATTTGATGCTGTCACAGACTGGCTCTACACGCAGAGCCTCAGGGTTAATTTTAACAAAACAGATGTCCTCTTCATCACCAGGAATCACTCTTTCACCCCTCCCGCATCAATAAGGGTAAGAGACGCTGAGCTCCTGAGCTAGCCCACCATCCGCTGCTTGGGTATCACACTTGACCAGCAGCTCGACATGAAAACACATATAAGCAACACCATCAGGGCAATCTATCACAAGATACGAACAATTCACCACCTACGACCCCTACTGGAACCAGATGATTTCCAGATGATTTTTCAAGCATTGGTAACCCCCCACTTCGACTACGCCAATGCTATTCTTCATGGACTCCCCAAGAACACTCTGAACCCCCTGCAACTAGCAATGAACGCCACTGCCCGCATCCTGCATGGAGCCTCCAGAAGAGACCACATAACCCCAATCTTGAAACACCTCCCCTGGCTTCCGATCCACTGCAGGCTCACCTTCAAAGTATTACTACTGACCTTCAAGGCAGTCAACAAACAATCCTCCATCTCCCTCACAGACCTCATCCTCCCCACCCCTCCAAACAGGTCCAGAAGGGCATTCGCTGCAAACACACTCGTAATCCCCAGCGCAATAACAAAATGCTCCCTGGCAGCAAAGAACAGAGCCTTTGTGTTTTACGCACCTACACTCTGGAATGCCCTCCCAACCACCATCCGAACTATTACCGACCTCGCCCAATTTAGGAAGGCACTAAAGCACCATCTTTTTCTCCTACATTACTCCCAGTCCAGCGAAACATCACAACCCAACATACCCTCCACCCACTATAACGACACCACCAGCACACTCACGTCATGTTGACGCAACCACATCCAGAAATACTACTGCCCAACCTGTAAATAGTTATCTAAATTGTAAATAGTTTCAGAGAGTGTCATGACTCCACAATCATACCTGTGACACAATAGCTCCATTTGTATATAGTTACCCCCGTTGAAACCTAAGTTACAATACCTGTTCTCTGTAATGTACATTGCATGTTCCGCCACATTGTACAAATTGATGTTACCTGTAAACCGCGCTGATTTTAAAGAGCGCGGTATAGAAATGATTAAAATAAATAAATAAGGAGATCACAGCATTTGATAGTTTTCAGGTAATATGGGAATTGCCACTGAATAAGTCTCCTGGACTGGATGGAGCAGTTCCTTTGTTGGAGAAAGTGTTTAATAGGCTGTTGTGAGATGGCTGTCTTCCTCCCTTGATGAAAAGGATGGGAATTTCAGTTCTTTATAAGGCAGGAATGCATAGAACTAATTGTGGCTCGTATCACCATATTTCTCTACTCATTACAGATGTGAAGATATTGGCCAAGGTTTTGGACAATGGACTTGCTAGAGTATTGCCTGGTTTACTGCATGCAGATGAGACAGGTTTTTTTATAAGGGAGGCAAACAGCTGATAATATTATAAGGGTGTTATATTCAATGTGGTTGGCACAGCAGGGTAAGATCGATGGATCGATGCAGGAAAAACATTCATCCAGGTTCATTGAGGGGCTTTATTTGCGGTCCTCCACAAGGTAGGGATGGGCCAGTATTTCATAAAATATCCATATAAAACAAATACCCTTTATACCACCAAAAATACAAATACTAAAACAATTATAAGCCTAACTTCAAAAATTATTCAAATTACATTAGGGTATAAAAAGACCTCAGGAAAGCTCTTTCCCTACATCTGGCGAACTGAATCACCATAGGTTTGAGCAGTAAATCTACACATCACAGGTCTCACCCTTTTAATTTCAAAATGTCACAAAACCAATTACCCTAATAAATATCTATATCCAAAAAAAGTACTTTTAAGGGATTCTACCAATTTTTTTTTTTTATTACTCAATAATTTATTCTTCACATTCACAAACTTAAGTTGAAAATCTTCAACAATTAATATACTATACTACTTAATAATTCATTCTTTACATTCACAAACTAATGTTGAAAGTCTCCAACAACTGATTTACTTCCTGAAAAGAAGAGAAACAAACAGCTCACAGCAAATCACTTCGAGCTCTTACTTCTTACAAATGCAAATGCCTATAGCCCAAGAACTCGAAGTGATTTGCTGTGAGCTGTTTGTGACTTCCAGGGAGGCATTATGAATGTGTGAAACAATTGCTGCTTAACGTTCAGATGGGTATTTGCAGGAAATAGAAGCAAATTGCTGTGAGCAGTTCGGGACTTCTATGGAGGCTGTGTGACTGCTGTTAAACCTTCAGATAAGTAATCGGATACTATTTGAATGGTGTGTGTTAACCCTTTCTGAAAGTATTTTGTTTCTCTTCTTTTCAGGAAGTACGTAAATCAGTTATTGGAGACTTTCAAAATTAGTTTGTGAATGTAAAGAATGAATTATTAAGTAGTATATTAATTGTTGAAGATTTTCAACTTTATTTGTGAATGTGAAGAATTGAGTAACTTTTTTAAAAAAAATTGGTAGAATCCCTTAAAAGTACTTTTTTTGGATATAGATATTTATTAGGGTAATTGGTTTTGTGACATTTTGAAATTAAAAGGGTGAGACCTGTGATGTGTAGATTTACTGCTCAAACCTATGGTGATTCAGTTCGCCAGATGTAGGGAAAGAGCTTTCCCGAGGTCTTTTTATACCCTAATGTAATTTGAATAATTTTTGAAGTTAGGCTTGTAATTGTTTTAGTATTTGTATTTTTGGTGGTATAAAGGGTATTTGTTTTGTGTGGATATTTTTAGAATTACCCTTTGGCAGTAAGATTGTATAAGTTACCAATATTTCATAAACCATCTTGACTTGTAGAAAGACGGTATAAAAAAAACCCTGTTAAATAAATAAATAAAAATAAAATTGATTTGGGAACTTTACACTGCTCCCGCGTATTCTGGGAAGAGGCACCTGACAGGTAGGGCGAATGCAAGGATTGGAGGTGCCCCAGGCAGGGCAGATGCAAGGATTGGAGGTGCCCTAGGCATGCCCTCCATCCTGCTGCCCCCCCCCCCCCAATCCTCATTGCCATCCCTCGCTGGGCAGAAGCAGCATCAAAAGAGGGAGGAAACAGCACATCGGAAGAGAAGGAAAACACAGCATAGTGCTGGAGAGTATTAGTAAGTGCTGCATTGCAGGTTGGGGGCCATTGCCGCCCTTGTTCGCCTAATGGTAGCGCTGACCCTGCCTACAGGGGTGCCCTTTGTCATTATTATTATTTGCATTAATGGTAACTCCTTTGGTGGAGCTGATTAGAATTCATTCTGATGTTAAGGAATTGGAGGTAGAGGGGTTCTCTCATAAAATTTTGCTCTTCACGGATGATGTTTTCTTTATGTCACACAACCTCATCCCTCTGTACTGGTTCTATTAAGGGAATTAGAGATTTCTCCAGGAACAAGCAGGAAGTCAGTCCTCACATATGGGTGACATCGGCACTGAGAGCTCTGTGGAAGCATCCCCCAGCTTTCAAAGAAAGCCTTTGGGAGATGCTACCATGCATGTGTGATCCCCTTCCCGCCCAAGGTGCCATCTTGCTCAGTCTCCTTTTTTCTGCGGAGTCCTTTAGACGTCTGTCTGGCTTGTCCTCTGAAAAAGTAGATTTTTCTGCCTGAGTTTCATACTCGCCTCCCGTACTGCATCGGTACTCTTCCCGCCACCAGACTCCGCTGTCTTGGCATCAAGTTCGGGTCCCTTTTTGTAATTTTCCATTTTTGGTGTCTTTGCACCTTTATTCTAACTGGCAGCCTGGCGGGTCTTCAACCTCATTGGGGTACGTTTTTCCCCCATGGCTGCCAATGGCTTCAAGAAGTGTGATCGTTGTACCAAAATTATGTCCTTGACTGACACACCTGACTGCTACCTTCGCTGCCTTGGGCCGAACCATGACCCCACAGCATGCAGTCTCTGCAAAAAGATGTCCAGGAAGGCCCTCAAGAACTGCCCGTAGCAGCACGATAAGTTTTTCCCCCCGAGTCCCCGGTACCTCCAAAGGCCAGAGTCACATCTGAAACTAGGGCATCTCGGAGGGGCCCTACCGAACCAGAGCGGCACCATGGTTATTCAGAGAAGGGGATCTCCCTCGAGGGAACCCAAGAAGAAGAAAACCTCAAAGGCGGCATTTCTGGATGGATCCGACAGTCTGGGTGCATCCTGAGCCAGGTCCTGCAGACCGAGACACTCATCTGAGGGATCGGAGAGGGAGCAACTTGCAAAGGTCCCCAGGAAGGACTCAACTTCGGACCAGCCTCAGTCGCCAGACACCATCCTCAATGATGATTCCCCCTCAGGGGAACTGGCGTCGGGCCCGATTCCCTCAGAGTCCAGAATTCCCTGGAGTCCAGAATGGCAGCCCTGGAGCACAGTTTATCTGCCTTCATGGACCAGCAGCGGGAGCTGTTTTCTGGCATGACCGGTTCATCTGCCCCGACCACCGGGCCCTCGACGTTGAAGGCATCCCCGGAGGCCGAGCCGATCCTCAAGACCCTTCAGCCTCGGCTGAGGTCTCGATCCGGTTCCGGCTTGATGGGGCCGCTATCATCCCAAGCCAGTGTGCTTGGCATCAGCCACGGGGCATCAGATGGCAGCGGGCAAGAATGGGGGCCTCAGAGACCGTGGGCCGGGATGGGGCCCGTGGACCATCCTTTCTTTGAGTCCTCGATGGACTACTCCGAGTGGGAGACAGAGGATGAAGAGTTGCCTGACACCCATCGCCACTGCAACGTCCTCTCAGACTCTCCTGTTTCAGAGCCCCGGCGGCAGTCTCCGCCATAGGACATGAGGCTCCTGGACTTTGTCAAGGACATGTCCAAAGCCCTAGCATTCCCAATGGAATCGGAGGAGGACCCTTGGGCGGATGAGTTAGAAATCCTACAGTATGTGGCCCCTCCGAGGGAATCGCTTACGGTGCCCATCCCACCCATCCTGGAACAGTTGATACTTTGTGGGAGATGAGCAGGCGGCTCAACTCGATGTATCGAGTCTGCCGGAGCCCAGGCTTCCAGAAATCACGGCTGCTGCACAACTCCATGGTGATGGAGTCGGCCATGCATCGACTGAAGAGTCAGAAGACACACTTCTTGGTGCCTCCCGGCAGGGAGGCACACACCTTGGATGCTCTCAGCAGAAAGTGTTACCAGGCCTCGATGCTCATTGGCTGCATCCAGGCCTACCAGCTGTACATGGGCATGTACCTGAGAGACCTGGCGAAGGAACTCACTGTGTTCTCAGCTAGTCTGTCTGAGGAACCCTTGCAGCAATTCAAGAACCTGGCCAAGGCCATCCGTGAGTGCTCCAAGTTTGTCTCGGGCAGCATATGATGGCTTCGAGTCGGCTGCTCGAGTAGTGGCAGCAGGCATCGGTGTCCAACGCCAGGCTTGGCTACAGACGTCTGACCTCAAGCAATGGGTTCAGGACAAATTGGTCAATGTCCCATGCCAAGGAGAGAACCTCTTTGGCAAGACCATGACTGACAAAGCTGCCGAGCTGGAGACTGAGTTCATGACAAGGACCAGGCTCTCTAAAAAGACCGCTGCCCCTCCCCAACAGAAGGGCTCAGGTAAAAAGCCCTTCTACCTGAGAAAGGGGGCTGCTTAAAGAAATACCCACCTTTTCAGGCCTCCTTGGCTCCCCAACAGGGTCAGCAGGCCAAGGGACATGGGCATGACCCTCATAAGCAGAAGGCTCCAAAACCTCAGGCATCGGCCCCGGCCCAGCCAGGGGGGAGATTTTGACTCCTTGAGCATAGCCTCTTGTGATAAGGAAGCTTATCAGGACCTAGGAAACAGGGATAAAGAGAAGGAATTCACCCTTATCAAAGGACCTATTTTACAAGGTCAGAGACACAAAACTCCATTTACACCTAGAAAGCAGGTTTTTCCTAGCTGCAATAGGTTGCAGAATGCCCCTAGTGGAGAAAAGGAGAGGGAATGCAGGCCCAGGGTAAGGATCCCTTACGTCACTGAATTCCCCAATCACTCAGCTGCCACGAGGCAGTTTGACTTCCAACATCTGAGAGGAGAAGGGGTGGGGCTGGAGCCTGAGAGGTTTAAGTCTAGGTCAGATTATCCAGAGAGAGAGAGAGGAGTAGGAATGCCTACTGGAAGAGGAATGGAGCTGGAACACTAAGAACAGCAGGAACAAGGAACACAAGTTGGAGGACAGGACGAGGAAGCTCAGGTGAAGCCAACTACAATTGTGTTGTTTTTTTACCTGAAGCCAAGTACCTCCTGACTGAACTACCTTTCCCATGAGGCATTACGAGGCAGCCAGTCAGGTAAAGGCTAAATGGTGAATCTCTCCTATGACAAGCACGCCCCTCCACACTGTCTGTAAGGGGCTAAGGGCGTGACACTCTCTACTCCAAGGAGGTCAGCAGCTCACATGGGGATGTCTGATCCACTATGCCCAAAGGTGGCTAACCATCACCACTGATTTCTGGGCACTTCAGGTGGTCAAGGAGAGCTACTTCTTCCATCTGACTCAGAAACCTTCTCCTTATTTTCCAGGAGAGCCCCTTGGGTCTCCCCTTCACTGGGACCTTCTACTGAAGGAGCTTGCAGGTCTTCTCAAGGACAAAGCGGTGGTACAAATGCCCCACCATCTCAGGGGCAAGAGGTTCTATGCCAGGTACTTTCTCGTGCCAAAAAGGACAGGAGGCCTAAGGCCCATCTTCGACCTGCGCAACCTCAACAAGTTCCTGGTGAGGGAGAAGTTCAAGATGCTCTCCCTTGGAACATTGCTGCCTTACCTCCAGCAGGGAGCTTGGCTGTACTCCTTGGATCTGAAGGATGCCTATACCCACATCCTCATTCACCCCAACCACAGGCAGTACCTGCGGTTCATGGTGAGGGGTGTACACTACCAATACGGGCTGCTGCCTTTCAGTTTGGCCTCCCTCCCAACGGTCTTCAAAAAATGCCTGGCAGTCATAGCCACCTTCCTCTGCTTCCCAGGGGGTCTTCATCTTCCCTTACCTGGACGACTGGCTCATAAAGGGAGGCACAGCCTCAGAGATGAAGCAGGCGACTGCATGCACCATCCAGGTCCTGCAACACTTAGGTGTTTGTTAGGGTTCCTAGAAGGGAGTTTGGCAACCTACATGGCCCATAGATACTTAACAGAAATCTTACTACTGAGTGCATGTATGGTGATAGTGCGCTGCTGGAAATCAGTGGAGAGGCCTACAGTCTCACTATGGAGGGTGCGGACCAATGATCTGATGCTAATAGACCAGCTTTAATACATGCTTAAGGGTCAGACTGAAGAGCATCTCACTCTTTGGGCCCCCTATAGGTCCTGGATGCAGTAGGTAGCCATCGCCTCCCCCTGCTAAACTTAGCAGCCCCTTAGTAGACTAGTTTGGAGCAGACTCTTCTAGTGTTAAGCTCCACACACCACTTTCTGTCTGTATACCATTAATAGTTGAAGAGAACTGTGTCTCTGGAAAAGGGGAGGGAAGAAAAAGGGGAGGGGGAGGGGGAAAGGCTAATACGTACTAGGGCCCTTTGTTTGTTTGTTGACAATTTGTTCTATGATGGGGGAAAAACTGTTGTTATCATTGGCATCTGTTGTTGTTGTAATCCTCACATTTATATATAAAAAATGTTATTTAAAAAACGTAAAAGGAAAATGAGGCCACTATGGTTCTCAGAAGAAGTATCTGGGAAGTTGAAGAAAAAGAAGAAAACAAGCATCAATATTTGGAAAAGCTAAGAGAACCTAGGAAAGGAGTCAGGAAAACAAAGATACAAATGGAAGAAAAAACGGCCAATGCAATAAAATGGGGGGAACAAGACATTTTTCAGATATGTTAGTGCGAGAAGGAAGTTCAAAAGTGATATTGTGAGAGTCAAGGATAAAGGGAAGGAATATGTAGAAATTGATGAGGATAAAGTGGACTTGCTTAACAAATATTTTTGTTCTGTGTTCACAGATGAAGGGTCAGGAGTAGGCCTCATAAAATAGCCACAAATAGGAACAGAAGTGAAGGGGATCTTGAATGATTATCAGAAGATTACATTCTTGAAGAACTAGTTAAACTAAAAGTAGACAGTGCGGTGGGGCAGGATGGGATACATCCACAAGTACTGAAAGAACTTGGGGAAGTTCTATCGGCTCCAATGTCTAACCTTTTCAGTGCTTTTTTTAGAGTGGGGAGTGGTCCCAGAGGACTGGGCAAGGGCATATGTGGTTGTTTTGCACAAAAGCGGAAATAAGGATGAGGTTGGTAACTACAGGCTAGTCAGTCTGACCTCTTTGGTGAGTAAATTAATGGAAGTAATAGAGACAAGGACAGTATTTAAATTCAAGAAGGCATGGGACAAACACAGAAGATCTCTAAAGGAAAAAAGTGACTTTAGTAGTTGGCATGGAAGAGCAGACTGGATAGGCCATATGGTCTTTTTCTGCTGTCATGTTTCTATGTAGAATTTTCTGCTTAGGTGGGAGGCACAGTTCATTAAGTATCTAGGGGTGTGATTCACTAATAAATGTTTAAAAAACCCTTTTTGGGGTGAAATATCTTCCACTTATGACAAATTTTGAGAAAGACTTAGTGAAGTGACATCAAGGAGCGATGTCATGGTTGGGCAGGATTGCTGCTTTAGAAATCTCCTCCTGCATCTATTATATCTATTTTAAATTCTCCCAAAGATCAAGTTATTAGAGTTGTAAAAGAAACTTTTCTGCTTCATTTGGAGGCATAGGCCACCTAGGATGGTACAAAGAGTTATGGTAATAGGAAAGAAGAAGGGTGGGTTAGCGGTCCCAGACATACGTATATCTTTACTGTTTGGCTGCCCAAATGCTCCAGGTAATGGATTGGGGGGGGGGGGGGGGGAAGGAGACAATAAAAGATTTGTACTGGTGGAACAGAGTTTTCTACCACAGTATCATCTATTTTATCTGTTTTGGATGAACAGGCAACCTTCGCAAGAGGTCCAGATTAGGAATCCCTCACTTGGTTTGCAACTTCTCTTGTTCTGAGGGCTGCTGTGCATCAGTGAGCTGAGGGCTAAGCTATCAGTAGCTTAACTAATGGCAGAGTCTCCCAAGACGGACATGTCTCAGCTGAGGTGCCAGACCAAGACAAACCACCCATCTGGGCAGCAGCAGAATGGGATGGTGTTGGTGGCAGAGAATCACATTTCTGTAACAACAGCAGCAACACTAGAATTACCTGTGTGGAAGAAAGGCCTGGGAATCTACTTCCATATCTTGCCAGAAATACCCAATGGATAGTCACAACAAAACAAATTGCACTATAGTGCTGGAAGATGAGACCCCAGGTCAGAAGGCACTCAACTGGCTACTGGGGAGGAGCTAAAGACTTTTCAGAGTAAAGCCAGCATTTATAATGTGGTTGGATCAAAGCCCTCGGGACATCTGACTGCTGATGTAGCTGCACATGAAATGAGAGTCAGAAGCTGTCTTACATAAGAACATAAGAACATAAGATATGCCATACTGGGTCAGACCAAGGTCCATCAAGCCCAGTATTCTGTTTCCAACAGTGGCCAATCTAGGTCATATGTACTGTCGTGGGGCGCGCCCCCTACGCCATTAGAAATTATGGGTATGCTCCACGGCAAAGATTATTTTAGGTAGCCAAAGGGAATGTAAGGTTCACTTGACGTATTACTATTACTATTACTATTGTGGTGTAGAAGGTCCCTCAGATCCCTTAGAGAGTGATAAAGTGCAGGATTCAGCTTCAGTGAAGGAAAGTAAACAAGTGCACATGGCTCCTGGTTTCCAGGGAAACCACAGGCAAAGCAGATTAGAGGAGAGGAAAACACGCCCCTGCTGCAGTTCAGCTCAGCAATCACGAGCTAAGGCTGGACACCTGTTGGAAGGAGTGGTCAGGTTAAACCCAGAAAACCAGAGATTTAAGAGAAGCTCATTAGGAAGGGAGCAGGCAGATCTGGAAGCACATGGGGAAGCAGAGTTGGAAGGCCAGCTGAGAGCACAGCCATGAGGAAAGCAGTCACGAGAAACAGAGGATTTGCTTGGGAGTGAAGACACAGAGGAATTCATGGTAACAGAGGATTCTCTGACCTTTAACTCAGAAGGGGAAGTCAGCACAGGAGACGAGCAGAGAGTCCGTGCAAAGGAGCAAGGTACAAACAGCCCAGGTTTGTTGCTGTGGGTAAAAGGCAGCCATAAGGGGAATGTACCAAGAAGGCAGACTTGTGTGCACGTAGAAACTCCAAGGCTTACAGCTGTAGCTGATCCTGGAAAGCAGAAGGAATCTCTCATAAGGAAGCAAAGAGGTAGGCTGAGTGACTGGTATAAAAGTAAAGCTGTTTTTAAGAAGTGCTCTGCTATTAACCCAGAAGGGTGGGGCTTTCCATGTGGTGAACACTGTGGCAATTACAAGCCGTGTGTAGCAGAAGGCTACGGGGAAAAGTCTATTGCTGAAGGAACAGGTGTGTGCTTGGAAACACCTTGTAAGCAATTGCAGACATTTCCAACTGAGAGTCAGTATGAACCAATGGAAACTGAGCCATCTGTAGAATATCTGCCTATTGAGTCAATGGACTGTACAATGTCTGTGTCCGAGAAGATAAAACCTGTATAATAAGTTTAAGTTGTGCAGAGAGAGAGAGAGCTGCCGGTAGCAGCCAAAGGAAACAGCACCAAAGGTTTTGGAACAGAAGTGCTCTTTATGTTGGATTATAGTGATGCTGATATAAGAAGCTGTTTGAGTTACATTCTTATATTATTTCATGCCAGAAGTTGTATGGCCTTGTTCTTTATTTTCCATTTGTAAAACCGTTTGGGAAGGGGAATTAAAAATCCTGTTATTTGCCTGAACATTCGAGCTCCACAACTCGCCTTATTTCAAATAGTGAAAAAACGTCAACTCCCAGAAGGCAGTGCTTTCCCCAAGCACCATTTTACTAATTGAATAAGGAATCAGGCTGCTTATTTCCACTAGCTCAAGCTGTGGAGTAATAGCAACATTACACTATATTCATCATTGGAATAATCACTGTCCCTGTCTGATACAGGTCTGTGTGAAATGTCTCTAGGGTCTTGTCTCCAATACCACTGTGTTCTAAGTGCTTTAGGGATTTTCTGAAACCACTCTGGTTTCTTCTTCTTTACAGAGTGAGCATTTGTTTTAACAGGACCTTTAGGATTCAAGCATTTAGTATCATCAATAAAGCTTTCATTCCTGGAGTCTGGTTGGTTTGAATCCGTGGAGTTTTCTCTTTCAGAAACTTTCCTCCTGTAACAGGTTCTCTGCCTGTAAGCTTTAGGCAAGGCTGTGCTTTCTGGCAGTTTGGTAAAACCTGACGTGGATTCCCTTTTCTCCTTTGGTAAGAACTTAGCTTTGTCAGAAAGTGCTTTTCCTTTCTTGCCTGGTAAAACTTGGTTAGTATTTCCCAGAGACTGCAAGCTTTCCTCCAAACCATTCTCTCTGGTTCTTTGCTTATGTCTTTCTGCTCTTGAATCAGGAACGCTGTGAGAACAGGGAGTGGCACACACTCTAGCTTCAGTGCTTGCTCTAACAAACTTCCCTTGAACAGCTGCACGCTTAGCCTGGCCCTTCTGAACTTCACCTTTGTGAACTCTGTTCCTTTGGGCTTGCTCACATAGGATTCCTTCACTTACTCCTTCTCTTGGAGCTGATCCTCTCAATAGAGCTGTTCCTCCTTGTGAAGCCGTTCCTCTGTCCTTCTCCTTCTCTGCTTGCTCTCTCTCCTTCTCTGCCTTGTTGGCATTCAGCTCTGGCTTATAAAGGAATCTTTCCTTCAAGACTTCCGGGGTCATTCTCAGGTGCAAATCATTAGCCCTCTTAGGCTCATTAGCTCCTGTATGTTCATTCCTGCTCCCTCTAGCTGTGCCTGGAAGTAACTGCACATCTAGATTCCTAAAAGAAACAGGGTTTCTTTTCAAGTTCTCATCTTTATTGATACCCACATCATGACACATCCCCCCTCTTAAAATATTACGGGCTGAATGTTCATCATTATCACAGCACGTAATTCTAGACATCGCGTCGGCGTTATAATGCAGCTTCCCTGCTCTATGTTGTACTTGAAATTCATATGGCTGCAACGCCATATTACCACCTAGTCAACCGGCTATTATTGTTGCGCATCTGGCTCAACCACTTGAGTGGGGCATGGTCCGTGATGAGGATAAACTTCCTTCCCATTAGATAGAACTTTAAGGCTTCCACTGCCCATTTTATTGCTAAGCACTCCCGCTCGATGGTGGAGTACTTTTTTTCAGCCTGTGAGAGTTTCCTGCTCAGGAAAATGATGGGGTGTTCAGCACCCTCCTGCATTTGGGAAAGGACGGCACCTAGGCCGACTTCCGATGCGTCTGTTTGGAGCAAAAATTGTTGTTGAAAATCCACCCCTCTTAGTATGGGAGCTCTGCACAGCTTCTCTTTCAACACCTTGAAGGCAGCCTCTGCATCTGCCGTCCAGGATAGGGTGTTTGGGGCATTTTTCCGCAACATTTCCGTGAAGATAGCGCTTTCCTCCGCGAAGTGTGGGATAAAACGTCTGTAATATCCGATGAGCCCTAAAAAGCTTTGTAGATGCTTTTTATTCTGGGGTGCGGGAAAACTGCGAACACTTTCTATTTTATCTAACAGAGGACGGACTGTACCGCGTCCTACTACATGTCCTAAGTATTTAACTTCGCAGGCAGCAAACAGGCATTTTCCTGGGTTTAAAGTTAAACCAGCCTGTTGCATTGCGCTCAAGACTGCTTTTACTTGGAGCAAATGCTGATTCCACGTAGCGCTATGAATGACTATGTCATCCATAAAAGCCGTGGCATAATTTTGATGCGGACGTAAGACTATGTCCATCAATCTTTGACATGTCGCGGCTGCTCCGTGCAAACCAAAAGGCATGCGGCGAAACTGAAACAGGCTGACTGGCGTAGTAAAGGCTGTTTTTGGTCATGCCTCTCTGGTCAGGGGGACCTGCCTGTAGCCTTTGGTCATGTCTAAGGTGGTGAGATACTTAGCTTGACCTAGCCGGTCTAGGAGTTCTTCTATGCGCGGCATAGGATAGGCGTCAAAAGTGGATATGTCGTTGACCTGGCGGAAGTCAATACAGAAACGCATCATTCCATCTGGCTTGGGGACGAGGACAATAGGGCTGGACCAAGGGCTCCGAGACTCCTCTATCACTCCCATGTTCATCATGTCCTGTACTTGCGCTATGACTTCTTGTCTTTTGGCTTCGGGCAAACGATACGGTCTTTGCCTGATAATTCTTCCAGGAGGAATGATGATTTCGTGCGCAACCAAATTCGTTTCGCCGGGAACGGACGTCAACAGATCCCTAAACTTCTCCAGCATGCTGAACAGTTGTTGCCTCTGCACTATAGAGAGTTCCTCACCTACACATAGCTCCGGACTGGCTTTACAGTCGGACAACAGTGGGCCCAGATCTTCATCCACTTGCTTTTCTCCTACGGCTACAAAGCTTTTCATCTCATTCTGCCCAGTGGAGCCAAATCCTCCGCTCCCTCGGCTGGTAGGGCTTATCATAGGTACTTCCTCCAAAGGCGGGAAGCCCACCCGCTCGCATATCAGCTGAGCTATTCGTTCTCCAGCTTTCACTTCAAAATTCTCATTCGCAAAATTGAATAGGAGGACCTTGATAATACCCCTATAATCTGGGTCAATTACCCCAGCGCCTACATCGATGAAGTGTTTGAGAGCTAATCCTGAATGGGGTGCAATTCTACTGTAACATCCCGCTGGTAACTCTACTTGAATGTCGGTGCTAATCAAGGCTCTGCCGCATTTAGGGACTGTCTGACTTTCAGCACTGTATAAGTCATACACGGCGGCCTGGGGCGTGGCTCGACAGGGACTTCGAGCTTTCTGTGAGGTTTTACAAAATTTTAAAACAAACCTCTTTTCCGCTTCCACCGGTATCTGGAGTTTGGGTTCCTTAACTTTCCCTAAAAGGGGATTGGGAACTATCCTTCCTTTGAAAGAGGTACCTTTGGACACGAGAACTTCTCGTGGGTTTAAACCTTCCTCTAGGCCTTTCTCAAACCGTGGCCAGTCCCTACCTAAGACTAGCTCTTTAGGTAATTTGGGCACTACAGCTATTGACATATTTTTTTCTATTCCCAAACCTCTGACCAGTAATTTGTACACAGGATAAAAGGTGGCAGCGCCATGCACACATTTTATCTTGACTCTGCCCTCTGGTTGACTTGGGACGGACACAGCTTGCTCTTGGATAATGGACCAGAGCTTGCGCGAAATCATTGTCTGGTCCGCGCCAGAGTCAAGTAGAGCTTTGGCAGCTACTCCTTGTACAGTGACATCAAGGACAAATCCTTCTGATAATAGGTGTCTGTTCTCCCCCATGAGAGCAGTACGTACTCGGCACTCATTCATAACATGATCCAACTTTCCACAGCCAAAACATCTTTTGGAATGACTTTTCTCTACATTCCTAGCATTTTTTACATTTTGTGTCTTAAACTGTGAGAGGCTTCCTGATGACTGCTTAAATGTCGCTACTGCCATCTTTGCTACCTCCCCAGTACGCTGGGTAGCTAATTCAGCCTCTAAATACCTTTCCGTTAAGGCAATAGCCTCTGCAGTAGTGCGACAATTTTGGAGGATAAGGAAGCTCTGTATACTACTGGGTACTGCACTCATAAACTGCTCAAGGATTATCATATCCATTAGTGTTTCAATGGTTCTTTCATTAGGCCTTAGCCACTTCTCAGCTAAGCTCTTCAGCCCGTGACCTAATGTCTTCGGCGTTTTGCCTACTTCCAAACGTGCCGCACGTAGCTTACGGTTATAGACGAGAGGAGTCAGGCCGAGGCGTTCCCTGATGGCCTTCGTCACCTCACTATAATTGTTGGCTAACGAAGCGGGCATTGCCCTATAGACTGACAGTGCCTCTCCAGTGAGGGAAACTGCCAATCTAATGCACCACT
Organism: Ichthyophis bannanicus; assembly: GCA_033557465.1. Taxonomy (NCBI): domain Eukaryota; kingdom Metazoa; phylum Chordata; class Amphibia; order Gymnophiona; family Ichthyophiidae; genus Ichthyophis; species Ichthyophis bannanicus. The sequence goes on along the minus strand of CM066039.1, from coordinate 399,400,288 downwards.
GCTCTTCCGGCCAACCCACGGAAAGAGCTATTCTTTCAAAAGAGTCCAGGAAGTCATCTGGATCATCATTTACTCCTAACTTCCCTAAAGTTAGAGTCTCGTAGGACCCTAGTCCTACCGGACAGTTGCCCAGTCCTGAGCTCTGCTTCAGATGTTCTGCAGCTTCCTGTGTCTTCTGCTGATGGCTCAGATAGGTTTCCAGCATCTGCAGGACTGGCTTTTGTTGTTCCTGCATTGCCAGGAATGCATGCTGCTGTGTTTGCGCAGCCAGTTCTGCCTGCTTGCTGAATTGTGCCGCCATCCAGCTAAACATTTCTCGCTGCTCCATAATGATGAGATACCTGGAAAGAGAAACAAAAAAACCCAAGTGTGGCTGCACAAAAATCAGACCTACACTTCCCTTTTTTTTTTTTTAAATTTTCCCTTTAAACTTTTACTTGTATCCACACAAGTTATGCCCATCTACCTGTTACCTGATAGAATTGTAGACTCGAACTCTCATCAAGGGTGGTGCTGCTCTGTGTTGTAGCACTCCAGTGTAGTCAGCAACCTCGCCTTCCGTTCCAGCTTCTCTGCAGTCCGGTCCATGTTTTCCTCCTCCGATCCGGGTTTCTTCACTTCCGGTCCGGGTTTTCTTTCACCTCCAGTTGGGGTTTTCTTTCACTTCCGGTCCGGGTTTTCTCTTACCTCCGGTCTGGGTTTTTCTTTTTTTTTTTTCAAGCTGAATACTGGTAATTTTCTATTTCTTTTCAGTATGTCTTAGGATTATATCCAAATCCAAACAACTACGCCATTTGTCGTGGGGCGCGCCCCCTACGCCATTAGAAATTATGGGTATGCTCCACAGCAAAGATTATTTTAGGTAGCCAAAGGGAATGTAAGGTTCACTTGACGTAGAAAATGTTCTTACTTATTCCAGCTTCCTAAGAGAACTCATTAATGAAACCAAGTGTAGGGAAACAAGGCTTTTATTCCCCGTCAGTGCAAGGGTTCAAATAAGACATTGATAATCAAACAGAAAGTCCTTTGTTCCAAAAGGTACCAGCATTCAAATCATCTGCTTAATTGTTAAACTTCACAATTAATGCAAGGCTTGATCAGAGGAATTCAGTTCATTCCAATAGCATAAGAATTCTACAAGCTTCTTCTAGGTTACACAGTGGCTACAGACTCCTGGCATGAGGTCATGCACAAATCACAGTCCATCTGTTCAGGTTGAGGAATGGGAACAGTATTTATACATTCTATTTCCATGGCTTCTTCATTACTATATTCATCATTGGAATAATCACTGTCCCTGTCTGATACAGGTCTGTGTGAAATGTCTCTAGGGTCTTGTCTCCAATACCACTGTGTTCTAAGTGCTTTAGGGATTTTCTGAAACCACTCTGGTTTCTTCTTCTTTACAGAGTGAGCATTTGTTTTAACAGGACCTTTAGGACTCAAGCATTTAGTATCATCAATAAAGCTTTCATACCTGGAGTCTGGTTTATTTTTATTTATTTATTTATTTATTTCAATTTCTTATATACTGCACTATTCAGAATCAGAGCGGTTCACAAAGAACACAAAAGACCAGAACAACAGGCTGTTCGGTATTACATATAACAGGAGTATCAACTTGGAAAACATGGGAGAACTATATACATAGAATATATAATCTGTTGGTTTGAATTCGTGGAGTTTTCTCTTTCAGAAACTTTCCTCCTGTAACAGGTTCTCTGCCTGTAAGCTTTAGGCAAGGCTGTGCTTTCTGGCAGTTTGGTAAAACCTGATGTGGATTCCCTTTTCTCCTTTGGTAAGAACTTAGCTTTGTCAGAAAGTGCTTTTCCTTTCTTGCCTGGTAAAACTTGGTTAGTATTTCCCAGAGACTGCAAGCTTTCCTCCAAACCGTTCTCTCTGGTTCTTTGTTTATGTCTCTCTGCTCTTGAATCAGGAACGCTGTGAGAACAGGCAGTGGCACACACTCTAGCTTCAGTGCTTGCTCTAACAAACTTCCCTTGAATAGCTGCACACTTAGCCTGGCCCTTCTGAACGTCACCTTTGTGAACTCTGTTCCTTTGGGCTTGCTCACATAGGATTCCTTCACTTACTCCTTCTCTTGGAGCTGATCCTCTCAATAGAGCTGTTCCTCCTTGTGAAGCTGTTCCTCTGTCCTTCTCCTTCTCTGCTCCTTTCTCTGCTTGCTCTCTCTCCTTCTCTGCCTTGCTGGCATTCAGCTCTGGCTTATAAAGGAATCTTTCCTTCAAGACTTCCGGGGTCATTCTCAGGTGCAAATCATTAGCCCTCTTAGGCTCATTAGCTCCTGTATGTTCATTCCTGCTCCCTCTAGCTGTGCCTGGAAGTAACTGCACATCTAGATTCCTAAAAGAAACAGGGTTTCTTTTCAAGTTCTCATCTTTATTGATACCCACATCATGACAGTACCTAGCAGTTTCCCCAAGGGACACAGGTTCCACAATGCTTGTATTGGTTCAAGCATTGATATCCTGGGTCCCTTCTTAATAATGGTTTATGGACCTTTCCTCCAGGAACTTGTCCAAACCTTTTTTAAACCCAGCTACACTAACAGCCTTTACTACATACTCCGGTAACAAATTCCAGAGTTTGATTACACGTTGAGTGAAAAAATATTTTCTTTTATTAGTCTTAAATAGTTTACCCTGTAGCTTCATTGCATGTCTCCTAGTCTTTCTATATTCTGATAAGGTAAACAATCGATCTACGTTTACCCGTTCCACTCCGTTCATTAATTTATAGACCTCTATCATATCTCCCCTCAGCCGTCTCTTTTCCAGGTTAAAGAGCCCTAACCTTTTAAGCCTTTCTTCATAGGAGTACCCTTCCATCCCCTTTACCATTTTGGTGGCTCTTCTCTGAACCTTTTCTAAAATCGCTATATCCTTTTTAAGATACGGCGACCAGAATTGCACACAATATTCAAGGTGCGGTCTCACCATGGAACGATACAGAGGCATTATAATATCTTTTGTTTTATTTTCCATTCCTTTCCTTATCATACCTAGCATTCTATTTGCTCTCTTGGCCGCCGCTGCACACTGGGCCGAGGGTTTTAACATGGTATCCACAATGACGCCTAAATCTTTTTCCTGGGTGGTGGTTCCTAATGTGACATGGAACATACGAAGTATGAACCAAGGGAAGATGGAGGTGGTCAAGAATGAAATGGAACATGTGCAACTTGATCTGTTGGGTGTCAGCGAACTGAAATGGACTGGCATCGGGCACTTTGCATCTGATGACCACATGGTCAACTATGCTGGAAATGAAAGACAAAGAAGAAATGGTGTTGCTTTTATAATTAAGAAGACACTTGCAAGAACTGTAATGAAATTTATTTATTTATTTAACTATTTATATCCCGCTTTTCACCGGGTCAAAGCGGCGTATACAATTGCAATCAGTGAATGCTTAATTTCTATTCATCTACAAGGAATGCCCATTAAGACAACTATAATTCAAGTATATGCCCCAATAACAGCTGCAGAAGAGGATGAAATTGATGAGTTCTATGAACAAGGACAAGCTAAAATTGACAGAACATGCAAACAGGATATCCTGATAGTCATGGGTGACTGGAACGCAAAAGGTTGGCAACAAGAAGAAGGCAAAGTGGTTGGAAAATATGGACTTGGCAACAGAAATGAAGCTTGAGAAAGACTGATAGAATTCTGCAAGACCAGTGATCTATTCATCTCAAAACCCTTTTTCCAACAGCACAAGTGGCGACTGTACACATGGACTTCACCCAATGGATTGTACAAAAATCTAATTGGCTACGACTGTGGAAGTCAACAATGGGAAAGCTCTATAACATCAATGAAGACAAAATCTGGAGCTGACTGTGGTACAGATCACCAACTACTAGTATGCAAACTCAAGCTAAATTTGAAAAAGAGTAAGCCACTCATAAATGTAGAAAAATATGACCTTGAGAATGTACTACTGAAATTTAAAGACTGACTCCAAAATCAATTTGCTGCTTTAGATACAAATGACAGAACTCCAGAAGAGTTATGGGATGACATCAAGAAGGTTGTGTTGGAAGAAAGTGAGAAGTCTCTACAAAAGCTGAAAAAGCAAAAACGGCCAAAATGGATGACCGAGAAACTCTGAAAAGTGCCCAGAAATGCAGAGAAACTAAAGCCAGAGGAGAAAGAGAGGCAATCGCAGAAAACAGATTTCCAATGTGCAGCCAGACAAGACAAGGAGAAGTACTAAAATGAGGCATGCAAGGAAATAGAAGCAGAAACTATTAGAGGAAGAACAAGATCAGTTTTCCTAAAGCTACGAGAGTAAAGAAAAACTTCCTGCCTTGAATTGTAATGCTATAAGATGCTCAAAGATCCATATTGAATGATGCTGAGAAGAAAAGGTGGAAAGAATATACAAAGTCATTATACGATAAAGATCAAGTGGACCAAAAACCGTTTCAACCTGTACCTTATGATCAGGAACCATTGGTGATGAAAGAAGAAGTCGAAGCAGCATTGAAAGCCTTATCAAAGAACAAAGCACCAGGCATTGATGGTATTCTCACTGACGTATTACAGCAATCGGATGCAGCTGCTACCATATTTACAAGGCTCTGCCAGGAAATTTGGAAGACAACATCATGGCGAACTGATTGGAAAAGATCTGTGTTTGTTCCAATACTGAAAAAAGGTGATCAGACTGACCGTTGAAATTATTGCATAATTGCTCTGATCCCACATGCCAGCAAGATTCTACTCAAGATCATTCAGCAAAGACTACAACCATACCTGGAATGAGAGCTGCCTGAAATGCAAGCAGGATTCAGGAAAGGGTGAGAAACTAGAGACATCATCGCAGATGTACGATGGATCCTTGAAAAGACAATAGAATATGAAAAGGATATCTACATGTGTTTATCAACTACAGCAAGGCTTTTGACTGTGTATATCATGATAAATTCTGGTCCACATTAAGAAGCATGGGTATACCAGAATACATGATCATTCTCTTGCAGAACGTTTACATTGATCAAGAAGCAACAGTTTGTACGTAACAAGGAGAAACAGAATGGTTTTAAATAAGCAAAGGTATACGACAAGGCTGCATACTTTCCCTCTACCTGTTTAATTTATATGCATAAAAAATCATCAGAAAAGCAGGACTGTATGAAGACAACCAAGGTATGAAGACTGGTGGAAGACTCATCAACAACCTTTGCTATGCTGATGATACCACATTACTGGCTGAAAGTAAAGACGATCTGAAACATTTGCTTCTCAAGTCTTAACATTGGCCTACACCTTAATGTAAAGAAGACAAAGATCTTGACAACTGGCAAAATTAATAAATTGAATTATGGTGCTGGCGATGAATACTGTGGGGGTCATCCCGATCCCAAATAGTGGGGCCGGATGTCCAGCCCCCGCTATTCCCTTAGACCCGATGCTGATGACAGTGCTCCCCGCATGTACACAGGAGATGTGTGGGGAGCTCTGGACGGGTGCGTGAGGGGGAGGCCAGAGGAGGAGCAAGGGCGGGCCAGAGGTGTGACCCTGACCCCGGATGTATGGAGCCGATTCTGGTCGCGGCCCTGCATGTCCAGGCTAGATGAAAGGGACGGGAGACTTATTCCACTTCGGGTGAATAAGTCACCCCATGTGAGGCAATCAGCAGCAGTGGACATCTCTCTCCCCCTCCCCCCCCCCGAACGGTAAGGCAGGCCCAGGAGGTTCCCTGCAGCCTGACCCTGGCCTCGGCAGGCCCTTTCTGGGGTTGGGCGGTGGAGAAACAGCTTTTGGGATTCAGCAGGGGATCAGAGTGTATGCATGGCGTCCCGGTGCCATGGCAATGCGATGCCATGGCACCGGGGCTCTTTGCAGGCACTGTGGCTGGGTTGGACAGGGTGTGCATTGTGCATCTGGCGGCTCAGCATCGGGGCACATCCTGCCTATCCCGCAGATCAGAATTGGGTGCAAATCCGGCCCGTCCACATTCTGGATGGGCCAGATGGGCCCCAAACAGAATTGACCTCTGTGTATCCCATGGACTGCCCGAAAAACAAACCAGTCAATAGTGGAGGAGGTCAAACCTAAGCTTTCCTTAGAAGCTCAGATGACAAGACTTTGACTTTTATACTTTGGACACATCATGCGAAGAGATCATTAGAAAAAGACATCATGCTTGGCAGGGCCGGATTTACCTTGAGTGAGGCCCTACGCCAACAAAAATTGTCGGCCCCCAGAAAAAATAAAAACGAGATCAACTTACCAAAACAGAAATGGCAATAGATGTATAGAATTGCCTGACATAAAGAGGCAATAGGGACAAAATCAGCATCGGAATTCAAGAAATACATTAAAAAAGACATATTCCAGTTAATAAATTCAAAATAAAAAGTATTTTTCTACCTTCTGTTTGGGCATTTTTTCAGTTGCAATTGCTCCAGTCACTTTCTTCTGGTTTCTTTGTGTCTTCTGGAGATCTATCCATTTGTCCTTTCTTCTCTTTTAGATGTTTTCCATTCTCTCTCTATTTCTGCTTTAACATACTGATTGTTTCCCTTTTGCTCTTTCCCCCAATTCTTTCCTTATTCCTTTATCATCCATTTAAATTTCACCCTTCCATTTTCAAGCCCCTCTTACTCTCCCAATACCCAGCCCATCATAGACTTTTCTTCCACACAAAATATTTCTCCCCTCTCCATTCTCATTCCCCATCCATTCTAGTCCTCCCCCAAAATCAGTTCCCTTATAGTTCTAGACCCACCCAGCATCCACTCCCTTCTAGTCCCATTCTCCCATGCCCCACATCAGCCCATTTCCAGTCCTATTCTAGCTCATCAGCCCATTTCCAGTGCTAGCCTTCACATCACAGGCCATTTCAAGTCATAGCACCCACCATCACATCCCATTTGCAGTCCGAGTCCCCCTGCACCATCACAGCCCATTTGCAGTCCTAGTTCCCCCCCCCCCACCATCACAGCCCATTTGCAGTCCAAGTTACTCCCCCCCCATAGCCCTTTTCCGGTCCAGGTTCCCTCCCCCCATCACAACCCATTTCCAGTCCAAGTCCCCCCCCATAGCCCTTTTCCGGTCCAGGTCCCCCTCCCCATCACAACCCATTTCCAGTCCATGTCCCCCCCTCCCATAGCCCTTTTACAGTTCAGGTCCCCCCCCATCACAGCCCATTTCTTTCCAGTCCAAGTCCCCCCCCCCCCATAGCCCTTTTCCGGTCCAGGTCCCCCCCCCTTCACAACCCATTTCCAGTCCAAGTCCCCCCCCATAGCCCTTTTCCGGTACAGGTCCCTCCCATCACAACCCATTTCCAGTCCAAGTCCCCCCCCCATAGCCCTTTTACAGTTCAGGTACCCCCCCCCCCATAACACAGCCCCGTTCTTTCCAGTCCAAGTCCCCTCCCAGCCCTGGTCCGGTCCAGGTCCCCCCCCAATCACAGCCCATGCAGTCCTTGGCCCCCCCGACCAGCACCGCGGCTGTCTGAGAGGCTTCAGAGGGAGCCGGGTAAGCTCGCGCGAGGCCCCGGCTCCCTCTGTACAGCCGCCAGCGTGAAGAGCCTTTTCCTTCACGCTGGCGGCTGTATCTGTGAAGCCGCGAATGCTGGGAAAGGTTAAAGGGCATTGCCAAAAACGTGTGGGAAGATGTCTTCCAAGGCCCTCCGAAGTCGTCAGCAGCAAAGTGAAAGGCTTTTCTCGGACTCGGCCTCTGCCCGGGCCCGGACCTCGTCTGAGGCTTCAACATCTCGGGATTCCGAACCCGAGAGGCGTCGGAGTTCCTCGGATAGGGGGTCCCCCGACTGGGAATGTAAGAGGAAGAAGCGGCTCGCGAGGGCGGCATCGGAGGAGGTCCCTGGGCCCTCGAGGTCCAGGTCTAAGACCCCCGACAGTCGTCCCGGGCCCGTGGACCAGGAGAAGCCGACCAAAGTTCCTCACATCGATCCGGAGTCTGCTGGACACGTAAGCCCTGTTGTCCTCGTAGACTCGCCTCCCCGATCACACACACACACACACACACACACACACACACACACACACACACACACACACACACACACACACACACACATTGAAGTAAACTGAAGCAGCTTTCTAACAACCTCCTATCTCTATTCTGTAACTTTGTAATAAGCCTATTTCTATATAAGAACATAAGAACATAAGATATGCCATACTGGGTCAGACCAAGGTCCATCAAGCCCAGTATTCTGTTTCCAACAGTGGCCAATCTAGGTCATACGTACCTAGCAGTTTCCCCAAGGGACACAGGTTCCACAATGCTTGTATTGGTTCAAGCATTGATATCCTGGGTCCCTTCTTAATAATGGTTTATGGACCTTTCCTCCAGGAACTTGTCCAAACCTTTTTTAAACCCAGCTACACTAACAGCCTTTACTACATCCTCCGGTAACTAATTCCAGAGTTTGATTACACGTTGAGTGAAAAAATATTTTCTTTTATTAGTCTTAAATAGTTTACCCTGTAGCTTCATTGCATGTCCCCTAGTCTTTCTATATTCTGATAACGTAAACAATCGATCTACGTTTACCCGTTTCACTCCGTTCATTAATTTATAGACTTCTATCATATCTCCCCTCAGCCGTCTCTTTTCCAGGTTAAAGAGCCCTAACCTTTTTAGTCTTTCTTCATAGGAGTATCCTTCCATCCCCTTTACCATTTTGGTGGCTCTTCTCTGAACCTTTTCTAAAATCGCTATATCCTTTTTAAGATACGGTGACCAGAATTGCACACAATATTCAAGGTGCGGTCTCACCATGGAACGATATAGAGGCATTATAATATCTTTTGTTTTATTTTCCATTCCTTTCCTTATCATACCTAGCATTCTATTTGCTCTCTTGGCCGCCGCTGCACACTGGGCCGAGGGTTTTAACATGGTATCCACAATGACGCCTAAATCTTTTTCCTGGGTGGTGGTTCCTAATGTGGAACCTTGCATCGTGTAACCATAGTTTGGGTTGTTCTTCCCTAGGTGCATAACCTAGCACTTGTCCACATTAAATTTCATCTGCCATTTTGATGCCCAGTCTTCCAATTTATCAAGATCCTCTTGCAATTTTTCACAATCCTCTTGGGTTTTAACAACTTTAAATAGTTTTGTGTCATCTGCAAATATGATAACCTCACTCCTTATTCCACTTTCCAGGTCATTTATGAATATGTCAAAAAGCAGCAGACCCAGCACAGATCCCTGGGGTACACCAATATTCACCTTTCTCCATTGGGAAAATTGGCCATTTAGCCCTACCCTCTGCTTTCTATCTTTTAACCAGTTCCTGATCCACAATAGTACACTGCCTCCTATCCCATGACTCTTTAGTTTTGCCAAAAGTCTCTGATGAGGGACCTTGTCAAAGGCTTTCTGAAAGTCCAGATACACAATATCAACCGACTCACCTTTGTCCCCCTGTTTATTCACTCCTTCAAAAAAACATAACAGATTAGTAAGACAAGATCTTCCTTGTCTAAAGCCATGTTGGCTGTCTCCCATTAGGTTGTGACTATCTACATGCTGAGTAATTTTATTCTTTATGATGGTTTCTACCATTTTTCCTGGTACTGACGTCAGGCTCACCGGTCTGTAGTTTCCCGGATCACCCCTGGAACCCTTTTTAAAAATTGGTGTTACATTGGCGATCCTCCAATCTTCGGGTATTAGAGATGATTTTAATGATAGTTCACAGATTACTGATAGCAGGTCTGCAATCTCATATTTCAGTTCTTTCAACACCCTTGGATGTATACCATCCGGCCCAGGTGATTTGCTACTCTTCAGTTTATCTAACAGTTGTAAGACATCTTCCCGATGTATCGATATTTCCTTCAATTCTTCCGCACCTTTAAATACCACTTCAGTCATGGGTAACATCCCTACATCTTCCTCAGTAAAGACCGAAGCAAAGAATTCATTCAGTCTCTCCGCTATCGCCTTGTCGCCTCTTAGTGCTCCTTTAACCCCTTTATCATCTAATGGACCAACTGACTCTCTCACAGAACTTGCTTTCAGTTGAAAGAGGCTCTCTCCCTGAACATTTATGCCATGGAGGTATTTAAACATCTCAATCATATCACCTCTATCCCGCCTTTCCTCTAAGGTGTACATATTAAGATCCTTAAGTCTGTCCTAATATGCTTTATAATGAAGCCCATTAATCATTTTAGTAGCAACCCTCTGCACCGACTCCATCCTGTTCACATCCTTATGAAGATGCGGTCTCCAGAATTGCACACCATACTCCAAATGAGGTCGCACCAAAGACTTATACAGAGGCATTATCACCTCCTTTTTTCTGCTAGCCATTCCTCTCCGTATGCACCCAAGCATCCTTCTAGCTTTTGCCGTCGCCTTTTCTACCTGTTTAGCTACTTTAAGATCATCAGACACAACCACGCCTAGGTCCCGCTCTTCTTTAGTGGACAAAAGTACTTCACCTCCTATACTGTATTGCTCCCTTGGATTGCTGCAGCCCAAATGCATGACCTTACATTTTTTAACATTAAATCCCAGCTGCCAAATTCTAGACCATTCTTCAAGCTTAGCTAGATCCCTCCTCATGTTATCTACACCTTCCTGGGTGTCTACTCTATTGCAGATTTTGGTATCATCTGCAAAGAGGCAAACCTTACCCGACAGCCCTTCCGCTATATCACTAACAAAGATGTTAAAAAGAATCGGACCAAGGACAGATCCCTGGGGCACACCACTGGTAACATCCTTCTCCTCAGAGTGAGCTCCATTTACTTGTACTCTTTGTCGCCTCCCACCCAACCAATTTCTAACCCAAGCAGTAACTTTAGGGTCCATCCCTAGGATGCTCAGTTTGTTTATAAGTCACCTGTGAGGAACAGTGTCAAAGGCTTTACTGAAATCTAAATACACCACATCTAGACCTCCCCCTCGGTCCAACTCCCTGCTCATCCAGTCAAAGAAATCAATCTGCCTCTGGTGAATCCATGCTGCCTCGGATCCTGTAATCCGCTGGACTCCAGAAACCTCACTATTTTCTCTTTCAGCAGCGTTTCCAATAATTTACTCACCACCGAAGTTAAACTAACCGGCCTGTAGTTTTCAACCACATCCTTACTTCCGCTTTTGTGTAAAGGCACCACATGAGCCTCTCTCCAGTCCTTTGTCACCACTCCCGACTCCAACGAGGCATTGAAAAGGTCAGTCAGTGGAGTTGCTAGAACGTCCCCAATTTCCCTCAGTATTCTATGGTGTATCCCATCCGGTCCCATCGCTTTGTCTACTTTAAGTTGAGCTAGTTTCTCACGAACACAGTCTTCTGAAAATTGTTCAAGATGTCCCTCGCTTCTGTTCTTATTTGTGGGTGTTTTCTGAGGTCCTGCTCCTGGTACTTCATCTGTGAATACAGAAAAAAAATATTTGTTAAGCAATTCCGCTTTATCCTTATCAGCTTCTACATATTCCCCCCCTGCACCCTTGAGTCTGACAATACCACTTTTGCCCTTCCTCTTCTCACTAATATATCTGAAAAATGTCTTATCCCCCCATTTTATTGCATTGGCTATTTCCTCCTCCTTTTGAATCTTTGCCTTCTTGACTACTTTGCTAGCTTCTCTAAGTTTTTCCAAATAACGATGCCTGTCTTCCTCTCTCTGTGATCTCTTGTATTTCATGAAGGCCTCCCTCTTTTTCTTCACTTTTTCAGCTACTTCCTTCAAAAACCATAGCGGTCTCCTTTTCCTTTTGCCTTTATTTACCATTTTAACAAAAAGTTTGGTTGCCCTTAAAATACCCCCTTTCTGTTTTGCCCACTGTTTTTCTACATCCCCCAGCTGTTCCCATCCCACTAACGACTCCCTGAGGTATTGGCCCATCTTCGCAAAGTTAGTCTTCCTAAAGTCTAAGATCCTCACCTTGGAATGGATTCTAACAGCCCTAGTCCTAATACTGAACCACACCATCTGGTGATCACTGGATGCAAAATGATCTCCCACTACAACATCAGAAACACTTTCACCATTGGTAAGCACCAAGTCCAGTATGGCCCCTTCACGTGTGGGGTCTGTTACCAATTGCCTGAATAGTTCTCCCTGTGGAGAATCCAGGATCTCCTTACTTCTAGATGATACTGCAGCAGGAATGTGCCAGTCAACATCTGGCATATTGAAATCTCCTATCTGTAGCACTTCCCCTTTCCTAGCAATGCTGTGTATGTCTTCAATTAACTCTCTGTCCACCTCTTCCTCTTGTGAGGGAGGTCTGTATATCACACCAATGCAAATAGATTTCTCTTTCCCTCTTTCTAGTTTAACCCACAATGCCTCCTCCCTCCCTTTTAAGCTCTGTAATTCCAAAGCTTTAATAGTAGTTTTTACATATAGTGCCACTCCTCCTCCCCTTCTTCCTACCCTGTCCTTTCTGAATAAAGTATAGCCAGGTATAGTTACATCCCAGTCATGGTTTTCTGTGAACCATATTTCTGTAACTGCCACTGAATCCAAGTCAGCCACTCCCACCAAAGCTTCAACTTCAGGGATCTTATTTCCCATGCTACGGGCATTAATACACACTGCTTTCCATATGTTACCCCTGTTACCCATTTCCATAAAGGTATTTAATGTATCACCTACCTGGGGGCTTTCTTCACCCATCCCCAACGAATCTAGTTTAATGCCCTCTTCAGTAGATTAGCCAGTCTACTACCGAAGATGCGTTGACCTTTCTTGGACAGATGGATGCCATCTCTGCTCTGCAACCCTTGGAACAGCATCCCATGGTCTAGGAAACCAAAACGCTCTCGATGACACCATCCACGCAGCCATGCATTCATCTCCAGGATGCGAGCCTCTCTGCCTTGGCCTTTACCCTCAACAGGGAGGATTGAAGAGAACACCACCTGTGCACCTAACTGCTTCACCCTCTGTCCCAGAGCCATGAAGTCACTTTTGATACGTTCCGAGGTATACCTGGCAGTATCATTTGTTCCAACATGGATTAGCAACATTGGGTAATAGTCAGTGGGCTTGATGAGTCTCGGCAAACTCTCCGTAACATCTTGGATTTTGGCACCAGGCAGACAGCATACCTCTCTGGACATCAAGTCTGGTCGGCAGATGGATGCCTCAGTACCCCTCAGAAGAGAGTCTCCAACCACCACTACCCTTCGTTTCCTTCTGGTTACTGATTCTGCAACTTTGGGGACTTGAACTCTGGTTCTTCCCTTTCCAGGGATGCTTTCACCTCCTCCACTTCCAGGGCTGCATAATGGTTCTTCAATTCAAGGGCTGGAGAAGTTGGATTGGTGATTTTGCAGGCCCTGGTGACTTGTGTCCAACCATCGACATTCTGTTGGCACCCATCTTCTCCTGTGCTGGAGAGCTTGGTTGCTGCAAGAAGCATCTCATCAATGTACTTCTCACTGTCTTGAATGCTCCTCAGCCTCGCCACCTCCTCTCTGAGTTCCTCCACTTGTTTCCTCAGAGCTTCAGCATGCAGGCACCCTGCACATGGAACCGGTCCTTCAACTGGCATTGGGATCGCTGTCTGGACTGAGGCAGAAGCTGTAACGGGTGCAACAGCTTTAGCAATATGATTTTTCCCAGCCATTGTTCTGTTCGTGGAGCTTAGGTATCTGTTCAAGCAAAAGAGAGAGAGAGATCTACCAAGTACCAGCCGGTTTCGCAGCTGTCCTTTCAGAGAAAAAGCAGTTAAATCTCCTTAATTATATTCAAAATGTGCTGGTCCAATTCTCTGTGATTTGTTAAAGGGGGAGGTGCCCTATAAAGCAAGACCGCTCAGTAGGGGTGGGTGGGGGTCGGGGTGGGTAGGGAGGGAACTGACACCTGATTAGGTGTTCGTAGAAATACAAGACAAAAAATGGTCCTTTCGGAGTGGTATAAACAATATACTAAATGTGAAGAACACTCCACTTCAAACTATTGGCTATTGGACAATATCAGCAAATTATTGGTCATACGTAGTCTCAGATCAAACTTGCGCTTATGATCACATTTGTTCAGTGAAACATAAATAGCGCTTGATGACATCAATGACTACTAGATATTCTTTTTCTCATGCTGATGTGTAGATAAAAATTTTTAGTGCTTATTCTTGAAATCGTTTTTATCTTTTTATCTATTTATGTGCCAAGGTTTTAAAATAATCTGTAAAAGCTTATGAGGCAGAACAAACTTAGCTTGCTCTATGTTGTTCTCTTCTGTTCAGCTTTCAACACTTCTCCTTACGCCTCACTCATTCAGCGCCTTCGCGTGTTACTCCTATCCGGAGTTCCTCATGAAGTGACTGAGTAGAATTGAAAAACAGCATGTAAGATTAAAAGTACTCAAAAACAATTATTTAAAGCTCCCCTACACTTAGATAACTCTACCCAATGTGAATTCTATTTAATGTGAGATCTTATTCTTACTTGCTAATAGTTGCTGCCCACGTTCCTTATCAGATGTTCTGATTTTCTTGTTTCATTTTCTTCCTCTGTCAGACAACGCCGCGCATGCGGGTTGTAAAGTGCTACCCCCTAATATACAGCTGATGCCTAACTCTCATCTGCATAAGTGCCACTCTATTGATTCATTTAGACCTGATGGTTGTACTGTGTCCAATATAAAGATCCACCTTTGCTCGTAAAACAATAGAGTTTCCTCTAGCGTTTTACCTCTCCGTGCAAAGGTGATATGGTCTATGCAAAAGCATCGTAGCTGTAGGTAGTCATGACCCATTTCAACACAGTGTTTAACTAGAGGTGCAGTCATAATGTTATTTGTCAGACGACTCTTGTGTTCTTGGATACGAGACTTCAGCTTGCGGCTTGTTTTCCCTACATATAACTTCTGGCACGGGCATCTAATGACGTAAACAACGGACGTGGTATCACAAGTAGTAGCCTTATTTAATTGATAGATTTTACCTGAATGCGTGAAGTTCGTAACACTATCAGTAATTGGGCATATAGAGCAATGGCCACAGGCTGTGTGTCCTTTATTCAATGGTTCGTGTTGGATTTCCTTCTCTATATCGGATTTAGGACACAAATATTCCTTGAGATTAGTGTGTCTCTGCCAAACACATCGCATTGTTTTGGTTGCCAAACCAGGGATTGTTCTTAACACATCAAGATGTTTATGTACTATCTTTTGAATATGATGGCTGAGAGGGGAAAACTTAGTAATGAGATTAACGCTCTCTGTTTGCTGGCTCTTGGTGTCACTCTCCATATTCATCAGCCAAGCGCGATCATTATTCAGTGCTCTCTGATAGGCTCTTCTCGAAATCTGTGCAGGATAACCCCGAGCTGCAAAATCTTTAAGCAGTTGTTTAGATTTGTTCTTAAAATCTGCCTTTTCAGAACAATTCCTCCGAAACCGGAGGAATTGGGAGAACGGCAGGCTATTTTTTAATTGAAGGGGGTGAGCACTATTATAATGTAGAAAAGTGTTTCGAGTAACTGGTTTCTTATAGATCGTAGTTTCCCATCCTGTTTCTCTCTTAGTGACAGCCAAATCTAAAAATACTATACTCATTGGGTTTATCGTTGATGTAAACTGTATCGCCTTATTGCGGCCATTGAGCCAGGTAATAAACTCATAGGCTGAAGCTTCAGTGCCTTTCCAAAGGACAAAAATATCGTCTATGTAACGCGTCCACATTCTCAGTTGATGATACCATATTGATGTTTTGAGCCATTGATGCTCAAAAGCTCCCATAAATAAATTGGCCACTGAAGGGGCACAAGATGCTCCCATTGCGATCCCAGATATTTGTAAATATATGGATTTATGAAAATGAAAGAAATTCTTTGTAATGACTAAATGTGATAAGCTCGACAAAAACAAGATATGAGCCTCCGAAAGGTCCTTACGATCTATTAACGATTGTTTAATAATAGTTAAAGCCTCTTGTTGTGGTATGCTCGTATATAAAGCCGTGATGTCTAGGGTCATTAATAACACCTCCGGATCTTTAGCTTCTTGAGTGTGTTGATTAAGTTTTTCTAAAAAATGGGAGGAATCTCGGATATATGACGGTATATCTTTCAGTAATGGCCTCAAAAACGAGTCCACATATATGGAAAGTGGCTCCAGTATCGATCCTCGGGTTGACACTATTGGTCTCCCTGGTGGCTTTATTAAGCTTTTATGTATTTTGGGGACCATATAAAAATTGGCCATAATTGGTGCCGATACATTTAAGAAATTCATTTCTTTCTTAGAGATGAGCTTCTGCTGTAGAGCTATAGTAGTTTCTTCTTTAATTATATCTAGTAAATAAGTTGTAGGGTCCGTTTCTAGCAAAATATGTACTGCGATCTGATAATTGACGAATGGCCTCCAATTCGTAATCCTTGTTACTTTGGATAATGATGGCTCCTCCCTTATCTGCTCTCGAAATTATAATATCTGTTCTTGATGTTAATTGTCTCAACGTGTTACGTTCATTGTACGTTAGAGCATTTTTGGACAAAGTCTGCCGTCGTTCTAACCCCTTTATTTCTTCCAAGACTATATCTTTAAAAACTTGTATAGCAGGGGGTAAAGGACCGGGGCGTGTCCAATTGGATTTTAATCTCAGGGGGATCCGGCGCTCAGCCATGACTGCCTCAGAGGATGCCATTCGTGAAAAATAATTTTTTTAATTCAGTTTTCTAATAAATGCATCAAAGTCTATTCTAAATTGAAAAGGGTCATGACTTATTTTAGGAACATATGATAATCCTTTAGTTAGCAACAGGTATTGATCTTATGGTTCTTATTGCAGAAAACACGAAGAAAGTATTAGAGGGTTATGTTCAAGAGGCAGAACAAATCGTCGGTAAATTGAAGACAGTAGAGTCAACAGAAGGATTTAAGCGAAAACATGAAGAAATGACTACCAAGCTAACTACTTTGAGACAAGAAGTAACTACTATCAAAAATAAGAAATTTAAGAGAGACAACGACGATTACACCAAGGGGTATGTCTATCCATGGATGGACAAAAATAGAAGATCTAAACCCCGGAAGAGAGTGACCTTCACTGCCTCTTAAAGAAGACGCAGCTAGCTCTGACTCTAGTCGAACTCCTTCTGAGGATTTTTCGGACGAGGCCTCAGAAAAACAAAGGAAGAAAAAAATCCTCACACGCAACAGACCACGCAACAAAACCGATTCCCAATAACAGTGAACCCAATTGTGAATATTAAAGACCAAGATTTGGTCATCAATATATCAGGTTGTCCTTTACCAGAAGATCAATACCTGTTGCTAACTAAAGGATTATCATATGTTCCTAAAATAAGTCATGACCCTTTTCAATTTAGAATAGACTTTGATGCATTTATTAGAAAACTGAATTAAAAAAATTATTTTTCACGAATGGCATCCTCTGAGGCAGTCACGGCTGAGCGCCGGATCCCCCTGAGATTAAAATCCAATTGGACACGCCCCGGTCCTTTACCCCCTGCTATACAAGTTTTTAAAGATATAGTCTTGGAAGAAATAAAGGGGTTAGAACGACGGCAGACTTTGTCCAAAAATGCTCTAACGTACAATGAACGTAACACGTTGAGACAATTAACATCAAGAACAGATATTATAATTTCGAGAGCAGATAAGGGAGGAGCCATCATTATCCAAAGTAACAAGGATTACGAATTGGAGGCCATTCGTCAATTATCAGATCGCAGTACATATATTTTGCTAGAAACGGACCCTACAACTTATTTACTAGATATAATTAAAGAAGAAACTACTATAGCTCTACAGCAGAAGCTCATCTCTAAGAAAGAAATGAATTTCTTAAATGTATCGGCACCAATTATGGCCAATTTTTATATGGTCCCCAAAATACATAAAAGCTTAATAAAGCCACCAGGGAGACCAATAGTGTCAACCCGAGGATCGATACTGGAGCCACTTTCCATATATGTGGACTCGTTTTTGAGGCCATTACTGAAAGATATACCGTCATATATCCGAGATTCATCCCATTTTTTAGAAAAACTTAATCAACACACTCAAGAAGCTAAAGATCCGGAGGTGTTATTAATGACCCTAGACATCACGGCTTTATATACGAGCATACCACAACAAGAGGCTTTAACTATTATTAAACAATCGTTAATAGATCGTAAGGACCTTTCGGAGGCTCATATCTTGTTTTTGTCGAGCTTATCACATTTAGTCATTACAAAGAATTTCTTTCATTTTCATAAATCCATATATTTACAAATATCTGGGATCGCAATGGGAGCATCTTGTGCCCCTTCAGTGGCCAATTTATTTATGGGAGCTTTTGAGCATCAATGGCTCAAAACATCAATATGGTATCATCAACTGAGAATGTGGACGCGTTACATAGACGATATTTTTGTCCTTTGGAAAGGCACTGAAGCTTCAGCCTATGAGTTTATTACCTGGCTCAATGGCCGCAATAAGGCGATACAGTTTACATCAACGATAAACCCAATGAGTATAGTATTTTTAGATTTGGCTGTCACTAAGAGAGAAACAGGATGGGAAACTACGATCTATAAGAAACCAGTTACTCGAAACACTTTTCTACATTATAATAGTGCTCACCCCCTTCAATTAAAAAATAGCCTGCCGTTCTCCCAATTCCTCTGGTTTCGGAGGAATTGTTCTGGAAAGGCAGATTTTAAGAACAAATCTAAACAACTGCTTAAAGATTTTGCAGCTCGGGGTTATCCTGCACAGATTTCGAGAAGAGCCTATCAGAGAGCACTGAATAATGATCGCGCTTGGCTGATGAATATGGAGAGTGACACCAACAAGAGCCAGCAAACAGAGAGCGTTAATCTCATTACTAAGTTTTCCCCTCTCAGCCATCATATTCAAAAGATAGTACATAAACATCTTGATGTGTTAAGAACAATCCCTGGTTTGGCAACCAAAACAATGCGATGTGTTTGGCAGAGACACACTAATCTCAAGGAATATTTGTGTCCTAAATCCGATATAGAGAAGGAAATCCAACACGAACCATTGAATAAAGGACACACAGCCTGTGGCCATTGCTCTATATGCCCAATTACTGATAGATTTTACCTGAATGCGTGAAGTTCGTAACACTATCAATTAAATAAGGCTACTACTCGTGATACCACGTCCGTTGTTTACGTCATTAGATGCCCGTGCCAGAAGTTATATGTAGGGAAAACAAGCCGCAAGCTGAAGTCTCGTATCCAAGAACACAAGAGTCGTCTGACAAATAACATTATGACTGCACCTCTAGTTAAACACTGTGTTGAAATGGGTCATGACTACCTACAGCTACGATGCTTTTGCATAGACCATATCACCTTTGCACGGAGAGGTAAAACGCTAGAGGAAACTCTATTGTTTTACGAGCAAAGGTGGATCTTTATATTGGACACAGTACAACCATCAGGTCTAAATGAATCAATAGAGTGGCACTTATGCAGATGAGAGTTAGGCATCAGCTGTATATTAGGGGGTAGCACTTTACAACCTGCATGCGCGGCGTTGTCTGACAGAGGAAGAAAATGAAACAAGAAAATCAGAACATCTGATAAGGAACGTGGGCAGCAACTATTAGCAAGTAAGAATAAGATCTCACATTAAATAGAATTCACATTGGGTAGAGTTATCTAAGTGTAGGGGAGCTTTAAATAATTGTTTTTGAGCACTTTTAATCTTACATGCTGTTTTTCAATTCTACTCAGTCACTTCATGAGGAACTCCGGATAGGAGTAACATGCGAAGGCGCTGAATGAGTGAGGCGTAAGGAGAAGTGTTGAAAGCTGAACAGAAGAGAACAACATAGAGCAAGCTAAGTTTGTTCTGCCTCATAAGCTTTTACAGATTATTTTAAAACCTTGGCACATAAATAGATAAAAAGATAAAAACGATTTCAAGAATAAGCACTAAAAATTTTTATCTACACATTAGCATGAGAAAAAGAATATCTAGTAGTCATTGATGTCATCAAGCGCTATTTATGTTTCACTGAACAAATGTGATCATAAGCGCAAGTTTGATCTGAGACTACGTATGACCAATAATTTGCTGATATTGTCCAATAGCCAATAGTTTGAAGTGGAGTGTTCTTCACATTTAGTATACCTGATTAGGTGTTAGCAGTTTCTAAACCTGAGGAGGTTACTGGAGTTCAGCAACCTACTGTGCTCAAGGAAAGTTCCCCTAAAGCAGCAAAAAGAAAGTAACCTTGCTTTAAAAAATATACAAAAAACCCTTTTAAGAGCTCCAAGTCAGAGAGCTAGCAATGTAATTTAATAAAACAAACAAACCCTCAAATCCTTACTGTTTGTTTGATCTGTGGAGCCCTGGTTAGGAAAGCCTCAAAAGGGCAGGGCAATGGAGCCTTTTATGCAGGCTTTAACTGCACTCAGGAAACAGGCCCACTAACTCCTGATTAGGTGTTAGCAGTTTCTATCTGCCCATTGACTCAGGCATGGTCCAGGGCCTGAGTCAATGGGCAGATGGCTCAGTGGTTTGGTATGGGTGTCAGTGAGCTGTGTTTGGGCTCTTCAGTGTACCGGTTTGATTCCCTCATTCCATAGAACCCCCTACACATAGGATCGGGAATGCAAGCTGGAGCAGAAGACCATGAACAGGTCACTGCCCCTCCAGTGGTCGACCTCCACCAATCGAGCACATCATCCTATACCCGTGACTAGAAGCAAAACATGGTCCCCCCCCCCCCCAGCAGTAGGTCTTTTTCCTCCATAAACCCAAGTGGAGGAGTAGCCTAATTGTTGGGACATCTCCTAGCACCCAGGAGATCTGCGTTAAATACACTTGGGTCTCCTTCAACCTTGGGCAGGTTGCTTTTTCCCCGGAAGTGGCAGCACAGTATACCCTGTACAGTTGCTATAAAAATGAAGAGTGTGGATTCATGTCCAGCCAATGAGACAGGTGTCTTAACTATGTCCCTGTAGTAACATGATGGGCCATAAAAAAAACACAAAAACCCCCACAACACCCGGTCGTAGCACAAACTACTGAAAGGCCTGACCTTCCCTTCTGGATCTGGCTTACCCCTAAAGAACCCCACGGCTCAGCTATGGATCTGGCTTACCTCTAAAGAACCCCACAACTCGGCTATTTCAAACCCGGCCGACTTGACCCTGCTCCATGGACCCATGGAAGGGGAGTATGGGGCAATTGCTCGACTTGTCAGGCCACAGTCCAACATGCCCATTGTCCTTCACGTCAGTAACAAGAATGCACAGGTCACTATGTTAAAGCTAGCCCTTTGGGTGCCTGCCCGAAGAATTGTCCAAGGACTAAAGAACGGCTGACAACGGAATACTCTGCAACCCACCAGACGTGCATGAGATGCACTCCTCATGACCCCAAAGGAAGCCCTGATAATCCACCACCGGTTGCAGTGGCAACAGGGTGGTGCAGTATACATAGTCAATGTGTCCTCGAGCAGAAGGTCACAGTCAGATCACAGCTGTGGATCCTGAAGTGCATGTCCCAACTTTCAGACAGGGAGATTAAGAACCCGTACTGACTTCAGGCATGACCATTCATGCCCAGCTACCCTCTGAGCATCACCTACATCTGTGAGCTCCACCTGCATCTGGGAGTGTGAAGGACGACATTCACAACCCCTAGGACACAGAGGGGGTACCTCACGGCCTACTGTTCCCACAGAGACATCCAGAACTTGGGCACAGAGCAGGTACTTCATGGCCTGCGGTTCCCACGGGGACATCCGGAGGATGCACCCCATCGCCAGGACATCCAGGGGACGTACCCCATCACCCGCACGACCTCAAGTACCCTTGATCTGCCAGCCCTGGAACATCCGCTTGATGCACATTGCATCCGCTTGATGCGCATTGTAGATCCTACATCTGAGGTGTCGCCTCCCATATAACTTGCTGACTAACCTGCAGAGGAACAACTCACGGGATCCACACCCTTCCAGACTCCATCTGGGCGGACAGGCCAGCAAAATGTGGTGACAGCTCACCTCTGTGGAAAAGGTATTGATCTTCTCTCACCTTGTACACGAGCCGCCACTGCCCACCTCTGCCTTGCCATCTCGGGGCCCTGTGCAGCAAACCATACCCGCCTGTTACCCTTGAGTCATCTAGTGAGCCGCCCGATACTCAGGCAGTCCTCCAGGCAATCTTCCTGTAACTGGGAGAAACACCTTCATCATCCCCTTCACGGTCATCTTCTCCGTCCTGCAAAGACCACCCTGCCCCAGTAAGCTCTGTAGCACTGTCACATCCCCTCCTAGTGGCAGCGTGCAGAAAGGAGAGGGCGGATACTTATTGTTGGTTGAAGAAGGAAAATCTTTTCTAGACCAGGTGCATCATGGTCTTTGTAGTCCCACTTCATAAAGAAATAGTTGTGAGCCTTGTGCAGGGTTAAACTTAAATGTTTTTTTTTCCCTTTGTTGCGCAAAGGTTCTCCAGGAAGACAAAAACAGAATGTACCTTACTTCAGAGTTTATGCCAAAATATTTGCAAAGTCAGTAACTGTTACAGGCGCTTCACAGTTCTTTGCATTCAAACAGGTTTTCAACACCAAGAGGAAAAACAAATACAAAACTTCTTCTTTCAGCTTAGCAAAAGCAAAAAGATATGTTAAAGCATGTCCTGCCGGTTACAATTCTGTGAGAGACTCTAGACTCTTGGAAACACAGAGTGAGCAGTCCATCGGGTGCTCGAACTGCAACGGCTCTGGTTCTATCACCTCTATTTGCATAGGTTCCTGTTCAGCCGTGTTGTCAGCTAGTCCTGAGATTTCCCTGGATAAGGCAGGTTGTAGTTCTGGCAAATAACTGTTATGGCTTTTTACTATGCCTCTCTGTAAAGGTTTCACAAGCCTTTCCCAGCTTTGTTTCCTATCAGTACGTTTCTCTGGGTTATACGCTTTTCTAGGAGCTGGCTCACATCTTGGAAAGGAAATATAACTGTACCTTGGATCTTTGAGACACGCTCTGCTGGTATTTGCTCTACCTGGCAGTCTCCTTCTATCACCATCTTCCCTGAAGACTGGCTCCTGGAGCTTTCTGCAACGCGCTTGTCCTCCCTGGAACTTAGCTCTTCCTTGTAAGTACTCCAAGCTTCTCTGCCTTTCAGTATGTGAGGTTCCTCTCTCAGGTCCCCTCTCAGTTCCTCTCTGAACTTGTGTTCCTCTCCAAACTTGTGGTCCTCTCTGAGCTTGAGGTCCTCTCTCAGTTCCTCTCTCAGCTTGAGGTCCTCTCTGCTTTCTTCCTTCTGAGCACTGTTTATAAAGCCGTTTCTCCACTGAGCTTCCTGGCTCTCTACTCAGGTGTACCTGATTAGCTCCTGCATTCTCAAAACCTGGGTGTGTCAGCTTAGCTTCTGCAGCCTCGTGCCTGCTCCCTCTAGCTGCACTTTTAGGTAACTGCACCTTCTGTGAGTCAGTTGCTTTATAATAAACAGTGTTTTTTTCTAAGTCTATAGCTTCAATGGCTTCATCTTCATCACAGCACCTAACCTAACATCATGGTAAAGTAACAGGCTCGTGGCCAGCCTGGGATCTCCAGTCTGGATCTTCCTTATATTAACTCGGCAGCACTCTGACTCTGCCTGCTCAAAGGAGAGTATATCCTACTAGCGGTCACAGGTCAGCGGGTCACAGGTCAAGTCATGGGAAACTACGACGCATCACCAAGGTGCAGCAATGCGGCTCTGTACTCCAGTGCCTGGACGGTGA
The DNA here is from genome assembly GCA_033557465.1 of Ichthyophis bannanicus. NCBI lineage: Eukaryota > Metazoa > Chordata > Amphibia > Gymnophiona > Ichthyophiidae > Ichthyophis > Ichthyophis bannanicus. Next base: position 399,376,593 of record CM066039.1, on the reverse strand, counting down.
GGAAGCAGATGCTCCAGGCAGTCCTTTCCCCTTGAATCATATAGGAGTTCAACCCTTAGGCACACTCCATCAGTACGGCTGACCGCAAATAGATCTGCTCACCACATGGAGAACAGGAAGTGCAACTGTTAAAACAGGCAATGCCCTCATTACGCTCACTATCCGGTACCAGTGCGCTTCTTTCCCAAAAACCTGACCCGGTTGACAGGCTGAACGGCTCCTGTGGCTCCCTTCAGCACGCAGTCCCCAACGCCGAGTGGCCACCTGGGCACCTCCTCGAGGCCGTTGCTCTTCCATGACATAATGATCTGCAATAGATCCCCAGGAAAGATATGTCGCATAGTCGCTCTGAAAAGCTCCACAGCCCCGTGCAACTGTATGCCCAGGACATACGCCGAACAGTGCACAAGCCTGGCTGCCCAATCCCGACGGCCTACACCTCTAGGGGACTCCACCTGCATCTCCATCTGCCCAGATACAAGCAAGGGCTCAGGCCAGGGGCACGCGCATTATGCATGCACAAGCGATTTGTGCACCTCATGCAGTAGCCGTGTTGTGTTGAGAAGTATAAGGTCGTGAGTCTTGTCAACCTCGCAGCCCCAACAATCTGGACGGCCACTTCCGCATACCGCCTGACTACCATCTCCGCATACCGCCTGGTGCCGGAATTGACTTCCGGACACTGCGGGCTTAAGAATCAACCTCATATATAGAATCAACCTCGTGCCATTCTTGCGGCACCCCCGAGGCTCCCCTGCTCTCCCTGCTCACAGCGGTCACTGACTGATAACAAAGAACATAAGATACGCCATACTGGGTTAGAGCGAGACCATCAAGCCCAGTACTCTTTCCTACATTGACCAGTCTAGGGCTGTCTCCCCAATGACACAGGTCCCCAATGCTTCTATTGAGTCAGGCAGTGATCGATTTCGGGTCTGGTAACACGTTCCAGAGTGGAAAAAAAAAATTAAAAATAAAAAAAGGGCCTCTCTTATTAGTGAGGTATTAATGCTCCATTTCGCACCACTCTCGTGGACAGCGATATCCTGGACAGCGATATTGAGACCGTCGCTTTTTCACTGCGGTGACCCCCGCATTACTACTGATCGATGTACCTATGTTTCTGTTACTGCACAGGTGTGCCCGGTAGCTACACCCTCTGCACATGCGTGCTCTGCACATCTCCACATCCATGCAAGCCGTCGTATGTTGCCTTGTAATTGCATGCAAGCTACTGTACCTTGCCTTGTAACTGCACCCTCTCACAATGCTGCTACGGCACATTAGTGCATGCTACGGCACATGCGTGTATCACCACCACAGGCCTACATGTTCTCATTGCAACATGCTGCTGTACCGCAAGGGCGCATGCTAGCCCTGAGGAAGTGTCTCGACCTTCCCCCGTCCACCACAGAGCATGGCAGCTTGGGAGACACCAAGTGTGGCTGACCCATCCCACTTGTCCTGGGAGAAAACGGAGTTACTTACCTGTAACAGGAGTTCTCCATGGACAGCAGGATAAGTCAGCTACACATACCACCCACCTCCCCTGGGAAGGGGTCAGCCTCCATTTCTAGTGCCCACCTCCTAGCGGCAAAGGCTCAGCTAGTGACGTACTGGCTAGCTAGGGGCGGGCAGGGGGTGGGGCCAGTTGGCCCATGCTCAGAAGGGAGAAAAGCCCTTCTGAGTTATGGAGAGTACTTCTGTCTCGGCGCCGTCGGATGACATCACCAAGTGTGGCTGACTTATCCTGCTGTCCACGGAGAACTCCTGTTACTGGTAAGTAACTCTGTCTCCCTCTCTGGTCTTCCAGCATCCCTAGGACATTTGCATTTGTTAGGAGAAGAATCTCCTCTATCCCTCTGTAGCCATGCAAACAGTTTCTTACCATACTGAAAAACTGAGGCTGAACCAACTCCTAATAACTCACTGCTGAGACATAATCAATAGTCAATTTTAATTCATTTGTACTACACAAATGGTTTTTCAATTCAAGGGCCTGAGGAACAGGATTGGTGATTCTGCAGGCCCCAGTGACTTGTGTCCAAACTTTGTCCTTCTATAGGCTCCCATCCTCACCTCTGCTGGAGAGCTTGGATGTTTCAAGAAGCATCTCATTAATGAACATCTCACTGTCTTGAATGCTCCTCAGCCTTGCCACCTCTTCTCTGAGCTCCTCCCCCTGTTTCCTGATAGCTTCAGCATGTAGGCATCCTGCACATGGAACCGGTCTTTCAACTGGCATTGGGATCTCTGTCTGGACAGAGGTAGAAGCTGTAATGAGGGCAACAGTTTTGGCAATACGATTTTTCCCAGCAATTGTTCAGTTGGTGGAGCTTTGGTTACTTTGCTTACTTTGAAATGAAGAGACCCTGTGGGAAAGTGGGAAGGCAGATGTGCAGGCACAGTGGATTGCTCCCAAAGGTTTTCCATTTGAATGCTGGGGAATGTTCCTGCGCGGGCTTTGTCAGTACCAATATGTGAAGACTTATTCCTGCTGTTCCCAGATATCACCTGTTATAGGTAAGTAACAATGCTATCAAGAAGGTAATTCTAACGGTGTGTACATGCATACGCTCAGAGTGCTTATTCTATGAAGTCAAGCATGCACATAAACACTAGGCAGGTGTAAATACCCATACCTAGGTTATAGCATTTGATAGCCTATGTGCATATCCCCGCACTCCAACTCAGTGCCACCCCAATGCACGCCCACCCGGCAGGTATGTGCCAAGGGCATATATGTGCGCATGTGGAGGCACATTCCATAGTGTGCGTCCGGTCGTTCCATAGTGTGCGTCCGGTCGGAATGGGATGCACAGAGGCAGACCCAATTGTTTTTGTGCAGGGGCTAGACATGCCCCGTGGGATCAGAATCGGGTCTAGGGTATGTACGTGCAGACCGGTCTCTATTCCGATCAGCCTGCATGTACTGAGCCAAGCCTGGCTAACTCAGTAAGGCTCCTGAATGGAGCTGCGGTGCCATGGTGTCTGGTTGCCATGGCACCGCGGCTTCATTCAGGAGCCATGATCCCTGGCCACCAACCACTCTGTCCTTTCCCTGCAGCCTGACCCTCGATCTGGGCTGCCATGGCCAGGGTCGGACTGCGGGGAATCTCTTGCACCCCCTCACCTGTTTGATGTTGACCAGGCCTCCTATCCCTTAATGTCTAGGGGGACTTATTCCAACCTGCTGACCCCGGACATACAGGGCCAACTTCAGAATCGACCCTGTACGTCCGGGGCAATGGACCACCCTACCTCTGCCTCCGCACCCCCCTCTTCCCCCCCCCCCATACAAACTCTTTGTTCATATGGGGAGGCTTAGTCGGGGATGGCAAGGGGGACGAATAGCAATGGGACATCCATCCCCACTATTCATGGGACAGAATAGACCTCTTATAGAATAGTGATCGGCTGATGTATGCATGTATGTGCCCATCTGCGTGCCTAAGTCACTAAAATATCATAGTTTATATGGATGGCACTTATCTTGGTGCCCTCTTTATTTATTTAAAAGGATTTATATACCGCTTTGTCCTGAAATCAAAGTGGTTTACACGTCAAACAATCAATGATCAGTGTTAGTAGGGGTAGGCATGCAGCATTAACACGTGTAGGTATTTGTGTGAGTGACAGGGATGATTTCATGGTGTGCTATTTACAGGATGAGCTATGTACAAGGGGTTATATACAGGAAGGGTAACATCATGTTTTAACAACTTGAACAGACTTGTAACTTCATACTCATTTTACAAGGAACATTCAATTGTAAATTGAAACATTGCATTTCAAAGTCTTAAACTGTCTTATGGAATTACCCCCAAATGTCTACATGAAAATCGCTTATCAAATCTTGTAACACTTAAGCCTTAGCAGAATGAGCTTTAAGTAAAAGAAATGAAATTTACTTTGGAACTGCACGATTTCTAAATTTGTCTTATAGCACATAAAACATCTGGCTGTCACTGGCAACATTCTTTGTGCACACAATCCAGGGACCCTTAGTGACCCCTCCCAGAAATAACAGGAATTGCATTCATTCATTCTATGAAGAGCTAATCAATATTTTCATTAAGGGGGTCATTCCAGAAAGCAAATAAGCCAGGTAGATGTGAGGGATAGATGTGTGTCACGCGAAAACATCAAGAACCATATGCCAAAACAATGCGGCCCTGCATGTACACAGCTCTAACATGGGGATTGCTGAATGTGGGCAGGAGGGGGTGGAACAGGGATGTGTCCAGCTGCTGCAACGAACAAAGTGGATCCTGGAAAGGCCCGTGTATGTCATCAGTGTTACCCGCCGACGTCCAAGTTAATCCAGCAAAAAGGGGGAATAAGGGATGGACATAGAAAATGTCCTGCTCAGCTCTGCAATGCAGCCCTGCTAGAAGATTAGCTGTGACGATTATGTCCTGCTCCTGTGTGACCACAGTCAGGGAAACCACGGGCAGTTGTTGTACAAAAGAGACAGCAGAGATACAGTGAGGACACATCATGGAACACCCCCATATCTAAAGTGAAGACATGCCACAGTGTGCAGTCTGGCAATGCTGATAGGCACCACCTGCACCAAATGAACTAAGCCAGGGGTCACTAACAATCCCACTGCAGAAAATATGTGACCGGTTATGGAACCCTGGGTCACCATGCCATTATGTCACACCAACTGTAGATGCTAGGTGCTGGCCATGTTCTGTGAAGATGTATGCTTGTTGGAGTCTACATGGGAGAGTGGGAGTGTGTGGGGTATTTTTTGTGCTGCACGGGAGAATCGAGTGTGCTCATCCACATATCAAGGGGGGACATGAATGACTGGCCGGTGCTTGAACCGTAGGGGTGACCACAGCGTCACCATGTGCCGGTGTTATTGGGCAGATAAGGTAGAACAGGTGCACCCCAGCTACATGTTAGCACATAATCCCTGTCAGTATTGCAGGACCCTTTGAATGTGAGCAGTAACCGGTGCACACAGCGCAAAGACAAACCCGAGGACAGCATCATTGGTCTCAGAAACTGTGCACGTGTGTAGTGTGCACTGATAGAGCATTTGGGCATGTCTTAGTGCTGTTTGCACTGTTGCCTGCTTTCATGCTAAGGGTCCCTCATTACTGACAGGGCTATGTGATAACCTGTAGCTATGGCATCCAGTTCCACTTTTGGCTGGCCCTGACTTCGCACTGTACAGCCATTTCCTGCAACAGCCATAGCCAGCAGAACTTCAGCAGTCTTCTACTGCCATGTATGTTGTGTTGCACTGCAGTGCATGACAAACATATCACCCTCTATCTGCTGTTATGCCATCCTAGAGTGCCTTGTGCTACCTTTGCTGTATTCCGGGCATGCAGCAGATTGGAATACGGTACCTACGTGGCATCAACACGTCTGCACCATCAGCTTTCATGCATTGTTTGCATATGCACAATACTGTCACTAAGCACTGTCGCTTCAGGGATGCGGGTTTTACAGAGGCATGGCCGTTCGCGGGTATACTGTGGGGACGGGCAGGATCATAGATGTCTCATAGGTCTGCATATGGTGGGCGTGGGGATGTACATATCTATTGGCTGTGTGTGCCCCTCTCTCGTACAGCATTGTGCTTTGTTCATGCAGCGCCTAACATGTCCCCTATTCTGGACACAGGGCTGCATCTATCCCCGTGCCTGTGGACCTACATATGATTTGCCCCATTTTTGCTTTGCCCGTGCCTGTGGGACGGACGTGCAGGTTCGGGAATTGGCCTCTATATGTATCACAAAACTCAATATCAGTCAATACAGTATCTCCGCAAATTATACAAACAAAAAAAAAATACTTATAGTATTACAAAGTCATATGAACCATCAAAATAAAACTACCCTGGACCACACTAAGGGTCACACCAAGGGCCCTTCAGTGTGGCCAGTGGAGAGCTGTCTCTTTTTATGTAAAAAGGCAGTGTTGACTAGTGATGGGAAAATTGCTGTAGCAATCCCGCCACAGTTTGTGGCTATTTAGCTTGGAAAAGAGACAAATGAGAAATTTATAAAATCATGACTGGGGTGGAACATTTATATAAGGAACAGCTATACTAAAATAAAGACATTCCATCAGATCCTAAAAAGTATTTTTTTCACAGCTCATAATTAAGTTGTGGAATCTGTTGCAGAAGGATGTTGTCACGGCGATAAGGTTCAAAAGAGGGGGTGGAACAGGGATGTGTCCAGCTGCCGCAATGTACAGAGTGGATCCTGGAAAGACCCGTGTATGTCATCAGTGTTACCCGCCGACATCCAAGTTAATCCCATTGGAAAAGTTGATAAAAAATTATTCACTAGTTTAAAACAAAATATTTTTTCTTCATAAAAAGTGAAATCAGGTTTTCCTAAAGCAATTTTCACACTGATTCTAAATCTGAAATTAGTTGTTCTCTAGCACGTAGGGTTTTAAAGATATCATCCATAGACGTTTCTGTATAATGTCACATATTGTAAACATTGAAAACTTCAGATGTCACATGTGCTAATAACTATATTTGGCATGCTTGCATGTAAAAAATGCACTAAACGTGATTTACAGAAGACTTTCTGCTGTGAAGTTTGTCAGGATTGTCATGATACAACATCCAGAAGTAATCTGCCATTGTACTCTCATCCCAGAATCCTTGGTAACATTTTTTGATGGCCTGAATGTCTTGGTGAAACCTCTCACCCTGTTCATCACTCACTTCACCCAAGTTTGGTGGAAAAAAGTGAAGATGTGAGAAGCATGAAGTGCATTTTCAATGACATGCGTTAACCAAGTTTATGATATGTATCACATAATCTCTGTACTCCATCAACATAATCTGGCGATTTGTGATTACCCAAAACGTTTTCACAGATCCACTTAAAGGTTTGCCACACTTCAAGTTCCAAAGCATCCAGGCATTTTTCAAATTCTTCATCCTCCATCACCTGTCTGATTTGTGGCCCCACAAAAATGCCTTCTTTCAGTTTTGCAGCAGTGATCTTTGAAATTTAGAAACAAGATACTGAAATCCTTTTGAATCTGTTTGCGCTATTCTTTTCACCACATTTTTCATTAAACCGTTTTATATGCAAAGGAAGAAGCAAAATGTTTGATGGATTGACTAATGGAACATGACTAACACTGCTGCTTCCTGGATTATAGGCAGTTCATAAAGGCCAGCCGTGAACAGCATAATGATCTTTGACAGCACGACTGTTCCAGAGGCAGAGAAAACAGCAATATTTGGTAAATCCATCTTGCATGCCCATCAGCATGCCAATAACCTTAAGATCCCCGCAAATCTTCCACTGGTAATTGTCATAGGTGTATAAATTGGAGCTATATCTGCACGTTGTGATATGTCTCCTTGAGGTGGATAGAGTTTGCAAATGGTATAGATGGTTTTATGTTGCCATTATGACTAAGAATGGTCTTTAGGCTTTTTGTTGAAGAATCAATGAATAAGTGCCATTCTGATGGTCTGTGTACCTGTGAGAGGGCTCCAAAAAGTCCAGTGATATTGTTGCAATAACACATTGGACCGTCTACTCTAAAAGAACGTTGCTAAATCACGATTGGGTGTGCAATAGTGGCAAATGAGAACATTATTTGAAGTAAGTTCTTTTCCCTCAGCCTTGAAACAAGGAGTTCCACTTTATCCTTTGAGAGATCATTAAGTTCTTATTGACTGAATTCTCTGTGTTGCTGTCACTTTCATCTGGCATGTAGTCTGCATCTTCTGATTCTTTAGGTTCGTTGCCACTTGCACCTTCATCTAACTCCATTTTGTCTGGTACAGAAGACAGCCTGTCCTGTGTAGGAACTGGAACAGGAAGTGTTTTGTCATGTGGGACTGGTTGCATTGCAGACATAAGATTTGGATACATAATGTTGTGCTTGTTCTTTGCAGAGAAACCAGTGATTTTAACCAGACAAAAATAGCAGTCATCATGATGGTTTCTTGGCGCCCTCATATAATCAGTACAGCAAATGGCGTCGCTGTTTTCCTTCCATTTAACCAATCACAAAGTCCATTTGTACAGGCACTGCAAATGATATGAGGCGCTCATGGCTTATCCTGGTCACCCAGTGGGCATCCAAAATATAACTTGTACATTTTGCGAAGATCTGATGTTATGGTATGATGCTGAGATACAGCAGTAAACGAACCAGAAACATAACAAAAAAACATCTAATGATTTCTATACTGTCTTGGCATGATTATTTTATTTTTGATGATTTCTTCAGTGTTATTATTACCAAATACTTAATCACAATAATTAAACTGAAAAGCAAAATAAATACCAATCAATATTGGTAGAATAATCACTGACACAATTTGTCAATTTGGCTAGTATAGCTAAACTTCCAACACTATCATCTTTCAAACCTGATGTGATACAACAAAAACAAAACTAGTTTTGAACATTGTTCATCATAGGTTATCTAATACACATGAAATTATTTGTGATGATTTTTTCATGTCGGCCCAGTAGCCAGCTAGATTTGGGAAAGCATTCACTTATCCCTGGAAATATAGATCCCCCTCTCTGTACAGCTTATGAATAAGAAGCTCAGCTTGATGTATCAAGTCCTGAAGGTTCCTGGATTTGAAAAGCTTCAACTACCTCACCATTCCATGAAATCCACACTCAAAAAAGCTAAAGTTCCAAGACCTACTCTTCAGTGCCTTAGGCAAATAGACTGGGACACTGGAATTGCTTGAGATGAAGTTCTTTCAGAACAGTATGTTAACCTCTTGCACTGCATTTCACCAGCTCTTTATGGGCATGCACTTGTGGAACATTCTGCGCTAAATGCAGGAGTTGGTAGACACTCTCCCTCAAGTGAAGGCTGAGCAACTCCAATCACTAGTGGGCAAAAGGAAGCATTGAGAGCTTTCTCACTGAATAGTGGTGCCCAGAGACTCTCATGGCTCTAGCCTCAGACTTAGTGTGATGTCCAGAAGAAACTTGCTGACATGCTGTACTGTAGAGAGATTCTCTTGGGAGATAAGATAGAAGAGGCTGTAACTCTAATTAAGCAGCATATCCTCATCAGCAAGCCCTTGCCAAGCCCACTTCTGCTCCACCCTCTTGGTGTCAGAGCAGTGGGCAAATGAGGTCCTATCACTCTCATAGATGTAGGTAGACTCTTCCTTCATGCTCCTCCCAAATGAGTCAGGGATATCGCTCACATCCTCATCAGAAGGCACTTGCCAGGCTCACTTTCAGCCACCATCATTTAGGTGTCGTCAGAGTGGAGGGCAAAGGAGCCCTATCACTCTCAAAGATGTGGGTAGACTCTTCCCTCATGCTGCTCCCAAATGAGACTGGAATATCACTCACAATCCTCATCAGCAGAGAGCCTAGAAATCCCAGTCTACTTCTCAGCCAAAACGAGGGTAAGGTTTTGACTTCCTCCATCAAAACATAGCCAGATGCCCAGTATCTGTACTGAATAGATTGGCCCCTTATAACCTCCGATCATTGAGTATTAAAATTGTCCATCTAGGATACTGTCTTCATCTTTCAGACATTCCACCAAATTGTCCACCAAGAACATCTTTGAGAAGCTCTCCTCATCAGGAGAAACAGTCACAGAAGCTCTCTTCCCTTTTAGATGCCAATGCAATTGAACCTGTCCCACCAAGGGAAGAAGAGAAAGTATTCTACTCCAGGTATTTCCTGAACACAAAGAAGAAGGGAGGATTCTGTCCCATCCTAGACCTAAGGACTCTCAACAAACATCTCATAAGAGAAAATAAGAATAGTTATCCTAGGCACCCTTATTCTTTATTTCCAAAAAAAGGAGACTGGTTATGTTCTTTGGACTTGAAGGAAGCATACTCTAGAATACAGATACATACCAGTCACGGGAAGTATCTCAGATTCATAATAGGGAAACACCACTACCAGTACCACTATTAGGCCTCATGTCAACTCTACAGGTCTTCATTAAGTGCCTCACCATAGTTGCATTATAGATATTGTTTTTCTATCTGGATAATTGGCTGTCAAGAGCACATCTTAGGAGGGAGCTCAAGAATCTATGTGCACAACCATTTGGGTGCTGGAGTTGCTTGATTTCATCATAAATTATCCCAAGTCCAATTTAAGCTTGTCAATTCAGTTGAGGTTTTTGGCAAGGAGGCCTATCCAGAGTCCAGGGGAGGACAAAGAGACAGGGAATTCACCCTAGTAAAGGCCCCCCTTTACTCAAATCAGGGTAGGAAAGCCATAAACACCTCCAGGGATAAGAAAACTTCCACGTGGAAAACATTTCATGCTCCCCCTAGTGGAATGAAGGGGAGAGGATACAAGGCTCAGAACCCTTTAGGCAGTGAATGCTTCAAGCACTCAGGTGCCTGGAGTCAGGCTGATTGCCGTCACCTGAGTAGAGTGGGTTGGAGCTAGAGCCCTGGAAGCATAAACCTAGAGCAGAGTATGATTTAGAAAGGGAAAAGAGGAGAGGAGAAGCAGGAAGCCAGACTGAGCAGAGCAGAGGAATGGACCTTCCAGCTGGAGAGAGTGCTATTTGGCATGTAGCACGGCTGCAGGAGAGTTTGGAGCCAGGAACATGGGAGACTCCAGGATTCCCCGGAAGGCTGTTAGCTGAGCACTGTGAGCAAGGTGGGGAGTCAGAGCCTATGCAGCTGGGAGAGCCTGAGGTAAAGCTGACTGAGGAGGACACTCCCATGGACTGTTCCTTGTGCCAAGCTATTAAACCTGGGAACGTAGAGAGAAAGCAAGCCAGTCCTGAAAGAAAGGCTTCCAGGAAAAAGGTACCGTTATTCCAAGCAGGGTGGCTGAGATCCCCATGTGTTTATAGAGGGGAAGTTTACCACAGACTGTAAATGTGATTGTTTTTGTTTTAAGCCTTAACCCCAGAAAAGCTGAGAAGGGAATACAATAAGCTTGCTGGTAAGGACAAACCTTTAATACTGCATTTTGTGGTTGGATATGTTTTGGACAATGCTCTGCTTTCAAGAATCCTGAACCAACAATCCTATGCGTGGTATGATCGAACCATTGTGTATATAAAAATAATAAATTTCTGTCATTTGCCTTACCTACTTGAGCCTGACTACAGCTTTCTGCATGGTGCACTCATACAGCTGGATAAGGACTACATTTCCCAGAGGGCATTGCAGGGAAATAGTTTTTAAAAAAGCTGAAAAAGCATACAGCAGAAAGTTCCTCTAAAAATCCATGCCCCTCTAACCTAGAGGCAAGTGGTGGTGGCGTGACAAGTTCATAAGAGTTCTGATAGACATGACTCAAGCAAAAGCATTTCTTCCATAAGAAAGGATCACCAATATTAAGCCAGTCATGGAAGAAATTCAAAAGTGTCCACATATATCGGCATGGAACATGTTAAGGATGTTGGGCTATATGACCTCAACAGTACACATAATACTCTTGGCACATCTCAAAATGAGAGAAGCTCAATGGAGTTTGAGCCTGCAGTGAGCTCAAGCCACTCATTGGCTCCAGGACGACATATCAGTCACGACACCACTCCGAGACTCTCTGACCTGGTGGATGATTTATTCCAGTCTAATAAAAGGTGTTTCTTTTCAAATTTCATCTTACAAAAAAGTATCAAGGATAGATATTTCCATGCTGGGTTGGGGAATCCATATAGATAGTCTTAAAACTCAGGAATTGTGGTCTGCCCAGGAGAAACTTCACCAAATTAATTTCCTGGAATTGAGAGCAATATTGAACACACTAAAGGCTTTCAGAGATCAGTTAGCCAATCAAATTATACTAATTCAGATATCAACAAGCAAGGAGGACAGAATCATGCCATGCAGGGAAATTGTCAGGATGTGGAACTCACAGGATGACACTTAGAGCTGCATAATTGGCAGGAAAAACCTATGTCCTAGCAGACAGACTGAGCTGTGACCTGCAAACACACGAATGGCCCCTGAACATGGTAGTGGTACAGATAATCTTTTGAGAGTGGGGCACCCCTTAAATAGATCTGTTTACCATACTCCAGAACAGGAAAGCACCTTGGTTTGGCTCCAGATAGGGACACATTGCATACTAGCATCAGATGCCTTTCTCCATAGCGAAAAAACCCTCTTGAAATTCAAAAGAGACTAGGGTTCCATGATCTTTATAGTGCTTTATTGGCTGAGACAGCCGTGGTTCCCTCTATTTCTAAAACTTTCGTGGAAGTCTCCCATGAAGTTAGGCAATACACCAACACAAATCACACAGGATCGAGGAACTCTGCTGCATTCTAACATTGAGTCCCTAGCCCCCACATCTTGGATGTTGAGGGAATAACCTTGGTTTCCTTGAACTCGCCAGATGGTTCCTCAAAGGTCATTTTGCCTTCCAGAAGCGATTCTGCTAAAAGGTCATATAGGAGCTAATATTCAGAACCCTTATATGGATGGCCAACAGATGGTTGTCTGGATAAGCTGCTGACCAATATATTCAGCAGCACTATCCAGTCTCAGTGGCAATTTTCAGTGCCGCAGACAGCAAAAAAGCTATCCTGAGTGCTGTCAAGATAGTGCAGTGAGTGGTTAGCCAACATTTTAATAAATTGCTGACCACTGCAGGTTTAATATTGATCCGAGAGTTTTTAAATTCCGCCTCCCCGGCCTTCTCTTCTGCCCCAACTCACTGCACTTGTTGTCTACACATAATTAACCTGTTAAAAAGAAGTAGTGGGAGTGATCTCCAGGAACAAGCAGGAATGCAGTCTTCACATATAGGTATTGTCGGTACCGACAGAGCCTCTCAGGAAGCCTTTTGGAGCAATCCACTGTGCCTGCATATCTGCCTTCCCAAGTCCTCTCCTCAGTTCTTCATTTTCTGCTGAGCCAGCAGGTTGTTTTCTTCTTGCCACTGCTGAAAAACGTAATTTTTTGGTTTAAATCTGCGCTCTGCCTTTCCGTCGATGCCGGTACCTTCCCTGGTACTGGCCCCGATATTTCTTTTCTTTTCAAAATATTTTTCTTTCTTTCATTTTTTATTTTTTCCATTTTTGGTGGTTTCAACTGCCAGATTAGGCCTTGGCCTACTTTTATTCAGCCACGATTGAAAAACACATCAGTGACTTAAAAAAATGTACCAATATTCAGTTAGGCGGTGCTCTGTGCCGCATCGGCGCATAGCCCGCCTGTTGTCCATCTAACCCAGATTTTCAATGCCGGGGGGCATATGCGGTCCTGGAATTGAAAATCCGGTTATCACCGCACAACTGGAAGCTGCAGGAACTAGCCAGGGGTAGCACTGATTTTCGATGCGACACGGTGAGCTCCATTGCCTTAAAGATAGGCGAAGGTTTTCCACACCTATCTTTAAGGCATCGAGGGCTAACCGGGTAGCATCGAAAATCACTGCTACCCACTCCATCCTGGAATGCCCCCAACATGTCCCGATGTTAAAGCGGTGTCGTCACCCTAGCCTGGGCCAGAAGGCCTAAAGGCGCAGGGCTGCCAATTTTAGTCCTTAAATAAAGAATTATACTATTCTTGTCCACAACTTGGACTTCTGGGACTTGTAGTTGTTTCTCCTTATCTAAAGACAGTAGTGTGAAACCGATGGTTTTTAAAGGCAAACAAGAAATGTATTTATCTTCCCGAAAGCACTAAGGCTCAACACAAACGTTAGGATTCTTCTCCAAGCAATAACATCAGGAAATTATACACAAACCAGAACTGAAACTGCTTCATAAGCCTTTTAACATGTGTAGCTGTTTTCATCAAACGTTCAGCAAACAAAACATAGCTTCTTCCTTCAAGCAAAGCAAAGTGTCCATTTTCATCTTCTGCTTCTTTAGTAATTCAAATACAAGTCATGCATGTATTCTTTTCATTAGAAGCAGTTCCTAGCCTTAACACGGATAGGTTACTCACCCTGTTTCTTCAGGGCTTTCTTGGTTAAAGACGTTTTATCAGAAAGCTTTCAATCTGCCTTCTGGCACAATGAACAGTCCATTGCTAATTCCTCAGTTATAGAATCCTGCTCAGGACAGTCTACCTGCATCTCTTCCTGCTCTTCAGTATGTACGTCTGACTCTGAGCTTTCATGAACTGTTTCTGGCTTAATGCTTTGTAAAAGCTCCTGGACTTCTCTCCACAGGTGCTCTCCACAATAAGGAATGTTTGTACCTGGAATGTGAGGAATCCTTCTCTGGATCAACTGCCTCAGTTCTTCTAACTTGTTCAGCCCTGGCTCTTTCCACCCCGCTGGGTTCTGGTCACTTCTAGCTGTGAGTTTGTCCACCCATCTTTTGGCAGCTTGACCTCTTTGAGATGGTCCACGAACCGTTTGAACTGCAGCTTGACCCTCGTCAGCAATTCTCCTAGCCACACCTCGGCTGGCTTCAGGACTAACAGCACTCCTCCTGAAAGCTTGGCTTTCTTTTTGGCTGTTACTTTCACTGCTGAGCTCCTCACCAAAATCCTCACCGTTCTCCTCCCCGGTGATCTCCTTTCTGCTCCATGGTGCTGGCTCTCTTCCTTTTTCTCCCCTGGGTTTATAAGGCTGTTTCTTAACTAGCGTACACTGCTTCCTACTCAGGTGTTTTTCATTACTCCCCAAGCCTGCACTTAGGTTAGCAGAGCTTGGGTGTGGCCTGACTTAAGTGACTGCGTGTCTTCTTCCTTTACCTGCACTCTGAAAGCTGTGAACTCCCTGCCTGTCTCTCTCCTTAAAGGTATATTTACAATTTTCCTCTATTTCCATGGGCTCAGCAGAGCTCTCCTCATCACAGCGGATAGTAACTGGGAACCTTGGGGACTTAACCGGGATTTTCCAAAGGCAGTATCTGTGTAGATGCCTTTGTAAAATCCTGGTTAAGGTATTTACATGGGTAACATGGGCTGTTACCTATGTAACTGCCTTCGAAAATTGGGTACCCAAGCGTTCTGGTACAATGTCAGTCACTAATAAACATGACTGGTGTTTAAAATGTTTGGGTCCAGAACATTTACCGACTGATTATCCTTTGTGCCAACAAATGACAAAAAGAGGCCTAAAGAACAAAGCCAGACAGTATGGTTCTCTGTTTGCCCTGGACTCAATTTCAGTGTCTTCTACATCATCGAGGATGTCGGCCTCCTCTCTTGGTTCTCAGATCTCCTCAAAGTCCAAACATAAGACTAAGTCTAAGTCACTGGTATTGAAACTTGATACCAATCCTCGAGGTAAGTCCCTTCATCATCATTGAGATTCACCGAAAGGTGTATGGTTTATGGTTTAGGCACTTGATATACCGCCCTTTACTATGTGTATCAGAGCGGTTTACATATATATACAGTATATATATACTAGCAGGCACTTTTTTCTTCCCTTGTCCCCAAAGGGCTCACAATCTAAGCGTACCTGAGGCAATGGAGGGTTAAGTGGCTTGCCCAAGGCCACAAGGAGTAGCCATGAGACTAGAGACGCCAGTCTCTCTGGCCTGAGGTTTCTTGTCCCTATGTGGGAATTGATGCAGACAGGTCTGCCAAACAGTCCTGGTGGGAGGACCAGCCCTCCAAAGCACAATAGGGGCTCCAGGCTGCTCCCGAGGCCTCAACTTCCAGGAAGCTACTATTTCCATGCTTAGGGACGATGGCTCAGAGCCCTGTGCGGGATTCCACCCAGGCATTGGCCTCCTCCCTCGACCAGTGCATCCTGGCTATTGAGAGGAATTTGACAGCACTCCTGGCAGCCTCAGTACCATCGGTATTGACAGCTGCAGCGGTGTAGGCATTGGCATTCGGCCCATGGCTGATAACTCTGGGCCCGATGCTGGACCTCAAACCTGCATCAGGAGATCCTTTCCCTCTGATGCCTACTTTGGAATTGATAGACATCTTTGGTACCCAACAGGTTCCCATACCCAACAGGTTCCTGCTGCCGCACCAACTGATCATTGGTATCGGCATTGGGCCTCGACATCGGCACAAGACCATTGATACTTTGACTTCCTGGCAGAATCAGACTCTACCTTCTCTGATTCTGATGATGCATCAGAGGACTCCAGGATAACCTGGGATCTCCCTTCCGATCCATCTCCTCCTCATGAGCGGTGTTGGTCCCCACCAGAGGACATGTCTTTTCAAGACTTCATTTGGGACATGGCAGCAGACCTGTAGATTACCATTGCACTGGAGATTGAACCAAAGGCAGAAGAATTGGAAATCCTCCAAAACCCCTTGGCACCCAAAGAGGCGGCCACGTTCCGGTGCATCGCATCCTGCAGGATCTAATGCTACATATGTGAGAGGCCTTGCTAACGGTTCAGCCTATCGGCAAATGACTCAATACCATGTACCGAGTTCCACCATGCCCTGGCTTCCAAAAGCCTCAACTACCACATCACTCTATGATGGTGTTGCATCAAGAGCTCTAAAAATCATTTTTCCATGCTTCTTGGCAAGGACTCCAGAACTATAAATGCCTTTGGCCGTCAGTGCTTTCAGGCATTCATGCTCACTTCTAGGATTACTTCCTACATGCTTTATATGGGCATGTATCTCAAGGATATCTCCAGGGATCTAGAGAAGCTTGTCCCTATCCTTCCTGATGACAAACGCGATGCATTCGAGGCCTTAATCAGGCAAAATCAGAATACATCCAAATTTCTTACCAGAGCATCTTTTGATGCCTTTCAGTCATGCAGCAGAGCTTCAGCAATCTGCATGGGTGCTCACAGAATGGCTTGGCTTCAGACATATGACCTTGAGCACTGGGTTCAAGTTAAATTGGCCAATATCCCCTGCTCTAGAGAGAACCTCTTTGGAAAAGGTTGGAGTAAGAAGAACATATATTATCCTTCTTAGCCACCTGCAGCTGCTTACCAATAACAGCAGTGACAGCAGGGCCCTCGCCATCCCAAAAAGCCTAAGATGCCTAAGCAACAACCAACTGCACAGCCACAGCCAGCACCTGTTTTTTGGCTCCTTCCTAGAGAGCATAGTTACTCTGCCTCTGCAGGGTCCCCCACCCCTACACATAGCAGGGAGACTGTTCCTATGCCCACAGGTTGCACCTCAGAACATCAGAGCAGTGGACTCTTAAAATCGTTCAAAAGGACTATCTGCTTCATTTCAAAAGCATGCCCCCCCCACCACCTCCATAAGGGATTATCCTACAAACCTCTTGCAGACAAATCTCCTGTCAGTTGAGGTGTCCGCTCTGTTAGCTCATGGGGCTGTAGAAAGAGTGCAACCAATCCAAGAGAGCAAGGGCATCTACTCTCCTTACTTTCTTATCCCCAAGAAGACAAGAGGGTTCAGGTCCATTCTAGATCTAAGGAACCTAAACAAATGCCTCATTCAAGAAAAATTCAAAATGATTTCCCTTAGTACATTTCTGCCATACCTTCAGAGGAATGACTGGCTATATTCTCTAGACCTCAAGGAGGCATACACACATTTGCTGATCCACCCTCAACCCAGACAATATCTGCATTTTCAGTTCCAGCACATCCACTACCAATATTAGGTGCTCCCCTTCAGGTTAGCCTCCGCACCCGAGTGTTCACAAAACGCATGGCGGGGTTGTCGCCTGCCTTTGTACTTTGGGGATCTTCATTTTCCCTTACTTAGACAACTGGTTAATCAGGGGAGAATCCCCACAAGAGGTAAAACTATCTCTTCATCGCACCATCGCTGTGCTCCAAGATCTGGGGATTCATCCTGAACTTTCCAAAATCGCACCTGGTCCCATCCCAGCAGCTCAAATTCATTGGAGCCCTTCTGGACACTCTTCAGGCCCAAACTTTCCTTCCACAGGATCGCTCTGCCTGCCTCATTGAGCTGGCCAACAGCATAAAGGGTCACAGTGCTGTGACAGCTCGAGAAATGCTGTGCCTTCTGGGGCACATGGCCTCCACAGTTCATGTCATCTCCTATGCCCACATGGACATGCAGCAAGCCAATTGGACTCTGTCATCCCAATGGACCCAAGCAACTGGGCGTCTCTTAGACAACATCTGCATCACCCCTCCACTTGTCAACTCCCTTCAGTGGTGGTGCTCCCCTCAAAACCTACACGAGGGGTCATCTTTTCAGATGCTTCCACCCCAGTGTACCCCGACAACAGATGCTTCCAAACTTGGGTGGGGAGCACATAAGAACATAAGATATGCCATACTGGGTCAGACCAAGGTCCATCAAGCCTAGATTTGTGCCATTAGGCCATTTTTATCTTCTCAAGAACTCACTACTCTCCTCATTTCCTTGGTCATCACCAGATTGGATTTTTGTAACTCTGTTTATGCCGGTATCCCCCAATACCAATGTCAACGGTTACAGTTACTGCAAAACACTGCAGCTCGGATGATCTTACATGCTTCCCCTCGTGATCACATTACCCCAATCCTGCAACATCTCCATTGGTTACCGCTAAACTTCCGGGTCCAATTCAAGATTCTCACCTTAGTACATCGGGCCATCTATCTCCACAGACCTCAATATCTATCCGATTTATTAACTTTTCATACTCCTGCTCGTAGCATCCGATCCGTTCATGTTAACCATTTACACCTCTCAAGCTCACCTTCAATCAACCCGGTAATCAGCATTTTTCTACCTTGGTCCCTCCCTGTGGAATTCCCTACCTACCACCCTTCGACTTGAAGAGTCTTACTCTAAATTCCGCTCCCTTCTCAAAACTCATCTTTTCTCCTCTGCTTTCAGTCTTCCCCCGTGATCCCTGATTCTTTCGTTCCTACTGTTGCTCAAATCTGTTCTCACTCCCCTTTTTCTCTCTCTCCTTTTTTCTTTCTCTTTAAGTTATTGTAATTTCTTTTCCCTTTTCTAATTTATATTTTTATTTGTATTGTTAACCGCCCCGATGTAATGGGGGGCAGTATATCAAGTGTAAATAAACAATAAACAATATCCTGTTTCCAACAGTGGCCAATCTAGGTCACAAGTACCTAGCAGTTTCCCCAAAAGGCACAGGTTCCACAATGCTTTTATTGGGTCAAGTATTGATATCCTGGGTCCCTTCTTAATAATGGTTTATGGACCTTTCCTCCAGGAACTTGTCCAAACCTTTTTTAAACCCAGCTACACTATCAGCCTTTACTACATCCTCCGGTAACAAATTCCAGAGTTTGATTACATGTCGAGTGAAAAAATATTTTCTTTTATTAGTCTTAAATAGTTTACCCTGTAGCTTCATTGCATGTCCCCTAGACTTTCTATATTCTGATAACGTAAACAATCGATTTACGTTTACCCGTTCCACTCCATTCATTAATTTATATACTTCTATTATATCTCCCCTCAGCTGTCTCTTTTCCAGGTTAAAGAGCCCTAACCTTTTTAGCCTTTCTTCATAGGGGTATCCTTCCATCCCCTTTACCATTTTGGTGGCTCTTCTGTGAATCTTTTCTAATAACGCTATATCCTTTTTAAGATACGGCGACCAGAACTGCACACAATATTCAAGGTGCGATCTCACCATGGAACGATATAGAGGCATTATAATAACCTTTGTTTTATTTTCCATTCCTTTCTTTATGATACCTAGCATTCTATTTGCTCTCTTGGCCGCCGCTGCACACTGGGCCGAGGGTTTTAACATGTTATCCACAATGACGCCTAAATCTTTTTCCTGGGTGGTGGTTCCTAATGTGGAACCTTGCATCGTGTAACCATAGTTTGGGTTGTTCTTCCCTAGGTGCATATCTTTGCACTTGTCCACATTAAATTTCATCTGCCATTTTGATGCCCAGTCTTCCAATTTATCAAGATCTTCTTGCAATTTTCCACAATCCTCCTGGATTTTAACAACTTTAAATAGTTTTGTGTCATCTGCAAATTCGATAACCTCACTCGTTATTCCCTTTTCCAGGTCATTTATGAATATGTCAAAAAGCAGCGGACCCAGCACAGATCCCTGGGGTACACCACTATTCACCTTTCTCCATTGGGAAAATTGGCCATTTAGCCCTACCCTCTGCTTTCTATCTTTTAACCAGTTCCTGATCCACAATAGTACACTGCCTCCTATCCCATGACTCTAGTTTTGCCAAAAACTTTTGTCTGATAAGGGACCTTGTCAAACGCTTTCTGAAAGTCCAAATGCACTATATCAACCGACTCACCTTTGTCTACCTGTTTATTCACACCTTCAAAAAACATAACAGATTAGTAAGACAAGATCTTCCTTGTCTAAAGCCATGTTCGCTGTCTCCCATTAAGCCATGACTATCTACATGTTCAGTAATTTTGTTCTTTATGATGGTTTCTACCATTTTTCCCGGTACTGACGTCAGGCTCACCTGTCTGTAGTTTCCCGGATCACCCCGGAACCCTTTTTAAATATTGGTGTTACGTTCGCCATCCTCCAATCTTCAGGTATTACAGTGATTTTAATTATAGTTCACAGATTACTAATAGCAGGTCTGCAATCTCATATTTCAATTCTTTCAACACCCTTGGATGTATACCATCCGGCCCAGGTGATTTGCTACTCTTCAGTTTATCTAATAGTTGTAAGACATCTTCCCGATGTATCGATATTTCCTTCAATTCTTCCACACCTTTAAATACCACTTCAGTCATGGGTAACATCCCTACATCTTCCTCAGTAAAGACCGAAGCAAAGAATTCATTCAGTCTCTCCGCTGTCGCCTTGTCGCCTCTTAGTGCCCCTTTAACCCCTCTATCATCTAATGGACCAACTGACTCTCTCACAGGTTTTTTGCTACGAATGTACTTATGAATATGTTAAAAAGCAGCAGACCCAGCACAGATCCCTGGGGTACTCCACTATTCACCTTTCTCCATTGGGAAAATTGACCATTTAGCCCTACCCTCTGTTTTCTATCTTTTAACCAGTTCCTGATCCATAATATCCCATGACTTTTTAAGTTTGCCAAAAGTCTATGATGAGGGACCTTGTCAAAGGCTTTCTGAAAGTCCAGATACACTATATCAACCGACTCACCTTTGTCTACCTGTTTATTAACACCTCAAACATCTAGACAGTTTCACTACACAGGGGCAGTGGACACAACAGGAATCTCAGTTGCAGATCAACCTCCTGGAGCTATGTGTTCTCACGAATGCTCTTCGGGTTTTTCAACCCCAACTTTCGGGCAAACAGGTCTTAGTTTGTACAGACAACCAGGTTGCCATGTTCTATGTAAACAAGCAGGGGCGAACGGGTTCCTATCCACTCTGCCAGGAAGTTCTTCATCTCTGGTTCTTCTCCATTGCATACTGCATTCATCTCTGAGCAGTGTATTCCCCGGGCGAACTCAGTCTCCTTATGGACAGACTCAGCCATATCCTATGTCCACACAAGTGGACTTTAAATCAGGAAATGGTATCTTGGATCTTCCACTTGTGGGAGACCCCCAGAATAGATCTGTTCACCACCAGGAGAATGCACAACTTCCACTGTTTTGCTCAAGGCTTCCCTCCTGGCACAGCCAAGCAATGGATACCTTCCTTCTCCATTGGGAAAAGGGCCTATTTTATGCATTCCTGCTCATCCTCTAATACCCAAGACCCTGTTCAAACTGCAGGCCGACAGAGGCTCCTTGATCTTAATACCCCCTTACTGGCCCTGTCAGCCATGTTTTTCTCTGCTGACTCATCTGGTGCAGACTCTACCTCTCAGCCTGGGACAGGCACCCAAACTCCATCTCAGGATCATGGGACAGTTCTCCATCGCAATCCACAAGTCCTCCTTCTCGCAGCATGGCTGCTGAAAGCATAATCTTTGCTGACCTTGATCTTCAACAACAGGTCATAGACATCCTTCTTGCATCTCGCAAGCCATCTACCAGACATTCTTATGTCTTCAAATAGCAAAGATTCACCCTCTGATGTACCCCGAAACATATTGACCCCTCTGTCTGTCCAGTGGAATTCTTTTTACGATATCTCCTCCACTTGTCTCCAGCAAGTCTCAAGACTAACTCAGAGTTCATCTGAGTTCCATCTCAGCCTATCATAAGACGGTGGATAGGCATCCTATTTCTTTGCACCCCTGGGTGCAACAATTTATGCAGGATCTCCTGCTGTCCAAGCCACCGATCAAACCACCACCGGTGGCCTGGGACCTCAACATGGTCCTAGCGCAACTTCTAAAGCCTCTTTTTGAGCCTTTAGCTACCACTTCTTTAAAATTCTTGTCTTGGAAGATAATCTTCCTCTTTGCCCTCACCTCAGCTTGCCACATCATCGAACTGCAGGCTTTAGTGTCGGATCCCTCCGTACACCCAGTTCCACCATGACAAGGTGGTTCTCTGTACTCATCCTCACTTCCACATCTTCCCTGCTAGTCTGTTCCTCTGAGTCCCATGCCTATTCTGCTTATCTTGACCTTTGACTCTATTCCTTTGCTATCAAACCAATGGAGTTCTGTTTCTTTTTTCTGCAGCCCAAAATTTAAATTTTATATTGTAAACCACTCTGGTGCCTCGGTGTGGGAGGTATATAAAGCAACGAATAAAGATAAAGATACTACCAGTCTTCTTCCCCAGACTGCATGCCTCTAAGGCTGAAGCAGTGCTACACATTTTAGACTGCAAGCACACGCTGGCTTTCTTCTTGGACAGAACCAAGAATTACAGGAAATCCTCTCAATTATTAATTTCCTTTGATCCAAGTCACCTTGGATTGCCAGTTACGAAGCGCACCCTATCCTTGGATTGTGGACTGAATTTCATTTGCCTGCAGTCAAGTGGGACTCTCCCTTGAGGGTCACATCACCGCTCACAACATGCGAGCCATGACAACCTCAGTTGCCAACCTTCGTTCCATCTCCATTGATGAAATCTATCGAGCAGCTTCCTGGTCCTCTATTCATACCATCACTGCACACTACTGCCTAGACAGGGACTCCCGTTGAGATGCTGTCTTTGGCCAGGCTATCCTCCAGCACCTATTTGGGACCTAACTGCAACTCCTACCCTCCATCCTGGACTTCTCCTGGCATCAGACTTCCCTGGCAATGGTCTTGCCAAATAAAATTGAGTCCAATGGGGCCACTTTGTATCCACACTTTCTCGGCTCTGTTCTTTAGTCTTGGGGATACCACTGCTACAGTTTCCAGTCTGGTACCTGGGAACTAGTGAATCCCATATGTGAAGACTGCATTCCTGCTTGTTAATGGAGATAGCATTGTTACTCACCTGTAACAGGTGATCTCTGGGAACAGCAGAAATCAGTCTTCACAACTCACCCTCTTCCCCTAGGAGTTATAGGGTATTCTCTTTTTCCTCTCTCTCTCAGCTAAAAACTCAACTGAGGAGAGGATTTGAGAAGGCAGGAAGGCAGCTGTGCAGGCACAGTGGATTGCTCCCAAATGCTTTCCAATTGGACACTGGGGAGTGTTCTCACGCGGGCTCCGTTGGTACCAACAATACCCAGATGTGAAGACTGATTCCTGCTGTTCCCAGAGATAACCTGTTAAATTGTTCCCAAGAAAGCGTTGTAACTTTTTCTATCAGTACTGATGTTCAGCACTGGCTGAACAGACTTACCAAATAACTGGTCTAATGTTAACAAGACACCAGTTGGGCAGCATATTGTCATGAGGCTGGAGCCACGGAAGGTGCAGGTTTAGAAAAAAAACCTGTCTTTCATAGAGCTGTGGATGTGCAGAAGATGCAATTACCTCGCAGCACAGCTAGAGGGGGCAGGAGTAATCCTACAGAGGCTGAGTCAACATGCCCAGCCACTGATTGTATGAGTGTTAACCAGCTGCACCTGAAGGCAAGCCCGGGAGTTTCAAAGGTAAAATGCCTTTAATAAAGGAAGGGCAGCCCAGAAGTCACGAGGAATCAAGGGAGGAGGAATCCAGCCAAGAGGAATCCAGTCAGGAGGAATCCACTCGGAGGGAACTCAGCCGGCAGCAGTTCAGCCAGAAGGAAGGAGAAGGAGTGTGGAGAAGGAGAGAGTCCACACGGAGCAAGCCCAGAGGGACAGAATCCAGATGGAGATTATCCAGAGGGATAGAGTTCAAAGGGGCAGAGCACAGAGAGACGGAGTCCAGAGAGAGGCTGCCAGGAGAAGCAGTTTGGCTGGAAGGAGTGACACTCCCAGCCCAAGTAACGTAGCTGGATCAAGCAGTACAACAAGAGCAGTAACAGCTGAAAGAGGAGCACAGAGAACCAAGGAGCCATGCTTTAAGAGAAGCCTACATTCACCTGAATTCGCTGGTCCAGGATTACAAGGTATAAGGAGGAGAGGTTCCTATAGCAAAGCTACCTTTACACAGAAGCACAGAGGTTGGGAATCCTCACCAGGTTTTCCTGGGCTTCAGGAAGGCAAAGCACTGCACAAGAAAACCTGTCTCCAGAGAGAAGTACGTCAGAGAGAAAGCTCCAGGTGTAGCAGCTGCAGGAAGCCAAGGTATGGTGGCTCTTTACTTTTAAAAGAAAGCCTTGCTCCTAGAAACTCTGATAAAGCAGACACTCAGTATATGAGAAGAGGGAACAAAGCAGAGCTTTTCAAAACAATACCTAAGGGCTTAACAGAAGAGTCTTACTGGAAGCAAAGAAACAGAGACAGACCCTGTAAACTTGTAGCCGCAAGGGAAAGCACTTATTCAGAGGGAGAAGCCAGTGACGCAGAGTCCCATGGAAATAGAGTTTGAGAATACTATTCCCATTCCTCAAGATGAATCCATGGATTGTACTTTTTGTGCTACTACTAGTCTTGAGTCCTTAGTAGAACTGTAAATACAAAAGAAACCCTGCAATTAATTGTGAAGCTTATAACAGTTTGTTTGCCTGCTTGTTTAATTTACTTTGGAATGAAGGAATCCTCAGTTAAACCCTGCATTCAATTGTGAAGCTTATAACAGTTGTTTGCCTGCTTTATAAAGAAGGACTATCTTTATTTTCTTATGTCTTAGTGAACCCTTGCGTTAAAGGGGAAATAAAGCCTTATTACCCTCCACTTTTGGCTTATATAATGTGTTCTCAAAAGGAGCTAAAACTCCAAGGACCAAACTGCACTGGGCCTTAAAGAGCCATTGCTCCTTAAAAATAATAAAAATGCTCAGCATGCCTTTACAGCCACTGGCCACTGGGGGCACCTGACGACAATATCCAGGTCATGATAGCTGGTCAGAGTTGCCTGGTTAACTTTATCTGGTGACTATTTGCCGAATATTTGCCCCAGGCTACTGATTTTAAGATCTTTTTGGTTTATGACATGTTCAGACAGATAAGTCACTAGACTAGGGTTTCTCAAACTTCTCTTGGGGGCATGACAACCAGTTGGGTTTTCTGGGTATTCACAATGGATATGTATGAGAAAAATCTGCATATGCTGGGTCTCCAACTGACTGTGGGGTATAGATTGTAGGTTTGGGAAGCTTTGACCTAGAATAATCATTTGACTGAGACTTATAGCATAAAATATGAATGGAAACCCTATTAAATCTCAGTTTATTGTCTAATCTCAAAATGCAAATCTTGATTTTGTGATGGAATTTCAGTATACTGCAGATGAATTTCAGGACCCTTTGAGCCCTTGGGAAATACTGCTGGGATATGCAGGAAGAAGGCATTTCAAGAAGGGTGTGGCCAAGAACAACTTCAGCCAAGACGGTGAGTACTATTTTGAAACAAAAAGACTTGCAGAAGATACTTCTATTATATTTATTTATTTAGACAGATTTGTATACCACCTTATCCTACAAGCAAAGTGGTCACATCACAATTGGAGGGTTACATCACAATTGGAGGGTTACATTTAACATGAGGGTACTTAACAACATTATACAATGAACTCGTATGTCTAGTTGGGATGAGTGGGTATCGAGTTGGCAGAGGTAGTTGCATTACCGTTCGGGTGGAGACTGTTGTCTGTTTGCTCATAGGCTTCTGTAAAGAGCAGGGTTTTAAGGGCCTTGCGGAAGTCTATGATGTCATTTAATGCCCTCAGGCTCGTTGGGAGGGAGTTCCAAAGTGTGGACGCCAGTAGTGAAGGAGCTCTTTTTGAAGTTGTTTGTTTAGTTTTGTGATATCCTGCAGGTGTGCCGATCATGTTGTCATTATTGGTCCTTCTTGGTCTATTGCTGATATCCCTTGTTATGATATATTGGAGTGCATCTGCTGAGAGATGGTGAATGATTTTAAAGATAAGGACTGTTTTAAATTTTGCTCTGGCCATCATTGGGAGCCAGTGCAGTTGCTGTAAGATGGGGGTGATGTGCTCAGTTCTTGGAATGTCTGTAATGATGCGTGCTGCAGTGTTTTGCACCATTTATTTATTTAAAATACATTTATATACCGTGTTTTCCCAAGTCTCAAATACGGTTTACAAGGAACGTCAAAATGAATTGTACAAACAAGAATCCAGTTCAATTACGTTATAACTGTTGGAACTATTTACTTTAAAACTGTAGGGTTTACAAACAAATACTTAGTTCGTTTACATCAACTATTTACATTAGGTTAAGATATTAACCTTAATTACCTTAAACCGTTGGGACGATTTACATTAAGCTGTAATGAAGTTTCTCAATAGGTTGTAAGGCATATACATGAGGGATACTGTGCCATCATGTGGATGAGGGAATTAGCTGCTCAGGGAGACTGTTGTCATTTTGAACATAAGAACATAAGATATGCCATACTGGGTCAGACCAGGGTCCATCAAGCCCAGTATCCTCTTTCCAACAGTGGCCAATCTAGGTCATATGCACCTAGCAGTTTCCCCAAAAGACACAGATTCCACAATGCTTGCACTGGGTCAAGCATTGATATCCTGGATCCCTTCTTAATAATGGTTTATGGACCTTTCCTCCAGGAACTTGTTCAAACCTTTTAAAACCCAGCTACACTAACAGCCTTTACTACATCCTCTGGTAACAAATTCCAGACTTTGATTACACGTTGAGTGAAAAAATATTTTCTTTTATTAGTCTTAAATAGTTTACCCTGTAGCTTCATTGCATGTCCCCTAGTCTTCCTATATTCTGATAACGTAAACAATCGATCTCTCACTTGGTTTGCAGCTTGTCGTGCTGTGAGGGCTTGTGTGCATCAGTGATGTTGAGAGCTAAACTATCGGTAGTTTAACTACTGGCAGGGTCTCCCAAGATGGACAGGTCTCAGCTGAGGTGCCAGACCAAGACAAACCACCCATCTGGGCAGCAGCAGAATGGGACAGTGTTGACGGTGGAGGATCACATTTTTGTGACAACGGCAACAACACCAAACTTAAACTGCGCGGAAGAAAGGCCCGGCAATCTACTTCTGTATCTTGCCATGAAAACCCAATGGATAGTTACAACAAAACAAATTGTGCTATGGTGCTGGAAGATGAGACGCCCAGGTCAGAAGGCACTCAACTAGCTACTGGGGAAGAGCTGAAGACTTTTCAGAGTAAAGCCAGCATTTATGATGTGGTTGGATCAAAGCCCTCGGGAAGTCTGACTGCTGATGTAGCTGTGCATGAAATGAGAGTCAGAAGCTGTAAAGATGTCTTACACATTGGAACATGGAACGTACGAAGCATGAACCAAGGGAAGTTGGAGGTGGTCAAGAATGAAATGGAACGTGTACAACTTGATCTGTTGGGTGTCAGCGAACTGAAATGGACTGGCATGGGGCACTTTGCATCAGATGATCACATGGTCTACTATGCTGGAAATGAAAGACAAAGAAGAAATGGTGTTGCATTTATAATAAAGAAGAAACTTGCAAGAACTGTAATGAAATACAATGCAGTCAGCGAATGCTTAATCTCTATTCGTCTACGAGGATTGCCTATCAACACAACTATAATTCAAGTATATGCCCCAACAACAGCTGCAGAAGAGAATGAAATTGAAGAGTTCTATGAACAAGTACAAGCTGAAATTGACAGAACATGCAAACAGGATATCCTGATAGTCATGGGTGACTAGAACGCAAAAGTTGGCAACAAAGCAGAAGGCAAAGTAGTTGGAAAATACGGACTTGGCAACAGAAATGAAGCTGGAGAAAGACTGATAGAATTCTGCAAGACCAATGATCTATTCATCTCAAACACCTTCTTCCAGCAACACAAGCGGCGACTGTACACATGGACTTCACCGAATGGATTATATAAAAATCAAATTGACTACATATGCGGACGTCAACGATGGAAAAGCTCTGTAACATCAACAAAGACAAAACCTGGAGCTGACTGTGGTACAGATCATCAACTGCTAGTATGCAAACTCAAGCTAAAGTTGAAAAAGAGCAAACCACTCATGAATGGAGCAAAATATGACCTTGAGAATATACCACTGGAATTTAAAGACTGCCTGCAAAATCGATTTGCTGCTTTAGATACAAATGACAGAGCTCTGGAAGAGTTATGGAATGACATCAAGAAGGTTGTGTTGGAAGAAAGCGAGAAGTCTCTACAAAAGGTGAAAAAGCAAAAACGGCCAAAATGGATGACGGAAGAAACTCTGAAAATTGCCCAGAAACGCCAAGAAGCTAAAGCCAGAGGAGAAAGAAAGACAATCGCAGAACTCAACAGAGATTTCCAACGTGCAGCAAGACAGGACAAGGAAAAGTACTACAATGACCCTTGCAAGGAAATAGAAGCAGAAACTATTAGAGGAAGAACAAGATCGGCTTTCCTAAAGCTACGAGAGTTAAAGAAAAAGTTCCAGCCTCGAATTGGAATGTTACAAGATGCTCAAGGTTCTATGTTGAATGATGCTGAGAAGCTCAAGAAAAGGTGGAAGGAATATACAGAGTTTTTATATGATAAAGATCAAGTGGACCAACAGCCGTTTCAACCTGTACCTTATGATCGGGAACCATTGGTGATGAAAGAAGAAGTTGAAGCAGCATTGAAAGCCTTATCAAAGAACAAAGCACCAGGCATTGATAGCATTCCCATAGAAGTATTGCAGCAATCTGATGCAGCTGTTACCTTACTCACAAGGCTCTGCCAAGAAATATGGAAGACAACATCATGGCCAACTGACTGGAAAAGATCTGTGTTTATACCAATACTAAATAAAGGTGATCCAACTGACTGTGGAAATTATCGAACAATCGCTCTGATCCCACATGCCAGCAAGATTCTACTGAAGATTATTCAAAAGAGACTACAACCATACCTGGAACAAGAACTACCTGAAGCGCAAGCAGGGTTCAGGAAAGGGCGAGGAACGAGAGACATCATTGCGGATGTGAGATGAATCCTTGTAAAGACTAAAGAATACCAAAAGGATATCTATTTGTGCTTTATCGACTATAGCAAGGCTTTTGACTGTGTAAACCATGAGAAACGCTGGGCCACATTAAGAAGCATGGGTATACCAGAACACCTGATCGTTCTCTTGCGCAATCTGTACATTGATCAAGAAGCAACAGTTTGAACGGAACAAGGAGAAACAGAATGGTTTAAAATAAGCAAAGGTGTAAGACAAGGCTGCATACTTTCTCTCTACCTGTTTAATTTATATGCAGAACAAATCATCAGAGAAGCAGGATTGTATGAAGACAACAGAGGTGTGAAGATTGGTGGAAGACTCATCAACAACCTTCGCTATGCTGATGATACCACATTACTGGCTGAAAGTGAAGATGATCTGAAACATTTGCTTCTCACAATCAAAGAACATAGTCTCAAAATGGGCCTGCACCTTAATGTAAAGAAGACAAAGATCATGACAACTGGCATAATCAACAGGTTCATCGTTGAAGGAGAAGAAATTGAAATTGTGAACAACTTTAACCTACTTGGATCAACTATCAATAAAGAAGCAACAAGCAGTCAAGAAATCAGACGACGCATTGCTCTTGGCAGACTGGCTATGAAAGACCTAGATAAGATTCTCAAGAGCAGAGATGTCTCTCTCCATACAAAGATTCGACTTGTTCAAGCCATGGTATTTTCAATAACATCATATGGATGTGAAAGCTGGACAGTGAAAAAGATAGACAGGAAGAAAATTGATGCCTTTGAATTATGGTGCTGGCGGCGAATACTGTGTATACCATGGACTGCCCGAAGAACAAACCAGTCGGTACTAGAGGAGATCAAACCTAAGCTTTCTTTAGAAGCTCAGATGACAAGACTTCGACTTTCATACTTTGGACACATCATGCGAAGAGAGAGATCATTAGAGAAAGACATTATGCTTGGCAAGATAGAAGGTCAACGCAAAAGAGGAAGGCCACCAATGAGATGGATCGATACAATAACAGCAGCTACGGGTACCAGTCTGTCAACAATGAGCCGCCTGACTGAAGACCGAAGACAATTTAAGATAGCTATCCAGAGGGTCGCCATGAGTTGACTCCGACTCAACGGCACTTAACAACAACAAACAATCGATCTATGTTTACCCGTTCCACTCCGTTCATTAATTTATAGACTTCTATCATATGTCCCCTCAGCCGTCTCTTTTCCAAGTTAAAGAGCCCTAACCTTTTCAGCCTTTCTTCATAGGAGTATCCTTCCATCCCCTTTACCATTTTGCTGGCTCTTCTCTGAACCTTTTCTAATAACGCTATATCCTTTTTAAGATACGGCGACCAGAACTGCACACAATATTCAAGGTGCAGTCTCACCATGGAATGATATAGAGGCATTATAATATCTTTTGTTTTATTTTCCATTCCTTTCCTTATGATACCTAGCGTTCTATTTGCTCTTGGCCGCCGCTGCACACTGGGCCGAGGGTATTAACATGTTATCCACAATGACGCCTAAATCTTTTTCCTGGGTGGTGGTTCCTAATGTGAAACCTTGGATCTTGTAACCAAAGTTTGGGTTGTTCTTCCCTAGGTGCATAACACCTTGCACTTGTCCACATTAAATTTCATCTGCCATGTGATGCCCAGTCTTCCAATTTATCAAGATCCTCTTGCAATTTTCCACAATCCTCTTCGGTTTTAACAACTTTGAATAGTTCTGTATCATCTGCAAATTTGATAATCTCACTCGTCATTCCATTTTCCAGGTCATTTATTAATATGTTAAAAAGCAGCGGACACAGCACACATCCCTGGGGTACACCACTATTCACCTTTCTCCATTGGGAAAATTGGCCATTTAGCCCTACCCTCTGCTTTCTATCTTTTAACCAGTTCCTGATCCACAATAGTACACTGCCTCCTATCCCATGACTTTATTTTTGCCAAAAGTCTCTGATGAGGGACCTTGTCAAAGGCTTTCTGAAAGTCCAGATACACTATATCAACCGACTCACCTTTGTCCATCTGTTTATTCACACCTTCAAAAAAACATAACAGATTAGTAAGACAAGATCTTCCTTGGCTAAAGCCATGTTGGCTGTCTCCCATTAGGCCATGACTATCTACATGCTGAGTAATTTTGTTCTTTATGATGGTTTCTACCATTTTTACCGATACTGACATCAGGCTCACTGGTCTGTAGTTTTCCGGATCACCCCTGGAACCCTTTTTAAAAATTGGCGTTACATTGGCGATCCGCCAATCTTCAGGTATTGCAGATTGTTTTAATGATAGATCATAGATTACTAATAGCAGGTCTGCAATCTCATATTTCAGTTCTTTCAACACCCTTGGATGTATACCATCCGGCCCAGGTGATTTGCTACTCTTCAGTTTATCTAATAGTTGTAATACATCTTCCCGATGTATCGATATTTCCTTCAATTCTTCCGCACCTTTAAATACCACTTCAGTCATGGGTAACATCCCTACATCTTCCTCAGTAAAGACCGAAGCAAAGAATTCATTCAGTCTCTCCGCTATCGCCTTGTCGCCTCTTAGTGCCCCTTTAACCCCTCTATCATCTAATGGACCAACTGACTCTCTCACAGGTTTTTTGCTACGAATGTACTTGAAAAAGTCTTTATTTTGCATTTTTGCTGCTGCCGCAAGCTTCTCAAATTCTCCCTTTGCCTGTCTTATCAATGCCTTGCATTTGACTTGCCAGTGCTTGTGCTGTTTCTAGGTTTCGTCATTTGGTTCTTTTTTCCATTTCCTGAAAGATGCTTTTTTGGCAACAGCCTCTCTGACCTCATCTTTAAACCATGCTGGCAGTTTTTTGGACTTCCTTCCACTTTTCTTAAGGCATGGAATACAGCTGGTCTGGTCTTCCAAGATAGTAGTTTTCAACAACACCCAAGCTTGTTGTAAGTATTTAACCTTTGCAACTGCTCCTTTTAGTTTTTTCTTAACTACTTTCCTCATTTTATCATAGTCTCCCTTTCAAAAGTTAAAAGGTAGTACTGTGGATTTCCTTACTGTCCCTCCTCCACTAAATAAATCAAACGCGATCATCCTATGATCACTATTGCCAAGTGGCCACAACACCCTTATCTCTTGCACCAGATCTGGTGTTCCACTAAGGACTAGGTCCGATATGGCTTCCCCTCTGGATGGTTCATGAACCAGCTGCTCCAAGAAGCAGTCATTTATTTCATCTAGAAGCTTTATCTCCCTAGCATGTCCTGCCGTGACACTGACCCAGTCAATACCGGGGTAATTTATTTATTTATTTTATTTATTTAACATCTTTTATATACCACGCTATTTGTTTTCAGTGCGGTTTACAAGTAACAGAAGCTGCACAATCAGAAGACACTGGTGTGCTTACATTATAACAGGAAACTTAAACTTGGAACAGCAGGGTAAAAACTGTAACTATGTACAAACTGTGTAACTATGTACAATCAACAGGGTAAAAACTGTAACTATGTATAAACATATTGGATTCTTTAGTATTCACAGGCAGACTATGGCCGGAATAAGGCAGGACATAAGAGAACTTGAGGCGGAATTACTTATGAGGGAATTGGGAGTGAAGAGTGAGAGTTTGTGGGTTTAGGAGTGCTGATGATCAGATGTGGATTGGATGCTTGTGCATAATGGAGAAGGAAAATGTGGTGCTTGATTGCCTTGCGAAATTGAATGAGGTCTTTAATTGCTCTAATTTCAGGTGTGAGGTCATTCCAGCATTTAGGTGCATAGAAGGCGAAGGTCCTTTTCTTGGTTGTTTGGGTACATTTGATGGACTCCTTGGGGATAATCAGGGTGTTGTAGGCCATTTTGTTATTACCCATGAATGTTAAGATTAATACTATTAACCCAGGGATATGTCATGTACACTAGATTACAACTGACATTGTTAATAATTGCTGCCACAAACTAACACTTAGAAGGATGTATTGTTAAGTTTGATGCCACACACTAGATACTGTTGATACTTACTGTTGATACTAGATGCTGTTGATACTTGCTGTTGATAATAGAGGCTGTTGATACTTACTGAGACTATCTAACACATATAAGTAATATTATTGATACTTGCTGCTACAAGCTATCGCTTATAAGTAATACGGTCACTACCCACGATTGTTAAGAATACAAATCCGAAATTACAAACCGAACATCAGATACGAAAACTAAACTGCTCAGACCAAGAGGCACTTACGGAACTACTAGAACAACTAAAAATGAAGGCCCAAATCTGGTACATAGTGATATACCTGCTCACACTAATTCCTGCTTATGCATTAAACCAAAACCTTTACCGACCCCTCTCATATCTCTACACCCCATTCTACAACCTCTACACCATCCAAACAACACAACCACTATTACTCGCACCATACTACTTCACAGAAAAACCTGTGGCACACACACACGTTCATAAACTCTCCGCAAGAAAGTCGACTAAAAATCGGAGAAAGCACAAGCCAATTGTAACACAAACACGCCCACACAACCAGGCGAAATCAGAAACCACCACCAACCAGGCTACAACACACACAGACAAAAACTGCAAAATCATACTCATAAACGCCCGCTCAATCAGAAATAAAACCCACATAATCTACGACATCATCACAGATGAAAAACCAGACATCCTATGTATAACCGAAACATGGGTCACGGAAACAGACTCAGCCATATTAAATCAGATCAGCAAACCTGGATATAACATCTATAACTGTCCCCGATCCCATAAAAAGGGTGGAGGTGTACTCATAATAGCAAAAGAGAACCTGAAACTCACCAGCACGTATCAGAACTCAAATCCAGACATAGACATACTCAAGATTGAAAACCCCGCTGTATCCGTCTGCTTGATATACAGACCCCCCACACAACAATATGAGATACTAGCATCAGCATTGGAAATAATTTCATCAACCCAACCTAGAAAATTCCAAATTGTACTAGGAGACTTAAACTTAGCAACAACATCTGCCACAAATACAACCACCTTCCTGGAAGCCATGACCCAACTAGGCTACCAGCAACAAATCACAGAACCCACCCATGATAAAGGTCATACCCTAGACATGGTTTTCACACCCAAAAATGCTCAAGACAAGGACGAGAAGCCCAAGATAGGGATCAATCCGCTACCCTGGTCAGACCACCACCAAATCAATATACAGTTAAAATTACCGAACCTGTCTAAAGACACCAAAGCAAAAAGAACAACACAACAACAACGACGGTTCAACAAACCAAACATGGAAGGTCTAATTGAGTCCATCAAATCACATATAGACCTCGACAAAACAAACCTCAATGACTTAGCAAATGAATGGGACACCGGAATCCGGACCATAGCAACTCTCAAAGAGACTCAGACGCCAAACGCATCGAAACAACAAAATGAACCTTGGTACACCAGTACGTTGACCAAAATGAAGAGAGAGCTCAGGAAGCATGAAAGAAAGTGGAGACACACCAAATCCACTGAACTCAGGACAGTGTACCTTAATCTCCTCGCAAACTACAAAGAGGAAATAAACACAGCAAAAAGGTTACACCATACCAACATACTGAACAAAGCCATTAACAAACCACGGGAGCTTTTCGCCCTAGTAAAATCACTTACAAAGACAGCCCTCCCTGAACCTCAGGATAACTCAATACAACCACAAACACTAGCAGATCACTACGCAAGCAAACTGAATACTAACACCCCCACATTTGCCCTAGAAACACCACACCAACGAACAAAGATGAAACAAGAATCTACATGGAGCAAATTCCGCAACATTGACAAACAACAAACCACCAACATCTTAACCTCCATAAACACCACCACCTCACCACTTGACCCCTGCCCAACTGCCTGGATCAAAGCGGCAAAAAATGAGATAAACCAGCAAATAGCCCACATTGTTAACCAATCACTAAGCCAAGGAGAAATGCCGGAGAAACTAAAACAATCTATAATAAGGCCGATCCTAAAGAATAATTCCCTCAACAAAGAAGACCCATCATCATACCGCCCCATATCAAGCATCGCTTTCCTGGCAAAAATCATAGAAAAGGCAGTACTCTTGCAACTTCAAGACCACCTCGACGAACAGGATACCCTGGACAAACAACAATACGGATTCAGAAGAAACCATGGAGTGGAAACACTTCTCATAGCACTGATGAACAACCTACTTAAAGGACTAGAAGACACAAAGAAAATGTTCATACTCATTTTCATTGACATCTCCGCCGCCTTTGACACGGTACATCATGAGATACTCCTTAGTAAGCTAGAATCCATAGGAGTTGAGGGAACCCCCCTCAAATGGTTATCCTCCTATATATCTAACAGAAGGCCCCAAGTACAATTTAATGGGGAAGAAGCTATTCCATTCACTCAAATGCAGGGCATACCACAGGGCTCAGCACTCTCAGCACTGCTGTTCAATATCTACATGAGACCCCTCTGTGACATCTTCAAAAGACATAGCATCAACTACCACATCTATGCAGATGATATTATGCTCTACACGCAACTGGACGTCGCCGACCCCAAATATGCACAGCTCGAAAACTGCCTGAACGAAATGTTGATATGGCTACAGAAAAATAACATGACGATAAACCACAAAAAAACGGAGGTAATGTACATGTCCAACAAACCCAACTTCAAGTCACCTGACTCAATCACCCTGTGCAACAACACATACAAAGCAAAAGAAGAAATCAAATATCTAGGTGTCACACTCGACTGCAACCTAAGAATGGAGAAACACCTGCGTAAAACAAACAAAGCCATCTTCTATAAACTTAGGGTGATACAACCTCTAAGGAAAATAATAGCACCAGGCGATTTCAGGTCAGTGGCCCAAGCACTAGTCATGCCGCACCTCGACTACTGTAATGCCATCCTACAAGGTCTACCCAAAAAATCACTGGGTATCCTTCAAATGGCCCAGAATGTCGCAGCTAGAATAATAATGGGAACAAGAGTAACTGACCACATCACCCCAATATTGATCGACCTTCATTGGCTGCCAGTTGCTGCTAGGGCACAGTACAAGATGATAGTAACAACGTTCAAGCTGATCAACGACATAGCCCCCTCGTTCCTGTCCTCTCTTATCAACATACAACCAGCAAATAGAAATAGAAGAACTAACAACTTGGGCACCCTGCAGGTCCCTAACGCAATACGAACTGTGAAAACAAGTACAAGTCGCAGAGCCTTCTCTTTCGCTGCGCCCACTATATGGAATCAGCTCCCTGTTGACCTGCGGCTAACCCAGGACATGAAAAGTTTCAGGAAAGAGTTAAAAACACACCTATTTAAATGCTATTACAACCAGCAATAAGTCACAAAATCCAGGAAAACGTAACAAAGAAATACGTACATTGAAAATCCGCCTTGTGTAACCATGTATAGCCAAGTAAAATGAGATTTCCCCAATCTGTAAATATGTATTATATGTATTATATAAATGTAAATATGTTTACCCCCAAAACCTTAAATATGTGTGCCGTGACCCCCCAAGTCCTCTATGTATTTACTCCCCCACCCTGTCCTGATCGACATCCCCAAAAGAAGAATCAAACCGCTACTGATCGCTGGAAGCAGCGGTATATAAATGTGTTCTAAATAAATAAAATAAATAAAAATAAATTGTCCGTTGTTGTCCTTCTCGTTCTGTTTTTTGGGGTGAGGGAGATGAGATCATTGAGAGACATGGGGGCAAGGTTGTTGATGATCTTGAAAGTGATGATGAGGATTTTATAGGTTAGCCTGCAATGAATTGGTAGCCAGTGGAGTTCCATGAGAGTCGGGGTGATATGGTCAGATCTTGCTAGACCACAGAGCACCCTAGCAGCCGCGTTCATAGCAAGTTGTAGTGGATTAATGATGTTCTTGGGGAGACCGTATAAGATGACAT
The DNA here is from genome assembly GCA_033557465.1 of Ichthyophis bannanicus. Taxonomy (NCBI): domain Eukaryota; kingdom Metazoa; phylum Chordata; class Amphibia; order Gymnophiona; family Ichthyophiidae; genus Ichthyophis; species Ichthyophis bannanicus. Next base: position 399,339,511 of record CM066039.1, on the reverse strand, counting down.
TTGCATAATCAAAATGAGGTAGTGTGAGGGCCTGGAAGATGGTCCGGAAGTTGTTGTGAGGTAGCATGGGTCTGAGGTGCCTTAGCGTTCTGATTTTATTGTAGACAGACTTGGTGACGTTCCGAATGTGTTCCTTAAATTCAAAATGCTGATCCAGAGTAATCCCTAGGTAACGAATAGATAGTTTACTGGGGAGATCCGCATCTCTTACTTTTAGAGAGGATGGGGGGGAGAATTCTTTGTTTCTTGATATGAATAGAACTTCGGTCTTCTTGAGGTTTATACGGAGGTTTTGAGATGCTAACCAGTCTGTGATGGCATTGAAGCAGTGAATAAGGTTGGTGAAGTCTGGTTGACTGACTTTAAATGGAGTAAACAGTAGAACATCGTCGGCATAGATTAATGAGGAGATATTGAAGGTACGTATGATTTCACAAATCGGCTGTAAGTATACATTAAACAGAAGCGCAGATAAGGACGATCCTTGCGGAACACCTTGATGTTGGTGGAAAGGTGTGGATGTGGTGGAACCGACTCTGACATGTTGCCATCGCTCCGACAGGTATGACCTACACCATTCCCAGGCGAGGCCACAGATTCCCTTCTCGAGGAGTCGGGCAAGAAGTTGATTATGATTAACGGAATCGAAGGCAGCGGAGATATCTAGGAATATTAGAGCAAAGCCGTTTTCAGCCTTATCAAGACCTCTATTCAATGTATTAGTTAGGGTGGTAAGGAGAGTTTCTACACCGTGTGATTCCCTGAAGCCGTGTTGACAGGGATCGAGCGGTGAGGCTGTATCAATGTGATGTTGTATCTGTCTCTGAACCACCTTCTCTATTATTTTGGCTAATAGAGGTATGCTCGAGATTGGGCGGTAGGAGTCAGGCTTTAGTGGGTCAAGACTAGAGTTCTTCAGGAGGGGTCTTATAGAGGTTTGTTTAAGGAGAGATGGGAACGAGCCTGTTGCAAAGGATAGTCCAATGATGTTGACTAGGATTGGGCTCAGTTCGGCACGCAGCGATCTGACCCAGTATGCTGGGCAAGGGTCACTTGGAGCTGTAGAAGTGTTGATGGAGGTGATGAGATCTTGAATGTAATTGAAATCACCCATTATTATTACAGTGCTGTAACTTTTGTTAGCTTCCCTGATTTCTTTGAGCATTTCATCATCCATTTGTTCATTCTGGCCACCGCCATCGCCTTCCCCTTTTTACATGGAATTTCAATCCATAGAGATTCTACAGCAAATTTTGTATCCTGCAAAACTTTAATCCTTTCTGACTCAATGCCCTCTCTAACATAGAGCGCAACCCCTCCACCAATTTGATCAGCTCTATCATTAAGATATAGTTTGTACCCAGGTATCACAGTGTCCCACTGGTTGTCCTCCTTCCACCATGTCTCTGATATTCCAATCATATCTAAGCTCTCATTTAGTGCTATATATTCTAACTCCCCCATCTTATTTTTTAGACGTCTAGTACTTGCATACAAACATTTTAGAGACTGTATTTTATTCATATTAATCTGGCTATTGGAAGACATGGGTAATTTGGGATCTTTAAGCTGTTTCTGCTCCATACTCGATGGCATTTGGGCTACTTTACTCTTTTTTGGAACCTGTCTGCTTTTGGTAGTATCCTTCAAGGATACATTCTTCTGAACCATGTGCTCTTGGGCGACTGTCAGCTTTCCCCTATTATCTAGTTTAAAAGCTGCTCTATCTCCTTTTTAAAGGTTAATGCTAGCAGCCTGGTTCCATCCCGGTTAAGGTGAAGCCCATCCCTCCGGAAGAGCCCCTCCTTTCCCCAGAATGTTCCCCAGTTCCTAACAAATCCAAAACCCTCATCTCTGCACCATTCTCTCATCCATGCATTGAGACTCCGGAGCTCTGCCTGCCTTTTGGGTCCTGCGCGTGGAACGGGAAGCATTTCGGAGAACGTTACCCTGGAAGTTCTGGATTTCAACTTCCTACCTAAAAGCCTAAATTTAGCCTCCAGAACCTCCCTACCACATTTTCCTATGTCATTGGTATCAGCATGTACCAAGTCAGCAGACTCCTCCCAGCACTATCTAAGACCTTATCTAGGTGGCGCGTGAGGTCTGCTACCTTTGCACCAGGCAGGCATGTTACCAGGCAATCCTCATGTCCACCAGCCACCCAGCTATCTACATGCCTAATGATCGAATCAGCAACTATAATGGCTGTCCTAACTCTTCCCTCATGGGCACATGGCCCTGGAGAAACTTCCTCGGTGCGAGAGGGTTTTACATCACTTGGAGGACAGGTCCTAGGTACAGGATCACTTCCTGCCACACCAGGATGATGCTCTCCTGTCACGTGACCTCTCTCCTCCATGACAACAGGGATGCTGCCAGACTGGAGGTGGGACTTCAGGACTATATCCCTGTAGGTCTCGTCTATGTACCTCTCTGTCTTTCTTATGTTTTCTGCTACTCTAGTCTCTAGAGAATGGACTTGTACCCTGAGAGCAAAGAGCTCCTTACACCTAATGCACACGTAAGACCTCTCACCAACTGGGAGAAAATCATACATGTGACACTCAATGCAAAAGACTGGAAAGCCCCCATCTCGCTGCTTGACTGCTGTCTGCAACTTAGTTTTAAGCTTGTGTTTAGATCTAAGTTCTTTACTTACTAGGGATTGCTATGGATATGTATACTAATAAAACTGTACCTAATACGTTTAATATACCTTGTTCACCTGAAGCTTAATTAATCTCAGGCCCTTAGTGTATGACTGATTTGGATAACGAGCTACAACTGAGAGCACCTCCTTTCCTTTAAGATGTGTTAAGTACCTATAAAGCTATGATTATCCCAGGGGTGGGTGGGTGTTGGGGAGGGAGGGAAATAACACTTATTAAAAGAGGGCTGCTACACAGTACCCTGTCCTGTGCTGCAGAGGTAAGCTGTGACCAACTTCCTGGGTGATTAACAGTCCTTTCTTGGATAGAATGAGTCTTTCAAAATGGCCTTTTGACCTGCCACCTGGTGTTAACACCTATTGAAAAGGTTTCACAGGTCTCTTGCCCCCTAGGTAGAAGGCCTCTTTGTAAGGGTCTCTAGAAGACTTTATTTGTGCTCAAAGAGTACTGACCCTGTTTTGCCTTTTATGCTAAGTTATATTCTGATTTGATTTAAATTACATCTCTTTGCTGCTGCTAAGCTCTGACTTATTATGAAATTTAAACTGCAAGCTCTCTACTGGGTTCTAAATTTAACCAGAAAGCTCTCTTCTGTGTTTTAAATTTAAACTAAAAGTACTTTGCTGATACTAGGCCCTGACTATTAAATTTAAACTACAAGCTCTCTGCTGGGTTCCATATTTAACCAGAAAGCTCTCTTCTATGTTTTAAATTTAAACTAAAAGTACTTTGCTGATACTAGGCCCTGAGTGACTATTAAATTTAAACTACAATCTCTCTGCTGGGTTCCACATTTAACCAGAAAGCTATCTTCTGTATTTTAAATTTAAACTACAATCTCTCTGCTGGGTTCCAAATTTAACCAGAAAGCTATCTTCTGTATTTTAAATTTAAACTTAAACTGCTGCTGCTACTAGGCCCTGACTGATTTAACAAAAACACTGGCTTCACAGATTAATTAGCTTTAATACAAAGAAGTCCTTTCAGACAATTCCCAGAAGTATATACTCACAATTGCAGATCTCTCTCCAGAAGTACAGTCACTTTTTCTACTCCTTTAAGACTGAGGATCACAGAGCTCTGGTTGAGCTATTTATGCCTGTGCTGCTGATGTAAGCTGTGACCAACTTCCTGGGTGATTAACAGTCCTTGCTTGGATAGAAGGAGTCTTTCAAAATGGCCTTTTGACCTGCCACCGGGTGTTAACACCTATTGAAAAAGTTTCACAGGTCTCTTGCCCCCTAGGAAGAAGGCCTCTTTGTAAGGGTCTCTAGAAGACTTTATTTGTGCTCAAAGATGTTGGGATGTGTTTGCTGATTTTTTGTGATGGAGAGATTGAGGGCTAAAGTGAAGCATAAACAGATACGTTTTTAGGTCATTGCGGAACATTTTGATGTCATTGACCTCTCTGAGTTCAGCAGGTAACTCATTCCAGAGTGTTGGTGCAGAGTGCGAGTATGCTTTACTGTTTGTCGTTTTCTTGCATTTTCTAAAGTCTTTTGGGACTGTAAGTTTGTTATTACTATTTCTTCTTTGTGTTCTGGTGAGTTTTTCAATATTGATAAGTGTATTTAGGAATGAAGGTGCTAAGTTGTTGATAATTTTAAATGTTGTGACGAGGATTTTATATTTTATGCGGTTTTGGATAGGTAACCAGTGTAGTTCGTAGAGAGTTGGCGTGATGTGTTCAATGGCACTGATGTTTTTAATAGTTCTAGCTGCAACATTTTGCACTAATTGTAGCCTTCAATTGAGTGTTTGGAGATTCCTTGGAGAATTGCATTGGCCAAGTCAAAGAGAGGCGTAATAAGCGCCTGTATTACTGATATGGTCCTGTAAGTGGATTAAAGGTCTGAGTTGCTTTAAGAGTTTGAGTTTATAATTTTTGTGACTGAATTCTTGATGTGTGTTTGCATACTTAGAGTCTGGTCAAGTGTGACTCCTAGATATTTCACCTCCTTCTTCACCATGATGTCGAAGTTCTGTAGTCGGATGGATTATGGAGGAATATAGCTTTGGTTTCTGGTGACGAATAAGACTTCCGTTTTTGAATGGTTGATGTGTAGCTGGTGGGATGTTAGCCACAGGGAGATGTCATTAAAACAGTCTGAGAGCCATTGATTGGTTAAGTTTGGTATTTAAATGGGATATAAAGCATTATATCATCCGCGTAAATGTGATAATTTACACGGTGTTTCCTAAAGATTGAGCATATGGGCTGCAGATATATGTTAAAGAGGAGGGCGGAGAGTGCAGAACCCTGGGGGAGTCCTTGCGACTGCTTGAACATATTTGAGGTCTGCTGGTTGATTCGTACCGTTTGGGTTCTGTCATTTAGATAGGATGTAAACCAGGTCAGTACTGTTGTTTTTAAACCTTTCTGTTGGAGCCTGGACATTAGTAGGTGGTTAACACTATCGAAGGCTGCTTTGATGTCTAAAAATAGGAGGATAAATGCCTGTTTTGAGTCATCAATACCAAGTGTCAGTGTGTCCATTAGAACCATGAGGAGTGGAGTGGGTGTAAGGCCTACTGAGGGAGGCGTTAATATAATGAGTTTCCGTAATCAAGCAGAGGTGTGATGAGCGATTGGCACACTATACAGAAGTGGTCCTGGTGGAGCATTGGCTTGATCTTTTTGATGGTCCTCAAACATTGATTTATATAGAAATGTTATCTCATGCATGTTTGTGAGATGGACTAGTTTTGCTTGCCTACCCTACAATGAGCAGGTTAACTCTAAGACAATAAAAGATATTGTGAAACTTCCCATAAAACATACATGGATCAATATTCAAATGCAAATATCTGGATAAGAGCAGCCATTATCTGGATATTTACTACTACTACTAAATATTTGTATAGTGCTAAAAGACATACGCAGCGCTGAACAGACACATGTAAAAGATGGTCCCTGCTCATCAGAGCTTACAATCTAATCAAGATAGGCAACACAGTAGCTGTAGACATGGGATACAGCTAGGGGGAATGGTAAGGAAACACAAAGGAGATCAGGTAAGTCAAGAGCTGCCGTTATCTGTGGATTTCAAGAAATCCTAGGGGGGGCATATTTGAAGTTCTTTTCATGAATTGTACATCTGAAAATGGGCACTTACACATTCAAATCATGTAGATGTCTCTGGAGCTATATTAGAAAGCCAGGTATATAGATGTCCCAAGCACGAGAATGTCCATGTAGCATGGGGGTGTGGTGGAGGTGTGCCCTGGGCAGAACAAGGCAGATGCACATCACAGTGCGATTTCAGAATAGCACAAACATGTCTGGCCCTGGTTGTTCAGGCGTCCTGTCTATACCTGCTCCTGACCACAAGTAAGTTGCTAAAATGCCACTTCATATGGATTATGCTGCTGAAACTACTTTCCGACTACCCCAATAATATCCCAGAGCAGGGGCATTCCCAGAAACTATCCATTGCCTCTCAAAAGAACTAATCAGATAATGTTAGAACAGGAAGAAGCTGTCCGGATCGCCTAGCCAGATACCAGCACTGAATAACTGGTTTATAGAAACATGATGACAGAAAAAGACCACATGGCCTATCTAGTCTGTCCTTCCATATCAACCACAACAGTCCCCTTTTTTCCTTTAGAGATCCTCTGTGCTTGTCCCATGATTCTTTGAATTCAGTTACAGTCCTCATCTCTACCACCTCCACTGGAAAACTATTCCACGGATCCACCACTCTTTCTGTAAAGAAATATTTCTGCATATCACTCCTGAATCTATCCCCTTTCACCCTCATCCCAAGTCCCCTCATAGCAGAGCTTGCTTTCAATCGAAAGAGACTCTCCTCCTGTGCATTTATGCCATGAAGGTATTTAAACATCTCAATCATATAGAATGCCGAATAACCAACACATCCAGATGAGCACACATCACCCCTGTCCTCCAGGACCTCCACTGGCTACCCATGCTGTCCAGAATAAAATTTAAAATCATAACGCTAATCCACAAAGTAATACACAACGAATCCACCCCCTGCCTACTCCCCCTCCTCTCTAAACCAAACAGCACTAGTTCACGTAGACCAAAAACTGCAAGCATCCTAAACATACCATCCCAGTAGAAGAAGAGTAAACAATCCAATGCAACCGAGCCTTCTCCCTCTATGCCCCCTCAGTATGGAATGCCCTCCCTCCTATTCTACGAGGATGCTCCGACCACACCGAATTCCGGAAAAGACTCAAAACATTCCTTTTTCAAGAATATTTTGCCTTACCCCGCTAAACTATTGCCTCCAATCTAACATAATCGAACATTACACTGCCCACCCCCCTTATTCCCCCTCCATATGCTCTACCCCCCTCCTCCTCCTACCTCTTCCCTGTCCCCCATGCCCACCCGACTTCACATTGTAAATATGTAAAAAGTTAACTGTTCAATATACTGTTATGTTTTAGAAGTTATTGTTCTCTGTAAAACAGCTGTGTCAACACTGTTACCTCATATTCTATGTAAGCCGTCTTGAATTGTAGAAAGATGGTATATAAAAAAAGTGTTAAATAAATAAATAAATAAATAAATAAAATATCACCTCTATCCCGCCTTTCCTCTAAAGTATACATATTAAGCTCCTTAAGTCTGTCCTCATATGCTTTATAACGAAGACCACTAACCATTTTAGTAGCAACCCTCTGCACTGACTCCAACCTGTTTATATCCTTTTGAAGGTGCGGTCTCCAGAACTGCACACAATACTCCAAATGAGGTTGCACCAAAGACTTATACAGAGGCACTATCACCTCCCTCCTTTTGCTGGCCATTCCTGTCCTATGTACTCAAGCATCCTTCTAGCTTTTGCTGTCACCTTTTCTGTTTAGCTACATTAAGATCATCAAACACAATCACACTTAGGTTCCGCTCTTCTTTTGTGGACAGAAGTACTTCACCCCCTATACAATATTGCTTCCTTGGATTGTTGCAGCCCAAATGCATGACCTTGCATTTTTTAACATTAAATCTTAGCTGCCAAATTCTAGACCATTCTTCAAGCTTAGCTAGATTTATTTACATTCTCTTATATACCGCGCTATTCTGCATCAGTGCGGTTTACATTGAACAAACTGAAATTACATTGAACAGGGCATTATAACTTGGAGATAACTATTTTACAGGGAACATGGGCTATGGAGGGTTAAGTGGCTTGCCCAAGACCACAAGGAGCACCTGTGGGACTAGAAACCCCAGTCCTTCCGGCCCAAGGTTGCTGTCCTCTAGTGGGATCCTCTAGTAGATCCCTCCTCATGCTATCCTCACCCTCCTGGGTATTACAGATCCCGGTATCATCCGCAAAGAGACAAAACTTGCCCAACAGCCCTTCTGCAATATCACTAACAAAGATGTCAGAAAGAATTGGACCAAAGACAGATCCCTGGGGCTCACCACTGATAACCTCCTTCTCCTCAGAGTAAGCTCTATTTACCTGTACCCTTTGCCACCCCCCACTCAACCAATTTCTAACCCAAGTAGTAACTTTAGCGTCCATCCCCAGGATGCTCAGTTTGTTTACAAGTTGCTCATGCCGAACGGTGTCAAAGGCTTTCTCCAGGACCAAGCAGGAAGTCAGTCCTCACATATGGGTGACGTCGGGGCCCGAGTCGGGGCTGCTGAGTCTCCTGAGCTTGGACTCAGGTTGACGGCCTTGGAGAGCAGCTTGGCTGCCTTCATGGAACAGCAGCGGGTGCTGATCGCCGATCTGACCGGTGCTTCTGCCCCAACCACCGGGACCTCGACGTCTAAATCGACCCCAGAGACCGAGCCGATCCTCGGTCAAAGTTCCCCTCGACCTCCCGTGCAGGGCCGAGGTCGTCGACGCCAGTACCCTCGGCATCAGGGCGGGTGGCACCGAGGCCCACACGGCCGGAGCCGCTCGACTCCTCGGAGTAGGAGTCGGAGTGGGAGACGGAGGACAAGGAGTCCCTGGACACCTTCCAGACCTGGTGCGTCCCTTCGGACTCACTGGAGTCCGAGCCTCGGAGAAGGTCCCCCCCGGAGGATACCTGGTTCTCGGACTTCGTGAGGAACATGGCCAAGGCCCTGGCCTTCCCTGCGGATGCCGAGGAGGAGTCTCGAGCCGAGGAGCTCGATGCCCTCCAGTATGACTTTCCTCCGAAGGAAGCCTTTGCTGTACCAGTTCCTCCGATGCTGGAATGGCTGCTCTTCCATATGTGGGAGGCACCGGCCTCAACGCCGGTTCTTAGCAAATGGGTCGATTCCATTTATCGAGTCCGTAAGAGCCCTGGGTTCCAAAGGCACAGATACCGCACCACTCCATGGTTGTGGAATCGGCCATGCACCGTCTGAAGAGAGTCAGAAAATGCACTCCTTGGTGCTCCCCTGCCGGGAGGCCTGGAACCTGGATGCCCTCGGTAGAAAGTGCTTCCAGGGCTCTATGCTGTCTTGCCATGTCCTGACCTACCAGCTCTACATGGGCATGTACTTAAGAGACCTGGCAAAGGAGATTGCCGGGTTCTCAGCTGGCCTCTCCGAGGAACCTTTGCAGAGGTTCAAGGCTTTGTCAACAGCGATCAGAGAGTGCTCAAAGTTTATCTCTCAAGCAGCCTATGATGGCTTTGAGGCTTCGGCCCGGGTAGCCGCGGCCGGCATTGGTGCATGCCGTCAGGCCTGGCTACAGTCATCGGACCTGGAGCTATGGGTGCAGGACAAGTTGGTCGATGTCCCCTGCCGAAGTGAAAACCTTTTTGGTAAGCCCATGGCTGAAAGGCTGCGGAAATCGAGACTGAGACTCTCACCAGGACAAGGCTGTCCAGGAAAACATCTGCTCCTTCTCAGAAAAAGAAGGGCTCAGGGAAAAAGCCCTTTTTCCCCCGAGGAAGGGTGCTGCCTCCAAATCCTACCCTCACTATCACGCCTCTCCAGCTCCCCAACAGGGCCAGCAGGCCAAGAGGTAGGGGCAAGGGTCCCCGTAGGCAGAAGACCCCCAAGCCGCCAGCTCCGGCTCCTGCACAGCAGGGAGCGGGGTTTTGACTCCCACAGCATAGCCTCTTCTCCACAGCTGGCTCCACTCAGCACAGGAGGTCGGCTGACCCTGTATGCCTACAAGTGGCCAGCCATCACAGGGGATACCTGGGTCCTCAGCATAGTCCAACAAGGCTACATGCTCCACTTCCTACTCCTACTTTCCAGGGGAGCCTCCAAGACTCCCCCTGCACAGAAACATCCTCCTGCAGGAGTTGACAAGTCTTCTAAAGGATCAGGCGATGGAATCGGTGCCTCACCACCTGAAAGGGCAAGACTTCTACTCCAGGTACTTTCTGGTACCAAAAAGGACAGGAGGCCTCCGGCCTATCCTAGACTTGTGAAACCTAAACAAGTTTCTGGAGAGGGAAAAGTTCAAGATGCTTACCCTTGGAATACTGCTGCCCTACCTCCAGCAGACTGGCTATGCTCCTTAGACCTAAAGGATGCTTATACGTACATCCTCATTCATCCAGACCACAGACAATATCTCATATTTGTGGTGGGAGGCAACCATTTCCAGTACAGAGTACTTCCCTTTGGCCTAACCTCCGCCCCCAGGGTTTTCACCAAATGCCTGGCGGTGGTGGCGGCTTATCTCAGGAATCAGGGAATTTTTGTCTTCTCATACTTGGACGACTGGCTCTTCAGAGGACAGTCTCTCCAGGAGGCCAGACAAGCCACTCTTCGCACGGTCTCTCTTCTTCAGCATCTGGGCTTTGTCATAAACTACGCAAAGTCCACTTTGCTCCCCTCACAGAACCTAGAGTTTATAGGGGCAAGATTAGACACCCTGCAGGCAAGAGCTTACTTGCCCAAGGACAGGGCACACAGATTGATGGACTTGGCCAACCAGTTCCAAAGCAATTCTCAGATTTCCGCCAAGCAATTCCTGCAGCTCCTGGGTCACATGGCATCCACAGTACATCTGAATGCCCGTCTGCACATGCGGGCTGCTCAGTGGTGCCTCAGGGCTCAGTGGGTGCAGGCCACAGGCGACCTCCGAGACAGAGTGAGGGTGTCCAAAGCACTCTTGGACTCCTTGCAGTGGTGGCTACATCTCCCCAACCTTCTCAGGGGGGGTACCCTTTCAGGCCCCAGTGCCCACCAGGGTGCTGACCACCGATGCTTCTTTAACGGACTGAGGGTGCACATTGCCAGGGCACGTGCCCTCAAGGCCTCTGGTCTCCTCGGGAGGCCACACAGCAGATCAATCTTTTGGAGCTGCGAGCAATCCGCTTGGCTCTACAGACTTTTTCTCATGCCCTCTCTCACCAGTCTGTCTTAGTTCAGACAGACAATCAGGTAGCAATGTTCTATGTAAACAAGCAAGGGGGGCACAGGGTCCATGCCCCTATGTCAGGAGGTGCAGGCCCTTTGCTGCTTTGCAGTCAAGCATGGCATGTTTCTCAAAGCAGTTTATCTACCGGGTCAGGAGAACCTTTTGGCAGACAAACTAAGCAGGATTCTCCAGCCTCACGAATGGCAGTTGAATCCATTGGTGGTTCAGCAGATCTTCCTACGAAGGGGACTTCCATCCATCGATCTCTTTGCCAGTCCTCTGAACCGTCAGCTGCCCAGGTTTTGCTCCAGACAGCTGCATCCCCTGAGAGTGGCAGCAGATGCGTATCTCCAGGAACAAGCAGGAATGAGTCTTCACATACGGGTACGTCGGTACCGACGGAGCCTGCGCGGGAACGCTCCCCAGCGTCCAATCAGAAAGCCTTTGGGAGCATCCCACAGCGCCTGCGTGCTGCCTTCCCGCCTTTCACAACTGTCTCTCCTCAGTTCTTCTTTTCCGCGGAGGCAGCAGGTCGTGTTCCTGTCACCGCAGAAGAATTTCCTTATTTTTTCTTTATTTCTTTTGTGTCGCGTCTGCCTTCTTCGACGCTGTACCGATACCGCCGATCTTTGTTCTTTTCTTCTTGTAAAAAAACAACCACCACCTTTTTTCCGTTCTTTTTCTTCAGGTGCACTTGCGTTTTGGGCCTTAGGCCCAAAACCTTTTTTCCTTAAATATGGAAAAGCCTGCCTCAGGATTTAAAAAGTGCAGAAAATGTGGCGGTACCATTTCCGTCACAGACACCCATGACTGGTGTCTAAAATGTTTAGGTCCTGACCATTCCATAACAGATTGTGTGTCCTGTTCCATGATGTCTAAAAGAGGTCGGCAGAACCGAGCTGCCAAGCTCAGTACCCTGTTTCCCTCTGATGCGGCTTCGGTGGCATCGTCGTCTTCCAGGGCTTCTTCTTCCTCACATGGATCTCAGGTAACTAAACATAAATCCAGCCGGTCCTCGAAGGGTAGATCTCCTTCTAAGCATCGAGATGCCTCTGGCGTTGCCCTCGAGGATTCTGCACCGGCAAAATTACCCCAGCGGAAGGCTTCGGCCTCTAAAGCATCATCATCGGGGTTCCAGGATGATCTCGATGGCGTGGCCTCGACAGATCTCCTGGTGCCATGCTCTGTGTACCGGTGGCTTCCACCGGTAACCGACTTCCAAGCATTGGCAGCGTCAATGGATCAGAGGATTCTGTCCATAGAACACAGTCTGGCGGCTTTCCTTGTGGCATCGACGCCTGTGGTACCGCAACAGACTATTCCACCGGTACTGGCTCTAGCATCGCCATCGGTACCGATCCCGGTACCGGTGGCATCGACATTGGCATCGGTGTCCGCTATTCCGGTTCTCTGTCCGCTGAAGCCCTCCGGTACCGATACCCCGGTACCGGTTATTCCTGATACCGACCCCGATCGGTATGGGTATCGGGCTTTGCAAGAGCATCCGGACAGACGATACTTCGATTCCTCTGAGGACTCTGAGGATTCTGAAGAGTCGGTCGATGCAGTGATGCTTCTTCCACAGGAGGAGTCCTCTCCAAAACGAAGGATGTCTCCTCAAGAGGATTTGTCTTTTCAAGACTTTATCAGGGAGGTGGCTCGGGGCCTCTCTATCACAGTGGCCCCTGAGACAAAGCCCAGAGCCAAGGAGTTAGATATTTTACAATATCCTAAAACTCCTAAGGAGGCAGCTACCTTGCCTATTCATGAGATTCTGTATGATCTCATGTTGAGGATGTGGGAAGCTCCTCTAACCACCTCTCCTCATTCTCGCAGGTTGGATACCATGTATCGTGTCCCTCCTTGTCCTGGTTTCCATAAAACTCAACTTCCTCACCAATCTATTGCGGTTGAGTCTGCAATGAGAAAGATTAGAAGTGCCAAAAGACATGCCTCTAATCCTCCAGGACGTGAATGTAGAACCCTGGATGCTTTTGGAAGAAGAGTCTTCCAAGCTTCCATGCTTGCTGCGAGAATTAATTCTTATAGTCTCTACATGGGAATGTTCTTAAAAGAAGTCACTGACCATTTGCAGACTTTAAGTCCTTTTATGTCTGAAGATAAAAGGCAGGACTTTCTCACTGGGCTCAAACATGCCCAAGATATCTCCAAATTCTCCAACCGTGCAGCTTTCGACTCCTTTGAATGCATAAGCAGAGCCTTAGCTATTGTCATAGGTGCACGTAGGATTGCTTGGCTTCAAGCATCTGATTTGGAGATCTGGGTTCAAGATGAATTGGGGAATATCCCTTGTACCGGTGAGAACCTGTTTGGTAAGGATTGGCAAGCAAAAGCCAATCAGATGGATGCTGAAAATTCTGCTTTGGATAGACTATCCAAATCCACAGCTGCTCCTGCTAAGAAAAGGTTACTCAAGAAAACACCTTTTTCTAAAAAGGGAAGATTCTATCCTGCTTATGCTCAGCGGGCATCTTCTGCAGACTAGTTTCCCTACCAAAACGTCAGCAATCTTCCAAACAGACCAAAGCAAAGGCTGCTAGGCCTGCTCCAGCCCAGCAACCTCAGCCCCCTCAGGGCCTTTGACTTTCCGCTAGAAAACTTAGCCTTCCTGGCTCTAGAAGGACCAGAGCCCTCTACCATTCCAGGAAGGTTATGTCACTTTGCTCCCAGGTGGGGGCAAATTACAGCAGAGCATTGGACACTCTCCATTATAAGAGAGGGGTACAAACTTCATTTTTCAAGCTTGCCCCCTCTCACAAGAGTGCACCAGTTCAATTCTCCAACCTCCCTCCTCAACCTGTTGCAGCAGGAGGTTGCCACTCTTCTCGTCCAGGGGGCAATAGAGGAAGTGCCTTTTCAACAACAGGGCACAGGGTTCTACTCCCCCTATTTTCTTATTCCAAAGAAAACAGGGGGCTTCAGACCCATCTTAGATCTCAGAGAGTTGAACAAATTCCTAGTCAAGGAAAAGTTCAAGATGGTTTCTCTAGGAACTCTGCTGCCATACCTTCAGAGTCAGGATTGGCTTTGTTCTCTAGATCTCAAGGATGCGTACATTCATGTTCTCATCCATCCAACTCACAGAAGGTTCCTTCGGTTCCTTTTTCAAGAGAAGCACTATCAATACAGAGTGCTCCCTTTTGGTCTGGCCTCTGCACCAAGGGTGTTCACGAAATGCATGGCAGTGGTAGCTGCTTTTCTGCGCTGCGCACCCTGGGGATATTCGTCTTCCCTTACCTGGACGACTGGCTCATTCGAGCTCCCACTCAATCAGAGGCCAAGAGTTCTCTAACCTGCACAATGCGTATCCTTCAGTATTTAGGGCTGGTAATAAACATCCCAAAATCCAATTTGATCCCTACTCAGTCCCTGGAGTTTATAGGGGTGTTGTTGGATACCACAAGGGCAAGGGCCTATCTTCCCCAGGCCCGTTGCCTTCGCTTGCTGCAGTTAGCTTCTCAAGCAGAGTTGAAAACCCCTCCTAACTGCTCGAGAGATGTTACAGTTGCTAGGCCACATGGCATCCACTGTGCATGTGGTACCATATGCTCGCCTTCACATGAGGGCAGCTCAGTGGACTTTATCCACCCAATGTACCCAGGCATTAGGCTGCCTGTCAAACAAAATAGCAAACACAAGTCACCTCATTTTGTCCCTCCAGTGGTGGAAGTCCCCTCAAAACCTGTTGCTGTGGTCCCCCTTTCAACAGTCTCTACCCCAAGCAACTCTTACAACAGATGCCTCTCCAATGGGGTGGGGAGCTCATCTGCAAGACCTCTCCACCCAGGGCATCTGGTCCCCACAGGAGACTTGTCTACATATCAATCTAAGAACATAAGATATGCCATACTGGGTCAGACCAAGGTCCATCAAGCCCAGTATCCTGGGTCAGACCAAGGTCCATCAAGCCCAAGGTCCATCAAGCCCAGTACCCTGTTTCCAGTATCCTGTCTCTTGGAGCTCAGAGCAATCTTCCTTGCTCTGCGTGTTTTCCACACCCTGCTCAGCCACAAGACAGCCCTTATCCACACAGACAATCAGGTAGCCATGTTCTATGTGAACAAGCAAGGAGGAACTGGCTTTCTGTCGCTTTGCAACGAAGCTCTGAGACTGTGGGCCCTCGCCAGAGAGCATCACATTCATCTTCTGGCAGTGTATCTTCCAGGCATTCAAAACTCTTGGGCAGACAGGCTCAGTTGAGTTCTGCTTCCACACGAGTGGTCCCTACATATGGACCAGGTGTCCAAGATTTTTCAAATTTGGGGAACCCCGGACATAGACCTCTTTGCAAGTCCGTGGAATGCCAAACTTCCCTGGTTCTGTTCCAGAACTCTGGCTCAGGGAGCTCAGGCAACCCATTCCCCTAATTCCCAAAACCCTGTTCAAGCTTCAGAGAGACAGAGGCCACATGATCCTCATAGCTCCACATTGGCCATGCCAAGTGTGGTACCCTCTGCTTCTACATCTCTCTCAAGCTCCCTCCCTGGAGTTAGGGTCTGCTCCAGACCTCCTCTCTCAAGAAACCAGTCGGCCCACTGGACAAACATTTTGCTCCAGTTCCTCTGGCACAGTCTTCGCCGGAGGGGGTGTCCTTGAGTCCAGGAGGGAGGTCCCCTCCCCCCTGCCCCGGGGATGTTAACTCAGGGGTCTTATCGCAGTTTAGCAGGGATATGGCTGCTATTAAATTACCTTGTCCTGTTCAGCTGTCAGCACTGGAGGGTTCCAAGGAACTTCCAGTCCTGTCATCCGAAGCTGAGGTTACGTTAAAGGATTTATGGGGGCTTTGCGGTGCATAGATGCCAAAGTGTCTTTAACTTTTAGTTCCTTGGCGTCCTTCTCACAAGATGCTGTAGTTGCTATGCAGCAACTTGATAAGAAGGTATCTTTGCTTGATAAGGCAGTTGATAAATTGGAATCTCAGGTCCTTCCACTACAGTCTATTAATGTGATGGGTATTAAAGATTCTATGATATTACATTCTAAGTTGGAGGCTCTAGAGAATTCCATGCGTGCTTGCAATTTGAGAATTTTGAATTTTCCTTATACATCTTTGCTCTCACCAAAAATTTTGTTTGATAAATATGTGAAAGAGGTTCTTGCCCTGTCAGATATTATTGATGTTAAACAGTTATATTATATACCTTCTGGCACTAAAAAGCCATCTATTGTTGATGCAGAAGTTGATGAGATAGTTCCTAGCGTAGCCAATCTTACTGCTTTTCTGGAAGACTCTTCTGATAATATTCCTGTGCGGTCCACTTTGGTGGTTACTTTATTTCTATTGTAATTAAACAACAAATTTTAAGGGCCTTTTTCAAAGTAAAGTCCACCTTATTTTGCGGGCAAAAAGTCAACATTTTCCCAGATGTGTCTCGTAGCACCCAGATGCGACGGAGGCAATTTCTAACTTTAAAGCCTCAGGTTTTAGCACTGGGTGCAACATTCTTTCTCCGTTTTCCTTGTAAGTGCCTCATTAGTTATGAGGGAACATCCTTTATTTTTCAGGATGTTACACATCTGGAAAAATTTTTGATTGATCATCAAGGCTCAGCAAGGCTAGATAGTATTGATGTAGGTTCCTCCTGATATGTGGCCTTTCGGCTTGTTTTCTTGTCATATGACATTTCTTTGTTTAACTAGTTGTAATTGGCTCCCTTGATGTGGACTACAATTACTGTTAATGTATGTGGATTGATATTTCTTGTACTTTATATTTAGTAAGAAGTCTTTAATTTAATTTGGTTATTGTATATGACTGAAAAATCTCAATAAAGAAGACGGAAAGTTGTGGCATCCCAATCCCCAGTCTCTGCATCTCAGGGCTTGGTTGCTGAAGGCCTAGATCTCCAGGATCTTCATATTTCTCAACAAGTGAAAGATGTTCTTTATGCTTCCAGGAAACCTTCCACTAGACGTTCTTATGCTTTCAAGTGGAAGAGGTTTACTATCTGGTTTTCTGGGAAGGGTCTTAACCCCCGTGCCATACCTCTGGAATCTTTGCTGGAGTATCTCCTCCATCTGTCTAATGCAGGCCTTAAGACAAATTCAGTAAGGGTCCATTTGAGTGCTATTGCAGCTTCCCTTAAGCCTCTAAATGGACAACCTATTTCCTCTCATCCTCTTGTAGCCAGATTCATGAGAGGCCTCTTTTTAAAAAAGCCTCCCATTAGACCACCCTCGGTGGCATGGGACTTAAACTTGGTTCTTGGTCAGCTTATGAAGCCGCCTTTTGAACCTTTAGCTACCACCTCCTTGAAATACCTTTCTTGGAAGGTTATCTTTCTCATTGCAATCACATCAGCACGTCGTATTAGTGAATTGCAAGCACTCGTAGCTAATCCACCTTATACAAGGTTCCATCATGACAAGGTGGTCCTTAGGACTAATCCACACTTTATGCCTAAGGTGGTCTCACCTTTTCTCACTACCAGGAGGTCTACCTACCTGTCTTTTTTCCAGGACCTCGTGCATCAAGTGCAGAGAGGAATCTTCATACCCCGGACTGTAAAAGAGCTCTGACTTTTTACTTACAAAGGACACAGCAACATAGAAAGTCTTCCCAACTCTTTGTTGCCTTTGATCCTTCTCATTTGGGACTACCAGTCTCCAAGAGAACACTATCTAACTGGATTGCCCAGTGTATTTCTTTCGCCTATCAGAGCAAGAACCTTTCTCTGGAGGGCCATGTCACAGCTCACAATGTGAGAGCCATGGCACCCTCAATGGCTCATCTGAACTCTGTGTCTATTGACGACATCTGTCGAGCAGCCACTTGGGCCTCGGTTCATACCTTCACAGCCCATTACTGCTTGGACAAGGACTCCCGCCGGGATGCCTTGTTTGGTCAGGCTGTTCTTAAACACCTGTTCCATACTTAATCAACTCCTACCCACCATCCCTCATGGGATGCCAGAGATCCATGTGGGGAAGTGCAGCCCTGTCCCAGGGACACACAACTTATGGGATCTCTCCCTGGCATCTAAAGCTAGGGAGTCCCCATATGTGAAGATTCATTCCTGCTTGTTCCTGGAGATAGCACAGTTACTTACCTATAACAGGTGAACTCTGGGAACAGCAGGAATAAGTCTTCACAACCCACCCACCTCCCCTAGAAGTTGTCTCTCTCTCTCTCTCTCTCTTTCCTTTCCCTCTCTCTCTCTCTTTGTCTCAGTTCTAAAACTCAACTGAGGAGAGACAGTTGGGAAAGGCGGGAAGGCAGCACGCAGGCGCTGTGGGATGCTCCCAAAGGCTTTCTGATTGGACGCTGGGGAGCATTCCCGCGCAAGCTCCGTCGGTACCATGACGTACCCATATGTGAAGACTTATTCCTGCTGTTCCCAGAGATCACCTGTTACAGGTAAGTAACTGTGCTTTCTGATCTCTTGGTCTATGGGCCTACTGTATGCGTTTCCTCCCACGCCCCTGGTGGCCCGAACTCTGTTCAGGATTCTACGGGACAAGGCCTCGGTGATTCTGGTGGCCCCCAGATGGCTGAGGCAACCGTGGTTTCCACTTCTTCTGTAGTTGGCAATGGAAACTCCATGCCCTCTGAGGTGGCAACCCGATCTCCTGTCTCAGGATCAGAGCTCCCATCTACACCTCAATCTCAGATCCCTCAATCTGATGGCCTGGCTGCTGAAAGGATAGTGCTAGCTCCCTTACTTCTCCCTAGGGAAGTTGAAGAGGTGGTCTTGGCCTTGAGGAGGCAATCCACCAGAAAGTCCTATGCACTCAAGTGACGCAGGTTCTCAGTGTGGTGTGCTCAGCACAATGAAGATCCTTTCTCCTGCCTGGTGCCAGTAGTGCTCCAATACCTGCTTCACCTGTCAGACCTAGACCTTAAGTCCAACTCTGTTCGGATCCACCTCAGTGCTCTTTCGGCACACCACTCACCGGTGGAGGGACAGGCACTGTCGGCTCACCCCTTGGTGTCCCGCTTCCTCAGAGGCCTGCTTTTGCTCAAGCTCCGATTCGTCCCCCTGCCACTGAGTGGGACTTAAATGTGGTCTTGCAACAACTTACTCGCCCACCGTTTGAGCCGATGGCTACTTGCCATTTACACTTCCTTTCTTGGAAGGCGCTCTTTCTGGTAGCTCTTACCTCGGCCAGACATGTGAGTGAACTACAAGCTCTGGTTTCTGATAGACCGTACACAAGGTTCTACAGGAACAGGGTGGTCCTTTGGACTCATCCGAAGTTCCTTCCAAAAGTTGTCTCCTCTTTCCACCTCAATCAGGAGGTGGTTCTTCCGACATTCTTTCCCAGGCCGCATACCAGCTGGGCTGAGACAGTCTTGCATACTCTGGACTGTAAGAGGGTGTTGTCCTTTTACATAGAACGTATGAAGGGGCATCGAAGGCTACTCAGCTCTTCGCATCCTTTGACCCTAATAAATTGGGGTTACCTGTCTCCAAGCGTACGTTGTCCACTTGGGTAGCAGATTGTATCGCCTGGGCGTACAGGGCAGCCGGCCTCTCCTTGCAGGGTCAAGTCACGGACCACCGTGTCAGGGTGAAAGCCGCGTCAGTAGCTCATCTCCGCTCTGTTCCATTGGCAGACATCTGCCGGGCCGCTACTTGGTCTTCAAGCCAGACTTTTGCAGCCCACTACTGCCTCGAGAGAGAGTCCCGAAGGGATAGAGCTTTTGGACAGGCGGTACTCCGTAATCTCTTTGAGGTTTAGGCAACTCCTACCCTCTGGCCCTTGTGTTGGGCTACCGTACGGGGGCGTTCTCAGAGGATATTCTTATCACGGATGCTGAGGCTCTGCAGAGGGAGACATTTTTTTTCAGCTTTTGGTTCCCGGTAGCCTAGAGCTGGGGGGGTCCCATATGTGAGGACTGACTTCCTGCTTGGTCCTGGAAAAAGAGTAATTACTCACCTGTAACAGGTGTTCTCCAGGAGCAGCAGGAATCAGTCCTCATGACCCTCCCTCCTCCCCAGTAGCTGCAGTTATATACTTTATTTTGTGTTTTGCTGTCTTTTAGCTATGTCATCTGACTGAGCAAGATGGCACCCTTGGGCGGGAAGGGGACCGCACAGGTGCGCTTCATTCCCAAGGCTTTCTTTAAAAGCTGGGGAAATGCTCTGCATGGGGGCTCTATCGGCGCCGACGTCACCCATATGTGAGGACTGATTCCTGCTGCTTCTGGAGAACACCTGTTGCAGGTGAGCAACTACTCTTTACTGAAATCTAAATACACCACATCCAGGGCTCTCCCTCAGTGACCTACGTGTACCGAAATGCTGATCACATACAAGATATAAGAACTAGAAGTCATGTACAGTATAGATTCTGGCAGCAGACTCCTCCCCATGGCATGAAATAAAATAAACAGAAGCTATATTTTGGCACTGCCCTCAAATTCAGTAGTATTGGTAGGACGCGCAGGCTTATGTCGAAAAGGTGCTGCACTGTCAATGGCATTTGACACCTCAAGTAGCTTTGTTTTATATTATGTTGGATATGATGTTTTCTGAGGTCCTGCTCCTGGATGGGGTGGGGATGGAGAAGATTGCTTAGATTAGTGTGGCTGCTGGCAATGAAGACTATTCTGTCAGCTTGGGTGGGAACTGAGTTGCCGAGCTTTTGCCACTGGAGGAATGCACTGCAATAGCGCATATTTATTTTATTTTTTTTTATTTTATTACATTTTCTTTTATACCGCGCTATTTAAGATCAGTGCGGTTTACAATAAAACATTGAATCTACACATCTCAGTTTAGTGATTTGTGCTTACAATAAACAGGTAAAAATAACTCGGATGTACAATGAACAAGTTTCTTAAAACAGGGAGAACAGGGAGAACAATAACTATATACAGTCCAGTTAATGTAACTATATACATGGTTACGTGCACAGCACGAGCTTCTCAGAGTAAGTTAAGTATGGAGGCGGTTAAGGTGTGGTTGCAGGTATTCAGACTAGGAGTGTATGATGTATGGGCTTGAGGAGCTACCATGAGGTGTGGAAGTAGGTGACTGTGGAGGGGGGGCTGCGGCATTGTAGTACAGGAGAAAAAGGTGATGCTTCAGTTCCTTCTTGAATTGGGAGAGATCGCTGATGGTTCTGATAGGCGCCGGGAGTGCGTTCCAGCAAGATGGTGCAAAAAAGGCAAAGGCTCTAGATCTGTTAGCTTGAGAGCACTTAGTACTTGCCTTAGGTAGAATGAGGGTGTTTGCAGCGTTCGATCTCCTTAGCCGGTTAGGAGGTGTGATGGATACTAGGTCGGTGATAGCAGTAGCCGGGAATTTCTTGATGGCTTTATGGGTCATTGTTAGAACCTTGTAGGAGATCCTGGCCTGTATGGGTAGCCAGTGCAACTGTTTTAGTATTGGGGTGATGTGGGATCTTCTGGAAGCTCCATGAAGGATTCTTGCAGCAGAATTCATAGCAAGTTGTAAGGGGTTGGTCGTATTCTTTGGTAGGCATATAGCTCGACAGTGTTGGCCAAGGTGGGGAAGGACAGAGTACAAAACCTTTTAGAAAACTTTCTCTGAAAGGTTGCAATTTGTTTTTGAACAATCTGTAGACTGAATATTATCACCACCAGGAGGCACTTGCTGGACCAGGTGCACTGGAAACTGCTCTCTGTATAAGGCTGGCAGGTGGGGCACCCTCCTAATCTTATAAATTCCACAGTAATTCAGTTCAATAGTTAGTTTAAAAAAAACCTTAAACACTGTTGTGCCAATCTCTAATATAGATCCTCAGTGTTGAATAATAATAGCCACAACAGTGTCCTGCTCCTTATCACCTCCTTTCACCTCCCTCACAATAGGAAGAGGTGGACAGAGAGTTAATTGAAGACATACGCAGCATTGCTAGGAAGGGGAAGTGCTACTGATAGGAGATTTCAATATGCCAGATGTTGATTGGCACATTCCTGCTGCAGTATCATCTAGAAGTAAGGAGATCCTGGATTCTCTACAGGGAGAACTATTCAGGCAATTGGTAACAGACCCCACACGTGAAGGGGCCATACTGGACATGGTGCTTACC
Organism: Ichthyophis bannanicus; assembly: GCA_033557465.1. Lineage (NCBI taxonomy): Eukaryota > Metazoa > Chordata > Amphibia > Gymnophiona > Ichthyophiidae > Ichthyophis > Ichthyophis bannanicus. The sequence continues at coordinate 399,317,535 of CM066039.1, read as the reverse complement.
AATGGTGAAAGTGTTTCTGATGTTGTAGTGGGAGATCATTTTGCATCCAGTGATCACCAGATGGTGTTGTTCAGTATTAGGACTAGGGCTGTTAGAATCCATTCCAAGGTGAGGATCTTAGACTCTAGGAAGACTAACTTTGCGAAGATGGGCCAATACCTCAGGGAGTCGTTAGTGGGATGGGAACAGCTGGGGGATGTAGAAAAACAGTGGGCAAAACTGAAAGGGGGTATTTTAAGGGCAACCAACCTTTTTGTTAAAATGGTAAATAAAGGCAAAAGGAACAGGAGACCACTATGGTTTTTCGAAGGAAGTAGCTGAAAAGTGAAGAAAAAGAGGGAGGCCTTCATGAAATACAAGAGATCACAGAGAGAGGAAGACAGGCATCTGTATTTGGAAAAACTTAGAGAAGCTAACAAAGTAGTCAAGAAGGCAAAGATTCAAAAGGAGGAGGAAATAGCCAATGCAATAAAATGGGGGGGATAAGACATTTTTCAGATATATTAGTGAGAAGAGGAAGGGCAAAAGTGGTATTGTCAAACTCAAGGGTGCAGGGGGGGAATATGTAGAAGCTGATCAGTATATATCGGAATTGCTTAACAATATTTTTGTTCTGTGTTCACAGATGAAGAACCAGGAGCAGGACCTCAGAAAACACCCACAAATAAAGAACAGAAGCGAGGGACATCTTGAACAATTTTCAGAAGACTGTATTCCGTGAGAAACTAGCTCAACTTAAAGTAGACAAAGCGATGGGACCGGATGGGATACACCTTAGAATACTGAGGGAACTTGGGGACGTTTCTAGCAACTCCACTGGACTGACGTTTTCAATGCCTCGTTGGAGTCGGGAGTGGTGCCAAAGGACTGGAGAGAGGCTCATGTGGTGTCTTTACACAAAAGCAGGAAGTAAGGATGTGGTTGAAAACTATAGGCCGATTAGTTTAATTTTGGTGGTGAGTAAATTATTGGAAACGCTGTTGAAAGAGAAATAGTGGAGGTTTCTGGAGTCCAGCGGATTACAGGATCCGAGGCAGCATGGATTCACCAGAGGCAGGTCTTGTCAGACAAATCTGAATTGATTTCTTTGACTCGGTGACCAGGGAGTTGGACCGAGGGAGAGCCCTAGATGTGGTGTATTTAGATTTCAGTAAAGCCTTTGACACTGTTCCTCACAGGCGACTTATAAACAAACTGAGCACCTTAGGAATGGACCCTAAAGTTTACTGCTTGGGTTAGAAATTGGTTGGGTGGGAGGCGACAAAGAGTACAAGTAAATGGAGCTCACTATGAGGATTAGGATGTTACAAGTGTTGTGCCACAGTGATCTGTCCTTGGTACGATTCTTTTTAACATCTTTGTTAGTGATATATCGGAAGGGCTGTCGGGTAAGTTTTTCATCTTTTCTGATGATAACAAATTCTGCAATAGAGTTGTCACCCAGGAACGTGTTGATAACATTAGGATGGATCTAGCTAAGCTTGAAGAATGGTCTAGAATTTTTGGGCAGCTGGTAATTTAAATGTTAAAAAATGTAAGGTCATGCATTTGGGAGCATACAGTATAGGAAGGTGGGTACTTTTTGTCAGTCCACTAAAGAGAAGATGGGACCGAAGGCGTGTGTTGTGTCTGATGATCTTAAAGTAGCTAAACAGTAGTAAAAGTGTGACGGCAAAAGCTAGAAGGATGGCTTGGGTGCAGTACGGATTGGAGTGGAGTGGACTAGTGGTTGGGTCAAGGTACTTAAGGCCGGAAGGTTCGGGGGTTCCAATCCCACTAGAGGCAGCAACCTTGGGCCGGAAGGACTGGGGGTTTCTAGTCCCACAGGTGCTCCTTGTGGTCTTGGGCAAGCCACTTAACCCGTCATAGCCCATGTTCCCTGTAAAAATAGTTTATCTATCTCCAAGTGTATAATGCCCTGTTCAATGTAATTTCAGTTTGATTCAATGTATAAACCGCACTGATGCATAATAGCACGGTATGTAAAAGAATGTAAATAAATAAATTTAATTAATTTAAATACGGAGATGAATGGCTAGCAGAAAAAAGTATGTGAATAATGGTCCTCTGTATAGTCTTTGGTGCGACCTGATCATTTGGAGTATGGTGTTGCAATTCTGGAGACCCACACCTTCAAAAGGATGTGAACAGGAATGGAGTTGGTGCAGAGGGTTTGGCTACTAAATGAGTGTGGGCTTTCATTATAAAGCATACATGAGGACAGACTTAACAGGATCTTAATATGTACACCTTAGAGGAAAGGCGGGATAGAGGTGATATGAATTGAGATGTTTAAATACCCTTCCGTGGCATAAATGTTCAGGGAGAGAGTCCTCTTTCCATTGAAGGCAAGTTCTGCTCCGAGGGGACATGGATGAAGGTGAAGGTGTAGCAGCAAAGCGCAGACAAACCACATAATACCAGGAGTCTGTTCAGAAGGTCCAATCATTTTACTATGTGCACAAGTCTCCAAGCAGAATCAAATTCAAAATGGCTGAGCAAAGTTTTCTAGCATTATACAACAACTTTTATTTAGACTTCTTGTTCCATTCTAGGTATACGAAAAACCATTTCCATTGGTCCCGTACCTCACCGTACCCCTTCCATTGGTCCCGTACACTGATTAAGATGAATCCAATTATGCTCCTTCAGTGGGCTCGGGCACCTGCATACCCCCCTTCTAGTCCCAATTTACAATGGCCAGTTCATCAAACATTGTTTACTTTCATACTCTCAAGGCCATAGAGCCAATTTGTGCATGCAGGGGAGCAGGGCTCTTGCAACTTCATCTGTCACAGCAATTCGCCTCCAATTATATTCCTTGCAGATGTACATTTTCTTATCAGTACCTTTTTTAAAACCTTATATTTTTTCTGTATTTTTTCCATCTCTCATGTTTTGGCCTATATCTAAGTTAGTTTTAGAGTACTCTTGCAGAGTTCTAAATCCTACAATAGCAGCATGTTTGGGGGATGTGCAATTCCTATGAGCCTCTTGCTCCACAGGGCTTCATTTAACGAGGGTTTTCCAGCCAGCTAGGCCTGCCTGCTTATGTCAGACACCGTGGATCCACAGGCCTGCACCTGCCACAATTTTCCCCCTTTGAGTTAGATCTCACCCTATTACTTAACTAAGGTGTGAGAATTAAATCACCTTTAGAAGAATCACCATCATGCATCGTAAGGATTTCGACGGTGTTAGGACTGGCTTTATATTAAAGCCATTATTTTAGTGGCGGTCCTTCCGCTCTACTGTACTATCAATAACATGTAATGAAGAGAAACGCATACAACAGGGGTATTAAACATGGTAATAGGAAAATAACAACAACAAAACCAAAATGGGATTAGTACTAAGACAATGAACGTCCTTTAAATCCTCCCACCCATGAAAAGAGGTGTAGCAAACCAGTTAGGTAATTTTCAATGAGTGCCAAGTCTGCACCTGGCACATAATCATGTCTTTGCCGATCTCTTAAGCAATTTCTTCAACTACTTGACCCTTATCATCTATTTTTAAAAACAGCAATTAGTTAAATTCAGTTTTACCACATACTCCTCCTTCAGCTTGCTAACAAATAATCAAGTGCTAAGCTGTTTCTGATATATAGGCAGTGCGCGATCTGAGTACTTTGTCTAGCTAGAAGCGTAAGAGCAGACTAGTTTTCATTGGTTATTATCTCAACATACTGCTTTGTAAGGCGGAATAATACGATTAATCATAGATACTGGGGTTTTGGGTAGCCCCACATACCATCATCATTCCAAGTGGCAGGGCCCCATAATACTCAATAATTTCTTTCTGGTGGCCAATCATCACCCTGCCACTTCTCGCCACTTGCCTATTTCTGTAAGGCTTCCTCTTTTCTAGTCCTTAGTGTGCTTCTTATTGTGTCGGTGGGTAGTGTATACAGGGTCATCCTAATTGTTTCTCCCATGTTCAGTGTTTAAAAGAAAGAAAGAAGGTCTGATGATTCCTAAGACACATGCCTCCTCTCCCCATTGTGGCGGTAGTTGTGCATACGCTCGGTTTCCACAGATCCAATATGGCCAGGTGGGGCTTGCCAGGCATGGACTTTGTGCAAGGTTATTTTTTCCCATAAACCATCACGTTCAGGAATCTGGGCTAATGGGTTAGGAGGTTCAGGTGTTTAAGTCCTGTACCACCATGAACGTCCTTTTTGGTTGTGGCATTATAGTACTCTCTGGCTAAGACAGACCAGCTGTCCTTTACCTTTTTGGGTGAACTGGGGTCCAGTTCTGGCATAGCAACAGACGTCCAACGAATTGAAAAAGTGCGCCTTAACACCCATTCCACCTAGTAGTCTTGTGGTAATTCCAGTCCCTGATTATAATATCAAAGAATAATTCAATTCTTGGGCTGTCCCATGGCTCACTGGTTCTCCCATTTGGGTTTCCGCCACAGAAATAG